>CM073476.1:3270000-4675000 GCA_037074535.1 Gleditsia sinensis
GATAATGGTTGTGATGACAAGATAGTGATAGTGATTATACTAATAATGGTATCAATAGTTGTGGTGGTGGTGTCAGCAATGGCGACAATAGTAGTGATAGTAATATAATAATAATAATAATAATAAATAATTGTGATTATAATGATGATAATGATAACACTACCACTATATTTGTGGCAATGTCAAGATATATAATGATGATGGTAGCAATGGTGATAATGGAGGGAGGGGATAGTCATGACAAGATAGCAACGATGGTGAGAATATTATCTTAACTTAATAAATAAATATAAAAATAATTTATTTATTAAAAAATATATACAAAATTCTTTATCAAGGCTTATCAATTTCTTTCCCTTTAGATATATAGTATTATACAGTAATAACTATATAAAAAAAATCCTAATTGTATAAATTTATAATCCCTCATGTCCACCAAATAATCAATCATTATATAAAGTTTAATTATATTAACTTACATTATCGTGTCACATCTTATAAGCATCAAACAAGGCCTAAATTTAAGATTATTAATCCAATTGTTGAACGAGACCTGGTTTTATTATATTAAGTCGAGTATACTCATCAACTACCCTAAGCCACGAACGAATAAGTTTAGTTTGTCAATATACAAGATATGTGATGATTTAAATCAAACTGGAATCTTAGTTTATTAATGTGTTTTGAAGCCACATTCTTTTGACATGGTCGTACTGAACAGAAATTAATTTTCCAGATAGACAATTCTTATTTTGACTGGTTTTTGAATTTAGATTTGTTGACATGAGAAAACACGTAGTGGTACAGCTTGTGTCTCAATGTGGCAGATCAGCAATTTTAAAATTGGAATATTTATATGTAATTATAATTATTTTTTATGAGTACTTTTTCATGTTTCACAGCCTGCAACTTTCTGTATGATTTTATGATTGCTCTCTAACAGCAGCAATGTGCTGTATTTGTAGTTTCTCGTGGGCAGAAAAGCGTCAGCATGCTGCCTTCCTCCCAGGTAGGTCTACTGCCAAATCGTAAAAAAAAAATTTTTATTAAAATTTTTTTATTTTTTAAAAATTACACTTTTTTCATATGATCGTTACAAGTATTTGCAATTTTTCTCATAATTTATTAAATTTTATAATTAACTCTCTAATTTATTTATTTCGTTGCACTTTATCTCCTATTCTCTAAATTAAACGTCAATATTTATATAAAATTATATAAATAATTTTTTAATAAAATAAAAAAGAGTACAAAACAAAGAATAAAGTAAACGCAAGAGCGTTCTCTTAATTTTGTATAGCTATTGTTAAAGTTAATACTTAATTTAAATATAAAAAAAATACAATTGAAGGTAAAGATGAAGGCAAGAAAATAGAATTTTTCCTTTTTTTATTGTCTGTGTGATTAGCATACAAAACATTTATAATTGACTCTATAACTTAATTATATCAGTGTTTTTTTTAATAGGACTCATATATTATAGGATTAATTATAAAAATTAATATATAGATGAGAAATTACAATTGAAGGTAAAGATGAAGGCAAGAAAATATAATTTTTTTCTTATTTTTTTATATTGTCTGTGATTAGCCAATACAGAACATAATTTTTCAAAGATAGCAGAATATATAAAGAAGTAAAAACTGGAAATTTTCTTGTAAAGCAGAATCAGAAGTGGAAATAAAGATTTTTCAGAAAAAATATTCTCACTGAAAAAAAAATTAGAGAAGCGGTTGTACAAAATTTTTGCCAAACAATAAACTGCTTATATTTTATAGGGCTTTCAAAAAGGTAATTTTTGAAAGATAAAGAAGTTCTCAATCTCTGATGTTTTAGGTTTTAAAACGGTCATCACTTACATGCAGGTGTTCATATTGTTTTCTTCTTCATGAATGTGGTTCAAGTTATTGGAGTGGTGATGACATTCAAACCATTTACACCTGAATATAGGAACTAGAGGAAGATGCGCTAGTGGATGCAAATATTGACTTCTATTTATTATTTTAGTTATTATATTTAATTTTATAGTTAGGGTTTTCAATTTAAGAATTAAAGTTTTTAGTTTATAATTTTATTTTGATTTGTTTAGACAATAGCTATCCCATATTATAGGTTTGGGTTGGAGTTAGTGTCTCTCCACAGCAATCTTAAGGCTATCACCTTCTTTCTTCCGTGCTTCATTTAGAGCCGCAATTTTCTTTTTCTTTTTTTCTTTTTTTTGGGACAAACGGTGAGGAGGGGATGAAGTGTTGCAAGTGAGTTATAACTAAGCAAAGTAGACACATTAGCTGTATGTTGTTGTTACTCATGAGCAAGCCAATATTATGTCATTTACATGCATAGGCCTAATAATTAAAAACCAAACAAATATTAGACAATAAAAAAAAATGGCCCAACTTGCTGTTTTTGCTTGACTTAAAAGTTAGCATTTACACAGAAACGACAAATACATCTCAAATAATAATAGCAAAAACATAAAATCTAGACACATTAAATTTTTATCAATCTAAAATATCAAAAGAATTATTTTCATTCACAGATAAATATTTTTTCACTTTATTTTTTATTTTAATAAAAATTTTAATCCTTAAATAAAATTTAAAAATAATTTCTCTAACTTTCTGAGTTAGTCTTTTCTTTGTGGCATCTTGTCTACACTTTCCATAAACGTTCAAAAGTGACCCTCTCCATTTGAAATACACTTAAGCTCATGAAATCGATAATACCATTCTTACAGCTGTTGCAAATCAACTTGAACTTTAGAAACCATATTATAAGACACAATATCATATATATCAAATGACCATTTCAACTAAACAGGCTTATTCTTAAAGTCAAGTACATTTTCAGTAAACAATAAAGAGTTCCTATTTTTCATTTTTCTTTAATACTTATCAATTTTTTATTCATATATTATAATATTATAAATAGATATAATAGACGAATATTTTTAAAAAAATACTCATTAACAACTAAGTTCAAAATATAAATACAACATCTAATATGCATAAAGTCATCATTTAAATTCAAACAATTTGTTGTCTTTATTGTTTTTTTTTTAATATACTATTGCAACATTATTAACACTAGTATTATCCATAGTTATTATAAACATCCTTTCAAGTCCCTATTCATTAAAGTAAATTTTTATATGTTTTCCAATTGTGTTCCTTTGTAATTAGAAATATGGCAAAAATTCAAATTTTTTTTTTAAGTTTTCAATCATTTTTTATAAAATGTATAGTAAATGTCATAAAATTTAAATTATGAACTAAAGTCCACTAGTCAATAATAAGATATACCCTAACACAATTTGACTGAAAAAAAAAATTTCAATTTTAATTTTTCATCTAATTGTATAATAAAATGGGAAAAAAAATGAAGTTGCAGCAACATCTTACCACAAAGATACCTGAATGTATATCTTTCAACTAGTTTAAATAGTTTCTCATCAACAATAATTAGTTTAATTCTCCTCGTTTTCATGTTTCTGCAAGTTCTTTTTTCATCTCTTTTACCTTAAGGCTATTAAAGGGAAAAAAGGAATTAATGTTGTTCAACTATGAAGTCAATGCCTTTATCTGGTTTCTTGCATTCTGATAATTTGATAAGGATAAGTATAGGCTTCTTGAAGATTTTGAAAAGTTTCGAGGCCATCACTTCATCTTCCACGTCCCACTAACCAAGTTTCTTATCTCTTCGTTATTCTTCTAACAAATCAGTCCTTCTGTTTACTAAGTCGTCCATTTTTTATGACATAACCGGTAAGTTGTCACGTGACCTTTCCTGCCACTATCATCGTATCACTCAACTTTACAAAAAAGAAATCTCTCCTAGAGGGGGTTTTTTTTTTTAAAAAAAAAAATAACTATATGAATTTTTTATCCAAAATGATTCAATCTGTATGTAGAAATGAGGGTTGCGCAGCGAATGGGCTTTTTATTTTTTTTGGGTACGTTAGATAGAGTCGAACCTTCAAACTTTTCCATACCCTCACCCCCCAAAACCACCTGAGCAAATCCTTAGGTGGCGTAGAGAATGGGCTTTCTAATCTCATACCGAGTAATTGGCTTTTGCAACAAGGTTTTTGCGAGGAGATTTTTGTGCTTGAATGGGAATAATGGCGTTTCTGGTGAGGATTTTTATTTTTATTGTGGATGACCTCCTTGATTTCTCCGATGGCTAATTCCAACATGGTTCTGCTGGGAACAGAGATTGATTGGAAAAAGAAGAAGAACAATGACGAAAAATACAACCTTTCTGGGTCTCTCTGTGTTTGCTTGAAACTCAATACAGAAGGGAGACAGCGGGGGAGGGGTAATTTCTTCATCTTTCATCTTTTCCGCCAGAGCGGGTTTGGTATGTTGATTTGATTGAGAAGACATTTAAATTAGGTAGCACACTCACTCAGTGGCTATGTCAACAAAAATTGACAACTTATTTAGTAGAGAGCTATTTTAGTATATTTTGTAAAAAGTTAAGAATTAAATTGTACGAAATAAAAGAGAGATTAAATTAATACATTTCATAAATTAAATAGCGGGATAAAAAATGTATTAAACTGAAAGGTTAAATATTTGCGTAATCCAATTTTCTCTGTTTTTGGGTTATCTTTCAATTATATCTAAAAAATGCATAATCTCGCGTGCCACGGGAATGCTATTATTGAACTTTGGTTCCCTTTGATGCAACCATATTGCTCTTGGCTAATAATTTTATCCATAACTCTTTTTACTAGAACTTTATAAATAATTTTTTAAATAACACAGTAAATATTTTTATATAGAAATTAAAGATTTGAATTCTATAAAAGATCATATAAAAAAGATTGAAACCTGTAATCACTCTTAAAAAAATTAGTTTTAGAACAATGTCTGTAAAATACGTTGATTCTCATTTATAAAAAAAATATTTGTTTTTCGGGCTCTTCTTCTGAGTATCTGTGTTTGCTTGAAATTGTATTCTTGAAACTGATACAGAAGAGAGAGAGGGAGGGATAATGTGGTCCACGCCACTGATTAAATTGAAATTTTTTATTTATATTTTTTTGGGTACAACTTAGATAGACATCGGGATACTCTTATTTGGTGGTTCCTCTATGAAACTCAAATAAACCCCCTTTTTAAGAGTGGGCTCCCTCCCCAAACAGTCCAAACTTAGATGTCATTTTCCATGACATCTTCACGTCGCTTTTCTGCTGTCCTGACAACGACTCTCTTGAATATCGAATAAATTTCTTAAATTTATTTTAAAAGAAAAAAAGAAAAGACAAAAAAAGATTGTAATTTATGAAAAGGGAATCCTGTGGTTCCTATCTATAAAAGATAGGGATCAATGCAATGGTTTAGATGTTTCACACTGAACGGTGGCCCGGTCCCCTCCTCCTGGTTGGATGATATTATAAAAGAGCAATATATTTTAAATGTTACTTAAACACTAAATATTTTATTATTTGATATATATTTTGTGTCCTGTTTTATATTTATGTTCTGAAATCTAATTTTTTTAATAATTCTACAATATAATAACTTGTCCAATATGGTTTTTTTAAAAAATTAATATGCTGATTTCATTTAGTTGATCAAGGCTATGTTGTTTTTAAATTAGAAATGAGTTGTCCATCTATTGCTAAATTTAGTGGAGGCAGTTTTTGCAAAGGGATTTTGCAACGGATGGAATCCGTAACCAAAAATCATGTAAAGACAAAATTTTAAAATTTAGCAACGGAATTTGTCATCTTCTAAATCTAGAATTTTCTTGAAGTGATAGGCTAGATATCGAGTTTTATGGTTCATAAAAATTTGTTGAATTTCAAACTCAAAACTCATTAAAATTTGACAAAATTCAAAGTCCCGGCCTTGCCCATGATTGTACCTAAGCACTAGAAAAACTACTTAGAGGACGAGTAGGGAAAATACAGAAAAGAGAGAGAGAGAGAGAGAGAGAGAGAGATTAAAGCTAAGCTTTACACCAATGGCTACTTTGGAGGTCACCCTTTTCGTCTTTTATGAACTGATTGGCGTGTTGTGTAAGATAAGACCACTGAAATGGCCACTTCAGATTTACATTAGACTTTCAACCTTCCTTATTGAATTCTGATTACATATATGGTAGGTGTGTTTACACCCAACAGAAGTGTTAATTAGCTTAATTAACCCGTAAAACTATTTTCGCAGTGCAGAGTAATTTGATAATTCATATGGCACTACTCTTAATCTTCCTAAAATGAGTATAAATTCTTGGATTATATCTTTATACCCTGTCTCTCTTTTTTACTTCTCTAAGTACTGAACTTGGTACCTAATGAAGGAAAAATTATAAAAAAAAAATTACATTTTTTTTATCTGAATATTTTTTTCAATTGCAATTTTTCCTTTTAACCGATTAAATTTTGGTCTCTAATTTATTCATATTATTACATTTAGTCTTTATTGTCAAAATTAGATATCTATTTTAACGGTAACTGTGTAGAATTATAAAAATAATTTTTTATTTGTTTGATACTTCTATTTTTTTCTCTCTTTCATAGAAATGATATATTGATCATTTTACATCATTATCATTAAATTTAACATTTAATTTAGATAGGGAGAGATTAAATACAATAACATAAATAAATTAGACAATAAAACAAATAATTTAGAAAGTCAGTTGTCAAAATTAATAAATTGAAAAAAAAATTACGATTGTGATAAAAAAATTAGTGAATATAAAAACATGAGTTGAAGTCTTACCTTTATATTAGAGTGAGTAAAGAATGGGGATTATGAAAATCACTGTCGTCAAAATAAGACGGAACCGAAGGATTGTTGACCAAAACCGGATGCTAAACTGGGCATGTGTTTGACATTGATTTCGCAAAACACCACCACTACTTTGGCTGAAGAGCCCCCCCCCCCCCTTTTTTTTTTCTTCTTGTGGGTTGGTGAGGTGTGGTGCGCCATAATATTTTTATATAATGCATTTACCATTTATATAATTTATTAATTATAAATCGTAAATATTTTTTTTTTTTAATTTAACGACGATTCAATCACAATTCACCTATTAAACCCTTGAACCCTTACAAAAACCCTTCTAGACAAAAAAAAAAATGAAAAATAAAGCAATACTCTCTTGGTCACGGGTGGGTATGATGGCTCAAATCAAAATTGTGTTAAGATGTACCTAAAATCTTGAAAGTGCACAGCTGGGCAACCGCTGACAACTCATGGACCCAATTACTGGGAAAATATTATTCTGTTTCGTTGTTGGCCGTCCACCGGGAATCCAACCTTGCTTCTCCCAGTTGGAAGACAAAGGTCAAAACTACGGGTGGCCTACCAGAACTGTGCGCTTGCGACGAAATAGTCCTTTCTGCGTTCCCACTCACATCATCACATGGACATAATTTTACTATCTACCCGTCTGGAATGTGAAGCCCCGAAGTTCTTCACGGTTGCAAGTGTACAAACCCAGATCTAATCAATCAAAAGTAAATATACAATCTCTGAAAAACATATTATTTAAAACTTTAATTTTAAAAAATATCACTTTAGATTAGTTAATTTTTAATAGACAATAAATTTAAGGAAAAAATTAATTTATTAAAATTAAAAAAATTAATTTGATATTATAAATTATAAAAAAATTAAACTAGTATATTCTTAAAAATAAAAAATAAAATTAAGTGTCTTGATTATCATATCAAATGCAATAATTTTAAACACGATAATATTTAAATTTCGTTCCACCAAGCTCTATTTATGGCTGACTCGTTGCCACGTAGGAGTCCTTTCTCCAATCACGCCTAGTGGATATAATTACTTTCTAACCATCCAAACATGAAACTCAAATGTTCTTTGTGGACGCAAGTCTACAATTACAAAATAGGCCCTGGCCTCTATAGACTAAATTGATTTAGGATGTATTTAATAAGATAAATAAATTATTAATTAATTTATAAATTTATTTGATTAAATTATAAATATTTAATAAATAAATGTATTTAAGTAATTTAAATTAAATAAAAAATTTATAAGTTATACATCATTTTAAATAATATATGTTTTATAAATTTTAAATTAATTTATAAATTATTTTTATTAAAAAAAAAATTTTAATGTACACAAAACTCTCATCAACTTAAAAAAGTTATAAAAAAAATCTTATTTTGAAAGCTCTTGCAATTTTACTTTTTTTTTTTAGATATAAAATTAATTTTATTTAAAATATTAATAATATTATTATTTTTATAAATAGTTTTTTAAATGTTTAAAATTTTAATATTATAAAGATTTTTTAATCATTTTAAGAGTATAAACAAATTAAACTAAATTATAATATTTTCAAATTTGATTAGTAAGATAAATGAACTAATTGAATTTGATTCATTTATTTAAATAAAAGTTTGAATTGGATTCATTTAAATTCATTTAAAAAATTATACAAATATTTTTAAAGAAAAACCTAATAAATAAATTAAAAAAATGAGCTTTTGGATTATTGGCAACTCAGATACTTTTCTGCAGATGTAAGCTTCACAATAATTGATTAGTTATTGTTTATGTCTATGAAATAGTGATATTTAAAACATAAAATTATATATAATAAGTGTCTAATATTATGCTATAAAGAATGATATATTTTAAAATTTACTTAATCATTATATATTTTATTGTTTTGTGATATCTATTTTGTGTTATGTTTATATCTATGCTCTGAAGTCTAAATTAATTTTTAATAATTCTATAATATAAGGACTTGTCCAATATGGTTTTTTTAAAATTAATATGCCGATTTTATTTTCTCACATTACACATTCTGAACGGGTTTAACAATGAATTTGTTGTTTTTAAATTAGAAACGTGTGGTTAATCTATTGTTAAATTTAGGAAAGTCAGTTTTTGCAACGGATTCTAAATATTATTTAGCAACGGAACTTGTTGTTGTCTGAATCTGAATTTTCTTCAAGCGATAGATCTTATACCGTAGGTTAGATTTGGAGTTTTATCCTTCATAAAAATTTGTTGAGTTCTAAATTCAAATTTTGATAAAATTCAAGGCCCCGCCATGCCCATGATTCCAAAGAGGCATAATTGTACTATGTACTAAAAAAGGTGCTTGGAGATTGAGTAGGGAAGCCTCCAAAAAAGAAAGAAAGAAACAATTTAAAGCTAAGCATTACAGAAACAGCTACCTTTGGAGATCACCATTTTCATCTTTTAGACATGATTAATAAAGGGCTGCTTTAGATTCATATTAGCCTTTCAACCTTCGTTCATGAATTTTACTTTTATAGTGCTGAATAATTTGATAATTTATATGGCACTACTCATAAAAAAAAACTACATTTAACCATTTATATAATTTATTAATTTTCAGATCAATAATCAGTTCAAATTTTAAAGCATCGTAAAAATCTTTCTTGACAAAAAAAAAAAAAAAGAAAGAATTATGGTTACTCTCTTAATCAGTGGGACAATGGCTGAAATCTAAAATCTCGAAAGCGCCCTTCGCTCCAACCGGGGACGACTCACGCGATCACGTGACAGATGGACCCAGCTAAATAGAAAGTGCCGGGTTGTGCGCTCTTCAGCTAAGAATATTCGTTAAAAAACATTATTTTGTTCCAATGTGGGCCTTCTTCCGAAAATCCCACCTTCTCTTTCATAGTTGGAAGATTAAGTTCAAATCAATCAATCAACTATTCAGCACATGGTCTGCTCATTGCGCTTGCTGCCAAACTGTGAATGCGAATGCGAAACCCAGAAGTTGACCGCGGATGCACGTGTATAAACTGCGAATTAATTAATCAATTAAAAATAAATATATAAAGTAGTAACTAAAAAATTTATCTATTATAAATATTTATTTAATTTTTTAATTTTTTAAATAATAAATATTATAAATATATTTATTATTATGAGTATTTTTTTATTTTTTTAACTCTTAAAACTTTAAATTTTTTTTAATTTTTTAATTATTTTTTTTATAATTGTATATCTATAAATAAAATTTTTTATAAAACAATAAAATAAAAAAAATTTAATCTATATGTTATTTTTCTTTAAATACCTTATATTTTATATTTTTTTATATAAAATTTTATTTATAATAAATATTTATTTAATTTTTTAAAAAAAATTATATTCAAAATTATTTTTTAAAATAAAAAAAATTATTTATTAAATTATTTTAAAAATATATTTTTATTTTTGAGTGTTCTGAAAAAACAACTAAAGATGTTGTACTATACATCTTTAAACTGTGTTAACTTTCTTAAATTTAATAAAATGTGAATATGAGATTTTATAAGTCAACGTAATTCGTCCATTATATCATTAAATCTATCATTCATATATTTTATTAATTAATTAATCAGTACGTGAGACATACATATAATACACTAATAATAAAATATAAAATAAATTTAATAAAAATTTATTTTGATTCATTAATTAAAATTTAAAAAAATTTAAATTTATATTATAAGTTATTAAAAATTAATTAATATATTTAAACAAAATTTAATTTTTTTAATTATCATATCAAATATAATAATTTTAAGTACGACAATATTCGAATTTCGTTCCACCAAGCTCTATTTGTGACTCACTCATTGCCACGAAGGAGTCCTTCCTCCGTCCGAGCCACGTGGATATAATGATTTTTAAAGCACCCAAATATGACACTCGAGTGCTCTTTGCGTTGTAGACACATGTCGACAATCACAAAGTGGGCCCCACCAAGACTCCGTGGACCAAACTGACTTTTTTTTGTTTTTTTTAATATCTTTGTGGCTCTCAGTCAGAAGCTACGAAAGAAGACTTGTCTGGAAAACTCTCAATTTTATTTTGATTTGTTTAATATCTTTGTATAATTTAGATATAAAATTAGGTTCATTAAAAATATTAAAATTATTTATTATAAATTTAAATTCTTATTATTACGAAAAAAATTTAACTATTAAACTTATAAATATAAACGAATTAAACCAAACGCTAACGTTTTAAAACACGATTTATTAAATAATTGAATTGTTCAAATTTGCTAACAAGTTGAAAAAAGGGTTTGGAGCACAACTTGTTTATTTAAATAAAAGTTTAGATTCAATTTATTTTAGTTCGTTTTAGATTATACTAATATTTTTAATAAATTAAATATACTTATTCAACCTTATGTAGTATATAGATATTTGTAAAAATATATATTATGAATAGTTGGTTCATTTAGAATCTTAATTTATTTCAAATTTATTTATCACCTGAATAATAATAGATTTTTCAATTATTTTTTTATGTTTATCAAAATTATATTTTTACTTTTTTTTTTAATTTTAAATTGAGACAGAAATCTTTCTTAACATTTATAAAACTTACATTCATATTTTTTAAGTTTCGAATTAATTATACTAACATCTTTCATTTTTAATTTTTACAAGTATTAATTTAAATTTTTTTAATGATTTAAATTTTAAATTTTGCTATTGTACTCCAAATTTATTTACTGTATTATATATTAAGATCAGACAAATAATTAAAATATTAATTACAAAATCAATAAATTAAAGAAAAAAATTATAATTGAAGGCAAAAATTGAAGTGAAAAATACAATTTCTTGAAAAAAAAATCAATGGATATAAAGACATAAGTTCAAATCTCATAAACACTACTCTCTCGGTCACTCAAATACATTGGATAAATCATGAGTTTAGGCTTCACTTTCATTAGGCTGCCTATTTTATAAAGAAAGAAATTGGCCAGGTCTAATCATAGTGTGATGGCTCATTATTGTCTTCGTGATATCAATTTTCTACACAGCGAAAGGAATGAAAATTAAAAATAAAATGAAAAGAAATAGATTTAAATAAAATAAAATAAAATATTATGATTAAAATTGTGTTTGATAGGTCAATAAAATAAAATAAAATAAAATTTTTTAAAAAATAAAAATATTCTTAAAAATAAAATTATTATAGTAATATTATTTTAACTTAAAAAATTATTTTAAATATTATAAATAAAAAATAAAATAAATTTTTATTAATATAAAATTTTAAATTAAATTTTGTTAAATAATATTAAAAATTTTAATTTAAATATATATTTTTTTAATTATAGAAAATTTTATAAATAAATAAAATAATAAAAGATATTTTAATTTTTTTACTTTTTATTCTATTGCACTATTTACTTTTTACTTATTTTTAAAAGTAATACTAATTATTTTGAAAAAAGTAATCAACATTTCGTAAGATATATAATTTTTATCACTTTTATCTATCAAATTAAAAAATGTCAATTCTCATTCATTTATTTTTATCCACTAAACGAAACTTAGATATGACTTAAAATCTTGAACGTGCCCATGTCTCCAGCTGGTGAAAACTCATGTGATCACGTGAGAAATGGACCCCAGCCAAGGGCATTTACTGATTTCGATGAAAAGCATCTTGAAATTTGAAGTCCGAATATATTTATTGTATAACATTATTTTATTTTTTCGTGAAAATAAAAATATTTTTATAAGCATTGTTACAACACTAATTTTTGTTAAACTTTAATTTTTAATCTTTTCTTACAATAATATCTTCTAAATTTTAAACTTTTGTATTTTTTTTAAGACGTAAACTGTTGATTATTTTGGATAATTAATTATTATTATAAAACATTATTTTTTTTCTTCCTTCTAGAAATCCCTCCTTTCTCTGTCGCACATGGAAAATTAAGATCAAATCGGTCAATTATTGAGCGCATGATCTCTTCATTTTCTTACTCTTTGCTCGCTCCATGTAAATTTGACCTAAACTTCAATCTAAATATGGTCCAACCAAGTTCCATCTATGACTATGGCTGGCCAACCAAGACTTGTCGCGAAAGAATCTTTTTTTTTTTTTGTTCTAGTCACGTGGACATAATTACGTTCTAATCATCCCAATGTGAAAGACATTCTTCGTTTAAGACCATTATTAGGCGCCTGCCACGAAGGAGTTTATTAAACATATGAAAGTGTAATTTTTAGAGTCTGTTCAAATCTAATTTGACCAAATTTTTCTATCGCTTTATTTTAATACTGTTCAATTTTTTATATATACTTGATATAATTTAAAATTTTGATCAACGATGTGTTATTTAAAATTTGATATAATTTAAAATAATAAACAGATGAAAGTGTAATTTACAACTTGATATAATTTAATTAAACTGACGTGTTAAATGTTTATATGTCTACAAGGTAGGTCTTAATTATCTAAATTCAAAGTTGGTCAAAATTGATTTCATTTAATTCTAACCAAATTCCCCCAGATTTAACCTAAATGGGTCAAAATCCATGTATTGACATTCACTAAACAGGTGCTGCAGTTAGAATGGCCTAGCGTTCTTCGGTGTGCCATGACTTCATCATTGAATATATAGTTTAAATTATAATATATGTAACTTATACCATCATTATATATTAAAGAAAACGTTTTATTTATCTAAATATTTTTTAAAACCTACTTAATAAAAAATATAGTAAATTCATTTAAATTTTATTATATTATTTTTAAATTTTTTTAAATTAAATTACTTATTAAATTTATTTTCGTATATACAACACATAAAATTAAAAAAATATACATATTTATTTTATTAATCGCGATTAAACTAATAAATCATGGATTATTATTTTCATCTATCAATCCCATGTTTGAAACATTAGAAAAAACAACACACACACAGAAACACAAACAATAAATAAACAGATCAGACAAATCAGAGACAGCCTCAAACTCAATCGCATCTTTGGCTCATTTATTTTATTCGTCTGAATCGCAAATGCACTGCATTTCAATGGAATTGGGTAACACTGACGTGGACGTAATTAATTTCTGTCCATCTGAAAGTGATACCTAAATGTTCTTCGTGGATGCATGTCTACAAAGTAGCTCCTACGGACCAAATTGAATTAAATATCCTCATTGATCAATTTTTCTTTTACAAACAAAATAACGTAAGAAGTAAGAATATCATTTTGGATTGGATGGACATTGAGTAATTTTTTTTTAATCTAGCCTCTTTAACAAATTAAATTTTTTTATTTTTAAAATTTAAATAATTATAATCACTAATTTAGCAGATTTAATGATTAAATTTTGTTATTGTTAAAAATTAAATAATTATTATCATTATAATTAATAAAAGTGAAAATTATTAGAGTATAGTTGTACTCTAGTGTCAAACAACATAAATGTAGTTTTACTTTATTTACTGTTAGTTTCTTATATATAGAAGCTATCTAGTTTTGTACTGTACTTTTTAACAAATAATAAAACATAGATGTTATTTCTCTTTATCTCCTCTTTTTTTTTTTTAATATGGTATCAGAGCGAATTTTATCTCTACATTCTTTGAATTTTCTTGGCAAATAAATAGTTTTTTTTCGACCTCAAATCATGTTTCCTCACAGAATTCAATCACTATTCTGGCTTTGATTTGGGATGTCTTACTCCAAAGCAATAAACAATTAGAGACACCAAGTTCAACCGATTGTACCGAGACATGAAGAGAATCCTTCAAGTCCTTATTACTTGCATTCTAACAAAAATCCTTCGCTAGTCTTTGTTTCTCCAACGATTTCTAGACCAAATTATCACTATTGGTACAAATCAATGCGCATGGCTTTACTTTCAAAAAATAAGTTTAAATTTGTTGATGGCAGTATAGAGATATTTGGTAAGAACAGTCTGATTTACTCATCCTGGGAGAGATGCAACACTATGGTCTACTCTTGGATAGTTAGATCGATTTCTCCATCAATAGCAAAAAGTATTTTATGGTTAGATAATGCAACAGATATGTGGAAGGATCTCTCTAACCATTTTTCTCAAGGCGATGCGATTAGAGTTGCAGATCTATAAGAAGAAATCTATTCTTTTAAATAGAATACGTTAAATGTCACAAATTACTTTACACAGCTTAAAATTTTTTGGGATGAGTCTTGTAATTTGAGGCCGATTCTAATGTGCACCTGTGTCCACAATGTCATTGTGATGCATTCAAAAAGATGAAGAGACAACCACAGGATGATTATTGTATCAAGTTTCTGAAATGACTTAAGGATAGTTTTGCAATAATTAGATCACATATTCTAGTTATGGAGTCTCTACCTAACATTAATAAGCTTTTTTCACTTGTTATTCAACGTGAGAGATAGCAGTTTGGATATATTAGATCCATGGAAAAGCCGTCAGTCTTTGCAACACAGGGCTAACTTGGCAATTCACAAATTAGAAGGAATAATAGTCCTGATTTTCACTCCATATCATATACAAAGAGGTAGTACACGGAATAGTTTTTATGGTCATTTTGGAAACAAACCTACTTGTAGTTTTTGCAATAACATAGGTCATACAGTAGACACATGTTACAGAAAAGCATGGATATCATATTAGCTATAAATGCAGAGGTAGAGGAAACACTCCAAGAGCCAATCAAGTGTTTTTTGATGATTGTATTGATGTGAATTGTGCATCCAAAAATTTTACTTCGAACTATGGATCTTCAAATTAGGACAAGCACAAGTTTTAGATTTCTCCTGCTGCAGCCTGCAGACATCAATAACAATCCACCTGAAGTTCCAATCACTTAAGGACAATATTGGTACTTAGTGAGTTTGTTACAGCAAGCATTAGTTTCTGATAAGCCTCCCATAATTGTACCACAAGTCAATCATCTCACCTATAATTTTGCTCTAACGCCTACTATTGAAGGCATTACATCTCTTTCCTGCATTAGTGTTGATGTGCCATCATTAAGCTAGATTCTAGATACAAGGGCTACAGACCATATCACTTGCAATTTCAAAGCCTTTTCATCTTATAAACATGTGTCCAAAATTTTTGTCAATCTTCCAAATAACCAAAAGGTACAAGTTACTCACATCGGCACTATTCCTCTTACATCTCACATTATCTTACATGATGTTCTCTATGTACCTGCTTTTAGCTTTAATCTAATCTCCATTAATAAACTCACTCTAGCCTATCCTTGCTACATTACCTTTCATAATCATATGTGTCTCATCCAGGACCTTTAGCATGGGAAGACGATTGGCATAACTAGAAAACATCATGGTCTTTTTCAACTTGATTTTTCATCTTCACTAGTTAATTTTTCTTTTGCTAATTCTACTGTCAATAAATTTCCTTCCATCAATACTGTTAATTCCAATGATGTATGGCATTTTCGTTTGGGGCATCTTTCTACATCTAGACTTTAGTTGTTAAAAGAATTAGATAATTCCATAACTATTTTCACGTTTGATAATTGTGATGCATGTCAAATTGCAAAACAGAAGAAGTTACCTTTTCTCACTAGTGTCTCTGTATCAACTGCCTGCTGTGATTTAGTGCATATTGATATATGGGGCCCCTCTCCTTTATTTTCCATTCATGACCATCATTACTTTTTGATTATAGTAGATGACAAAAGCTGGTTTTGTTGAATTTTTCTTATGACATTCAAAGCTGAGGTTAGAAAATTATTACAACATTTCTGTTTCTTTGTTGTTACACAGTTTGATGCTAAGATTAAGTGCATTTATTCGGATAATGCCTCTGAATTTAACATGCTTGATTTCTATTCTTCTAGAGGGATTATTCATCAAACTTCTTGCATATATACACCTCAACAAAACTCTTTACGGAAACTAAAACATCAATATTTTTGTTTTAATTAAAACTCGTAATCACATGAATCTATTGGAGTATAGATTTAGTGGTATGCAAGGTCGATTTTATAGAAAATACCAATTGAGAGAAAATTGTAATTTAGATTCAAAATAAATAATTCTAACCTAATTGCCAATGTCTTATTTTGTGAGAAAAATATTGAACAAAATATAGAAAGAACTAATATACTAAAAGAAAATAAAAATGTATTCAAAGTAAAGAAACATATTAAGGTTAAATGATCCACTCTTGGTATATTAAATAAAGATAAATTTAACTCTTTTATTATTAAATTAAAATCCTTACATGAATAAGATTCAAATCAGAAGATATGTTAATTTAAACTCACATTTTATTTATACATGAATTATATTTACCTCTTTTTTTATTGTATTACTAATATCTAAAACATTTGTAAAATGGATTCAAGTATAAATTGTGTCAATTATTATATTGTATACAATAAATCAAGATTGATTCAAGCATTTATTGTGCCAAAAATTGTCTATAATATATCAAAATTCACATTTTACAAAATTAAAATATGCAGAAAATAAGAAAGGTAGAAAACTAATTAACATAACAAAATAAAAGGAAATAAAATAGGTGGCAAAACCAACGAATAATAAAATAAAATAAAGTAAGTGGCAAAGCCAACCATAAACAATAAAAATAAGAAGTAGGCGCCAAAACCAGCCATTAAACACAAGAAGAAAAAATAGATGGTTCAATTAGCCATTAAAACATAACATAACAAAAGAAGGGGATAAATACAATATCAAATATAAATGTTAAAATTAAGAGTTAGAGAAATTATTATTTTTATATCAAGAGTTTTACCCTTTCACATTAACATTAGGATATTAGTTCTCCATAATTAAGGTAAGAAAGCAAAAAAAAATATATAAAAAATGTCCAAAATTAAGGTAAGAAAGCAAAATGAAATATGAAGAAACATGATAATATTATGAAAGAAAATAAAAATACAAAATGTCTAAAGAGAGAAAAATATTACAAACACTTAAAAATCTAACAAAATTTTTCTAAATTCCCTCTAAACTCACAAACTCACTCCTCAGGTCTTCTATTTATTGATACAATGAGGTATGGTAGATATGGTAATTGTCAAAATTGTTAGGTAAAAATTTGTACAAAGTTAACAATTTAGATTTTATCATGTGCACTGAAATTAAACCTTGAATATCTACTTGAAATTCACCGATTCTGCAGGCCCCATAAACATGAAAGTTGTAGGAAATTTCTTTGTCTTTCCAGCTATAAAATTGTGGACAAATTGAATACGTAATTTGTGACTTATGGTCAAAATATTAGAGCAAAGTTGAGTTGAACTGCAACAGCAGACATATCCTCTTTTGGCCGAATTTTGAATTTTTTATTATTCAAATTTGTTGATCATTTGAACATAAAAGTTGTAGAAAATTGTGTCAACTACTCACCAACCAAATTTTTTATTCATTGAATATGTACTTTCTACGATACAATCCAAATACAACTGTAAGGTTGAGCTGGACTGCAACAGTAAATAGATTTTTTTTCTAACCCAATTTTGGCCATTTGGATGTCTGAATTTGCTGATTACATAAATATAAAAATTGTATGTAATCATGTCAGCTATTCATCTACCAAATTTTGTACGTATTAGATATGTATTTTTTGAAATATAACCAAAATACTGCAGCAAGATTGAGTTGAAAAGAAAGCAGAAAATATATTTTTAACATTAGGTATTCTGCATTGAATCTTTATGTTGCAGTTCTTTTGAAAATGTAGTTATAAATTAAGATTGAATTGACGCATATATCCATTACGATGCGTCTTAGGAGTCAATTAGGTAATGCTCCTTACTCACTTAGCCTCAATGAATCTATTTTATTTGTTTGATTTATAGATATCATTTCTAAAGAACCACAATTTAACTCTAATTTCTCAATTAAGTCTATTTTCTATTCTTCTCTTTATTTGTAAAAAAAATACACAAAATTAAAGACAAATAAGAGAGATATATGCTTAATTATGACAAAAAAATAGGATGAAAATATTTAATTTATGAATGTAAAACTCACTCATCAATCAAGATATCATGAATGTGGCTAGGTCTTTAAAATTTCAAACAGGCTTATCTTCTAAATTCTAGAGTGATTATGTTTTTCATACTATTTATTAATCAATCATATTCCCTCCCCTATTATTTTCAACAATACCCCCTTTCAACTCCTTTACAGTCACCCTCCTTCCTTCCTTAATCTTAAAATATTTGGCTGTTTATGTTATGTTTCCACTTTATCACACAACAGAACTAAGTTTGATAGCGAGGCCCATGCTTATATTTTTCTTGGATTTCCTTCTGCAATAAAAGGATTTAGACTATATAAGCTCCATACTGGACAAATTTCTGTTTCTAGAGATGTTCACTTTTATGAGCATATTTTTCCTTTTAAACACTAGCCTTCTTCTTCCACTTCTAATTTTGTTCTTCCAGCTTCTTTCTCCATGCCTTTAGCTGATCCTTCTTCCTCACCTTCAGCTTCTGTTTTTCCTTTCTCTTCTTCTCCTTCACCTTCCTCATTTGCTTTCCCACCTCCTAGACGTTCTTTCAGGCCACATACACTTCCTTCTCACTTTCAAGATTTTGTTTGTCAACTTCCTTCTTCACCTTCAGCCTCTTCTTTTTATACCTCAACCCCTCATCCTATATCTTTGTATGATTCTTCTACACATCTTCCTTTAGTCCATCAATTTTTCTCAATCATCTCACCCAGAATCCATAACCTTTTTCTTACAATGAAGTCATTAAACACCAATATTGAAAAGATGCTATGGCTCTTAAGATTGCAACCTTAAACTTGGGAACTCACTGATTTACCTCCTGGTAAAGACCCATAGGTTGTAAATGGGTCTTCGAGACCAAATTCAAGGCTGATGACACTGTTGAGAGACACAAAGTTAGGTTGATTGTTAAAGGATATGCCCAACAACATGGTCTTGATTATTTGCACACCTTTTCACTTGTTGCTAAGGTTACTACTATTTGATTTCTTCTTGCCACTGCTGCAGTCAAGAACTGGCATCTTCATCAACTTTATATGAATAATGCATTTCTCCATGGTGATTTAAATGAAAAAGTTTATATGACACTCCCCCTGGTTTTCACACATTTGATCCTAAGAAGGTTTGTAAGCTAATCAAATTTCTTTATGGGCTCAAGGAGGCCAGCAGACAATGGAATACCAAATTAATTGAAGCTTTGCTGTCCAAAGGTTTTGCTCTTTCTGTTTCTAATTTGTCTTTGTTTACTAGAAGTTGTGGCCAGCAATGATCTTACCTTGATTATTGACATTAAAGACTTTCTCCATTCCCCTGTCAAAATTAAAGATCTCGATCCTTTAACATACTTTCTGAGTTTTGAAGTAGTACAATCCTCTGCTGGTGTTCATCTTCACCAACGAAAATATTACCTTGATTTACTTCAAGATATTTGTTTTTTGGACTATAAATTTGTTTCTAGCCCTATGTTTGTTTCTTCCTCGACTTCTATTTTTTTCGGACGTTACTGCTTATCGGCAATTAGTGGAAAAACTTGTGTATCTCTATAACACTCGATCTGATATCACCTTCTTCGTTCAATAGTTGTCCTAGTTTCTTGATTGTCCGACTGCTGCGCATCTTCAGGCTCTTCATTGTGTTTTACGGTATCTCAATTCCAATCCTGGTCAAGGCTTATTTTACTCTATTTCCACTACTTTACAGCCCACAACTTATTCTGATTCTGACTGGGCTTCTTGTTCTGCCACTCGCAAATCCATTACTAGATTTTACCTATTTCTTGGTTCCAGTCTGGTTTCCTAAAATTTCAAGAAATAGAACACTGTATCTCGGTCTTCTTCTGAGGCCGAGTATTGTACATTGATTGCTGTCACCTATAAAGTACAATGGATTTATTATCTGTTTCATGATTTGCATCTTCAATATGATCCTCCTATATCGATGTTTTGCAACTGTCAATTTGCGATCTATATAGCCCAAAATTCAGTCTTTTAAGAACGCACTAAGCATATCAAGATCGATTGCCACCTTGTTCAGAAAAAATTGTAGTATGATCCTATTCATTTGCTTCCCATCACCTCTGGTGTTCAGCTTGCGGATTGTTTTACTAAACTATTACCTTCTGCTTCATTTCATTCTCTTATTTCTAAGTTGGACATTCACAATTTGTATGTTCGAGTTTAAGGGGGTATTAGACCAGTAATTTCTGCATTATTAATTTTTGGTTTTTCTCTCTCGTTGAATTCACAGTTTTTTTAGGGAACCTAGCACTATTTTTTTATTCCCATTTCGTACTATTAACTTTATTTTCTTGTCTTTTGCACAATTGTTTTATTTTTCGTCTGTTGTATGACTTTGTAGTTCTCTGTGTAAAACGATAAGCCACGCCAGATCACACTACGAAGATTTATAATTATCTTCACATTTTTTTTACTCTGCTGCAGAAAGGAACATGTCCGATCGTGCATGTTTCTTGCGCTCGATCACATGAAAAAAGCTTCAAAACGAGAGATTTAAAATTTGATTAAAAGGGACCCCAATTGATGACTCCAGTCATAATAAAATTTAGCCTTAACAACTAAGTAATATCAGAAATAAAATTAATTTTATATTTAAAAAGTATAAAAAAAAATTGATTAAAAGGGTTAACAATTTAATTTGTCCTTTCAGAATTACAAAAAGGTATATCTTAATATTAATTTAAATTAGCTAAATAATTAATACTATAAGACTTCTTTTTTAAATTCTCTATTTCTTTTCTTCAGCCCAATATCTAGTTCTTGTGAATTCTACATGAATAATGTATGGTGTTATTGGTTTGTAAAAAAAAAAATTTTTTTTAAAAGTTAGTTTTATTTTTTAAAAAAATATTACTTAAAAAATATGTTTATTTTATGAAATAAAAAAAATTCGCTCATATTTATTTTTGAATCAAATTAGTATAGATGACTATAAATTTTATTTGATTTTTGTGTTTAATTTTTATAATTATGAATTTTTATTTTTTAATAATTATGATAAATTATTTTTAAAAATTACAAAAATTTCATGAATTATTTTCTTAGAACAGTAAAAATATTTTTTATTTTTTTATTTAATTTCCATCCTGTATTAAAAAACATTTTCTCCTAATCATTATCAAACATATTTACAATTATATTTTTATTTTTACTAAAAATAAAAAACAAACAAATTAATTAATGAGACTTGTTTTTAGTTTAGGGTTCCCCTACAAATCAGGATAAATGGCATTAAAAAGTACTTGATCTAGAACCTAAATCAACTTTCCAAATTTTTTCAATAATCTACGAAAAATTTAACTTTTCTTGAATCTCAAAGAGATCTCCGTTTAAAATATTAAGATCCTAGGTTTTTCTTTGTCACCACAATAATTGCTGCAAATCCATTCTTATATTGGAGCAAAATAGCAAAGTTAGCTGGGTGGATCTTTGGATTATATTGAGTTCTGGCAACTGAGATTTTCTGGGATTTCAGGATAAAATTCTATGGGAAAAAGCTTCTTTTTAGTTTTCTCTGGGTTTACAGATTTAATTCGGATCTGGGACATTTACTTTTTTCCTCAATGATTGAACGGTGTTTCAAAAATGATTCGAAGTGTGAAAATGCTGTGATCTACCGGGTTCCATTAAAAAATAATATCTTTGTTGAAGTTTAATAAAAAAATATTTATTTATTTTTTAAATCAAAAAGTTGGTAATAAATATATATACGATTATTATATAGGATTGTCCTGCAGTGCTTCTTTCCCAGATTATAAAGCTCTGACCTTCGGTTCCACTTAAGCAGCTTGCTAGATATTAATTCAAACTGAGGAAGAAAACAGGTATTTATTCTAATTTTATGAGTTTCTCGATCTATCAGTATTAATCTCTGTTAAGTTCATGTCATGAAATTAAGCTTAGATTTCCATTAATTCTTTGAAATTCTTGCCAATATGTTTTCTGGTTTTTCTTGTAATGTAAGAGAATTACAGCTTTTAGAAAGTAACTCATTTTCTACTCATTTTATCGGGCCTGAACTTGTTCTTTGACTCCAGAAAACATAAGCATAAAAAATCATGGCTTCTGGGGGAGTTAGAGAGCCATTATTGCAGAAGCAGAAGAGCTACTATGAAGGTTGCCCAGGCTGCAAGGTGGATCAACTTAAGGAGAAACAAGAAGGAATTCCATTCAAAGGGCTCAGCTTCATCTATATTATTGTTCTTGCCTCCGGTAATGATTAAGCTACTCTTTCTTGTTCTTCTCTTATTATTTCCTAATTTTCTTTTTCCTTTTTTTGTTTTTTTCCTTTCTTATTGGGGAAGAGAGAATCTAACTAAGAAAGACAAAGGGTGATCACCGTCTCTTCTGCAAGAACTCATAATCTATAAACCAAAATGAAAGTGTCAATTCTGCTGTCTCCTCCCAGTCTCCTTTGTTCTCCTCCTGCAACAAATTCTTGCTAAAAGAAAAAATAAAGTAAATTCCATTTTTTTTAATTTGTAAAAATTAGACTCACTTGGACTCTAATTTTAAATTAAGACAAGATTTTCTTTTAAAATTTATAAAATATGTACTTACACTTTCTCAAAAAAAAAATTTTAAAAATTAAATTAATTTTTTTATTTTAAATTTTATAATCTTTTAATAATTTATACTTTATAAGATTTTAAGAGAAAATATGTTATTTATTAATAATTTTATAAATAAATATTTTTTTATATATAATTAAAAATTAAACGTGACGCCAGTTTAAGAATTTCAATAAAAATAAATATAATTTATTATAAACTAAAATAAAGTTACCGACAAAATTGATTCTAGCAATCTCAAACCAAATGTCTTGAATTCCATCGTGTTGTTGATAATGGCCGTTTTTGTAGATAGACATTAATTACACCACGTGTAAGTCCTGTCTTGAAACAGACAAACCCATCTGTCTCTTCATAAATTTTCCTTACATAATAAATAAATAATGGTCCCCCAAGAGAAGGTTTTAGGAGTACTCTAGAATAATGTGGATATCTCATGCCGGCTTTAAATTTTAAAAATTATGGGTCATGAATGTGCGGCTAATAAAAAAGAATGTTATTGATGCATTTTGTGAGGATGGAAATTACTCAGTTTTGCAGTTGGTGTAGTTAAGCCTTAAATTAATTTACTAAAATTATGTTTTCAAATTTCTTAAAAAATTTTACAAAATAAAGTTAGAGAATTCAAATCTTGTTTCAAAAGGTCTATGAAAGCCTTACTTAAACTTATCATTTTCGTGCAATTTGTCTCTTTTGTTAGTATTTTCATCTAAATCATAGCATGGTTGAACAAATTTAGACAATTATTCTATGCTTTGTATCTGGTCTCAAGGTCTCCAAAACTTTTCCATCAATTAAGGCAAAACCAGTTACCATTGCTGGATTTTTGGATTTGCTAAAACCCAGAAGGACAGTTTCTCTCTAATTCCAACCATTTTTAACCTGTTAATCTTTTTTCATTAAATGTATGTTTGGTTTGAGGGAAGAGGAGGAAAGAGGAGGGGAGGGGGCCAAAATCCTTCTCTCTCTAAAAAAACGCTTCCCTCCAAATCCTCCAAATCTGGGGATTTGGAGGGGAGAAAGTGCCACATCTGTTTTTCAAATTTTATCCTTAACTTATTTGTTTTATATATATATATATATATATATATATATATATATATATATATATATATATATATATATATCAATAAAAAAAATTTAAATAAAAAAACCCCCTCAATAAAAAATTTAAATAAAAAAAATAAATATAATTTTTATTATTTTTAATAAAAATAAAATAATAAAGATATAATAGTTATATTATTTTATTTTGTCTTCACTCTTCTCACATACCAAACAAAAAAAATTTATTATCTCTCCCTTTCTCTCCTCTTAATTAAACCAAACAAAGATAATTTATTTTCTCTCCCCTCTTTTCCCCTCCATTAAAATTCCTCCCCTCCCCTCTCCTCTTTTGAACCAAACATATCCTAACATGATCACATGCATCTTTCATAATTAGACTTAAGAAACTTTTGTAGGTCTTTTTTTCATAATTAGACTCATAATTAGACTTACAAAACTTTTTAAAATTTGACAAAAATCAAATTGGGCTCATGATCATGTCCATGAGTCGGTGAAAAATAATTTTTTTATTGTCTTATACTAAGGGATTTAGTATGGTTTTGAAGGTTGACTTTGCCTCCTTTGATAATATTTTTATTTTGTTTGTTTCAGCTCTGCCAATATCATCCCTCTTTCCCTTCCTTTACTTCATGGTGAGTGAACTTTGATAAATTATGCCATGCAGATCTTCAATTTATTCTTAAAAATTTTAAATTATATGTTTTATATGATAAATTGGTGGTTATAAACTGGGAGAATTTTTTTTCTACTTTGATTTTTATCTTTAATTATATTTTTTTAATTTAATAATTTTTATAATTGACTGTATAATTTATCTATCTTATTGCATTTTATCTCTATCGTCTAAATTAGATATTAACTTTAATGGTAATTATATGAAATTATCTTTTTCACGAAGAGAAAAATAAAATAGAATATCAAGCAAATAAAAAATATTTTGATAATTTTATATAATTATTATTAAAATTAATTCTATGATAAAGAAAAAATATACTGAAATAAATAAATTAGAGGATTAATTATAAAAATTAATATATTAAAAAAATTATTTTTTTAGAGTCAGATCCGAAATTTGTAAAGTGAGATGCCAAGATTTGTGGTTAAAAATCTTTATGATTGTATTTTTTGCCTGATATATTACAAATTCAGATTCTACTAGAATGCAGATCCGGAAATAATATTCAAAATGACTTTAAAACTTTTTTTAATTTTTATTTTGGTCAAAAAATTGATTTGCTTGTCTGCCATTTAGTGTAGGCCAAGGATATATTTTTCTAGCATACCAATAATAGAAGCCCATGAGATTGTTTTCGGCTAATAAAAGTAATAATTAAGTTTTTTTGTTTGGGCAATATCAACATTTGGAAACACAAATTAAGTATTATTATTATTATTATTATTATTATTATTATTATTATAGCATCTATATATAAAGATTTTTCGTTCATTTTTTTTCTCCTTTTCCATTTCTATATGCAGATTAGAGATTTTCATATTGCTGAAACTGAGGAAGACATTGGCTTCTATGCTGGTTTTGTGGGTGAGATTTTTATTTCTTTTAAAGTAACTTGCATATAAATTAGATGTCCTTTTTTAATTATTCAATTTTAGTAAATATAGTTTCCATTTGGATAATATTTTTTTGAAAAGTGCATTTTTTTTGGGAAATATATTGATGAGATTATACTTTTTTATCCTAATATTTGCATCCAATTGAGATTTTTTTTTAATTTATTAATTTTGGTAATTAACTCTCTAATCTATATATTCTATTACATTTTATTCTTTATCATTTAAATTATATATTAATTTAAAATTATTAAAATATTTATTTCATACAAAGTAGTACAAAATAGAGTTTCAAACAAAAGAAAGAGTATTTTAATAATTTTATTATTAAATTTAATATTTAATTTAAATAATAAAGATCAAGTGCAATGAATAAATAAATTAAAGATCGATTGTAAAAATTAATAAATTATAAAAAGATTATAATTAGAAATAAAAATCAGAGCTAAAAAAAATACAATATTTTCAAAATATTTAGGGGAACAAGTTTTCAGCTTGTTATAAAAATTGAATTTTTGAAAAAAAAAATTAATCGACCCAGGACTTTAATTTCAAAATCAATGTACATTCTCTTCAACAAACAAAATTTAAATCGAACCAAAATGATTTCCTTAAATAACACGTTATTTTGTGAATTTATAATTAGTCAGAAAACTAGAAATTAAATTTTATTATTTTTATGTAGTAATTAGGAATTAATTAGATTTTTTTTAATGAACTGCCCCTAACCAAAAGTCCTTTGATATCTTGAAGGGTGTTCTTATATGATTGGCAGAGCTTTGACATCAATTACGTGGGGAATGGTGGCTGATCGTTATGGACGAAAACCAGTTATAATCATAGGAACCCTTGCAGTGTTAGTTCCCAATTATTATAATTTTTTCTTAAATTTAATTATATTTTTAGTCATTTTATCATAATAAATAATTTTATTTTATTTTATTTTATTTCAAATATACATTACTTTAAATTATTTTTTAAATAATGTGATTATTAAAATATTTACATAAATTATGTTTAATGTCAATTTCTTATGTGACCATTAAATAATTTATGTTATATGTTTAACAGTCACGTAGTATATTTTTAAAAGAAATTTAATTATAATGTTCTAAAAAATAGAAACAATTAAATTAATGTATTTTAAAATAGTAAAATTATTTAAATTAATTATTAAAATAGAAAATACAAAAGCCTTTTGATTATTAAATTTAATGCTTTCTCTCCAGCTTTCTTTATTTAAAAAAAAACCTAGAATCTCTTATAAATTATTTAAAATTTTGACTATTAAATTACTTTGAATGACTTGTGAATGTCGCAGGATTGTTACCAACATTCTCTTCGGGCTTAGTGTAGATTTTTGGATGGCCTTAGCTACGAGATTTCTTCTTGGGAGTTTGAACGGCGTGCTTAGCCCGATGAAGGTATTTATATGCCTCACAAATGAAAAAAAAAATATTAAAATAAAGACTATAATAAATTTTATAGATATTTTGAATTCCATATAAATAACTTTACTTAGAAACTTTTTTAAAAAGAAATATTCCTTTTATATATATATATATATATATATATATATATATAGTACAGATATTTTTAAAATATTTGTAAAGCTATAAGAAATGCTTAATCTTAATGGGCACTTTAATGGACAACAAAGTGTACAAAAAATTTAATATTAAGTAATTAAAAATTTTATTTTCAAAAAATATATATAATTATAAATGCAGTGGATATGAATATTTAAACTTCATATGAAATATAGTAGCTTAGAATAAAATAATAAGTGCATTAAAAACAATAACAAATGAAATTGAACATGAGGAAAAAAAATTTAAAGTTTAAATCCATGTCTGCTAATGAGTTAATTGATTTTTTAATATTAAAGTCATCTCTATAATTAATAATTTTTAATTTAAATTTCAATCAAAATCAAATAAACTAAAAATATATATATTTAAACATCCTTCCTAGAGCAAGTACAGTCCAATATCACTACACTAGCTATTACTGCTTTTGTCAAATGATCATATGCATTTTATTCAGTAAAAAGTATATTTGCATATATATTATAATTACTGAACTGTAAGATGAATCCTAAAATTGTTTTTATTGCAGTTTCTTTCATAAATATCTATTTATAATATTTAAAATATGATAACTAAATTATTATTATAATATATTTATAAATAATTTAGCTCAAATTTTGGGTGTAGATAAAAATCTGAAATTTTTTTATTTTTCACCTTGATTTTATATCAAATTCTCCATCTTCGTCTTTTTTTGGGGGGGGGGGGGGATTTATACACTATTTTTTTCTTGCAACGCTTTCATTCCCTTAACTACTTTATTTCATGTGCAGGCATACGCGTGCGAAGTTTTACGTGACGAATATCACGCTCTGGGTTTATCATCAGTGAGTTCCCAATCTTTTTTTTTTTTATGAATAAAAATTCAAAAATTAAATAGCTTTCAACTTTGAAGTGAATGTCTATTAACAAAAGATTACTGCTAAGTTGAACTGGTTTTCTGTTCTTGATCTTACAAATTGAATCAATCTTTGTTGATTTTGAATCCTAAAATTTTACTGCATCACGATCAGAATAAATATTTTTATTATGTAATTTCAGGTTAGCACAGCATGGGGTTGCGGATTGATCATCGGTCCGGCTCTCGGAGGTTTCCTTGCTCAGGTATTTTACTTTAAAATTTTATTAGATAAGCTGGATTTATAAAAAAATGAATATAATATATATATATATATATATATATATATATATATATATATATATATATATATATATATATGAATATAAAACATATATTTAGTGAAAAAAAACTGAAAATTGCAATCACTTTAAAATTTGAAAGTAATTAGTTTCATAACGATATTTATAAAAAGATTCTTATTTTTCACCAAAATTAAGTCTTTTAACATATTTACCTATTTTGTTATAATTAGCTTAATTTATAAATTATATATATGAAATTTACCAACAAATAAAATCTTGTTTGAGCGATGATTATGAAATGGGGGGCTATATTCTTAGAGTTTGTAATTGTCACTTTGACTTAGTTCAAGTAATTGGGATTGGCATCACTTATTTTTTAAATTTATAAAATCTATATTCATACTCTCCTAAATTTTTAAAAAAGTAATTTATTATTTTAAATTGTTGTAAACTTTAATTTTATTTTTTTAATAATTTGTATTGTATTAAATTAAATTATTTTAAAATTAAAAAAATCGTAAAATATAAATATTATTAACAATTTTAGTAATAAATGAGATATTTTTGTATAATTTAAAATTTAAAAATGTTAATATAATTTTTAACAACTTCAATAGTGGTAAATGAAATATATATATTTAGTAAAATCTACCAAAAATTTTAAGGTAGATGAAATTTGTTAAATTAAGTTTATTATAAATAATATGTGTGTGTGTGTATATATATATATATATATATATATAGAAAAAAAAAGTACGATTACTTTGAAAAATGAATAAATTAAGCCAAATTTTGATTATGTAATTTTATTTATTCATTTATTTTCTCTTGCCCCCACTTAATTCAAGCACTCTATCATGATCACGTGTGACCTTGTTATCACGCGTATGTTTCTTGACTTTGACAGCAATATTCTTTACAGCTAATTAACTCAATCTATTTGTATGGTTTCTATATGAATCCACTTCTTTTCTTTTTTCTCTTTCACACCAAACTCTTGCATTATTGCAAAGATTCTGATTCATAGAATTTAGATTTTTTAAAATACTTTCGAAATTAAAATTGAAAAAAATATATTGATAAAATTAATATTTAATGAGTAAATAAAATTTATTAATTTAGATATATGTCTCATCTGTATTTTTTTTCTTTAATTTTATTTTATAAATTTTTTCAAAAACTCCAATCCCGATCCGTGTGATCCGTGAACTTATTATCATGATAGAGTTCACGGATCACACTAAACAAGTCTTTACAGCTAACTCTATCTTGGTCGGCCTAAGCATGCCTTCTTAATGCAACTTGGAACCAACGGTTCTATAAATAAACAAGTAGAAATTTAAATATATACTTTTTTAGTTTTAAAATAAATGTAAATTTTTTTATGAAAATATAATAAAGGAGAAATTTCATTTTTTTTTAAGTTTTGATCTTTACCTCTAATTATAATTTTTTTTTTCAATCAATTAATTTTTATGATTATTTTTTAATCTATTTATTTTATTATACTTTGACTTTTTACTTTTAATGGTAGTTATGTAAAATTATCAAAATATTTTTTTATAAAAAAAATGATAAAATAGAATATCAAGTAATTAATAAAATGATATTTTGATAATTTTATATATTTAACGTTAAACTTAACATTTAATTTAGACGTTAGTAGATAAAATGCAACAGGCATATAAAATTAAGAGTTAACTGTAAAAATTAATAAATTGAGAAAAAATTACAATTAAATATAAAAATCAGAGTAAAAGAATACAAATGAGTATATGTTAATTGATATAATGTAATTAAGAATTTATTTTTTCTTTTGGTCATAAGTAAAAGCTTCGGCCTTTTGATGCAAAAACAATGACCAAGAGAATTGAGTGCACTTTCAGAAAGCAAATTGTGCTTTCAGAGATAAAAGTGATTCTTAGAGTGTAGAGAATATACACTTCTCTTGAGGCATGAACATTGAACTAACTGTATATGGTTCTAGATATTAGAAGTTTTAGGTCAGTAAATTAAAAAAGAAAGAGATTTATAGTTCAATAGTCGAACTGTAATTGAATCAAAATGAGAATGATTCTCAATTCAGCAATTTCTAAATCAATTTAATGAGAGTTGTTATGCTATGAAAATTGAACTAGACAAACTGCCTTGCTCGAATTGCATGCATAATTAATATATAGTATTTACTTTTTTATTGCCTTGCTAGGGTAAGCTCTTTCAATTCCATATAGTAATTCAACAATATACAATAATGCATATGCACTGTATTTCTGTCAGTGAAACTTATGCTATTTCTATACTGTTTTGTCATTCAGCCAGCAGATAAATATCCAAATATATTTCCCAAAGACTCTATATTTGGAAGGTGAGTCAACTTTCCTGCTTAATTAACAAAATACGAGGCCCTATTTTATACCTCATTTCCATGCGTCTTTTGTTTTAACTTATTGAGTACATAACTTACGTTGGACATAGTAATATGCAAGTTATGTTTTCAAAATGAGAACGGGGAGAATCTCTGTCATAGCAAAATTTGGGAGAAATTAGCCTTATGTTAATAGCAGTATGTGAAAATATCTTAGAAATTTTTTTATCAATTTCTTACACATTAATTATTTTGTTAATTCTTTAAAAAAAATAAAACTCGCACATTGTATATTAATTTTTATAATATACAACAGATTTAATATTTTATAAATTAATTCGTATATTTAATAATATTAAGAAACTAAAGTTAAGGAGATCTATAAGTACAGAAGCTAAACTGTTTAATATTTTATAAATTAATTCGTATATTTAATAATATTAAGAAACTAAAGTTAAGGAGATCTATAAGTACAGAAGCTAAACTGTTGATTTGTTCTTGATTATATCTTACCATGAACATGGATTTGTCATGCAGATTTCCATACTTCTTGCCCTGCTTGGTTATATCCATTGCTGCCGTGCCGGCACTAATTGTTTCTTTCTGGCTGCCGGTAATTTTTGTAGCTTACTTAACATTTTTCCCCCTAATGCCTTGCAGTTTTCATTCATGCTTCTATTTTATAATTGGCAGGATCTTTCGTGAGATTTATTAATTTTGGCATGAGGAATTATTAGTAAAAGATTATAGGATTAATGGACTTATATATATTTTTTTTGTTGTTTTCCATTCACTCTTAGAATAAAAGATAAATTACAATTTATCCTCCACAGTTCGACTCAAAGTCAATTGTCCTCCTATAATTCAAAGTGGATCATTTAACACCAATGTGATTTGTTGAGTTACCACTTAGCTATCTTGTGGAGAAGTTCATCCCAATTTTAATGAAAAATTCTTTTATTCTTCTTTTCTTTCTTGCGAAACTCCTACAGGAATCTGAATCACAGATAGTGTATTACCAACTTAGAGTTTTTTGTCTATCTCCCTCTATTTATGGCTTCCTATTTTTTTGATCTTCTCTAGCATCAAAATAATCTCTTGAAAGCAATGTTTCCAACACTCCTGGGCTACTAATAGTTGTATATTTATGATTAAAAAAAATATCGATCATTGCAGGAATCATTGCACTTCCATGATAAGTATATTAAATCTTGCGATCATGGCTCTTGTGAAGCTCTTGAAACTGGTTCTTTGGAGTCTAATAATGCTAAAGAACAAGGAAAAGAAGCTAAAGAAAGTGATGATTCTACCATGAGCCTTTTCAAGAATTGGCCCTTGATGGCCTCTATCATTCTCTATTGTGTCTTCGCGCTTCACGATATGGCATACTCAGAGGTAAATTAACTATTCATTCTTTAAATTTATGTACTTGTTTAATTTTAGTCCATAGATATATATTCATTCTTTAGTTATAAATTAACAATTTATATATATTTATGATTAATTTAATTTATCAATCATCCATAGACGGGTTTCCTTGAACATTTTTCTTTGACAATAGTAAATGTTAATATGATTTACCGTCAGCAACATTAATTTTATTAATCACTCTCTCAACTACAGTTCATTCTAGCCCACATAATTTAATAAAAATGCATTTCTACTTCTTCTTTTTTTGTTGGTTCATTTGAATTTGAGATTTGAAATTGAACCTTCGACTTAAAAAATTACTTTAATAATATTGAATCAATTAACTCATTAATATTCCGGTGTAGTTATTTTCATTGTGGGTGGTCAGTCCTCGAAAGGATGGTGGTTTGAGCTATACATCCGAAGGTGTTGGTGAAGTTCTTGCAATTTCAGGTACATATTTGGTTTGTTTTATTAATGGGAAGCTTCACTTAGGTTTGCTTATATACACTTTGGATTTTTTTTTTCAATTTGGTCTGTTTTGTTCAAAACAAGGCAATGTTATCCTTTTATTTTAAAAAAGTTACAATTAAATATTTCATTTATATATAGTTTGGGTATTGTTTTAACAAAAAATACTAATGTGGATATTAAACCAACAATGTGATCTTTTTTTTTCCTAAGTGGACTATCTAAATGACATCCAAACAATTAAAAATACGTTTTGTTCATGTGATATTGCTCCCTCACACTTTTTTTTTTCAACTAAAAACACAATTTTAGTTGGTTGAGTATTATCTAGATAGTCTACCTGAAGTTTTGATAGTTTAATAATGTCAAAATGTTCTGTTAAAACATTAAAGGGACCATGAAAGAAAGATTTAATTGTAACTTTTAAAAATAGAAAGACAAAATTATTTTATTTCCAACTACAGAGATCAAATTTACAATATTTGAAAGATTAAAAATGTATTTTAAGACTTTAGATTTTCTATGCTTACAACTAATTAGTTATTTACCTGTAATTCTTGAGTACACAAGTTAATTTTTCAATTATCAAATTTGTTAGAAATTAATTTTTAAACATTCAATAGAAATTATATTGATATTTTCAGGAGCTAAATCAAATACTCAAGAGACTTCAAACACTAAAATTAAGAGTATCTATAAATTCATAAATTAAATTGTTAATTTATTCTTGCTATCAAAAATAAATTGTCAGTTTAGTCTTTTTTTCCTTTTGCTTTTATTTTCTAATGGATTAACAACTTGTTATCCCTTCAGGTGTAGGTCTCCTTCTCTTTCAAACGTCTTTATACCCTTATGTTGTGAGCCTTGTGGGTCCTATCATGACAACGCGCGTTGCAGGGGTGAGCTTTCTGTTTTCCTTTAACGTAGCATAGATTTTAATTTTTTTGTTTCTAACATTTGTTCTGGTGTGTCTCTGGGATATATCCGTGTGCAGATTTTAACAATTCCTATCCTGCAACTCTTCCCATTCATGACCTACTTGAGTGGATTCACCCTCTTCTTGGTATTAACCTCTGCATCATTGGTGAAGAATGTTTTAGCTGTAAGTGTACTATTCACAACTTCAAAATCTATCCGATATTTTTGCTTCGATTTTTACCTCCAATTTTCATTTTCACATTCATATATTAATTTTTAAAAAAATAACTTGCATTCTCTTGCTCTGATATTTACCTTCAACTTTGATTTTCTTCTCAATTTATTAATTTTTTAATCTGTCTATCTTATTGCATTTTATTTTTTATTGTTTAAATTAGACGTTCACTTTATCTATAACTTTGTAAAAAAAATCAAAATACTTTTATGTTTATTTGATACTACATTTTATATTCCTTTTTATAAAAAGGATATTTTGGTAATTATATATATATATATATCATTAATTTAATGTCTAATTTAGACCATCAAAGACAACATGCAATAGAATAAATGGATTAAAATGTTAATTACAAAAATTAATAAATTAAGAGATAAATTGTAATTAGAGATGAAGATCATAGTAAGAGCAAACCTCTAACTCTGAAGCTTTTTCTTTTTTTGGGAAATCTTAGGTGTCAGTCTTAACTGGTACATTCCTTCTGCAGAACAAGGCTGTGGTAATGTTATTTTATCAGTTTATTTTTTGTAATTAATTTCTTCTGTTATCCTTTTATTTCTCTAATTAATTTGGCTTGTTAACTTACAATCCTTAAACAATATATGAACAACAGGACCAAAAGCAAAGAGGAGCTGCCAATGGCTTGGCTTTGACTGCAATGTCTGCATTCAAAGCAGTAGGTCCAGCCGTAGGTGGTGCAATGTGAGTGTCCCTTCTCATTTCTTCAACTCGATCTTTTCAAAACGTATTCTGTTTAGTTAGATTTGTTTGTAAATAGAAATGTAAATTAGGGTCAGATTAATTTGATCCAGTCTTATATTCTGGTCAACTTTAAAGTTAATTACAGCTAGGTCAAAAAAAGATTCAGTCTGTCTTTTAAAAGTTTATAAATATTGACTTTATAAAGATTTAAATTTAATGGCTAACCTTGCATTAATGGTTAAATTTAATAATCTTTAAATCCTTAATGACTTTATTTATTTGGGGGTAGCGGTACGCGTTTTGTTTTTAAAATAACGATACAAGCTCGATCTTTAAAGTAAACAATTATTAATAGTCTTTTCATCTTAATACAATTTGAAAACAAATTAATCTTATAATACTAATAGTATCCAGAGATATCTTTAGACAATTTTTGTTTTGATTGATTTTTTGAATTTTGATTTATTAACATGAGAAAACACATAAGAACCTTGTTTGCACATATTTATATTTTTTTTTGTTACACTATAAAATTTAAAAAGTAGGATATTTAAATATAGTTTTAATTATTTACTTTCTGTATGATTTTATGACTGCTCTCTAACAGCTTTGTCATCTTTGCAGTTTCTCATGGACACAAAAGCGTCAGCATGCTGCCATCCTCCCAGGTATGCTTCCTGCAACTACCAATTTTGTACTTAAATTTGTAAGTTTATTTAGTTTTACTTTCTTAATTACATCTTTATATATAAATTAATCGTTAAAATTATCAATTTATTATACATTACTTATTTATTTATATTAAATTATTAATTTATCTATTTAACATAGTTCAAGAATTAATATTAAATGAATCTATAAATTTAAAGATTAAATTATTAATTTGCTTTAAATATTAAACTCGCCTTGTTATCTATTTGGCCATGTTGTGGAATATTTTGATAGAAAAAAAAAGATTTTAATGAAATAAAAGAATTGAATCTTTTTCTGTAAAGCAAAGTAAAAAAATAAAAATATTATCCAATCAATAATATTAATATTAAAAGTGCTTGTTCAAAAACTTTGCCAAATGTTTAAATGCTTGTGTTTTATGTTTTAAGGTAAATTATAGTTTATCTTTAAATCAATTTTTTCTTTTTGTAGTTTAATAAATCGTAAAAAAATTAAATGTTAAATCATAATGGAATAAAATGATTTTAAACCAAACCGCAAAGGATAATTTATAATTTACTTTACATTTTATAAGAGTAATTTTAAAAAAAATAAAAAATAAAAATTTTACAGCAGTCAATATCTGAGGTTTTAGGTTTTAAAGTAGCGAAACGCTTGGATGCAGGGGATCACATGGTTTTCTTCTTCATGAATGTGGTTCAAGTTATTGGAGTGGTGCTGACATTCAAACCATTTCTACCTGAATATAGGAACTAGAGGAAGGTGAGTGTGTTCGTGCAAATATGGAAATTAAGCGTGAGGAAGAGTGCTATTTATTCTTGTATTCTTTGATTATATACTAAGTTCTAAGTACCTAGTGAATTTTGTTTTTGCAATCTCACGCTCATCTAGATTAAGTAGTTATTTATTTATCAAAATAAATAGTTTATTTTTAAATTATAAACTACGACGGAATTATTATTTTGGCCGCCAAAGAATTTTTTAAATTTGATTTTTAAAAGTCTAATTTTTCATTTCAGTCTCTCAAACAAAGACTGATCCAAATATATTTAATGAAATATATAACTTCATTTCAAAAATCAAGTAGATGACATACGAAGAGAAATTACATAACTCTTAACCTTTTTTAAAGGTTGAATATTTTACTATTCTTTTTTTTTCAATTTATTAGTATTATTAAAAATTTGTTGAAAAAATTGTAAATCTTTAAAGTTTTTATTTACGGAGACTCTAAAATGTTTACTTTAAATAGACGATATACTTTCAAACAAAATAAGAAAGCTTACAGAAAAACAACCTAAAAAAAAAAATCAAAGAAAAAAAAAAAAGAGAATAAAAGAGGAGAAAGGTTTGTCGGGTACCAAAAACCGCATCGTTGCTAATCTCTGTTACTATGTAAGAACTAAGAAGACATCATATCCTCTCTGTAATTGCATTTCTTTCCTCTCATTTTTGGAGAAGCATGCTTATCATTTATCACCACAAAATTTGTATAAAAGGCTGCATCATTTATCCATTCATTTCTAAACGCAAGCATAGTAAACTAAGAGCCAAAAAAAAAAGAAAAAGAAACTGGCCCATAACTTTCAAGATCTTATTGCACAAAAACAGAACATTTCACTTAAACTAATTTGATAGTGGAAATAACAATTTCACTTATCAACAAGATTCACAGAAATGGAGGGTAACTTATTTCTTGAAGGTGGCCTTTAAGCAGCATCAGCATCCATGAAACACAGTAACTACACCAGTAAAGAGAATGGATGAAAGAGTTGAAGTGTAATTCACAAAGTAATTGTATTGAAGGTTAAACAGAGGGAAAAAATAGTGTACTAGCTAGGAAGAGAACAACCAAGTTAGGTAAAATACCTTGAGTTTGAATTAAAGACGAGGACATCAGCTCTTTAATATTAAAAAGAAAAAAAAAACATTTGGGATGTGAGCAATTTTTGGCCAATCCTCACCAGCACCCTGAATTTTTTTAATTTTTTTTGGGACATGCTTCAAGCACCCTGAGGGCCTGACCCGTTATGCAGGGCTTCCTTGATAGACAACGCAAACGCTTACAGATTTTGTTGGCCCAAAGAAAACAAACCCTTACAACATTTGCAAACCTTATCTTTTATTTTTGGCCAAATTGTAGACATTTTAGATTTGACTTTTTCAAAAATTCTTTTACAAAAGTGTAGAAGTTCTATTTATAAGCACTTTTTTTAATCATTTCAAGTTAGCATGTGGAAGGAAGGCCTATAATTGACTTCGTACAAGTCGTACAATATGTATAAATGATTATGCCCTTATATTATACAACAAACACGGTTTGATTGTTGAAGTGGTGTTTTTTAATCGCACAAAAAGCCCTTCTCGTATTGTGGCGGCACCTGTAATTTCTTAACTTGGATGGTTTTTCTTCTCACGAAGTTGATAGTGATATGGGACAACTCTTCGTTTGGGTGTCCCACCATGAAAGCTGAAACCCAACTAAACCAATTTTCTTTTTATAAAGTGGCCAGGATGATTTTGAATGTCAATAATAGTGGGCTTACTTACACCCCAAACTTTAGCTTTCATATTTCTAGACATCTTCATATTGCTTTTCTTCTGGTTCTCATTATGACTCACCTGAGTCCTGAAGCTTCCAACACATCCAGAAACATGTGGCGTATAATCAATTAAATTGTCAAAGAAGACAACTACCACAAGAAAAGAAAAGCACCTTCTTAAATATTATAATTCTAAAAAAGTGCTCACAATTTGCGAGCAAAGATTAAGCTGAAGCAGCAATCTGTGTTTTGTCATAATTCGGTTATTGTTTACTGTGTTCATCACTGTTAACTGAGTTTTCAATTTGTAGTTCTAACAAGTTTAATATATATTTAATAAGGAATTTATCTATTTAAAAAAATTTAGAAACTAAATTTAAGTGAATTTATAAATTCAGAGATTAAATTAATTATTAGTTCATTTTACTAATTTTTGCATCACTTTTTCTAATGTAGTAAAAAGCAAGCAACATTTAAAAACCTCATAACATTCATTATACTCAACAACAAAAAAAAAACACAAGAGTTTTGTAGCTATCCATGTTACGTAAGTTGAATGTTCTTTAATGTCAATAGTTTATATTAATTAATAATCAACTCTATTTAGAAAGATTGTTTGATACTTGGTGTTTTAGTTGAATTTTTATTTGATTTCAGTAATCTCTAACTCTGCGTTAAAAGTATCATATATAGATTATGTAAAAGTAGAGTTGAAAAAAATATTATCTTATCAATAACTATAATCTTAAATCAATAAAAAGAGTACTTATATTTTAGTTGGACTTACGGTGTTCATCATTGTTATTTGAAATCGCACATTTTATTGCTTTTTCATCATAAAAAAAATAAAGTTATTCTTCTTTAACAATTATTATAATACATTTAATAATTTTGTTCTAAAGGGGACACTTTAATCATGGAAGACTAAAAAGTTTATTTTAGAGCATTCTGGATCTAAATTCTTCCAACAACAAAAAAGAAAAAGAAACGAAATCTATTTAAAGAAATAGAGAAAACAAGATTAATAAATAGAGAAATAATATTTTAATATTTGAAAAAACATATATTATCTTATGGACTTGGTTTTTGTCCATTTTTAAAAGATTAAAAATATTGAGAATTAATAAAATTTTATATTAAAAAAACCCAGACCCTTAAATGCAATCAAGTCTATTCTCTTAGCACTGATTTTTATTTTTTATTTTTTATTTTTTATTTTTTATTTTTTTACCTTATGCATTGATGTAATGAAATAATTGAAAATATGTTTCCCAATGGAATGGAATGCTTTTCCACATTTCACATGGCTACCAAATTAAGCATTAATGGCTCATTTTTAACACAATCATTAAAATAAAATCATTTGACTGAATCAAAAAATGTAAAAAATAAAGTGGTATTATTTTAAAATAAATAAATAAAAACTGTAGTTAAATCTATGTAAAAATTAAACTTAAAAAGTACTTTACCTAATAAATTATATATATATATATATAATTTGATAAAATTAATATTTAATAAAAAAAAATGTTAGTAATTTAAATGCATGTCCTACAAAAGGTTTAAATATTTCAAATTTTACAAAAAGATATTTCAAAATACTTTATAATGTAAATTTGAAAAAAAGAAGACATAAATTAATAAAATTAATATATAACAAATAAATCAAACATATTAATTTAAATATAATTCTTATAAACTGTATTTTTCTTTTTTTAATTTTATCTTAAAAAAATTATTTTCACACAATTTCTCTATTTAATTGAGTGAAATAAATTTTAATAAAAAAAAATATACTATTATTTTATTTGACATGCGATGAAAAAATTTAAATAATATAATATTTTATTATTTAACAAATAAATAAATTAATAGAATGAAAAATAAGATAAATAAAATAATTAAATTAATTTTAATATAAATTAATTAAATTAATTTTTTTAAAATAAAAAAATAAAATTTTTTAAAATAAAAAAATAAATTTTTTTATTAAAAAAATTTCTACAAATTAATTTTTATAAAATATAATTAAATTTTTTAATAAAAAATATATAATTAATATTAATTTATAATAAAATATTAAATTTCACCTATTATATGTTTTTTTAATCAAATTAAATAGTAAATTTTTATTTTTTTTCATTTATATAAACTAAACGCGCCATTATCTTTCGGTACTTATTAAAAAAAAACTTTAAAAATTTTCAATCTATAAAAAGTAGACAGCTAATCAATATTGGGAGTGGCCTTAAATAAAATAGATTACGTTGAAATTTGTGCTTCATCACATCAATTGCACATATAATAATAAAAAAAAAAAATAGATTTCAATTCAACGGTCAAATGTGATTCAGGGCAAAATAGGTTTGCATCTACCTAAAGTCAAATCAAACTTTTTTTTTTTTAATGAGAGGAAAGCATTTTATTAACCACATCAAATTTATCAATCTACTTAAGGAATTAGTACTAAAGAAGTGTACTTCTTTTCTTAATTATTAAAATTTAAATTTTAAAGTCATTATAAAATAAAATGTATTTCTCTCAATGTATCATATTGATTAAGAGAGTACATATTTAAAGTTATTTTTAAAAAATTAATCTCAATTAACACACAGTGATATTTTTATGTAATTAAGCTCAGTTATATATCTTTCTTTCTGGTCCACCAACACAAATATAAAAGTAGTATGGAGCAGTCAGTCACCTGAGACCAAACAAAATTATTACCTACTTGGCCTTATTCTATAAATAGCCCCAGTGTCTTTTAAATATGAATTTTTTTTTATTTACTCTCTATTACTTTTTATATATTGATACTGACATTAGTATCAGATAATTGTCTATAAACTGGTGTCTAACAATAAATATGTGACATGACTCGTGAGATTAATTCAGCTTACTTGTAACATTTTTTTAATATTAATTTTGTTAACTTCTCAGGGTTACAAGAAATTTTTGTCCCCTGGATGTTTTATTTTTTATTAGACTGAACAGTAAATTTATTAAGATCTGTACAAATAAGTCTGAGTACCATGTAACTGCAATATTTAAATAAATAAAAAATTAGACTGATACATCAGACATTATTTTTTTTCAGCAGACATCAATTTTTTAAAATTTATTTATATAAATAATCATATTTTATAATAAACTTATTGTTTTAAAAAATACTATCGTTTCTGGTTCATATATAAAAAAAAATGGTTGTTTTAATAATTTAATATTACGGTGAGAGAGATGGCTTCAAATTTGCTAAAAATTAAATTTTCTAATTTATTTTATAACATCAATATTCATACACAAAACTAACGTTTCAATATTTTAAAATTATCTTTTTATTCACGAATATAACTTATTTTAACGATTAAATTATTTATAATAAAAAAAAAAGATTGCAAGTGTACAGTGCTTGTTGAACATCATATAATAATTATTCAAAAAATTTAAACAACACTAAAATCACTTAAATTTAGATGTTATGTTAAATTATAAATTTTTATTATTAAAATTGTAGGTTGAAAGAAAAAGGTAAATAATTTCTTATTTTCAGTATTAATATGAATATGCTAAATATTTTGTATTGTTGACCTCTCACTATTGAGACCGGCTATGTATAATATTATGATAAAAATTTGAAGGATAAATTAAATAGAGATGGTGGATGCATATGATCGATCCATATATGAGAGAGAAAGAGAAATTAAGTGAGATATGAGCTGCTCCAGAAAGTGTCGACGAACATTAATGTAGGATGTAGCATTCCAATTTCCAATGTCATTGGATCGCCCGTATTTGAATCAAGATCCATAAGTCCAGATCTGAAGCTAGAAATAGTCAAACCAGAACTTCGAATGGAGATTTGCTATCTGCCACGGTGGACCATATGCTCCCTTGTTTGGGAATCATTAATGGAGTTTGTGGGTATCCTCTTTAATTTCCAGTTTCTCTTTCTCTTTCTCTTTCTTTTTACCTAACCGAAGAAAATCTCGGCTTCTGTCCATCAAAGATGATACAATCATTTATCATTCATCTAATTAATTTAATAATATTGAAGTGAAATTTTTTTGTTTTTTTTTATAAAAAAAAACGGGGTTAAAGCCCACGATAAAACAAAATAAAATTTAAAAAATATTTTTTAGAATATACACATTCTTATATCGTTAACAAATAATAAAGATTTTAAATTTTTAAAAAAATTATCATAAAAAATTATGTTCAATGATTGTAGCAGATTCATGTTTACAAGTCTATTTGCGTCAGTATTACTTTTTTAAAATATGTTGAATAACTGTCTTTCAATTTATATAGAATAAATTTTAAATTTTTTTAAATAATTTATTTAAAATACAGAAGGTGACTTTTGGCGCAACGATAAAGTTATTGTCTTATCACTTAAAAGTCATAGGTTTGATTTTTAGAAACAGTCTCTCTGCTTGAAGGAATAAAACTGCGTATATCTACCCTCCACACAGGGGCGGAGCGTAGTGGTCTCTTGAGGGGGCTTTAGCCCCCCCAAAATTTTTGAAATTTTGTTAATAATAATAAAGTTCTTTCAAAAGTATTTAATAATATTTAATAATAAAAGAAGAAACTCTTATTAGCCCCCCAAAAATATTTAACTAATATATTATTTTTAATTTTTTTTCTTCAGCCCCCCCTGATAAAACTGTTTAGCTCCGCCCCTGCCTCCACAGATTCCATCAGGTGGGAGACTCGTGCACTGGATCGCCTTTTTTTTTATTGTTCAAAATATAATTATATAGTTTGAACAAAATTTTAGAAGTGATTTTTTAATATAACTCCGCTATAGTATTGAAGTGAATTTTAAATTCTAATTCTAATTAAAGTCAAAGAAAAGATAAAATATAATACAATAATTTCATTTAACTGTAAGCAATATTAATCGGGGAAAAAAAAAAATCGTTCTTCAATTTCGAAAGTCGTAAATGACAATTCTACGTCCATATTTGTTCAGTGTCTTACAATTTACGTAGATTTGGCGTGAGATCTATCATGTCAAAGTCTACTTACTAGACATAAAAGAATTTTCAACAGTTGATTTAATTAATGAAAATTAAATATATTATTTTCTAATTATATTTTTAATTTTAATAAATAATATATAAGTTTTGCTATAAATTTTTATTAAAACTTATAATATTTTAAAATTTTCTCTTACCCAAAAAAAAGAAAGAAAAATCTCTTAAAAGAATTAACGAGTTTATAACATTAAAGAATTTTCAACCTATTCAAAATGAATAATTGTATCGAATTAAATGAGGAAGCTATGTGATCCTGTCCAGATGCAGAGGTAGAAGGACAAGTCAAACCAAAACTTTAGACGTGGAGATTTGCTTTGTGTATGTTTGGTGGACCATGTGGATTGCGTTTTGGGAATAATTTAAGTTTGTGGGCCTCATCTTTAATGTCCCTTATTTTTAGGTAATCAAGTAGCGAAACCTCAATTATATATCTTTCCGTCCATCAAGATAAATTTAAAAGTGTTAAAAATAAAATTTTACAGACAAAATATAATATAAAGATATTTAAAAAATAATAATATATAAAGAAAAAAATATATATTTTTTTAATTATTTTATAAAAATTTTTATTTATAGACATACAATCATAAATATAAATAATTTAAAAATTAAAGAGAATAAATAAAATTCAATAATTTTAATAATTATAATAATAATTAATTTAATAATATTTATTATTTTAAAATTGAGAAATTAAATAGATATTTATAATAATAAATAATTTTATAACAAAAAATAGTATGAATCGATTATTGTTGCTTATTTTGATTGACACGTTCGTCGAGAATATTATTATTACTCGCATTATGGAGCCTCCGTATGATTTAATTCAAACCTTAATTGGCACTTTATTCTAGACTAATACCTAATTTTTAAAAGATAATGACAATATAAAATCTGGCCCTACCACTTTATTCTAGACAGATAGATATTAACTTTGGGATTAGAGAATTATTTACAGAGACACACTGGTCAAGTTCGTGCTTAACAAAAACCTTGGCCATAAAAGAAATTTCACCCTACCACAATACTGTAGTCAAGTTCGTGCTTAACAAAAACCCTGGCCATAAGAGAAATTTCACCCTACCATAATACTGTAGTCAAGTTCGTGCTTAACAAAAACCCTGGCCATAAGAGAAATTTCACCCTACCATATTACTGTATTGGCTTGATCGAGAGATATCCAATTTCTTAGTCGATCTAACTGAGGACTCCATTTGAGGCAATCATTAAGATTTACGCATTAACGATATTGCACAAAAGTTTTTGCATGGAATGCAACTATGAGATGCAAATTTAATTATTAGCTGCCGCTTGACTCAGCACTACTATCAATACGTTATTAACCCTATTTTATAAATAGCTTTTATCACTTTAAAGTATGAATCTTTTGATCTACTCTCTGTTACTGTTTATATATTGATACTTACTTTGGCATTAGAGAATTGTTTACATTGACATTTTAATCGAGCTCATGCCTAATAAAGACCCTAGCCATAAAGAAAATTTGGCCCTAAAAAAAATATTGTATTAAGCTGATCAGTCAATCTAATGGGTTGCTTGAGAACCAGTTTTTTAGACGATCTAATTGTGAACTCAATTTCAAATAATCACCCTTGTAAATAAAGATAACATAAAATATTTTCGTTAAAATTTTCACTAACAGTATTGCATGATAATGTTTGTATAGACTGCACTCATGAGATGCAAAGTTAATGATTAATTGCCACTCGATCAATCATTATTATCAATACCACCCTGGCCTTATTTTATAAATAGCCTTAGTTATTTTTTTATATATATATGGATCTTTTAACCTACTATGTTCCTGCATGCCCTTGAGAGCTCTTTGGATACTGATACTAACTTTTGTATAAGAAATTCGCTTATAAAGACAGTCTAGGCAAACTCCCGACTAACATAGATAGACCCTAGCCATAGGTAGACTCGCCGCGTTTATTTAATAATGGAGATAAACACATGACGCGAGATTAATTCAGCTTACTTGTAACATTTTTTAATATTGATTTTGTCAGCTTCTTAAGGTTACAAGAATTTTTTATTTATTTTTTCAAATCTGTTTGTCCCGTGAATGTCCTATTTTGGAGATATACAGATAAATTTGAGCACCACCTAACTATAATACTATAAAAAAAATTTAGACTGCTACGTCAGACATTATTTTTTTTCCAGCAGACTTCAACTTTTTAAAATTTATTTATATAAATAATCCTGCTCTTATAATAAGCTGATTTTTCTAAAAAAATTATCAATTTTGCTTCATATATAGAAAATAGTTGTTTTAATAATTTAGTATTACGGCGAGAGAGATGTCTTCAAATTTTCTTTTGAATAATTAAAAATTGTTTTATAACCTCACGTTTCAATATTTTAAAAATATATTTTATTCACGAATCTAACTTATTTTAATGATTACATTATTATTATTTTTGAAAAAATTGCAAGTGTACAGTTGTTTGTCGATCATCATATAATAATTACTCAAAAAAATTAGATAAGACTAAAATCACATAAATTTAGATGGGTGCGTCCAAAGAAAAATGGTAAATAATTTCTTAATTTGCGCATGAATATGAATACGGTAAATATTTTGTATTTGGAGCCCAGAGTTGATTTCTATTGTTAACCTCTTAACTGTTGAGGCCGGCTATCTATAATATTATTATAGTGCCCCCGCAATTATTATTGTTATTAATTTTTTTTTTTTTCCAATAAAAGGAATAGGAGATTGAACTCTGGCTCTTTTAAAAGTCACTTAAACCTCAAAAAGGGTTCTTGGTTACGTGAATATATTAATTTTTAATATATCTGAAAATTATATATATAGTATTACTATAGTGTAATAAAGTATAAAAAAATAATTTCTTTTTTAATTAAACAAGTTACACGTACGCCAGTTTGTTTATAACTCATTTAGTCTATTTTAAAATTTTTACGAGTTAGTCTATGATTAATTTGATCAAACCTATTTGATCTAAACAGAAAAATAGGTCAATATTTTTAAAACTTAAGCTTGTCTAAATGGATCAACATGTGAATTATAACATGATTTGACAATACTATGAGTAAATGCTCATATAAAGAATTGAACGTTGAAAATATTTTAGAGAAAATTAATTATCAATATAAACTCCTGATATTAAAATTTTTTTTAAATACACATAATATAAATAAAGTTAAAAATTTGAGGATAGCAATTACCACCTGTAGTTTTCATTGACAGGAAATACTCAATTGTGGATTGTGGTCCAAGCTAGCTAGCCTGAGGAACGAGGGGTCAGGCCAAGAATCATGCTTTGTATGGATTATAAGTGGTCACACCCACTATAAGAGTGAAATGGGAGCAGAATCCCTAAGGTTGGGAAAGTACACACAGAAGGTGTTGAAGAAGAAAATGAAACTAGGGATTGGCATTATTCCCTATTTCATGTGTATGACAACAACTCCCTCCTTCTGCCAGAAGAAAATGAAACTAAGGACTGGCATTATTCCCTATTTCATGAGTATGACAACAAATCCTTATTCCTTCTGCCATTGATGGGTGACTATATATAATGCAAACATTAAAGATGTGGTTTGATGTATTTACAATTAGTTTGTGATAAGCTGTTTATGAATTTAAACAAAGATTAAATGTTCAAATTTTAAGATACGCTATTACATAAAAAATTGAAAACTATAATCACTTTAAAGTTTAAAGAAAATTTGTCTCCCAACAAAATTTGTAAAAATACTTCTATTTATCACAAAAAAATAGTAATTCGACATAGTTGATTTAGTGATTAAGAAAATATGTTCCTTACATTCATTACTTGAGTTACAATTGACTTAATGATTAAGGAAATATGTTTCTTACATTCGCTACTTAAGTTACAATTGACTTGGTCATTAAGAAGATGTGTTTCTTACATTCATTACTCGAGTTCAGATTTTGGGTCCACTGCTTTGTATAATTTATTCTCTTAAATAAATATATCGACCTAAGGTTGTGTTTTTAAGATCAATCGAAGAGGGATTTAAATCTCAATTGATGCACAAACTAACCTTAGAATATTCTAATTCTATAACAAACAAAAAAAGAAATGTGAATAGATATGTTATTATTGACTAAATTCACAGTTTAAGTTTTGTTTTTGAACAATAAAAAAAATTATAAAATTTAATTCTCATTTTTTTTAATTTGAGTTTGATTCAAATGACCCAAAAGGATTAAATTCATCTAAAAATAAAGAGAATTGAGGATTTAGGTTTTTTAAAAGATAAAAACTTACATTAGCAATTTTTTGAAAGATTAAATTATTTATTTTTTTATACTATAAACACTGTGATATAATATTCTAATTTGACTTTATTACACTGGGTTAATATGAAAAATACATCTTTAAAATTCCCTTAAAAGTGAACCGAAGGAATCCCCAAATTTGAGAAAGGACACACAAAATGTGCGGCAGAAGAAAATGAAATTAGGAATGAGCATTGTACGCTATTCCATGTATATGGAAACAACTCTTTGTTGCAATCACTGAAAATTATATAATCCTGTATTTTAAAAAAAAAAAAATTCCTGAAGGCCTTATAAACATCTCGAATATTTATGTATCTATTTGATTTTTTTTTTATTAAAAATATTGTACTTCCTGAAAAATTAACATCATCAAGAAAACCATTTTTTAATCAATTTTATAAATTTAATTATATTAAAATGAATATTCTAAATGTATCCAACTCATACAAATTCTTGAAAAATATCTAATATATACATCTCTCGGACTTATACACATAAATTATTTAGCTTTATTTAATTTAAGCCCGCAAGAATATCCGGGGGACCAAGTCGGTGACGAGCGAGACAAATTAACAAACGCGTGGATGCACAGTGTTTTAGGTATTATTAGTGGCATATTTATTGCCGATTTAAGCCAACAGTGGCTTCTCCCGCTGCTATAGTAAATTACTAATTAACAACCTCAAGAGTGAAAAATCAACATTGACGTGTAATTAGAGGTTACAAGTATGAAATTTAAGAATCATTTGATAACATGACATTTTGTGTTTTTATTGTATTTCCTAAAGATATATAATATTTCAATATTTAAAATTTTGATATATGATGATTTAAATTTCTTTTTTCATAATACGTACCTTTCTTCCTCTAGAATACGGATCTTTTAGTCGTTCTCGTATCAAAATACTAACTTTGAAATCAAAATATTACGTGTACAATTTTTTTATGAAGAAGATAGTTGATTTATTTATTCACATATAAAAGTGAATACTGCCAACACTTATAGAAATGTACTCTTTATTTTTAGCACCTCATATTCAAATGTCAGCGCTGGCGTGAGGCTGATAAGGGAATGCATTTTTAAAATTGTTTAAAAAGAGACTTAATATGCAAACTGACACAAAAAACAAAATTTATTGTATGAGTAGAAATTCAAAAGTAATCACAATAAAATAAAATAAAATTACGAAATAGTAAAATCATGAAATGAGGGAATGGACCACGTGGGAGTTTCACCGTTTTGGTGGGACCCGAGTCTCGCCAACCTTTACTCCTTTCTTTCTTTCTTTCTAGCGTTTTCTCACTTTGACAGTGCCATTTTATTCCCTTTTCCCATCATGCATTGCGTGTTCCGATGCTTTCCGTGTTCTTAAATTTAATTAATCTAAGATTCCCTTTTCTATTAAATAATTAAAGCTTTCCGTGTTGTTAATTGATCGAGTCTTAATTCCTAATTGATTAAATAATTGTAGCTTTTCACGTTCTTAATTTATTAATTTTTTGTGCTACTTGCTAATTAATTAAGGAATTAACGCCGTCACCGTAAAGAAAAGCAAAATTTTATTTATTAATTATCATCAATTAGATGTACAGTGTTTTGTTTTATTTTAGTACATAAACGACAAGGACATAAAGATCAATTTTAAAGTTGGGACAAAATTACACGAACTAATCCACTCAATTGATCTGACTTTTAATACAATGAAGACAAGGCTCTCTTTGGGACGTCATCAAAAGAGGGTTTTCACGTAGTAATTATTTTTTTTATTTTTTAAAAAGGTAGTTTCTGACGTTGAGACTGCTACTATTAGTTATCATTGGTAGCCCCATCCCTTCTTTTCTTTTTGTGGTCCAAATAAAATTTTCAATTTATCTTCTTTTAATAATATCATTTTTATGTTATTATTAATAATATTTAAAAATTTATTATAAAATATATAATTTAAATATTGTTTAAATATAATAAAAATAATATCGTATTATGATTAATATTGTATTAGAATTTAAATAAAATAATAAAAATAAAAAATAAATAAAATTATAAAAATTATTAGTTAAAAATTATACGTTACTTAAAATAACGTAGGATAAAAATTTTTAAATTATTTAAATAAATTTATTTATCAAACAACTCTAATTTAGTCAAATAAACTTAGAAGTTAATCAAATAAATTATAAATTAATTTATTTGACTTATCAAATATATTCATAAACACAAAATACAACTAAAGTGAAATTATAAAATTTGTAATTTATCAACCATAAGAATTAGGCATAGTAATAGATGGGTTATATTTTTAAAATAAAGATATAAATTTAATTTTTGAAGTGAACATTTATTGAAATAATCTTTTTGTTGAAATAGGGTCCAAAAAATTAATTTTACAATATTAGTCAATTGTTTGTAGAAATATTCTAAAAAATAAAGAAAATATTTTTAATTTATAGTGAAAGATGTATCCAAGTATTAAAAGTCATTTCAAATCTATTATGAAAAAAAAAAAAATTAGACAGAAAGAAGAGAGAAAAATATATATAAAGGTTGTGGAACGGTGGATCATGTTGTACTATTAATTTGATGGCCAATAATAGATTCATTCATTGAATCAAATTCGAAAATTTTGACTACGAAATCTTTGAACTGATTTTGTCCTTTTTTTAATGGGTTGCTTAAAGTCTAACTTTGTTTTTGAAGTTAAGTTGACAAGATTACCATCATATGAGAAAAGAAAATTAAAAAAAAAATTCAGCAAAAGCATGATTTTGTAAAAAGACCTAATTATCCTCAACTTTCTTTTCAATCAAAACATTAATTAAAATAATAAATTTGAGTTTGACAAATTTTTATAATATTAAGAATTTAAATTTATTAAAAAATTTGTAAAAAATGACAGTCTTACTATTTTAAATGAGATTATCCTAATATTCAAATAGTGATAGACCCATGTGTCACGAGAAAAATGAAAAAAAATTAATTAGAATAATATGTAATCTCAACTACAAGCAAGATTTTCGTTCGCCGAAAAACCCCAACACGTGTCAGTTAATTTATTTTTTCTTTGACTGGAATAAATATAGAATTAGTGATTAAGAATTGTGTTCTCTTTTATGAATTAGTCAAATTTAAATTTTAAAATCAACATTTATTTTTTTTAAATACTTTGTATTGATATAGAGAGTATGTAATTAAAATTATTTAAAAAAACTTTAATTTTAATTCACATGCGTACGTGTGTGTATAAATATATATATATATAGTCAATGAGTGTTATATCATAAGTCACTATTAGGGTTATCTTGTTGACATTTTCAAATGTATTGCATTTTTATTTATTGGGGTCAGTTTGGACTAAAATATTTAAAAATATTATAGAGTTAATTATTTTATTACGAAAACTATATATTGATCCCTATGTGAGCTGAAAATTTTGTTCTTTATAAATTAATATTTTTTAGTTAAGTCTATTTAAGATGAAAGTATTTAGAATATTATTATTTTTAGTTAAATTATTATTTAAATTTTGATGTTAAAATCAACTTAATACTAAATTTATACTTTTTTATTATATTTATATAATTTAACATATAAATTGACACTTCTTTAATATTAATTTGACACTTACATGCATAATTCTTAAATAAATTTAATTTAATTAAAAAAAATTAAAATTTTGTCTATAAAAGCTACAATAATATTATTATGATGCCAAAATTAAACAAATTTGGAAAAATTATAAAATTAGTAAAGATAGGGTGTATTAATTAAAAAATGCGACACAAAACTATAATTTTAGTAATAAATTAAAATTGACATCAAATTATAAATTATAACTTAACTAAGGTAACATTGAGAGTATTTTTATGAAAGTAAATTATAAAAGTTCACTTATTATAAATACAAGAAATTCTTACTCGTACATGGTACAATATTTAGGGACTTTTTTTAGTTGTACTTTTAATTTCTATTTATTTTTAAATTATTTTAGTCCAAAATATACATTAATATTTAATTTATTTTTTAAAAAATATAGACCAAAATTTAATTTAAATATCTTAAATATTTTTTTATAAAATAAAATAAAATATCATTGTCTCAATTTTTAAACTAATAAAATTAGTCTTTTGATAACCCAAATAATTTCATAAATTTTTTAAGAGTAAATAATTAATATCATATAACAGTAATTAAAAAAATAATGTTATTTTATTATTTATTTCTTTTTTTATAAAATATTTTTGAAACATTTAGATTAATTTGTAATATAATTTTTATTTTTAAAGAATAATTGTGTATATAGATTTTATAATAAAAAAATAGTGTAATAAATAGATTAATAAAAAAATTTTTATTTTATATTTTAAATTTCAAAAGATGTTTAGACACACACACACACACACACATATATATTTTAAATAAAAAAGAGAATGGTATAATTTATTTATTTTTAAATAAAAATTTAAAAAAATATTGCAATAAAAAAGGAAATAGTATTTAGTGAAATATTTGTATTAATATTATTGGTGTTTAATCAATCTCTTGAAAAAGTATTAATTTTATTAAATTATCAAATTTTCAAGAATTATAGACTAAATTTTTTAAGTCTAGATACCAGATATGTATAACATACTCTGTTACGCAATATATTTGATTGGTTAAGTATTTCTATTAATAAAATTTAAAGGATAAAATAGACATCGTGGATCCACCCGATCCATATTAATGGAAAGAAATCAAGTGAGATTTGTGCTGCTCCAAAAAGTGTAGACGAACATTAACGCAGCATTCCAAGAACAGCGGATCACCCGTATTTGAATAAAGATCCATAAGTTCAGAATTATAACTAATTCTGTCCAGATCCGAAGCCAGAAATAGTCAAACCAGAACTCTGAATGGAGATTTGCCATCTGCCATAAATATACGATCAGTGGACCACCACATGCTTCCTCGTTTGGGAATCATTAATGAAGTTTGTGGGCACTCTCTTTAATTTCCGGTCTCTCTTTCTCTTTCTTTTTACCTAACTCAAGAAAATCACGGCTTCTATCATTCATCTAATTAATTTAATAGTATTGAAGTGGATTTTAAAACTATAAATTTTAAATTTTAATTCTAATTAAATTCAAACAAAAGATAAAATATAATACAATCATTTCATTTAACCGTAAGCAATATTCATCGGTGAAAATATATATATAAATCTTTCATCAATTTTGAAAGTCATAAATGACTCTTTTTAATTTTTATTAATCAACATTTATTTAATACATTATGTTTATTTTTTATTAATAAAAATACTAGTAAATCACTACTATTCTCCTCTCTCTTTTTTTTTTGTAAACAATATTATCAATTAAAGCATTAATAACATATATAAAATATTTTTTCAGTTCTGTATTTATATTTGTTATACAGAATTTTCTTAAACCTCAATTGCAGTTGGTTCAACTAATAAAAATTAAAATACTTTTCTTTTGAGATATAAATTTAATTTTTTATTTTAATAAATGATATATAAATTTTGGTTCAATTAATAAAAATTAAAACTCTTCACTTTTAAAATATAAATTTAATTTTTGCTGTTAATATTTTATTTTAATAAAACTCTTACCCTTTGCGTAGGATTAGCAGAAGATTTATCAAAATCCATCAACCAGGCACGCTGATTCAATTAGTGAAATTTTTATCAATAATTTATCTTAATAAATTGTATATAAATTTGAGCGTAAATTTTTATTGAAACTAGCACGAGCCTTAAAATAATACACCATTCTTTTATTTTAATTTTTTTTTTAGAAGAAGAAAATTAATTAACCATTAAAGAAATTTCAACCTACTCATATGGACAAGTGGATCGAATTAAATGTGGAAGCTATTCGATCCTGCCCAGACGCAAAAAGTCAAACAAATACTTTAAACGCGGAGATTTGCGGTGTGTATGGTCGGTGTACCGTATGGTTTGCGTTGGGAAATCGTTGGAAGTTTGTGGCCCTCATCTTTAATATCCCTTGTTTTTAGGTAATCAAGCGAGCGAAGGCTGAGTTATCTATCTTTCGGTCCATCGAGATAAGTGTGAATGTAGTACGAATCAGTCACTGTTGCTTATTTTGATTGGCAAGTTGATTGAGAATATTATTAGTATTTGTATTTTAGTGCCTTCGTGCCAGCTACATATGAACATAATTTGCTCAACTGATCCAATTTAACTCAATTAAAAAAAAGATTTTAAAAAAAATTTAGTTGAGTTGACAGCCTATTCTAGAAACCTGAGATAATACAAAATTTGTTGGCCCTACCATAATACTATATTATGTCAGTCAATTAGTCTAATAGATTGTTTTATGCTTAATTTCTTAATCGATCTAATTGTACACTCAATTTTATATATTTATATTAAAAAGGGTGATTTAGTGCACGAGGCTCCCACTTAGTGAAGTCTGAAGAAGAAAAGATGTACACAATCTTACTCCCGCAAGCGGAGAGACTATTTTCAAAAATCGAACTCGTAACCTCCAAATTACAAGACAACAATTTTACCGTTGCGTCAAAACTCACCTTCTAATTTTATATATTTATATTCATAGATAAAAATAAAATAAAATATTTTTATTAAGATTTATATTAATAATATTGCACAACATTTTTTGTATAAATTATAATAGTGAGACACGAAGTAAATTATTAGTCGTCACTCAATGGAGCACTCTTACCAATATAGCTATGGTCTTATTCTAAAAATAACTATAGTCACTCATAAATATGGATAATTTAGCTTACTCTCTATCGTTCTTTATATATTAGTATTAATTTTGACATCAGATAATTGTTTATAGAGACATCATAGTCGAACTCGTGCTTAACAGAAACTCTTGTCATAAGACAAAGTGATCCCTACCATAATATTGTATTAGGCTGCTCAAGAGAGGCCCAATTTCTCAACCGATCTAGTTATGAATTACCTCTATTTGAGGTAATCACACTTGTAGATAATCTTTGTCACTTTCAAGTATAAATCTTTTGACTTACTCTCCATTATTCGTTATATACTACTTACTGACTTCGGCGCTAGGGAATCTTTTGATCCTACCACAGTGTTGTATATATTGGACTGCCCAATTAGTCCAAGGGGTTGGTTGAGGCACAATTTTTAGGTCGATCTATTTGTGAATTCAATTTCAAATAATCGCACTTGTAAATAAAGATGGCATAAAATATTGTCGTTAAGATTTACACTAAAAGTATGACATTTATTTTATGAACCAAGCCTATGAGATGCAAGTCAATTATTAGTTGCCACTCAATCAAGTACTATTATCAATTTGTCTATGACCTTATTCTATAGATAGCCATAGCCTTAGTCATTTTATGTATAGATCTTTTAACCTACGCTCTTATTGCTCTTTATACATTGGTACTAATTTTTGTATAAGATATTTGTTTATAGAGACACTGTAATCGAACTCAGACCCTAGCCATAAATTTTCTTTTGAATAATTAAAAATTGTTTTATAACATCAACAGTCATACACAAAAATAACGTTTCAATATTTTAAAATTATCTTTTATTCACGAATCTATCTTACTTTAATTATTAAGTTTTTTTTTTGGAAAAAATTGCAAGCGTAAAGTGCTTTCTCGAACATCATATAATAATTATTCAAAAAATTTAAATAACACTAAATCACTTAAATTTATATGGTGTAGATTTTATAATTATGTTAAATTCTAATTCCTTTTATTACTAAAATTGTACGTTGAAAGAAAAATGAAAAATAATTTCTTAATTTGAGTATGAATATGAATACGAATATGGTAGATATTTTGTATTTGGAGTTCAGAGTCGATTTCTATTGTTAATCTCTCACCGTTGACGGAAGGGGCTCATCCACTCTTAACCAAAGGTTAGGGGTTCGATCCCTGTCTTTGGGTATGGAGCAGTCTTAAATCTCAAAGCCAGCTGTCCCATCCATCGAGGTGCCTACAATAAGCGAGGGAATTAATTACTGTGTTCGACAGTGGATATCTTGGTTGACACCAAAAAATCTCTCACCGTTGAGGTCAGCTATATATAGTTAATTATGTGTCTATTTTTTTTGTTTTCAAAATTATTTTTTATTTTTAATTATTTTTAAAATAAAAAATTTGTTTGATATCTATTTTTAATTATTATTTTAAAAATAAATTATTTTTTTAAAAAAAATTGGGCAACTTAATGTCTTAATCCCATCAATACTAGTGGAATGTTAGTAACTTTCTTAAAATAACATGTTTTTAAAATAATTTATTAAATATTATTTTACAGAATAATTTTTAAAAACAAAAAAATAAAAATAAAATCAAACGAATTTTATTATTCTTATTTATTTATAATATATTTTGAAAATTAATATAATATTATAAGCTCATTGAAATCTACGCAAAAAAACAAATATGACAACTTTTTTTTTCCTTCTAGTTTTTGAATTCAAATATCTTAGAACTTTACTCTCTCTTTTTTTCCAATAAAAGAATATGAGATTGAAATCTGGCCAATATTCTATATATATTTTGAAAATTAATAAAATATGAAAAGTGATGTTGAGAATATGAATATAATAATTTTTAATATATATAGTATTGTTACAAAAAATTTCTATTCACAATAATATATGTATATTTTAATAAAATAATGTAATAAACTGTAAAAAAATAAAATTCTTTTTAGTTAAACAAGTTATAGACCAGCGTATTTATAGCTCATCTAGCTTTTTATTATTTATTATTTTTTACAAATTGTTCTGTGATCAGTTTGTTCCAACCCATTGGGTTTAGATCAGAAACTGGTCCATATTTTAATCATTTAAGTCTGTTGCAAATTATAACTTGTTTTGACAATACTATAATTAAAAGCTCATCTTATAGAATTAGATGGTTGATCATTTTTTGAAAACAAAAATTAATCATTAATAATAAACAAAAGATTCAAATCCACATAATATAGATAACAGTAAAACTCTTAATCAAATTCTTTTTCCTTTCCTAAATAAATCAACTTAGCTCGACAAGGAGTGGAAATTTTAGTCAATACTTGTTAGTCCAATTCTTTTCCTGTAACCAAAAAATAATAATAATAATTGTGGGTAGCAATTACAACCTGTGGTTTTCCCTGATGGGAAATGCTCGATTGGGGATTGTGGTCCAAGCTAGCCAAAAAAAAGAAGAGGTGAGGAACGAGGGTTCAGCTATAATACGAAGAAGTATGCTTTGTATGGATTGTAAGTGGTCACACCCACTATAAAAAGTGAAGCCGGGGAATCCCTGGAGTTTGAGAAAATACACACAGAAGGTGCAGAGGAAGAAAATGAAATTACTTGGCATTATTCCCTATTTCTTTTCTTGGGTACGACGACAACTCGTTCCTTCTGTCATTGATGGATCACTATAATACAAGCATCAAAGATGTGGTTTGATATTTTACGATTGGTTTGTGACAAATATTTTACGATTTTAGAATAATATTCATTGTTTAAATTTTAAAAGATATTATTATAAAAATAAATAAAAGTTACCGTCGTTTTAAAATTAAAAAAAAAATAGTACCGAAGCAATATTTGATACACACGAGTTAAATATTTATTTAAATATAAAAATATATTATCGTTGTTAAATAATAAAATTGAAATTTTTATAAATAGATATAGAATATCAATCACACAAGGACTAATATTATTATTAATTATTGTATTAATTTAATTTTTATTATAATTAAATAATTCAAATATTAAATTAATTAAAAATAAAATAAAATTTAAAAATTTAAAAATAAGAGTAACTCTAAATTAAATTAAAATTTTAAAGATTATAGTTTTATAGTAATTAAACCATTTTATATTTATCTATTTCTTTAATATATAAATTATAATTCTAATTACCAATCGAGATATATAAAATTATCCATTAATAAAATATTCATTAACATATTATCGTTGTTCAATAAAAAAATTTATAAACAAATATAGAGTATCAATCATACAAAAATTAATAATATTATTAATTATTGTACTAATTTAATTTTTATTATAAATAAATAATTCAAATATTAAATTAATTTAAAATAAAATAAAATTTAAAAATAAGAGTAACTCAAAATTAATTAAAATTTTAAAGATTCCATTTTTATAATAATTAATCCACTTTATATTTATTTATATTTTTAATATATAAATTATAATTTTAATTATTAAACAAAATATATAAAATTATCCATTAGCCTCTCTCAATGTCTAACAAAAATATTTTTAAAATATTAATATACTATGTCTTGATGTGAATTATTATAAATCAAAATTCATTAACATATGTAATTTTCAATTACAACTACACAAATCATACAAGTATATCTCTATTTTATATGTAATCTATAGTTAATTACACAGTAGACTAAGTACATAAATATCTTCTTGGTTTTATTATGATTAATTCAACATCTAATTAGTGATAAAACAATTATAAATTTTAAAAACAGTGTTAAAAACTCAATTTTTAAATAATAATTTATTGAGTAAATTGAATATACAATACAAAAATTTATAATTAAGTTATATCATAATTCTATAAAATAAATTAAAACATACAAAAAAAAGAATCTTATATGAAAACGTAGGTGAAATTGCCATTTAAAAAGAATCTGAACTATTATCCTCCTCCGTTAATTTAGCTTAAGGGTTATTTTAGAGGTTAAATATGTCTTTGAATCATTCTTAAACTCTATATTTAAAATAGATTTTAATCTAATTTAAATTTTATCTTTTATTATTATTATTATTTTTTGGATTGCAATACAAATATCCAACTTATTCACATCAAATTTATCGAAACTCAAAATATAAAAGTTGTAAATATTTTTTTTTTTTATTTTTTACAACTGTTTAAATTATCTTAATCAAAATTCATATGAGAGATATATGTTTAAATTAGTAAAGTAATATCAAAATTGTTTAAAATTTATAATTCTTAGTCTCTTTTTTTTCTCTCAATTATTCATATTTTTTTACCTACAAAATCAAAATACAATCACACATAAATTTAATATAAATTACTTAAAAATTTATAAAATTAAAATTAAAATTAATTAATTTATGAATATAATACCACAGTCATCAATATTTGTGAGAATATTTTTCACTGTTACTAAAAAATGATAATTCCAAAGAATGGCTTAGTGACGAAGGAGGCGTGCTTCTTACATTAATTATTTGAGTTTAAATTTTGGATGCAGTACTTAATAGAATTTATTCTCCTAAATACAGTAAGTCAATATGGAATGCACTTTTAAGATTGGTCGAGGAGGGACTTAATCTGCGCACAAATTGACCTAGAACATTCAAACAGTATGATAAAAAGAAAAAGAAAAAAGAAACGTGGTTTGGTACATTATTATTGACTAAATTCATGGTTTGTTCCTTAAAAAATGTTTCTGAATAACCAAAAAAGGTAAAATTTAATTCTCAATTTTTTTATTTGAGTTTGATTCAGTCTTTTTGATTTCTTACAAAATGATTAAATTAACTTAAAAATCAAGAAAATTAAGGGATTTATGTTTTTTCGAGAATAAAACTCAAATTAGTGATTTTTTTTTTCAAAGATTAAATTACGATTTTGTTATATTATAAATACTATGATATAGTATTCTAATTTAATTTTATTGCACCAAGTTAATATGAAAAGTACACCTTTAAAATTACCTTCAAAAGGGAATCCCTAAATTTGAGAAAGGACACGCAAAATGCGCAGCGGAAGAAAATGAAATTAGGAATGAGCAGTGTACCCTATTCCATGTGAATGCCAACAACTCTTTTGCTGCAATCACTGAAAATTATATGATCCTGTACTTTTTATATATAAAAAAAAAAATTCTCGAAGGCCTTATAAACATCTCGAATATTTATGTATCTATTTGATTTTTTTTATTAAAAATATTGTACTTCCTGAAAAATGAACATCATCAAGGAAAAACTTTTTTAAATCAATTTTATAAATTTAATTATATTAAAATGAATATTCTAAATGTATCCAACTCATACAAATGCATGAAAACTATCTGATATTAAAATACATCTCTCGGACTCGTACACATAAATTATTTAGCTTGACTTTAATTTAAGCCTGTAACAATATCTGGTGGACCAAGTCGGCGATGAGTGAGACAAATTAACGAACACGTGGTGGTGGGTACAGTGTTTTCGGTGTCATTAGTGGCATATTTATAGCTGACTTAAGCCAAGAGCGGAATCTCCCGCTTCCATAGTAAATTGCTAATTAACAACCTCAACAATAAAAGATCAACATTGACGTGTAATTATAATATTTAAACTTTTATTTTCCATATTAAATAACTTAAATTTAATTTTCATGAAAATAATTGATGATTTGTCATTTGAATCTCGTCCAATACTATTAAATCGAATAGGTTGCCTGTGATCTGCTGAGATACTCTGACTAAACCATTTACCAAATTATTCATGCTCTTTTTTTTTTAAATATATAAATATCCCTATTCTTTCTCTGGAATATAGATTTTTTTTAGCCTTTCTTGTATATTTGTTTCCATTTAAGTATTGTCTTTCTTATAAATACCCTATGCTACCTTTATATGAGTTCGTAATTGATAGAGACTCTTGATGATCAAACATCAAGAATATATTTTTGTTTTATAAAAGTGACATACTCTTTATTTTAAAGACAACTTTAAAATAATATTCACTAAAAAAAAATACTTTTATTGTATGAGTAGGGATTAAAAAGTCGTCACAATAATATAAAATAAAATTAGTAAATAGTAAAATTACAGCACAAAGAAATCATGAAATGTGTGAATAACCAACCTTTGCTTCTTTCTTTGCAGTGTTTTTCCCGTTTTCTGACTTTGACGGTGCTATTTTATTCCCTCTCCCCATCACGCATTGCGCGTTCCGATGCTTTCCGCGTTCTTAATTTAATTCATCCGAGATTACTTTTTCAATTAAATAATTAAAGTTTTTCGTGTTCTTAATGGATCGTCTTAATTCCTAATTAATTAAATAATGGTATCTTTTCACGTTCTTAGTTTTTAAATTTTTTGTCCTGTTAGCTTTTCACGTTCTTAATTTTTTAAATTTTTTTCCCAGTTGCTAAATAATTAAGTAATTAACGCCGTACCCGGAACGAAAAGCAAACTTTTATTTATTAATTATCATCGATTTGATGTACAATTTTTTTTTTTAAATTTTAATACATAAATGAACAAATCCACTAAATTGATCTAACTTTTTATTAATTAATAAATTTTTTTTTTATTAAATGTAGATTCTTTAACCAAATAATATACAACTAAGACAAGGGTCTGGTGGGGGTGTCATCAAAATATAGTTAGCAATTTTTTCATTATTTTATTTTAAGTATCTTATGATATTTTAAATAAATTTAAATCTAATTTAATAAAAAAATAAAAATAATTATGTCATTGTAATGCTGATAATGATCATGATGTTTTTTTTTTTTTATCTTAAATGTTAAGAAATAAAAAAAAATTATTCACTTTATAGTTCAATAAGAAAATTTTAAATATTTATTTTTTATTATATATAAAATTTCTATATTTATTATAAGGGTTACTAAACTTTACTTTTGAATAACATTTTTTTTTCTTTTTAAAAAATACAATTAAGCAATCGCTGGTGTGAAGCAGGTAAAAAGTTGTTGAATTCCAGATATTATAACAAAATCTCTTAAAATGTATCGTTAGGGCAAGTAATCGTCGTTATCTTCATTAATGCTGGGGCAAGCCAAGCCAACTCTGTCTATCAACCTATTATATGATCGTACCTAACAATTTTTATAATAACATGAGATTTAACTAAGACTAAAAAAGTACAACTAAAGTGACACTAAAAGCTTTTTAATTTACAACTAATAAAAGTTAAGTGCAGCATTAAGTTTTTTAATTTATTACTCATAAAAATTAAGTGTAACGATAAGCCAGTTATATTTTTTAGAGGAACTTTGATATACGATAAAAAATTTTATTTTTAAAAATTATGTACATAATTAATAAAAATAATAATTTTTAAAAATATATAAAAAATGTTTGGTTAATTTTTAAAATTTTTGAAAATTTTTAAATAATATTTTATAAAATTTTTATTTATGTATATAGTTTTTTTTAAATATTCTTATTTATTTATTTATTTAACAAAAAATATAATAAATTATTTTTAATAATTTATTAGGTTTACATTAATTTTAAAATTATTAAAAAAAATAATAACAATTAAATTTATTTTTATAAAAAAATTTATATAAAATATTAATAAATAAAATTATATTTATTTTTTATAAAGATTGTCAAATCACCAATTTTCACTTCTCTCTCTGTAATAATCTTTTCATACAAATTTTAGTTTAAAAATTATTTTTAAGAATTAAAATTTCGCGAGAATCATAATTTTTATTTTAAAATTAAATAAAATAATTTTCAAGAATCTATTTTTTTTTCTATTAAACATCCCTTTAAATGAAGATATAAATTTAATTTTAAATGTAAATATTTATTAAAATAATTTTTTTGTTGACATAGAGTTTAAAGAATCAATTTTATAATTTCAGTTGTTTATAGATATGTTTTAAAAATTTAAAAAAACTTTTTAATTTATTGTGAAAGATGTATCGAAGTATTAAAAGCCATTTCAAATCTATTATGGAAAAAAGTTAAGGTAGAAAGGATTTTCTCATATTTTCCATAAAAAGGGGATTTATTTATATAAAAGAGAGAATAATAAATATATTGAAGTGTTGTGGAGCGGTGGATCGTGTCGTACTATTGATTTGACGGCCAATATTTGATTCATTGAATCAAATTGGAAAATTTTTTATTACAAAATCTTTGAACTGATTTTGCCCTTTTTTGATAGTTGCGTAAAGTTTAACTTTGTTTTTAAAGTTAAACAGACAAGATTACCGTCATTTGAGAAAACAAAAATAATATATTAACAAAAGCATGCTTTTTACCTAATTATCTTCAAATTATTTTTCTCTTTCTTTTTTGGATCAAAACATTAATTAAAATATGAAGAATTTTTATAAAAAATTAAGAATTTAAATTTATAAAAAAAAATTTGTTTTATAAAAAGTGACCATTTTACTATTTCAAACAAAATTAGTCTATATTTAAAAAGTGATAGATCCGAGTGTCAAGATTAGAATAATATATAATCTTAACTACTAGCTGGATTTTCTTTAACTGGAAAACCCCAATATTTATCAGTTAATTTATTTGTTCTTTTATTGGAATATATATAGAGTTAGGGCGTGTTTGAAAAAATATAAAATTATGAAAAATAAAATATGAAAGCTTTTTTAATAGGGTAATTCTAAAAGGAGATCCATGAAATTTAGTACCAAAAAAAATTAATCATAAATCACATTTAAAAATTATTTTTTTATAGTTAGATCAAAATTCAATCTTCTTATAGACCTATTTTACAAAATTACCAAAAAATAAAAAATATTAGTATGCGAGGTTTTTGGATAAATTAAAATAATTATATAATTTTAATTATTTAAAAAATATTTTAATATATTTATATATGATTAAATTAACAATTGAATTTTTAAATTTATAGATCACTTAATTTAATTTTTAAAATTTTTTAATTAAAAAAATTATTTTATAAAAATATTAAATTTAAATATTAGTTTTTAAAAGAGTTTGATATTTGTTAAAATTAATAAAATTTTTAATAATTTCAAAAATAATTTTTTTACTCAAAAAAATTAAGAATAAAATTTAAATAAAATTATAAATCTATAATCTAAATTATTAAATTATCATTTATTTTATTTTAAAATCAAGACATACGACAAGTCTCGACAATAACTTAAAGCGATACAAATTATTTATAAAAAAATTATTAATAACAAAAATAGTAAGTTGTATAAATAAAATGCTTTGATTATCATTAAGTGAATCAATTTATGTCGACCGATTCTTATATACTAATTTATAAAAAATGTTTCAAACATTTTTTATTAGAATTATATAATAACAAAAAGCATGAATTAAAAAAAAATGTGGTTTTCAGCATCGAGGCGTGTCCCGTTTTTTGTGCTGTCTGTTACGTGTAAAAAGCAACCATTATATTCGTACGGGGTATGAAGCTACTTTTTCTTGTTCTGGCTTTTTCATTCTGCGACAAACATCGATCTATCAATCCACACCAAAATTTAAGCATTGCGATACAGATTGTCAACAATTTTTCTGACACAACCTTTAATCATAGCCAGAATATTTTTTTTAAAAAATTTAAATATAAAATTCATCCATTTTTTTTTATCTAGAAAAATATGAAGATCTCGTACTTCAATTCAAGAAGATTTAATTAAGCCACCCGGAGCTAGCTCAGGTGGTTGAGGTGGGGTGGGGGCGAGGGATAAGTTGGGAGTTCGACCTCTTTTAATATATAATTTTTTTTTAATTAATGATTAAATTAAATTTTAAATTTATAAAAATACAAATATACAACTAATTATACATAATACATTCACATGGCAAGAATAATGTTAAAAAAATAATAATTCCTCCGTTGTAGTTAAATTGGTAAGCGACTTATAATATTAAAAAATACCAGATGTCATTGCATGAGAGATTAAAAATTATAATGACTTTAAGGTTTAAAAAATTTACACCTTTATATTTTTAAAAAAGGAAACAGAGCAAATACTACTTAAATAGTTTTAAAATAGTCATGTTAAAAAAGAACAAGCTTGTGACTAAGTAAATTAAACTCAGTAATTAAATAGTTTCAATACTATCAAGATTTGAGTCTGTTCAAAGTAACTTACGAAAAGGACTATTTTTAATATTCAAATGAAATCAGTGTTATATTTAATATATACGAAAATTAAAAAAATAAAATTATAAAATATGAGATATATTTTTTCAATAACTTGTTTATATATTCATTTGTTAGTTACTGTATTGTTAGGCAGAATAATTAATGATTTTTAGCGTTTGTGCATGAATGAACGTGGCCAAGATATCATTATGGGTATGACCCATCGCACCAAAAAGCCAACCTGCGGGCACCAGCAGCAGCTGTAGCCTAGTTTTACGCACGAATAAGCCACAACGAGGGCACGCTCTTTCGCTGTTTTAGTTATTTTACGTAATCAAATTCTATATTAGCAAAAATAGTTCGGGGGCCATAATCTTGGGGAAAAAGCTTACTTCCCCACGTTTTTTAGTACGTTTTGCTTTTTGCTTCCCCCATATATATATTGACAGGCTGACCGTATGAGCTATCATCCTGGTTTGCCTGCTTTGAACAGTCGTCCATTTTTCTTCTTCTCCAATCATCATTATCTCTCTAATTAATTCCTTCCCCCCTTCTTATTTTTCTTCGATTCTCTCTGGGAAGTAATTCCCGTTCTTATCAACGGGGTTTTCACTGTGTGACGTGTGCAATGATGCCAGTGGTGTGGTAGCTCTTGAAAGATATTTGGATATTTTGCTCTGGTTGCCGTGCTTCTACATATAACGTCAAGCCTTCTTTGTGTTCTTTCTTATTTCAATTTCTTCAGAGCTCCAGGATTGTGTTGCCGACCTGTATGTTGATTTGTCTGCTCAAGCTCTGATTTTTCCTTCTTGGGCTTCCAGAAGAACCCAAAAAGGACCTTTTTTTTAACATCTCTTTCTGATTTTTCCTTTCTTTGCCTTTCTGGGTTGTGTTTTCTGTTTCATCGTGGACATAAAAAGGCTTAGGAAGGAGGATCTTGAAGGAAAAAAGAAGTGGGTTCTCACACAAACATGGCGGAGGATAATACCAGACAGCCATTGCTGAAGAACCAGCAGTATTATGATAACTGCCCTGGTTGTAAGCTGGATCAACAGAAAGAGGTGACCCGAGGTGTACCTGTTCGGTATCTCATCAACATTTGGATAGTGGTTTTGTGCAGCAGTAAGCACTGAACTAAATTTTTCTTGTGAACTCTTTGTTAATTTGTTTTGTTCTCTTAATTTCTTTTGGGGTTAATTTTGAGCGCCAAGTTTGCTGATGCTAGCATTCCAACCGATACTATACAGTAATGGTTTGGTTGATTCGTGGTGTCATGGGCATTTTTTGTTTGAACTTGTCAATTAAATATCTAACTCCTGACCAGATCTGGCTAGCATCAGACAAACATGGGTGCTTAAATGGCAGAAAACCTGGCTTCTTGATTTGAAAAATGAAAACACTTCCCTTAGATTCATACCGCATTCGAAGGTAATACTTAATTTGTTTTTTGCTTTTTGATAGCAACATGGTTGTTTCTTTGACTTCGAGCCACCCTTTCCAGCCTGTGTAGGAATGTTCTAGTATTTTTCTAAGAAAGCCCAAAAGTTTCTTTGACTTAGTGGCGATTGATTTAGTTCATGTAATGGTTTCATCTTGCTGTTGAACATCAGAAATTGTGTTTCTTAGCTCAAAATGGAGTGTCTCTTATCAGGGTGTGTAAAACAAAGAAAATTCAATTTTTAAAACTAAAGTCAGTGTTTGATTTAGGTGAATATCAATTTTCGTATCTCTAGATTCCTCCGTCTTTTGATACTGCCCTTTTATTTTTTATTTTTTTCCTTGTAAGTATCTGATTTGTTCTTTCTTGTACCCTCTACAGCGCTGCCTATATCGTCTCTCTTTCCATTCCTTTATTTCATGGTGAGTTTGTTTATTTACCGGGCTTTACTCTTCTACATGATGCGTAGTTTGATTTTGGGACGTTCAAATTCGTGAATTCCTAGGAGATGCCCCCGAATACCCTTTGAGGGGATTTTTTTTTTAAAAAAATTCTTTGGGAGATTCTAGATCATCAATTTCAATTTTTTTTTGTTTTATTTTCTATTTGTAACAAAAATCGAAAATAAGAGGTGCGTACTCATTTTGATGTGCACCTCAATTTTTGAAAGCGACTGCCTCTTGCTTCAAGATGAGAACGGAAACTAATATACGGTTGGTTCGATTAATTATTTTTCTTCAGATTAATCTTTTTCCTAATTATTTTGGGCCACTAAATGAATTTGAATATTTTTTCACTGGTTAATCCCTGCTTCTTTTTTTTTTTTTTTGAAATGGTTCCCTCTGGCTGCCCTATAATACTGGGAGAAACTTCTGTATTAAACCTTTGTTCCATTTTTAAAAGCATAAATGGTTTCCTGCAAGTAGCCAATTAACAAAAAAGCTCATATAGGCCGAGTCCTAGTGTTTCAAATTGAATTGAGCTGGATTCCTTATCCTCACTCTTTCTCTTCTCTTCATTTCTCGGGTCTTGAGGACATCCTTTGTCAAATAAATAAACAAATAAAAAGTTGAGTAAATTACATTTACTTCCCTTGATATTTATAAAAATATGCTCACACCCATCGATTTTTAGTTTATTACTAAAACCTTTCTCATATTTATAAAATATATACTTTCTCCCCTTCTAGTTTTAAATTTGGTCTTTTGGTAATTTGGACTATTATTAGGCTATTATTGGTTTTTACGGAGAAAACTGCCAAGGAATTAGATTTGTTAACAAATTTGTTAATAGAAAGAAGATTTTCATATAAATTATAACTAGAAGGAGTACGAGTACAAGTTTAAAAGACTTTAGCAGGGGAGGTAATTTACTCTTATAAAGTTGAGTAAAAGCACTTGTCCCTATTAGTCTACTACGGTTAACTCAGACTAGTAATTTGCTTCTTGGAGTATCCATAAATGACAGGGGAGTGGATTTGTTTAGAGTCATCTAACTTGTTAGTACGTTGGTAAATGTGGAAGAACTTTTCTCCTCAAGTAAGACCACTTCAAGAAATCCCAACTCAGGCTTGGAAATGGTCTAACTGATCACTGTTACAATGAAAAGATATACAATGTCTACAGTTAAGAGCCAATTCTCTGGGGCATTAATCAGAAGCTTTTCTTCAATATACCAAGCTCCATTGATTGTTTTTTCTCAATATTGCTTATTGCTTTGCAGTATTAGTGATAATAATTAAATTCTGGAAGTAACAAGTCAATTCTTGCTTATTGCTTTGCTTTCTGCTTTCTCATTTGTTGTGCAATACTCAAAAAATGAAATCTTTGGTTAATGTTCAACTTTATTACTTTTGAACATGAAAGAGCATCCTCAATAGTGCTAGCATATAAGATTAACTAATAATTGAAATTTACTTGCAGGTAAGGGATTTCGGTATTGCAAAAACGGAAGCAGATATCGGTTCCTATGCTGGTTATGTGGGTAAGGTTCCCCATTCATTGATATATCTGCAATCAGTCATAACTTTATAAGTTCTTAAATTATTGATCCCTATATGGAACCACATTGTAGGATCTGCATTCATGCTTGGCAGAGGTTTGACATCTGTGGCATGGGGAATTGTGGCTGATCGCTATGGTCGAAAACCTGTTATATTTATAGGAATTGTTGCAGTGTATGTACATCTGCTACTGATTTGGATGGTTTCTTTTAAGCTCTAATACATGGTTTTCCATATTGATATTGATTCAGTTTTTATTTGATTTCAGTATCATTTTCAACACATTATTTGGCCTTAGCACAAATTTTTGGATGGCTGTTAGTACAAGATTTCTACTTGGAAGTTTAAATGGTGTGCTTGGACCAATGAAGGTGCCATTTTCCGAAGTACTAGATAATAGCAATTTAAAATTTCATCCCCCAGCACTGGGGCACAATCATAAGTTTGAATTTGTGTACCTGAAAATTAGTCCTTTTGTTTAATTGTTTCTTACATTACTTCCTTATTCCATTTGATTCTTATTTACACCTTAATATCAACATCCTTTGTCACTAGGCTTATTCTACTGAAATTTTTCGAGAAGAACACCAAGCTATAGGACTCTCAACTGTAAGTCTAACCGACCTTTGTCTACTATGAGTTTTTGGTAGCACATATTCATCATGGTAATTTGACTGTGTGATCCGTTTTCAGGTCAGTGCAGCTTGGGGCATAGGCTTAGTCATTGGCCCAGCATTGGGAGGCTATTTGGCTCAGGTACTTTTATTCTTTGCCTTCTGCAGTAAATTACATCTTGAGAAAGTCATGAGTTGTCGTTCCATACAAGTAGGCATATTGAAAAGGCTGATAGCCTAAACCTCCGTATCTTGAAATGTCGGAAAAGATAGTACTTCAGAAATTCTTCTGCTATAATTCAACAAATACAATTTTAAATGTTTTACATATTCCAAATCTTCAAGTTTTCCATTCTGTTTGTAGTAACATGTGCATGAGCACACTTCTTACTTGTTTCTCTAATATTTTGGGAACTTGGAATTGCAGCCGGCAGAGAAATATCCACATTTATTTCCAAAAGGTTCCTTTTGGGATAAGTAAGTGCATTTTTCCTGCTTTTAAATAATTTTTAAGAAAAACACGAAGTTGTAATTATGGTTTCCCTCTTTTATTTTTACATTTATCTTTTTGGTTTCTCAGTTGATGAGCTGATCTTCCTTTGTCAAAATGCAAATTTCCTGCAGGTTTCCGTACTTCTTGCCCTGCCTTATAATATCAGTCTTTGCATTTGCAGTGTTAATTGCCTGCATCTGGCTCCCTGTACGTATCCTAAGCTCCAAAATATCTATTAATCAGCCTTATATATCTGACTTTGTCTTCACGTATTTTGCAAATAGTAATATTTATTAAGATGACATTTCAAATATAGCACTATTTTTGGGCTCAGCATGCTTTGCCTTCTTTCATATTCTTTATTTTCAGTTTCCAGGTTTCAGGTAGAGCAGGGTTCTATTATGTTTCTTTTTATGGGCCTCAGTGAACCTGATGAGTTCTCTTTTTGAGTGTTGAGCCTAATACTTGTTGAAGCCTGGAAGTTTTTGGCTTTTCTATCATTTTCACATATTTCAATCATATGTACCATCAGCACCCATCTTTGTCCCTTATAATTAGAATCTCTGGAATTTTTCTCTGATTTTTGAGGTTGAATTACATATACTGCATTTTGAACTCGTTTCTTTTTTACCCAAAAAAAAGGCTACTAGGATTGTTGTTCATAAAATCTACACATCACTACAGGAAACACTGCACAAACACAATGGCAGCCATGAGTCAACCGAGGAAGGAGAAGCTTTAGAAAGTGGAATCACAGAAAAGACAGTTCAAAAAGATGAAAACCTCCTCCTGAATTGGCCCTTGATGTCATCCATCATTGTTTATTGTGTTTTCTCACTACATGATATTGCTTATCAAGAGGTATGCTTCCTACTTAATAATAATAGAATCTCTTGCTTTCTATTTGTCCATCCATACCTGCATCTATTTATTTTAATATCTCACTCTAGCTGATTGGTGGTAGAAACAGATATTTCATCTAATAGGGCTATAAGTGAGCACTATTTTACTTTCCATAGGTTTTCTCATTATGGGCTGTCAGTCCTCGAAGGCTATGGGGTTTGGACTTCTCAACTGATGATGTTGGTGATGTTCTTGCAATATCAGGTATATTATACTTCCTTACCAACCTTCCATTGCCAAATATTACACATAAACCTATCTGCATTTACACGAGATCATATACTATCTTCCTCCCAGGATTTTCTTCCATTACTTGGGATTTTTTTTAGGGGGGGTGTGAGTTCATTCACCTGGAATCGCATTCTGCACTGTGGCTTAGTAACTGCTTTGTAACTTCACCTTAGTATATATTCCATGTAGGTTGGCATATGTGCCCTGAACATAATTTTTTTTCCCTTATATCTGAATTTAGTAGCTCTTTCATGTGGTGAGTTGCTTAGATTCTCAAAACAGTTACTACTATTTCCATAATATTTTGAAATCTTTGGAACTAAATAGTTTGAGACAGTATAGAACCATGTGAAGTTTACTTGGATGTGCATGACAATAATACAGTGTTTTCTCCTTCCCCATGTCTTGATCTATTCATATTACTTAGTAGATATGCTAGTTAATTCTGACTTCTACTCAACTGTTTAGGTGTTGCTCTTCTCCTCTACCAACTTTTCCTTTATCCATCTGTGGAGAGAGCTTGTGGACCTATTAAAGTTGCTCGCATTACTGGGGTCAGCTTTCACTTTAATCTAGCAGTTTATATGGCTCAGCATTTCACTGTTATTTTTGTTAACTTTACTGTTATTTGGGTACCATGTGCAGCTTTTATCCATACCTCTCTTGCAAAGTTACCCTTTCATAGCAATGTTGTCCGGCTTCTCACTGTACCTGTTGATAAATATTGCTTCCATTATCAAGTTTTGTCTATCTGTAAGTGCATCTGTTTCTTTATTTTACCAAACTTTACTTCGGCGATGTTAATTAAGTATTTGCTATTAGGTTCTCTAATAAAAACACAACACGTGGATGTTTTTAAGTTTGCTTCCTTCATGAAACCTTTATCTGCGTTATGAGCTTGCCTGATTGTAATTTTTTTTTGCTGGACCTAGGTGACCATTATTACTGGTTTATTCCTTCTGCAAAACAGAGCAGTGGTAATTTTTTTAGTTCAGTTCATTATTATTTTTTTCCTTCACGAGATTATCTCGATTGAATTAGGCTTATATGGCATGTTGATTTGGAAAAAAAAAACAGGACCAACACCAAAGGGGAGCTGCTAATGGCATTTCTATGACTGCTATGTCCGTGTTTAAAACAATTGGCCCTGCTGGAGGTGGTGCAGTGTAAGCGTACCTTAGATTATTATTATTATTTTTTTTTGGCTTTTTCATTACTTGTTATTCATAGTGGAATATTTGTAAATGTGGGTCTCCTTAGCGTATTTGGGATTTGGGAGGGGAGGGAAAGGAAAAAGGAATCCAAAGAAAAAAAATGAGAGGAGAGAAGGGAGGGGAAGCAATAGTTAAATAGTAGTTTTCCTTCCCCTTTTTCGGATCGCCAAATTGGAGGAACTTAGATGTAAGAAGGATGAAGGATATTGGAGGGTTAGTGAATAATCTTTCATTCTCTTTCCTTCTTTATAAAAAAACTTCCAAAGAGAAGGTCTAATTCAAACCTTCCATTTTCTTTCCTTCTCCTCCATTCCCCTCAATCCAAACATACCTTTGGAGGTTTTAATATATTAACTGAGACTTCAAACTAATGAAGCACAGAAGACTTAAAAAAATGACCCACATCCATTTTTCACACTAGTATTTTAGACACAATGCGACTCTTCAAATTACTTAGTTTATCATTTCATGGTATCAATGGTTGTGCTAGTGTCTCGTGTTTCTTATGTTCAAACTGTTTATTGTTTAATGGGAATATATACTATAGGCACAACCTTGATCTTTTATGACTTAGGGAGAAACTAATCTTTATGCTGCAGAGCAGGCCATTGAAACTTATCTCCCACTCCACTCTTTTCTTCATCCCTTCAGGTTGTACCGCCTATTGCACTGGCTATTGAATTCAAGCCTTTCCATAATAAAAGCAAGGACCAGAAGGATGAACTAAATTACATCTATGAGAGAATCTATAATTCATGTCGAAAGATGATAAAAACTGAACAAAAAAAAAAGATAAAATGGAAATAAAATGGAAATATCTTCCAAGAAGACATGAAAATGAATTGATGAGACAAGGACTGTTATTTCCTTGAAAATTAACTGGTTGTGGACCTAGTTTGAATGATATAGCTAGCCTGTTGTATACCATGAGCCCTTTCATTTGGGGTGAGACTTAAGAGAGTTAAAGGGGAGCACTTCTTGACTTTGTGGTCCAATTGTGACTGATAAATTTGTTGTTATGACTTGAATTCAGACGAAAGCCTATCCCAAAATACTAGTTTATTAGGTAAGAGAGTCTCTAGGCTAAAATACCGTCTTAGCTCTCAATAATTATCCGATGTCGGACACGACTTCAATTTTATGCAAGTAGTTTGTGCGTATAGCATTGATTAACATACTTTTTGACTGCAAGTGTAATACCTGAACACACTCTGCATTTTACTTATTGTGATCTTGGTCAATGCAGATTAACTTGGTCACAGAAGAGGTTAAATGCTTCTTTCCTCCCAGGTATGATGCACAAATAATTTGTTGTGCTGAATTCTGTTTCATATCTATAGAATCCTTTATCTAATTGTAAATGCTAAAAATCTTTAAAAGGTATTTTTATTTAAAATAAATTATATTCGCCTCTCTTGAAATTTTTAAAATTTTTTAAATCTACACTAATCTCTTATAGTTTCAATTTTTAATAGAAACTCTTTTGAAGTTCATAAAACTTGCACTCACGCCCAATGCTTCATCTCATTTGACTGACTGCAGGTACCCATTTGATCTTTTTTGTCCTGAATGCGATAGAAGCACTTGGAGTGCTGATGATGTTCAAACCATTCCTGATTGAACGAAAGAAAGAACCATCAGAACAGTTACAGTGATTTCCAATAAAATTTTACTTAGGGGATAAGGCATCTCAAGAACTATTGCTGATGCTTGCTAAGAATGATGGTAACTGTGTGCATTAGTTTTGAGATATGTTGGTGGCAAATGAGTTTTGCTGGTTGAAAGCAGCAATATAATAGATATAAACAAGCTACCCCAGTTCACAAAATAGCCCCTCCCACCTTCAGACTAGACAAAAAGAAAAAGCAAGAAAAGGGAGGAGAAGGGAAGAAAGGTGGAAAGCGCAATGCCCATATGGTTTCTTCTGTTCGAGTGTAATCGTGGAACTCAAGTTTTGTTGTCATTTCATTCTCTTTGTTCTTTGTTTTATGCTGTTTATATGTATTTATTGGGTGAAGTTAATGGCTGCTATTTATGATTGAAGTAACTTAATATTGTTGACATTTGCAACTTTGAACGAAAGCTGGATCTCTAGTTGGCTATGTACATCGTAGTACATGAATGCAACTGGGTAGAAAAATAAGATGTCAAACAAATCAATTAAGATTAAATATATAAACATGCCATATATTTTTTATAGTTTACACTTAATCTGATAGACATATATCTCTATTTATAGTTGGCTTAGCATTGAAAATTGCAACTATGTAAGATAGGAGATAAGAGTAAGTCAGTAAGTGCTAGGTGATTCTGGTTTAGTATTAGTTTAATATACATTAATGATGGCAAATGGAGTTTCCTGTAAATCTTTTAGTTTGTTTATGGATGTTCTGTTTCTTCAATTGATCACGTTCAAAGGATGCCTAACTAAAGATAATGGATGGTTGGCAGTAACTAACCAATCAAAAACTGTAGCCTGTTTGATGCCGGTAGAAGGAATATGCACTTTTAGATTATGATATTCCAAAATTAACAATCTGAGAAGAAAGGCAGATATCCGAACAAGTTTGGCAGGATCAAGAATGGTCCATTATATGCTATGGATGTGTAGTCTTAAAGATAATTTTGTAATCAAGTATCAAACAAATAGAAGTTTCTAAAATTTAAAATTTGATATTTAATATCGAAAATGAGACAGCTTGGAATCTAAAAATAAATATTTGAAATCAGCTCTTTTGAAGTTTAAAATTTATAAGTTTATTTGATTCTATTTTTTTTTTTTTTAAAAAAAAATTATTTTATAAAATAAAAATAAAAAAAATTTATTTACTAAATTATTTTAAAAATATATTTTTTATTTTTTTTATTCTAAAAACAAAAACAAAAAATAAAAACAACTTTTCGTTTATTTTTTATTTTTAAAAATTATTTTCTGCTATTGTTTCAAAAATAAATTATTTTTAAAATAAAAAAACAAAAAAAATAAAAAATTATTTTTATTTTTTATTTTTATTTTCAAAACACAAAAAAACAAAACATAATATATTTTTAAAATAATTTATCAAACAGATTTTTATTTTTATTTTGGTTGTACAAAACAATTTTTAAAAATAATTTTTAAAAACAAAAAAACAAAAATAAAATCAAATAAACTCTTTATTTTTATTTTAAAAACAATTTATTTTTAAAATTTATTTTCGAAACAACAACAAAAAATAATTATCAAATAAAATTTTTTATTCTAAAAATAAAAAATAAATTTTAAAAACAAAAAACAAAACCTTTAACTCAAATATTCGCTTCTTATCTATCTTCATCAATCCAAACATACCTTAATACATCTCATCACCATGATTTCATGACAAGTTGGGCTGCAACCGTTTTTTCGTAATTTTTTTTATATCCTTTGAGTGCACTATATCCTCTACAAAAAGTGTTAGTGGTCCTAGAAATGCTGCAGATTTCCACAAATTTCCACTCGAAAAGAACGTTTAAAGGCATAAGCACGAAGAGAGTTATAACCCCAGAAAGTGTTCTTGGTTGAGAATTGATGCATCAATGTTACTTAGAACAACATTAGAATACATGCTGACAAGAGAATGCTTAGCCCTATGAAAACACACTTTCAGCAAGTTTGAGTTTGAGTATTCTTTCTGGTAAACAAAGCCACTTTTATCTAACTCTTAGTCAAGGGTAGGATATATTTTTGGTCTCAGATACCCGTCTTCCCAAGGCAGTCAAGCCTTAGTTTCCTCAGCCACCGGTGCAGCCAGTTCTCCTGCCTCTTCCTTGCTTTCGATTTCTTCTGCACATTGTTAGTGACAAAACCAGGCGATGTTATGTTAAAACCAAGAAACCATATTGCAGTTAGGGGTGGACATTCAGCACCCGCCCCGTTAAACTACCCAGGCCTGTTCTCGAAAAATTCAGACCTAGACTTGAGGACCAGGCTTGGACCCAATTCTTAAAAATAGTCTGGCAAAGCCCAGGTAAAATATGATTAATATCTATAATATTTTATGTAGTTATATTTTCTAATTTATGTTTTCTCTCTCTTTTGTATACAAAATAAAAATAAAAATTCCAAGTATCCAATTACAAGGAGATAACATGTTATACGATATAAAACATGATATATAATATATTTCATTTTTTATAAATTAAAATTCTATTAAACAAGGTCAGGCTAGTTTGGGCTTGAACTTCGCAGGCTTGAGCCTGATTAGTAAGTACTAAGTATTACTATTAGGGGTGGGTCTGATCCGGTTTTTGCCCGCCCCTAATTGCGACGAATCCTTATACAAGCAGACATGATGGTCACAGGAAGGTAACTCAGTCCCCCTTTGTAGTCGATAAAGTGGGATTTAAAGAAAATTTCTTTCAGAAGCAACCAAGTTATATAGAAATTAACGAAAGCTCTAACCTTCCTCCTCCTTCGAATCATCCATATCAAAATCATCCCCACCCATGTCTAGTTTCTGCACAATATATATTTAATTAGCGACAAACAAAAACGAGGTTGTTTGGAAAGACAGAAAAACGACACCCACTTCTTAAAATAGCAGTCTTCCACTGGAAAAATTTTCTCAGATGATAATTTCTTATGCTAGACTTTCAACATTAGTTCGGGAATTAAACTAGCTAAAGCCTCGTGACTTGACAAGTCGCATACTAAAATATTATGGAAACTTCATAAAGGTTAAAGAGTCACTGTAACCATGAGATATTTGTGACATACAAAGCTACTACTGTAGAAATCACGCATTACATAGCAAGATGAGATATAAAATTTAATCCACATAGCTTCAGAGAAATTATATTTGAAAAATTAATAGATGATATCAAACTCATTTCTTAAAGTATGTTAAGTTATAAGAAAACTATTCATAGTTTTTCACTTAATAACTTGCTTTTGAGTTAAAATAATAATTGACAGAGATTTTATAACCAAGTGGTCAAAATCCTTGCCGCCACCTTTTTCTTAATTAAATTTTTGTTTTGGCACAAAGTATGGTTGGCCTATGCTTTGTCCACACTTCATGAACATGTTAAATTATAACAAAATTATTTATAAGTTTTCAATTAATAGCTTAAACTTTTGAGTTGAAGTATTCCTTGATAAGGTATACTAAGAGCATGAACTTCAATTATTATCCACATCATGAATGTTCCAGTTTCAAGCGGGCCACAACACAAAACAGAGGTGGTCTTGGCCCTTCTACTCTTACATAAGATCAAAGTTACCACCTTTTAAGTTATAACAAAACAACCCTTGACAACTTAAGATACCAAAATGCACAAACAACTTGCAATATCCTTGTATTAAAAACTATCGAAGAACCTCACAAGAACATTTAAAAACAGACATTTGGATATAACTTAAGAGAATCGATTGTGTGTTTAGTAGTGGAAGAGAAAATAACACTTACCGAGAAGTCCATGTCATCAAAGTCCATTCCTGCTCTCTCTGAAAAATCAAGAAACTGTATCATTATACTGAGCCACATATAAAACTGCAGAAAAATAATATACTTCACAATCATAATGCTTACCGTTCTCTTCCTCTTCATCAACCCATTTATCCCAATCAACTTTGAGGAACACAGGAGGCTTTCCTTCCTGCTTGAGCAACCTGTCCCACCATTTCTTCTCTGCTTTCTTTATAACATACACAATGCTTCGGACACCAATATTATATTTGCTCTCCTATGAAAAATTCCATCAACGATTAGCTAGTAGCTGACAGGTGTTCAATTGTAAATCACTCCAAAAAATTGATGATTTGTACCTCAACATTAACCTTGTCAAATAGCTCTAGGTCAACTTCATAGGGAATTTCATCTTTGGTTGCAGAGAAAAGGAATCTTCCATCAGGTTCCAGCTTAAGCTTAACATCTTTAGCATCAGGCAAATCAACAGTAACATAAAGCTTGTCAGATCTCTGAGCCCACTTAACAATAGGGTGCCGGCTATAAAAGGAAGAACATTCATCAATTAGAAGGGTCATGGTTCAAATTTTAATTAAAGACTAATGGAGAATCAGCAACAAACACTAGTAAGAAACAGTCAAATTTCTTAGATAGACTCGATCTACAAAAGATACGTAAATCAAGTTACTTATGAATAGTCATGTAACATATCAGAAGTAGATTCTAATGAAAAGTGTGCACTTACATACTCACATTTCTTTTCACCATTTCCTCAGTCTACCCATAGTTGATAGACTGGTCTACCTAAGAATCTCTCCATTCCTTGTAGAAGAATGAAAATTTGAGCCAATAAGAAATAGCCAAATTGGTTAATGGGTTAAAACCCTGAACCCTAAACCGGTATACCTAAGAATCTCTCCATTCCCTATAGAAGAATGAAAATTTGAGCTAATCAGCCATAGCCAAATTGATTAATGGGTTATCTTTGTTTCTAATGTCATTGTGTGGCTTTATGCCTATGGTCTAAATGCTGCCCCAGTAGAATAAACTTTTTTGTAGCAGTACTACGGGAACACTCCACCAAACCCTCCCCCCTCTTTTCATTAAGCATGCCTCTTCACTTTCACCGAATAAGATATGATTTTATTGCATAGAAGCAAAGTACACTCATTAACTGAACGTTGTTGTATAAAACTTATGGGATCATATCAATAGAATACTTATTGACAAGTGCCAACAACAGGATTCCAACGATGAAAAAATTGTTAAAAGAAAAGAGAAAAGTAAACAAGAACAAGAATTCAACAACGTAATCCTTAGTTGTTTAGTACCAATGAAATTCTTATAATGCAATAAAAGAAAGAAAAGAGTGACCTTAAACATATATAGCCACCGGACAGCAAACTAGATGTAAAAGGAGCAACAAATAGCATTGTCAGATGAATTTCTTACACAACCATATTAAAAGGGGGCAAATTTTTTTCCCCCAAACAAAAAACAGCCACTATTTGAAAATTGAAAGCAATTTGAAAATGGCAGTACGTTTGAACAAACTGATACTGTAAAGCAGGCAAAACAAGTAGCAAATTGCCTTACACGCAAAAAAAAGAAAAACACCATTTTTGTTTTCCTTGGCATTTGCAGAGTTACTACGACACATAGCAAACCGGATGGGTGGAAGGAAGAACCATTACTTACTGGAGTAACAAATAAAAGATGGCGACACTGAAATTAGCATGCTTACCTCATTTTCTGGAAGAAGAAGGATGACAATGGGGGAAGCAAAAAGTAGATAGGGAGGCGAAGATGAAGAAAGACACAAGCTTTGATTACAACACAATGAGAGATAATGTCTGTAGGAGAAAATTAAAGGCGGGTATCGGTCAATGAATGACCTCGAGTGTTCCAGAAAGTGCAGGAAGCGCTTTCTAGGGGGAAAACGGAGAAGGCAGGTTGTGTTATAAAATATACTCCGTTTATTTGAAAAAGCAGATGAAATATCTTTATTACCCCCTCCCACTTCGAGAAACATCTCAAAAATTGTTTTTTTTTTTAATTTTAAAAATGTCCAAAGAACTTTACTACATTTTTTGTCTTAAATAATTTTATCTTCTTTTTATTTAATAAAATATAAGAGAGGATATTAATATTAAAAATAGAGTGAAGTAAATGTATTTAATATAAAATATAAAAAAAGTTTGTGTATAATGCAAAACACAAAAAAAAAATCTATGTATATTTTTAAAAAATAGAAGTGTGTGTGTATATATCACATTTACTTTATCTTATATTTATTAAATTTATATAATATTTTTTATTTTAAATTTTTATAACTATTAATTTAATTTTTTTGTTAACTTGTATTATATTGAATTATGTTATTTATACTATTTTAACTTTTTTTTTTATAAAATACAAGTTTTATCAATAATTTTATAAATAAAAAAAATATTTTTGTATAAATTTAAATTAAAAAAATATATGAGTGTGTATTTTAAAATTTTTAAGAGAAGAAAACGTGTAATTTACTCTATTTCAATTGAATAGAATAATTTTTAAGAGAGAATAAAATTAAATAAAAGATTCGAAAACAGTGAAAATTTAAAAATAGAAATGAAATTTGTATATTAGATTTAATGCAATAACAATATGATTTTCTTCTCCACTTCTATTCACTGTTGGAGAAAATTTGGTCATCACACAATCATCAATGGACAACACTACGGTCTAATTTTTTAAATATTTTATGAGCTTCTATAATAAAGATATGTCAAATACAAATCCTTTCTATTTTTTAAATTTTCTATATTTATTTTCTATATTTTTTATTAATATATAATATAAATAATAAATATGATTGTATAAATATAATTTAAATATTATAATTGTATAAGTATGATTGATATAATTTAAGTTAAATATAATTCTATAATTTTGGTTGATTTTATTTGTGTTTGAGTTTTTTTTTTCATCTTGATTATTGTCTATATTATTAATATATATGGCTCAGAGGTTTTTTGGTATCTACAAAAGTGAAATAAATTATTATAAAAAAAATATTATGAATGGTTATGAAAAGATTTAAAAATGGTTACTTAAAAAAATATTAATTGGTTATACAAATATTTAAAATTTTAATGTTTTAATAAATAAAAAATAATTGTTATACAATTTTATTGCATGTGAAACCACTAGTATTATTTCTTTTTATACATAAACCACTGGTGCCATTGATTATCTTAAAAAACTTCTACAATGTATCATTATAAAGAATTTCAAAACACTTTACCAAAAAAAAAAGAATCTCAAAACAAAAATTTATAATATTTATTAATTGATATTTATAAAAAAAAATTAACTTCAATGAAAATCACAATGTGTGTGTGTGTTTTTTTAATTATAAATAAATATTATAGAGTAGTCATTATTTATAGATTATATGATGAAAATTATGGTTGTGTTTACACCAAAAGCCAAAGTCTAGACTCACAATTTCTGTGACACAAGTCATAGACCTCAAGGGTTAAAAAAGTTTTATAATGGCCAAATTCTAGACTCACAATTTTGTGGCTTATATATATATATATATATATATATATATAATGTCTGAGGTTTTAAGCATTAGAAAAGTTTCTCACTAAGCTTGAAATTTTGGGATGACCTCCTTCTCTTATTTTCCTTCTTAGTTTTTCTTTTTTGTTCAACTTAGTAGTTTCTTGTTTCAAGAAATTTTTTTACTTACTTTTGAAAGTTCTCAGCTTTTTTTTTTTTGGAAAACTTTTTTTTCTTTACTAACGTTATTTTCTTTTTATAAGAAAAAAATTCAATACTAACCAATTTTTTTAAAAAAATTTATAATTTACTCTTTAATTTTGTAATATTTTAAGCTTAAAAAAATATTTTATTTAAAAAATTTAATATTTAAAAAAGATTGAGAGGTTATTTTTTTTATCTTAAATTTTTTTCTTTTAAAATTTCTAATTTATTTTAATGAATTGTGTTATTTTTTAATGTTGTTGGTTAATAATAATTAGGAGTTGTATTGTTTCTTGATATATGATTTTCTCTTTTTTAATATAAAAATGTGTAGACTTGATATGTAATAACTTTTTTAAATATATTTTGCTAAGATTTTAATAAATTACAGATTTTTATGCTTATTTGTCAAATAATATAATTTTCTTGTCTAAAAAAAATTCAAACTTGCAAAAAAAAAAAAAAAACCACACTTCTTAAGAGGAGACACTATCTCGATACTTTAAGAAAAACTTATTCGAGGTAGAAATACTTGTGTGTCGTGAGGCGGAAGAAAAAGCCCCAAAGACCAAGGTTACTTGCAATATTATGTGTCACAAGCCCATCCACGAACCTCAGACACAGAGAAGGAATGCAGACAAGATGAGGTGCTTGCCAGAAAAACAAAGTTGCCAAAATATAATAAATATATTACGTACTCTTTTTAATATAATTTACTTCTAACATACATTTATGTCTATCCATAATTAATTTAATTCATCCAATAATCTCTTACTCACATAACAAGACATCCTGTTATGTTAACGAATCTAGTCTGTTTCAGGTTGTTGCTTTCTTAAGGCAGTTTAAATACTTCATGATGAGTATGTACTTCTTTTGACCTTGTACTGTCTCTGAATATTCGTGTAAAATAAATGGACAATATCCAAACAAAGATTGAGTAACTTAGTACACTGATATTGGTCTGCTCATATTAGTCCAACAGATCTCTTTCATTGTTCTTTGACATCGTAATAGGTTGTTTTTCCATATGTTCCAAATAAAAGATTTCCCCATTGCATTTTACTTTTTTAGTGGGATTTTGAATTCTTGTAGCTATTCATAGTTTATAGGACTAAACTAACAAATTAGTTCCCAATTTACATGGTTCCTTAACATTAGTTTTTAAAATTTTCACTTTGTACGAATTAATTTCCAAATTTACAAAACTCACAAGTTAGCCCTTTTGTTTTTTCTCATTGTCTGGGAACAGAAGAACTAAGATGAATCTTGTAAATTCGAAAAATATCTTGTATACAGTGAAAATTTTAAAGACTAACGTTTAGGGACTACATAAATTCAGAGAATAATTTGTTAGTTTAGTCCAGATTCTAGTTTTGAGCATCCAGGGGAATATAGAAACAAAGATGACCCAAAAAGCAACCTTCCATCAATGTCTCTTCAAGTTCAAACGTTGAAGCATTGCCTAAGTTTACACTGTAAATCTTACCCTGCAAGGTTTCTTTCTGTTATCCCTTTTCAGGGAACTGGAAATTTTCAAACATGATTTCAGAGGTACTGATTCACTTGCTGATGGGATCTTTAGGGCACTACAATGGGATCCTCTTCTCTTTTGCTCAAATGGGTCAAGCCAAAACCGGACATTTGCCTGACCAAAACAGATCTTTTTGGCATGCAAATAAGCAGTTACTGCATCAGCTTTTTGGAAGAAAGCCACCCGAGCTGAACCAGCAGAGCAGAAGACTCTTGTTTTCAGATAATCTATAGAACCAAATACACTAAACTTCTTTATAAGCTCCCACTTTGATGGCAGGTTGAAATTCTTGGGGAACTTCATGAGCAAGGATGTAGAAGAAGCACTGGGGATTGGTGCTTTTGATTGATGCCCAACTTTTGAGTTGAACATTGAACAAGAAGTATCAGATTGATAGAGATTCTCATTCTCTATCAAGAAACCACTTGAAGACAAGTTTCCTCTTGCTGGCTTTTTTGACTTGAGAGGTGTTGTATCACCGCCACTACTGATTTGCAGTCTGTTATGGTCAACAGTAGAGTCAGATCCTAATAAACCTTTGATTGTTACTGCTCGAGCTTCAACCTCATAATTATTGGAATGAGTACCAAGCACAAAGTCCGACTGCTGTAGGGTCAGTTTTTTACTTTTTTTCACATCTGCTTTCTGTACCTCGTCGATGAATTTCTCGGAAGTTTCATAAAAGCATATGCAGCCCTGATTATGTTTCTGGATACATTTTTCTGGTTCAAGCATATTAACTCCTGATCTACAGGATCTGGTATTTTTTGAGATATGAGCATTTCCCTCAATCTCTTGAACTCTGTCCATCTGAGGAAAATCTACGTGACCTGGTGTGTCTTTGAAAAGGGACATACAAGAATATGAATTGTAAAGCAATTCCATCCAACTTCTTCCACCTATATGTGTCACACTCAAACCTTGGTTGGGACATGGCTTTTGAATTTCCAATTTTATAGGAGACTGTAAAAAGGAAGCCAGATATGAATCCATCTCCATTTTATTACAATTAGAGAAACAGTCAGCTAAGGCAGATGATGAAATGAAAGCATCAGAATCATCTTCCTTGGTTCCTGATTCGAGTACTTGAAAAGATACAGAGGCTTCATTTATCGAGGAGGATGAAATTCTCTGAAGCTTGAATGAACAATCAGATAGAGCAGGCTGATCTAGTCGCCTCCTTTTCTTAGTAAGGTAAGTAGTGGTTGCTATGTAAGGAAATCTATGGCAAAGGTCCAGTGCATTGTCTTTTCTACTATTGACAAAGTAAGATTTACTCATCTTGGAACAGTTTTTGAAGCAGAAATCAACAATTTTCGGTCCTGATATATTTTTAAACCCCAAAAGCCTCTGCTTTACAGATTGCAGGCTTTCTCTCATCAAGTGAAATGGATCTAAAGAAACAGAACCCAAGTGGGGTGATATCTCCTCAAGGAATTCAGCCTTCCTATTCTCAATTTGAGTCTGTGGAATAACCTGAACTTGATCCCCATAAAAGGTTTCAGAATTTCCTTTCAAAACAGGAATTCCTGAGTTCAATCTCTTTATAGCACCAGTAGCCAAATTTTCCTCCACCTGTTTGGGTAGGATCTGACATTCATACTCGGGTTGCAAAACAACTGATTCTTGAGTAGCTGAGTTCATTTTCTCACCCAAAGATGAACATAGATGCAGCTTCACATCATTACCTATCAACACCATCATAATAATTTTATAACATAGAAGCATCAATGTCTGGTATCTTTAGTTTAGCAATTGGGTGCTTGAGTGAGAAAAATAGAGCAGGCGTTATAAAATCACAGGAAGCTTAGTTATTTGAACAACCAGTTATTCCCAAGTTCTAAATTCAAGATATTGCCCATCATATAGGTCTAAGCTTAGCTATGTCAACAAAATAATTAACCCTATGATGGAGTCTCAACATAAACAGTTGGGGAGTTAGGAGTGGTTTGGGTAGTTATGAAATTGAATTTAAAAAGGATATGAGAAGGGTTGGAAAAAAAAGGGAGAGAAAAAAGGAAAAAAAAATCTGTAGAATGGTTGGAGACTACTAGCATCTCGAATGGCTAGCATCACTCTTGTATTTCAATTCTAATAAAAGTTCTAATTCACTCGAGTGGGATTGCAAGTCCAAATAGAAATCTGTTGATTTTTCAGTGGTAAGAGTTCCATCACCTTAACTTTCAAAGTCATATAAGAATATTTTTCCTCTTAAATTATAGATGATCATCAACATCTTAAGAGCAATTTCTTTAAATGACTACAAATTTACAACCAGATGGGCCTTGGTACACAGATGATCTATTATTAGATCAAGATGAAGCAAACTGGCTCATGCAATCAAGTTTAGTCCATAGCTTAACAGGTTTACTATAGAAATAATCAAGGAACTAGGCAAACGCATTAGTAATCTATATCTAAGATTAGGAAAAGGAATTTTATGTTTAACTTTCAAAATCACAGTAACTCGTAGTCTCCAATGTACATTAACTACACAAAAAAGAGATTCACACCGCAGTAAACTCTCCATACACTTGACAATTCTGTCAAAGTCACATTCTCCCAATAAACCAAAGAAGCATATATGAGTCACGACACATTACAGCCAGTAAGGGATGACAAAATACAAAATGTCTCGTCATATCTAATACTAGTGCTTTATATATATCATATATCAGGCAAGGATATGTTCTTTTAAGTATGGGTGTTTCATAACATGTACCGCAGTCCCTCGAATGTCCATTGCTCTAAAAGTATTTCTTCAAGCTAAGCAATTCCTTGACCTTATCAAAGTCCCAACCAGCGAATTAAAAAAAGGAGAAAATAGTGACAGAGAGCTATAAAAAAATATCTCTAAACAAACAAGAACTAAAAACAGAGGAACTATTAGGATTTAACTATTTAGCCAATGTAATAATCAAACACATCAATCAAAATTTTCAACTAAGAAAATGAGTAGAAAAAGGAAAAGGGAAGAGCAGAGGGGAGAAAGAGAGGACCTTCTTCATTCTTCAACCACAAGGTTAATAACATACCTCTTTCTTGGGTATTTTTGTACAATCTTTTCTGCTCAATCGAACAATAACCACGAAAAGCCTGAACCTGGGCAACAACCCTAACAGCATCGATAAAATCCGAGGTATCAACCCATGGAAAAACAGCAACTTTCAAAACAAAATCCAACAACCCATTTGGCTGAAAAGATTTATTCGACCCATCAAATGTTGCTCTTCCATTATTCTTACCACCATAATCCCTCTGGGCCATTTGGCAAGGGCATTTCAGATTCGAAATAACCCTCTGACCCAGTAATCTCAACGCAGAATCAAGCAATGCGTAGAATGTCTCACATTTTTTCATATTCTTCTGATGACCCATTAGCCACCTGAAGCTGTCCTCGAAGGGGACAACCTCGGATTCGATGAAATACCTGGGAGAGACATCGTGGTTGAAGAAAGAGACACAGACACCGAGACTGTCAGTAGTGAGAACCAGAGCAGGCCACCATTGGTGAGGGAACTGAACTCTTGCCCACACTATAGCCCCTTTGTCAACACTGGGATGCTTATGCATGGTGCAGATGTTTGGGGAACGAACGAAGAGGGAAGAGGGAAGTGTGAAGAGCATTGGCCACCTTTTCCCTCCAAAATTTCCCACCCATTCCCACCTCCTACCCATTTTTTCGTTTTTCATTTTTCCAGTGACACGTCATTTACTAAAAAAAATTATGATAGAATTGTTCCTATAAATTTATTTTATCCAACATTGTTGATAGAACTATTAACTTAGATGAAAGAAAAAAAAAATTGATTTTTTTTAATGAAATTGGAAACATTTCACAAATTGAGAATAATTTTGTTCTCAATTTTATTCAAAAATGGTATGCTTTGATTTTATTTAGATTTTAACAATTTTCATTGGGTGTTAATGTTTTATGTTGAATAAAATTGATGTATATAAATAACTTTATTAAAAAATTTTAATATATTGATATCGGAGACGAAAGTAATATATTTTTAAAAAACTTAAAATTAAAATAATAATAAATATTCTTAAAATATCAAACTGGTGATACCCCTTTTTTTTAAAGACGAAAATGATAATTTTTTTTAAATTTTAAATTTTTGAAACAAAATATTTTGTTACTACTTAAAATTCTTATTATTTTAGATTAGATCAAGATAAAAGTATGTATCTTTAACTTTTTTTTTAGTTTTTTGACGCTATTTAAATTTAATTATATTGAAAATCTGGATTAAATTCACAGAAAGGGGAAAACTTTTAATTTTTAAAATTTTGAAATTAAAATAATTGATAATATTTAAATTTTGATTATTTTTTAAATTGGGATTATATTCAAAGAAACCTGAGTATCTTTTACGTTTTTGAATTTTTGTAGAAAATTATTTGATAATGTTGAAATTTAATGGTTTAAATTTATAATAAATTAAAAAAATTATAAAAGATTCAAAGAAAGGCGAGTAGCTTTTATCTTTGTACATGATTATGAGATTATCACTTGACATTTAAGGTTCCACATGTCTATGGAGTTTTCCATTTTGAAGTTGCTTAGCAAAAACTTGAATATACCAGCTTATCTCTTTCAAACAGCTAATGTTACTTATTCCTAGTGAATGATCGTTCGATTTGATGGGTAAGCACTGCAAAGCAGAACTGTACTAGTCAAAGTTGGTGGATTAGCATCACAAAAGTCTCATTAGAACCATGCCAGAGCAAGAGACATAGAATGCTTGTTGATAAAAAGAATGTAAGAGAATAATTAAATAAGAATTGATACTAATAGGATAAAGAAATCTATCTGAACCTTTAAAGATATTCAGGCCTTATTCTGTGCCTACGGAGATAGTTAAGCCACTTTCTTGAAATTTTACTACAAGGGATTTGAAAATCAATCATATTCATGTGATAGTAGAGAGATAGTTGAGCAAAGGAGCACCAAAGGCAATTCTCCATGTATTTTTTGTTATTTAAAATTTAAACTCAAAACCCTCAATCTACTCCACTATTATAAAACCATTAGAATAAAAGCACCACATGTAGTTTTTTCTTTTTTAAACTTAGTATTATATAATTAAATCCTTAAAAAAATTCCTTTCACACTGCATTTAAGTATTGTCCAACTAAAACCTCTTACCCATTGCCCTCTGTTTACCATATTTTATTTTTTTTGGGTTCCTTTTTAACCTTTCCGGTAACATACTTCATAGAAATATCTTCGTTCTAAAGATGACATGATACCAGAAATTTGTATTTAATGCTTGGCATAAGGAGTGAACAAACATCCTATTTCGCTCCTTCCAAGTGATATTTTACATTTTTTTTTTGGTTCACTTTAGTAGTCAAAAATATACTTTTGCTTCAATTTCATCCTTTCTTTAATACTAAATGATTTTTTTCGCAGACCAAGATTCTATTAGTTTGAATCAAAATCATACTTTCGGGTTTAAGTATCAAAGTGATACAAAAAATTATAAAATATCAAGCTGATAATTATACCATCTTTACAAGATCAAAATAGAGTTTTTGTCAAATAGATTCTTTTCCTCGTTTCTTGGAAACAAATGGGATAAAGCACTACACCCTGTAATGTAGACGAGACAAAGCGACAAGAAGTTCAGATCCACCTGTGTGGATCTTATGTAGACCCATCTCTTCCCTCTTTCTCTCTCTCTTGCAAGATCTGAGACACTGATCCTATTTCCTGGCAAACTTTCTTACAAACTCAGTTGCAGACACTTGACATCACTTAATTACTATACAGAAAAATCCAGCTCAAGAGGACAGACATATACAAATGCCATGGTGGATATCACTATGTAGATACTCTCTACTTTCTAGTATGTCATGGCCATTCTCTAGCACAGTAATTTACAACATAACTACACAAACTCCTTAAATTACAACAGGGACCAGCGAGGAATTCTTCAGTAAATTCCGTCTTCACTTTGGCACATTCACATGTCTATGCATAATTGGTTTGGCCTACCAAATTTTGTTGATTGGGCTTACTTAACAATTTCTTGAGGATGACACAACTTCAATATTTATAATAAAGTTGGAGCAAAAGGGAAAAAAAAAACCTAGACTGGCATGATTTATTTTTAGTTAATATTAATGAGTATGCATCCACCAAACTGGAACTTCTAAACTTGATCTGGTTCTCCACATGATCTACAATGCGCTCATCTTCCTGTTAGTTCAAAAGGATAGAGTATGTTAGATGAAAAGGACAATCAACCTCAACAGAGTAAACAACCAAAATTGAAAAGTATTAATAGTTTCTTAGATAAGAACAAAACTATACAAGAAGCTCAATGGATAACAGCAGATTAAGTATAATTGTTAGCATACAACAACAATAATCAAAGTACATGAATCAAACAACGTTACAGTGACTTATTATAAATAAAATCAACAGATAAATTAAATATAATTGTTAGAATAATTATAAATAAAATCAACAGATAAATATAATACTAGAAATCTCGTCTTGATGAGAAAACAAAAGTTCTTTCTTAAATTTGTTTCTACGAATAACTTGAATAATATAGTTTAAAATCTTTTTATTTAATGGATTTTTTTGGAAAATAATAGTTTCATATACTTGGAATATGAGATAATGTGTTCATGTCAAGTGTAAGTGTTGGTGCTTCATTAAAAAGAAGCATGCATACAGATTTTACTTTCAACAAGCAAAACTCTGGAACCTGAAGTTAAAACCCTAAATTAGAAACGAAGGCAACAAGAGTGATACAATCAGTCAACAATTATATAATACCGACAGATAATGAAATCAGATGGCATCTGAAGCAAACTCAAGGCATTATGAACTTAGACACCTAGATGACTTAATCAGGAATATCACAACAAGAGCACAAGTAAAAATAAATGAATTGCCATTCTTTTTTTCTTTTTTCCTATCTTTTTGCTTTTATTGGTGCAAGAGAGTGCTTAAATTTACCATGTCTGTCATCTTATAATTTTGTTATTTCAAACGAATACTTTCATAAAAGTGCTTATGCAAATTTAAAATTGCTTGACAGCAGTTTATACTTATTGTACTTATCATATAAGCTATTTTAACCTAAACCTGTTAGATTATGAAAGTAAGCTGCGATCAGATTAGTTGGATTCAATAAAGCTGTTTTCGTAAACTGATCCAAATCTGTGAAAAAATTTCGATATGTGCTTATGTATAATAAACCGAAAAGAAGTCCATCCAAGCAGGTGAGTCATACAATCAAAGTATTACGAAATTTCTAAAAGCCATGCTCATTTATTGTATGATGGTAACCCTTTCTGTCCGGAGTAGGCACATTTTAACATACATGATGAGTTCTAATTACCACTTACCAATGCATGCATGAAATGAAAAAATGAGAGGCACCTATACAATTTATTTTTTAAGGTACAAAGGGGTCTAATTTCTTTCACTTGATCTGACATGGAGGTTATTGCAAATAATTACTTGGGTCAAACTGAGCATCAGAAGTCTAAATGTGCAGTCCGAACTTCAACAAACAACTTTTGATCAGGATGGAGTTACAAGTCCCGTAAGATATCAACAGAAAGCTCTTTCCAACCTTGATATTATTGCTAACTGGGGAATCCAGCTAAGGCAATTTCGGGCCCAAAATCTAACGTTTTGACACTGTTTCAAGCCTTTTTCTATTTTCCATTTATTTTAGTCAATTTTAATTCTTTCAGTTTCCTAGTTTAATTATATTTCCTAATTTGATTGGAAGTCCAATTAGTGGCATATAAATACCTTATTTTGCATTAGTCAGAGCTTTTTGATCATTAATTAAATTTTCATAGAAGTACTCTCACTCTGAGTGTGTTATCTTTTATGCTTAACTTGCTGTGTCATGATCCTTTTCACTCCCTTCCCTTTGAAAAAGGAAGGTAGTGAATGTGAGAAATAAAATGAAAGGAATCTATCTTAAACAATGGAATGATTAAAATTAGGTCAGCGCAAGGCATCTAAGAAGAAATAACTAGAATAGGAGAAAATTAGGGCTTATTTGGAAGTTCTGAAGAGAGTTTGGGGGGGGGGGGGTTGAAGGGTGAAATTTCCAATATTACCCTTATTTATATTTTCTTTTATTAGAAGAAAAAGAAAGTGAGATGGGTCAAAGAGTAAACAAAATAAAGAAAAAAGAACTCAAACCATCTTGACCCACTTTGGAGGAATTTGAAAATTGGGGTATGGGGAGGGAGCCCATCCCACCCCACCCCATTACTTTTTAACATCCAAACAATGCTTTGGATATTAAATCCACCCCACCTCATCCCCAATTCATCCTCCCAAACAAGCCCTTAAGGTCATTGATATGCCCAATGTGGGAGACTGATAGTAAGAAAATAAGACCAGGAATCTGTATACACAAACTTTATCCAGTGATCCAATCTTATTGACTAATTTGTCCACCACACAAATTATGGTCTGTTTGGGAAACAAAACCGAGGAGGGAAAGAAAATGGGAGAAACAAAAATTTCCAATGAATCTAGACAGTAGTTAGGATGCATGCATTCATACATTACTAATTTCCGTTCCCTTCTTTTTTTCATAACCCAAACAAGTGCTTAATGTTTATGTCAAACATCAGACAGCACCCCAAAACAATAGTGGCCACAAAAACCAAAGTAAAGTAGCGAAACATTTCTCCAAATAAAGTATGCGCACAAAATGTTGAGAACACATTTACTAGCAATATATTTACAGTGAGAAGCTAAAAAAACATTACAACAACCAAGGAACTAAATTTCCTTTCTTTTCCATTGAAACTACCGAAATGTTTCCGTTTCCTGATTCACTGATACGAAACGGAGTTATCGAAACGAAATGAAGTGTTTGTTAAGGAATTATGCTATTTCAATTAAAATTACTATGTTTCGAAATGTTTCGGTAGAAATACTCTTGTTTCAATGAAAATTTCAATGGAAATACTCTTATTTCGAGTTGTTTCGATAGAAATACTCTTATTTCGAATTATTTCGATAGAAATACTCTTGTTTCGAATTATTTCGATGAAAATACTCTTATTTTGAGTTGTTTCGATGGAAAAATACTAAATTAATTTAAAAAATAAAAAAATTGACAATTTAAAAGTAGATGAAAATAGCATTATATTACATCCAACAACAAGTTATTTTCTCTCACAAATCACAACATCTTTATTAACTTCATTCTCTCCCCCTTTGTTCTCATGACATTATTTTCCTTCATTAAATTTATTTTAAAGAAGAAACTACAAAAATAATGCAAAGAGAGATTGAAAGGCAAAGAGAGAGAAATATACTTAAAGATAAAGATAGAATCATGGTCGACAGAGAAAGAGACTTAAATATAAATGTCACGAAAGAGTTAAAAAGAAGATGGAGAGATAGATGCAAGAGAGAGATTGTTATTGAATGCTATTAGGATTTAAATTGAAGTCTCTACTGTAATAATATATTTACTTACTACAAGGTACTAAATTTCGTTTCGAGGTATCGTTTCGGTGACTCCAGAAACGGAAACATTTCGAAACGTTTCGAAAATTTCGAGGAAACGGAAGATTTTTTAAGAAACATTTCAAATAATTTCAAATAATATTTTTTTTAAATTTTAAAAAAATTTAACATAATATTAATGATATAGATATATAAAATTATATTAAAATTGATTTGAATTAATGTCTATAATTGAATAGTAAGTAAATATATTACTACAGTAGGGAGAGATTGTTGTTGAATGTTGTTAGGATTTGAATTGAAGTCACTACTGTAGTAATATATTTACTTACTATTCAATTATAAACATTAATTTGAATTAATTTTAATATAATTTTATATATCTATATCATTAATATTATGTTAAAAAATTTTAAAATTTAAAAAAATATTATTTGAAATTATTTGAAATGTTTCTTAAAAAATCTTCCGTTTCCTCAAAATTTTCGAAACGTTTCGAAATGTTTCCGTTTCTGGAGTCATCCAAACGATACCTTGAAATGAAATTTAGTACCTTGACAACAACAACAATTAAGCATTTTTTTATTAGATGGAGTCGGTTAGATAGATCAAACAACGCCACAGAGGTTTATTAGAAATGAGATCAGAGAAGTTATAAAACATTATTTATTATTAATTATGAGAGAGTAAAAAATTAAGCAAACTTTAAAAATAGGTTTAATTACTATGTCGGTTTACTCAATTTACAATTTAGTTCCCATAGGGACCCAATTACAAACTTTTAAACTATAGGGACTAAATTGAAAATTGAGAGTAACTCTAGGGACAAATAGAGTAATTAAATCTTGAAAAAGCATTTATTACAAATATCATATCTGAATGCCTAAGGAATTTGAAGACATGAAAGAGATCCTCTAACCTTTTTAGCCATAAATACATTTCCCAGCACCATGCCAGTATGTGAGAAACTGCAACACCAGCTATCAACCAAAAGAACCACGGCATTTTGATGTGCCACATAAGCATTTCTTTCTCCCTTGTGGTATGTTGCTACCCTCAGTATAACTAGAATGGGTAATCCCATAATCATAAGTCAACTCTGTCATGGGAGGAATGTGTTTGAGGGCAAAAAATGCAATATGGAGGAAGGATTGATTGTTTTCTTCATATACAACCGGCTGCCAGAAAACATTTGGGGAGCAACTATGATTCATGAATCTAGCCACATTTCCAAAATGTTTTGCACTTATAATTAGAGGAGAAGGAATAGCATAAACCTCACCAGAGTCATTTGAACTCACTTCTTCTAGGAACCTAGGCTCATAGTTCCACTTGAATGGATCATAGGTACGGCTTGTATCAAAATCATACTCATCAACATCTCCTTCCTGCCCATTCTGATTTAACTGGCCTTTGTCAATAACTTCTCCTGCATACTCACAAATAAAAGCACCAGCACGAATAGGATCCAATGATCGAAGACCCCATCCTCTATCCTTTGTTTTGAATACTTCCATGGAGTGCTTTAAACCCGTCTGAGATACTCGATTTTTGCATTTAGGAAAACATTGACATGTGGGGCCACATTCATGAACCATTGGCTTTCGACTCACTAGAATGCTATTGCCAGTATATGGAAAATCACCATCATTTCTCCGAATACATGAGCAGTTCAAATCACCAGGAACACATGCTTTAGTACAGTTGCAGCCATAAGAAGGCTGCATTAAGCTGAATGATTTTGGGTATCTAAGGGAATGGAAATAAGTGAAAATAGCAGGCACCTTCTCATAATCAACATCATTGACAAGTGATACAGGAATGCTCTCGGCTCCCGAAGAGAGGTCTGCAAGAATAAGTCCAGCCCTCGAAGGAAAGCCTGCCTTCCACTTCTGAATCGATTTCCAAACAGAAAAGGCACTAAGCTGCCCAGGCATTCTCACCAACTTGTACTTAAATACACCACTGCCAGATTTCCCCTTTTCTATCCATGAATCTTGAATTATATACAGACCATCATAGACATATATTTTTGAATTTGGATTGACAGCATCTTTCATGCCACGGATGACTCTTACTTCATTATGTTGTCGTGAACTTCTATCCAAAGCAAGATTACCCCTTTGAAGCTTCTGATCAGCCACCAGCTTATTTTTCTTGCCGAAGTTCCCACCCTGACCACTATAAATTAAAATATTATCATCCTCCGCATTGTCATCATATTCTCCCGATGAAACAATGCTTAAAGCCACAGGTTCATCTTCAAACTCACCCCTGATAATCATGTAGTCAATTCCACCCATGGACTGAGCATGTAATCCCACAACACATAATTCCATCCGGAAAAAGAAAATGTCCCCAATCTCAACCCCGGGAACTACTCCAATTCTCTTTGTCATGTTTGTTCTAATGCCTTTGCTCATCAAAGTATTCCCAGATCTTAGATCCGCACGCTTTGTTAACCCTGTAACCAATTCCTTGGCATCTTCAAGTTGGCAGAGCCTTCTTCGAAGTGCATCAAATGTCATGAGCACACGATTAACCACTTCCCGGTTACCGTCATCTCGTTGGGCCAGGCTAATACCAATCAAAAAACTTAAATCAATTTGTAACTCTTGATTTTTCTTAGTCTTCTTTAGGGATGATTTGGAGACATGTGGTGGTGCACGTTTTGATGAACCAGTGTTTATTGGGCTTCTAAATGACCGTACTGGAGCTGGTGAGGGAGAAGTGTACTGATTGAAATCAGTCCATGCTTGAGATCCTTGAGGTCCACCAAATGGGAAAAAAGGAGAAAACCCAGAAGGACACTGGCCGGATGAAGGACCTAGAGATGACACTGGAAACACTGGTAGCAAACTACGCATAGGTTTAATATCCAAAATCGTGGACTTGTCAAAGGAACCTGAAGAAGGAACTGAGTTTTGGCCAAACCCTCCTTCCATTACAGGCCCTTTCAACCAACCTTCACAGCTTGTAAATTTCCCCTTTTTCCTTGAAGTATGAACAAACCCAATTTCTTGTTTCTCTTACCATCTGCAGCAGATATGCACTAAAGTGTCGCGAAATTCTGATCATGAAGATGATTTTAGAAGAAAATCAGCAAATACTAGATAGATCGATGGACGTGGTTTTTCTTAGTCTTTTTTAGAATAGCTATATGGTTTCTAATAAGAGAAATTTGAGGAGAAGAAAACGCTACCTTCTGGAAGTGCTCGATCGCTGAATGTTTCCAACAGAGACATAGTGAGAAGAAAAAGGGATGACGCTGCCAAAGGAGGAGTTCGTGTAAGTGCTTTGGAGTTTGGACTCTTGTGATGTGTGAAATAGTCCATACACACGGGTGTGTGCGTTGGTCTCCCTTTGGACCAAAAAGTACTGTATCCCACGTGGTGAAGTGACAATGAACAATGCTCTGAGTCAATTCTGTAATAAAATATATAATATATTTTTATAATATATTAAAATTTAAATATGTAAAATTAGTTAAATAAATTATTTAAAATTAAAATAAATAAATAATATATATTAATATATTTAAAATTTTATTAATATGTTTGTTACTATAAAAAAAATTCATAATCTAAGTCATATAATTCTTAATAGTTAATAATAATTCTTATAATACTATTTTTAATCATAAAGAATTTAAAATAAATATATAATTATCATAATATTAAAAAAGTAACTATAATAATATTATTTGAGTTAAAAAATTGTAAGTAAATAATTAAAATAGTGTATTTTAATAACATAAAAAACATAACAAAAATAAATAAATTATTCAAGTCACTCTAATTCACCATTTTTTGTTAATTTCAACTGACTTTTTTTACTAAATTGTTTAAATAGTTAAATTAAATCAATTATTCCTTTGTTTCATTGCTTTTTTAGTCCAATTAATCGGTTCAAGTAAAATTCTTAAAACAATGCTATTAAATGAAACTAAAATTAATGAAAGTAAATTAATAATTTAATCTTTTAATATGTAGACATATTTTTTTTAGTGTATAAATTATTTTTTAGAATAAATTGTTGCATTTTAATTTTTAAAAGGATTAATATACAATGAATTTAATATTTTAAAAAATTAATTTTTATATTTAAATAAATTTATAAATTAAACTATTAATTTATTTAAATTAATTATGAACTGACATGAAAGTCAAAATAAAGCTATTAGGTGGTGTCACTACAAAAACTCTTAAGACTCATTTGGAACATATGAAAAAGAATATAAGATAAGATAATTTATTTCATTATATTGTTATTTTATATTTGATGAGTTAGTAAAATATAATAACAGTATTATATTTATTATCTTATTATGTCTTTTTAGTTAAAAACTATATCTTGTGAAGTTAATTAAGTTAAAGACAGGATAACATATTTTGCTATTTCACTTCAGACTCTGAAATTGTCTCTTAGAAACGCTTTCCCTCTCTTTATTTTCAAAAATACTCGTCGTCCCTCACCTCTTTATGTTTACATCTTAATGCTCGTTAGACTTCAAAATCACCCCTTATCCTGCGCTTTGCTTTTTATAAATTCTCTAATGTATTTAGATAAAATCTCTTAAAAAAAATTGTATTCTTGATTATAATTTGCATATGGATAATCTCTTAATATATTAATCATTTGACTAATTTTATAATTTTATATAATTTATATTATATTTTATTATTATTTAGTTTGCTTTAAACACATAATAGAACAATATAATGTCTATTATAATATACATCAAACACTAAATATGATAAAAATTTATCAGACTTATATATTATCCTATTTTTATTCAATCTGCCATCATATCTGTCCTTATTATATTATGAACACCAAATGAGCTTTCACCGTTGTAATTTTACAAGATCAATCACATAAGTGCTGAGTGAGTAGTGGATCACCAAAAAAGAATGACTCATAATGGAATTATATTTGGCGTTAAAAAAATAAATATATTTAAATAATGTTTGATATATATTTTTATTTTTTATGTACTTAAAAATTTATATATAAAATTGTAAGTTTAATAAATATTAAAAAAATATTTTTATATTTATTATATTTAAATATCTTGAGAATAAATTTTTAAATGCTTAAAAAAACTAAAATTGTATAATAAACTTCACCTTAGTCCTTAGAGACTCAACGAATAACTATTTATAAATAGATTTAACTGAAGTTGGTAACTTAGAATTATTCCTCTAGTATCAAGTTTTTCAATAAAACGAAATATGTATACATTTTTTCAGTTGTTAGCTCTCATATGTCATAATTTAATTATAAAATTTGACAATAAATACTTAAAAATTACTTGTAAGTTCTTAAAATTTTTTAGTTGTTTACTAAGAAACAAATGAAAAGAAAATAATTATAAATAAATATTTGAACATATTAAATATATTTTTCAAATGTTGCTCACATTTATCTAATATTCTTATTCTTATACCACTTTCTATTTCATTTATATCTTTCTTTTAGATCTAAGGGTATATATTACTGTGATTGTTGTGAGACTAATAAGTCTTAAAATAATTATAATTTTAAATTATTTTATAATAGTGTCTCTTAAAATTTAAATATTCAGTCTTTTTTAAAATTATAAATTATTTATTATTCTGATAAATTGATTTAAAGATCTGCTCGTTCTATATATATAAATATTTTTTTAAGTTATTACAAGTTTATTGGCTTTTTAATTTTTTTTTCAAATGTTCTAATTTAACAAAAAAATTTGATATTAAATATTTAAGAAATTATTTATAAATTTAATTTGCTTTGGACAGTTTATATAAAAATTCTAAAATAGTTATAAATTAACATTTTTTATAAAATTAATATGTGCCAAGTGCTAAAAGCAACCATATAGCTATTCTAATTTCTTACGAATAAAAGAATCTAACTCATGTATCTAAATTTTTTTTAAAAATCTCTAATTTATTTTTTTATATTACCATTCTCATTTTAGTTAAATAAATATCAAGATATTTAAAATAAATGAGTGTATGAAAGTAGTTAAGACGAATTTTTTTATTAAAAAATTATTTAAGATGATTTTATATTTTATTTGAAGAAAACTAATAATTTATATATTATTAATTTTTAAAATTAAAATTAAATAAATTTTTGAATATAAAATTAAATTATTAGCTTATTTAATGACTTATCAAAAAATGGGTAAAAATGTTAATAATTATTAAAAAAAGATTCCTTATCCAAAACATGCAGGAGAGAATCTTCATGCGCAGAGCAAAAGCCAGAGAGACAGACAGACGATGTCGAAGAACAACGATGATTGGCGATTACAGTGACAAAGAAGACCAATTCTACTACCGCTCTTCTTCTTCAACGTCACCCTCTTCAAACCCCACCAAAACTCACAAGAAATCTGGTGGTTCTGGTGGTTTAGATCCCCCACAAAATCCACCCTTTACGTCACCAATTCTTAGCTTCACACCCTCATACCCACATTCAGAAAAAATCGCCGGTGTCACCGTCCTCAAGCACAACTCAATGGCAGGACGTTGACGGCTTCCATCCCCCCTGACAATGGCTGAGCCTCTGAATTCATCAAGGGTTTACAGGGATAAGAGTCGTTGTTATGAATGTAGGGAATATGGTCATTTGTCTTATGAGTGTCCCAAGAATCAACTGGGGCCCAGGGAGCGATCGGTGCCAAAGCGGGCCAGGTAAGGTGGCGGCGGACGAAAGGTTGTTGAGAGGGAATAAGAAGGTTGTGGAGGAGAAGAAGAAGACGACGAGCTATTTCAGCTACTATAATTAAATTACACTCGGCTTCCCTTTTATTTACAAACACAATTTTGCTTTTATAAAATTTGCAAAATTTTTGTATATTTTTCCCTTCTTATCTTTAGCAATTGATTGTTTCTTACTGCGCAATAACATTTTTTTGGTTTGCCAGGTGTTTGTTATAAATAATGGACGCTTTTTTTACATAATAAAAATGTGTATTACTTTCGTGTAATCGGTTTCTTATAGTTTTCAACTATATTATACTTCTAAACTAAACTGGGAGCTTCAGTTATTTCACTCAGTGAGTGGAAAAAGTTTATTCACATCCATAACATAGCTAGAGAAAAAATTAATGCATTATCTATATTGTAAAAAAAAATAGAAATAGAAAGAAATTCTTTTCCATATTTATTCTCAGAAAGACAGAAACATTATATAGCGAAACTTGACAACAAGCCTGTCAATGAATCTCTTAAATTATAGGAGCCGTCAATCCCTCGAAGTAAAGGACAATAAAGTCCCTAAATTGAAGAGCAGAAACAGAAATAAAAACAGAGAGATATTAGGTAGACAATCTTCTCTAATCCCTTTATTAAAGGAGAACCTAATAGTAAATAAATCCCTAAAGATATGCTAAAACAAACGTCAAATATATTTTTATGTGCGTGTGTGCTTATGTCAACTCACATAACCTGCATAAGACAACAGTACCAAGTTATTCAACATTGACTGCAAATACTGTATGAACATAATGTCGACCATCAAGCCATGTTAGAGACCCAAAGTTGTAGCCACTATGGGCGTCCTTCCCATAGAATGAGACTTCATAGGACAGCTTCTTAACTGTCTCAGAAAAAAGAAGTTTGTTGGGGAAGACCTTGACAAACAATCCCACAGGTGCATGCACTTTTGCTATATATGTGGCATTAAGGGATCCCACATTGGTAACAGTTCTTCTGATTACTTTTTCTTTCTGATGCCTATTAAGCGCTTCTATGGAGATTGATGGGTAATTTATATTGGAGATAAGGTCTTTAGTAGAGTTCCTTGGGCAGATGAAATTAGTCTTAGACATTGACCTTATTGTTTTCTGTGAATAGCCATAATAACAAAGGAATCTGAGGTAGTCTTCCACACCTGTTTCAAAGACTAAACCAGGATTGAGAGCTTTAAGTGGGTTAATTTCCCCAACTCCCATTTCATGTGGGTTGGCAAAGTAGTTTGAGCTGTTGGTCAAAGGCTTCCTCATGTTATTGTACATTGTTGCTGAAAATAGGAAAGAGAACAGAACAGGATAAATATCATTTCTCTTTTTCTCTAGAGCATATCCATTAAAGAATAAAAAGAATAAAGAGATAAGTGAACTTTCAATTTAATCCTTCACAAATCAATTTTTTTCAGTTAGTCCATTACAAATGAAGTATTTACAATGCCATCTCTCATTAAGTATTTGCAGTGTCAAATTTTAAATTAAAAAAATTAATTTGTAAAGAGTTAATTTGAAAGTTCAGATCATGAAAAAAAATAAAGTTTTTCTCAAAGAATTTTGGTTCTTGAACCTGTTGTCATTAGGGCTGATTTTACCATTGAAGGACTCCATCTTTTATGCACTGATTTAATGAATGCTGCAGCACCTGTCACATGTGGGCAAGCCATAGATGTGCCAGAGTTTATGCGAAATAAGGATGGTTTTTTCCCAACTGGAACACTTCCAGGTTCAGTACTCTGGGGAACAGTGGCAGCCAAAATGCCAATTCCTGGAGCCATAATATCCGGCTGACCAACAGATTTGTCATAATTAGTGTGGAAGAAATTCTGAGTGCATTTTGCTCAGGATACTATGCTTATGTAGTTGTGTTTCCATGTCGAGCCATAAGGAAGAAAAGTACCTTGAGAATGTTTTCTGTAAGGCTTGAAGGACCTCTAGATGAGAAAGATGCAACAAGTGGTGAAGGTTTATATCTAGCAACTTCAACTGTTGGAAGAATTGTTGCAGCTGGATTCCTGTCATGGAGGAATGAAAGACTGAGCATACTAACTTATTTCCAATTAATGGGACCATAAAGAATCTCTTTATATTTATTAGAGTATAATACATTTACCTCCTCTTATGTTTTTGAAAATTACACTCACATTCCCTTTAATTTCAAATTGAAACAAAAATTTCCTTTGAAATTTATAAAACATGCACTATGTGAAAATTACACTCATATCCCCTTTACTTTCAAATTGAGACAAGAAATTTCTCTGAAGTTTATAAAACATACACTCACATTTCTTCTAGTTTTAAAAAAAATACACTAATCTCCCTTATTTTAATTTTTCATAAGTATTAATTTGACATTTTGATTATTTTTATTGCATTAAATTATCTTAAAAGAAAAAATACATAAAATATAAGTTTTATTAACAATTTGTGAATGGAGGGAAGTTCTTGCATAAATTGAAACTAGAGGGAGTCTGAGTATAGGTTTGAAAATCTCAAGGGAAGAGAATGTCACTCTTATTATTATTTTCCCCTCACCCAAGAACTATTTAAACAACACCATTTTGCATGCATTTTAGTTTTACATTAGCTGTCATCTGTATGACTAAATGTATTCTATCTGCCATCTTGTTTAGGCATAGAGCAATAGAAAAGCTGCTTAAATTACTAATATTCTTGATGATAGTAAAAGAAACCACTTCAAACTTCGCAATAGATCTGTGTAAAATTGTTTAAGATCAATTATTCATGTTGCGTGAGTTAAACTTTACATAATATTGAAAGCCAGTGATTTAAAAGTTAAAATGATTGTCGAAGGCCTAAAATATAGCTATTTCTTCCAATATTTGTGTTTTGTGTATGAACAGATCTAAATCAATTGTACAACTTTTCTTATATTCGTCTCGAGGAGGATATGTTATTTTGCTTTTCTTGTCATTCTCTTGTTTCTTAATAATATTTCTTTTTCTATTGAAAAAAGTTCAAATTATAGAAAATATAAAGTGAAGTCTTGCTATAAAAAATGATGCAGAAGAATGTATAGCTGAAAAGATGGAACAATATGAAGCATAAGATCTAATAAGCATTTTGAAGTTGATAATGCTTACTTGGTAGAGTTAATGTACTTTAGGATCTGGTGCCCTTCAAGATCACCAACCCCTGTGAAGGGAAAAACACCTGCATCAAATGGAAGATCTTTCTTGTCCTCATCAATTAGTATAATTCCCATGGCCCTTGCATCTTGTAAAACTTGCTTCTTGATTCGCCGTGAAACAGTTGGATCATCAGCAACACAAACAACAATTTTCGCAGAAACTTTGTTGTTATCTAATGATCCAGGATGGCAATTCCTGCATTTCATTGATAAAAGAACATATTTTATGAGTAATTCTATGAAGAACTCCGGACCTCTCAGGAAGTTGAACTTTTTACTGTTAGATTGTTTTGAGATTTGCACATAATAAATATGCACAAATCTCAGCAAAAACAACTCAATCCAACAGTAGAATCATGACTGCGATATAGTTGCTGTTAATTATTCTTTGCTAGAATTTGCAACTTTTAAAACCTAATATATAATGTTTAGAATTACTACTTCTGTGTTGCTGATAGCCTGATATTAATGACATTTCCTACTGGTATACTAGCAACATATACCATTAGTAACAATGGTATTTCCGTGAATGGATCTTCCTTTGAGTTGGTTGTATGAATAGTTTTTTATGAGCTCTTGACAGGGTAAACATGACCAGCAAAAATGTGACACATGAAATGAGATTTGCAGCTGTATGTCTTTTAAAGTGACAAAACTGATATTAAGTGTAGGTTACTCCAAGACTATCAAAGTGCCAATGGCACGGCAGGATCCCAAAGGGGCAAGTAGAGCCCAGCTCAAAGAATTACATTACCTTTGTAAAGGAAGCTATTCAACTTGCCTATGTAACTATATGTTATGCAAGTATATAAGGATGATATTTACAGCTGTAACTTACTTTTTTTAAGGTGACAAAAATGGTAATAGGGAGAGGTTATTTCAAGATGTTCAGGGTGCCAATGGCATTTCTGGATTCCAAAAGGGCAAGTAGAGCTCAACTTATAGAATTACCTCCTTAGGTTATTTCCCTAAAGGAGACTATTCAACTTGCCCATGGGCGTTAGCGCACCTACATGTTATATGAGGATGACAAAAACTGTGATGATCGTACTCTCAAATTAGGTACCTTGCTTCTGATGCAGGGGTAAATCTGGCAGCAACATTCTCTCCAAAAACAAGAGGATACATCTTTGAACGAGTGAGGTTTGAGAAGTTAATGCCTGAACCCTAGCAAGGAACAACACAATCACAGGGAAAAATTAGATTTCCTTCCTGCACATGAAAATTATGCTAGAAAATTTACAGAAATCAAGAAACCTACTTGGAAAGTTTTTCCGTTTCCAAGGACAGTAGTTGATTGGAAGGTCCTATCAATGCTAGAAGCTGCAACTGTGAACACCCAGGGGGCTGTGTTTACAACGGTGTAAGGATCAGGACCATCATTGCCTGCTGAGCATACCACCATGACCCCCATTTCTTCTGCATGAAAAGCTCCAATGGCTATGGGATCATTCAAGAAGTCTGATTGAAACAGCGAGCTGATGCCAATGGAGATTGAGATTATATCTACTCCATCTCTAATAGCATCATCAATAGCCTTCAATATGGTGGCACCAGAACAACCTCCCGAGCAGGCCTTGTAGGCAGCAATCCTAGTAGAAGGTGAGCCTCCTCTTGCTGTTCCTTGTGCTAAACCATAATAACTAGCATTGTTGACTCTGGTACCAGCTGCTGTTGATGCAGTGTGAGTCCCATGACCAACAGAGTCTCTTGGCGAGCCTTTGGCTCCTACTTTACGAGTCTGGCTGCCACCTGATGTAATCTGGGGATTATAGTATCTTGCACCTATCAATTTCCTGCAATTTTACTAAGAGAACTAAACTTTATGATAATGACAGAGGTGAGGTTGGTTTCATGGGAATTCTTAATTTCTCATATACTCGAAAATCTATTAATACGATATTTAGACATAAGAAATATGAAATTTGTAAATTTTATGTGTTTGTATTTTATAAATGGGAATACTTTTTTTTTTCATATATCTCGTACTGAAGTTTTTAATAAATAAGTTTCCATATACTTGAAAAATTGGGATGTCCACGTACCAAGCGTCACCATAATTAATTTGCATATTCATCTATTTCAAAATATATATCTTTACTGAAGTATTAAGAAAGTATGTAAACTTTTTATTAAATAATTTGACTAAATATACAAAATGGTCTTTGAAAAATACATTATTTAAAGGTTTAGTCCTAAAAGATATCAATTTAAATGAGTTAGTCTCTCAAAAAAATATAAAATCGCTACAAATTAAATTGGTCTTATTATTAACTTTCTCACATTTTTTGTTCAAAAATGCTGACTTGGAGGCTACTTAGATATGCACTTCTTCATGTAACAGTGAGTCACTGTCCAGTCATTGCCAAGTAGGCATAGCGAGGTAGCCTTTGTGACATTTTATTTCAGTATTTTTGGATGAAAAATGTGAACTTTAATGGTATGAATAATTTACAATGATTCTGTATGTTTCATAAATCAATTTGTTCAGGGTGATATTTTTGAAGACCAATCATTTAGATAATGTTTTTTTGGGAGACCATTTTATAGAGTTAGTCTAAAGAATTTATAGGAGAAGGAATGATCACCTGTTACAATTGGATTGCTTGAAATCATGAGCCTGCATGCAAACTCCTTTCCATCTAGAAGGAATTTTCCCCATACCCTCGTCGTTAAAACTTGGAGACTCTGGCCATACCCCTTGAGAGCAAAACAGATATATGCTTCAATTAATAATCTTTAAACAATTTATATTATAAATTATAAAATAATTAAATTATTATATTTATAAAAATAGAGAAATTAAAATTGTAATTAAACTGTTATCAGTAGACATTCAATAATTTTGATTAACTTTATTTTGAAACTGGAACAATAATTTTGTATTGAGACTGTTGAAGACCACACTACTGCCATCTCTAGGTTAGGTTGTTCTAACTTCACTGTCTTGTCTGTGGCTCTGAGACAGCGGAGCTCGTGACTTAAACAGATCGAAAAAGGGTCATGTAGAATCCTCATTCTACATGCTTTCGAATGTCCCTAGAGAGAGGAAAAGATAGAGACAAATCTGTATTGTTGCTGCCTAAAATTATATGATATTGTATAAGAGTACAATCATATTTTGGTTTCTATCATAATTTTTTTAATTTATTCACTCATAAATGTTTATTATAAATTCTATTTTTAATCAATTAAATCATTATTAAAATATATTTTTTTATCAATACGCCGTTCAATAATTTATCAAATTTAGTGAGTAATTTTTTATTTTTCATATATCACTATTAATTAACTAATCAAAATAAATTACGTCGTCAAATTCATTAAAATATTTAACAGCATACTAATAAATTAATTATTTTAATAATAATTTGATTTGTTAAAAATTAAATGTTTATAAGGAATAAAAATATAATTTTACTCTATTTTATAATGTTAAAATTTCACCCTTTTTTTTCTTCTCTCGTATTTTTACTTTTAATCCCATACTAACACAAACACTAAAGTATGATAATATTTATATATAATTTAAAAAATAATAAAATGGAACTAAATGAAGAGAAATTAATCTCAATCTTTACAAGTGAAGTTGATAGGAAAATGATTTGGACTTTGAGCAGGTGTTGTGCTTGATTTCTCATCTCTTCAAACCAAAACAACTGGGTACCAATAATAACAGCTAATTGGGGGCCACAGTGAATTGACGTTACTTACTAGCTAGCGTGGCCATTTCCATTTATGCTACATGCAAGTAAATTTTACTAGTATTTGGCATTGTAGCTCGATGTAGATGCAACAACTGCCAATTTTCCTCTACCACTAGAATCTTACTAGTAATGAAGTATGAACACGGTCAAATTTTACATATTTATATTTTATTTAATACGAATATTTAAAATATAATAAAATTGAATAAAAAACACTCTTTCTTGTACGAAACTTGTTTGATCTTCTATGCTATCACTTTCTATATGTAACTATCCATCATTTCACCTGTTCATTATCACTCTTTTATTTTTATTGTACTTTATTTCATTTTTTTATTTTCCAAAATTACATTTTAGAGATAAGATAAACTTTAACTTGAATTGAAATAAAGTTATATATATATATATATATATAATGATTTTTTCTTTAAATAAAATATATTTTTTAAACAATTGAAATGAGAAAGTAAAAATTTTAAAAGATAAAACTTAAGTATCAAAATCATTCTTTTAATAACGTATCATTATAAATTAAAGATTCGTATATAATTTGACTAAAATAAATAGAGCTCAAGAACCACTCACCGGTGTCTATAACGCCAATAATGACATCACTTGACACGTGTTGATGTGTTAGAGGGCCTCGTGGCCTCATTCCCAATTCCGATTCCAAGAAGTCCCAAGATCTTGTCGTGTGCAGCTGAAGAACTGGATCTGGGAACACCGACACCACTCGATCGTGCCCTGCTTACAAATTACTTACGCACAGTTAGCTCATAGGGACCCGCACACCAATAAGAATAAATTAATAATTTAATTTTTAAATTTGTAATGTGACTCAATAAAATTAATATTTTAAAATATTAATAAAATTATTAATATAAAATTATTGAATAATTTTTTAAAAATAATTTATACATTAAAAATATTTTAAAAACTAAATTATTAATTTACTTTATTTTATACTAAAACCCCTTTGTTCTTTTTAATATTTTATAAAAATGCAAAAAGAATATGCAGTTATCAATATATAGATGGTGGAGTCGACCTTATTTGTAAAAGCAGGTTCTCTTAATTAATGGTTTTTGCTGTTATTTTCTAATCGTGAAGATTAACAATTCGGAGCCGAAAAGAGGTAGCAGACAAAGATCAGTACCAGACAATACAGAAGCTTCACTCTCTGTAAGCATGGCAGAGAACCCACTAAAAGCATGACTGTAATGGTGGATTAGAGCTATCCTCTCACTTTCTCTTCTGGAAAAATTAAAATTAAAAGAAGAAAGAAAATTTCATTGCATAAGTTGAACTAAATGAATTCGATAGAAACTATGATTAAAAAAAAAAAAGAACCTTGGAATAATGGAAGACAACAGCTGCAAATGAGCTGATTCTGAAACTTGGGAATCTAATATATTGCTGTTTGATGATGAAGTTCCCAGATAAACAACATAAGGCTGCAGAAAAAAATACAGTGAGAAAAGCTTCGTTGATCCTAAAAACCTGACAGTAAAATGGAATCAAAGTAAAGAACAGAGAGAGATATTCAGATGTTTAAACCTTGGGAATTTGGTCTGATATTGTTGCTGTGCAAGAAATAAGAATATAAGATATGGAGAGGAAATGAAGAAGGAGTTGCAGAAGGGACTCCATTGAAGATGGTTAGAGAAAGTGCTTCTGCTGGTGAATGATGAGAGCTGCTCGTGCAGTCATCCATATTATAGGCTCGGAGAGTCGAGACTGGTGTTTTTTTTTTAGTGGTATTTTCAAATTTTATTTGGATTAAATATACTCTTTGTTCTTTTTTATATTGTATATGTGACAATCTGATCTTTCTAATTCAAAATGAAACAACTTTTATTTTTCAAAAAACTTACAAGGAAATATTTTATTCATATTAATAAAAAATATGTTGACATAAATATTAAACTATTTACTTAATCTTTTTTTTTTTAACGTGAACTATTTAGATGACATTTATATAACTAAAATTATGTTTTTTAATTAAAAAAATAATTTTAAAAATAATATCATAAGAATGAAACGTGATTTTATTAGAGTATTCAAACTTAAAATTTAATTTCAGAGTATCTTCTAATAGAATTAAACTCAAATTGCTAAGAAAATATGGTACACCTCTTTCCAAATCTCTTCAGATATTGAGAGGTTTCTTTAGTACAAAAAGCTCGTAGCTTGAAGCATGTGGAAGTTTATTTGTCAATTCTTGTTCTCCCCCTTTCAGCTAATAATATTACTATTACTTTATTATGGCATCTCTTTTGAATTTATAATTAACTTGAAGAATACTTTTTTCTTTTTCTTTTTCTTTAACATCTCTTCTTTTAATTTTAAAATGAGCTATCGGTTGATTTTTGTGTAATGAAATTACAGCCGCAACGGTAGACCATTGCGCCACCACATATTATTAAAGGTAAATTAAACTTTAGAAAAAAAATAATATATTATGCTGTAATTTAATTTCTTATAAACTACTTTTCTAATTTACTCTATGATATATAAAAATATTTTTAATAATACTTTTTAATTAAATTATTGTCTAAAATTTAATTTAATTTTAAAATTATAATTTTTTATTATATTTATTTAATTCGATATACAAAATGATATAGATTAAGTGAGTAACTTTCTTTTTAAAAAAGATAATCTTTAAAACAATATATAAACTTTGTTAACAATTATATTAATGGAATAAATTTTTTTGTATAAATTAAAATTAAAGAAAATTTATAATAACTTTTAAAATTTTTAAGAAAAATGAATATAACAGATATTTTGATAAATATTATAATTAAATGCAAATATATATTTGTTGTCACTTTACATTCAAAATAAAAAAAGGGAAGAAAATTGTGAAAGATTTACGACAATTCAAACATTGCTATGCATTAGGCAATGTGATTTCCTGACACAGAAATAGGGAATTTAATTTCGGATAAAATTTCGTAGTAGCAAAGGAAAAACACTGGCGTGTAATTTTATAACTTGGACCAATTTGTGTTGAGAGATTGTAATGGTCCTTCCTCTGTGTTCTTTTATGGATTGGGATGCTCTTAATTTTTTTTTTACAGAAATTGACAATGTAAATTTATTGAGAAAAAGATACAATCCACAGTTGGTAGGACCTCACACTGAATTGGTGAACTTAAGCGTTTTATTAAATATGAATTTTATATAAACAATGTCTGATAATGAATTAGTCATAGTTTTTTATTAAAAGAATCTGTGAATTTATATATTTATTTAATTTTAATTTTTAAATATATAATTTAATTTGTAAAAATATTAATTCGTTACATTTTTTTAAAGATTAATATGTAATAAATTTTATATTTTTAAAAAATTAATATACAATGAATTAATAATTTTAAAAATAAATTTATATTTTAAGAAAATTAAGGATCAAAACTAAATAAAATTATAAGTTTAAGGATTAAATTAGTAATTGACTTTTAGCAAAAGCATTGAAAATTTTAAAGACTATAACTAAATAAAAGTCCAAAGCTCAAATGTATTATATTATGTCGATGTTAATTGCCTGAGTTCCGGGGCAAAAAGAAAAGGAATAGCTGAGAATCCAATTCCTTGTATAAATGCACTCTCTTTAAAGGGTCTTCATGAAATTGTGCTTGAGTGATAAAGAAAATATTAAAAGGATTAAACTCATAAAATATATTTATAAAATAAATATTTTTTACATCTTAAATGAAATTAGTCATTCATTCAAAAAAAAAAAATATAGAAATGCTCGTGTATATATAAAAGAGATCCTATTATATCCTTCAATGGCCTCGTGATTTTTAATTATATTTGTATTTGCTTTATTTCCTTTTTTGTTTCCTCTCTCTTTCCTCTCGGTTTCTTTTTCTTTACATGATTTTTAATTCTATTTCTATATGCTTTCTTATTCGATTTATCCTTTCTTTGTGACCCACAAACTGTAGAGACATTTGGTGCATTGTAATTTCATTATAGTTCTTTAAAAAAAAAACGTAAGCCATCATCTAAGATATTTGTATTTAATAAATTGATATTCAATATAATTAAAAGATTATAAATTTCATTTCATAACACTTTTAGAATTGTTAATTTTTATAAAATATTAAATATATTATTCTTATTACAATTTTTAATTGTTATTCTCAAATGAGAATTTTAAATATTATTATATCTTATACTAGATATTTAAAATACCAAAAACAAAAATGAAATCAAACTATATTAAAATACCTCCTATACATGTGCAGAGTATTTAAAAAAGAAAAAAATTTCTCATATGAGATTGCTATAGTACCTCTTAAAATCAAAAGAATGATTCGCTCCAAAACTAATTATCATAAAATTTAAAAAGACGTCCTTTAAAACGAAGTTTTCTCAACTTATACTTGAAACACACCTGATCCTAGCCATCTTTATTTATTTATTTTTTATTTGGGGAAAAGTTTGAGTAGCTAAGATGTAGAAATAAAGCATAAGGATAAAAGGTTAAAGAATTCTTAATCCAATTAATGTGATTTAGAAACTAGTACTTTTTAAGGCACAACGAATCTTTAGAGCCTTTGCACCATCCAATCCCAAGTAAAAGGAATGTGTATTATGAAAAGGAAGCACTACATCATATATATATATATATATATATATATATATATATCCCCACCTAGTAACCACTTTGAGAAAGTTATACGAAAATACTGTAACACAATTTAATAAATATAAATATTAATATTGTAACACGATAAAAAAATATAATATTTAAATATAATTTAAAATATCTTATCTATCTTTTACGAGTATTAATTACATATTAAACAAAATATGATACTGTGACAAGATAAAAAAAAAAAATTTAAAATATTAAATCGTTTTATGAATGTTTACTACATATTAAACAAAATATAATTTTATTTTTAATGCATCGATACTTCATAGGTAACAATAGTCCTACTTTTCAAGTGATTGGTGATTTATGAAGAGCAATTTTTGGACAAAATAGTCTACTGCAATGATTTGTAAAGAACAATTGTTAGACAAGATAGTCTACTGCAACCTACAATTATGTTTAGTTACATTTATGCGTGGTCTCTCAGTAAAGTTGTGTGTAAGACAGCAATGAAAAGGGTGAAAAGAAAGAAAATATACACTGGTGTATATACAAATACTAACAAGAGGGTCTGCTGTAGAATCTCAGGAAAATGCAGCTCATCGGAATATTCTTTGCTCTGAAAGGTCCTCCTCTATTGGGACTGCCTCCGTTAACTGGAGCTTATTGTACAATCATAGCCCTGGTATGCAGAAACAAATTAATTGCAATTGGATTGATGTCTTCCTTCTCATCATCTTAGACCGTTAACTCGGCTTGTTCTTGTTTATCTGCAAGTTGGCTTCTAAGGAAGTCTAGCACTGAAAGCCGCTGTAGAAGGGGGAAAAATTAACACTTATTCGAGGATCTAAAATGGAAAGAAAACATTTGGCCAACACCCAACCTTACCCGTTGCTCAAGCCCACTACTGTCAGATTTCAATGTCAATGATTCCAACAAATTTATGCCTTCTTGAAATCCATCGATAGCTAAATTTTCATTTCCTAGATTCCTGTCCGCATCTGCAACTTTTGCAAGGGAAACAGCAACATCTAGAACCTGAATGATAAGCCATAAGAAAGATGTTAATTTCATTATGAATCAAGATTGTTGACAAAGACACATTAATTATAATGGCTATGGATGATCCAACTCTAAACTAAATTGAGTGATCAATAGGCAAAAATGAATATTACTAATTTTTCTCTGTTCAGTTGTTTTAAAAGAAAATCAAAATAGAACTGCAAAATATCCATACTACAAATCATCAAACTCAGAATCAAGAAGTGAGGAAACTATTAAGAGCCAGCAGCAACAGATACGGAATATTTTTATCATTTGCACTTTATTAAAAAAGGATCAGAACATAAGAAAGGATATTTGAAAAATAACCACAAGCTCCTAGATTCTATGCTTTACTGAAAATTTTCTTTTTGGTATGTTTGATAGGAACTGACACCCATAGTGGAACACATATCTTAGTGGTCATAAAAAACAGACCACATACTTGGCTTACTTAAAAAATTTGGATGATTGGCCCAATGGTTATATAGCTAGAAACAAGCCTATAATTATAATAAAACCATTCTTGAGCCTTTGCTCAACAATTATAGCTTTTAGTCTAATGGTAAACACTCAATCTAATAATTAGTGTTAGAGTTTGTGCATTGATAACTTTATATGCCTTTACAAAGTTGTTGAGTTGAAATGATTCTTAATATAGTATCAGAACCTCTATAACGAAATGTTCAAGAGTTTGATATTTACTAACTTTTATTCTCTTAAATAAAAATTAAGTTTTGATACAAGGTATACTGCACCTATATTTGCCTACACTTCAAACTTAAAGGACTTTTGTGTAAGAAAGTGTGTTTGAAATTATAATAAAAACATTTACGGGTCTTCTCTTAATAATATAAGTATTTTAGTTAAAACAGTTCTTGACACTACCTATCATCATCATTATAAAATACAATGGTACATTTTTTTGAAAAATAATCCAAAATTTTCTCATATATATTTTTTAAGAAATCAGTTATAGGTATATGCATTCACCCGTGGTTTGAGATAGTGACTCTTGCACCCTCCAAAATCTTGTTGCACTAAAACCACATACGCTTAACAAGAGGATCAAAGAGTAATATGCATCACTACTGCTATACCTGTACTATAGCAGATACAGATACCACACCCATATCAGTGCCCACAGAATGTCATATAACTATTCATAAGCCTAAAACGAACATTTAATTTGAATGTAGTGTTTCAAATTAGTAAATGCACAGCAACTGCCCATCCTGGTCAAGGCAAGTCATCCATGCATGATGCCTATAAAGTTATCACAATTATCATTTATTATATCAACCACCCTACATTATTAGAATGAAGAACATCCATTTAATATATACAGGAGTGAATGAAACATCAAGCTAAGAATATATCAAAAGCAAACCAGCCAATCGTATTCTCAAATATAGGCAAATAGCAGTGACCAACCTGGGACGGAACATCTGATTTATGCTTGATTACATCACGGCGAACATTCAAAGATCGAAAATAGTAAGATCTTGCAGCTTGCAGGTCCCCATCATAATATTTGAGATCTCCAATTTTGTTAAGCGAAACAGAAAGTGTATGTGTAATCTGTAGGACAAAAAGTTTAAAGAAACAAATTTAAACAAAGAAAATTGGGTAGCACAGTAATGTTATACCCAAAATTCCACTCTAGGAAGGCAAAGTTCTAGTAATATAACCTCCATATCAACTTTTGGCAACTTCGACAGAAATTCAACACTTTCTTCAAAATAAGCAACAGCAGAACCAGAATCCCCTGTTGCTCGGCTGCAGAAAATATTATGTTAGCATGTATATAACAATTTGCCTACACCCTACAATAAACAAGTCATGGAATAATTCATTTTTCTTTTTTTGCAAGGTATGTAAACTTTAAATGCAGAGAATAGATTTTGATTGTTCTCTTCGATAACTTCACACTGCACACAATCCAATTAGTTTCAAAATAATATTCATCTAAAGTACTCCATTTACAAATCTAATTTCCCTTTGTTAGCAATAACTCATTGTTTTTAATCAGCCAATTATTTTGAAAGACAACCTTCCAGCAATATATTAGTGTTTTTGGGAACATGTCTCCAAACCCTAGAATCTTGTTTGGGGTGGAGGGTGTTGAAATTTGCAATGGCCAAAAGCAGTTAGGCGTTGTTTCTGGCCTGCCAAGGTGATTCTCTCAATTTTCTATGCTATACCAAACACACTATAATTTAACTTGAATATTCAAATCCAAAATCTATTTGGCCTTACTGCCTTAGTACTATTTATAATCAATTCCACACCACTTTTGGTCCAAGTTGCACCAAACTTTTATGCGGCACTCAATGTGAAGTCCTATATACTTTCCTCAATCTATCACACAGATAGATGATCTACACTAAGTCCTTAAAATAATTAGTAGGTCCCAATAGCAGCTTTTACCTTCTATTCTCAATTTCACAATGGTTCTCCTTTCCTTTTCTTTCAAACTCTAGCCCATATCATAATTTTCTAGATAATTTCAACAGCTCAAAGTGTATTGGATGCTCTTGATCATATGTTAACCCTATCAAATAAACTATTACAGATATGACTTTTTCTAAACACTCATTAGTTAAAGCCAGATTTTTCCTGTGTTTTTCTCTAAATCAAGAGTTCACCAACTACTTATGGAAGGGAATTTTCTTGGATCAACTTGGCAATAACTTGTTAAAAATGTGATTCCCCTTCTAAATAATTGAATACAAAACCTAACTTACAGGAATAAAACATTTTCCAAAACCGATATGGATTCAGCACATTAATTTTCTATAAATCCCAGGTATTGCTCAGCATTCCTCATTACTTCTATCATCCTTGATCTTCATCTAGTTCTTTTCAGTGCTCCTGTTTGTGTTACTTCGCTATCAGCCTCAAAGCATTAGTATCTATCTTAAGATTATTTTCCCTTTTATCCTTATTCATCAAGGCTCCTTATGGATATTTCATACTTGTGCAAAATTTCTTCATCATTCATTAAAGCACCAACTGTGTAAATAAATAATTCTACCATGGAACAAAACGATAATATCCTACATAAATTAAAGTTAACAGTAAGAAAAACAAAATGAGATAAATAGATGATAAGATTGAATGACAGATAAACATGTGCACATACAGAAGATAATATAGACAGAAAAATCAGTTTATACAAACACGCGTACATAGAGGAAAAGAGAGAGAGAAAAGAGAACGCACCAGCAGTCGCCAAGCATACCCAAGACAGCTCCGAGCTGTGAGCATAACTCTGAAGTGTTGCCCACTTTTTCTAACTGGCCACGAATATCTTCTGCACAGAGGCTGAGTCTTGATTTGGCACTTTCAATATTCTGAGCACGAAATGCCTATGTATGACATGCATGCAGCAAACAGCTCATTGTCAAGGAACAAAAAGAAGTACATATTACATAGCAAAACTAAGTAAAAACTGGTTGGTTCAGCTGAGCAATGACTAATGAGTCCCCATTTGCTACAACACCACCCCAGAAAAAAGATATTTTTAAAATATCTGTCATATAAAACAACTCAGCATGAACAGAGAGTTATTATGATTATTACCACTGTTGCAACTATTAATAATCAATGAATATAGGTTTCAACCAGCTTCTCCATTCAAAAATTCACACCTGCCTATGTGAATAAGCAGAATTATTTAAAGAGGCCATACTTACCCTCATTGCCTGTTGCACCAAGAATGCACCTCTTTCCAAAGACACATCCTCATATATCACCGATTTATTCTCTGCTGCTTCTTCTCCTTTTTCTGAACTAATAGACCTTTTGATTCTAGCATGACCTTCAATAAAGCGATCAACTACACCCTGAAGATTAGCATCAGGCTCGATCTTCTCAATATCAGCTCCACATAATGGACAGTCCTTAAAGCGTGATATACATGTTCTAATTTCAATTATATAGAATATCAGAAATGAGCTGAAAGAAGTGTAATATAGATGCAAAGAGCGAACATAGGGAGGATACGTACTTGCAGAAAACATGAGAACAAGGCACACATTTAGCACTTTCATATAGAAGTGCCTGGCATATCATACAGCTAAGTGGACCAAGCTTAAATGTTTGGGAGTCATATCCAAAAGGGCACTTTGGAGAAGCACTAGCTGACTCATTAGATTCTTTCTTCACCTTAATCTCTAGCTCCGCCTGATGTTTGGAGGACTTTTCACCTGATTTCTTGGACGTGTTATCATCAGGGCGAGCAGCTTTGACAAAAGGGCAAACTGGTGTCATATTGATCAAGAACCTGTATGAAAATTTCTTTGAATTCAATGGTTTCTTAAAAAAGAAAAAAAGAAACTTCCTGAATAGTTCAATATACGAAAACCCATAAAAACTGAATCCATCTCCATTAATAAGTCACTCGTTAATATCCTATCAATTTTACCAGAAGACTGAATGATTCTTAAGTCTTAACTGCAGATCAATATCATTAAATTTCCATCAAATCATACACATCACAATCAAGCATAAATTCTCCACCTTTCACCGTTATCCCGAGCTGGTAAAGAAAATTGCATGTAATCTTTTATCCCTTTTCATGAGTCAGGTTAAGTAGAGAGGAATGCAATTTTCTATCTGCTTAGCCATCGCAATACTTGTACCACAATTACAGAGCGAATATCTAAATTGAATCAAAATCACAATTGTGCCCAAAGAAACCTAATTCATTTCGTGAGAATATCAAACACAATGAACTAGGATGGGGGAGGGATCAATTAGATTAATTCAACAGATATACATGAATGCCAAGGAATAAAATATCGCACCGTGTCGCACGATACAATCTGTATTTTTCTATATCGTGAGTTGCGAAACGAAAGTATGGATGAATTGTGAAATCCTAATCAATATCAGTCAGAGAATCGCATCATTCTGGGCTGAACTCGTATGCACGTCCGCTGGCGTGAACGATTAGTGTGAAGAAATAAATGCAGCTCCAAATCCTAACACGATGAAGGAAGAAGACGATAACAGAAAGCCTCAACGCATCGTTGCACGTGTGTGCTCGTGCCTTCAGATGTCCTTTTTTTTAAATTTAATTTCTTAAAAATTTATTTTTTTCATTTTAATTTTCTAAAAATTAAACATTTTAAAATATTTTCGAATTAATTTTATATTTTTTTCCCTCTTTGTTCAAAATTTATCAATAAAATTAACGTCAAAATTTTTTATACTTGATAGTGTTTACATTATAAAAAAAATTACAACAACAACAACAACAAAGCCTTTTTCCCACTAAGTGGGGTCGGCTACATGGATCAAACGGCGCCATAGTGGCCTATCATGGATGAGATCAATAGATAAGTTATTAACTATTAAATCATTTTTAATAGTTTCACTTATTGTTTTCTTTGACCTCCCTCTACCTCTAATTATTGGACTATTCTCCATCCGATCAACTCTTCTCACTAGGGCTTCTGCGGGTCTTCTCCACACATGGCCAAACCACCTTAAGCGAGTTTCAACCATCTTCTCCACAATAGGTGCTATCCCAACTTTCTCTCTAATGCATTCATTTCTAATCATATCTCTTCTGGTGTGTCCACACATCCATCGCAACATTCTCATCTCTGCAACGTTGAGTTTATCTTCATGTTGTCTTTTAACCGCCCAACATTCCGTACCATACAATATAGCAGGTCTTATAGCCGTACGGTAGAATTTTCCTTTAACTTTGAGCGGCACTTTTTTATCACAAATGACACTCGAAACTTTCCTCCATTTCATCCATCCAGCTTGAATCCTGTGGTTTACGTCCTCCTTTACTTCACCGTCATTTTGAATAATGGACCCAAAATATTTAAAACTTGTAACTTATTTTAATATATAGTCTCCAAGTTTCACTTCGACATTCGTATTTGTTCGTCTCTTACTAAAACTACATTCCATATATTCTGTTTTATTTCTACTTATCCGAAAACCGTGTGTTTCTAAAACTAGTCTCCATGACTCTAACTTCATATTTATTTCCTCTTTCGATTCACCAACTAAGACTATATCATCTGCAAAAATCATGCATTGAGGCCCCAACTCTTGTATATATTCAGTAACTGCATCCAAAAAAAAATTAAATTAAAAAAATTTATATATTTTAAGGTGAGTTGACATTCAGATTAAATCAGTTGACCATCAAATTTACGAAATGATTTTTTTTTTTTTTTACTTTGAAACTGGACTCTTCGTTAATTCACCATAGTCCAGCAGCTAATTAGTTGCTTGACCAACATTGGGCGGCCCAATTTTTTTAAAATAATAAAAGTTTAAGTAGAAATAGTTTAAACAACTCAAAAAGATATAATATTTTTTTAAAAAAATTGAAGTAGAAATATAATGTTCAATGTTTGAATCTGAAGGCTATTTTGATGTTTAATCGTTAAATTTGAAGAATATTTTGATGTTTGATATTTGAATTTGAAGGATATTACAGTTTATTGGACTATTATTATGATTTTATAATTTTTATTGGCAATTTAAACTATTAGTTATTGAGTTTGTGATTTTATATTTTGATTATAAGTTGGCAATGTTTCTCTTTTAAGTTTGCTATTTAGAAATTGAGTAATTCACTTTATATTTTTTAACTCATTCACTTAAAATTGGAATATTCAATTTTGGAATGCCAATATGCCATGGATTGGAAGGGGAAGGCAAGGCTAATTTATTATGTTAATTTAAGTGTACAAATATAAATGTAAAACTGTTTTATGGTACACAACTTTGGATTTTTTTTGTTTTTTCCTTACTTTTTGGTGGGTTGGCCGCAAAGCCCACTAGCCCACCGTAAATGAGTTTGATATTTGCATTAAAAAAAATCAATTTTCTTCAAAAAAAAAAAAAATCTTTTAACGTTGCATCTTTGTTTATCTCTCTTACGTGAATTGTTATGTCAAAATATCAGACGTAGATGTCGACAGATGTTAATATGGAGTTGAACTCAACAGTGATTGGGTGAATGAGAATTTTGATATTAAGGCATGGGTTTTATGTATCTGATGATTTCAATGTCAAAATCATTATTGGGAAGATTCTCGAGTCAGCCACTTTCAGCAGTTGTAATTTCAATAACTTAAATCAGCTTCAACTTAACCTCAAAACCAACCTTGAGCGGGAATAAGTTATTGAAATTACAATGAATGGATTGCGCTGGAAGTCGAGCTTAAAGGAGGTGCACCGAGGAGCTCAGTGATAGTAACAACATGGGGTGCAGAATTTGCCAGAATGATGGGAATGGTTAAACCTCATTTTCTACCCAATTTTTTCAGATGATGAATGTTTATCAGTGTGTGTGCACCCCGCTTTTAAGAGCCATGATGTTGATGCAAGTTCAACTCTTGCAAAGTTTGGCAAGATGACTGCTGAGAAATGCAAAGGCTTATCCTTGTCAGCAACAACACTAGGGGGTAAATTGTGCTCTAAGCAAAATGAATATGAGGGGGAGAATTTAATTTATTGAACTGTGATCTATGGGGTCTCATAGAAGAGGAAAGTGACATCCTCCAATCATTGAGATTGAGTTATAACCATCTTCCTTCGCATCTAAGGCGATGTTTTGCATACTGCTCCGTGCTGCCAAAGGGCTATGAATTTGGGGAGAAAGAGATAGTCTTGCTGTGGATGGCAGAAGGCTTTTTAGAGCAAAGAGGACACAAGCAAATGGAAGATGTGGGCCATGAGTACTTTCAACATCTACTCTCATTGTCGCTTATTCAAAAGTCCACTAGCAACAGATCGTTGTATGTGATGCATTACCTTACCAGTGATCTAGCACAATAGGTTTCTAGAGAAACATGTTTTAAATTGGACTGAAGATTGCAGGGGCAAGCAAAGCAGAAAAATCCAAATAGTGCTCGCTATTTATCTTACACTGGTAGTGAATTTGATGGTATTCAAATGTTTGAGGCCTTCGATGAAGCCAATTCTCTTAGAACATTCCTCCCTATAAAGCACCAAGGCCATAAATGTACCTACATAACCAATCATGTTCCTTCCAAGTTGTTGCCTGAGCTAAGCAGCTTTCGAGTTTTATGGATGAAGGGATATTTCATTAGCAAAGTACCTGATTCAATCAGCAACTTGAAGCATCTTCTCACATAAACCTTTCTTGGACTAACATCAGAAAGTTGCCAGAATCAGTAAGCAGTCTTTGCAACTTACCAACATTGTTACTAAGAGGCTGTTTCAATCTTGAGGATTTGCCTTCAAACTTGGGGAATTTGATCAACCTACGCCATCTTGATATCACTAGAGCACATTCTTTAAAGGTTATGCTGCAGGGTATTGGTAAGTTGACACATCTTCAAACACTGTCAAATTTCATTCTAGGCAAAAGTGGGATTGGAGAATTAATGAAATTGTCAAATCTCCAAGAAGCACTATTTGTGTCCGGTTTAGAGCGTGTGGTTGACACCAGGGAAGGAGGTGAAGCTATGTTAAACAAGAAAGTAGGCATTGAGATGTTGAAACTGAAATGGAGTAACTATACAACTGATCAGTCACATATTGGAAGAGGCAAAGATGTGCTTCACATGCTACAACCTTACAAGACTCTTAAAAAGCTTCGTGTTGAGTGGTATGGTGGTAGTTATTTCCCAAAATTGATAGGAGATCCATCTTTCACGAGTTTAGTTTTCTTAAAGTGAAAAACTGTGCACATTGTCCATCTTTGCCAGCACTTGGATGCCTTCATGCTCTCAAAGAGCTTCACATCATTGGAATGAAAGAAGAATACTGCATTGATGGTAGATTCTATGGTGAAGGCTCTCAAGACCTTTTCCATCCTTGGAAAGACTACACTTTATGGACATGGAATAATGGAAAGATTGGTTCCCCTCCGGCATTAATGAGCAACTTGATGCTTTTTCTTGTTAGCAGGAGCTTTCTATTGTGAGATGTCCCAAACTTTTGGGCAAATTACCTGACCACCTTCCTTCTCTGGAACATTTATTGATTAACGAATGTGAACAGTTGATAATTACTATCTGAATTGTTCCACTGATCTGCAAACTAGAAATTGAAGGATGTAAAGGCTTAGTGCTTAACAGTACAATTGAATTTAGCTCCTTAAAGTCCGTGGCTCTTTCAAGATTCTGAGTTCATATGTCCAGTAGAGGGGTTTGTGCAGGGGTTCAGAAGAGTAGAAGAACTCAGTCATTGGCTGTGACCAAGAAGTGTTTGCAGCTTTGTGGGCGAATGAAGTGTGCCTCAAGAAGCATTCACATGATTTGTCATCAATGCTCAAAGCAATTGTGATTAGAAATTGTTGTGTCATGAAGTTTATACCTAAAGCACTAATATTCCACAGCACTTGCCTCGAGCGCTTGTACATATGTAATTATGATTCCCTTCTTTTTGTCGCAGGAGACCTGCTTCCTCCCACTCTAAAATCACTGAAGATATCAAATTGTAAGAACTTGTGCTGTTTACTGGACCATGGAGAATTTTCTTCGTCAAGTGGCAGAGACATTTCTCTCCATGAGTATATACATATGTTGGATGGTGTCCATCTCTTACTTGCTTATCATCAAGTGGTGAGTTACGTGGGTCCATCAAACTTCTGTTCATTTGGAACTGTTCAGAGCTAACTCACTTTTCACTGAAAGGCCAGTTACCTACAACTCTCAGAAAACTTGAGATTCAATCTTGTCCAAAACCAGAGTCCATAGCAAAGAGGTTGCATGTGTTGGTTTTGGGAATTAGTCCCACGTCGGATAAAAGTGAAAAAGGAGAAGGATCTTTAGTCTATAAAATGAATCTTTTCTCTTAGTTAAACTTCACACCAAACTAAGCTTTTAGAAAGATAAAAATTTATGGTGTGAAGTTTAACAAGGGAGAGAATTTTTTTAAAAAGTTAAGGATTTTTTTAATTTTTAACTTTTATCCGATGTGAGAATTAGTCTCACATCAAGTAGAAGTGAGAAATAGAAAAGGTCCTTAGTCTATCACACCAAATTTAAACTTTTTATCTTTTTTAAAAGTTTAATTTTTTTTTTCTTGTATTCTTTTAAATAATATATTTGTAGTAAAATTTAGAGATGTAGGTATAATTGATTGAATTTTGTCAAATTTTTAGTATTTTTTTCATTTTTATTTTTTGTTTTTTATTTATAATTGTCAGGCATCATTAAATTTGTTATTGTTAAAAAAATAGTCTGAATTGCTACAACAACACGAAAACACCTTGAAATCTATTAAGATATCAAATTGTCAAAACCTCAAATCCCTCGCCAAAGGCATACATTGCCTCATCCATCTTGAGGATATCAAAATCTTGATCATTTGTTGCAATCAATGTGATAGAAATTATGGTATTTTTGTTGTCTCAATAAATAAATTAAAATAATCAAATATAAATTAAGTAAATATAGTTAAAAAATTCATAACTTTGAGATAAATTCACGACTATTAGACTTCTTTAACTTTTAAAAAAATTTAAAAAAAAAGATAAATAAAAGATAGTAATTTAGTGGTCAAGCTGATAAATTGATTTTTATGAGCAATGTTTTAACGTGCGGAAGAATTAATTTAAATAACTATTTTAAAATAATTAATTAATAAATAATAAAATAAAATAATTTTTTTTTTGACTCAATCAATTTTTTCGATAGAAATAATACTGATAGTCAAAAAAATGTATGCGAATCTTTGTCTAATTTTAGTGTGCAGGTCTATCTATTACAATTTAAATAAGATCATAATGACTCAATTTGTACTTGACTTAATAATTAATTAAAATAATAATTTATTATAAAATATTTCAACAATTTTATGTTCAAATTTTTAGTATCTTTCATGGTATTAGTCTGCTCACTTCAAATTAAGCACGGAAGGCAAAATATGAAAACTAGAGTGTCTTGAAAATTGAAACCTAACTTTATTGTATCAAACACACAGCATTAGAGAAAAATTAAAATGAAAGAACCTGAGTTGCCACTTCAAGAAAAAAAAACATTGTTTCAAGAGCGGAGAACTGAAGGAACATACTAATCTAATAACTATAGGATGGGAAGACTTCATCAGGTTCATGCTTAAGTCTTACTTTAAAAAAGAAAAAGAAAAAAAGAACAATGGAGTGTTTGAATAGATTTGGTCATTTGTTGCACTTTCTTTTTTTCTTTTTTTTTTTTAAAAAAAGCCTGGCCCGAACTATCTTTTATGGAGAGAAGACAGGGAAATTGAGATTTAAAAAAAATGCTTTACAAAATACACATCAAAACTTTTTTAAAAACAATAAGATTATATATTTTATTACATTAAAAATTGAATTATATATATATATATATATATATATATATATATATATATATATATATATATATATATATATTTCTTTTCATTTTTTATATTTTATTTTATTTTATTATATTTTAATTTTTCATTCTATTAATTTATTTTTTATTTTAATAAATAAAATATAATAAAAATCAAAATTACAAAAAAAGTCTTTGTTTATGAAAGCGATATAAAAGTAACTATAAATTAATATTTATTTTAACATTTTTTGAATAAAAATGCTATTTATTCATAAATATTTTCAAATTTTATATATCTTAGATTTTAAAAAATTTTATAAGATTATATTTTAACATTTTCTGATGAACTTGGATCATTATTTGATATTTAACTTAATTGTGAATTTAGGTTTGAATGTAGATTTAATATTTAAAAATTTATTAGACTTAGATTTAGGTTTGGTCCAATTCAACTCACGAAAACAAAATATAGTCATATATAATTATATGCTTGTAATCTGAAATTCTAAACTAAGAACAGTGTGAAAGAGATACTCTGTGATAAGATTGCTTGCATCATTAGGATCTCTAAGAAGGGATGTACAGAGCCAAACGCTCTACGTTATGAGACAGAAAATAATTTTTCTAAAGAGAGAGAGAGAGAAAATCAAACGCAATGGACTTTATTCAACCAAGCTTTCTTTCCTTGCATGCTTTCTTCAATTTGTAGGTTCCTTTTTCAATGTCTGTCAGAGTACACGCACTTCACATTTTTGGTGTTTGGACTTTTTCCTTTACATTTTTAAAGTATTCACACGACTTGTTAATATTATAAAATTAATTTTTTTTTAAAAAAATTAGTTGCGATGAATTGAAAAGACTATTTTAACAAATATATGTTTCAATAATCAAATTTAAATTCTTATTTTGTGAGTGTAATTTGCTTACCATTATACCTGACACATGTTGATAGTATTTGAATTTTGGACACCCAAAACCTATTTTATTGATAAAATTTTAAATTTATTAAATTTAAATAATAAAAAATATAAATGTGAAAGTAAATTACTTTCGTTTCTCTTAAAATTTATAAAAATTATATTTAAACTCTTTCAAGTTTTAGCCTGAGACAAATTTTTTTAAAACTTTACAAAATCTAAACACACTAATTTTTTTATGATTTGTATCATATTAAATTAGACTACTTATGAATTTTTAATATATATATATATAATATACATTTTATTAAAAAATTTGTGAATAGAAGAAATGTTTTTCCTATAAATTAAAATTAGAAAGAAGATTGCAAGTTTTAAAAAAGATGTGAATGTAATAATTTACTCTAAATTTGATGATTCATATATAAAATTAAGACATTTTAGATAAATTTAAGCTATTTATAATTAGATATATATAAGTAAATTAAATATGGGTCAAACTCAAAACTTATCTAACATAGAAATATTAAATAATACAATTGAAAATGTGTTTGATAGAATTTTAAAATAATTTCTTAAAACATAGTAAAAATAAAAAATATTTAAAAGACATTTTCACTGTTTCTTAAAAAAAAGCATAGTTTTAAAAGGGAATTTATCACAATTATTAAAAAAAAATATTATAATTATAAATTATAAAAATTAAAAATTAACTAATATTTATAACCATAAATATCAATTAAATTTGAAAATAAATAAGAACACATTTTTAAATTCATAAAACAAGCATATTTTTAAATAATAAAAAATTAAGAATGGAAATAAAAAAATAAAAAATATTTTTATAATCCAACCAAAAACACCAACTTTTCTAACAATAAAAATCGTGTGAACCTAAACTAGTTAAAGTCCATGGGAAGCCGTATATTAATTCATTGATTTGAAACTGTATCATACACGAAATGTTTCATAATTTGAATTATTTTAATACAATTGGATGTTATAAATTATATAAAATTAAATAAATTTATAATTTATATAATATTTTTTAATGATAAAAGTTATTTATTTAATACATTTAAAGTTCGAACAATATCTCCCGTTGTCTCTAAATAACAAGTAACATAAAAACGTTTCAAATAAAATCTAATAATATTATATTACATAGTATGAAATTTAAATTTAAATTATTCAATAAAATTATATAAAATCTCATTATTTTTAATTTTGGCTTACTCTTTTGTATAACATCTCTTGTTTCATTTCAAAATCAGATTCTGAACCCGAACTAGTTTTGAAAATGTAAGGATTATCAATAGTATCTGGTTACAATATATAAAAAAATTAAAATGGATATATAAATTGAGATCCAAAAGGATTATCAATCAATGAAGATTTATTCAATTTTACTTTTCTTCTATTCAATTATTGAAAGATATGTTGAGAGAAATTGGACGTGAAATTTATAAAAAATTTACTTACATTTTCTTTAATTTTAATTTAAAAAATAAATACACTAACATTTTTTATTTTAAATTTTTATAAATATTAATTTGATTTGTAATGTATATATTGAGTTAAACCATGTATTTTTTTTAATATATTTTAAAAAAATTTCAAAAATAAAAATTTTCTTTACGTGTTATTGATTAGTTATTTTGGGGGTTTATCTATCATAGCAATTTGATAGACATGGTTTGACCAAAAAAATATGAGGGAATTTTTTTTTTTTAAAAAAAATGAATATAATTTGATCTTATAGATATGTACATATAAAGGAATAGGCTGAAGAATCTCTTAAAGCAATTTTGTTCAAAGAAGGAAAGAAAAAGAAAAAAGAGAGGCAGAGAAAGAGACAATCGGCATCTAAAATTGCAGAAGAAACCAAGTATTTTGGCCTTCAATGACCTCACTTCATCTCCCCAACTCGGAAAAGATGGGTTCAAAATTGCGTGTTCATGTCTAAAGAAGATAGACATAGAGAGACCAAAAAATTGGGTTTGGTGGCTTGCCATGAATAAAGAGCTTGATGATGTAAAAGCTGGTCTAAGTGATGCAGAAACTGTCACTGCTGGTTTCTGCAATTCCATTGGCATGCAGAAATTGATAAAAGATATATACACTACTTTTTCTTTTGTGGGTCACCTTCTCATTTTCTTTCATCCCAGATATAGCTAGTGGATTTCTGTGAGATATTCTAATTATTTTATTTAAGTTTATTAATATAGTATCAGAATTTTTTAAAAAATTAATATTTGCTGACCCTATTCTTTTAATTAAAAAAAAGAATTTTTTTAATACTATTCTAATATATTTATAATTATTGTAATTTCTGCTTTGTGTTTGAATGAAGATCTTCATTTACATTTTAAAAAATTCATTTTTAAAGTGGTTACACAAGTTTTCATATGAAATTTTATTATTTATTGACATCTTTTTTAAAAAATATTATGTAATTTTATCAATACTATAATTAGGCTTGACTTGTTTGAATATATTTCACGCTTGAGTTTCTTATTCAACTCCGTTTCAACTCATATAAGCTCCCAAGTTTAGTATTATTTTGTCTTTATAGTACAATTCTTGCTATTAATTATTCAACGTGTACAAAAAAATTAATTTGGATTAATTTTAAATTTCACAATAATGTAAAAGTAAAGAGGTAAAAGTATGTTAATAATTAGTTTGAGCAATAAATATATATGGTCTTGGCTTTTAAGCAGAAATTGAGGATATTCCTAATTGTAATTTATGAACTAGTTATATATTAATTATTTTATTAATATTTAAATATATTAAATTGGTTATATATTAATTTTTAAATAAACGAATTTAATATTTTAAAAATTAATTTATATTTTTAAAAAATAAAATAAAATTTAAAATTTATTTTTATATAATATATATTACATGTTAAAGTATAATTATATTAGAGTGAAAAATCACGTTTGCCCACAGTTCTTTAGACTTGGTAAAACGTGGACAGAGGGAAAAGGCAGAAACGTAATTAACCTGTGACGAAATAAAATTGAATTATAAAAAGAAGACAATGATGGTCACTCTTAACCACTTGGTCAATTATATTGCACATTTTGGGTCAAAGTTTTTATATATAATAAATTGACTTATACGATGAAACATTGAAACTTTTTATTTTTATTCTTTTACTCGAAGCTGATTCTGATTAAACTTCCAATATCGGTATCTTTAATTCTATATATTATTGCTTGGTTGTCGCCTTTTGGTCGTGCTCTAAATAAATTTGCACTGAATAGAAGAATAGTACTATATCATATCAGAGATGGGTCTTCGGTAAGAGTTTTAATGCTAAAGTCAGAACAAGCTCTTAGAAAGAAATGCAAGGAAGTCTGATAACTATAGGAGAGTTAGGAAGATGATAGTGTAATAATAGTTATTTTGAGTGCATTTTAAATGCATTCTTTGGATTAATCCATTTTAGATTCATTTCCACCTTGTCTCAAACTTTTTATTATATATTTTGTGCATAATTAAAATGATGTATATTTTAAAAAATTAAAAATAAAATAATAATAAAAATAATTTAATTTATTATTTATAAATATTTTATTATTTATTACGTATTATAATTTAAATAATAAATTAAATATTAATTTAAATAATAATAAATATTTTTAAAAAACTAAAGTGACGTTACAAGTTTCATTTAAGGACCAGAATAGTAGTATACTCCGCAAAACTTACAATATAAAAAAAATTATTTATTATTTTAATAATTAATGATAAAATTGATAGTATAAATTTAGAGATTGAGGGTGGTGGTGGCATGCCCAGCTTTCTCTCCCCTACTTCCTCTCTTCATTTGCCAATTCTCTTCTCAATCCACACTCCCTCTCTCTCTTTCTTTCTCTGCAAATTCTTCTTTTTGATGTCTCATTCCACTTTCTCTCTCTTCTTATGTCACTGTTCTCGTGAATAGTGCGTTTGGATCTTCATGTTCTTCTCTCTGTTCGCTCGGATCCTCCTCCAGAAACTACGGTTAGGATCCCAATTTCAGTTCCCATAACCGAAATTCAAAATGTTTCTTCACCGATTCTCAATTTCTTTTTCTACTTGTTCGTCCTTGAGCGTCCGCTTTTCTGCTCTGCTATTGAACAATCACGCAAGAGCTTGAATTCTGCTAGCAATTTCGCAGATTAGGGTTAGAACTCTCACTTTCGGGGTTTCCCCTATTAATTTCTCCTTTCTTAGTTAGTTTCATTGGCTTTGTAACTCCATTTTTTGCTGTTCCGGTGTAATTGCTGCATAGAATTAGAGTTGTTTGAACGGTCTTATTAATTTTCTTTCTTTCTTTGGGTCAATGTTAGGTATTCACCTCATCTCATAGCTCATTGAGTCGCTACCATCGAGGATTCAGTTCTAGTCGAGTTTCTCTGCGTTCGAAAGAGGTCGTCTTTAAAGAAACTTTGAGTTTGCGGATTTGAATTTTAGCTTGAGTATTATCTTGGTAGGTATCTTGTTATTGCGTTCGTTGATTTCCTTTTTATGTTTGGGTTGCTATTAACATTTGTAGAAATTTGGATCTATTTAGCTGGAGGTTTAGGTTTGAAAACTTAGTGACAGTTAATTTTGTTAAATCTGGAGACTGCGATTCACTCTTTACTTAGGTTATTAATGTCGTAATAAATGTGTACTATTTTGTAATAAACACCATGAGGCTGTTGGGTTGGTGGGAAAAATGAATTCTGTGTTATGGGTATGCTTGACTTTCATGGTTTTGGGGATGCAAAATTTTTTTCGTCTCCTTCATACGGATGTTCTTTTTCTATTTATCTGCTTCCGGATTGGGTAGGCATAATTAATTTGGTTCTGTGATATTATTCATAGTTTCTCTTTTTGGGGTCTGGCAAATCTGTGCTTTCCTGCTCACAGGAGATAATAGTTAATTATTCATAGCGTTAGCTGAAGTACAAACTCTGCTATTAAATTTTTATCCTTATTGCTCTACTTTCCCTCTGTCCTTTTCTCTTTCTAAAAGGATGGGGGAGCTTAGCGTTCATGGCGCTTCCAATTGTTTTTCTTTCCATCCAAGGACTGTAGTAATATTCTTTTTCTTTTTCATTGTGTGAATCGTTGAATATCATTCTGCTTGTATATTGACGTGGTCTGCTCCACTTTCCCTCCCACAAAGGAAAGAACCAAAACAATAAGAATAAAAAGAAATTTAGTCTCTGGAAAAGTATACTTAGGACCTTTCTGGCTTTTGTCCTATTTTTCTTCTGCAATTTTTAAAATTTTTCTTTGTGTTTGTGAAGTGTTTGGCAGAGATTATATAATACTGGTATGAGAGATGAGTCAGATGATAAATGAGATTGAAGATGAGGTGCTCCCCATCGATCAGACTGGGATGATGATTAATGATGAGGGTAATGGAGGAAGTGGCAGTGGAGTTCTTCTGAAGAAAGGGCCATGGACATCCGCTGAAGATGCTATTTTGGTGGACTATGTTAAGAAGCATGGGGAAGGGAACTGGAATGCTGTTCAGAAGCACTCAGGCCTGTCCCGTTGCGGCAAAAGCTGTCGACTGCGGTGGGCAAATCACCTAAGGCCAAATTTAAAGAAAGGGGCATTTACTGCAGAAGAAGAGCAGTTGATTGCTGAACTACATGCCAAGATGGGAAACAAATGGGCACGCATGGCGGCACATGTAAGCAGATTATGTATTTTTGTCATACATATTTAGTTATTGTGCTTTATTTTTCCCTTTTTCTTTGGAAATATATGACTTCTATTCGCCATTGCCAATGTTTTTTAGTGTTGTTATGTCTTCTTTGTATCTTACAGCAGCAAACTTCGATCCGATTACTTCCTTTTTGATTTATCCCCAAAAATTTTGGAACAAGGTAGCTAGATTTATGTATCTCTTGTTGCCAAACAATAAATATATGGATATTTAAAAAACAGATGGCTAAAATTATCTAAATAAATGTATAGCTGATGTAAAGGTCCACACTTACCAATGAGATGCAATACAATATATCTACCATTTTGTTAGATCTTTAGTAAGTAACTTAACTTAAAAATTCCATATAATTGATATTTAATGCTGCACCATTTTTGTTTGTCAACTTTTGTGCAAAAGGGAACTTTGCAACATCTTCGTTGGTTGTTTTGGATTCAAGGAGTTCTGTAATCAGTACTATGGCATCATACTCCAGAAGATATGCATTTTATGGCATCTGTTAAATTCTTTCCCAGCATTTGCAATAGGTTGGCTGTTCTATTTTGAGACTTGGAAATTGAGACAGATGACTTTAATTGATAATTTTACTCAGCATACATTGAATTTCATCATGGAAACTGTTCGTGCCTAACAGACAGAAGTCACACTTAGCATGTCTTTTTGGTAAGAGTAGTAAGGTTGCCCATTTTACATTGTGGTTGGAGGTTGTGGCATTGAGTTACCTGACAACGACAAAAAAAAAAAAAAATGATGTGTACTATATTTGCCAAAGTAAGCAAGTGACACTAATTTCAAATTTAGAGCATGTTTGGTAGGTAATGCTGTGAAATATTGTTTTAAACGTTTTTCCATGAGTTTTAATGGCAAAATTTTCTATAATATGTTTTTGGTAATTTCCATTAATTTGTTCCTTTTTTTAATAATACTCATTTGAAATTTATTGTATTGGTATTCTACGGCTCACTTTTGATTTTACAATTCTTATTTTTGTATGAGAGTAATAGTATAAAAATTATCCATTTTCAATATTGTACTTGTAGTAAAGAAACATTTATGGGTTGATGTAGTGTTTAATTTAATATCAAAACTGAATTTTAAGACTGAAAAGTGACAAGTAATTTTGGGAAAGCTATTAGTTGAAATCTTTTTTTTTTCCGGTGAAATACTGTCATGTTTTAGTTGTGTTATATTTCTATTTAACTAATACCAAATTTCTCTCTCTCTCTCTCTCCCCCTCTCTCTCTCTCTCTATATCTGTGTGTGTCTGTGTCCATATTTGCTTATGTGTGTGTACTGAAGATATGTATAGATAGCAATGTAAATTTATGCATTTATATGGTAATGATTGTCATGTATGTTCTCTAAAATTTTAACGTAATTCTTTTAAGTTATTGCATTCATTGCAAAGAAACTCATTAATATTTTCTCCATATTTGCATTGATTTCAATTTACAAGAAACTAATAATTTATAGCTAAATAAACTTAGTGCTTTCTAGTTAAAACGTTTTAGTATAGTAGTCATGTGTTGCATATCACCCATTATTTTGTAATTGCAGCAATCAGTTTCTACTTTCTACTACAAATATATTTTTGGTTTCAGTGTCATGTCATGTATTCATTTTCTTAATCATTTATACTAATTTATTTGTTTTGCTTTTAGTTGCCTGGTCGTACTGATAATGAGATAAAGAACTACTGGAATACCCGGATAAAGAGACGTCAACGGGCTGGCTTACCACTTTATCCTCCTGATGTGTGTTTGCAAGCATTGCAAGAGAGTCAGCATGGCCAAAGTACAGTTGGAAATAATGGTGATAGAGGACATCATGATTTTCTTCAGGAAAACAATTATGAGGTACATGATACTATATTTGACAGTCTGAAGACTAATCAGGGAATCTTACCCTATGTGCCGGAGCTTCCTGACATTTCTGCTAATAGCATTCTGCTGAAAGGTCTTGGTTCTTCTCAGTATTGTAATCTTCTTCCAACAACATTACCTTATCATAAGCGCCTTCAAGAGTCAATAATGCCATTTCTTGGTTCAAGTGGTATGAACAGAAATGAGTTTTATCCTTTTGACCATATTCAGGATAATACTTCTGATAAGATTGCGCAATCATTTGGAATGCATTCTCCCCTTGATCCTGGTCCCTCGTCACAGAACTCACTATGTTACAGCCATTCACTTTCAAATGGCAATTCCTCTACTTCTAAGCCGACTTCTGAGGCTGTGAAGTTGGAGCTCCCTTCACTCCAATATCCAGAAACTGATTTAGGTAGCTGGGGTACATCTCCCCCGCCTCCTTTGCTTGAATCAGTTGATGTTTTCATTCAGACTCCTCCACCAACTAGTGCACTGGAGTCAGATTCTTCTTCACCATATAATAGTGGCCTGCTGGATGCTTTACTTTATCAGGCTAAGACTCTGAGCAGTTCAAAGAACCATTATTCTGACAAGAGTTCGAATTCATCTACTGCAATTGCTGGTGATAGAGCTGACAGTACCCCTTTGAACATGTACGAGACAGAATGTGGAGACTATGCTGACTCTGTTTCTCCATTTGGTGCAACTTCAGTCTTGAATGATTGTCTTGCTGTTTGTGCTGAGGGAAATTCATTAGATGAACAGCCACCTGCACAGACCTTTAGTGGTTAGTACCTCATAATAGTTAGACACACTTTTACACAAGCATGAAATATGCACACACGTCTGGCACTGCCCAAAACTTAGTTAATTTTGTGAGTAGTTTGTTTTATCATCTAGTTTATTGGGTTAAGTTCCAACTAAATTCCTAGAAACTCATTTTCAAAATAATTGATGAAACTGACTTTTAATTCACAAAGCATACAGAAGTGTTCATGCACATGCTGGATCTTAAATTATTAACTTATCTTTAATAATTTAAGGATCATGATACTTCATATGTGCTAGATTTTACCCTTAATTCCTGTATTATGCTAGTGGATTGTATTAATTTTAGGCAAAAGTTGCGAGAGTGAATTTGAATTTTCTGCAGGCAACATTGTGAAATCAGAATCTGTTTACCAGGTTGTGGACCCTAAAAGTGAAAGCCAAATCGTGTCCATGTGGAATATCACTCGACCTGATGCCTTGCTTGCTTCAGATTGGCTTGAGCAGGGTTCTGGGTGTGGCAAGAACCACTCTGTCATGACTGATGCCATAGCAACCCTCCTTGGTGATGATTTAGCCACTGACTACAAGCATACGACTCCAGGAACTTCTACATCAAGTCAAGTATGGGGGTTTGATTCTTGTGCATGGAATAACATGCCTGCTGTATGTCAAATGTCTGATTTTCCCTGAGATGTATGAATTGAAGCCTTCTATTCATCACATCCCATGTTGATTTTTTTTAACATGGGTAGTTATTTTCGTGTCTTCTAGACTCAGAAAGATCTAGCATGGGGGTGATATATGGTATTGAATGCTTGGGTAAGGGACCTATGCCTTGCTTCTGGCTTTATGAATTCTTTGCATGTATTGTATGCTGGCATGAAACTCTTGGTTGCACTAAATGTCTTTGCAAGTTTTAGAGTGATTTGTAAAATAACATTGAAGTTGAAATGTTGCATAGCATCTATCCTTAATGGAACAAGTCTTACATTTCTTTGCTTGTGTTTGCAGATTGAATTTGATGGTTTATAATAGATGCGATTCTCTGGCAAAACTAATAGAATAAATGTTTAGAGCTTGTTTAGTTTTTCAATTTTTATTTTGACTGAAAATTAAAAATAATTATGAAAATATGTTTGTTTACTATTTTTTTAAAAAAAAATATTTTTTAAACTTCTAAAAATATCAAAAAGCAGAATTTATAATACTGTAACTTATTGTATTGATAATATTTTTGTAATTATTTTAAATTGTATAAATAATATTTTACTGTTTATATAATTAAAAAATAATAAAAATAAAATATAAATACAAATTAAATAACTGTTTAGAAATATAAAAAAAATTAATTTTAAAAAAATAGAAAGGGAAAACAATTTTACAAATGGATTTTTTAAAATTTATATTTATTTATTTAAATTTTGTTATAAACAATTTTCTTCAATTATGAAGGACAGCAATGGATTAGGCCGGGGATGGGGAGACTTTCTTCTCTCTGTCCTGTGACTATGCTATCTCTCCATCCTGGTTTTTATTTTTCACTGTAGGGGACATATTTTCTTTATCTTCATTGTCCATTGAGGTATAGAGACTTACAGAGATTCTTATACTTTTAAATTTTTTATAATAATTAATTAAAATTTCGTGAAAATTAAGTAAAATTAAAAAATAGTATAGTAAATTCATATACATCTCTAATAAATTAAAAGTATTTTAATAATTTAAATATAGTAAATTTTCTGAGGTGAGGGGCATAGTCTCTCTTTTGCGTTTTCATATTTTAAGAGAGAGAAACTTAATCTCTACTTCCATTGTCACAGAAAACTTTTTTCTCTCATTTTCAGATCCATATAGGGTTTATTTTTAATAAAGTTATATAAACTTTGAGATCATATTTGAAAATTTAAATTACTATTTTAGTTAATTATATATATTATAAACTTTTTTATTATTGTAGTTGTTATATATCATTACATATTCATTATTTATATAATATATGTGGCAAACTCATATCTTATGTTTTTAAAAATTGTCACATCCTGTAAACTCTTGAAGGGATTAAAAGTTTGGGGTTTTGAGGGACCTAATTTTATACTTTATGCTGTGTGATCTACAATCTATTGAATTTGAAACTCACAACCTTGATATTTTATTTTGTTCTCATTTTTTTTTAATAAACTAACAATGTAATTTGGAATTTGTAAACTCATTTTATTTTAGTCATTAAATTTTTGTAAATATATAAATTAATCTATAAAATTATAAATTTATTATAAGTCAATTATTTTTTTAATTCTTAAAATATATCAAATTTATTATATATTAATCTTTTAAAAAACTAATTTATATATTTAAAAAAATTTCAAAAACTACAATTTAGTGAATTGATAAATTTACGAACCAAATTATTAATTTAGCCAGTTGTTCCCCTCAACACTTATATTTGCATTGACAGATCAGTATAAGCTTCCACCTTCCATTTGTGATTCAGAAGAGCCCTGTTTCTTGCCTTTTGATTCAGGAGAGCCTGAATTGACGTGGGATGAGTATAACTGTGCAGGTTGACAATCCCTCACCCTGCATGTGCAGCCTTCCACCATATGACTTAATGCATTCACCACCTGAAGTGACATAAAAATTTGTGAACTTCTAACTTAAAAGTTTAATTTGTAAAATAAAAATTTATAAATAATTTATTATAATATCTGAAACGTCACACAAACTTTATTAGATTTATAAATGTATGAAAAAAGCATACACACATTATACCTTACCTAAAATTTAATTTTTAATTACGAGATAGAGGGATAAATATCAAACTTTTAGTATTATGTTGATAACCACTTCAATTTTAAAATTTAGACTCCTAAGAACATCTCCAACAGTGATACTCACCCAAGTTGCTTAAATGGGTCTCACAGGTGCCATATCAGCATTTTTTTTAAGCAACTTTACAGTATTTTAAGTAACCCTACACTCCAATGGTGCAACTCTAAAAAATTCACTAAATAGGTCCCACAGATTACTCCACATCTTTATATTCATTTCTACTTAAAATATTAATTTATTTTCATTTTAATTTTAAAACAATAAATACATAAAAAAAATTAAAATATATTAAAAATAATACAAATAATTATGAAAATACAATAATTAAAAATTATAAAAATACATAATATTATTTTAATTAATTCCATATGATTCTCTAATCACGTCACATAACTTTTCGTGATCTCGTCGTTGTTTCTCTGTCATCTCAGATGTATCCTTGAAGAGAAGTTTTTCAAGTATTTTAATCCCCTCCATCTTCAATTCTTTCTCTTTTAACTTGTTTTTTTCCACCTTAATCTTATTTTCTTCCGCCTTAATTCGTGCGAATTCTTCCATAACAGTCATTCTGCGATTATGTACCTCTTGTATTGTTGTTAAGTCGACATTGTTAGAAGAAGTTTCAGTTGGTTTCTCTTTACCCTTCCTTTTTGCTGCTTTTTTCTCCATTGGCCGAACTATAGTAGGTGAGGTTGGGTCGTATGTACCTTCAAATGGAGTCCCCGGGTTAGAAGACGATGAGTACGTTCCCAAAGTAGAATTCTTTGTTCTTTTTGAAGAACCCTCACTTAATTCTGCTGTCCATTTAGGTTCATTTTTCAGTAGTCGCCACGCATGCTCAAATTTGAATGGTTCGCCCTTATCTTGACAAAAAATAGCATATGCCTCAGCCATGATGTCATTCTCTGAGCTTCCACTTTTTTTTCTATGAACAGCTTGTTTGTAGCACCTAACGAATTTTTGAACTGCACTATTTAACCGATGTCATCGAGATTTTAGTTGAACGGATTCTCTCTCTCGGAATCGACCACGATAGTTGTTATAATTCTCTTTGATTCTTGACCAAAAACTATCTGCTTTTTGGTCAACACCAACAACTGCATCCTTTGAAACGTTAAGCCACGATTGAATAAGAAATACATCTTCGTCCGTTATGAACCTAACTCGAGATTTTTTTTGACTTGCATTTCCTCCTCCTTCATCGAGCACAATATTTTCCAAACCGACTTGGGTAAAAAATTGTGGAACTTGAGACTCGAACATGGATCCGACTGGTGTTTCAGGTTCTTGATCAGTGGACTCTGCACCGCTAGTACCCATTGGAGGAGGCCTATAAAACATTGCTGGATTGGTTGGTTGGAATGGAAACATATCTGCACCACTAGTACCCGTTGGAGGCCTATAAAACATTGCAGGATTGGTTGGTTGGAATGGAAACATATCTGCACCACTAGTACCCATTGGAGGCCTATAAAACATGGCAGGATTAGTTGGTTGGAATGGAAACATAGAAAATTGAAAATTTCCAATATTTGGATTACTTTGTGGATTTGGAAAAGATGGATAAATTTGAGAATTTTCACTAGTGGGAGGTTGATTATTTTGCATAGATTGTAAGAAAGAATTCAAATTAAATTGATTAGGATCCATTTGTAAAAACAAATGAACTTATAAATTGAAGAAAAAGGTAAGGAGAATTAAAGATAAAAGTAAGGAGAATTGAAGAGAAAGATAAGGAGAATTGAATATTTGAGTGTGAAAATCTTTTAAAATGAGGTGCAATTTATAAGAAAAATTTGATGCTGCCAACGTTCTAATTTTAACGTTCTGATTTGCAACGTTCTGATCCCCAACGTTCTGATCCCCAACGTTCTGATTTCCAACGGCATAATTTCAACGGTCTCTTACATTGAATTTGCACGCTGAGCTTTAATTCTTTTTCTTAATTCATTATCACTTTTTCATTTTTCAACGACAAAATCAAGCTAAGCTTTATTTTTTTTTATTTCATCTCTTTTTTTCATTTTCCAAGGCCACTTCTCCCCTCGGATTCCTGGCCATTCGGGAAGCTTCTTAAGCTTCTTCCTCCTTCTACCCCGAGCCCTCTCGGTTTCATGGCCATTCGGGAAGCGTCTCCCTTCTTCTCCGTGCAGAGCACCCTCTCGAAGCTTCCTTCCTTCACCAGTTCCAGCGTCCAAGCCTCCTCATCTTCTTCGTTCTTCTTCTTTGTTCTTCTCCTGGATTTGGTTTTGATTTCCCCTAGTTCTTCTTCTTCGTTCTTCTCTGTGGCTTTCGGTTTCGATTTCCCCTGGATTTGCCCCATATTTCCCCCTGTTTGTAGCTTTCGGTTTCCCCTAGTTTCTCTTGAATTTCTCCCATGGCTTCGAGTTCGTTAGGTCTCAATTTCTAGATTTTGGTTTCCCCTGGATTTGCCCCATATTTTCCCCTGTTTGTAGCTTTCGGTTTCCCCTAGTTTCTCTTGGATTTCTCCCATGGCTTCGAGTTCGTTGGGTCTCAATTTCTGGATTTTGGTTTCCCCTGAATTTCCCCCATATTTCCCCGTTTCTGGCTTGCGGTTTCCCCTCCCATGGCTTTGAGTTCTTTGGGTGTTTTTGACTGGAGTTGGGTTTGTTGTGATTTTCCTCTACTTCTGATTTTTTGTTGTGATTTCTGATTATGATTTTGGTTTGGATTTCTGTATTTTTTATTGTGGTTTTTTATTCTAATTTTTGGATTAGAGGATATTTGATTGTAATTTTTGTTTCTGCATTTTCTCTACTTTTGGCTTTCGGTGGCATTTTTTATTGTGGTTGTGGTTTTTGATTTTTGCCAGGAAGCTTTTGTTGATTTCTGGTGGTGTTGTGGATTGATTTCTGCTAGGAAGCATCACCAACCAACAACGATATACTGGTTTAGGGAGCCAAACAATTATTTTATTATTTTTCATCTTGATTTTTGGGGTTAAGGAACGTTGCTTGGATAAGCAACCACATCTCCACCGTGGAGCACTCCAATGACATAGATAGTGTAAGATGCGTTGCTTAAATGGGCCTCACAAGCTAAGATACGCCCGTTGGAGATGGCCTAAATTGCTTTATACTGCATATAAGTTGCTTGCTTTTGATTGTGTTTACTTGATATCTACTTTGTTAACCTCCGCCAAGTGGCCAAAGTAACCCAATCAAATGATTCAAAATTTGTAAATCATTAATATTTTAAATAATGAGTTATATTTATATCAAAACACGTAAATTTTGTCATGTTAAAATGTTTTTATTCGTATCAATGTCTATAATTCTTTATTGAAAATGATTGTTTCTAAGTTCTATATTGAACTCTATACAACTAATATGACTTTCAATATAATATTAATATACTTAGATGTTCTTCAATTTCAATAATATAAAAATGTAAAGCCAAGATGCCACTAAGTTTATAGTTCACGTGACATCAACTTCAATATTTAATATTAATGTAAGTTTGATATCTTGAGTTTAATCTCTATCTCTTACTCTTTCCTTGCTCCCTTACCCCCAAAATTATGGACCTCTTGGGTGAAAAAAAATATGCAAGGAAAAGTTGTCATGATTTGGTCATCATGTGTTTTTGAAGAAAGTATGAAATATTAGAAATTTTTTTAGGTAGACCCACTTAATAAAAAATTTAATTATAGACTAAACTCACAAATTAGTTTTTGTATTTACATGACCTCTTAACGTTAATCTCCGAAATTTTTATTGAGTACAAGTTAATCTTTTGTTTACAAAAATCACAACATATTAATCTTTTTGTTGTCTTTCTAATTATGTTTGAAATGATTAACTCATCGTGAATTTTATAAATTTGGAGACTCGCATGTCTATAGTAATAATTTTAGGAATTTACGTTAAGAGATCTAGTAAGTTTAAAGACTAATTTATTAGTTTAGTTTCAAAATATTTGTAATTAAGTATGCCAAAAGAAAATTCTATTAAAAACTATATTGAAATTTTTTCACTTTTATTGATGCCATGTCTAGAAATTGGATATAGAGCTTATGTAGACTTACTGTAGCCATAGTCAATCGCTTCTGAGGATCTCTGGTGAGACACTTCTCAGCAAGACGAGTCATCCAAAAGAATTGATGGCAATCGTGGGATTTCATTATCCTTTTATCAATCAGAGATTGGTATTTCCTTTCTTTCAATAGTGGTCTTGCCTGCAAGGAAATTACATACTTTAGATACAGGGACTTGGGGAAAAACAATAAAAAAATGGTAAAATGAGAGGTCAAATTCAGAAAAAAATTTATTATCAATTTTTTATATTATATATTTTGTCAAAATAATCTAGTTTCATTTCATTTTCCTTCCTGAGAACACTGCAAATGACCAATTGTTCTTCAAGTTAAAAAGAATAATAAGATCAATGCAATGACAAAAAATTGCAACTATATACTGGTAGTTGTTTGTATAATACTGACATTTAAAAAGCAAGTTGTATTAAACATGATCTAATACTTTAAGGAAATGTTTGATAGATTTAATCTTAAATTCTATAGTATCTTAAATATCATGGTATGAGATACTGTGTTATTTAAAATTACTATATTTGCTATGACAATTGAAAGTTATCATAGAAATAATACAATTGATATTTTATTAAAATTAACAAAAGTAAAAAGAGTATGATATAATTTTATATTATTAGTATGAGATACTATAAAATGTGATATTAAAGTGCTATTTATTTTAAATATCACTCTGTTATCACATAATAGCATACCAAACACAATTATTTAATTCAGGTATTTAAGATACTATGATATATAAAATAACTAAATCAAAATCACAATATATTAGACGTCTCGTAAAATATACTCAAACATTGTATATATTTTCATGTCACAGTGTTGATCCCATTTTGTGTCCATATTCATATAATTATCCTGGGTCTTGAGTAATAGCTTTGATGTTTTCCTTATATTCAATTAGATTAATAGTAAGAATGATATTCATTAACTAGCCTGCATTTATCTTAAAGGAATCAGCTTTAAATTGTTGTCTCTTTAGTTTCTTTCTCTCCACCCTCTTTACTTCTTGAAATGCTTTGCTGTTTCTGTTTCTCACCTCTCTCTCTCTACCTATCTCATCTTTCTATTTCTTTTCATTTCACACACAACACCACCCAAATTAGCAATAGACCACCAAATTCAGGGAAGGAGATTGTGAAATAATTTTTAGGAAGATGTCAAAGAACGTGTGCAAAATCTATAAAGAATTTGCATATATTTGATAAAAGGAACTAAAATTATACTCCTAAGCTAAGAATCACACACACACACACACACATATCAATCATTTGCAAAAATTTATTTTAATTTTGAAAGTCAAGAATTATCTCCTTCAATTTTCACTAATAAGCATTTATCACTTTTTGTCTATTTTTTATCAATAAAACAAACAGAGTTGTTAAATCACTCACTCTAAAAGATGTGGACTTATGGTCTTACTATTCTACGTAACTTCAATTGTGGGATACTATAAATGTGACATTTTTGTTAGTTTTATTAACAAAAAATGGACAAAAAGTGGTAAATGGTTCATATTGAAAGTCAAGGGATAATTTCTAACTTTCAAAATTGAAAGAGTATTTACAGATAATTCAAAGTTAAAGAAGGATATTTCGTATTTAATACAATTATTTAACACATATCAAATGCAGATTCACCACTCAAATTTTAAAATATTTATTTTTCATAGATCCTAAAAAATAGACGTCTCTAAAAATAACAAAATATATAAGTTACATATGTAAATGAATCGAAATTTATTTAATAGTATATATTGAGCTTCTCACCCATGCCACAAGACTTGTTTCTCCAAGTCTTTTGTCTGTTGTCCTCATTCCAGTTACTAGCTGCAATAGAACCACCCCATAAGAATACACATCAGTCTTTGTTGACACTTTGCCAAATTCTGCATATTCCGGTGCCAAATACCCCAAATTTCCAACACAATCTGTTGAGTATGAGGATTCTTCAGGTAGACTTCTTGCCAGGCCAAAATCTCCTAGCTGATGAATAAAAAGTAAATAAATAAAATAGTATCTGAAGCCTGATGAGGTAAAAATAATGTCAAAGAACACTACCATGCATGAATAAGTAGCTAAAAGCCTATTTGGCCTTTAATATGTGCGTGGAAGTATAAATTTTAAAAGAGATTACTATAATTTTTTTTAACTGTTTAATATGTAGGTTTTATACTACCATTATGAAACCATTAATTTGTGCATCATTTACCAACGTTTCATAGTCATGTGTAACGAGGATGTTGTTCGGTGTCATGTCTCTGTGTATGATATTGTTCTCATGCAAGTAGAGCAACCCCTTTGCAGCTCCAATTGCTACTTTCATCCTGTCTTGCCAACTTAGAGGTTTTCGACAGTATTCTGCATTGTTAGAAGCCAAAGTAAACGTAGAACAAAATGTTAAAAAGAAGGCTTTTTATCCGTCTCCATCTTCCTGTAATTTGTAAAATAAAATCGACATTTTTAATTTTAATAAATAAATTAAAATAATCTATTTGTTAAAATTATCACATGTGCATTATTAAATAATATTTGTTATATTTAATTATTTAAAAATATATATTAATAATAAATTTAATAATATAAATGTGATGTGTATGTGATGATTAACAACAGAATAAATAATACACTTAACGGAATTATTTTAATTAATTTATTAAAATTAAAAAAATTAAATTTATATTGTAAATTATAAAAAAAAATTAAATTGTCATATGAAGAACTAAAAGTGTAATTACACCAAAAAATAACAAAACTCTCAAAATTAATATCAACTCAATTTATTAATAATAAAAGTTAATATTATAAAATAATTAGAGGTGGCATTAGGTATGTAATGAATTCCATTACTTGAAAAACTCATATTAGTGAGTTTTTAGAGTGCCTTCATTCTATGAAGACGTTTTTTATTTTTATTTTTAAAAATATTTTTTATTCTTTTTTTTAAAATTTATAAAAAGGTGTTTAATTTGTATTTGTATTTGTATTTTTTTTAATTATATGATTATGTTTTCAGTTTTTTTATTTTTACTAATTATTAATTATATAAATAGCAAAATAGTATTTATACAATTTAAAATAATTGCAAAAAAATTATTATTACAATGTGCTACAATACTAAAAATTTTTAAAATATTTTTTTTGATATTTCTAGAATTTTAAAAAATTCAAAAAATATTTATAAAAAACAGGAAATAAACAAATTTTTGTTACTGATTTCAGTTTTCAATAAAAATAAATATTGAAAATTAAAAAACCAAACGTACCTTTGTTGGCTCCTTACACCATGATCCAATGCGTTACATGACTCCCTAAAATTTCTAAAGTTTTGTTTTTTTTTTCCTTACCTGATAAATGTTGGTTGAGTGAACCATTGCAGACATATTCATAAACAAGAAGCCTATGATTTCCTTCTGAGCATGATCCCAGCATCAATATCACATTCTCATGCCTAGCTTTGGTCAGTGCATCAACCTCACACTTGAATTCCGTCTCCCCTTGGAGGCTTGCATTTCTGTTTTGCTGCTTCACAGCAATCTTCAACCCCTGAAGCTCCCCTTTGTACACAGAACCAAACCCTCCTTCTGACAGAAAGTTCTTTGCAGAAAAGCCCTCTGTGGCGGCGTGAAGCTCCGCATATGAAAAGTCCCTCTTCCACCCAATTCTTGGCCTTCTGTTCTTGCACACTGGGCAAACACAGTTTTCAAATTGTACTTCTACCTTGCTTTGCTGGGTTTTTTGTTCAGTATGGCTCATTTTCTGTTTGTCTAGCTAGGGTTTTCTGTTCAACACTTGGTCTTTGTAAGTATTGTTTTGGCACTTAAAAGTTGTAGGGCTTGGCGCAACTTCTTTTCCCCCACAATCTCATTAACCTTAAATCATTTTGATGATCCCAAGTCTCCTCATCATTGGCAATCTTAACGGTATTCAAAATTTTATTCACAAAATATTTTTTTATAAGAATCGAATTCAAATTAATATATATATTACTATTTGAACCAAACTCTTTAAGTGCTATCAAATTACGTTGGATAAATAGTAAGTAAAAATTTGATTAATATAAATTACTATTTAGAAGTAAGTTTATTAGAATAATATAATGTTATTTAAATGTTTGTTATAAAGTTCTTTAATAAAAATGTAACATTTTAACATTACTTATTGATTATTTTGAATTTTTTTTATGTGTTCCATAATTTTATTGAAAAATCTGATGACGAATAACTAAAACCAACGCTTTTTATTTCATTTTTAAAATATATACTTTTCTCAGGGACAATATTCTCTTACCAACACTGCTGAAGACAGAGAAAACTTCCGAGAAGAGGGGGATTCTTGGAAACCACAAAGTATTAGCATGTTTGTCATGTTTTTAAAAGATCTAGTCGTAGTCAAGGGTGAACTCTTCAGCAAAAATGTTGAAGATATCGATAACTTCAAAATATATTGGAAATCACTTTTTGGAAGGGTGTCAAATATTTTAGTAGAACAACAATGTTGAGTATATTGATAAGATCAAAGAGCTGAAACTTGGAAATCACAATTTGGAAGTTTGTCAAATTTAAATTTTATAATATTTTGTTATCAATTTTGGGAAAATTTTTAAGAGTGCGTTTGGTATGTGGTAACAATTTTTATTTTTAAAAATTATAGTTTTTAAAAAATATTTTTTTTGAGAATAATAATTATTGAAAATATACATAATACGTTTAGTTAACTTTAAATATTTATATAAAAAAACTTTATTACTATGTTTGATTATAATAAAATATTTTTAAAAATTTTAATATTTTTTTTAAAATATTTTTACTTATGTTAAGAAAAAAAAATATGTGCAGAAATACAGAGAAAATGATAAAAAAAGAAGAGAAAGATGATGTAAAAAAAAAGAGAAAGAGAAATAAGAGAAAAACATATGAGAGAGATATGTGAAAGAGAGAGAAGATGAGAGAGATAAATAAGAAAAATATGAAAGAAAAATTGACAAAATAAAAAATATTATTGTCTTTTTATATTTAAAAAATATTCTTATAACATGAAAAATTTGGATTCTCAACTTTCTATAAGAAAATTTTTTTGTGAGAATAATTCTTAGGAATTCATATTTCTTAGAAATTTTATTTTAAAATTTAGAAATGAAACATAAGAATTTAATTTTTTTTTTAAATTCAAATTTTTAAAAATTTTAAAATTTTTTTTCTACCAAACACTTCTTAAAAGACAACATTGTTGGAGATGGAGAAAGCTCCAACCGTGAAGAAACATATTGAGAGAGAATTGAATTTGGTTATACAACATGTGGTTGGTAAACAATGATCAATTTTTTAGTAAGGCACGGAATATACTACCAGAGTTAATTTCATTCAAATAATAGAATTCTAATCAATTGAAAGGATTTTTCGATCAATCTAGAGATCATTTATGGGATAAGTAAAAAATTGAGTTGAATTGAAGTAATTTAAGAAGGAGAAAGTGATTTTAAAGTGTATTTGAAATAATTAATATTTTTTTAAATAACTAATACAAAAATTTCAAAATTCTAAGTAATTTAATCATGGAATTGTTTTGTTAAAATTAAAGAATTTTAAATACTTCATTTTTTGAAAAATTTCTTTCAATTTTTTTGATTTTTGAATTGAATTTAAATTCAAGTAAGGCCGGAGTGTAGTTATGTGTTGAGGGTGCTTTAGTTCCTCCAAAAATTTTAATTTTTTTTAATAATAATATATAATTTATTATTTAAATATAAATATATCATGATTTAGGTCTCTTCAATTAATGTCTTTAATTTTTTTTTTCAATCTCTCTAATAAAAATTGCTTAGCTCTGCCCTAGACCCAAGCCTTGGATCAACTCGGTTATTGGACAACTAAAATATAGTAAAATTTTTAAATTAAATTAATAATTAATTTTTAAAATTTTAAATCAATTTAGCTTTAATTTTTAAAATTTATTGAGTACACTAGTTAGTACAAAGATTAATATATAATTAATTTAATATATACAAAATTAATAAAATAATTATGGTACAACTAATTTTAAAAATTAATTTATATATTAAAAATTTTGAAAATTAAAAATAAATAAGTCTATAAAAATAATAAAATTAATAATAGGTCATTACCTACTGAAAAAGATCACGGGTAGCTTTCAACAATAGACAATAGACAATAGATGCTAATGGTTAGTTGTTTATATATTCAAAATTTTAATTTTTAATAAATAAAAAATGAATTGACATACATGTTATTATTTGGGGTGTACAATTATTTAGAAAGGCTAACCAAATGGAACCAATTACGAAATATATTTTTTTTGTGTTGATTGATTTGGTTTAAGTTTGAAAAACCGAACCAAACACGACTTTTCAGAAGTGAGATTAATTTGTTTGGTCAATTCGATTTCAAGGTTTTTTTATATTTTATTTTATTTTGAAACTTTTTTTTTAGAGCAAGTCCATTTGACCTTGGTACTTACCGACTTCATTTACCTGTTTCTCTCGTTAACCAAATTCCAATGACCCAAGTTTCAATTGTTTATCAATAAACTCATGCCGGAAGTTTTTTCAGGTAAGTTTCTCCCTTCCATTGAGAAGAATTTTTTCATTTTTTGAGTAATTTTTTTTTTGTTATAGAATATTTAGTGTTAATCAGTCTCGGAAGATTTACATATTTTTCACTAAATCTATAATACTTCAAATTTAAAAGAAAATTTAAGATTAAAAATTTTAACTTTTAAAAAAAAAATTAAAAAATGTGTTATATTTCTTTAAAAAATTCTTTTTTTTTTAATTTAAAATTAATTGTATTTGAATGAAATTTATTTTATTTTTTATGATAGAATGTGTGTTGTTTTATAATTTAGATGTTATTTATCTTTTAAAAATACAGACTATTTTATAATTTTATATTATTTTTGTCTTATTAAAAGTTTTATAAATTTAAATTTAATATATATTTAATAAATATTATGATATTTAATCTGTCCAAAAAAAATTACTTTGGGAAGATACTCAACCTTAGATGGTTGTAATAATAACAATTATTTAAATTGATATGATAAATGTTTAATTTCTAAATATGTCTATTTAGAAAAAATGTTATCCGCTCCACTATTAATTCTAAACAGATTAATTATATATATTAATTTAATCATTCAAAATTTAACTTTATCATTGTCTCATTACAAAAAATTGCACCATCAGTGAAATTTTTTTAATAATATTGTACTGTATTTTTAGTGATAATTTTAAAATGTTGTTATTTAAATATACTTTCATTTATTTTGTACACGTTAGAAGGCTTTGGTGACGCCATATAAAATGTCATCACCAAATCTTTTTTTTTTAATTGTTGAAGGCTTCACTGCCGACATTTAGAATATGGTCACCAAATCTCATTTTTTTTTAATTTTTTTTTATTTTTTAATTGTTATTAGAAGACATTTTAAATGTCGCCATTAGATCTTTTTTTTTAATTTTAGAAAGATTTGATGTCCACATTAAAAATGTTGTCACTAAATTCTATTTTATTAATTGTTATTAAGATTAGGTGATGACATTTAAATGTCATCATGGAATCTTAATTTTTTGAAAAAAAAAATTCAATAAAAAAAGGGGCGAGCGAGTCATATTTTAGGCCAAAAGGAACAAGATTTAATTTCATATTTTATAATATTATTTTGTTAATTTATGTATATATTATTCTGCTTATAATTTGTGGTACGAAAAGTTTACATTTATTTAACTGAAAATAATATAATATAAATTTTTTATTAGAAAAATTGAAAAAACAGCAGTGGAAACCATTTGTTTATATTTTAAAAAAAATGTGACCTTTAGGCAAACACAAATTATCTTTTAAGTCCTATTAAGTAAACAGTCTGACTTGATAATATTATAAAAATATAACGTAATTTATTTTATATAATTAATTTAAAGTTGTGCCTAATAACGAGTGAGTTAGACACAACTCTTTTTTGTAATGTCCTTGCTTCATAGATTCCAAACTAAAAGGCTGAATTTATCAAACTTCTGCAAAATACATTTCATAGCAGAAAAACTAAAGTTTATTACAATTAAATGATCACATTCTACAGCAAATTAACCACTTTAAAAATCTGAAGTGGATGACTTATTTGTAAAAGAAGGAAGTGAGCTGTAATTCACCATTTTTTCTTCTTCTTACGGTGGTACCGAGGATTGAAGCTAAGACCTGGTGCAAACTACCCAAACCCTTTATCAATAGATCTCACCTAGTGACTAGATTCTCCTGTTTTTTTTTTTTTTTACTTCTCATTCTCTGCATTGGGTAGCCCTTGATTTCTTTCATTCTGTTCTTCAGTGGTGATAGTTGAATCATCAAGCACCTTCACTGTATTTGACATACTTGAAGAAGTGGCCTTCATTGGAGGGGATGGTGGGATTGGAAGTCCTAAAATCATCTGATTCAAGCTACTACTTGATGAGGACTCTTTGCTGGGACTTTCTAGCTCACCTTCTGACCTGTAGGATCCCTGCAGGTCATCTTCCGATGAGTCACCAGTGTCTGATGTGCTATAGAATGAATCCGACCTTACAGGGGAGCAATCTCTCACTATGATTCCACATGTGCGGCCCTCCACTATCTGATTCAAAGCATTAACCACCTGTAGTGACATCAAACAAAGAATATAGCACATAGTGAATATCATCAGGTAAGGCACAGTTGAATCACGCTTTATATTGCTGATAATTTCCTGCCATTTAGTTGAGCATAGCAGACCGAGTGTATTAAAAATAAGTAGACCTACCTAATCAATCATGAACAAATATATACTCAAAGTGCAATATGGTAGTAAGAATATGTTACGCTAAGGGGTGTTTGGTAGAAATATTTTAATTTTTTGAGAATGCTAATATGAGAATGTAAGATTTTTGTGTTTGGTATCAAAATTTTAAATATAATTCACAAGAAATATCAATTCCTAAGAATAGTTTTTTCGGATAGATTTCACAAAAAATAAAAAATCCATATAGCGGGATAGAAATTGAAGATTTTTATAGAAGTGAGAATGTTATTATTAGATAAAATGATAATTATACCCTCTACTTATACTTAATCACTTCAATTTCGTCTCTCTGAAAGTATTTTTGTCTAAAATAGATGTTATTTCTCATTTTGTAAAACTGTATTTTAAGTTGTACTTTTAGATATCACATAATATTTTTTTAAAATTTACATATTTTTTTCTTAAATAATTGTTCTTTCTTTTTGTCCAAAGTATGAGAGTAGTTATAGTTGTTTGTAAAAAAAATAATAAATTAAAAAAAAGTATTTTAAAAAAATGTACAAAATTTAAGTATAGCTAAATACAAAAATAAAATATTCTCAAAAAATATTATTTAAAAATTCTCAACAATTTTAAAGATCAACCAAATATATTTTATACACATCTATCAATTATTATTTTTATTAATTATGTTTTTAAAAAAATATGATTTATAAAAGTAACAAATTTTACCATCCATTGAACGCCCCATACTATTAGTTAGTGTGCCAATGGCATGCTTGATATGCTAGATGGATGGACAAAGGTTCAATCCACAGGACTATCTCTAAGGATTATCTCGAACGGATCTCCACGGGGAAGGACTTGTTTACATATTTGCTTTGTTTACCTATTTTTTTAATAATTGGATCTGTCTAAGAATTTTCCTTAGCTAAGTCACCTGCTTTTGTATGATATATGTTTGTTGGAGAATTCTCAATTGTTTTGAAGTTTCTAGTAAGTTCACATTAGATAGCTTGAGATGAATTTAATCAGAACCCTGTTTGTTCACTGTATAATCATATAGCTAATCTCCAACTGCTCTCCAAAAGTGTTGAGTTTATCACCATTAATTGCAAGATTATTGGTCTAACTAGCAGAAGGTAAGATGGAGAACCTATTAAGTCTAGAACCACTCATTGCTACAAGAAATGGGAACAGGGATGGAACTAATATAGTGCTACAGAGTCTTCATGAAATGGAACTAATATAGTGCAAACATTTCCATTGGCAAATATCAAGGTTTTCTTTTTCCCTTATTTGTATTATGGTTTTAACACAAATAGAGTTTTATTGTGTGGAAAAAATTGAGACATGAATATTGTACACTTACCACAACCATACTTAATCTCTTCCGAGGGTCCCTGCTTAGACATTTTTCTGCTATTCGAATCATCCAAAATAGTTGATGGAAATCATGAGATTTCATGATCCTGTGGTCAATTAGGTCTGGATAATTCCTCTCTCTTAATAGTGGCCTTGCCTGCAAATAAAAAAGAAATGATCAAAAGGAGCCTCAGATAACATAAAAGATAAATCCTGGTCTTTCTATTCTTCTTTCACTTTGTGAAGTGGAGCAGTATTGGTATAGACCAATATAAACTATTAGTCTTCGCTATTTGTGTCTCTCTCTCTCTCTCTCTCTCTCTCTCTCTCTCTCTCTCTATATATATATATATATATATATATATCAGAAGTAAAAGAAGGAGGTAAAATATAAGTGATGCCCTATTAAAACAATAATTCAAATTAGCAGTAACGAAATACCATTTGTATCAAATCCTCTACGTTGGTTGAACTAGTCTTAATGCTAACAAAGAAAATGAAGGCAATGAGAATTAAATAATAAATTTTTTTAGAGAAAACAAGTAGACGGGCAGTGGTGGATATCTTGATGAGCAGAGGTTGTACTAAAACATTCATTAAAGAAACATGAATTAAAAATTTCACGGTATTTATGTTATTACCCATCCCACGAGACTTCTTCCTCCTAGTCTTTGGTCTGTAGTCCTCATTCCAGTTATTAGCTGTAGTAGGACCACCCCAAAAGAATAGACATCTATCTTGGTTGACACTATGCCATATTCTGCATATTCTGGTGCCAAATACCCCAGAGTCCCTACAACCTCTGTCGAGTGTATCGAGTCTGGATTTTGTCTTCTTGCCAAACCAAAGTCTCCCAGCTAAAAAACACATTACGAAAAAACCAATGTCAAGTGATTCTTGATGAAGTTTGGCTACATTATAGAACTAGCTCAATGAGCTTAGAGCGATCAGCTAACAAAAACCCTATTTTAATCCATGAAAAAAGTGCGATTATAAATTTGATACTTTAAAGAATTTTTGTTCTCACTTTAGAACCCAAAAGCATGATTTCGTTTCAATCTCATCTTTCCAGAGATATTAAAATCTAAAATGATATTATGCAATATACAGAAGATCAAATATTTTGAAGAGACATCATCTTTTGAACACTCAAATACGACTTTTTCTATCATATTTTCTTCAATACAATAACTAATGTTAATAATGTATAATATCTCATTTTTCTATTCTTATGCAACAAATGAACCTAGGAATTATTTTGGACTATTATCATAAAAACTACTCTTTGATGTATCACATAAATAGGAATTATCATGTCTAAATCTAAAATTTTAGGCATGCTTTATTACCAGAGGTTGATGATCATGTGTTATGAGGATATTACTTGTTCTCACATCCCTGTGTATGATGTTATTCTCATGCAAGTATAGTAAGCCTTTGGCAGATCCAACAGCCACTTTAATCCTATCTTCCCAACTAAGAGGAGCTCGAGTGTGTTCTGCTTCAATTTAGCAGTAGTTAGTCTCTAATAAACCTTATCAATAAAACATACATATTAGCATAGTATTAAATTAAACCCTCCCCTTATCCTGCATGGATGGCCTGTCTTTGACCGGACCGAGGAGGTGAATTAGTTGAGATGCACACAAGTCGGCCCAAACACAACCTGCTCACAATAACAAAAAAGAAAAGGGGAAAAATTAAAGCCTGTTATTCTTACGTGATAGCTGTTGGTCCAGCGAGCCGTTGCATACATATTCATAAACAAGAAGCCTATTATTTCCTTCTAAGCATGACCCTAGCAGTATGAGCACATTATCATGTCTTGCTTTGCTAAGTAGATTGACTTCTGACTTGAACTCCTTCTCTCCTTGGAGGCTTGCACATTTATGTTGCTTAACAGCAATTGTCATTCCATCTAGCTGCCCTTTGTAGACTGAGCCAAACCCGCCTTCAGACAGAAAATTCTTCTGGGAAAATCCCTGTGTGGCTGCGTGGAGCTCTGCATAACTGTAGTCTCTCTTCCATCCAACTTTCGGTCTTCTGTTCTTGCACACAGAACAAAGTGGGTTTGTAAATTCATTCTCCACTTGAGATGCTTCCTTAATATTGCTTCCGAGTTGCTCCAGGTAGTTAACTGGCCTCTCTATGCGATGTACTTCTGTTTGGCCTATCTCCTTCCTCTCAGAAATGTAAAGTAGCGAATGCTGCCCTGCTGTTTCTTGTTTAATCTTCGGAGAATGTTGTCCCTCTTTGTATTCTAGAAGGTGATGCTGCGCGCCTGAAGTTGAGGATTCGGTATTTCGAAGACTTGAAACTCTAATTGCCTTGAGCTTTTCACTTGATAATGATTTAGATCCTGTTCGACTCACCATAGGTTATTTTTTTGTTGGAGATTATAATGAAACTATTCATATACCTTCACTTAACAACTTAAGTTTTTGATTTGAAGTAGTCTCATGGTGTCAGAGACCAAGTGTTCTACTTGCCACCTTTTATGCTCTTAAATAAAATTAAGCTTTAGCACATAGTATGGTGAGTCTGTGCTTTGCCCACATTTCGAGCCTGAAAGATTTTTCTGTGACAAGGCTTCATAGGTAGGTGCTTAATTATACACCACAGAAGGTAATGGAGATTTGGCTGAAGTTAAGGTCAGGATGCACCTAATGGTTCCTCTGTTGACAATATTCCAGGGTTTTTCACTTGAAGCCACTGACTTGTCAAGTGGAACAGCAGGATTTCAAATGGTCATGACATGGAGTTTCATAACCATTTCTAACTACTAATTTGCCTGAACTAGATTTATGATGACTTGGATAATTCAAAATATAAGTTGACTTAAGAAATGCTGAGAGGATTAAAGAAAAAAAGTCGAATTATGACTGAATCCTCATATGACTTTCTTTTTTCTTTTGATTAATAATGCTCAGAGGACTTCGAAATGGACAAATATAGTTGAGTTTGGCTAAAAGTTTAGGGTACGTTTGATATATAGAATATATTTTCAGTTGTCATTTCCTAAATTTTGTTTCCATGCTCAAGTTTTCATTAATTAGAAAATGTATTTATTTTGTAAAATCAAAATGTGTTTTCTGTTTCCATTTTCAAACCCGATAAACTTGAGTGTTGTGAAAGGTAATGACAAAGATCTAAAATATATAAACAAGTAAATATAATCACGAAAGTCCCGCCAGTCATTGGGTGTAAATGCTAAAATGTCCAAACGACTTTTCCTATTTTAAACCCATTGTAGAAAATGATTTCTCTCAACTCAGCCAAACATATCTTTTGTCACGTTTTCTGTTTTCAATGAAATTGAAAGAAAAAAAAGCAAGAAAACCGAACAAGTTCCGGATACTACTACCACAGTGTTGTTATTCTTTGTAATTTATTGATAGTATGTAAGAAAGTCATTGGAAAAACATACTATATTATGGAAAAAAGTTTACTTACCCTTAGCAGAAAACCCTTCCTCTGAACTTCCTGGTATCATTTCTACATATCTTACATGATCTGGGCTTTCATCAAGTGATTTGGTGCCCTCTGCTATTTTTGGCTTTCTTAACCTTTCAATGGAATTGTGACTCCTTATCCTATACATACCACAAGGGAGAGTGTCCATGAAGTGCCTCTTGTCTTTGTTCATCTGTCTGCATTTTGGTAAAATGGTCACAAAAATGAACACAGTTTATGTCAGAAGAAAATAATCTTAGATTAGGTAGCCTACAGCATCATACAGTTAGGTATAATATATTTTGTACATGAGATAAGTTGTCTATGATTGAGTCTGATTATGGTTGCTTCATTCTGATCTCTTAGTGCAATTATGTTGGATAAAGCAATAATAAGAGTCACAGACATAGACCACTGATACTTTCTTTTGTTGGAGAAAAAATTGATAGTAAGGATAAGTTACTTCAAGGCTATAACCGGCTAGATTATTAATGACATGCCTGAGATTTCAGATCTAGAGAGATAGGCAGAGGCCCCATCTAGGAATATATCCTATAAGAGGCTACTAAAACAGCCCTTGAATGCCAAGGGATCTCTCTAGGACGGGATGACCACCAAGCGGAATAGCTAATTGAAGGTGGGATTCAAATCTTGTATATGGGTAATGCAGAGTCCTAACCCAAGTTCCTTCAGGCAACTGAGCCAACCTGAATTGGCATGGATTGTTTATACTAAGTTTTCTTCGTTGAGATGAGCCTATAATTCAAATCATTACACTCAACACCTTATAATTTTCTCGGTGTGTCTGTATACTCTCCCCTCTACAAGTATAAAAAAAGAAGAAAGAAACTAAAGAACAAAATCCAATAATTGGGTGATGAACTTTTTTCTCTTCTGCTAAATATGGGATTTTTTCAAGTTTTTCTGCATAGATTTTCAGAACATATGCAAATACATATGGAAGTAGTCAGTTGCCTTTGGTTTGAATTGGAAGAAAGTTGTGAGTTGTGACTAAGGAAAAAGATACGGAACTTATAAACTGACCTATCAAGTATCAACCATGTTGCCCTAAAATCTTTGGCAGCATTTGAAGCAACCTCTGGAGAAGGGCCTGCAAGCACTTCTATGTGGAATACAATCTGAGAAAGATCATCGTCAAAAGTTATTTCATCAACCATTTTATTTAAGGACTATAAAGTAGATTTAGTAATCCCATATATCTTTTTTGTTTTTGTAACAAAAATGGTAATAAAAATAGGTTACTTAAAGACTATAGTTCAGAGATGCTCGGTATCCTAGAGCCTAGAGAAGGGCCTAACCAAGAGAATCACCTCTAAGGATTATCTACCTATAAAGAGACTATTCAACTAGCCTTGGGTGCTAGAGGATCTCCTTACCGAGGGTTAACCACCAAGTAAGATTATCAGTTGAAGGGGGATTCGAGCCTTGCATATAATGCGAAGTCCTAACCTGGTCCCTTCAACCAGTTGAAGCAGCACACGTTGTCATCTCATAAATTTGTGATATCTGAGAATATTATCATGCTTACAGCTGTAAATGTATAAAATACATTCAGCATGTTTTATAAATTTCAAATACATCTAATGGTAAGTTTTCTGCCCAACTTGTGTAATAGTGTGGTCTTTTAGTGAGTTTTATGATACAGATTATGCAGTTATATAGATTGCACTCACATTTTTTTTTTGACAGTACTTCGAGAGTTTCATGATATGTGATCTCTTATGATATTCCTCCTTTTTCTTGGCAAGCTCTTCCTCAGAAATTTTCTGGTCTGTTGCAACAAATGAACTGGGATCCAACTTGATTTTGTGGTTCACTAGAGAGAAAAAAGGAGATGAAGAAAAAGGATTCAGAACATGGTCAGCAACACCAGTTAGTAATAGTTAGCAAGTGATACACAGCTTATTTATATATAGTTATGTAGTTATGTAGAGACGTGAATTCTTACTCCGCTTTCCTTGTAGAAAAGAAAATGTACTGGGACTATTAAACCTACCAACAATTGCAAGAAGTGTAAGTTCATCTCCAGGCTTAAGAGATAACTGTCTCAGGGCTTTTTTTATTGCACTTGTACTAACATGTGTTGATGCATCGTGGATCACCACTATCCTCTGATGCTCTGTGGACATTTTCTATCTGGTTTGAAAACAAAACTCTTTTGTTACCTATTTTGGAGCTTCACATTACCTACACTCTTAGCTAAAACAACACTAAATGCTATTTAGTACACGTTTTATAAGTTTCTCTAGTCTCCTACAAGATAAGCATGATTTTTTCTGTGTCATATTTTTAACTATTAAGTGTATTTAAAATTCATGGTATTGCAGTCAGGTGATGTTTGGTGAGCTTGTATAGGCTTGAACTAATCCACCTCTCCGATTTAATCAAAAGAAGGCCATACATGTTGGAATTAGAGGATTCACACGGAAGTTCATTGTGAACTGACCATAAGAAATTGGCCTGGCTAGGATTTGAACATAACAGTGCACTTAATCACACATCACCAGCTAGTCTCTATCACCAGAGTATCTGATACATGATCTATCTATGATGGAAAGCAGAAGTAATCAGTGGCAAATATGAAATGGTTTGTCTTGAAACAGGAATAACTAGCAGAAGATTAATGAAAGGAATCAAAGGAAACCTAGAAGGCATACACTATTCTCTCTAACCCTACACATCAGAGACTCAAAATAGAATTGTGAAGAAAAAGGGTAGTGGTGCATCCATTAGAGCTTCTCAGGAGTAGAATATTCGTATATCCAATGTGAGGACCCCGGATGAGAGTTTGTTGAACGAAGAGCAAGGTGATTTTATTAACACTTTTTATGAATATTATATGTTTTTTCCATATTCCTATTATTTTCATGGATTGGATATTCTTCTTTGTACAGATACCGCTGGCCTCAGAGCAGCAGCGATTTCTCCTAAGCTTTTAAAGGTTACTTTGTGTTAAATTCTTTGGAAGCTGTCTCTGCCGTGGTTGTTGATTGCAATTAACTTCAAAAAAATAAAGGATCGTTGTCAGTGTGATTAGGTCGTCGCCATATTTTGCTCCATAAATTATGCATCAGCCATATAGATACCAATTATATGGATACTGATTCATATATTTTTTTTTTCAAACAAAAATGACAACCTAGCTATGTTATTTTAACACTATTTGTCTAGACGTGGCACAGGTAGAATTCTATTCAGCTTTACGCTCAACTAAATGTCTAGCTACCTAGAAGAGTGGGTATTAGGGATCTCCTTGATCAGGAGAGTTGATGATCACCTACTGGAAGTCTCGGTATCTGAGGGATTCAAATATGCACAAGATAAGTAACTGCAAAGCCCTTACCGAATTATCTTTTAATAGACTAAAATATATCTGATAGATCCATTTTAATAATAAATTCTTGTTAGTTTATTATAGTACAATTGAGAATTTCTTATTGTTATTAATATTTCCTCAGGCCTTTCTTGCTTGGAAAACATCGCTGGATGAGATGTGGAGACTTGTTCACATTGAAAGTTACAAATCTAATTATTTATTTTGGCCAACCCCTTCATTTGTTATAATAATACATGCTTCTGGTGCGCCGGCAAGATAAACTATATTCTCTGGGCATGCCAATTATTACGTGTAACGTATGGATATTGGATATCAAATATGGGGGGTACTCTATCCTCCTACTAATATTGGATTGATATCAAATATTTGAAGGCCAAATCCAAATATTGGAATCTTTGCCGCAATTTATTATTTATCAAATATCTCTTAGTTATTTTAGTCAAATATCATTGTATATCTAAAAATTGTCTTAAATTACAAAAATTTCCAACTATAAACATGTAAAAATTTAGTATTAAAATTATTAGGCTTACTTGATTGAAATATTTTAATTTAATAAAATTGGTTGAATGTTAATCTAATAATATAAACTGGATACTAATTACTGATGTGTCGTTCGTTAGCCAAAATAAATCCGATGAAATGAGAATTCTTAATTTATTCCATTAGATTTTTTATTTGTTTGGCGGAATCAAACGTTGCAGGGAGTCTATATTATCTTCTGAATGGGAGAATGCAGTGACTCTGTTGGAAGTTTGTGTATGTGCGTGTGTGTGTGTGTGTGTGTGTATATATATATATATATATATATAAAAATTGAATATTTAAGTTGAGATGGTGCAATATCTTGTGGGTTTAACTTTTTATTTTTTTTAATTTAAAAATAAAATTATTTATTGATCTAGATTATTAAAAAATTAAATTTACTTTCTATTTTTCTAATTTATATTATTTTTAAATAAATTTTAAATTAAAATAATTAAATTTACTTTAAGGGTATTTTTATTTTTTTATCAATTTTTCGTTCCATTCTTATATTATTTAAGACATACTAAACGTAAAAAAATAATAAAATTTTTATTTTTTTTCATGTCGTACTAAACGTAATATTAAATTATTAATAACACCATTTCATTCTATTCATATTTTTTATTTTATTTCTTCTTTCGCCAACAACTAAACGAGGCCTAAGTGATTAATTAGATATATTCATAACTATCTATGATGGGTGTATAGTGGTAAAACTAAAGATAAATATTAAAGTGTTGGGTTTTGTTTTAAATTTATCGAGTAACTTACATTTTTATACGAGAAGTTATGGTTTAAAAAATAAAGAGAGAAAAACTCATCTTGAATATAAATATGTGATTTGGTTAAAAAAAATTTAATCAATGACAATAAAAAATAATTTATTGTTCTTTATAATTTAAAATTAATTATAATGTTTTAAATTCAATATAAAATATATAGTGATATCTATCAACTGTTATTGCTTACTATTGGATAATGAGGTTGAGACATTGACCATTTGTTAGAAATGCAAAATATGAAGGAAAAAATTTCAAGATGAATACCAAGGTCTTATGGATCTTGAGTTTCATAGTCCATAATTAAAAGTTTCAAATTCAAATTTAAGTCAAAATCGAAAGAAATAAAGAAAAAAATTGGTTGCACTTGAAGGTTACCAACAATTTTGGTTTAGCTCGTTCTTGTTGCAACTAGATACACTTAATCTAATAGATTAATACTAGAGTGAATTGCTATTTAAATCTTTTGAAGATATACCTTTTCTTAAATTGGTCCCTTAAAATTTTATTTTTTCAAAGATTATGCCATTTTCAAAAAGTCTTTATATAAATTTCGTTGACTGATATTTAACGCGTTTGTTTTATTGATTAAATTAAGAATTTATCTTAATCACATTTTCATTCAAATTATGTAAAGTTTTGGTTAAATCAAATAAGAAATTTTTTACATATATGTTGATAGAGTTAATATAAGGTCATTTTTTAAGATAAAATAAATTTTAAGGATTAAAGTAATAAAGTAAAATTTTGAAGAATCAAATATGAATATGTGTATGATTCGGACCTGAATCTTTTACGGTGGGAGGGGGAACAGTACCGCGTGCTGTGCCCCCTCTAATAGAGAGACTAAGCGACTGGTTGGGGGACCAATTGTCTAATATTTTTTTTCAATTAGACGACTGATTGATTCCTTTGTTGAAAGGGACACAGCACGCGGTGCTATCCGTGTCATTCAAGGATAAAACATTCACTGTTGAAGTTGTTAGTTTTCAAAATTGAAATTCTACACAATTATTTGCTGAGAGGTGAAAGTTGAAGAAGATTATCTGTCCTCTGACAAAGAGAGTTTAAGTTTCTCATTATACATAGATAGGGTCAGTAAGTTGGTGGGCCTCCCAAGGACATTCAAGTCTTTCCCGAGTCGGTTGGTTATAACAATCTGTTTAGTTGGAACCGTTTGCTTGAATGTTAATAGGAGTGACTAAATATTCGGATCAAGTTAGATTGATTAAGTTATCAATTTAATTTGATAAAAACTATATTAAAATAAAAAAATTTGAAACCTTCTGATTTTTTATATTAACTGAAAAATTTGAATTAATTTGTGTCAAATTATTCAAATTCAATCGAGTTATATCAAATTAATCAAGTTAAATTTAAATTTTTTTAAAAAAAAAATATTTAATTCATTCATTTAAATCTAATTTTTTTTTAAAAATTTAATTCATAGCAGACCAAAGTAATTTTTTTTAGTGAAAACGATTTAAACAGGTTATGCTCACCCTTAAATGTTAGAACAAAAAATTAGGATTTAATTATATTATCATAGATCGGTGACAAAGTCAGTCTTTGTAATTTCTGTTGTTGGCAGGAGACAAAGAGGATCTTTGAAGGCTTTTTTTTTTTTGGGACAAGCTATTGGTCTAGTTTAGATGGAACTATCATGCACCTATTCATCGTTATTGGGCTAAGCCTCTTGAGGTAGGTCATTGGGCTTTTTTGTCGGTTATGGTGACACCTAGCAATAAATCTAATTACATACTGTCCCAAATCGTTTCATATATATATATATATATATATATTGGCCGAACTCGGCCAAGAGCGAATATATATATATATATATATATATATATATATATATATATATATATATATATATTGTCCTCAGAAAAGCCAATCAGAATAGAATCAAGTCCGAACCCTCTAATTTCCGCAATAATCTTTAACCTGCATCGAATAACACCTCCAAGACCTTGTATTTATCGTTGGGAACAGCTCCTAACCCTTCCTTCAAAGCTTGTCCCGCATGGTATTATTCCTACTACCCAAATGTCTCTTTCTGTCATACTTAAACCCCGCTGGCACTGCAGACTCCCTTCGCATCCCCATTTCCAGGTACGGCTTAGCTTGAGAATCCATAATTTTCTTTCCTCTTATCAATGAAGTTTCATACCCTTTTCTGTGATTTTATCCTGAACTTTGAATATTTTCTTTATTGTTCTCTGGGCATGTGTGAAATTCGGATTAAAGGGCTTCCGTTATTTCTCCCACAATATGAGTTGTAGCGTTCTCATGCCCAGTTACTTAGTTCAGCTGAATAATACCCATCTGCATCAGAGCTTCCATAGGAGGCCTTGCTTAAGTAACAGCAACGACAATGTGAGTAATCTATCCTGAAATTGGACTAAATTCCTTCCTTATCCATTTCTTAATGTGTTTTACTTTTTATTTTCTTATTTTTGTGTGTGTGTGGTTTTAAGGCATCAATAAATTTAGAATTTAATATTGCAAAAGTTGTGGCTTCTTCCTCATGAAAATCACTGTCTTGAATTACAATATCAACGAAATTGGAACCCATTTTGTAAGCTAATCACTAATGAACTTATTGTATAGAAATATTTCAGAGTAACCATGCCAATGTAGCTGTTGCTTACCACTATGATTCCTGACTTCAATCGCTATTTACACCAAATTGCCTGACATGTAAGAATAAATAATTTATGTTCGGGAGTTTTTAGTGAATTTACATTTCTTAATAATATCACTTACTGTAATATTGCCATTAGCTGTGCATTACTGGAATTTTTTTATTCAAGAAAAGTGAGATGATAAAATTCAATTGAAAATATATAGTTTAAAGAAGAATAGAATGTACATGAATGAAAATATATATTATAAATGTAAGGTAAGTCCCTCCATTTTCATTTCAGTATATCAATTTTGGTCATCCAATCTTATACTCTGTTTTCAAATTTCTTTGGGCCCTTCAAGCTCCACAATAAGTTTTGTTGACTTGAACTTTGCAGAATTGTTTGCTAATGGATAAGGATATTAGGAGTTTAAGGGAAATGTCCCTATAACTATGAAAGGACAATTATGGATTAGAAAATGGTGTTATTAAACAACAAGTAATTGCAGACATGCCTGATGCTTTCCCACTACCTGATTTTATTTTTTTTAAATCGTCCTGTGAGAAATTATTCTTAAGTCCAACCATTGATTCAATTTGTGCTCTTAATTTATTGGAAAACTGAAGCTCATGCTTATCAGACCGGTAAAAGTTTCACGTCTTCATTCTTGAATGATTTGTTGCCTTGGTGGTTAAAAACTTCAAAGGAAACTGTAATTTATTGTTAACTATATTATAATTACATAAACAACAAAGGAATGTTCAGAAGGATAGAGAAAAAAAATACTTGCTTCAGGAAGTCACTAAAAGATTCTTGGTGAATAGGTGATTTTGTATCATCTGCATGTCAATCATTTTGCTTTTATTATTACTAATTGATTTATCATCATATCTCTTGTTGGTGTAAGGTCAGACACATGGGCTGTCAGATGAAAGCAAGCATGAAGGTATATGACTATTTAAGTTTCTTGAGCTGTAGTTAGAAATTTAGAGTCTCTTCATATGAATTGTTTGAAATTTTCTTTTGGTGTTTTGAATTGAGGACTTTATTGGCTAATCAAATAGTTTTGCTTTCACTTTCCTATCCAGTCATTCACATCTGACAACTTTGTAGAGGTTACCATATGCCATTATCAGTGGTTGCTGTGGAAATCCCTCCATTGATTACTGGGTATGGTAATTCACTTGTTGGTTGCGATTATTTTGTAAAAAATGTTGAATTTCTGCTGGTACCATGCTCTGAACATGGGACACCATATTTTTATATATAGGACAAAGATAACTTGGTTTCCATTTTACTGTAAATAATGAGCAACACAAGTGCATGCATATATAATTTACTTGTTTTACGATATATTTACTAACCATAGTAGCAAAGGTCCAAAATTTGTTGTCTTGAAGAAGTTCCTTGTCATTAAATAAAAGATCATGAGCATTGTAGATTAGATTTACACAAGGAGACTTTAACTGAATTTGCATTTTGGCTACCTGATTGAATGTGCTTAGACAGAACAGAATAAATAAAATTGATACTTCCTACTTGAAGGGGATTAATTATTTTAAAATTACATATCTATATATGGGTGTATAAGCCACTGTAGCGTCGTTTGATCCATGTAACCGACCCCAACTAATGAAAAAAGGCTTAGTTGTTTTTGTTGTTGTATATCTATATATGAGTGTCTTTGTCCATCCTTTTTGTGGTCCATATGGCCTAGATTTTGAATTGAAGTTATAAGTATCTAAACCACCACAACATATTTTCAGGTTCAGCAGAAAGAGAAGAGAGTGAGAAAGGAGAGTCACTGACAATCAATGGGTATGTACTACTTGTCCTGTAATATCCTTTTATGAATTGAATGAGGCTAGAAAACCTTTTATTTGACAATCATGATGATTTTTTGCATTTTGTTTTCTTTTCCTGCTCTTGTTCCTGCATTGTATGAAATAAGTTGATGAAGTGTGATTGCTTCTTAACTATCTAGAGCAGATGGAAAATCAATAAAGAATGTGGGAAAAAGATGCTCTCATTTTTTTAAAACACATTTTTGTCCAGTCTAGTTTGTATGTCTTACATAAAATTAATAATTTTTGTACATAATGTTAATGTGGACAAAAGGAAGTAAGATGAGTGGAGGAATGGACCAATAATTTGTTTGGTGAGATTGAAAAAATCTCAGGGAAGGTCAAGCGTAGGGTGGAACAGGGGGTCTACTCTTTCCTCTTTGCCCAAAGAGCCGAAAGAAAGAAAGGTTTAATGTTACTTTAATTGAAACCTTTATCATTCATTTTTTTCCCCAAGAAACGAAACACTTAAATGGATAGCACTTCACCCTCTTTCTCTTCACTTACCTTACCTTCACATTTCCATTCCCTCTGTTTAAAGTTAAGAAGCACAAATATAAGAGATAAAGAAACCCAATAATATTAAGTGAAAGAAGAAGCAGGTCAAGATTGGTGATTCAGAACTTATTCTTCTACAAAAAGAGTGTGGATGACCAATTTAGTAATTGGGCGTATTTAGTTTTATACCTTCATGTATGCCCCATTTGTCCCCTTATTGTGGAGTTTAAGCAGGCTAACTTTAATTTATAATCAGATTTGTGAAGATTACCTGCCAACTTTAATTGCTAACTATTTTGATTATTCACTTTTTGAACATTTTTATTATGACCGGAAGGAACAACTTTTTCTGTGACAAGATGATCTTTTGAAAGTAGCATTGTGGATCCATAACAAGATTCTTTGCTATCATGAAGAATTCCATTGTAGGCCTTTCACTATGAAAATTTCTGTCTCTCTTTCTCTCCCTCTCCCTCCCTGTCTTTTTTCTCTTTTTTTTACATTCAAGAAAGTCTGTAAAATATAATTGATTGAGGCCAATTTTTCTTGCTCTGATTGCGGGGAATGTCTTTGCATGAACAGTTTTAGCCTGCTTATTTTGTTTAATATAGCAGGATCCTGAAGAAACTGAAGAGATATGGAATTTCTGGAATCCTGTCCTATGGACTACTGAACACTGCATACTATCTCACAACTTTTCTTGTTGTATGGTATGTAAATTTATGTTTGTGTAAGTTGCAACTATTTTTCTATCATTTTTTTTCTGAGGGAGTTTGCTTCGGGTTATTCTTGTTCCCCTTGAATATTATTGGATAAAATATCATATCCACCATTATTTGGTCTATGGATATTTTTCCATGTTGACAGCAACTAAGAATTTTTTTGTTCGTTTGTTTGTTAGGTTTTACATTGCTCCAACACCTGGAAGGATGGGTTATCTTGCAGCCGTAGAAAGGTAAGAATGTTGATATTACCCTTTTCTATTATGGTTTCTCCATTTTCGTTTTGTGGCATTAAAGATGACAACCTCTTAGTGGTGTATAGATTTCTCAAAGTGATGGCCATGGTGTGGGCTGGTAGCCAAATCACTAAGCTTGTAAGAGCTGGAGGGTGAGCTACTTGAACTCTTTCACATTGCTAACTTAGTTAATTTCTCCTTGTTTTTGTAGTCTAAAATTAGTATATAACTTTGCAAATGTTTGCCAAAGCATTCTATTTTGATCCCGGAAAGATGATGTCATTATCAACTTAATACCCTACAAATTTTTTGTATCACTTTAGTACTTAAGTATAATTGTGTTTCAATTTTGCCCTTCCCAGATACTAAAATAATACTAACATCATATTTCAAGGACCCTGTAAATATGCGGAGCTGAAATTTGAGTACTAAAGTAATGTAAAAGATTTATGGAGTATTAAATTGATAATAACACTCTCACACACGAATGCTATAATATAATAGAGCTGATCTCTTAGCGGATTTGATGTCAGCTAAAATAGCTAACTGGCAAACTACCCATTATTTCCTACAAATTCTTTAACTGCTGACACAAGGGATTTAATTATATAAGAATTTGCAACTTCCACAATATTTTGGTTCTTTTAAAAATTTTAAAAATAATATTAAATATATAAATAAATAATTATAAATTAATTTATTATTAATTCTTAAATAAATAAATAAAATGAAAGTGCATGATTGTCCAGCCACTAGTGTGTGTGTGTATATATATAGTTAAAAACATTGTTCTTTACAACTACTCTTGATGGCAAGTTTGATTGATTATTCGGGTTGTTTGAGTAACAGCTTAGCAGTTTTTCTAATTTGTCATACATCTTAAGAACTAGAGCTGTTGAGAGCCATAAGTCTAAATTGGAGGGAATAAGTTGCATTTTAGAATAACTTAAAAGAGGTTAGTAAAATGACAGCCAATGTAATCCTCGGAGTTTCTTGTCGTGCAGAGCTCTAGCAATGGCACCTTTTGTAGACAGAGGATTGTCATGGTTTACTGTTAAATTCAAGTTTGAGTCACAGGGGAAGGTAATCTCCAAAAGTGTTTTTATTTTTCCCTTTTTTAACTTAATTTTTTATTTTGGCCATTTCAAAGTTCAGTCTCAGCACTTTAATTTCTCTTTCAATCTCCAGGCTTTCATGGCAATCGTGGGATTTTGTTTTGGATTGGCCATCATCTTATTTTTGGCGATCACATTGCTTTGGGCATGATGCCATTTCTGGGGTTTACAGGAAAGGACATTCAATTTGAGCTCCCACAATCGTTTTGCTGCAAAATCAATGTTAAATTGCTGATAAGGGTATGCTCTTACATTTTAAGCATACAGGTGTACCTAAATTAGTAAGAGGGTTTTCTTCAAATCTCTACTGCATCATAAAAAAAAAAATATTACAGTTTTTGAACTTGATTTTTGTATTCAATTATAATTTTTTCTCTGATTTATTAATATTTACAATTGACCTCATATTTTATCTATTCGATTGCATTTAACTCCCTGACTTCTAAATTATATGTCAATTTTAACAATAGTTATATGAAATTATAAAAATATCTTTTCATTTTATGACACCCGCATTTTATACTCCTTTTTGGGAGAATGATATTTTAATAATTTATGTAGTTATAATTAATATTTAATTAAGACAAAAGATTAAATGCAATGGGATAAATAGACCAGAGGGTTAATTATAAAAATCAGTAGATTGGAGGAAGAGAATTGCAATTGAGGACAAAGATTACAATGAGAACATGCAATTTTCTGAAGAAAAAAAAAATATTGCCAAAGCCCAAATCTGGGTTTTGCTTTCAATTTAGGTTGATACTGTATAGAGAGTTCACTTGGAGTTTTCCACATTAATTAGAATGTAAGTCTTGTTTATTATTAAAATGTGATTTATGTATTCGAGTGAAAAATCAAGCATCGCAAGTATATTAGATAAAAAAATTTATTATTTGAAGGAAATAAAGAATGCTTTGTCCACACTATTATCTCCTGTTGTTATAGATATTTTTTATTTACTTACGCTTATAGATTCTTATACTATTTATTGTCACATTTAAATTATTTTTTATTACTGTTAAAATATTGTTAATTTTGTTAAAAAAGTACGGCGATTTCTCTCAAGCATGAAGGGTTCGATATTAAAAAATTACACGTTATATTAATTATACATTTATATTTAATTTTCTATGATTGAGGTGCAAAAATCAATCAAATTTAAATTCAAGTTATTCAAGTTGTTAATAATTTATGCAAGAAACAAAATTATAATTGAGTTGGGGACTTCAATTTTTCCGTTGGAGACCCTTTATTTGGCAATTTTCTACATCATTTCACTTTGTTGTCTTGAAAACAGTAAAAAGTATATAAAACTTGTTTGATTATTTTTTTATTTTTAAAAGTTATTTTTAAAATTTATATTTAAAATTTATTTTATAAAATAAAATAAAAAATAAAAAATTCGTTTGATAAATTATTTTAAAAATATATTATTTTTTATTTTTTTATGTTATAAAAATAAAAATAAGAAATAAAAATAATTTTTTTTATTTTTAAAATTTATTTTTGAAATTACAACAAAAAATAATTATTAAATAAATTTTTTATTTTAAAAATAATTAAAATAATAATAATTTTTAAAAATAAAAAATAAACAGATTCATATTATTCCCTCCTCACATATAATCTATCCATTGTAAAACCAACAAGATAAGAAGAATAAATTTCTTGACAAATCTTTATATATATATATATATATATATATATATATTGTGATCACAGGGCATTCGGATCAATTTGCACTCAATTTAAGTCCTCAATTGCTTCAACTTCCTAGTGTGGTCAGAAACATTTATGTTGGAACTAAAAATTCACAAGAAATTTTTTTATCGTTTACCCAAAAAAATTGTGTAGTTAGAATTTTAACTTCTGAATGTTTTTAATCACACTTCGCATGCTCACCTCCATCATTAGACAAATGCCAATTTGCACACATTTCAAATTTTCAATTAATTTAATTTGTCAGTTGTCTTGACAATGAATTTTGTAAGAAAATTCTTTGGACCCTAACTCTTAAGAAACTAGCGAAAATGATTTAAACTTACTGCACATATTTGTCTTTACTTTATCATTAGACTATGTTAATAATAATAATAATAATAATAATAATAATGATGGTAAATCCCAGAAGTCAAAAGATGTTTGGAAATTAGAGAACAACTAATTAAAGTCCATACGATCCATGATGGCAGCAACAATGTCATTTTTATTATCCTTGAGTGACTTAGCAGCTTGGTCCCAAGAAATTCCAGTCTGTGTCATTACTAGCTCAATGTCTCTTGGGTCAAGTTTAATCTCTTCGCCATCTTCATCTGCATCTTCCACTTCCTCCAGGACTGCATTGTCAGAAGACTGATCAGGGTTTGAAACACCATGACTAGGGCTAGGATCCTTCAACTGCTCCTTAATCTGCTGCAATTTGCTTGTGTCTTGCATCTTTGTTTGCCCAAAGAAGACATAAGTTTCTGATGATGGGCTCTTGAAAACATCAGGTTTTGAGATCACAAACACAACCTGTGCCAGTAAAAGCCAGCATATCCCAACCAGAATTGAGGAAAAAAGTACATAACTTAGCTGCACTTCTTTTAGGTATTTATTATTAAATTTTTTAACAAAATTATGACAAGTAAACAAAATTTATTTTGAAATAATCAATAATGATGTTGTGTTGAATTACAAAAAAGAAATGTTTGTATACAAAAATTATAAAAAAAAATGTTCCAAGTGTTATGCTTTTACTGAAGGACTTGATAAATTGCAAACATTCAAATAACTGTACCTAAGTTTTTTTTTTTTTTGGGAAGTAGTTTCTCAAGTATTTGTTATCAAATTTTTTTAATAACTTTTTTTTAAGAAATTAATAATATTGTATTGAGTTGTAAGAAAATGCCTACATCTTATGCTTTATTAAGAACATGATGTTGACACTCGAATAACTCCAACTAAGTTTTATATCAAACTTGAGTGCATTTCATTTAAAATAAATTATTCTACTATTATTTGATTAATATATTTATTGTACGACTCTTTTTTAAATTTTAAAAATATACATAATTTTTTAAAATTATAATTATAATATAAAAAACTCTTCACTTTTTTTTATTAATTCACTTATTATATTATTATTATTTATTATAAAAATATATATACATAAATCTCTCTTAAAAATAAAAATACGTTACAACTTAATTTAAATGTTTAAAAATTTATTTATAAATAAATAATAATAATAATAATAAAATAGTACACCCACAAATTTTTTTTCCAATTCATTGTTCTTTAGTATTAATCATTCTTTCTCAAAATAATTATGAAATAGTTTAAGTTATCAAAATATCAATTTTTTTGACCTAAAAATTTGGTTGAAAATTTAGAATTTTTTTTTTTGAGAGAATCATATTTTATTTGTTTCTCTTTTATAAAAATTATTTAAGATATTTATGTTAATTTTTATTATATATTTTTTATTTTTAAAGGAAATTCATGTATATTTTATAATAGAGGAGAGAATTGTATAATAATGACATTAATCAAAGGAGAAGAGAATAATTTATTCTTAAATTTAAGATAAATTTATGTATATTTACTTAATAAATAGAGAACAATATAATAAAAATATTAATCAGGGGATTATAAAATATTTGACTCTTATTTTTTAAAAAATTATATATTTTTTAATAATAGAGAAAAAAACTTAATAATAAAAATATTAATCAGAAAAAAGAGTAATTTACTTCATTATTTATTATCAGATTTTTTAAATAAAATTATAATATATAAAGAATGTAGAGACTTCCGAAGAAATCAATAGTGTTGTGCCAGGTTATAAAAAAATGGCCACAAGTTATATTTTTGTTAAAGAACATGATATAAACAAATACTTAAAAAAATTGCGCATAAAAATTATTTTAGAGGAGGGTAAAACTTAGTTGCATAACATATAAAAACATAATATATCTACAAAAGTATTTCTGAAATAAGTAAACAAAATGTCCACATATTTTATTTTTATTGAAGAACTTGATAAAGCAAACATTAAAAGAATTACAACCAAGTTTTTTTTTTCTTGAAGAACGAAATTTAGATGTAGTTCCTTCAGTATTAATTATTAAGTTTTTTAATATAATTATAACACCTGAAGAGATTTTTTTTAAGGAATTGATTATGCTTTGTTAAGTTGAAAAGAAATGTTTAAATATTATACTTTCTATTGAAAACTTTGATTAAAAAAAATACCGAAAAAATTGCACATAAATATTTTCCCAAAGAAAAAGGGGTGAAGTCTGAAAAGAAAGGGATGAGTAAGAGGGTTTGCTTACATTCTCATCCTTTCTCATAGTAACCCGTTTGACACCCAGTACAGGTTTGAATCCAAGCTTCATCATAGCTTTTCGAGTTTTCCTTTCACTTCTGCTTCGTTTAGACTCACCACTTGCTTCTTCTTCTTCTTCTTCTTCTTGGATGACAATAAATAAATAAACACTTTCAAATATATTAGATCAGCAAAAAGTTAACCCGAACTTCAATTTAGATATTGAACTTAGTAAGAAGAAAGGCTTCTAAAAGCCTCTTATGATATTAAAAATGTAACATGAATTATATAAAATAAAGTATATTTATCTTTTTCTAAATTCACTTCAAGAAAAAAGATTTGAAAAGTTAAAAGTCACCATTCAATGGTCTGCTTATGCATTTGTTATTGAAATTTTTTTGTACTGAATTTTGGAGAAAAAGTCACCATTGAAACTATATCACCACTAAAAGGGTGGTTAGCAATCTTCATAATTGCCACTGAATGTCTATTTTGTATTTTTTGAAATTTACACTCACCCTTTTATTTGTAATCTACACAAAAATCTATTTTATATTCACAGAAATGTTAGTAAAACTTATATTTTATACATTTTTCTCTTAAAAGTTCATAAATAACATATTTTAATATAATACAAAAAATATTAAATTAATATTTATAAAAATTTTAAATAAGAGATATTACTATAATTTTTGTAAAATGTGAACAAATGCAAGTGTAATTTTCACAAACTATAGAGGAGATGAATGTAATTTTATACAAAATCTGTTTATGTTTTTTAAGTGTTGATAAAATACAAACTTCAATGTTTTATGCTGAAATTTTAAGTTATGAAGAACGAAGCTGACATAAATATGCCAAAGATAATTTTAATTAAAAAATTTAAACTGTCAAGTGAATACACACTCTCACATAAAAATTCTTTAAACTTGAAGTGTGGATAAAGTACATCTCTACCTATCTTGTGCAAAAATTACATTTAATTATAAATAAAAAAGTGGTCAGCAAGGATTAAACACATATAATTAGTTGATTTTAGAAGTTCTGATTTTATGTCAGTAATTATTTTAGTTCAAAATGTTAAATTATTAAGTAATAATTTATGAATAATTTTTTTATAATGTTTAACAAGATTTGTTACCATATCAAAAATTGTTAATTCATCCCAAAAACTTAAATTATTAAGAAAATATTCATGAATGATTATATGGAGGGGATCAAAGACAAAATAAAGTATGTGAGCATGCTACTAAAAACTAGACTGTTATATATGGGCTTCAAGCCACTTTCATTTCTAAATTTTAAGAAATAAAATAAAATAAACTAACAATTTAATTTTTAACTTTATAGATTTATTTAATTTAATCTTCAAAATTTTTTTAAAGGAATCAGTTAATTTTTAAATTATTAAATTTGTTACCCATTAATCTTTTTTTAATTCCAGACTAATTTTTTTTTACATATTAATTCTTAAAAAATTAACATATAATAAATTTAATATTTTCGTACACTAATTTATAATATGTCTTGAGAAAAAGATCATATGCTACACTTTAGAAATATTAATTATTTGAATTTAATTCTACTAATCTCTTATCACTACGTCTTTATTGTTTAATGATTTTCAGCATGATGTTATGCACAAAAAAGAGATCCACATTCAAAAGTCAAAAGAAAAAGTGGTTGCTCGTGAATAGGACGAAACAAACGCTACAAGAAAACAAGTAGTCCTGACTTGTTTTCGTCGCCAATTGTAAGATTTTTAGTGACAACTTTCTTTGATTGTCACAGAACCTAGCCATTGTAGAATGAAAATATCTTGTATTTATTACTTACCCTCCTCGTCATCGGTATTGTCATCGTCGTTGCTGTCCTCTTTCTGCTCATGCTCTTTTTCTTTCTTTTTTTCCTCTTCTACCTTCTCCTGGTCATCCTTGATCACAAGCTCTTTGAACTGCAAAAGGAGAAAAAGAAAGTATAGTAACAATCATTATTAGCCTGCAAATTAACACAAAACTAAATATAAAATATAATGAAGCATATAGATTGATGAGAAAGCATAAGCTGCATGGCTGGTGCCACTGACATATTAACTAATAGTATTTTACAAACATCATTGAATTTTTAATTAAGGGGAAAACTATGGGAATAATCTGAGCTCATTTCATCAACAAATATTCTGTACGTACATAAACTATATATGGGAAAAAATGTTCAATATTGGAAAGTGAATTGCTATTTTAATTTAATTAAAATGGTAATCTATTGAGAGATCTACCTCTCAAAAATTGAGTTTTTTTTTACGATTACAGTTTGAGATTCTCACCTTATTAATTAATAAATTAAAAATAATTAAGAATCTCAAAATAATGATAGCTTTGTCTCTTAAGAGGTACAGCTCTATAGTATTAGTGAGTTACACTTGTTCAAATCAACCTAAGTAATTAGCATAAATAAATATATATTTACAACCTTGTGATTTAAATAATAAATAAATTTGAATTCAACTATTAAAAAAATCTTTATTAATGTGATACGTTTAATTCAAAATCACAAAAAAAAAACACTTGTGGGGAAACAACTTATTTCAAGAAGTGAAAGTATTTATGCCAGGACCAAAAAATAAAAATTATATATGGTTGGTGGACTTCTAAGGAGGTATAGCTCTTCTTCCACAGGACAGATCTTGAGATATATGATTAATTGTAAGAGAATATAAATGCCCAATTATTAAATAATGCTTCAAAATTATCAGTTCAAGTGTTCATCAACCACTGAGATTTTATTCTCTATACAAAACCACTGTGAAAGAAATATATATAACCTAACTAACTATAACCTAAGTTGTTGTTGTTGTTGTGGTTATTCTATTTCTACACAATTACAATTAAAATATACCACTAATATCAAGTTATTTAATTATTAATTAGCTAATTAAAAAATCATTAATTAATAAAGCAAAGACAAAAATAATTTTGACTAATCTGACTAATTAATTATCTGTTAAGCATTGCATGAAATTAAGTCAACAAAATTTATTTCAAAAAATTCACCTTGTAGATATCGGAGTCTTCTGGAGACAATGGAGGATTTTCAGAGGTAGAGTCACCCGGTGGTGGCAATGGTACTGGTGTTGACGGAGGAAGTTCAGGAGTCATCTTGTCGCTAACAACATCCCTTGGTGGCAATGGAGAAAGTTTGGGACTGGTTGTAGACAACTTTGACCGGCGACGACTATAACTAAAATTTCAAATAAAAATAAAATATTAAGAGAGAAAAAAAAATGAAAGCAATGAGAAAGATAAGGATAAAGAGGATCACCAAAATAAAAAGGGTTTCATGGCGCTGATGGTTGCTTGGTGAATTATCTCAAATGGCGAGAGAGATCCAGACAAAGATAGAGTGATCGTAAATTGGGGGCGTAGGACAAAAGAAGTTTTAAACAGGACAATGTGATTTTATTATGTTTTAATTTCTCAAATTTTTTTTTTCCAAAATTGCTAGTTAGTAAATGCTTTTCAATAAATGGTTTCTTTTTATTGATAACGATGGTAAATTTAAGTAATTAGTAAAATGGTAAAATTACCATTTTTTGGTTTATTAACATTTTGGTAAATTCATGTTATAAATTACAAAATCTCATCCCTAGATATATATGGTGTAGCAATAAGTATCTTGAAAAAAAAATTAATTTAGTGCCAGTAAGTGTGATTTAGTGACAAGGGATTCAAATAATGTGCATAAAATTTATGTTCAATTCTAGCCATGCATCAAATAATGTTTCAAACTAGCAAATGACAAATTTTCACTTATTCGAATATTTAGTTTATTTTATTGTTTTATTGTCAATAAATTAAAAGTGCACAGAATGTTCTATACTATGGAATTTTTTATGGCACTATACTATGAATTTTTATGTCTTATAATGTCTATAATTTAAAGTTTATTCCCATGTATGTTCAAAAAAACTTTCCAAATGTTATGGAAGTGTTCCTTTCAATTGTACAAAGACCACGAAATTAATCGTCACTTTAACAAATAAATATAGTGCAAAAAAGTTGATAATTAATACCGATTATTTCATTCTGAAATTTCAGAAAATTCAATTACCATAAATTAACATCTTTCTCTAATAGGATTAATTCATTTTCTCATTAAAATTGTGTAGTTAATTCTTTATTCTTGAGTACTTTTTTCTTAACACGTATAAAAAATTTAATTTAGTTGTTTATTTAGGTTTATTTGTTGTCTGAGAATACTCAATGCCTAAGCATAAATTTCAAGGAATAATTAATTTATCAAATATTATAATTATTGAATATTTTCTCATTAAACCTAATAAAAAAATTCAAATTTTAAAATAAAGTAATAAAACCATGAAGATGTTAGCAAAAAAAATGGTCAATAATTGAGTAGATACCTATTTTAATGACAAAATAAATGGACATTTTGGAAATAAATCTGTGAAACTCATAAGGAAAAAATAAATAAATTTGGATCCTAAAAAATTAGGAAAAAAAATTAAGAATTACAATATGTCATTTTAATTAGTAAACAATTATTTTTATTTATAAGTAAAAAGAATAGTAATTCATCTTCCCATTTCCCCATTAGATTAACCCGAGCTTGTATCCAAAATTTCATGTATCCTAGAATTTACCAGCGACTATGCCAAATTGTAATTTAAAATATAATCTTTATTTTTGAAAATAGAGATAGTTTATGCAAGTTTATAGAATTACTTGGGAAGGAGATGAGATTTAGCTTGGGTAAAGTCTAAAAATATTTTTAACTGGGATACCAAAAACTACACACATTAATTCCGTTGCCCGATCCATATAACATAAGGTTATAGTAAAAGTAATAATGGACAGTATTCTATAAGGTATTCATCATATAATCTTTTAGAATATTATGTGCAGTGTTTTTTTTATATGTGATTATATATCTATTAATTATATCCATGTCCTAATAATCAACATAATAGTAGTAATAATTGTGGCAGGCGATGAATGCTGATGATATTGACAATGGTGGCAATGTTAATTAATAATAGCGATAGTAGTAGTGGTAATAGTGACAACAATATCAGTAGTATAATGATATTGCATAATGACAAAGACGGTGACAATGTTTGTGGTGTTCGTAACAATGACAACGATTATATTATTATTGTAGTGGTGTTAGTATTAAGGTGACAGTAACAATGGTAGTGGCGGTAACAAAGGGGTGATAATGCTGAGGATTAATTGGGTGATGGTAGTAGCAGCGAAGACTAGATAATAATGATGGTAATGATATTATGTTAGACTGATAAATAAATATAAAAATAATTTTTTATTAAAAAATTTATACAAAATTCTGCATAAGGACTTGTGCCTCTAGCCTGGATGTATAGAGAGATGACTGGCACCTATTTTGTACTCTGTCTGTGAGTTTTTATAGATTGAAGAAAAGCAATATAAGATTCATACCATTTATAATGAACATAATGTTAATTACTTGAATAATGCTCAGTTTTTAAAATTAAAAGAGAATTGAATCGCAGAGGAAGAATATATTGTCTTTTGGTGTAATCAAGGGAGAGTTATGCAATGAGGGTACTTTTACATATATTCCTAAAATCTTACAATATATAGTATAATTTTAATAATTTAAAATGAATTCCCTTTTAAAAGATATTTAATGGGTCTAATTTGAAGTGCATTGAAAAAATTATATGAAATAAAAAAAAATCATAGAAAAATTTTACTTTTCTAGATTGGGTTTTGAATATTATTATTAAGACAAGAATATTCCAAATAATGGATTAAATAAATACAACCTTTTTTGCGGCCTTCAGTGGGGGGTTAATTTTCTTTTTATCATCAACTAATACACTTAAAATTATAAAAGATTTTTTTGGTAGACTCTATTCTTATATTGATTCCTACGCTAATTGTCATTAGTTTGATAGATAAAAGTGTAGGGTTGAAAATAAATTTTTATCATGTCACCTATACTTTGATTAATAATATTAAAATAACTTGTATTCATTATTATTTTAAATTAGAAAAGATATAATTAATAATTAGTTCAAATAAAAAATTATTATTTTGAGCAGTCTTTATTGATTGAATGTCATTCATATTAAATTTTTCGTATTTTCACTTAGAAGTGCCAAGCTTAAAATATTAATAAATATTATGCATAACAATATATAATTATTATAAATAATTATATTATTTTTCCACTATCTTTTAACATAAATTTATTTTTAGGACATATTAATTTAATACTATTAGCATAAACCATCACAAAAAGATATTATTTTAAATATATATTGTTATTCTTTAAAGGTTTATAATTAAGAGTAGGCTTCACATCATAGTTTTGTCACTTTTCATGACAACAAAGCTGGAAAAAGGTTTTCTCTAACCTTATCATCTTTGGAGCATCCCACCACTTTAAGAAGACTAATTAATTCACCATCTCGTCTGCATCACTTTAATTTCTCTCGAGCAGAAGGGAGAGGCATTTCTTATCTCCATTTTCTCACAAGCTCTCAGCATCTCACCAACAGAATGGAGAAGATTTCAAATCTCTTTTCTTCTTCATCTGTTCCCATACGTCTTTCCCTTTTTCTCCCTCAACACACAACTTAGTTCAGAATAACCCCATTTTCTGGAAACAATTATATATAGAGTAGTCCAAATGTAAGATATCATTTTTACAATAGATTGCATTCTTGCTCACATTGCCCTGGTAGTCTTGTCTCCTATTTCAGTCAGTCCTATTGTTTTTCATTTTCATCAATAGAGGCGAGCCTACCTCCCCAACCTTCCCACTGACCAGTTCCATGATCTTTCTTGCCAATCTCCGGCTTCTTTTTCTTGTTGCCGCAATTGCCACCATCAAAACTACCCTCCATTTTACCTCCCCAATCAGAAGAATTAGCACGACCCCAACCACCACCACCACCACCACCATAACCGCCACCAGCAGAAGGATCACTTCTAGCATTGCCCCATTGACCGCTGCAACTTTGGTTATCACGTCCACGTTGTACCCAGCCATTACCTTGACTCCATCCCCTCTCTCTTCCTTGTCCTTGGCCTCGTCCCCAACCGCAACCATTGAAGACAAGCTGATTGTTAGCAGTAGCACTCTTCCCACTTTCATGGCTATTCTGATAGCTAAAGTTAGAGGTTCCACTGCCAATGCCTTCTCCAACACCACCCTCACTCCAATTCTTGCCGTTATTACTTCCCCAATCCGCAGCCCAACCCCCATCCCCACCCCCACCCCCACCCCCACCAGTGTGATCACATCCAGTCCTACTCCATCTACCCCTATAGCCGTTCTGGTTACATTCTCGTCCACGTCCTTGGTTATCAACTTGGCTCCCTCTCCTTCCCTTTCCCTGTCCCCAACCACAATCGTTGGAGGCACGCTGATTGTTACCAGCAGCATGCATCCCAGTTTCGTGGTTATTCTGCTGAAAAAAATTAGTGGTTTCTCTGCCACTTCCTTCACCACGAGCACTCACACCCCAACTCTTTGCTATATTATCATTCCGACCAGATGACTTAGCATTAGCCCAACCACTACTATCACTCTGATAACTTCCAGTTCTAGTATTGCCCCATCCACCATTATAGCTACTGTTATCACGTTCATGTTCACGCCCGCATCCTCGACCATCACCTTGGCTCCGTCCCATTCCCCTTCCCTTTCCCCGTCGTCCTCGTCCTCGTCCCCGTCCCCGTCCCGCTCCACAATCATTGGAGACACCCTGATTGCCTCCAGCAGTATGCATCCCACTTTCCGTAGTGGTTTCACGGCTATTGCCTTCAGTAGGACCGTCCTCACCCCTACTCTTGCCAATATTACTTGCCCAACCAGAAGAATTAGCATGAGACCAACCACAACCACCGGCTTGATCATTCCCTGCGCTACCCCATGCATGGCTATTCTGATGGCCGAAATTAGTGGTTCCACTGGCATTGATTTCACTAGGACCACCCGTGTCCCAACTTTTGCTAATGCCAAAGGTACCATCAGTTCCCCATTGTCTAGTTGCACTCTCATAGTTAGTATCATGATAGTTGCTCCCTCCACTGTCCCTAAAATTTCCATCGTTGGAACCAGATTCCCTCTTGGCACTAGTAAGACCACTCCCGCCCTTACTTTTGTTGCTGCTATCACCAGCACAATCATCGTGAGAGCCAGACTTAGGACTTAATCCACGTCCACGTCCACATCCGCGACCACCACTACGACCACGATTACGGCCACGGCCTCTTCCACGACCATCTCCACGGCCATTGGTATCTGAGACGAATAGATGATATGAGAGAACTTGAAATATACATACAATTACACGAGGAGAGGTGTAAGAGCATCAAGGCGGGTTTTTTAACTTGCAGTCTGGTCGCAGTTCGATTTTTCTGAGGATTTTTTGCGTTCATGGAAACCCAAATTATAGTTCAATCTAATATTGAAAAATGACAAACAATATTACATTGTAGAGAAACTATGTGTTCATGGAATCCCAAATTATAGTTCAATCCAATATTGACAAATGACAAGCAATATTACATCGTAAAGAAACAAAGTGCTCCATGCAGAGTAATATGTAAATTTATTCTCAGTGCTGATCAATACTGGTATTTGACAACATGGTTAAAGATGACCTAGCCTTCTTGCTATAACGAAAACAAAGAAGCCACGAGGACAGTAATTATTTCAGATGAATAGGCTGCCTAGTGATATCTACCTAAATGATGACATATCAAATTTTATCCAAGTGTAACAATGCTTCTCCAAAGATAAAATTTGTCCCGTCTCTGAAACAAAAGTAAGACACACACACACAGTCCTAAACAATGTGAGTCAATACATATGACAAAATTTCTCTTTTATTGCTTGAACAAATTATGCACAATAATTCTACAATGCCACACACTAAAAAAAAATCACATTTTAATACTAAATTACTAATGTATATTAGGAATTTTTCTTTGGCGACCACAACTTAGCTAGGACAACTCACACCTCTCTTCTCTCTACACTACTTCCCTTTCTCATTAAACTGCTTCACTTTTCTCTCCACACCTGACACAAACTGCATTTGGCGTATTTATCTATTTCAAAAGGCGGTTTGCTCCACCACGCACGACCCCTTAATTTCTCCAGCTTTCTGGAATATCCTTGCTTATCCACTGCCTTAGATTGCTTATGTCAGTGCCTAGAAGATTCTAGAGATGGTTCTGACTTTTCAACTTTTACAAAACAATTTAGAACATCTTCAGTGTTATGTGTGCGATATAGTATACAATTCAGTATTTAATGCATGCAATCCCTCTTGGAGCTTATCTACAACCAATATTTAAGCAAAGGGGAAGTGTGAAGAAATTTCCAGTGGTTTCCTAGGAAGGTTATGGAAGATTCAATTACGGTTTAGTAGCGAGAAAAGATCAAGATATTAATCAATTTGTGAAGGGTTTAAGTGCGCGACAATTAAAAGAAAATTCAGGGATATAAGCTATGTGAGCCAATTCATGGAATTTTGTAACTTTGGAGTCTTCTGAACATTTTTTGGGTCGTTAGGGACTGACTGGAAGGAGGTTCGAGTATATGACCAACAGATGAATCGATGATGTATAAGAAATTATGGAATTGCAAAAACTGATGAGGAGGAGGTAACTATTGATCTCACTTTAAGTTTAAATTCGTAGCTACCTGTGAGAGATCAACTTGACATCAATTATCCCCAAATTTGTAAAACTTAGTTAGGACATACAAGTGTCTGTCTTGTACAAGTGTGCAACTACAGCAAGGTTAGATTAAATAACTTAATTAAGAAATGAAGAAGTCCAGGATATACCTGTGGATTGCTTTCTCTGGTATACACTGGATCTCCAGCTTCCATCCAAAGACTCCCTATGTGATCCATCTGTACGGGGTTTTTTCGCTAGTACAATGCTATCATAGATATGATTCTGAAAATATGCCACCATATGCTCAATGCTCTCAAATATTTGCTTCCTAAATTTGAATCCTTTTGGATGGATACCAATAAACTCATGATGTAGATTTGTATTTCTAATGTAAGACAAGATGAAAGTGCCAGGATGATCATATGAAAGTCCAAAGCCATACACTATCCTCTTTGGATATTCTTCCTTCTCGAGTTTTATTACTCCATCAACCTCAGCTTTTGAACCCTTAAACTTTGGGGAACAAAGCATAGCTTTCAGATGAACTACCAATGGATTGACATAGCGTTCCATAACCTATTTACGTAGCAAGTGAAATAATTAGTGCATCAACAAAGAAGCACAAACACTAGAAAACTACTGCAAATTGAATTTCTTCCCTGGGCATTGTATATGAATTTTGATGTACATTTGTAGGGTCCAAAATATTCTATCACCACCGTACAACCATGTTTTGAATGTATTAACATTTGTTTCCTATTATTAAAGAATATTTATTGATACCAAAGTATGTGCTGAATCATGACATTGACAAATGACGAACTTGTAATTCATCAAGATATAAGGAAGAGAAAAAGAGAAGGATACAATCCCTATTTAGCATTATTTTTAGGAAAATCATAAGCCACCGGATCTTGGTATCATGATTCTGTGCTTTACAGAATACAGTATACAAAAACACTAGGGGTGTTCATCATAATTTGTTTTGACACTCAAACTAAAATAACTGCCATTAGTTTTTAAATTTAGGAAATCAAACTAAGACATGGGAAATTGTGAAACTGAACCACCTACTCCAGGTTGGCTTGATTCCAATCCATAAATGTTTTAATTTCAACATTTGGTAATTTTTTTTTTATCAATTATTATCAATTCAATCAAACTCCATTACAAGATAATATACAGCAACACAATTATTATATAAATGAATCAATAGTTCAATACACAATTGCAAAATAAATCATTTGTAAAAAGAAAAAAAAATAAGTAACTCCAAGCCTCCAATTTGTAGACATATATATAAAGGGCAACTTAGCAATATAAGTAGAAAATGATAACATATGATGTACAGGATAGATTATATATTACATTTACAAACTAGTGTTTAAAATATTATATATGATTTGGTTCGGTTTAGATGGTTCAATTTTTTTATTTTTTTTTATTTTATTTGTGTGTGTGTGTGTAAACCAAGTCAAACCAAACTGAACTGGTAATTAGGTTTGGTTCCGTGAAAACTCCTAACAAACACATACAACTACAAGTGTGTGATACATGAGATAAGAATGTGTTTAAACCTCAAAACAGTGGAGCAACTTAATTTATCATAGCACTCAAAGAACAGCATACAACCACTGAAGAATTGAAACCTTTCAGAGCATCTTATTAAGGAGGCTGACCTTGTCTATGTCCTCAAATATTTCCTCTCCTATTTTTAATGTCTTTCCAAGTGCAAGCAGGCTGTTCATATCCTGAGTCTTTCCACATTCAACAATGTCTTTGTGTACACAAAGTCCATCAAAAATTTTAACAGTTAAGGTTAATTTGCCTGGACCTCTACAACTTGGGTGAAAAATATAGTCGCCTACAGCCTTGTCTGCAAGGAACTATATTTCAAAACAGAACAATAAAAAGGTGCCGGTCATAATATAAAAATCTTGATAATGTAGAAAGTTAACTCAAATATTAAGCAACAAATGCACCTCTTTTGCTTGATCTGCAGTAATATTTTGAAAATGGGGATGAAAAACCTTCCTGGGCACGAAATGTTTATTTTCAAGCTCCTCCTTATCGGCTTTCCCTTGCTGGCTTCGAAAATTGATCTTTCCTTGACAATAATAAGGATCCATGTCATGGAAACTTTGGTTTCCATCACTCTTCAACTCACTCGCTTTACATGTCAGATTCACCCGGTATCTGTTCTTGTCAATTAATTTGATCTCGCAATTAAGCACAACACCTTCATGCAATTTGTCTGTCAAAGATATATCATCAGTTTCATCTGAAAAGTCTTCCCTAAACAGTACTCCAGTCAATCGAGAGTCAAGTACACAGAATGCTTGTTTAGACTGCACATTGCGAACTATTGCCTGAACTCTTTTTCCCTCAATAGGTATATCCCCAGTTTCTCCAGTTATCATATAGAACGCCTCATCTTGAGTAGGTTCCTTGTAAGGTCTCCTAGGATCTTTAAATCCATCAAGCAGTTCTACCTTTATATCATAAAGAGTCTCTCTTTTACGTTCTCCTGTTTCTACTTCAAGTCTAGATGCATAATCATTTACATCAAAAGCTTGTAGCAGTTTTGGATCATCATGAATAAATTCAATTGCATTCACTTGGGTAGCATCATCATCTGGTTTATAATGTCTATAAACAGCTCTAGCAAATTCCTCAGCAAGATGATATGACTCTGGATGAATTCTTGTATTGTCCAGAATATTAGCAACAGTGTCAGCAAAAATTGGTTCATTACATGATACCTGTAAAAAGCCAACTGCATTGCAGAAAACCTTCATCTTGTTCAGTCCACATTTAGTTAAGTCCCTTCGATTTCTCACAGCTGTACCTCCAAGTAATTCTCTACGCAAAATACCAGCTTTTCTAGGTCCAAGACCAGAAACAAACTGCAAAGGAGCAGAAAGCCAGTCATGGCTGATAGCAAAATTTATGTCTATACCTACTTGGTTGGTAATATCTGCCAAGACCCATTCAATTATCTCTAACTTCTCATCACTTGTTAGAAATTGCTCCAGGGGGTTCAACTTCCAAGACAAAATCTCTTTTTTGACCCCACAGAGTGTTGCGGCCATCGCCAATGGGTTTAGAAGGTAACGTCCAAGAGCCACAGCCCTCTTGACAATGCCTACATAATTTCAAGAATAAAGGTAACATCCAATGGTCAAGGAACTTAATATTTTTAGAGAAAAATAAAGAGGAGAGAGTAAAGAAATGGATGCAGGAGAGAAGAAACAGATGTATTGCCATGTTGCCTGGGAAGCTGGTGAACGGAAATTTCTGAATCTTCATAAAGGCGAGGCAAGCCTTCATCCCCTAACACAACTGTTGTTCGTCCTTTCATCCCTCGACTGGCATCTTCAGAATGTTCCTCCAGCATCATTGAAATAATCTGATTGGTAGAAATGAGAATTCAGTGAATCGTGATGTCTACTAACGTAGACAGGGCATCAAACCATATAATGAATGAAATCGAAATAGCAGCCCCCATATCTCAGTAAGGCGAATAACAAAGAACACTTATAACTATTTTGACCGAAAGAGCTGCGAGCATAATATTAATAAAATTTTATTACAAAAAATAACAAATAAACTCTGAACGTGATTACGAAACAGAGACAATTCTGAAATACAGAAATTACAATTCATGAAGACAGTTAAAAAGAAAAATTCAGGTAGATGTCTTGTTAGTACTTTGATCTTTCATATTGAAGTATAATCTTTAATACGTGGAACCCTTTTGTTTTGCATTGATACATGTTAATTGATCGATTTTATAGTTGGCGTATAAGTCAACCTCTGTACTTTTGAACAACCATATGACGAGAAAGAGAACTGAAATTGGTTTATCAACCCACAAAATTGGAATTAACTACATAGCCATTTAATTGTATATTTCTCTTGAATTCATATGCACCAGATTATATATCATCTTTTTATATACCTATTACCATTACATATATAATTTTATAGGACAAAAAATAGAAGTATTATCTGAAACATGTATTCTCCAGGAATTAGAGATCCATCTGAATTTTAAAATTATAAATTAGTAATTTGAAAACAGAATATAAATATTGAGCCCTCTATTGTACAAAGAAAATAGATTATACTTAAGTTTGGCAAGTAATAAATGCGATATTGTAAATATTGGGAAAAAGAAAGCACAAAATGAAAGTCACTATATTTAAGTCTATACTGTAAATGAAGAAAATATTAACTCCATTACTAGAGTTGACAAAAAGAGTTTATTATTTATAATTGCGCAATTTATAGGTCTCCAACATAATACTTAAACATAAAGACAACATTTTCTGCTGTCAGCTTACAAGTTTAAAGGCTATACAAAAATAGTATTCTGTGCTGCATTTGGTAGCATCCACTTCTCAAAGTTTACAAGCATACAACTGGATAATGAAGAAAATTTTCAACTTTTGGAAGATTGCATGTTTAAATCCAACGTCAATAGTGTATACAGAGAAAAGTTCAGGTATTATGTGATATTTAACATCCCAAGGCTCAAATCTTAAAGGCAATAAAACAGCTGCTGGATTCGTTCTAACCCCTCTATTTGGATAATCAAATAGACACAATTTTCTTACCTTTCTTTGTCTCTGCTTCAAACCAATTTCTTCATCTTTAAATGAGTACACCCATAATTAGACGTAAAGATGAGTTTCTAATTTATTTATTGAAGATTGTTTACATGAAAACACGGAAATTAAGAAGTTTTAACAAAATAATCCTCGAAAAGTCAAATAAAAAAAATGAAACCAATGAGAAAAAATATAATTAGAGCAAAAAGTCGACCAACAATGGATGCCTAAATACTTCAAAGCCTTTAGAATTCTCCTGGGCGTTTTTACAGACATCACAACATGATCTCAACAAAATATGATCAGGAGGACAAGTAAATTTCAAAACAGAATTCAAAGAAGCCTGGTTGATTAGAAGAGCGGTCAAAGAATTTTTATCATTCTAAATTAAAAAAAAAAATCAATTTTTAACAATTTGTACTTTAGAAATATAAACTACCAGGAAAACTATCGAAATAATCTAGTTCATCAAGTAAACCAAACGTAGTTGAAGAATTAATTTACCTCGTTAATGGCATCTCTCAACCGTATACAGGATGCGTTACCAGCTCCTATAACAATTACATGTGGTTGATGATTGCTTAGGAAATTAATAACACGTTGTTGATCATTTTTTCTGCTCTGCTGATCATTTATACTCTGAGATCGCAGAGTAAGTGACCCAGCATGCATCACATCGACCAACTCCCCTTTAGAGTCCAACATCACTAATGCGGTACCTGGCTTTCCAGTTCCCCAACAAGAAGCCGTGACTTTGGGTGCAGCACCCTTCTCTTGTGCAGTAGCGTTGTCCTTGTACTGACATGGTGCCACAGAGACTCTGCTCCACAACTCCCTCCCATACTCCATTAGTAACCAATTTTTCGCCTTAACAGTCAACAATGCCCGTGCTTCCTTCTCCATAGAAGGCAGAAGAAAATTTGAAATAGAATCCTGCAGGATTGACTTCCGCTGCTCATTCCAAATCTGAGTAGATGTTCCCTCACCAACGTTGAGATACATATCATTGCAGGTCATCGTCAACTCTTGTAGGGTATGATCAGGCAACCCTATTTTAACTTGAAGAAGCTTCTCTTCCTCAGCCTTTTGAATGATGAGCCACTGAGCACCCTTAAACTTAGTGAGGGGTTTGTCCTGTAGCCACTTAATGCCTGCGAATTGATGATATGAATCTATTACCATATTTCCTTTCGGTGTAGGGCTGGTTGACATTAGAGCTTTATCCATGTATATACTGCGGATATATTTCCTTAAAGGTATCTCACTGCTTATCTGCACTGCAGACTAGAGAAAATAATAGATTAACTGAGACTAGATGGACTTAAGAGTTATGCAGGAGGAGATAAAAAATCAATGGCATACCATATGCCCAGCGCCTTTGAGTACAGCTTCTGAAGTTTCAAATGTTGCACACTTATATATGGAAGCTATTTTCTCCGGAGATTCCTCTGGATCCGCTTGCTTCTCCATTCCCTATAGTCCAAGAATCCATGAGTTACCCCACCAGTCAATAGTCAATATATATATATATACACAAACACAAAACAAAAGCAAAAAAGTCACCCCTTTCTCAAGAGTTGTTAGAAACCCAAATTTCTCCGGGTTCCCAAATTTGCATGCCAGTGACAATAGTCCTGCCACACTGCATTTAGAATAATACGACTTCTTCACAGGCCTTTTATAACCAACATTGAAGATCTCCTCCTCAACAGGAGGAAAATGTAAATTAAACTTCCTATCAATATCATCAATCTCTCTCTCTGATTCAGCCTTCTTGAGCATATTGGTAATGGAGTCAGACAGCTGCTTATTGAAACTGGCCTCTTCATCAGAGGAAGTCGTTTGACATTCTTCCTCAAAACGTTTGTTATAGTATGGCATAAGAGTGCTCTTCCGCTTCTGAAGAAGCAACCACTTTCTATCCAATTCCCTGATTATCCAAAGTACCTACACCAAAAATGAAGCTTTTTCATCGAGTTCATATGCATTAATTTCTCCCAGTCACTTAATTTAAATTTTTTTTTCCAAAATCTACCTTTTTCCTTGTGCAACACCTATTCCTCGTAACTTAGACAATTGATCTCTAATTTGTTAAGCCCAAACCATCCAACAATAAGCTAGTTAAATTAATGATTACCTTGTGCCATTTCAGCTGAGGCTTTCTCTCACTATCATTCTCATAAATGCTTCCTGCTTCATCCTGCTCTGGATCTTCCAGGAGACTGAGGCACTTCTCCTTCCGGTACATTGCAATAAATGGTATCTAAAAAATAAAGAAAAAAGCTTCAAAAAATTACTAAGCAATTTTATGTGCACTTAGATAACCCAAAAGTGTATTTGAAATCATACTATTACTTACATCATATTTCTTTGCTCGATGCAATTCCAAGAACCTCATAATATCTTCCCTCTTTAATGAACTAAGTAGTCTGCACGATTTACCCTCTTCTCTGTTCTCACTGAATGACGGATATATGTTTGAATCAAGTTGAGTAAGTATCCAAAAACTTTCTTCTTCTATACTTATTTTGTCAACCGGAACAGATCCCACAATGTCCTCAAATATCTGTTTGAAATGGAGACCGATAAAAAATAAATCACAACATTTTGATGACAATTGACTATGTAGGAATCGATAATAAATTTGGAAGCAGGACCTCCATCCTCTCGGGCATGTCTATATCATCTAAACAGTTACCCTTTCCAGCTACATCCACAATTGTCTGGCCGAATGGGTCAGACTTGTAAAACTCATCTGGCTCAGTAGACTCAAATAGAACTTCCCTACGATGCTCTATAACCGGACCAGCCTTGCCAAAACTATATTGGGCTCTTTTTAGCAGTGATGACGAATGCTTGGCTTCACTAAACTTCCTTTGTCTATAAGTTTTAAAATCAAGACATTAAGCCAACAGTAAAACTATTAGTAAATTTACACGCATTCATGTTAATTACAATAAACCTGAGTGAGTCTCTCTCCCTATAGACAACCTCTTCGTCCGCTATAAAATCTGCCATGTCATCCTCTGCATCATCAGATAGGTTCTGCTCATCTTCAACCATATCATCAAAAAGTGATCCTGGAAAGTCAATTCACAAAACAATAGCACCATGAACGCTAGTGAAAAGTCAACGGTGAGTGAAGCAGATTGTTTCTGGGAACGAGATGACTAGTACTATCAGATCATATTAATCCAACAAGCTCTACCATAGAACATCATAGGAAATTCGTATAAGAATATAAAATAGTAAATACAAGTGAAGATAGTAAAAATGAATTCTGATACTCATCACCTCCTTCATCTGAAAATTGTCCCCTTATCTCATTGTCTACGGCAGCCTTTTTGAGCCTCTTAAACTTTCCATCTCCCTAGAACAAACTCAATGAACAAAAACATGATAAATAGCAAGATGCTAATCGTTCTATCTTTTTCTTGAAAATACTCGGAACGCTCTATTACAAAGAAGCAAAAGCAAATATATACCATATTTTCTTGATTGATGCCTGAAATTTTGTTTTCACGAATTAGCTCAAGATCATCATCATCAAGAACAATGCTTTCCGACGATCTTCTGAAATAGTTAGCAAAACGCACTCAGTATTGTTTAAGATATATGAAATTGCATTGCAGGATAAGAAGTGAGAAGGTGTATAAACCGCTTCCTCTTTTTCTTCTTCTTTTGCGTTTGCTTTGAATTTTCTTCTTCCTCTTCTTCATCTTCATCACAACAAACTATAAACCCATCGTCCTCAAACTCATCCAAACCCTCCTCTGCGTCACCAAGTGAGAAAAAAAGATGTCATTTTAGTCAATAAGAAGGTTAAAGTACTGCTAACAAGTTCATTCAAGGGCTTAGAAGTACTGACTTCACTGTAAGTGGCATAGCGTAGGAGAAACAAGTGGTAATAACTAATTATGTATAATTACAATCAAAACCATTTGAGGTCGAAGTTCGAGGACAGAAAAAGCGTTCAGAAAGAGATAGAACAACAAAAATAGCAGGGATGTAAAATAACTGAATCAGAAATTGACTATATACATAAACGAAACTTGAAGAAGAAGAAGAAGAAGAAGAAAGGAAAAACTACAAACAACCAATTACCATGCTATTACAAAAAAAAAACAAAGAAATTGATAGTTAATTTGCTGCGCAACTGAATCATAAGAGTCATATTCAAAATATCTTAAACATGAGAAATTGTTATAAAAACGAATTTTATTGAATATATATAATGCAACGAAATTTTTTTTCTGGATATCTCAGCTTTATTGTGATAATGTAAAGCATCACCATCTTTCATAAGCAAAGGTTCAAACCATGCCAGATTTTGCAGCCCCCGGATATCAGTGGCATATTACGCCAACTCAATAGAGAAAAAAGAAAAATCAATCTCTCATCAACTTTAGAAAAATAACAAAAAAATGAACTCGAACTGAAAATGGCATTTTAAAATTATTAACTACGGTTTTTTTTGTCCCTGTGGAAAAAAGAATGGGAACTTTCACTGCATTAGTGACTGATGACCTATCCAAAAGAGAGGTAAGAGAAGAGCTCATGAGACGACTCACTTTACACTATAATGACCACACAAAGCCAAAAATAGAATCGAAGATGAAGTTGAGTGAGAAAAACGAACAGCAAAAAGAGGAAAGAAGCTAAAGTTTCAAGATTGGGGATTAAAAAAATCGCACAATATATAGAAAGCTGAATATAGTATCACTACCATCTTCTGATTCTTCATGATCACTAGCTTCTTTGTTTTTCCCTTTCTCTGTAAAATGTAAACCCGAATGCACAATTAAAACCCAGAAAAATACCGATCGAAAATACACATGCATGATCAGAGAGGGTTATATATTATATTATTGACCTTGTTTTTCATCGGAAGGCGATTTCCTTCTCCTTCCCATTGTGGTTTCTGCCAGTAAACCTGATAGCTTTTGAACACAGCAACAAGAAGAAAATGGTGGTTCTGAAATTTCAGAGGGAAAGAGCAGAGGGCGCTAGCACAAACCCGAAACGGAAACAGTACTACTGATTATACTGAGCACGAAAAGAGGTACGAATCTGATATGCCCTTTGAATTTACGGGAATGCCACTCGTTCACTGTTTTATTGGTTCGACCGTTCGATTTCGCCACGTCATGGATAGCGAGGGAGATCGGCTTTCTTTGGATTACGTGGTGAGATCTTGAAGGGTTTGGATTGGAAATGGCTGCATGCGATAGAAGAGTCATTTGGCGTAAAAGATTAGGGTAAAAAAGTCATTTGAGAGGGCAGTGCATGGCATCGATGCCGTCGTACCAGCATGCAAATTTTACTAGTATGGAATTTTCAGCAAATAAAAATAAAAATTTTCTTATTCTTTTTTTTCCGCCAAGAATTTATTTGGTCGCGTGATGATAATTTAAAACTCTTTCATTGGACCCTTCACTGGAATTTCAGCTCCACAAGAAGCATGTTGGTCGTCCTCTCCACTGGAAAAAAATAAATAAAGACAAAGAACGAAAACTGCATGGATGTATAATAAATAAGCTAAAGGAGATTAAATGAACAAATGATTAATACATATACTGAAATATTATATAATTTTTGTAAATATATTTATAATATAAAATATATAGAACTATATAAAAAATATGAATATTTATAAAAATATATATTATTTTATCTTTAAACAAAATGTTCATAAATTAAAGGAATCAAGCATTCAATTTTCGAAATAGTTAATCAAATTTAATATTATGTTCAAGCTTATTTATTTAATAAATGAATTAAATCGAAATGAATCACACTTGGCAAAGGCACAATCTTAAGTCAAGCACTGTAAGAAATAAAAATTTCAGTGATGACTTTTTTGTGGTAATTAAAAAAGTTGTTACTGAAATTTATTTTCAGTGACAATTTATTAAAGTCGCCGTTGAAACTTAACCTTTCAGTAGTGACTTATTAAAATCGCTGTTAAAACTTAATCTTTCAGTGGCTACTTAGAGGAGGTCGCTACTAAAAGTAAAATTATTTTTCAGTAAGATTTTTAGTAGAGACTTTAAGTCACCATGGAAAGTAAAAAATTCAATTTTCCCTCTTATTTTCATTTTTATCGCATTTTAACACATTTAAATAAGAAAATGTGTTAAATATTTACTAATAAAATAAATTTTAAATTTTTTTAACATAAGTTAATTTTTAATTAAATACTCAATTAATATAGTAAAATTTTAAAAATTAAATTAAACATGTATATATTTTTTAAAATTTGAAATAGCTATTTATTTTAAAGCAAATAATAAAGAAAAAAAATTATTTTTATTAAAATAAATTAAAGATAAATTTTTTAAAAAATTCAAAATACACCGTATCCTTTGAAAACTCCTTATCATATTACTTAAATAATTCTCACAACTATTATATAATTTTCAATTAGCATATGTAATTTTATAATTTTGTTAGATACTATAATATTTAGTTAGCTAATTACCATAAAAAAAAATCAAAAAGTGATAGAATTGTTGACGTCATTGCACCGAAAAAGAAAAGTATAATAAAATATTGATTTTTTCTATAAAATATATATGTATATAAAATAAATTATTTATCAAATAATGAGAATCTAAAGAAATTATTTATATTTGTATCACTCGTTAAAACGAAAAAAAAGGTGACCATTTTAAGGTTTAATTTTATATGAATATAAATTTAAAATGGGAATCGCTTGTAATGATTAAAAAACCCATTTCTTCTTATTTTTCGTTACAGTCGTGAGCCAGTGATCATAAACCCAGAATTCCCAACCCGGCAAAGCCCTAATTTTCCCTCCCCAATTTCACAAACCATAGCAAATCCAATGCATCCAAAACCTGGTCGGAACCTCCAAATCCTAGTCCGAATTCCTCACCTACGAATTCCTCCCCAATCTATAACCTTTTCTTTCTCCACCAATCAAACCATTTTCCACCTCTAATACTCCTATCATCGTTCTATTTCACCCTCAATGGTAAACCTCTCAGCGATGATACCCCTGTTCCGAATTCCAAAATTACTCGCTTTTCCACCCTGCTTCTGCGATTCAGGTTCCGTGGCGACGGTGGCGATGGCGGTGCAACTAGTGTAGAGTCCCGCGATTGCTATCTCAATATGTACGCTGACAAGAAGCCCGATAAGGTAGACCCAAATGAGCAAAGGTTGTTCAAGTGGTTAAATTGTGGTTTATCGAACGATCCATTGAGGGAACCTTGTGTGGTGGATAAACTAGGAAATATCTTCAATAAGGAAGCACTGGTGGAGGCATTTTTGGGGAAGAAGCTGCCTAAGGAGTTTGGGCACTGGTAGATGCCAACTAGTTTAAAGTGAAGTTGACGCTATCAAAATCAAAGGGCAAAATTTTGTTCGCTCAAGTTGAGGAGGATTTTATGGACCAGGTTCTTAGTTTCCTTTCTCTCCCTCTAGGCGCTGTAGAGCGTGTTTTAAAAGGCAACTCTTGTTTGGGCTGCATGGATAAGTTGTACACGAGCATAGCTGATTTGCAAGGTAAATATCTCATGTCAGAGGAAGTAAAGAACATGATCAGCAATCCTCGTATTGCCCCACAATTCAAAATCTATAACCAGGTTTTACCAATCACTGAAGTGTCACCTTCTCAACACTCTTGTTATACCAAATCGTCGTCTGGTTATTCAAATTATTCTCTTATCTAGTTGCTGCCGGAGAGTATAGTCATAATCATAATATTAAAACATGTACAGAAGAAATTTATTCACCTCTGACTTTGTTGGACCCGAAGGCTACTACTACCAGGGAAACATCAAATCCTGGGGGCTTTGTTAAGGTACCTTCGTTGTTCATGGTGACATATGACTTGTTTGTGAAACCATTTTCATTCATCTATGCTGCAGTTTCATTTCTGAATGAATCAAAACTGGGAAATAGGCTCTGATGTGAGGTTGAGTTTTTCATAGGATTGGATTTTTGTGTGTTTTTGTGGCTGCCCATTGTTAGAGCATAATCGAGTTACCATATCAGAAGGGTGTGCCTTTATTGTTTAATATGCAAAATGAAGTTTTTGGAGAATTCTACTCATATCCTGAATTGATCTGCTAGCCTTTAATGTAATTTGCCATAATCCAGGTTTGAGTTGAACTTCGTTGTAAATGTGTTAGGCACTTATATCATGACAGAATCAATGCTGCCATTAGTGCAAAAAGCTGCCCCTGATGCTCGTGTCATTACAGTTTCCTCTGGTGGAATGTATACTGTTCCCTTGACTGAAGATCTAATGGTAACTGTTTTATGAACATGTCAGCTGCCTCAACATCCATATGATATTAATAGTGTATTTGATTTGTCTCGATTCAGTACTCTTAGAGCAACTTTAATGGGGTTGAACAATATGCTAGAAACAAGCATGTCCAGTCAGTTAAATTAATGTTTTTGGGCAGCAGGGACAGAAATTAAGGCTTTTATTTGACAATTTAGTGATTAATAGTAAAATAATAGGGAAAATGATAGAATAAAATGGCCATTTTTGTTTTGGTAATAAAAGCTTTGGAATAGTTTTGGTAATATTTCTAGCATATTCTAAAAAAAATGTGAGAATTTCAGCTTTTACCAATTAGACATGTATAAGGTGATTTACTGTACAGTTCTTTCTATAAATTTGGTTTGCATGAACTGAAAAGAGGCTCTACTATCAATGTCTAGTGAAACAGTTTCAAAATATTATTTGAGCATGTCTTTGTATTTCATAAGCTTTACAATCCCATCCTCTGTTCTAGATAGAATCTGGCAGGCCTCTGAAGAACTCACCTACTGTCTTCCTACAGATTCATATAAGTTTCCCATATAATATGCCAGGTAGCACTAATAGAAAATTGGGCTGAGAGATACAAGAACAATGGGATAGGATTTTACTCAATGCACCCAGGTTGGGCTGAGACTCCTGGGACTACCAAGAGTTTGCCAAGCTTCTCTCAAAAGTAAGTCCTTACATTATCCATAAAATCTATTTATATCATTCAAGTAACATAGAAAAATAAACATTAGTTGGTGCATTCTAAATAGTACTTATTTTTTATTTCGATGATTTATAGGCTTTCGGAGAAGCTTAGAACAAGTGAAGAAGGTGCAGACACTGTTATTTGGTTGGCTTTACAACCAAAAGAGAAATTGGTACCAGGTGCATTTTATTTTGATTGGTAACTAATCCAAATTAAAAATAAATAAAAATGGCAAGCAGTAATTTTATTTTGGACAATGCAAACAATTGTCCACTAGTGACTACTCAAATAAGAAAAGATATGGTTTCTCACTTTTTGCTTAAGGACGGTCCTCTATGACCTATTTGATGTTTGCATGTGATAAGGAAAAAGAAAAAATAAAGGTAAGAATAAAGACTTGGGAATAAAAAGAGGTACCAAGATGTAGTATTGCCATTGCCGAGAATGGCATAATTCAATGGAAAGAGGTAAAGAAGAAGAAAAAATGTTTGAGACTTGCGTAAAAGATTAGGGCGAACAGGTCATTTGAGAAGTGGCAGTGAGTATGGAAATGAATCCTTTGGAATTTTTTTTAATTTGTTTTAATAATAATGAGTTATTTTATTTTATTTTTTGTTTTGAAATAAATAGTTGTTTTTATTTGTTAAAGATATATGTATTTTTAATTGAATTTTTAAAATTTAATTTTATCAATTTAATTTTGTAAATATTAATTTATTTTAAAAAATATTTTTACAAGCAAGTTTACATAATCGAATTGAATATATAATTAAATAAAATAATTATTTTAATTAATCAAAAAAATTTATTAAATTCTATTAATATAGTTAATATAAAAATATTGTTAAAGAAAGATTAATTTCTTAAGTAATATGTTAGAAAAATTAAATATTAAAAATATCAAATTAAAATTTTGAAATTTTGAAAGGTTTTCATGATTTAAATAAATTGAAATAAATATATTATTATTAAAATAAATTAAAAAAGAAAAAAGAAAAAAAATCTAAAACGCAACAAAAATGTATGCTTAACACATTTTTTTTATTTTTTATAATTAAGAATTTATATAATTAAAATAAAAATATAATATAATTAAATTAAATTATTTAAATATATTTTTAAAGTATCAAAATAAAAATTAGCTCTTTTATTTTTAAATTTTGAAAAATTGGTGATTAATTAAATTAAAATAAGTATATTATTATTAAAATAAATTAAAAAGAGAAAAAAAAAACAAAACGCGGTAAAAAGCGGCCTTTGGCCCATATCCTCCGTATCCCCAAAAGGAGCAGCTTTCCCAAACAGAGTAACCTGGCTTACGATCAATAGTCATATTTCCTGAGTTTCCAGAGTAAGCACCTCCATCAAGCTCTTGGAATCCAACTTCAACGTGATCCTCCGCGGAAGCCTCAAACCTTCCCAGGCCTCTCACATGGACTCCTCTGCCGTAGCTCCTAATTCTACGGGCCTAGTCTGCCTGCCACGTGTCTCCGGCTATTCTATCGCTTACTGTCCGAAGAAACGAAGAGACAGATCAGCATTAGCACGTTGTCCTGCTTACCTCGTTCAAGATTTGAGAAGATTTGAGAATTAAAGCTTCAACGGTAATTTCTACTTTATAATGCAGGGTGGATGCTTTAGCTATTCCAGTCTCTTTTTTTGTTCAGTTCTTCTGAGCTTGCTGTTTTTGGTGTTGCTACAGAGTTCATATCATATTTCAGAGTTTCCACAACTTTTTGCATTGATTCCAACAGTAAGCGGCCTGTTCTGAAATGGGAGAACAACATGCCATGGCCAGACAAACTCTCTCTTGCTGAGAAAGCCGTCTATTTCGAGGTATTTTATGATTTTATAAGATGTTCATGCGATACTTTTTAATAGACCTTGATATTTGTATCCTTTAACATGTGTAATCTGCCGAAATCTCTGATCTATTTCTCTTATTTGTTAATATTATGTGCAAGGTCATTGTATTGCCATTGGATCCTTTCTACATGTGATGAGACAATTATCTCAGTCAATGGGCTAGCATTTTCGTCTTTTTTTAAAAACCCTTGAGTCACCTTACATGGCAGAAAGAATTGGAGAAGTACAGATGGATTTTTTACGATCTTCCATCCCTAGACATCTTTTTTTCTTTGTGGAAAAAAATGGATTATGCTGATGAAAAATTGTGGTAACTTTGAAGTTTAAACCCAAATCTCAATGCAATTTGACACCTACTGTAATATTTATATTTATTCAGATTCCAAGATTCCATCTAATCATGCAAAATATGTTTTGGCGCATGTTGAAATTCTCCATGAGCAGAGTCAAAAGAATAGAAATTAAAATAGACTGTGTGTGTCTACTAGTGAATGGGGTGAATCTTCATGATTCACTGCCCTCCTCTTCAACTCAAGGAAATTATAGGGAAATAGGATTTTAACTTTGGAAAATGTCATCTAGTTTAATTTTTATATATTATGCTTGCTTTCATTTTAGTTTTAGTTTGATATGTTTCAATTGTTAGTAATTCACCTTGGAGATCTAGTTGTAAAGATTACAATTTTTCCTTTAAGCCAACAGTCTGAAACATAGATTTGAAAAAGTCAGTGATGCAAGATGGTAATCATTTTTACCCACTTTAGTGACTTAGTGCCACGCACATGAATTTTATTTTAATAAGATGGATTACAGGTAAAATATAATTGGAAAAAGTCAATGATGCAAGATGGTAATCATTTTTACCTACTTTAGTGACTTAGTGCCACGCACATGAATCTTATTTTAATAATTACTAAAATTAATAATCTATAATTGTAACCCTTACCACCAAATCTCCAAAATGAATTACTAACAACTGAAACATATCAAACTAAAACTAATCAATTTTAGTAAAGTGATAGCAAGCATAATATATAAAAATTAAACTAGATGACATTTTCCAAAGTTAAAATCCTATTTCCCTATAATTTTCTTGAGTTGAAGAGGAGGACAATGAATCATGAAGATTCACCCCATTCACTAATAGACACAATCTATTTTAATTTTTATTCTTTAGACTCTGCTCATGGAGAATTTCAACATGCGCGAAAGCATATTTTGCATGATTAGATGGAGTCTTGGAATCTTATATGAATAAATATTACAGTAGGTGCGAATTGCATTGAGGCTTGGGTTTAAATTTCAAAGTTACCACAATTTCTCATCGGCATAATCCATTTTTTTCCACAAAGGAAACCATGAATATCATGATAATTCGAGTAAATTATTGTGAGACAAATAAGATTTTGGCTAACAACAAAAGATGTTTGGGGATGGAAGATCTTACAAAATCCATCTATACTTCTCTAATTCTTTCTGCTAAGTAAGGTGACTCAAGGGTTTTGACCCGTTAAAAAAAAGACGAAAATGCTAGCCCATTGTAGATAACTGTCTCTGCACATGTAGAAAGGATCCAATGGCAAGACAGTGACCTTGCACGTAATATTGACAATAAGAGAAATAGATCACAAAATTCCATAGACTACACATGTTAAATGATGCAAATATCAAGGCCTATTAGAAAGTATCATATGAACATCTTATAAAATACCTCGAAATAGATGGTTTTATCAGCAAGAGTGAGTTTGCTTGGCCATGCCACGTTGTTCCCCCATTTCAGAACAGGCTGCTTACTCTAGAACCAATGCAAAAAATTGTGGAAACTCTGTAGCAAAACTATAAACAACAAGCTCGGAAGAATTGAACAAAAAAAAGATACTGGAATAGCTAAAGCATCGCCCATATTATAAAGCAAAAATTACCATTGAAGCTTTAATTCCCAAATCTTGAACGACGTAAGCAGGACAATGTTTTAATGTTGATATCTCTCTTTGTTTCTTCGAATAGAAAGGGATAGAATGGCCAGAATCACGTGGCAGAGTTGGTGGGCTTGGCTTGTAGAGTTAGGAGCTACGATAAAGGAGTCCATGTGAGGGGCTTGGGAAGGTTTGAGGCTTGCGTGGAGTCGTAGGTTTAAGAGGGTCATGTTGGAGTTAGATTCTAAGAGTTTGGTGGAGGGAGGTACTTAACTCTGGAAGTTTAAGAAATATAGCTATTGATCATAAAGTCAGGTTATTGTGTTTGGGAAAATTGCTGCTCCTGGGGATATGGGCCAAAGGTGCGCTTTTTACCGTTTGGATTTTTTTTCTTTTTAATTTATTTTAATTTAATTAATCTTTAAAATTTAAAAATAAAAGAGTTAATTTTTATTTTGATATTTTAAAAATATATGTTTTAACTTCATTGTTTCAAAGTTTAATTTTTTAAATATCTTACTTAGAAATTATTTTTTTCTTTAAATATATTGACCCTGCCTAGTTTGTGTTTGTGAAGACTTCTCTATTTATTTAATTTTTTTTTTTTTTAAAAAAGCAAGTCTTTACTAAACAAACTCCTCAAATACCTTAAGATATTGTACATAGTCTCCAATTGTTCATATGATGAGTGCATGAATTAACTCACGGCCTATGAAGCACGGACACTTCGTTTTAAGCCGTGTCGACGTGTCGGACATTCTACGGACACGACACTCCTCGGACACTCATGGGACACCGTGTCTGACGCGTGTCCCGTGTCCAACTTTTTTTTAAAAAAATATTAGAAAAAAACTCGTGTTAGACACTTTTTTGAACGTATCCGACACTTATTTCAGACATTTTAGACACATATCCTACATCCTTTTTACTTTTTATATTTTTATTTGAAGTTAAAACCCAAAACCGACGATCATAACTTGTATCTTGGTCATTGCAACATGTCTTCCATTGAAGTTGGGTTCCTATCATCCATCGTAGCTTGCATCTAAATCATTGCAACTCTATTGTTTGTTTTTGTTGACCATAGAGTAAGTTCTTCTATTTTCTCTTATTAGATTTGTCTGTGTGTGTGGCTATTTGCATATTCTTTTTCAACAAGCCTTCGAAATTTGTTTCTACGCAAGCATATATACCTATTCGAAAGTTTGCTTTTGGGTTTCAAGATTTTTTATTGAGGAAAAGGAAACGAAATTCTTCTAATTTTTGTATTGTCTCTTAATGTTTTACATAATCGCAATAGCAAAGAGCTGATATAGCTTTTGTTTATGGTGAGGGAGTTGAATTATAATAATACACATATAATTCTTTTTATAGTTGCTCTCTTGCTTTTATTCTTTGTTATTATTGTATGTGCACATAATTTTTGTATTCTTTGTTATTTTTTGTTCTTGTTAATGTTGAAATTTTATCGGTTACAAATTTATCTTTGTATAATTTAGAATTAGAAAGTTCTTTTCACAAACGAAGAAAATAAAAATAATAGCATTGATAAAGAATATATTGAAGAAGAATGAATGTTGATTGTATTATAAATTTATAATAATTTTTTTGGTAATAAGTTGTAAAGTGAGTTATAAATATTATTGTTTTCTAGTACTATATATATATATATATATATATATATATATATATATATATATATATATATATATATATATAATTTTTATTTTTTAATTTACGTGTCTTCAACGTGTTGTGTCCTATATTTTTTTAAAATTCACGTGTCACGTGTTCGTGTCCGTGTCGTGTCCCGTATCCGTGTCCGTGTCCGTGCTTCATAGCTCACGGCATAGACTGTGAAGGTGATATTAGGCCTTGTATGGGAAAGGCAAATGAGTTTTTTTACAAGACCTTGATTTTGACCTTTGTCAATTGGTACTCCATTTGAGATTTCTTCCAACTTCTGATTTAGGTCCATAGATGTATAGTTAGCTCTATAGCTACTCACTCCTATTTCTTCTAATAGAGGTTAATCCAAATTTATGGCTATAAATAGTAGTATGCGGACGATAGTCAATTTTGTTACTGGAGCAAATGTCTCTTATTAAGGGTCTATATGTACCAATTATGCTTTATATTGTTTGAAAGATCTGTTTGTATTAAACTTTGCAGCTCATTTGCAACCAACTACTAGCTTTTCCTCTGGTAAGTGTATTCTCTATTTTTCTCTAATGCCTCCATTTCCTTGAGGATTGCCTTCTTCCATGCGTGAACTGTTAGCATTTCTTGTATAGACTTAGATATATCTACTTTTGATAAATGTGAGGCAAAGGCAGAATAGGATGGTGATAAGTCTTGATATGACACAAAATTTAAAAGAGAATGTTGAGAATATGATCAAACACCTTTTCTAAGGGTAATAGGAATATTAGGAGATTCAGACTCAAAGAGTTTATTTGGATTCTCATATTCTAGTCTGGAATCTAATGCTTGACATTGCAAAAATATAATTACATCTCTATTACTCTAAATCTTTTATTATTTGTATAAACTTTCCTAAACATCCATCATTGAGGCATATCTTATCTATTGTATTAAAATTTTATTCGGGCATCACAATAGGCAGTTGATTTTCAATATTTAAAGTGTTGAACACAAATGCAACCTCAACGATAACAGGATGTTTAAAAAAATTTATACAAAGAATAAACAAACTTAGAGCAATAGGGATGTGCACTCTTCCTTGTTTTGATTACATGTTCCAAATAAACACCCTTTTATTTATAATTAATAATTAATATAATCATCTCTTCGCTGCCATCAAGTTGATGATAAAACTTTTACTAAACATCTCTCACTTCTATATCCATACCTTATCTCGCAGAAGACTAGGTATAGAAGTGAGATTGTGTCTTCTACTTCTTTGACTGCGTGCTTGCCGCTCAATCTTTCTCAATTCTGGCCAGCTATAGCTGGTGTTTTTCCTAATAGCATCTTATAATCACCTTCGTCCATCTGAACATTAATATGGATTCAAGTCCTTTCATAAAGCCTCTGAAGTTTGGTAGGAAATTTTTTTCCAAACTTATTTTCATCTCTTGTCTTTGCTGTCAACTACTTTATTCACTTTTTTGTTAAGAGATTCTCTCTCCTTCAAATCTGTGACTCTGAATTTATTGTGCCACTCGTTAGCTTATATGTAAGGTACTGATTCAAGGCATTGTCATTACGGAAAAATCAATAAAAAATGGAAAATAAACAGTAATTTAATATAATTAATGTCTGTTATATGAATCTAAGTCTAAACTATTTATGATCCTGCATAGGTACCCTCATTAGCCTTATATTGTACAGGACCACATTTTCCTCTCGTCTTTTTGCAAAGACGTGCTTTTGTTATTTAGAGTATAAGCTTCAAATAAAATTTGTTTTGATGCTTGCCGCTTTATCTCTTTTGATCTGCAGTGCATTGCATTGCATCAATAATTTGAAGGAAACGTGATACTTTTTTATACAAATGTCTTTAAGTTCTTTTCTGAGAGAGAGAGAGAGAGGGGATGTGGATTCTTCTTGATCTTCAACTGATTTGTGGTGGTAGAAATGATGGTTAGGCTTGCTGTTTTTAATAAATGTACAAAGTTCTTGAAATTGTAGTCTATCCAGGGAGCTGAATTATGTCACGAGCTTATCTCTAAATTCTAACTATATCATGTTCATTTTTGTGCTCTACAGAATTCAATAGTGATTGATGAAGACCTCCAATCAAATAGCGCTAGATCACTTAAGACATTGGTTTCTGTAGGGATGAGATTGGGCATCTCCACAAAAAAATCACCTTTTGCCTAACTCGGAAACCGTCAGCAGATGTTTGTCTAAGTAGCGTCCAGCAAGGTTCAGACAAGAGTAATTATTTTCAATGTTATGTTTTATCAATTTTCAGTTTATGATGCTTGTGCTTGCTAAATAATCTTCTAAGTTAGGTTATATACCTAAATTTGGATTTTTGGATAGGAGATTTCAGTATTCAGATTCTATGATTATATCATTATATAAAACAGTAACATTTTGACCCTTAAGACATTGAATTTGGATATGGATATATAAAATTTGCTTTCTTAATCATATCTAAATCCAAATCTTCACTACACTAGACATGAGACTTAAAATTTCAATCGCGAATCTCTGGCCTTCAAAATCTTGAATTACTGTTACAGTATAATGTTTACTTTTGTAGTTAGAATATAATCTTTGGTTTTGTATATATGAATTTTACTGTCTAAGCAATACAATTTTCTATTCAATAGAAAGATCTTTTCAAAGCAGCCGACAAGAACAGGGATGGTGTTGTTAGAATGGATGAGTTGGCTGACCTTCTTGCCTTTGAACGAGAAAAGTAATTGCCCATATAGATTAGAGACTACAAGCTTTAATTTTGTTTATATTTTACTGTATCCTTTTGCCACCATTACAAACATGATTGAAGATTTCATTTGTATTGCTATATCTTACTGTATCCTGTTGTCCACAGTTGGCAGTAACAGGTTGCTGAACTGAATACATAAAATCAGAATCTGTTTCTGATCTTTGGTTTGCATATATTAATTTAAATTCCCAAAATGTTCATGAATAAATGTAGTCTAGGAGTTGAAAAATCTTCTCTTTATGCTGATTCTCTGTGTATTGGCATCTGATTCTTTTTTGTTGATTTCTAGTATTGCAAGGAAACGTTGTTGTCCTGTTTGTGGTGAGGCTCTTCAGGCTTCGGACAAGCTGAACACAATAGTCCTTTTAACTCTATCAACGAAGGGACTAGGAACTAGGTGCTAACTGGAGGATTCTTGACAGAAAAACAGGCATCAAAACCCAAGAGTCATACCTTATTTTGAAAACTGATTTTTTAGGGTGATTGTTTATAAAGCTTGCAAGTTGCCTCTCTCATGAAAGCCTATGATCTGTTGCTAATTCAGATCCAATTTTGTCATTAAGATGCAATGTGCAGTACCTCAAAATTGTAGAATGAAGTAGGACGAGAAATACACGACACAATTTAAAATATAAAAGATACCGTGACATATAGTAATTTTATTTTAAATTATTTTGTATATTATAATGTTGGTGAAACAAACACAATAATTTGGGATGAATCATATATATGACCTTTACCATGTAACCAAAAGCCACCACTGTCAAAGGATACCGTGCTATTTTTAAAGTATTTATATTAATTTTTAGTTAAATATTTTAATTTGTTAAAGGCATTTCCAAATAAGAAAAATAAATGGCTTGCTAAACATGATTGAAGTATTTAGAGTCCCCAAAATCTACGAAGAGTCATGAACTGAGACAAATAGAGAAATAGTGAAAAGAGTCATGAACTGACAATGACAATGATGAAAGTTTCAATGGCTGTAATTTTCTTTTCAATTATCCTCTTCACTCCCTAATTCATCTATTTCTCTCCAAATTCCTCCCCTCCCTCGTCAACTTCAAAATGCTAAAAGACACGGAGAATACGTTCTTGAATGTTGTTTTGAATGCAAAAAGGAGACAGCAGCACAACGTTCTTCTTTATACTTCATATGTTTAGATTTTTGTATTGAAGATTGTTATCACGACTATTCCTTTGAAGAATTAACAACCATTATGGTAATACATTCCTGACTTCACTTTTTTTTTCTACCTTTTTTTAAAAGCTATTTTATTTTATTCTCTAAGGATATATATGTCTTTCACCAAAAAAAAAAAGTACTTTCTCACAATTTTCTTTTTAATTTATTCATTTTTACTATGACTCTAATTTATCTATTTCATTGCACTTTGTCTAATATTGCTTAAGTTATATGTTAATTTTAATACGAAATTATTAAAATATTCTTATTATAGAAAAGAATATAAAATGAAATATCAAACAAACATAATGTTATTTAGCTTATCTTATATGTCTATCTTTAAAGTTAACTTTTAATTTAGATGATAGAGGACAAAGTACGATAAAATTGATAATTTTTTTTTATTTTCAAAAGACATATTATTACTAATTTGAATTATTATATTTCAATTATAAAGAATAAAATTTAAATTGTACATTACAAGTATGAAATTTTGATTTACAACTTGAACTTTGACTTTCCAACTTACAAGTTTTTTTTAGAATAAAAGATTTCCAAAAAGTAAGATCTATCACCTCTTCTTCCATCTTCCCTCTCCTTCTACTTCTCTCTTCTCTCTTCCTTTCCCCCTTGCTGGTGCGGCCACCAATTGCGGAGATTGATGGATTATGTCGTGCATATATACATTGAGGGATAGAAAGTGAGTCCCACTTATCTCTTTGCCATTGATCTTGGACAATATAAATAAGGCAAAGAACAAGGCAAACACTGCTATTCACCAATATTCCTAATTTTGTAGAAACATTCTTTTACAATCAAATAAATTGGAAAGAATGCAAGTATGAACATAACGATAATAAACAAAAGTTTGACGGGTTTACTTTATTGTCTTTCCAAATGGCCCATTAGTTTTTTTTTCTGCCCTCCTTTTTTATACCGTTTTCATAAATGGTCCATGGATTATTAGATTTTTCTTTTAGTGACTACCAATGTATTTTTTATCCAATTAAATGAAAAATTAATTTTTTTTCAAGTCAAAAATGCAAAACGTAAAACTCTTTTCAACTTAATTTTTTCAGAAATTGAATTTTTCTCACTTGTTAAAATTTAAATAATAACTAATTTTTCTATCAAGTAACCTTGGGTACACATGGCCATTTTTTTTTTCCTAAATGGATGAGTATTTTAGGTTTTTTATTTATTTTAAACATTGGATATTTTGATATTTTGAATTAAGGACTTCTTGAATTTTTATTGTTATTTTAAATAGGCAGGTACATATTCAAGCGAGTAATTATATAAGTTTCATAAAAAAAATCATTAACGGAAAGAAAAATTTTGGAACAAAAATGTAATATTAACAAACTTAGGAACAAAATTGAAAATTTTATGAAACATAAAAGACAAAAAAAAAATTCCACTTATATATTAATTAGATGATATCTCATATTATTTTTATCCCTTTTTCTCAGTGTTTATAATTATTATGATTGTGTTTGGCCACTAAGTATGTCTTATTATAGCACCATAAAACCTTAGCATGCTTAATTATGTGCCGGAAGAAAAATAACAGCCATTATGTTATTTTATAAATTTTTAAATGAAAGATAATAATTAATTAATTTTAAAATTTTAAGTAAACAGATTCACAATTTGATTGTTATAAGTTGGAGTATAAATTTCGCTATTACTTGTATCCTTTTAAGTATTCATTCAATTTGAAAGTCTACTTAAATTAAAGCGTTCTTTCTTCAACTTAAATTTTTTACTGTCAAAAAATAATAATTATAAAACCTAATAATATTTTATTAGTAAAAAGTGATATAACTATTAGAATGCTAACTTAATTTTTTTGTTCTAGTGAAGCAAATAACCAATGATACTACTAAAAAAGAAGATAATATCTTTCTTTAGAGTGTTTTTAGTTGTATTGATCATTTTTCAGTTTTTTAAATTAATTTAATAATATATTTATATTTTAATACATATTCATATCTTTTAACTTAAATCATATTAAATATTTTATTTATATTTTAAATTAATTTAATCGTAAATTTATTAAAAATTCTTTATGTATCTCCCATGTGCGTATATTTTGTGATATGTTGATACTTCTAGCTTTTTCTTTTTCTTTTTTCATTTGGCCATGTGAATGTCCTTTTCTAAAGAATTTACAATTTAAATAATAATTTTTAATAAGAATATAAATAAAAATAATATAAATTATCTAATTATTAATAGAAAGATAAATAAATTAAATTGTCTATCATAAACTTACAGAAAGTAGAAATTTTCATTCCATTAATGAATTCTACAATTTTTTTTTTTAGGGAAAGAAAAAGGGGCATACAAGCCTGAAAGAAAGTAAAAAAAATGGTACTACGTAGAAAACCCACGGAGCACCCAAGGCCCCGTTCCATCACCGAGAAGCTTCAAACCCATAACAGAAGAACGGGAGATGCATCCTCCGCCGCGCGTCCAAATTTAATTAAATTATTTTGGGTGCGTTTTGGAAATTTTTTTTAATTTATTTCAATAACAATAATTTTTTTATTTAAAATAAACAGTTGTTATTGATTTGTTAAAGACATATACATTTTTTAATTTTATTTTACCAATTTAAATTTTTAAATATTAATTTATTTTAAAAAATATTTTCAATTTTACTCTATTAGTAAATTTTTAATATATTTTTATATCTGTTTATATAATTAAAGTGAAGATATAATTGCATAGATGTACAATAAATAAACTAAAGGAGATTAAACGAACAAATGATTAATATATATATATATATATATATATATATATATATATATATATATATATATATATATATATATATATATATATATATATATATATATATATAATATTTTATTTTTAAATTAAATGTTCACAAATTAAACAAATTAAGTGTTAAATTTCTGAAATCGGCTCATTTAATTAATCAAATTTAACATTATGTTTAAACTTATTCATTTAATAAATAAATTAAATGACATCAAACTAAATTTTTATATAAGCTAATGGCAATTATAATACAAAATATGAATATTTATAATATTTTATTTTTAAATTAAATGTTCACAAATTAAATAAATTAAGTATCAAATTTTTGAATGCAGCTCATTTAATTAATCAAATTTAATGTTATGTTCAAATTTATTCATTTAATAAATAAATCAAACAATATAAAACCAAACTTTCATATAAGCTAATGGCAAAGGCAGAATTTTAAAATTAAGAGAGTCAATCGGTGACTAATTCAAATAAAAAAAATAAAAATGGCAAACAATAATTTTATTTTAGACAATGCAAGGAATTGCCCTCTAGTGACCGGTCAAAATAAAAAAAAATATATAAGGTATGTTTATTTTTAGTTTTAAAAAATTGTTTTTTATTTTTAATCATTTTTAAAATAAAGAAACTAATTTGATAATTTTTATTATTATTATTTAAAAATAAATTTTAGAAATAAATTATTTTTAAAACAAAAACAAAAAAAATTATTTTTATTTTTTTGTTTTTATTTTTAAAACACAGCAAATAAAAAAATAACATATTTTTAAAATAATTTATTAAACAAATATTTTTTATTTTATAAAATGATTTTTAAAAATAAAAATAAAATCAAATAAGTTCATAATTTTTTAAATTTTAAGAATTTTTCATGTGCTCTATTTGGTATTTGAATGGGATAAAAAAAAAGAAAAAAAAATAAGAATAAAGACTAAAAAATAAAAAGAAGTGCCAAGATGTATTGCCATTGACGATAATAGCATAATTCAATGGAAAAAGTTGAGGAAGAAGAAAAAGTTGTTTGAAACTTGTCACAGAATGTCATGTTAAACACAAACTTTATAGAAGAAAAAGAAGTGCCAAGATGTAGTCACCTGCCTCACTTTATATATAAGCACAAACTAGAAACAAATAGAATTAATCAATTTATTAAAAAATAAATTTATTTAACTTTTTAAAAGTGACTCAACCAAACTAAATCTAACAATTGATAATCAATTTGATTTAGTGAACTTTTGTCCTCTTAATTTTATTATAACTAATAAAAATTATAATAAATAAATATACAAACATACATACTATATACACATCTCAAAGTTTATAAAATTTTAAATATTAAATCTAAAGTTAGTGTTTAATTAATAAAATAACAAAAACAATATAAAACAATATAAATTATAAAAAAATTATATTAATTCATTTGATTCATCCTTTTAACTAATATCAAAACAAACTATTTGATTCTCACTAAAAAGAAAATCGAACTACATCAATTCAAATAAATTTTGATTGATTTTTTATGATTTGATTTGGTTTAATCCATTTAGATGGGTTTTGAAAAATCATATTAGTAAAGGAAATATCATTATTGTACAAAGTGAAGAACTGCTTATGCCCTCAAATTTATACGAGTTACCATATCATCGGAGAAGGCGGGAAGGGGTTTTAGTCACAATTGCGGACAATATATTTTCAAAAAGTTTCTATCCTTTCATTTCTTGAAGATTTTAAATTGTAAAATATATTACATTCTTTTTATTTTAATTCATTTATTTATAAGAGAAAAGTGACACTGCTTACACAACATTAAAGATTAGACGTATGGATCTTCTGCGATGGACAGGACACAGCACCGCGTGCTATGCCTTTTTTAAGAGAGAGACCAGACGACTGGTGAGCCACCAGTCGCCTAATCTAAAAAAAATTACCAGGCGACTGGTGACTCACCAATCGCCTGGTCTCTTAGTAAAAAGGCCACAGCATACGGTGCTGCGACCCTGTCCACCGCAGAGATCCTAGTCCAAAGATTAGACTGTCTGTAAAAAACGAGAGAATATGTTGAGTGGGGTGGGGGATAAGACAAAACCCCACCGGGGAGCAGGGCGAGGAGAGGGCATGCTAGAAAAGGGCAGGAACGGATAGGGAAAAGCCTGTTCCAATCTGCCCCATTGCCAACCCTATTAACAAGCATAACCTTTTGATATATTTTCTCCCTCTAAAACATTGGAAAACCCAGATCAGGAATTCTCAAAATTGATGTTTACACATAACATAAACGTAAATGGATCATTTCCCACATGAAATTATTGCAAAAATGGCCTCGTAGTGACAACAGTTTTTATAATCACGTCAGCAGGTACATAAATATTAGGTGAAAGGCATTAGAAGTTAACTTACCCTGTGATCCCACAACATCTAATACCAACCCTATACTCTCCAGACCTATATTTTAATATTGAAGTAATCTGGATCGAAGTGATGCAACCTTACATAACCATCTTCGCCTCCGCTTGAAAAGCTGAAATGATAAAATGAGCTTGAATTGAAGATAGATAGAAAAGAAAGTGCAACAGTAATTCAGCATACTATATCACTGCAGCTATAAAAAGTATGATCCAGCTACCCAAGACTTTTGTTCTTCATCAAAGGTAAGGCAGAAGTATTATATAATAAAGTAAAGTAGACTAGTCACCCATTTTAAACCAAATGGCCTCAAAATCATAATTTAAGCGCAATAAAATTCTCAATTTACTAAATTGAATGAACTCAACTCATAATTCTATAATACATTTAAAGAATGCTCCAACTTCACATTCCTATCCAAGATAATTGCATAGTTCAAATGATTAATGCTTGACATAAACTATTTGGGTAAGTATGATGTTGAACATAATTCTCAACATCCCTCTAATTTGAGGAAACCAAAGCTAAATCAGGAAACGCCCGGCACTGATAAAACAAGGTTAGGTATACTATCATACCTTCTCAATTGTACCATCATAACTCAGCATATTTCGTGAAAATGTTCAACTTCTTTCTCTTTTGCATAAAAAAATAATTCAAATATTCATCTACACTACTAAATGTTAAATTTTTGGATTAAGAACTCTTATAGACAAACATAAAAACAACATATTGCTAAATCTTGAGACATTTAAGAATAATTGGCAAAACGAATGTTAAACACATAGTAAAGGGTTAGTATAATCATGGTCATTAATTTCAGCATCGGAGATGCCACTTATTAGAACCATTACAATAATAAAAAATTGCTAAAATGACACAAACGGGGAGAGAACATGGGATTTACCTCTTGCCATCAGGGTTAAAGGCCAGTGCATTAATTGGTCCAAAATGCCCTTTCACGCCCCCAATTTCTTCTTGAAGAATCTAAACAAGGGAGAATAAGAAATAAGATATACGAGCTGAACACTACATGCCACATCATAAGAGAAATTAAGGTAGAAAAGAACAAAAGAGACAACTAAATTTACTTTATCAAAAAATTTGGCTTCAAATTTCCCAGCACGATGGTCAGTAGTTGTAACAGCTGATGCATCCTGACCACCTCCAATCACCACCTAGAAAACACAATGCATGAAATTAAGTAAATCGTAAAAGGACTGCACAAATGCAATATCCAAAAACATGGAATGGGGAAAGCGCAGTAGCTGGATCATTTTGGGGTACAAAGTTTCTATCAAAAAAGAAAGTGGTTAAGTATATCCTTTACCAGCTCACTACAATTATATAAAACCCTTCAGCAGGATGAACTCAGATCAAATAAACTAGAAGCAAAATTACCTTCATATAAAAAAACACTCCAATATCATATCAAGAGTGAATTCATTTAAAATTTCATAAATACATACGTACATGATCAAGAAGAGGTGACATTGCAACTGCATTGACTGGACGCTCTGTTACATATGTCTTGATAAGAGTTAATGTTCTGGTATCCCAAAGCTAAGCCATAGCCAGAGGAGGAGGAAAAACCAATTAGGTAAACATAAATTAATCTTAAGTCAAAAAGTTTAATACAAAAAATTTATTACCCCTGACAGAACCAAAACTGAAGAACAAAAATGCTTATACCCTAGCAGATTTATCCAAGGAGCCAGTCAGGAAATGTGAACCATCAGCAGATTTAGCAAGTGATGTTATTGTCTTTTTGTGGCCTGTTTCCTTGGATGACTCTTTAAGTAATTTTCCTGTCTGCAAGTTAAAAATGTAAGTCAAATTCAAGAAACTCATGAAAAATTCAGGATGATGAATGCTGGGTGGATGAACAGAAAAACGCTGCATAAAGTTTGGGAATATATATTCACAAAGAATACAGAAGAAAGAAGGCAAAGACAAGCATTTGACTCCAAACTTATACAGCATTCAATCTCGCACTGATGATATTACACATGATTTTAGGACAGAAATACAACCAATAAGTATCATGGTCACTTACCTCAGAATCCCAAATACGAATCACTGCATCTTCTCCTGCACTAATAATAGTTCTGTTCAAGGGTCCCCAAATGGCTCTATTTATTCTTCCCTGAGGACCCTTAATGATGAGCACAGATTCGCCAGACTCTGAAAAATGGGCCATTAACCATTACCAGATGGTAATGTGATGTTTAGCTGTAATGAATAAGTTCACAATACATTGTATGTAAATAATGTAAGCAGCTCACTAGTGAAAGCATATTTAAATGTTTGAAAGATGACAACAAAAGGGCAAGGAAAGGACTGCAATCAATACCATTGACCTTTGAACACTGAAATACTAAGACTCCAGGTGATTGCCATGGTTGTAATACATGCTGCTTAATGCCCAAGGATCCATTTCTTCTCTATGATAGCCCCATAAAAGAAAAATATATGTTTAAACATTATCCAAATATCCACCACTAGTTCTTGAACAGAAGGAGAAAAAATAACACCCAATAAAACACCATGCTTCAAGAAGGACTTAACCTTCCACACAAGTATCACCCATACTTGTCCAAGAAACAGATCGAACTTATTTGCTTCTTTAAACAAATACCTAAATTTTAACATCTTCGAATATTCAAAGAACCAGAACTATACACTTGTTCCATAAATACGAATATCCTTTTTGAGTTAAATACTCAAATATAAAGTTTTAGTCACCCATTGAAAAATGTGGATAGTTAAGGGCAACAGTAAAAAATAAATTAACCCATTAAATGACATGTCAAACTATAGTAGAAAGGAACATGAGATTGTCCTTACGGTCACTGGGGTCTCTGGCAATGCGTTTGACATGAATTGCAGAAGGCAATTCCATGAAGGGGTCAGTTGTAATAACAGCAAACTTGTCTCCCACAGCAAAGTCCACAGATCTAGCAGGAGAATCAAAATTGAACGTGAACAACTGCTGCCCAGTTTGAACATTCCATAGCTTTGCTGTTTGATCCGCACTACCCGTTATAAGCTGCATCGAGTCTCCTGCATATAGATCATTTTGCAGATAAAACCCACTTACTTTTGGGCAGATTTTCTCATTAATTAAAGAAACATATCAAACTACAGGGGAAGGAAGGAACTTGCTTGAGACATCGCAGCACCAAACAGCACCGTTGTGTCCACGATAAGTGCCCAAACGTTCACCATTGTCTGCGAACCAGACGGTGGGGTTGTGATCCTTAGCACAAGAGAAAAGCAGATCACCATCTCTGTTGTACTTGAGGAACGTCAATGGCCTCTCATGGCCCTTCATCAAAATTGGCCTCATGGCTCCCTCGCTTTCCTTTGGGTTTCTCCTTTCTGAAGGATGAGAAAAGCAACTGTCTTCTTCAAATTTTCTGCTAGGTGTAGCAATGAAAAATAGATGAGGAATTGGAGTTCAATAAACTTCTTTTTTTTTTCAAACCAAATCTATGCTACTGTGGTTTGTTGGGAGACTTGGCTGATGTGCTTATCCAACCGATATGGCATAAGATATGGCTCACAACTATTGAGCTCCATGCAGCATTTTCAAGCAGGCACAGATGATTGAAAGAAAAAGAACAAACTACTGCTTGTCAGTGTATTAACTTAGTCATTCAAAGATATTTATTCTTATTTTATTTATAATTATAATTATCTTATATCATTCTAGTCCTAAAGCTAAGTTTGTTAAGATGTTAATAGAATTGATTACTTAGCTTAGCTTTGACCAAAATTAATGTGAACTATTAAAATCTCGTTGAAAGCAAAACAAGTTTTCTTTTTTTAAAAAAAAAAAAATTGGAGCCAACATTTTATAAATTAAAATTGACTTTATCGCGAATTTTATTCCAAAATTGTTTGTTTTGCTTCTATTTAGATTTTAATGATCTACATTAACTGACAATCAATATTGAACAAAGTCTATGTAGACAATTCTATTAGTGTGACGCTGAAAACTAAAATGATGTACTTTATAAAATGTTAATCCTATCATAATGACAAATATCTTTGAAAAACTGAACTGATTATAACAACAATGTGGTGTTTCTATACCCACCCTTAAACGACTAACATTACCACAAGCCAGGTCAGTCTATCACGGATTGGCCATAAACGAGCCAAGCTGGGTCGGGACGTTTAAAACTACGGACGTGCTTTACTATATCCATACCCGCCCTATGTGGCCACCACATGTTGTTGTTGTTTTTTTGTTTTTTGTTATCAAATTGTAACTAATTGTGATATGCCTCAAATGCTTTGCAATGCTCGAGTCTGTGTTCAATTCATATTCTACCTCCTTTACTCAAAATGTCTTGCAATATGCCACTGTTCTGGATAAACCCAGGAGATAATAATCTGATGCACGTATTGGTTCCCATGCTTTAGACTTAAAACGAATAACCATGTTCAGACCTTATTCTCAGTTGCGCTCTGGCTGCCTAAGCAATTTTGTTTGGCATATCTTTTAGTGTGAATAAGCGAAAAAGGATAATGTCATAATAATAATTCTGAAGTTTCGAAAGAATGAAAAAAATATATATGCAAGTAATTTCGGCTAAGTGAGAAAAATTAGAGACAAAAAACAGAGAGGAGAAAAAGAAAATACACACTCTTCACTCCTTTGGATCTAGAATGCAAAAGAGAGAGAAAAAAAAGAAGCATCGGCTTACTAGTGGTGTTGCTTCTCGGACGGGATTCTCGCCTGCGGTGGCTCGCGCAATCGTACCAGAACAGAAGAGAAGAAAGAGCAACGAAGAGGGAACGTTGTGGCGTTCGCGTCTTGCTTCCAGACCTTGAAGTGAAATCCCTATCTTTTATTTATTTATTTTATTTATTTCGGGCCAGTAAAAGCCCTTAACTTGTTTACTGTACTGTTATGTACTTTTATATTTATTTTTATTTATTAAAAAATATGTTTAATAAATTAATTTATAAATTTATTTGATAAAATTAAAAATATTTAATAAACTAATTTATTTAAATAATTTAAATTAATTAAAATTTTATAAATTATTTTTATCAAATAAGATAAAAATTGATTTGCCTGTCGAATAAATAAAAAAACTGTTCTTAATTTTGGATACCCAAGTGACAATATTTCAAAGTGGGATCCAAAATATTTATCTTGTTACTCAATTATAGGAAGGAATCTAAATTGAAAGCATCATATAATTTTCATTTGGTTGTATATAAAGGTATTTTTGTATCAACTTGCAAAGGTTAAATTTGTCTCCAAATAATCTTAAGAACACCTCTTATAATTTTTTTCAAATATTAATCCTTAAATTTGAATTGTTATTAAAATAAGAGTATACTTCTTTAAATTTACATAAATAAAATTGTGCATGAGTTGTTATTTTAGAGATTATTGAATAAGTTAATAATATTGATGTTGTTAATCCTAAAATTAAAGAAATTAAAAGAGATTAATGATATAAAAGTTATGGATGAACTTCTAAATATTGAAATTATTATATTAATCTAAAGTATCTGCGTTGGTATTTCTTCCACCACCACCACCTGCTACTATTTGTAGTTTGCTATTGCTTCTTTGTTATAAAACTCTAGTGAGTTTTTTTTTTTAAAAAAAAAAAACAAGGGGAGAATGATTCACAATAAAAATATCAAGTTGTAGTATATTTTATTATTTAATATTAATATAATTATCCTTAAAATTTATAATATTGTAATTAGATAATTTGAATATCTTAAAATTTAATTAGGGTTCTTAATTTGAGAATTTGAGTGTCAACTATTTTTATTTTAAGTGTTTTAGTTGATTTAGAGTTTTATAAGCTCATATCTTAGTATTCCGTTAAAAATAAAAAAACTTAATATTATACCTATAAATATGACTCTAATTTTTTATTATCATTACCTCATATTTTAGTATTCTGTTAAAAATGAAAAAATAAAAACTTAATATTATGTCTATAAATATGACTCTAATTTGTTATTATCATTACCTATTGATTATTGATTAATAAAATTGAATTATTCTCTTATTTAAAATAATAATTTTCTCAGTATTATTGTAAAATAATAATTCTTTATAGTATATCTTTTGACTATACACTAAATATATATTGACAAAAACAATTTATGTTTAATGACTAATAAAAAAGGAAATACGTTGTGAATGTCACAACTTAATATTAATAATTTTATTAACAGAGATTAAAGAAAAACTACTAGTAATATAAAATTAAATTTTAAAATAATAAATTAAGATAATCTTTTTATAATATATCTCAATAATATTGTTAGATCCGTATAATCAACCTTACTTAATAAAAAAAATTAGTTTTTGTTAAATTAAGACAAAGTTTTTTTAAAAACAAATTGATACTAATTTTACTATATATTCAAATACTTGGAAAGATAACCCAAATTTGATCAATTATTCCCTTTTATTTTCCTTCTGAAACCATATTTTTATTGTCATAGACACTTGCAGCCATTGCTTATCAACTTCAACAACTGATTCCAAGCCTTCTCTCAAGACTCAATTTTACCAACAAGCTTTGCAAGGTCGAACCAAGCAGTGTAGTTCTCCTCTGTCGTTGAACAATGAAAATTTAACAAAAAAACTTGGTCAATCAAAGACAAGTAGAATAAGTTAACTATAAAGATATATATAAATTTGTGTGACATACTTTTTAATAAGATCAATTTTGATGTACTTATATAGTTGAATGATTTTTAAGAGAACAAATAGATACCAGAGTAAAATTTTACTCTATATTCAAAGACTTCAAAAGATGACCCAGATTTGATCAATTATTCCCTTTTATTTTCTTTCTAAAACCGTATTTTTATAGCAACGGACACTTGCAGCCATTGCTTATCAACTTCAACAACAGATTCCAAGCCTTCTCTCAAGATTCAATTTTACCAACAAGCTTTGTTAAGTCGAACCAAGTAACGTAGTTCAATGCTTAAATGATGAAAAATTCTAAAGAAAACTTCATCTATCAGAATAAGTAGAATTAGTTAACCATCAAGAGATGTATAAGTGTTTGATAAACTTTTAAATAATATTTACTTTTGACATATTAATATATTTTAACATATTTTAGATAAACTTGTTTTTAAAAAAATTATAAACTAAATCAATTATAAAAAAATACACTTCTTAACTGTTTCTACTTCTGACATGCTTCTATCTTTTTATAATTGTCTTTGACTGACAATTTTTTTGTAAGCCAGGACTGGACCTAAGAGAGAAGGGAAGGGGATTTGGGGGATTAAACCCCTAGAAAGGAAGGTACTATGTAGGCTGACCCTATTATTAGTAGGCCAAATTGACCTAAATATATCTCATGAATGATAATAACACTCTGGCAATCATTGGTTTACCAATAATCCCCACAAGAACAGCTTCCATTATTAAAATGATGGAACCTACGCATATCACGCACTATAATTTCCCTCCCTGTCACAAGTGAGATATACTTAGTTGCATTATGGCAATCACCACAAACTCTTAGATTCTTCCGAATGTGTATTGTTGAACCCGGCCTTGTATTGAGAAGTCCAAAAGCAATAGCAAGCCTCTCACTATGACTATTGAGTAATTGCTCCTTCACATCTTCTTCCACATCATGAATTGAGTTGGTGTCAGGAACATAGCCAGCAGCCTTGATCTTATCTCCCAAAGTCTCAAGAAAATCATAGATTCTTTTGGATTGAGGGTGATTAGTGCTTCCAGAGTAGAAAGTGTGAACTTCATTTCTCAACTCTACCAAACTGCAACCTGGAGTTTTCTGGAGCCCTTGCTTCTCCATGGCTGTCCTTACCTTGGCTACTTTGTCCCACATTGAAGCGGAGGCATACATGTTGGCAAGCAATACATGATACCCACCCTCATCCGGGTCTAACTCAAAGAGTTTGTCAGCAGCCTTCTCTCCCAATTCTACATTTTTATGGATCTTGCAAGCACCGAGCATTGCGCCTAAAACATTAATTTCTGGCTCAGTGGGCATCTTCTGGATGAAATTCCAAGCATCGTCTAGTTTTCCAGCTCGACCAAGCAGATCCACCATGGCACCATAGTGATCCATCGCAGGCTCTAAGCCATAGTCGTCCTTCATGCTTTCAAAGTAGCGGAGGCCTTCTTCTACAAAACCGGAGTGACTACAAGCTGAGATAACAGACAGAAATGTTATATCATTTGGCTTAACAGGGCCCTTCAGCATTTCATTGAATAGATGCAATGCTTCTTTTCCAAGGCCATGGGTCCCATATCCATCTATCATTGCATTCCATGTTATCACATGTCGCTCGTCCATCATTTCAAAAAGTTCTCTAGCTGTTTGAATAGCTCCACATTTTGCATACATGTCAATGAGAGCAGTCATAACAAAGACATTCTTGTCCATATAAGTTCTTATAACAAGTCCATGGACCCACTTTGCTTGGCGGGTAACTGATAATTCTGCAAGAGCAGTAGTTACACTCACAAATGTAAAGGAATCGGGTTTTATATCATGAGATTGCATCTTGCAGAATAGATTTAAAGCCTCATTTACACACCCATTTTGTGCATAACCTAATATCATGGCATTCCATGTGACTTGTGTTTTCTCCTGCAAATTATCAAATACTGTGGCTGCAATCTCAACTCTCTTACACTTTGAATACATGGATATCAAAGAGTTCATAACTGACACATCAGAATCAAATTTTAGTTTATCCAATAATTTATGAACGAAATTCCCACGTTCAAGGTCACCTAAATCAGAGCAGGCGTGTAAAGATCCCATTATGGAAACATTTGTAGGTTCTACGCCTTCATCCAACATCTTTAGAAAAGTAGCAAACGCTTCTTCAGATTCACCATTTTGTCCATAGCCATCAATCATGGAATTCCAAGAAACAACAGTCTTTCTATTCATCCCCTCAAAAATCAACCTTGCGTCCCTCACTGACCCACACTTGAAATACATATCTACAAGTGCTGTTGAGACATTCACTAGAGATTCAAACCCTGATCTCAAAGCAAAACCATGAATAGACTTTCCAATTCTCAAAGACTTGATATCTGCAACAGCAGGCAAAACACTGACCAATGTGATAGAATCAGGCTTTTGGGCAGCCTCCTGCATTCGCGAAACTAAATCTAATGCTTTCTTAGCCAAACCATTCTGTGCATATCCAGAAATTACTGTATTCCAAGAAACCAAGTCCTTTTCTGGCATTCTCTCGAACATCTTATATGCTTCATTAATCTGTCTGCATTTGGCATACAAATTCACAACCGCAGTCATGGCAAACAAATTCGATTCATACCCACTAGTTATCAGCTGGCCATGAATCTCTTTACCCCTCTTGAGGTCCAATTTAGCCCCACACAATTGCAACAAATAAGTAAAATCATAAACAACGGGTCTAACATTATCCCATTGCATACGATGATAAAACGACAATGCATCACCTAAAGTTGAGTTCTTGGCATACCCTTTGAGCATAGTATGGTAAAGCACATCGATTTTGTGCTCAATAGGCTCAAAAACACGAGCAGCTTCGCTAATGCTACCATATTTACAAAACAAACTAACAAGCTTGGTCTGGAAGAGGTGTTCATGGTAGAAGCCATTCTTGATGATGAGAGGTAAGATTTGGTGGAGTTCTTTCATGGAAGTGCAGAGTTCTAGGAGTACAGCTGAAGGGTGCCTATAGACATGAGAAGGAATGTAAATTCTTTGGTAAAGATTATGGGTTGTGGGATAGGGAGAGGGAGAGGGTACTGAGGAGTGAGTCGAAGGGGTTAAAGCGTTGTTGGTGATGGGTAAAGGAACAAGAGGCAATAGCTGGGAGCTCATTTTTCTCTACCTCTCTCACTCTGGATTCATTCCCCAATTCGCGAGTACCAAGTTCTTCAAATTCATACTTCTTAAGGATAGATTTTTATGCAGAAGACAATGGTACAATTTTGGTGGTCCCTTGACACTTAATTTGCATTGAGCAAACAAAGTTTTTTTTAATATAGAATAAGTTACGTCTTTTTTAATTTTAAATTAAGATAAAAATATTTTTTGAGTTTATATTTGATAAATTTTATAAAAAGTACATTAATATTTATTATTTTAAATTTTTATAAACATTAATTTATTTTTAAATTATTTATCAATTTTTACTTCTAACAACTAAAATAACTAACATTTAATGGATAGAGGGCCTATTGAGATTCTTACATTAATATTTATTATTTTAAATTTTTATAAATATTAATTTTTTTAATTTTTTATAAATTTTTGCTTCTAACAACTAAAAGTAACTAACATTTAGTGGATAGACAGCGTAACAAATAAAGTACTAAATTTTATTTTAAAAAATTATTTTAGTAATTTTAAAAATAAAAATATTTTAAAATTTTAAAAAAATAGAAATTTTTTTAAAAATGTTTTAAATAATTTTAAATAATATTTTTTTTTAATTTTAAAAGATTTTAACATAATATTAATGATATAAATATATAAAATTATATTAAAATTAATTCGAATTAATATCTATAATTGTATATTAAGTAAACATGTTATTATAGTATTCTGACTCAAATTCTAACAATATTTAACAACAATATTATTCTTATATTTATCTCTTCATTTTCTTCTTAACTCTTTCATGACATTTATATTTAAGTCTCTCTCTTGATCGACCATGATTCTGTCTCTATCTTCAAATGAGGAGAGTAGAAAATTAATAAAAATATTGTGACTTGTGAGAGAAAATAATTTGATGTTGAAGTGATATGATACTACTTTCATTTATTTTTAAATTGTCAATTTTTTTATTTTTTAAATTAATTTAATATTTTTTCATCAAAACAATTTGAAATAAGAATATTTCTACCGAAATAACTTAAAACAAAAATATTTTTTTCGAAACAACTCGAAATAAGAATATTTCCATTGAAATAATTCAAAATAAAAGTATTTCTTTCGAAATAACTCAAAACAAAAATATTTTTATTGAAATAATAGTATTTTTACCGAAATTTTTATTGAAATAAAAATATTTTTATCAAAACATAATAATTTCAATCGAAATAACAATTTCTTAACAAACACTTTATTTTATTTTAATAATTTCATTTCGTATTAATAATTTAAAAAATAAAAATATTTCAATCATTTCAATAAAAAAAAAATTTAATTCATTACTTACAAATTCTAAGGGCTACAAGATTTATCCATAAAACATGTCTAATTCACCATCCAGTGACTGTCCGTGGCAGAATGGTCATTTCGATCCCGAATCCCTATCCGGTAACTGCCAGTAACCACTCTGAAAAAATGGCCAGACTACAAAGTCATGACGTGCATGCATAAACTATTTTTCCTTGTTTATCTAATCTAACTAAGAGATTATCGATCCTAATCCAATACATTATATTTTACCAACCTTAGGTATTTTATTCGAAAATTTTTCTCTTCACTTTACTCTTTCAAACCAAAAATTCTTAATTTTAGTTAAAATTCAACGTATCAAATTAGGTTAGGTAAGCATTTAAGGTTAGTTAATCACTTAATCTTTAGTTTATATTAGATCATAAAAAATGTTAACAGAATTAATATGAGTTCCTTTTTTAAAATGGTATAACTTATGAAAGAATGAAATGATATTAAACTTCTAGGCACTAAATTAAATATATATATATGGTTTGAAGACTAAAGCAGCAATTTAGTCAAAAAATTATAACTTCACAAGATAATTTAGATACAAAAGCCTTAAAAAAAGGGTTTATGCTGAAAGGAAGTAATGTTAATTAAAAATTGGATAACAACAAAAGTTTCAACTTAGCATTCTCGTCTGTATTACTGTGCATGTATGTACGTATTCAAGCCATGAGAAAATTGTGATGCTTGAAATAGGGCATGGATGATACACTGGGAATCACCTATAGCTTTAATGGATGTACATTAGAGTTGTTCTTTTCTCCTGCAAGCAAGACATCAAAAGTCAGTGGAAAAATCACATAAATTAACCAAAATAAGCTGCAAGGCATCACTGCTAATCACATATCTACATGGAATATTTTCATAACCAAAAACAAACTTGACATTTTTAGCTCAATGTGCATGAATATGTATGCAGAAGTCTAATGTACCTGCAGCATTATGAGTAACCTACAACAAAGAAGGTAACAATCAAAGTGACAGAAGGATCAAATTGCTAAACAGAGTGAACTCCTAGATTTGTGTACCCATTTAGTTTTGATCTTCTAATTTTTTTTGAGTGCAAAAATTAGTCATTGAAATTATTAACTCATGCCACATTAATTATTTTGCTAGTTCTTAAAAATATCAAATTTATTATATATTAATGTCTTTAATGATATTTTTCAAGACTAATTCGGATATTAAAAAAAATTCAGAGACTAAAAGTTAAGTGGATCTATAAATTTAAGAACCAAATTATTAGTTTATTCATTGCTAAATAGACACTATATATAGAGATATCTTGACAGAAAAAAAAAAAAACTTATGTATGGACAGGAAAATATGAATGCAGTTCGAGCAGCTGACTGGAGAATATAAAGATAAGTAACACAATAGCTACAAAAGTAAGAAAGAAGACGCCGGCCTTGTCATTTAACTTCAAGCAAAAAGAGTTCTAGAAGTAGCAGGGAACAAACAATCTGATGCAGAGTTGACATGTGAAAAACCTTAGTCACCCCTCCCCCCTTTTGTAAAATGTTATTTTATGACTCTACACATTTGTCTATTTTCAGGACATGCACAGTTCTAATAATACAATTTTATATGACGCTTTCAATTTAGGTTCCTTCCTAAATAAGTAGCAAGGGAAAGATTTTGGACCCCGCGTGGAAATATTTTCACCTGTGTATCCAAGAATGAGAACAAAGTGGCATTGAACTTTTGTGTTAATGTTACTCGTGGAGGTATTACTCAGGCCAAACTACATATCAGTAAGGGAGAGTATAGGAACACCACTTTATGTTCATGCCCCAATCAAGTATGAAAGTCTCCAAGAACTTTGGTCCAAGTTTAGATGATACTGATATAACTGACGATGAGACTGCAATGATACAGCTCAACTAAAAGTTTATAGTAATGGGAAAAGGATGTCTTCAAGGGCAGAGCGTATTCTATAAAATGAAGCGGTGGTGCAACTCCTCCAAAGAAGCAAAAGCATAAAGGAAAACGATCAGAGACAAGCAGCGGTGCAATGGTTCATGAAGTTGGACAGCTCTAAGATTCAAAGCTGAAGAACTTAAAGGATGCATTCCTGAAGCAGGACCAAAATGTGATTGAGGTAAAAGACGATTCAGGTTAGAATATTAGCATGAGCGCATTTCCCAACCATGAGCAAGCGAAGAAAGGTGGAACTATTAACGGTCGGAAGCCTATTTCTAAAGGTTGTGCCTTCCATGAATACTATATATGAACACTTAATGTCACTGGATACGGTCATGATCTTTCTCCTCTAGAGAAAGAAGAGTCAAAGTAGACAACTGGATGTTCTGTGAATATCACGAAACCCATGAAAAGAATGACATAGAGACATGATTGAATTTTAGAGGAGTGATACAGAGAATAATGACGCTGTGAATTATAGACACCACTCATGAAGAACAAGAAGTATGCACAATTGAAGAAAAACATGCAGCGGTAGACATCATCTCCCGTGCATACACTGTTGGTGCTTTTTGAAGTCCCAACACTGTTTGCCTATCACAGGAATCATATCGTTTCATGGACCTGTGAAGCAAAGGTGGAGCTTTCTTCTATTCAAAATGGCAGAGGAAGGAAAAAAAAAAATAGAGCTGCAACTAGTATACAGGGTGTACGGGGCATTGCAAGGAGTGGAAGATGTTACTTGCCACAGAAGGTTGCGACAATAATAATTCTCAATACTGTAGCTTCATGGCAAAAGGGGAATAGGCTTGCAGTGCTAAAATTTAGTTTACAACAAGAATAATAAGGCTTTGAGGTGAAAATGCTCGTAAGTCATAACTTCACAAATCCCATCTCATTGAAAAAGGTTGATGACAGCAGTGAGCAATCGTTGGGTTTGTTCAATGGAGACGTAGATGCAGAAGATGACTGTGTATTTTAAGACGATAATTTGACTTGGGATGATGTGGCTAGAGCTATCGGAGTTGAGAAGCCCACCAATTGTGTTAGATCATCATCCTCTCAAGTATTTCTGGTTGGTTAAACAATCTCAAAGTCTCACAAAAACCGTTCTAATAAATGCAATAGCCATATTAACCACTGTTATGGTTAACTCTAAAAAAGCAACAGAAAATATGTAATTATAGAAGTACAAAGTCTCACTGTTTCACAGCTTTGTTTCCCAGCTGGGATGCAGAGTGAGCAAGTTTAAATATCTTCTCAAAGTTATGTTCTGCAATTGCTTCTTTATCAAATATGGCATCTGATAGAACAACTGATGATGCTCCTTGCACAATATAATCCCCAATTGAATCTACAACCAATTAGAGATAAAGCCATTCACTTTACACACTTATGCCACATGCCAATTACTCAATATACTTATTAAAATGCATATATGTGCCTGTTTAAATGTATGGATGAGTTTAGTACAACAGGTATTCATCAAATGCCGCAACAGAAAATTCTTCTTAAAGCTAGTCTCAAAAGCTGTTTTATATATTGGGGTGGGCAAAATAATGTATAAGAAGCTACAATTAGAAGCAATATCATGTTGCGCACATGATATCGAATTGTTTTCAGATGTATCAGCGTGATAAGAAACTAAACTGTAATTAAAAGAACACAATAAGGAGTGGAAATGGGTTAAAAAGCAGAGCAGCCCTTCTCAACGATAACAAAACAAAAAAGAACATTTAATGCTTTTATAAAAGTAACCCCAAAAGAACAACTGCAGTTTCCAGGAAGCTACCGCTTACAGGTTTACTAAATGCCCAAAACTGCTACTTCTAGAAAGAATAAATAGATGAAAACTTTTGAATAATAATACCAAAGTCAGTCAAGTATGTTACATGTTATATGCCTATTTCACTACTTATGAAAAAATGAAAAATGGCACTCTGAATATAAGTATGCTTTGCCATGAGGACCATTCTGAAGACACTGCTTCATCGCAACCCCTCCTTTGGGCAGACAGTAGCTAATAACTACATAAAAATTTGTCCGTGTGGGAAGCTATGCACTGACATGCATATCATTAACTATTGTATCCCAGTGAGCCACAATGCTACTTCTAATTTAAATAACATAACAAGTCTTAAAATCTAAGTTTGATCTCCACACTATTCAATTAAGTCACAATATCATACGTAAAATTGCCAGCCACTTTAAATTCTTTAAAATTTTCATAGTAATTCAGAACTCAAAATCACAAAATTTATAAGGCAACAGAAGAGACTGCAAAACTACCTATAGTTATGCCCTGAGAAGCAACCAACGAGATTTGACAGAAGGGCTTCTTGAGTGCTGATATGTACTGAATTCCTCCAAGTGCAGAAACTGGATAAACCTACCCCACAAGGTAAAGGTCAGATGTAACAATTCTTTTAAAATATAAAAGATGCTTGTGAATCAGCGAAAGATAGAAAAAGTAGAATAGGCCAATGACATTTGTCGATCCTTTCATGAAGTGTCCATATGTTTACATGTTAGTAAGTTTCAATACAAATAAAAAGGAGAGTTCCTCTGAGAAAAATGAGGAGGTCATTTTGTGGGTTAGCCAATAGCTGGATGCCACTCAAGTAGAGAATGGAAATTATAAAGACAAGAATATTGTAGACTCCAGGCCAATTAACACTGTCAGCTATGGTTGCACCAACCTTGTTGGATGATGAGATTGATGCATCACTTCTTATGGTCCAAAGAGAAAAAGAGCTATAGTTAGCAAGCTGGAATATGGCCAATTCAAGCCTTTCATCATTATTACTAAAATGCAGTGGAAGGGGGGACGTTGATAAGAGAAAAACTCATGCCAAGCAAATGATTCCTAAGAAGCAACCACCTCAAGAGGCCAAACTTCTTAGAACCCGATAAAATACTGGTAGAAATTCATACTTAAATGAGTGTCGTTCATTTTTTTTATCTCAGTTGGAATCTTTATGATGTCAATTATAACCCTTAATCTCTCTGAACAAAGATTAATTAAACAAGATACAGCTGTAAATATTAAGAAACTTTCAAATTATTTTTCCTTACATTCACGCGGTAATCTATCCACTAATTAAACTCTTCACTGGGACTTGACCACTTCCCTCTCTTTCTCTTCCCCCCCCCCCAATCCTTTTATTAATTTAGAATTTTTATCTATAATATACTAAAGAAGCAAACTATTAGGCAAGTAAAAGATCTTATTATTAATAGTACTATTATTATTATTATTATTTATTTTATTATTTTTTATCTTTAAAAAAAGAATGACTCGCAGACTAATATTTTTAAGTATAAACACACACAGAGGAGGCACTTTTCTGGCTGATGTAACATCAGAGTACTGAAAGTTGAATCAAGCAGATGGTTTCTTAAGATTATATCTCTAGCTGTTCAGCATAAATAAATATAGATATATATAAACAATGAAAAACTGAAGGAATGTGAGAAACGTCTTGCCAAGAAACCCATAAATGTTCTGATAGACACCAAACTAGGAAAGATTACACTCAGAGAAAGAAAAAAGGTGGGAAATTGGTCCACTTGACCAGTGTGCTATGGCTGGATAATGGGCGGGGTAAAAAATAAGGGGTGATGGAGGTCATATGGTAGCTGTGAAGGAGAATTTCTAGAAGTTACTTAGGATGGGAAACAACAAGGGAGTGAAGGAAGAGAGAAATAGTTAGATTTTGGGGAAATCTTGTAAGGGCCTAGTCTCCTGTTGAGATGGGATTATTTTCTTATTCCTTGTTGCTGGTTTTCTGAGAAGGAAGTTTGCTTGGCAGAATTGACATCTAAATTTCAAGGTACTCATGATGTTCACTCATCTATATCAAATGAATGTATTGTGTCTGTATCTCAATTATTTTCAGCATAGAAAACAAAAAGATCATGAAAATTCCCACCTTGACTATTCTGGCACCAGCCTCACTTGCAGACAATATCTGCATTACATAAATCGATAGTTTAGAAGAGGTTATGGAATGCTTAAAAACAAGCAAGGTGATGATGCAAGAATTAGTCACACAATAGGCTTTAACCTAAAGTTGATTCTTACTTCAGTTGGAGTCATTGCACCAGGAATATATAAAATCTCACCACATTGAACGTAATCCATAATGTCCTGATAATCAATAATAAACAAGTTTAAGGACAAAAGTTCATCCGTAACTTATAAACATCCTAGTATGTTGATTCACTTTGATCTTTCCAATGAACAACAATGGTCAGAAATCTCCAAACATTGAGAATTAACAGGTATAATTTGACATCTAAATATATACATAAATAAAAATTTGAGACCTTCACAATTGCAGGACTCATGAGAAATTTGGCTCCAGCATTAATTGCAGTTTTGGCATCCTCAACTGTGAGAACAGTCCCAACCTATGTGCAGAGATCTGTTTGGTTCAGACAATATTGGAAAAGAAATGTAATCTCATGTAAAGAATAATGTTAATTATACATAGTCTTCCTCATCTGCATGATACACACAAAATCAAATAGTAAGAATTTGAATTAGTATTCCTTTAAAACCAAAGTTATACACTTCAATAAAGAATGTTAAGTTCATGATATACAATCAACCAAAATTTCCCATCTTCTCAATTTTTATTTGAATTTTAAGAGAACTCAGTATTCTTATACAGTTTCTAGACAGCACTGAATCCCATGAAATTTAGTGAAACTACTTAGGCAATTACAGTATTAAAAATATCCTCGACATCCCTCTTAATGGATGACAGGACTTCAATATTCGTGTACTAATTTACATAATGCATTAAGCACTAAAATGATATCAAATAGATCAACTTTTAATTTTAATAAAAATTTCTACAAGTAAAAGTATTGTCATTTTGTCAAGTAACAACACTAAAAGTAATCTCTTGTTTGATAGAAAATGAAGAACTCACTAAGAGAGAAAAGAGAAATTAATGATAAAGTGAGAATCAGCAATCCTAGATAATATATAATTATTATTTATCAGTTTTCAACCGAACATGTTTATAAGGTGATTCCCTGTATGGACGAAATCTTTGAATTGAGAGGATGCAAGGGCAGCTTCTCCACATTTATAATCTTTGGACAGGTTCTAGTGATATACACCTACCAAAAACATTGATGACATGGGAGAAACCAGAAACTTAAATGATGCAAGCGTACCCCTAGAGCCATTGAAGGGTGCTCCTTTACCAACTGCTGTAGAACCTGCACAGACCAGAAATAGAGCACATTAACTCTTAAACTCGGTACAAGTGCAGTAAGTAACCAGAAAAGCTTAGGTAAACAACCTCAAACACACGTGGGGTGGACATCACAACCTCCAACTACATATGAAGAGGAGAAAAGATGATAAGAAACTTGTCATTAAAAGAAAGAGTCGACCATATTATATTTAATCCAAACATAGTTATCATCCTAAAAATCAGACGAAGCATGTTTTTTCTGGTTAAATTAGTTGAGAAAATAAAATAAAATGAAATCAGAAGAAAACTCACGACTGAAATGCCACCAGCTATTGCAGCACGTGCAGCTTCCAAGGCTGCTTCTGCACTATATGTAAATGAAAAATATAAAGTGATACTATGGTTTGAGAGACAGCTATATAATCGCACACTAATTAAAAAGTTAAATACTACATAAACATATATTGTCATAAAAAGGATATCTGCATCCTCAGCAACAATTCTAATTACACAACACAGACTAATTTAGGGTGACTAGGTCTGTATCACTTATGGTACTATTGTAATAAGCAACTATCTCATCTCTTTCATTCCAAAAAGAAAAAAAATAACAATAATAATAATGATTTAAGTTAACTCATACTCTTCTGTACTCTTTGTCCCAATCTACTCTAAAATAAAAGAATTTCTGTCTTCGAAATTAGAGTATGAGAGAAAAATAATAATAATTTATTATCTCTTCGTAGGCAAAACTTTGACTATACGCAAGAAAGCCCTTTAACCCTAGGCATTAATGATTAAATTACCAAATTAAAACCGCAACAATCTTGTGCTTAGGACCTAGGCAATCCCTGCCTCATATGAAACCACCACTGCAAAAGTTTATCTCCTCTTTACCTTGTAGTCTCTCCTTATTCATTATTAATAAATTTTTTTTATCTTAAACAAGATAGACAATAAAAATTGAGTGTAGCTAACCTTCTGCTCATGGAAGCATCTATCAAAGCACACTTTTGATTTTATTTGCTAATTGTTTCAGTATTTTTTTCTAGACAAGCATATGGGCTGCATTACAAATACTACCACAGAAGGTCATTAAGAATTCAAACTCTAGACTAATTTGGCACCATACTTGTTCAGTAAGTTCCAATAGCAGTTACATAGAACGTATAGCACAGAAGAATAGTTCAATGATGAGGTATCGATACCCATATTCTTGTACAAAAACAAGTTAGCAATAGTCAAACATAATTTCAGCCACCAAAAGGGCATTAAGAATTCCTCATCAAACGACAAGCATTAAAGCAAAATTAAACACCAAAAATATATAAATGGGCAGGAATACGCTTCCTTCATTAAAACCCAAAATCCGATGCCAAAAAGTGCTACCTATCAAAGACCAAACTAAGGGGAAGTAAAAGAAGAATAAAAAACACAAAATTGATTATCAGACAAGTTAAAGTTCAATCTAGAATACTTAATTCTGCAAAACAATTCTCACGTAAATGCACTGAAAATGTGGAAAAAATACGAGAGAGATACCTGTTGGCCCGAAGGCAAGCTATGACACCAGAATTCTTGACCTGGCAAAGGGTTTTGTCAACTGGAGATAGAGAAAGCTGAGGCTGAGGCGCAGGACATGAAACCCGACCACGGGGAGACGACGCTTGCGGCGGCGGAGACGAACAAGAGTAGACAATTCCTAAGGAAGGAGGAGAAGAAGAAGGCCACCGGCAGCACAAGCTGGGAGTTGTAGTGGCCATGTCATCTGCTTTTCTGCTCTGTCTCTCTCTCTCTCTCTCTCACTCCCTCTCCGCAGGAGAAGGTTAATTTTTTTTTAGCGGGAGAGCATTAACGGCTTATCTTTTTTATAGGGATAGGATCAAATTCTGATCGAAGAAGGAATATTGAATCAATACAACCAAACATGATTAATCCTCTTGAATTGAATTAGATGAATAAATGCATTGTTTTATCTGATAAATATATGATGAAGTATATAGGAATGATTAATTATTTCAATTTTTTATATTTTTTGTGAATTTATAAATAAAATAATATTATTAGAATGATCACGTTTGTAGTCTTAAATTGTAAATTTGATCATAAATTAAAATTTAAGCTTTATACAAAATTTTATCAAATTTTAACTTCAAAATTTTCTGATAAAAAAAATTCAAAAAATAACTTCCAGTCATTATAAACTCCATTAAATCTATAAAATGTGCTGCCAATAAAAAAAGTTAATATATCTTCAAAAAGAAACTATCCTTTTTTCTTTCAAGGTAAAGAGAAAATTTTAACAATTATATTTAAAAGTAAATTTATTATTAATAAATATTTATCAATTATATGGTAATCGTTATTCAAATTCTAATTATTTAAATAATAATTCTAATAATAAATAATATTCTCCTAATGGACATGAAAAGCCTACCAAATTTGGTAGGAATTTCATGTCCATTAAAATAGTAAAGAATTTTTTTTTGTAAAATAATTTTTATTATGACAGTTATTAATCAATTAATTAAAATTCAAATAACAATTGCGATAAAAAAAATTAAATTATATTGATAGTCATAATTATTGTAAAAAATTTGTGGTTGTACTTAATTTTACAGTAGTTAAACACACACAATTCACATTATAAATCATGTGGTTCGTTTCAATTCAAGATGCCGCTAATATAAATTGGTGGTCAAATCATGACAGAATTGCTACCAAAATTGCACAGATCGTTGCAATTTTGACACAAATCATAGAATCACACGATTCTACTATTATGTCCTACATTTGTATCCTTCGCACGCCTGCGCAAACTTCGGCCATAGCTAGTTGATGCTTTGTTTCTTCATCCTGAAATCATGGCCTCGTTCTTTGCCATTGCTCAACTACGCAAGTTCTTTGCCATGCTACGCGATGGTATACTTCTTCTCAATAGCTTTCTACTTCATTTTTTTCATTTTTTCGTTTTTCACTAAAGTTAAAAACACAACCGTGCGTGTTTCTAATTTTATTTTTTTAATATTTATTTAAAAAAATTACACTAAATAATTTTTTTATAATTTTAAATCTATTTAAATTTAAAAAGACGCTTTTTTAATATAATTTTTAACTTCATACTCATTTAAATAACTAATTTCTTTTTTTTAAAAATAATTTTTAAGACTTATAGATAATTATATTTAAAATTATTAAAATAAATATTTTATTTATATTATTTATTTATGTATATTTTATATTATATACTTTAACTTATTTTTTAATATATTCATAAATTTTATAATTTGATACAATTTATAATTTAAAATAAAAAAATAAATTATCTGATTCATGATTTAAATCACAATTTAATTACTGTGATTAATTATAGCACGGATCCTTCTGTAATCATACTTTCCATATATTCTATAGTCGTTGTATTGCTGATTATCTTGATAATAATTATGATAATAGTTCAGACAGAGCTGAATACATTAATCATGATGGAAAGTACGAGGGACAGTCATCATTTAAAAAAAAAGGGCGGCCCAGTGCATGAGACTCCTATCTAGTGGGGTCTGGAGAGGGGAAGATGTACGCAGCCTTACTCCCGCAAGCAGTGAGACTGTTTTCAGGAATCGAACCCGTGACTTTCAAGTCACAAGGCAGCAATTTTACCGTTGCGTCAAAACTCACCTTCGAGGGACAATCACCAATATACTCATCATATTCCTTTATGATACGCAAAATTAAAATACTACTCTGCAGCTGGCACTAGAAAAAATATGGCAGCAGTTTGTGTTTTGGTGAAAATATACAATGAATAAAAATCATATGTATAACAAGGATATATTTTGAAACTTAATTAAAATAAACTTAATTAAAGAAGAACTTAAAGTAAAAGCCAGGTCATTCCCAAATGAATCTAAGTTACAATTGGACCCAATCAAAACAGTCAGTTGCATTCCATGCCAACTGAAACTGACATGTACAGCAGAGAACTGAAAACATGGAAAACAAAATATTTTAAACAAATTAAAACTAAGAAGTTTAATATTAAAGGAACCAACCATAAGAAAGACAGACACTGACACATTGATAATATGAAGAATACCGAATTTGTTACTTGGCAAAAATAAAAAAAAAATATTTTAGCCCTATTTTCTCCTCATCCAGGTCAACAAAGGCAAGTATATTGATGTAAAGAACTCCAGTACAATGGATGCTTAAATTCTACCATGCTTCCCTCCCCTACAAAGAAAAAGGAGAAAGACTCTGCCTAAAGACCAATAGCCAAACGATTTGGAAAATAAGGATACATAATTTTCCAGGACCAATAAACTGAAGAAGGTACAAAAACCTCGTAATTTTACCCAACATAATTCAAACAAAAAAAAAATTCCTAAAGACATTCTCTATTTCATGCATTTAATTCTTTTTTTTTTTTTTTGGCTTTCTATGACAGTATAACAACATAAAAAAGGACACTATTTGCATGCAGTTAACAACAAATCATCGCCATCACTGGCACGGGTTTATAAAGATTCTAAAATCTCCCCCGCCCCCCACAAAAAAACAATGAACATAAGAGAGTTTCCTGAAAGTCTAAGTAGGATGCCATTGTAACATCCTCAATTCACTGTTTTTCTTTTTTTTAAACGAAAAGGTGGAGAGATTTTTTTCTTTGGATTGAATTAAGAAGGCGGAAAGATACAATGAGGAGGAAATGGTATCCTCCTAAGGTACAGGACCAAAACTGTAAGAACATAACAAAAGAAAAGAAAATAGAAACCTAAACAAGCAGCAAAGCTGCCTAATCCCTCTACATATCTGAGAGATAGTCCCATAAAAAGCCCCAAGCTGAAAGCAAAGAAAAGCCATAAACATTATCATAGCCCATGACGCATCTAAAGAAAATGAGACACCCCTGAAATATTAGCATATCACTCCAATCAAACATTCCAAGACACAGCCAACAACAAAAAATGTGTAGAGAGATTTTAAATCCCATTTTTACTCAGAATCAATAATTATATACCAGATTTTGTACGAGGTCAAATTTTAACACAACATGGAAACATCTCCCACTTTTTTTCCGCCTGTTTTTCTTAACTTCCGCTCATCATTCATTTATCATACCAGATTCCATGCAGTATTCTTTCTTGAATCTCACTAATCATAAGCCTGATTTTCATTTTTATTATGTTAGATAATTCGAACCATCCCCAGCTATAGGAGCCTAGGAAATCCATTATCATCCCCATAACACATTGAGTGACCAAAACTAAACAAGAAAGAAAAATGCCATCAAAGTTTCCACTTTATCCAAGGGAAGCTATAACAAATATTAAATTAAAAAAAAAAAAGGAACACACACACACATATAAGCATATTTAGTAAACAATATCAAATTACCTACAGTGAAGTAAATACACTATTGGTGTCCTCAGCTTAACATTCAAACACTTAAAAGAACCAAAAAATATATAGTTGAACAAAAAGGCCCGACAGATACGGGAAGTGCAAGTTCCCTAGTTGGAGCAATCATCAGAGCCCTCAAAAGGCCAGTAGGAGCATATTGTCTGCCTCTTCACCCTTTTCTTCAAGTACCTTTGCAGCCTTCTCTCTCTCTCCCCTCTAAAAGGCACTGCAAAATGGGCAAACCAAATGGAAGAGTTTTCCCAGATCCTGCTGTCTCTGAAGCCCCAACAACATCCTGTCAAATGAACAAAAAATAATTGCCATCAAAGCTAATCATGAATCAAATTCACCAAGTGCCTTGAACAGAAACCTTCACCAACCTTCCCTTGATGAGCAGCAGCTGGAATACAAGCTTTCTATATTGGCGTGGGTTCCTTGAAGCCAAGCGTGTATATTGTCTCACTCCAGCACCTAGCATCCTTTCTCCTCCAATCCTCCTTCACGTTACTCTGGATCCAAGCCTTAATCTCAAGTCTAAAGAAATTTGTCCAGTGCATCAGTTTAACTAAGCTAAACCACAGTAGAGCAACATAGCATCAATCCCACAAGGCATGTACGATAGACTCACTATGATCACCACATCTCAGGCAAGTATCCTTCTCAGCTAGGCCACGAGCAGCTCTGTACATGTTTGGTAGAACTCGGCCACGTGCCACTGTCCATAAGAAAGTTCTGATCCATGGAAGAACCTTCCAATTCCATATATTTTTCCAAACACTTTCCTTTGCTGTAACCTGAGATCAAGTCAAGAAATTGCACTGTTTTCACCAAAAATTCACCATCAGACGAAAGCTTCCAGACCATGGTATCAAATCCCAACTTATCCACAGGGGAAGGGGTCACCTCAATGCCGAGCAGGATGCCCTCAAGTAACTAAATTTTCTCCAGTCCCAGGAACCTAAATATGTCACATAATCCTTCACTTTGTAAACAAGTTCAGCCTGAGAAATGGAACTAACAGCCTAAGCAGCTAGACAAGGGAAGCCAATAACCCAAGAGTCAGTCTAAAAACTTATGCTCACACCATCATGAAGGATCCACCTAACATTACTGAAACTAACAACATCACTTCTTTTAAAACAATGAGAGACTGTGAATGGAAAATTTAATATTATTTTTTAAGAAAATGAAAGATTTAATTTAATTTTTTTAATTTTACCAATGATTATAAAATATCAGTTATATTTTTTAATAACCTTCAATCATTGTACTAGATATATGAATCTTAAATAATAGTGTATTATATTTGAACATCTTATATCATAGTATTCAAAATAGTTGTAAATATAAGATATTAATATAACAACTTCAAAGTACAAAAGAAGAATGAGATACTAGAGACAGAAGCAATGCTAGTTCTCTCATTTGCATTCTATATATGATGTCCTTGACAAACCTTGAAATATGATTTCATCTAATTACTTGAAATGTTATTTTGTCCAAATGATAATGGGGAAGAGGAAGATGGATCATTAAGTTCAATAAAACGACTGTCTAAATGGTAAGAATTGAAAACTAAATTGGCTGATGTGGTCAAACATCACATAGCGAAAGAGAACTGTATTCTTATATCAATTTGGGAAGCAACCAATTTAAGAATAAGTAAAAGCTATGGTTCTTGAGTTGACAGAGACAGAACCTCACAATGCAGAGCCTTGCAAATCTAACATGCTGCACTAATGCATAAATGTTAACCTGGACGAGCTCTTGAGGACCTGGAGCTTCTGTTTAAGGGCCTATCAACCTACAAAGGAACTTTGCTATTTTTTAGAATAGTTCTCTGATAAGCATGCCTCTTGGAGGATAGACTTATCTGGCTATGGTGGCCAGATAGATCTTCCACAATTTCTTAGTTAAGAATTCATTAAAAATAGAATTTCAGTTTCCATGTCATTTTCTTCTGAACCAGACAATGGCCTCGCCATTGCATCCAACATGGAGTATATCTCTCTTATTTCTGGGTGAGAAGGATCACCAACAAGAAACTCATGTAGAATACCATTTACCTCAATAGCACTACATCCAGGTACCTTTTTGATTCCCAAATCCTTCATCTTGTTTCTCACCTTGCTCACATCTTCCCATCTGTCAGCAGAAGCATAAATGTTAGCAAGAAGTGTATGAAGACTGGAATCATTATACTCAATATTTGCTAGTTGCCTAGCAAGCCTTTCACCCATATTAATATTGCCATAAGATCTGCAGGCACTTAGCAAAGCTCCATAAAGTGGAATTATCATTTCATTGTTTTGATTTGGTAACTTCCTAACCAATTCCTCTGCTTCATGTAGCAGTCCAGCTCGACCAAGAAGATCGATGAAACACCCATAGTGTTGTAACTTTGGCTCAATTTGATATGTTCTTGTCATAGAATGAAAGAACGTGCGCCCTTCATCTACCAACCCCCCATGACTACATGCACTTAAAACACCTATAAAGGTTATGTCATCAGGTTTTGCCCCAAGCATTTGCATTTCTTCAAACAGCTCAAGTGCTTCGCTTGTCTTACCATTCATGGCAAGCCCACAAATAATTGAAGTCCACGTAGCTGTATCCCTTTCCTTTAATGCATAGAAAATCTCCAAAGATTTCTCTATGCAACCACATTTCGCATACATTTCAATAAGGGCAGTACCAACCACAGCATCCACCTTGATTTTGTTTCCATCTATGTAACCATGAATCCATTTGCCTTGCTCTAGAGCTCCCAATTGAGCACAACCTGTAAGGAGAGTAACCACAATAAATTTATCTGGCTTGATTCTTCTAATTTGCATCTCTCGAAATAATGCAACTGCCTCGTCAAAACGGTTGAATTGCACATACCCATTAATCATAGCTGTCCAGAGAATAATATCCCGTGCTGGACTTTTCTCAAATAATTCTCTGGCTTCATCCAACTGACCACAATTTACATACCCATTTACCATACTTGTCCAACAAATCACATTTTTCACAGGCATCTCATCAAAAACTTTTCGGGCTGTACTCAGACAGCCACACTTACAATACATGTCCACCAACACATTGCCCACTATAATTGTTAAAATGGATTCATTTAAAACATAACTGTGAATTTCCTTACCAAGTCCTAAATCTTTTAATGCTGTACAAGCCAATAGAGTACTTACTACTGTAGCTTCATCAGGCTTCCTACTGCTTTCTTCTTGCATCCGCCGAAAAATTGTAATGGCGTCTTTGTATCTCCTGCACTTTACATAACTTGTAATCATGATGTTCCAAGAAACTGTATCTCTCACAGGCATTTTTTCAAATAACTTTCTGAAACTATCAATTTTACCCAATTCAGCATACATCCTCATCAGTGAGTTACAAACATAAGTATCAAGCTCAAGCCCAGTCTTGACTGTGAAGCCATGAACCTTCACGGCTTCATTAACCTCTGCAATACAGCCAATAGCCTTGAGAACAAAAGGATATGTATAGTTATCCGGTGACAAACCATCATTCCTCAATTGACCAAATAGGGAAATGGCTTCTCTGAAACTACCCTCTTCCACAAAGGTTTTGATCATAAGATTGTATATAAACAAGCATGGCTCATGAATGTAATTGAAAGTTCTGCATGCATAGTGGAAATCTCCAACAGATGAGTCTGTACAGACAATGAAAAGCTTGCTGAGAGTGTCCCTGTCTTCATGTAGACCCACACGGAACATTTGAGTCTGAATTTGCTTGAGCTGGCACATAGATCTGCAGCTTTTGAGAAGACTAATGCATGTTCTTTTGTTTAATTTTCCACTGTGTGTTGAGGTAGAGTAGTGTGACTTTATGAGCACAAGAAAATTATTAATATATATAGACATAACTGGAAGTTGCAATCAGCAAGATGATTACATTTCTGTAATATCATACAATTTTGACCATCCCCCTTTATTTCAGATAGAGTTTGAACTATTAAGTCCTTCCTTTTGTTTCCTTGTTGTTTTCCTTACAAGCCATGCCTTCAAGTATCATTGATTTATTCACTGACTAGCTGTGGGTAACCAAATTTGCGGATGCCATGACTATTAAGAAATAGAGAAGAAAAAAAAGCCCTCAGGAGAATCCACTGGAAGAGCATGGATAAGACAGAACAAAATTTTGGTAGCTATAAGTTTTACTAGCATTTCAGGTGTACACTGAAAAAGAAAATACCAGTCAAACTAAACAGAGTTGAGCATGGTTTAAAATCTGCAGGCAGCCCTTCTTTCGTTGCATTATCAGATATAATCCCCAAAAACTGTAAATGGCCACCTTTCATGACCAGCTGAGTCAATGCTCCTGGTTAACAAACAAAAAAACCAAAGCTTTATTTAGCTTATATAAAACTACTTGTAAAGCAGAATCAATTGACTAGTTCCACAATAAGATTGACAGTGATTGTTTCTTGGTGGAACGATGAAAGTGCCGATTCCACTTTCCCTTCAGAAGAGAGAGACATAGACAGAAAGCTTACCTTGGAACTTAGGCTCAGAAATTTCTTGGTGGTGATAGGATTAGGAGTTGATTGTGCTGGAAGGAGGAAGCTCCGAGTTCCGGGACCGCTGGGTGATTCGCTCCGCATTGCAAACAATCGAATCGAGGGTCCGGAGGAGAATTGGCCATTCAATCTTGTAAACTAATCGAGATTGAAATTGGAAAAAGAGATACAAACGGAGAGGAATAACCAATCGATGAAAGAGCATGAAACCATTCTGTTTCAATAGAGGTACGAGAAACGGTTAGGGGAAATGGATTTGGTGAAGAGAAGAGAGGAAGAAGAGAGGGAGAAGACAGAGAAGAAGCTCGCAGAACGGTGCTATCGCAGGAGGATTTATAAATAATTTCGAAGTTTAAAATGGTATCGATTATTCATTCGTATTTCAATTAATAATAAATTATATAATATATTTTAAAAAATTAAATGTCATATATTTTAAATTAAATATAAAAATAATTAAATAATACTCTTTATATTTTATTAATAACTTTATTACATATAAAAAATGTATACTTCTACATAATATAATTTTTTTTTTCTGTTTAAATTGAGTTTTAATTTCATCTCGAAATTGAAGTTCTATTTCATTTGATTTTGTCCGTAATATTTTAATATAAATACAATATTATCTCTCTTTTTTCACATTGTCAAATTTATTCACAGAAATTATTTAGGTGACATTTTTGTATGACACGGAAGATTCCATACTGCCTATTTGGCATTTGGTCATAAATTCTTTTAACAATAATATATGAGCCCCCTCAATCTTAAGCTTACACCACCTTGGAGAAATTCATTTTTACAGATATGTTCCTCTGACAAGCTGAACTTGTACTTCAAAGGCATAAAAGCAAGAAAATCAGGAAAATTGAAAAGATCAACATGCAATTCTCCGAACTCATTTGGAGAGCAGGATATGATAGAATAAGATAAGTAACAGGATAGGATAACAACAAAATAGAATAATAACAAGATAGTTCCTATCATATCCTATGTTTAGTGTGCAATAGGATAGGCATTATGCTATGTTATCCTATGTTTAAAATAAATAAGATAATAATAGATAGGATAAGAATAGTATAAATGATAAAAATATCCTTACAATAAAATTGTATATATACTTATTTAAAATCAATTTAAATATAATTTTTTTAAGTATTTTATATATTGGTATAATTTTAAATTATATAAAAAAATATAATTAATAAAATAATATCTATAAATTAAATATATTATATAAAAAAATAAAATAATATAAACCTTGAATATTTGACTTAATTTAGTTTGTCCTTACATGATGTTCTTCATTAGTAAATGAAAATGCTTAATCAAATGAGATTCTTAAATCAGATATTACAATAAGTAAAAATCATCTATATAAAATTTTAGACTAGCAAAAAGTCAACAACAAAAAAAAGAATGGTTACGTCTTTATTAATCCAATATCTTTGTAAGCAAGCTGCCAGCAGATTTAGTAACACCAATTTTAATTGCAAACAAAAAGCCATCATAAATAAACAAACATCGGTACGGCACATAAGGGAATTGAAAAACTGCCAAGAGCATTTCTCATTGCAAATGTATGATTGTACAACATATTAACATGATAGAAACTTAAAATCTCGTTAAACACCTATACTACTAAATTCTAATTCAAGAGACCTATGTAATACATGAATATTCAAACACAACCACCCTCCCCCCAAAAAAAATCATTTTTTAACCAAATCCAAACCCCTCACTGGCTTCATGAAATGCAAGCAGCAACTTTTCTTTCAGATGTTGTCTAGATGGATATTCCGGCAAATCTAACTTATTGAAACTGCATTAAAGAAAATCAAAGTTTTAGCATGTACTGTCACCAGTCAAAGTATCAAGATGAAAAATATGAAGAATTCAGCAAAAGCTACAATCACATAGTAACAGAAGTTCCCATACTTCCCTGGCGAAATTACTACTCTCAAAGTAGCCTTCTAACTTGTTAATAAATAACCATCTGAATCAAATCCAGAAATCCAACCAAACAAGCAAAACCCAAAAAAAGAAAAATGACAACCACCAGCCATTAAATAATCAATGCAAGATAACCCATACCAAACATAACCATGACTCCGCAAAATGAGACCCCATGCAACAAATTTGAATCTGATTTAGGGATTACATGCTTCCTAGGAATTCTTAGACAACAACATCATTTAAAACAATATATCCATTTTTCAACTACGTATTTACATAGAGGGAGCCATTCTTCAACAATTGCTCACAGCATCATTTGTAATCCATCCTTCAACTATTGCTCAACTACGTATGTACATAGAGCATGAAACCACTAATTCAAAATCTTAAAGAAACTTTGAGTAAGGGATAAGAAATAAAAAGAGCAGAAATAAATCAGTCCAAATTCTGAGTCCATTTTCATTTCATAATTTCTTTTATGCGTTCCACAAGTAAAGATGAAACAAAATCAGTGCCACATCATTACATGATCATAGGTAGGGCACAGACTATCCAATAAAAAATAGTCACCACAATTATCAACTAAATTAAAATAGAAATAAATTGAATTGAAAACAGGATATAATTGAATGTAGCGAGCATTTCATTAAATTCATGCTATGTATTCAACCACTTCAATATTAAGATTAGGAAAAAAAACAATTCCAATACAAAGGGAAAGGCAACTTAGTAACGCTGGCATGGAAAAAAACCTGAAACTAGAGTTATGGAATGGTTCAAACAATCTAAAAAAGCAGTTTGCCTTGGATATGCCTATCACAAACTGCAACAATTGAGCCCTATCTTCTTTGCTGAAACTATGGACAACCTCCTAGAACCATTGGACAACAAGTGATGCGGCACTATATCCAGAATATTCTGTATTTGCTTTCAAGTCATCCACTAAAACAGAGGCTTTAGTTTTATATGGTCACCTAAAGCAAATCACATTGCTAAAACAGAGGCTTTAGTGTCTCACTTGATATGTGAGGGTCCCTACGAAAAGTCTCGAGTTGCATTTTAAGTTCCCCTTCACTTGAAACAAGCTTCTCTGCTGCCTACGGAAAATTTTCAACAAGAGAAAATTTTCATCAATTAGTGGGATAAATCGATGCAGGGAATGACAAACCAATGACAGCAGATGCAGGCAGAAACCACAGCTTATGTGTGATTCGCAGATGCAGGGAATGACAAAGGATAAATCGATACCTAAAAGCAGAAAAAACAGTAGATGCAAGGGAAGGGAAAAGGGAAAAAGCATATGCAGGCAGAATTCGATGCTAATGAGGGGTAAATTGATACCCAAAGGCAGAAACCACAAACAGATGCAGGGAAAGGGAAAAAAGCATATACTGATTAGCCACTTCTCCAGAAACTTGGAAAATTAACAAGATTAAACTTCCATCTCCAATCATGATTAAAAGTAATTTAGTGCCATTTCCCACAAATTGACCCAGAATCGAACATTACCTTATCATCACTTTACTTAATACAACACCAATTATCTAGGAGAATCTAGAGTCTCAGAACAGACTATTATCAAATGCAACCATGAAATTTGCAAACATGGAACTTATCAAATGCAAAGCATGAAACTTATCAAATGCAAAGCATCACAACAGACTATTATCTCATGGCACCATGATTCAACAAAACCTTCTCCACACTACTGAGACAAAAACTCCATTAAAAACACAATCAGGGTCATCTAAAATTTGCAAACAGCCATCACTCAAATGATTCAACAAAACCTTCTCCACACTGCTTGAAATACAGTAGGATCACATTACTTCAAATGACAGAGAGGAACCATAAATCAGAACAAATGACAGAGGACATCGATACCCAAATTCAGGCAGCCAAACCAATCCAAAAAACTCCCATACAACCATAAATCAGAACAAATGACAGAGAGGAACACAAGGGAAATCATCTTCGGCAGAGGGAATCGATGCTTACCTTCTTGATGATGGAGAGCTCGGGTGAGCTGGAGGAAGCTCGGGTGAGGGAAATCCAAGGGTGAGGGAGCTCGGGTGAGCTGGAGAGAGCTCTGAAAGCTCGGGTGAGGGAGATCGAGGAAAATCGAAGGGAGATGTGCGAGGGAAATCGATGGGTGAGGGAGATCGATGGGTAGAGTGCTCGGCTCGGGTGGGTGAGACAGCTCCGGTGAGGGGGGAACTCGAGAGTGAAGGGAAGGGGGTCACGGCTCCGATTTCGGTGAAGGGCGCTGGAAGACTGGGGAACTCGAGTGAAGGGAAAGGGTGCTCGGGAGTGAGGTCGAGGGTGAGAAAATCGTGGGTGTGTGAGTTTGAGTTATCCGGTCACTATCTTTGGTATAGAGGCAGGATATAAGTTTTCACTAAACGGGAAGGATAGGATAGAAATAAAATAGCAGTATCCTATGCTCGGGGTCTTTCAAACACGGGATAGCAACAGGATAGGATAATATATCCTATCCTATTGCTATTATCAGGTAGCCCAAACGGGCCCTCAAGATTCCTCATTTCAAAAATGGAAGCCATCCAAGCCCTTAAGTCTGTGCCTTCACACAGGGTGCAGCTTCAAATACAGCTTCTCTAGATGATGTTTCCTAAACTGACCTCATCTTTCGTAGACCATGTATGACCAATTCCTCGGATACTGTGATAAGATATTCAGCTCTATCATTGACATCATCATTCATGGAGCTTTCGACCTTGGCTATTTCTTTCTGTCACTCAATTGCACTAATCTTTGCTGCAAAAAAATAAATCAAAATCATTACATATTTCATATAATCATTTATTTAATTGAAGAATAAGTTAACAATTTAATTTTTTAATTTGTATATTTAGATTGAGTGCATAAATTAGTCTTTAAAAGTATAATTTTGTTGTAACGAGTTTGATATTCGTATACTAATTAGTAAAAAAAAATTCGAAGACTATAAAATTTAATGGGTCTGTAATCAAATTGTTTTTTTATTTAAACTACATAAATATTGTGCAAAAGCAGAATAAAAAAAGAAGCAAAAAAACAAAACCACTCACAAGATTCAAATTGTCTAAGACGCCAAAAAAATGGTCACAAACAGCAAAACCAGATTCATTCATATCAGAAGAGCTAGAAATGTGAAATGCAACTTACAGCATTGTGAGGTTCAGTATCAATCTGCAGAACGACGACAGCAAAAACTGCGAGAACCCTTTGAGACGAAACGCAGCTTCAGTTAATAAGGGGATAGAAAGTGACTCCAATGACACCTCACTTCGTACAAGCGCATGTACCTTCAACAGCCAGTGCCCCACGGTAGTTTACTTCATAAACACGTCTATTCATAAAGGAGGCTATCTTGGCAAATTTAAACTCACGGAATCATAGAATAGAATGTGTTACAGCCAATAGAATATCAGAAAGGCAAATGAGCATAAAATGTCACTCTTCATAAGTGATCCACTCTTTTATAATATTTAATATTCTTGTAGATTTTATATATATTGTAATCCTTGGTAATAGGCTACATTTCATCGGGCAAAACTGGTTCTATCATATCTGAGAATGATAGTTGCTTAACTTGTTGCTAGAATAAATTAAAAGTCCTTGATAAGTTGTCGGCTGTCTGGTGAGATTTCAATCAATCTGGAAGCTGTTCTCCTCCTCCTCCACCCTTTTTCTTTTCCTTGTTATTTAACCATTACATTTATCCACAAGTGTTCATATGTTACTAGAGAAAACCAAATTCTGATTCATAATGCATGGACTTGATATTCGTCATCAGCTCTTCTAACATAGTGTAAATTTCATCCTTCTGGGGGTGCTGTTGATCTCCAGCATAAAATTTGTGGACCTTACCTCTTACAGAAATCCAACTATATCCCGGTTCCTTTTTCACGCCTCGTTCTTTCATCACATCTCTCAAGCTAACCCCATCTTCATATAGCCCTGATTCTATGTAAGTGTTGGACAGAAGAACATAAGTAGCAGGATACTCTGGCTTAGTGGATAGAATATTCTGAGCAGCAATCTCCCCCAGCTCAGAATTTCCATGGATCCTACACGCTCCTAACAAGGTCTGCCAGATCATTTCATTGGGCTCAATTGGCATCCTGCTTATGAATTCCATTGCATCATCCAAGTGGCCAACGCGACCTAAGAGATCAACAACACAGGCATAATGTTCCATTTCTGGTACCACTCCGTAGGTGTCCTCCATTAGATGGAAATGATTCAGACCTTCCTCCACCATTCCTCCATGGCTACAAGCAAAAAGAATACATAAGAATGTAACAGCATTGGCCTTGGCACCCAACTGCACCATCTTTCTAAAGAGCTGAAGGGCATCTTCAACAAGACCATGCTGAGCATAAGCTGATATTATGGCAGTCCATGTAACAGTGTCAGGGTTAGATATTCTTTCAAAAACCTTCCTTGCCTCAATCAGGCTACCACATTTGGCATACATGTCAATTAGAGCACTTTCTATGCAGGTTTCAGTGTCCAAGCTGGCCTTGCATATCAATCCATGAATTTGCTGACCATATTCAAGTGAACAAAGACCAGCACATGCAGTGATCACACTAGAAAAGGTAAAATGATTGGGTGCAAAGCCTTCATTAAGCATTTGTGAGAAGATGGTCAAGGCTTTCTCCCACTCCGAATATTGACAAGAAGCAGACACCAAAGTTGTCCAAGATACTATATCTTTCTCTTCCATTCTATCAAATACTTTCTCTACAGCTTCAAGAGACCCACATTTGGCATATGCATCACTGAGGGCATTCAATGTACTAATTTTTATCACATCATATCCATATTTCCAAGCCATCCCATGAGTCTCTCTTAAGAATTCCTGACACTTCAAAGCAGTAATGGAGTTAAACACACTACAAAATGTGTAAACATCTGGTTTGACATCGTTTTGACACATTCTTGTGAACAGTTCCAAAGCTTCTTGGTGAGAACCAGATTGTGAATAACCTGTTACCATTGCATTCCAAGGCGTGCTAACTTGACAAGATGAGAACTTCGAGTCGAAAAGAAATCGAGCATCAGACAAAGACCCACATTTAGAGTACATATCGATAAGAGCAGTTCCAACTATAGTACTGCATTCCAATCCCCATTTAGATGCAAATCTGTAAATTTCATGGCACTTACTAATGTCACCTAACTTCCCAACAGCCTTGGAAACACTAATAAAGGTGAAATTATTAGGTATGGCCCCTGATTCAACCATCTTGATGAAACAATTAAATGCCTGTAGGTGCAAACCATTTGAGGTATACCCTGAAATCATTGCATTCCAAGAGACATTATTAAGTTCTGTCATGGTGTTGAACACCTTACATGAACTCTCAATCTTCCCCAACTTTGCATATAAGTTGAGAAGAGATGTACTGACAACCGTATGAGTTAGAAAACCTCTTGCAACAACTTGGGTATGCACCATCTCACCCAACTCAATGGAACCCAAGCCAACACATGACTGTAAAACAGCAGAAAAAGCAAACCCATCCGGCAAGATTCCTTGGTCCAACATCATACAAAAGAGCTCCATTCCATCAAAATAATAACCATGCCCATTTGATGCAACCATCATGACTGTCCAAGAAAATACATTTCTTTGAGACATACCATCAAACACCCTACGAGCAGCATCATAATCCATACATTTTGAGTACACATGGGCTAAATGATTTAACAACACTAGGTAGTCCTGGTCTGCAAAATTCGACTTTAGAACATACCCATGAATAGACTTTGCCTCTTGGAGTAACCCCCATTCTTCACACGCCTTTAAAAGACCAACAAGGGATGATCGCTGATGAGTTTCAGCAGGTGCAACAGACTGTTTTAACTTGATTCCACAGTGGTCATTTGATGGCCATGTGGGAAAAGTTGGAGTTGCAGAGTAACTTCCAATCTGCAAGACAAAAGATAAAACAAAATTACGAGACATCACTGAAATGAAATACCCAGATAATGCAGAGACACAAAAGCAACTGCTTGGGATGAAGGGTGAAGCATACCTGCTTGCTGGAAATAGGGGAGGGTGACACCGAGAGAAGAGTTGGTTGGAGAAGACAAGGTGTGACAGAGAAACTCATGCTCCCAAAGTGTCGATCACCATGTGAGAGCCACAAAGGTGCAGAATTTGGAGAAATACAAGTGAGGGAAATGGGAAACACTCGAATAACTCAAAGCCTGAAATGCTTTTTTCCTCAGTAGAAAAGGATTTTCTTCAGTTTCTTATCCTCGTTTTTAGACTGAAACAGGAGGAAATAACACGTTACTTTTCGAGGCACTAGGCTGTGGCAAGAGACAGTTAAGTAATAAGTTCCTCCTCTTTGTTATGTAATAGTTAAAGTTCTATTTTCACCGTTTAACTTTAGAGTATGCTCGGTAATTTAAAATAGTGTAGAAAATGAGAATATCATTTTCAAATTGAAAATGCATCGGATAAAATTATTTTTAATGTAATGTCTTTAAAATTTGAATCATTATTGTTTATCAGAATTTGAAGTGTTATTATCATTACAACACCGTTACAATTGGTTAACATTGAGTCTAAAATTTGAATCATTATCGATTATCAAAGTTTAAACTGTAATTACTATTATTACAATTGGTTAGCATCGTGTGAACCGCTAATTTTGATAAAACTCAGATAAAATAAGAGAAAATTTGATATCAATTTATTCTTTGAGTCAGCATTTGATACGCTATTAGTATACTTTAGTTTTCTGTACCAAAAAAAAAAAGTATACTTAGTTTTTACAGTTAAAGAATCAAAATACTAAAATATTATCACTTGTCTATTTAAATAAATAAAAAATAGGTGACAATATATTTTTTTCTGCTGATAAAAATTAAAATCTACCCTAATAGATTAAATATAACTCTTATTTTTTTAGTTTCTTAATTTAATTTTAAGTTTCAATTTAGTCTCTTAAATTTAAAACATTTCATAAAAAAATTTAATTTAAAAAATATAGTGACTTATATTCTTTACTTACATAGTTTGTTTCTTTGACATGTATTTAGCGATTTGATTTCATTCAATTTTAATCCTAAATTAAATTGAACCAATTAATTTAAAGTAATTCAACGTAACAAATTAAATCACTAATTATCAGTTGAATTTAATTGATTTTTGATTCATTAATTTTCTTAATTTAATCTTAATTAATTAAAATTAGTTTTCAAAAAATGGATATATAAATTTTTTTAATGTTTATATAACAAAATTTATAAAATTTTAAATATTTAATCTCAAAATTAATGTTTAATAAATGAAAATGAAAAAAAATTATAATAAACATATATATAAAATTATAAATTATGAAAATATAAATAATTGTAAGTTGATTCAGTTTAGGTCATTCTACAATTAAAAATAAAATCAAATCGCTAGATATCAAATTAAATTGATTTTAATTATTTTTAATTATTTATTTTATTTTAATTTAATCAATATAAAAAAATTTAATGATGAAAGAAAAAAATAATTTAAAAATTTTTTAATAAAAAAATAGAAGGAACAAGTTAACGACCAGTTAAAAATAAAATTTTTAATAAAAAAACAATTTTAAAAAAGATGTAATATTTCTTTTTTCTTTCTCTTTATAAATAAACAAATAAATAATTTCTTTTTCCTTCCTTAAAAACTAAAACCAAACAAGAAATTTTTTTATTTTTTCCGCCTACCCCTTCCAACACCCTCTTTATATATCTGTTTCTCGCCTCACACTTCAAAATGCGAGGCCTAATAGCCTCCAAACCGGAAAACTATTCCAAGTTGAATATCCTTCTCCGTTAGAATATTCTCTTCAATCCCTTTTTGCTGGCTTCTCGTCTTCGCCATCAATCTCTTCGGACGGAGCTCGATCCCGTTGTCTCACTGTCTTTGAGTTCTTCTGCATCTCCTAGTGATTCTTTCTTGTTTTCAGTCTCCTCAGTGTCTGCAATTAGTTATTGTTATTACAGTATTTCTCTGTCTTCGTTGGAAGAGAGGATATCGTTGTGAGCGGAGTGCAAGTCAATGGTGTGTCATCCTCATTCTCGCTATCTGCCAGTACTTATTTTCCCTAGAAGGTAGAGGAACGAAGCGAAGACGAAGAGGAACTTGAGCTAACTCTTGGACTTTCGGTGAATGGTCGATTTGGGTAGATCCAAGAGCCAAGATCAAAGGTGCCACAATTTATGAAGCTGGTTAAAGAAGAAAAGATGGAGTATGAGAATGAGACACCAATGACTTGCAGTCCACTCTAAAGTACGTCGGGGACAGAGCTGTAAGAACAAAAAGGAATTGTAGACATTGAGGAGACTGGAAGCTAAGATTAACTACAGAAAAACTTGCTCTTTGGTTACCTACAAGTATCTTAGGTGAAAAGTAGTGTTATCCTACACAAGCAAAAGTTGTTGCAGATTTTAAGAAAGATAAAAACAGAAAAGAAAAATGTTGTTTCTAATATCATTTTAGGGTGTTAAATTTGATAAAATTGCTTAGTGCTGTTTTTTCATTAAACAGAGTTCAATGTCATTGTTGCTTTTCAAACAAGGATACCTTATGACATTTTTCTGCAGAGGATATGACCGTAGACTATGTCAGCTATTCTCTCAGTTTTATGAATTTTTAGTATCTTTTATACAGGATGGACACTGACAATTTGAGAGTTGCTAAAGTTGCTGCCAACATTGAGACTAGTGGGTGGAAATCTGCAGATTTTACTAAAAAGATTGCGAAGAAAATTTAGAATCATACCTATACAATAATTTTATTGTAATTGCTCATAGTCATGTATGTCACGTTGCTATCTTAATATCAACTACTTTTAAAAGGTGCTTGCAGGTCAGGTAGTTTTCTTGATAAGATAACATCACGTGTTAAGCTTAAGGTGAAATGGTGGAACCTTTTCTGTATGAACTTAAATATTTAAAATAATGAATTATCCGGGTGTGTGACCCAGGTTTTCTGTATCAAGGAAATTGTTTTCGTTCTTGCTTTAGCTTTGGTTTGCTCTGTTTGCACTTTTGAAGCTCTGACCCAGTTATTTAACTGAAAAAGGAAGCCAAGTTATCTTCTTCAATGCATATGTCAATCTTTAAGAGTTGGGGTTTATACTTTTCAGTGTGAAAAACTTCTATGCTTATTTCTTATTAAGACAAGTCTTGCCAGTATTTAAGTTCAGTTTAATTTAATCTGAGAGAGAGAGTGTGTGTGTTCCTTGGATCTCAAATAACTAAAGGCGCCCTGTATGCATATTCTTTGGGTGTAGTACAAACTAGTATACCAAGTACAATGTAGTAGATTAAGTCCGCTCATTCTGTTAACTGTCCCCATCAAGCTAAAACCTGATCAAGCCCTGCTTGTTACATAAAAATTTAGTTATAGTCTCATGTTCTTTGATAAATACATCAGCCAGTAGATCTCCTGTGTAAACTCAAGAGATTGAAATTACATTCTGTTGAACCTTTGTTCTGGCAAAATAACAATCCACTCCAACATGCTTTGTTCTGTCATAAAACATGGGTGTATGTATTTATAAAATTCCCAGGACTTAGTGAAAACATAAAATTCCTATCATTATCCTGGAAATAAGATATTTTTGCAAGGTCTAGTGGATTTGGATCAAGTGCAATTTAAGAGTATCCAGAGATTTTTAACCATTGGAATTTTTGTTGGAAGGGTTGTTTCCTTGTCTCTTTTGTGAGTTTCGGCTCATTGCTTCTTTAGGTGGGTTTCTTTGATGATTTGCAGATGGATTGGACAGTTCTTGAGTTAATGATCTATTTATTTTTCTTTTTTGATTGTGCTTCAACTGTTAGAGGATGATTCTTTGTTCTCTTGTTTTGTGCTTTTCTTACTGTTATTTTTTTTTTTTATCACAAAGAATATTAGCAATTTTGGATGCACCTGGTTGAGCATTTTGATAGGTTTGACAGTCTAATTTATAAGTGTTTGCCTATGATATTAGTTCATCTTCTAATGGTTGCCTTGATCTTACTGTATAGACATTTAACTGGTACAGAATCTGTTAATTTTATTAAGTTCTTCAAGCTGGCTTGTCTATCATCTACATTTAATATACTAATATGTTATTTTAAAGTGTGGATACTGTAGTTGATAATGCTCCTTGCTCTTGGCCTGATTCATATGACATTATGAAAGTTGTGAAAAGATTTGAGAAGGTGAATGCCTCTGCCACAGGTGAGGTATCTCCAATCATATCGTCTATGTGATATTTTGGCTTTGTGCTTTTGAATCACTTCATCCTTCTAATGGGTTTTTCAAATTAAAAACTTTACCTGTATTCATAAATATATATTTCAAGAATCTGCTTTAGTGGCCAACTTGCCATACTGCTATCAAAACAGAAATTTCCCTGCTGTCTAAACAAGGTACACCCTTTGATGTGTCTATCGTTTAGCAAGAGAGGTGTTATGTAAGTGTTATATAAGTGAGTTCGCAGCTCTCCTCTTATGAGCTAACTTTTGAAGTAGAGTTAAGCAGATTTTGCATGTTTGGTATTAGAGCCTAACCTTAGCTGGTGGGTGGGTGGTTGCATGTATGAAGATTTTCTATTGGTTGTGCAAGGATTCTGCAAAATGATGCACAATCTAAACGGGTTGGAAATAATGTTTTTCACATTAGCCAGTGAGGGAGGTGTTATATAAATGAGTTCGCAGCTCTTCCAATATGAGTTAACTTTTAAGATAGAGTTAGACAAGTTTTACTTGTTTGATATTAGAGTTTACCTATAACTAGTTGGCAGACACATGAACGGTGGTTTCTTGTTGCTCGTGTCACGCATGAGGACGTGCAATCTAAAGGAGTTAGAAATTATTTGTCTCACGTCAGTTAGTAAAAGAGATTTAGTGTTTATGTAAGCAAGCTCGCAATTATTATTTTTTGAGTTAGCTTTCAAGATGCCCTGTACTGTGCATTATTTTTCTATTTGCCTGCTACTCAAAGTCATCCATCTCAAACTTGGATTTATATTAATCTTATAGATCAATTTTTATTTCTTCAAGGGTTTGACCATGCTAGCATTATTGCAATGGATCTCATCAAATGTGAAACGGGTTTGGGTGAGAGTAGTATTAGTCTGAGTGACTTCATAAAGGGTATTCATGTAGTTGTGTTGCACCCTAAAAAAAATAACCAAATTTTGATTCCTTTAAACAACCAAAGCTTTCTATCATCAAGTATTGCGCGTGTTCTTATCATTCATTTGTCCTCAACACGATGTAATATTCATTCTCTCTCTATTTTTTTGTTGGTATTCTTATTAGTTTCTGAATAATGTATTCTACTTTCATATAAAGAATTTGTACTTATTAAAATGATATTTTTGTTTCTTCATCTATTTAAGGCTGATTGCATTGGAAAGATACCATGAAAGATAAGGTCAATAAGGGCATCGACTCAGAGTTCTGCCTCCAAACTTTTGCTCTTGAACTCTTCGGTCCTAATATGGACTTCAGAGACATGTCTCAATGAATTATTGAAGGCAAAGTTGAATATGCTCACTGATCACCAACACTGCAAGGGATTACTATTCTACGTTGTGATGGCTGCAATGTGTTTCTTCACAATTGCCATTTTGTTTCACAATGCAAGAGATCAATGTCACGGCACCATTATCCCCTCTCCTAAAAGTTAGTTCATAAGGGTGTGCAGCGTGCCATGTTATATATTCTAAATATCTCTAGTTGCTACTCGATGTGAGATTTCATGACAACTTCCCCACCTATTTTGGTGATGCCCTCATCACCAGTGAAATCTTCTTTTTAGATAGGGTCCAATCTCCTCACCACAGAGTATAAGTAGGAATTGAATTGATTTTGATACCACTTGTCACGACACCATTACTCTCTCCTCTAAAAGTTAGTTTATGAGGGTGTGCAACGTGCCATATTATATACCTTAAATTTCTCTAGTTGCTACGATATAGGACTCCGTGATAAGTGATATCAGAGTCAATTTAATTTTTACTTATACTTCGTGGTGAAGAGATGTGGGCTCTACTCAGGGAAAGAGTCTCACTCGGTGATGAGGGCATTATTGGAATAGGTGGAGAAATTATCAAGGAGTCTCACATCAAATAGTAATTGAAGAGTTTTGGGGTATATAACATGGCATATTGTACGCCTTCGTGGGCTAGCTTTTGAGAGAAAGGATAATGATGCCATGACATCAAGCTCAAGGCAAAAATTTGATGATAGGGTTAAAAAGGTGAATCATGAAAGCTAAGAACTTGAGAATTGACATACCTTGTACTTGTAATGCATGCTATTTTGTACAGGAAGAAGTTCGTCACGATGCCTTGAAAAAGCTACACTTGATGCATGTTCCAGTTCTGCAGAAGATTATGAGAACATCATTTGTAGAGGATGATAAGTTCTGGTTTATGAAATCACTAATACTCCAGTTAGATACCAAACTTTGAGTAAAATGGATGGCAAATGCAAAGTCATGAAGTAGCTTTATTTCTTTATTTGAGTAAATTATAATATCTTGTTTTGAAGTTGGTGAAACTTATATTAACTCCTTTAATTTTAAATTGATACAAAAAAATTTTTAAAACTTATTAAACTTATATTTATATTCCGACAAGTTTGAAAAAAAAACTATATTTACTAATTTTATTTGAAGTTTTTGAAAATGTTAATTTTATTTTTTAATTATTTATATTATATTGAAATAGATTATTTATAAGTTTTTGAAAAAAAAAATGTTTTCAAATAAATTAAAATTTTGGAGGGAATGTAAGTATGAATTTAAAAAAACTTATAGAAAATGAATGTAATTTATTTTTTTATCGAAAAATAAGTTTAAAACGAAGAAATATTATTTTATTACAAAGTTAACGGTTATTAAGTCTTGGGGAAAATTTATAATAAATTATAAAATAAAACAAAAAAACAAAAAATCTCCCTTTCGTTTTCGTCTCATTTCATCTAGTGTGCTGAATAGTTAAATTATCTTTTAACATTTGAAATTTCTTCGTCAGTAAACTCGCAATTTCCAAAAAAATTTCTAACTATGTGTGTATGTGTCTGAAATAATCCAGTAAATTATGGTAAGATTAAGCGCACTAAACCAATACGTTATTTTATTATAGAAATAACGTAGAGCTGTTCGAAGGTTTGCTTGAATATTATTGAAAACTTTAAAAACTGAAAAATCTCTCACTCCTCATCTTTGATTTTTAGAGCTTCGCAGCGAAAATCCATTAGTAAAATAACTTGTGAGGTTGATGACTAAATTTATAAGATATTTTCTCTTACTCTCATCTTCAATTTATCAATTAAACTCTTAAATTTATTTAAATAGAGTCAAAAAAATTTCTTGTAGCGTTTAAATTGAATTATGTCTATTTTGAATTATTAAAAATAGAAAGCTTCCTCATACGATGAAATTTAAAAAAAAAAAGTTCAAGTGCCCATAGCTTTAATATTTTTTTTATACATATAAACTTTTATTATCCAATTTAACTTATTTAAGTAATCTTGATAGAAAAAGCAACACCACTTGATAAGTCACTTAAGAGCATCTCCAACCGTGAGTGAAATTTAAATAGGACTCACATCAAATATATAATATTTTATTTAAGCACCATTGTTTATAGAAACAACGGTGTTTAAAAATTTATTCTCTCTCCTTACCACTTAAAATATGTGTCAGGTTCAAAGAACCCAATTGGGGTTAAGCAACCCTCGTTAAAGATGGCCTAATAACTTATTTACACTAGCTTTCACTATTTTTTTTTTCATCACTAGCTTCATTTTTTAAGATTGATGTGACTTTAAAATCTTGACTATAATATAAAATTTAAAAAAAATACAACTCCAGACACGAGTGGCTTACACCCCACTCAAAATGACATCCTTTCTTCCAACAGAGACAGAGGAAGACTCTAAGAACAAGAGGGAATTGCAGATACTGAGGAGACTGGAAGCAAAAATAACTCTGGAAAAACATGCTCTTCCCCGGTTACCTACAAATTAAGAATTATACACTTGCTACCTTGGACCAAAAAACTAGTGGTTATCCTGCACAAGCAAAAGGTGTCGCAGATTTCAAGAAAAATAAAAAACAGAATAGTGTTGAATTTGTTTGATTTTATTTTTATTTTTTTATTTTTAAAAATTATTCAACAAAAAAAAAAAATTCGTTTGCTAAATTATTTTAAAAATATATTATTTTTTTATTTTTTTATGTTCTGAAAATAAAAATAAAAAATAAAAATAATTTTTTTTTATTTTTTTATTTTAAAAATAATTTATTTTTAAAATTTATTTTCGAAATAATAATAATAAATAATTATCAAATGAATTTTTTTTATTTTAAAAATAATTAAAAACAAAAAAACAATTTTTAAAAATTAAAAACAAACATATCGTTGTTTCTAATATCATTTTAGGGTGTTAAATTTGATAAAATTGCTTAGTACTGTTTTCTATTTTTTTGGATTAAAAGTCTTGTTCCATTTTTTGGTTAGACAGAGTTCAATGTTGTTATTGCTTCTCAAATTAGCATATCTTATGACATTTTGAGGGAGGGCCATGATCCACAGGAGTTGATGGAGTCTTTGGGCCTAAACTTGGTAAACATGAAGCGGGTAAAATTAACTGATATGATGCCTGTGACGACCAGTCCGAGAAAGAGTGGGGGGTTGGAAGAAGGAATTGAAGAACTTAGCCTTATTAGTCAATTACAATGGCGGTAAATGTAAGAAGGCGATGAAGGTTGTTCACGAAGATTGTTAGTTGAAACGTGAGAGGATTCGGTAAGAGATTATCTGATAGGAAACAGGCGGGGGTTAAAGAGATTATCTGTAAGAGTCAGTCGAACAATGTGTTGTTACAAGAAACAAAACTTAAGAGTGTAGATAGTTCTTCAGTGAGATCTGTGTCAAATTCTAGATTCAAAGATTGGGAATGTTTTCCTTCCATTGGAGCTTCAAGTGGTATGTTGGCTATTTGGTATACAAGGGCAGCTATTAAAAATTGACTCTATTCATGGGGTGTATGCGGCTCTAGTTTTGTTTGATGTTAAAGAGAAGGGTCAGTGTTTTTCTTTATGGCCTAATCAGACCTCGGTTGCATTCTTTTCTTTGGGATGAGTTGAGCTTTGTGCTCTGTATTGATGTGTAAGGGGGTGACTGTACTGTAACACAGTCAGGTATCCAAATGAAAGATTGGGGGTGGCCGAGAAATTGCTAGCAATCGCAAGTTTGATGCTCTTCTTGAAGAATGTGGTCTCTCGAACATGCCTCTTAATAATGATTGATTTACTTGGTCTGTTTCAAGGGGGCAGACTTTATCTTCTTGGTTGGATAGATTTCATTTTACAAATTTTCGGAAATAAGCATTTCCTAATTTGGTTCAACAGACTGCTTAGGATTGTTTCAGACGACTTTCTAGGGTCTCGTTTGATTAATGGAAATAAGGGAAGAAAATGAAAATCTAGATTCTCATTCCATCAAATGTAGTATTTGGTTGGTGGAATGTAGTCACCGTAAAATACACGTTACTTTGAACGATGAAATGCATATTATCTTTAAAAATAGATGAAAAAAAAGGAATGAAATGGAATGAGATTGAAAAAATCTTAAATACCCTTCTAAAATAAAATAAATAATATTTAAACTATTTTTTAATACTATTAATATTTTTAATAAATTTTTTATATTACTAAATATTTTTTTATTTGTATTATTTTAATAATATTATTTTTTAAATATATTTTTGTCTTTTTGTCAACTTTTCATTCTATTCCTACATTATTTATGACATACCAAAAATAGAAAAGTAATGAAGATTCTATTCCATTTTATGTCATACCAAACGTAATTTTAATAACAGCATTCTATTTCATTTCCAATTCTTATTCCCATTCTTTCGTTTGCCGCTAATCAAATAGTCCCACATTGGTTGGCGAAGGAGACTTTGGGTTCTATATATAGTGGGAGGCAAACCTTCCCTTATGAGACATCTTTTGAGGTGGAGTTAGGCCTTCTATGACAATAGACGTGTAGCCACACCATAACATTGGTATCAGAGCCTGCTTCGTCAAACCATGTGGGTCCCCTATTAGTGCGAGCCCGAGAGCCTCTGACACAGTTCCGTGAAGGTGAGGCACCGTAAGTCCCAAAAGAGGCAGACAAGACCCGCCTTACACGAGGACGTGCAAGCTTGAAGGGGGAGTATTGATAGTCCCACATTGGTTGGTGAAGGAGACTTTGGGTTCTATATATAGTGGGAGGCAAACCTTCCCTTATGAGACGTCTTTTGAGGTGGAGTTAGGCCTTCTATGACAATAGACGTGCAGCCACACCATAACATTGGAAAATGGTACCGTAAGATTAGAAATTACAAAAACAGGGTAAAACAGAGTAGCTTGTAACGTGGAAAAAGATGGCTTAATTAATTCTCTGTATATTCAGAGTCTTCTGCACTTTTAGAGTTGATGTTTTTTCATAAAAAAACCTTACAATGGAAATCCCCTTCTTTATAAAAACCCTACTGGTCCCACGGAGGCACACCGAGCCAAAACAGCAAAACAACTAACAGAAAATATAAAACCAACTAACAGAAAATGCATGCAACACTGCCTTCAAAAACACGTGCCTTTAACTCCCTTCAGTTTCCTGAACGACGCCGTTTTCATTTCCTTCTTTAAGCTCTTGCGGTATCGTTTCGAATTCTCCTTCGTTTCCCTCTAAAATGCCTCTTTTGAATTCTCCATCAAATTTGAACGCTATCAACTTTTCCCCCTGCTGAAGATCTTCCTTGTCCTCGAGGAAGTCAATCAAGGCTACTGTTCCACCCATCTTCGGTTGAGTATGTTCTGGGTACTGAGTTTTAAACTTCTCCCAGTCCATCCAGGTGGCGTCTTCTTTACGAGAGTTGCTCCACCTTACTAGCACTTCAATCACTGGTCGATTTCCCTTTTTCCTAACTCTCCGATCCACAATCTCCTCTGGCACCCATGGCATCTCACCTTGATCATTGATGGGCGGCAAATCAGTCTGTACTGCATGGTTGCCATGATACTTTTTGAGAAGCGAAATAAGGAAAACATCGTGGATTCGAGATCCTGGAGGCAGTAGTAGCCTGTATGCAACGGCCCCAATTCGTGCAATCACCTGGTATGGTCCATAATAAAGCGATGATAACTTCTGAAATCGCCGATTAGCAATGGAGGCTTGCCTATAAGGCTGTAACTTCAGGTACACCCATTGCCCCACTTCTAGTTCTCTCTCAGTTCTGTGTTTATCTGCCATATTCTTCATTCTTTGTTGTGCCTTCTGGAGATGGTATTTAAGTTGGGTCATAATCTGTTCTCGAGTACGTACTGTATCTTCTACAGCGGCCACCATAGTATTTCCCACCACATATGGATCACAAGTTCTAGGAGAATACCCATATAGTGCCTCGAAAGGAGTCATCTGAATAGAACTGTGGTGAGACGTATTATACCAGTACTCTGCCATTGGTAGCCATTCAGCCCACTTCGATGGTAGTTCTGCTAAGAAGCACCTCAAATAGCACTCTAAGGTCCTGTTCAGCACCTCTGATTGACCATCACTCTGTGGATGGTAGGCAGTAGACTTGCATAGCTGAACCCCTTGTATCCTGAATAACTCTGACCAGAATTGACTTAGAAAGATCGGATCTCGATCAGATATAAGGGCCAACGGCCACTCATGTAATTTAACAACTTGATCCATAAAAACCTTAGCCACTTCCACTGCAGAGAAAGGGTGTTTAAGCGCAATGAAGTGAGCGTATTTCGTTAACCGATCTATGACCACTAACACAACTGTTCTTCCCTTAGAATTTGGTAAATGAGTGATGAAGTCAAGTGCCACAGACTGCCATGCCCCTTGTGGAATAGGGAGGGGTTGGAGAAGTCCGGGGTAGGCTACGAGCTCTGGTTTATTCCTCTGACATACATCACACTGCCTCACATAATCCTTGATTTGCTTTTGCATGCCCTTCCAATAAAAAATGGCTTTCATTCTTTTAAAAGTTGATTCTGCTCCTGAATGACCCCCCCAGGGTGAATTATGGTATGCGTTCATGATCTGCTCTCTCAATGTTGCATCATTACCCACAACTAGCCTTTCCCGCCGTTTAAGTAATTTGTGGTCCCACTTATGCTAAGGTCAAGTGGGGTCATACCCCTTCCAGATTTGAAAATATGTGGTTGATTCATCATTCTTTCTATCCTTCCGTGAGGAAGATTAAGGAAGAAACTGCTGTGGAGGAATGGGAAGGTTATAAGTTTATGAAGTTAAAAGGTGCTTAAGGAGAAGCTGAAAGTGTGGAATAAAGAGGTGTTTGGGGATGTGAGTAGTAGATTGATTCTCTAGATAAACTGGAGGTTGAGGGTTTGATCTCTTCTAAGGAGTGCGTGAGGAAAGTATCTTTGAGAAATTGTTTAGAAGAGATATCTCTTAAAGAACAAATTAGTTGGAGGCAGAAGTCTAGATTTAATTGGTTTAAGGAGAGTGATGCTAACTTTTAAGTTGTTTCATAGAGTAGCAACAGGAAGGAGGAGAAAGAGCTTGATAAAAGGTAGGAGCTTTATGATGGTAGCCATGTAACGGATTAAGAGGTTGTTGCTGAAAAAATCAACCAATTTTTTGCATATCTTTATAAGGAGGACTTACCTACTAGCCCTTTCCTAGAAAAGCCAAATTGGGGGTCAACCTCTATAGATAAAACGGCCAGGTTAGAAAGACCTTTTGAAGAAGAAGAAATACGGCAAGTTGTAACTTGTGAATAAGGTTCAATCCCTGGCCCAAATGATTTTACAAGAGGTATTTTCAAAATTGTTGGAGGAATATAATCAAGGAAGATATGTGAAGTTGTTTAAGGAATTTCATTGGAATGATAAGATTCCTACGAGTATAAATTCTACTTTCATTACTCTTCTGCCTAAGAAGGACAAATCTATCAGGGTTAAAGATTTATGACCCATTATCCCGGTAACCATTGTTTATAAGATGACTATTAAGATTCTTTTACACAGATAAAGTGAGGTACTTAAAGACACTATTATGGAGAACCAAAATGCTTTTGTTCCAGGAAGGTAGATTTTGAATGTAGCTTTAGTGGCAAATGAAATGACGGAAGATATAAGAAGGCAAGGGGAAAAAAGGCCTGGTTTTTAAGTTAGATTTGAAAAAACCTATGATTGTGTCAGCTAAGGTTTCCTAGATAAGGTTCTTGCGAGAAAGGGCTTAGGTGTTAAATGGAGAATTGGATTACGGATTGTTTGTCCTTGTCTACTTTCTTGGTAATTGTTAACTGGAAGCCCAAGTTTTGGTTTCAAGGTTAGAGGGGTGTTAGGCAATGGGGGACCTTTGTCTCGTTTCTTTTTACTTTCGTGGTTATGTATTGAGTAGGATGATGTCTACAGCAGTGGAAAGAAGTTGTATTAAAGGAATTTTTGTTGGTTCAAATGGGGTGATAGTTTCACATCAACCGTTTGCTAATGACACTTCAGGCTCAAACACATGATATTATCTTATCAATAAAACTGCCTGCAAGCACCTTTTAAAAGTAGTTGATATTAAGATAGCAATGTAACATACATGGCTATGATAATTGAAAAATAATATGAGCAATTCTAGAAATATTTTTGTAGAGTTATGATTCTTACATTTTCTTCACAATCTTTTTAGGAAACTCTGCAGATTTCCACCCACTACTCTCAATGTTGGCTGCAACTTTAGCAGCTCACAATTTGTCAGTGTCCATCTTGTATACAAAGATACTAAAAATTCATATAACTGTCAGAATAGCTGACATAGTCCTAAACTCCTCATGCAATGCAGTCATATCCTCTGCAGAAAAATGTCATAAGGTATGCTTATTTGAAAAGCAACAATAACATAAAGAACAGGACTAAGCAATGCTTTCAAATTTAACAGAGTAAAATGATATTAGAAACAACAGTTTTCTTTTCTGCTTTTTTCTTTCTTAAAATTTGCAAGTAATTTTGCTTGTGTAGGATAACCACTAGTTTTCACCAAAGACACTCATAGGTAACCAAGGAAGAGCAAGTTTTTCTGCAGTTAATTTTAGCTTCCAATCTCTTCAATGTCTGCAATTCCTTGATCATTTTTACAGTCTTCCTCAGTCTCCAACATACTTTTGAGCGGAGTGCAAGTCATTGGTGTCTCATTCTCATACGCCATCTTTTCTTCTTTAACCAGCTTCATAAATTTTGGTACCCAAAACGACCATTCACCGAAAGCCCATGAGTTAGCTCAAGCTCCTCTTCGTCTTTGCTCGGTTCCTCTACTTTCAAGCAAAATAAGTAATTGCAGATAGTGAGAACGAGTACGACACACCTTTGACTTGCACTCCGCTCTCAAGGACGTTCTCTCTTCCAACGGAGACATAGTAAGACCACAAGAACAAGAAGGAATTGCAGACACTGAGGAGACTGGAAGCTAGGAGGAATCACTCGGAGAAGCAGAGGAGCTCAATGGCTGAGAGAGAACTTGATCGAGGTCCGTCCGAAGAGATTGGTGGCCACGAGGAGAAGCCAGCAAAAGGGATTGAGGGGAATAATCTAACACAAGACGGATTTGGACTGGTTTCTGGGCTTCGAGGTCTCATTGGGGATGGTATTTTGATGAACAACTAAAAAAAAAATGCCACTTAAATTATTTAATTGTCAAATGAGAATATATATATATATATATATATATATATATATATATATATATATTGTTGAATTAAGGTAAGAATATTTTTTTTAACTTTAAAATAATAATTTTTCACTAACATTATTAATAATATACGAGGTGATAATTATTATTTATTTCTTAAATAAAACTTAATTTTTTTAATAATATCATAAAATACTAAAACTAAAATAAAAATAATAGATCATTATTTTCATTTTTTTAAAACACTTACAAAATAAAAAACATGTTTATAAAATAGTTTATTAAATAGATTTTTTATTTTCTAAAAAAAAAATTAAATATAATTTTTACAAACAATTTAAAAAAAAAACGGAATAAAACAATCTCAAGAATTTTGTTGCACTAAAGCCCTGGCCAATCTTCCGTTTTCTTAGCCAAAAGTTGACCTGACTCTAAATCCGTTAAAAAAGACGGCGAATTAATAGAAAGATTAAAGAGTGAAATATTAAAATGAAAATAAAGATATTTTAAAAATCAAATGAGAATTAACAAACTTGTGGAGCATCAAAATAATAATTTTCGTCTAATAAACGAAATGCTAATTTTCAAGTCCATAAATTAAATGAGAATGAGAAAATAATTGACTCTTTGTTGTCTTCAATTTACGTATGTTCATCATTATTAATTCAATTAAGAACTTGAGTGGAATTTTTATTTTATCCTAATCCAATTGAGTATAGAGTCGTATTTTTTTAAAATTATATTTAAGCTAGTGTCTCCTAAGTTCTCTATGAAAATTATTTAAATAAATTAAATTAGAAAATGAAAATAATTGATTATTAGAATATTAAAATCATGTGCACTTGAACTTTCATTTGTAATTTCTCCATATAAGGAAGCTTTTTATTTCAAATAATTCAATATAGACATAATTCAACTCTAACACTTCAAAACAAAATTTAACTAAATTCAGAAAAATTCAAGCATTTAATTGATAAATTGAAGATGAGAATAAGAAAAAATACCTTATAAATTTAATTATCTATTTCTCAAGTTATTATACTAATCAACTCTAGCAACGACGCTTGAACAATACAATATTAAAAGGGAGAGATTCTTCAAGTTTTTGAAGCTTTCAATAATTTAAAGAAAACCCTTCAATAACTCCACATGTTAATTCTAAGGTAGATTGTTTGGCGTGCCCTCAAACACCATTACTATATAGAATAAAATTAATGAAAGGGGTATTGATAAATTAGTCTAATCTAATAACTATTCTGTCCAACGTACAAGCTTCTTTTTCTTTTCTTTTTTCCAAATCAATTAGATCATGAATCTATAATTTTAGTCTTATCATAATTCACAAAAAATTTAATGATTATGTCACATAAACACACACATATTTGGCAATTTTTGAGAATTTAGAGCATCATCCTACTATGAGCTAATCTTTTCTATATTTTTTAAAAAATTTATTTGATGTCCTTGAAATGACAAAAATTTACAGATGAATAATTGTCAAATGTTAAAAGATATTTCATTATTATGAACACTAGATGATATGAAATGAGAACCAAAGCAATATCTTTAACTTAAACAAAAATAAATTAGTCCTATTTATGATATACTCTAATTTTGAAATGAGTTACCTTCCCTCGCTTTAAACTTATTTTTTTAATAAAAATAAGTAAATTATATTTACTTCTTTTAAAAAATTTTAAATTTACATTCACACCTCCAATTTTAATTTATACCAAAATTTCTCCTCCATTTATAAAATTATAGTTTTTTTCTTTTTAAAAACTCAAAAAATCTAATTCAATACAATACAATATAAATCATCAAAATATCAAATTAATACTTACAAAAACTTAAAATAAAAAAAAAAATTAATGTAACTTTTGAAAACTTGAAGAGACATAAGTACTAGTTTTATAAACTTCAACAAAGGTTTTTGTTTCAATTTAAAACTATAAGAAGAGTAGGTGTAATTTTCATAAATTTCAGAAAAAGCGAATATAATTTTCTTAAATAAAGAAACACAACTACTTCATGACTTTACATTTACTATCCATTTTACTCAAAGTTTGGTATCTAACTGGAGTATCAGTTATTTCATAAACTAGAACTTTGATCATCCTCTATATGTTCTCATCTGTTCTGCAGAACCAGAACCTGTACATCAGCCTTTTCAAGGCATCCTGACTGACTTCTTCCTGTACAAAATAGTATGCCTAACAAGGTATGTCAACTCTCAAGTTCTTACCCTTCAAGATTCACTTTTCTTAGCCCAGCTCTTGCATTGTCAAACAAAATGGCAATTGTGAAGAAACACATTGCTGCCATCACACTCTAAAATAGTAATCCCTTGCAGTGTTGGTGATTAGTGAGCATATTCAACTTTTCCTTCAATAATCACTGAGACATGTCTCCCAACCTCCATATTTGGAGCTTAAGGTTCCACCACCAAGCTGCCGGGCATAATCACAGATTGATTCTCTGGCACAATGTTCCCATAATGTTGCTATATCCCCAAGTGACCAGGGTTGCATCAGGCTCCGGAGAGAAGACCGGAGCTTCAATATTGCTTTCGCTGACAGATCATCCGGGTCCTTGCTGTCCGAACAACAAAAGAAAAAGGGTGCATAGGAATTTTAGACTAAACTGAAAGTTCCAAAAGAAGGCTTAAAAGAACACCCCCATAGTATAGTTCTACTATGAGATGAAAGAGTAAATCTACAAATATAATCAATTGCTGATGGATAATTACTTAAAACTACAAATGAAAGGGAACACATTCTGAGTCTCAAACCTGAATTCCGATGGCATTTCATCTAAAAGAATTGGTGAGCAAGATGGATAGGTTGTGGGAACAAGCAACCAAAGCGGTTTGATCACCGACTGCATGACCAAGATAGGAGTCAATGAAGGGAGTGATAGAAAAATCAAGATGTATAATTCAAACTAAATATAAAAAACCTCACCATTTGATTTGAAGAAAAGTGTGACATCAGGTTCGGACTGACAGTTACTGCACTGAAAATACATTTGACAAATAATCCTTCACCATGTTCAGCAGCTCCTGCAACCGCACTTGGAATCGTGTCTTCTTCATTAATAACTACCTCAATGTCTATCAATAGCTTGTTTACCTTCTTTATTTCTTCTAAGAGAGCACATTTTTCCTGCAAGAGTAGCATACTCTTAAGCAGGAAAAAAACTAAAACAGTTCTTACCAACATGCAAGTTCTACAACGGAAGCTAATTTTAAGCACATTTGTAACATCAGCAAGGCAGTGACAATGTCAGAATGAGATTTATGGAAGTTGCAAAAAAGCAAAATCCTTGGAACCATAAACCTATTAGGAAGCTTATGAAGGACAAGGAGTGAATAATATGTAAGATTCAAAGATTTTATATGTAGAGAGTGAAATAGTGAGACTTGACACAGTTCAAATCCAAATAGTAAACTCTAAGCTACGAATTGATCTTAAATTGTGACTATTTCACAAGATACCACCAACATCTGAACTTTTACACTTGACATTGGTAACAAAAGCATTTAATAATTAAGGTTTCAAAAACTTAATATCGTTGATGACAACAATAGGGATTATTATCAAGTTTTTTTGGATTTTTATGAAATATTGAAGGGATTAGCTCTCGAGTGATAGTCAATAATTACAGAATTAAATGGATAAATGTATGCATGTTCTTTAGTAGCCTGCATCATGACAAAAAGATCAGAAATTAATTGTATTACCTCAATCATAGGCCATTTTATTTGAGATGTGATTGAATTTAAGTCAGATTTATGAGCATCAGTCAACGGTTTGAACGAATCACTTGTACAGCTATATATTGAAGCAGTATACAAGGGCATTGCGTTACTGCAGCGTCTCATCTTCCTTGCTCTTGGTACAAAATCATGGGAATTTGAGTATCCTGCTTGCAATTCTGCACTAAGATCTACCACCAAATTCGAGCCAATCACATCCTTTGGTCCATCAAATGGTGCTGACAATATATCAGACAAACAGACTACCTCTCCAATTTCATTAATAGATTCACTAAATGATTTGGGTGACATCGATGTCAACTGAAAAATTACCACAATAATAGCATTTAGCATGTATATACAAGCAATTTGTAGGTGTCAATTTAAAAGAGAAAAAAAGGGAACAAGCATATTGTAAGTTTTAGACCAACCACTTTAACCAAGTGCTGGATTGCAGCACTGGTAATGACTGCAGGGTTATGAGAAATTTCATTCTGATTGCCACAATCTTCTAGCAAGGGTGAAGCTGAAATTCCAGGACTGCTGATGAGAAATGATGCACCTGATTCACCATTTGTCTGCTTTTGTTCTGCATTCCCACTAGAGATTGGAATATTCTCAATAGAATACTTGCTAGAAACCCCTGGCATAGAGATCAAGAAAACAGTAATTAATGAATGTATAACGGAGAGTGAATCAATGGATTGTAAAGGAATCCCACCTTTTATTAGAGAGAGCTGATTTTCCTGTGTTTGTGAACTGCTGGATTCCTTTGCCACTTGCTGCATTGATTTTGCTGATTTTACTTGTTCTGAGCTCAAGACCAACTGAACTGATTTCTCTCGTAAATGCATTTTGTTTTGCTGAGGAATTTGCTTTGCCAAATGAGAACTCTGTAGGCTCATCACTTGCAATGTTTGTTTCTTTTCAGATAATCCCTCCTCAGAAACTAAAGAATGTGATGTGACAGCCTGCTTCGGTGATTTCACATCAGCAGAATGTGATCCTTGATTATTTGAAGGAACATTTTTTAGGCGTAAAATAGAAAGTATATGCTTTTCCACTTTATCTAGTCTCTCCTTGAAATCAGGGGTAACCTGGCTTTTCGTCACTTTTAAGTGCATAAAAATATCCTCCAACAGTCTCTTTAGAAATTTGAATTTCTCCATATCAGATGTCTTCATTTGTTGAGGAGCAGAATCACGCTGGAGAAAAATAATGCATTATAATATATCACTACTGACATGAAGACAATGTTAAGGATAATCATCTTGAAAAATTCATAATTGGCAAGAATTGATCATCTACCTTCTGAAGTTTATTACTTATATGTTGGTATAACATATTGAGTTTTATCAAATATGCGCTCCTCATCCTCTGAACCTGCAATAAGAAAGTATCACAAGCTTGGGTCTGCCACTACCTTGTACTGAAAACTTACCAACACATTATGCTCAAATTTAGTTACAAGACTAGAGGCAGCAAGTATCAAACTTTAGCACCTTCCTGAAGCTTTTAAGAGAACCATTATTAAAATGGAAGGGGATTAATGTACTGTGCAGTATTACGCGTACCATTATAAACTAAATGCCCAAAGATTATAGAAATACACATACAGGGAGCCTAGAATTGTACAAACTCTTATATCCCAGATCACATGATATCAAAGCCTCTGATATCATCTACCTAGCCAGAAACCCTACCTTAGGGTGTGACCCACATCAGGGAAACCATCTTTGGTCTCAGTTGAGTGAGACAGTAGCTGTAGGTGGTGGTTCAAGGCTCAACTAATCAGATCAAGCAGGTCGTGCCTCTACAACAAGCATCACCCGCACTTAGGATTTTGACCCAGAGGTTGTTCTTGCCATTTGGAATGTTTTTCTAGTCATCTAAGCCAAATTCTGTGACTGTTCATATCACAGAGGGGGTACCTGAGCTTCCTCCAGAAGGTTTGGTGGTCTAAGGTGTCTCTGTAATTTCCACTTCGATGTTTTGAAGTAGTATTTGTTGGTAATCTTCGTTTTGGGTGTGATGCTTCCTTGTGTTTTCTCAATATTTCTAGTACTGTGGGTTAGAGATTTTAATAAAACTATTTATGGATTTTCATTTAAAAAATTACACTTTTAAGTTGAAATGATTCTTGATATAGAGAATTAGCATTAGTGACCATACATTGCTGAATCATCTGGTAGTCACTTCACTTGACCATACATTGCTTTACCAGTTAGTATTGTAAGTCAGCTTATGTATTCTACAACTACCAATAACCAGGGTACACTTATCCATATGAGATTTGAAAAAAAGTAAAAAAGCACCTGGAAGAGGGATATTGAACAGAGAGCATTGTCATAAGAAAGTTGCGGTCTTTATTGATGCTTATTGGGTTGGATCTATAGATGACCAGAAGTCAACAACAGGATACTTCTCCTTAGAGTGCAAATTAGAGATGCAGAAGAGCAAGAAGAAGATCGAGGTTGCAGGACCAGATGCAGTGGCAAAATATTGTATAATGGCTCAAACTACATTTGAGCTTACAAGGATACAATAGCCGTTGTATGAGTTTTAGTTTGATATATCTCTCCTAATTCATTTATGGTGTCATTAACCGTAAATCATGCATATTTCATCTATTCTTGTGTTTCATGAAGAATAAAGCATATTGAGATGTGTGGACACTTTGCTAGAACAAAGGTTCAACAAAATCTGATTTACACATCTTATGTTTGCACAAGAGAACAACTAGCTGAGCTATTTACCAAAGAACAAAAATGCCTCTGTTAGGACACAAACTAGCTTTGTGACTGCATGGATCCATGTTTTAACACCAAGCCAACATATCATAGTTGATCTTATAATGTTAAATAGTATATTTATATAACACTTAAATGCTACAAAATTGCGATCAGATATTAATTCATACAAAAATAACAACCATGTAATATATTAATTTAATTAGTAAAATTTATTAATACAAAAATACTTTATCATGATTTAATATTAAATTATCATATAAAGTTTATATTAATTTATATTAGTACTAAATTTTATTATAATTATAAAATAATGAATAAAAAACTGAATAATATCCACAATGGAGTTTGAATTAAATATTATATCATATAAGATTGTGAAGTTTTTTATGTGTAATTGAATTATTCAATGATATTTTAAAGATATTAATATTTATTATTGGATTATTTTTATTTAAATTTATTTATAAAATTTTTGTATATTATATTTTTATGTAATCTAATATATAAAATTAATAAAAAAATTATATATCTTCTACTACTGGTTTAACCATGACTGAACCATTGAACCGTGGGGCCCTTCAATAGTTAATGAATAATCCAATTTTTGAAACATTGCCGGTAGCCAAGATAAACTTGGTTCATTACTTCATCTCTCTTGTTCCCACTTTCAATTGGCCTCGTTAGATGTTAAGAATGCTTTCCTCCATGGTGATCTTCAAGACATGGAGCAACCACCAGGCTTGTCAACTAGTATGTCATTTAAATAAGTCCCTATATGGTTTAATGGAGGCACCATGGCCACGGGCATGGTTTAGCAAATTCAGTGACGCATTTACATCCTTTGGGCTTCAGAGGTGTCTAGTGAATAATTCTTTATTTTATCAACTTTTTTTTATAGAAAAAGAAACTTTATTGATAGAGAAAGAAGAGTACTACAGGAACCGAGGATCAGCAGTCCTCTCAAAAACAGAGGAAAAAAACTAAAACAATTAATAGCTCAAAAGTGCTTGCCAATCCCTTTGGACGTCAACAAGGGAAACTCCCCTATAATACCCATTAACAACAACCCAGAAAGAGGCCAGAAAAATAACTCTTTCCCAAAGAAGATGTGATGGTAAAGAACTCTAATTGAAACTTCTTGCATTCCGCTCCAACCATATACTCCACACCATACCATGGAGAAAACAGCACTGTACCACAAAACCTACTTTATTTTATCAACATAATCAAGGTAAATTTTTATTGACTTTTTATGTTGATGATAAAGTAATTACAGGTAACGATAGCCAAGGAATTACAGATTTAAAATCATGTCTTCACAATTTTCGCACCAAAGAATTAGGATCATTGTAAGTATTTCCTTGGCATAGAGGCAGCTAGGTCCTAATACTGAACTTGTTTGTCACAAAGAAAATATGTACCTGAATTGTACCAAGAGACGGGATTACTTGGAGCCCAAGCCTGTTGATACTCAAATGGAACCAAACATTAAATTAATGGCAGACCAAGGGGATTTGTTATCAGACCCTAGCAGATACAGAAGGTTAATATAGGAACCATGGCCACGCCCTAATTCAAGGGTATTACATATGCTAATTAGCTTGGGTCTCCAATAGACCAAAGGTCTACGACTGGATATTGTGTTTTTGTTGGTGGAATTATGGTGTCTTAAAGTAAGAAACAGACAAGGGAGGCTTGCACCAGTGCAGATTATGAGTAATGGCTATGGCACAGACTACTTGTGAGTTGATTTGGCTGAAAAAGCTTTTGAAAGAACCTATTTTCAACCACTTGCAGCCTATGGTATGTAGTTATTCTGTGATAATCAAGCAACAGCCCATACTACTTCAAATCCAATGTTCCATGAACGAACAAAGCATATAGTTTGATTGTCACACTTTTAGAGAGAAGCTCTAACAAAATTTAATCAAGACAGACTATCCCAAGTATGAACATAAATTAATTTATTTGTTTACTAAATCTGTTGGAGGCTTTTAGATCAAGCAAATTTGTAAAAATGAGGGGGAGTGTTAGAGAATTATTAGAGTTAGAGCTAGAAGTTCTATTGAGTTAGTAATGATATTGAGCACTACTTATTATCAGATTGTTTTTATTTTATCTCTAGTAGTTAGTGTCATAGTCAAACTCGATCACTTTCAGTATCATAAATAAAGGAGATTAGAAGGGCTAAAGCAAACTTCTTCCTTAAGCCTCTAAGAGTAGGGTCGAGCCCTTGAAAAAACACATGGGAGAAATAGTAAAAATTAAATGAAAGGCTGCATGGATGAAGAATAATTATGAGCATTCTGAAGAGCCTATGGATAGGCTTGTGTAGAAAGTCCATTTTGGTGGACAAAACTTCAAGTTGCAAGGGATGCAACTTGGAGGATGAGATCCGTAATCATGGATCAGAAACTTTTTGCTTATAAAGTTTGACAATGCAGTTAGTGCACTTTGCTGAAGAACCTCTATAGATAGAGATGTTTCTCATTTGACAAAGCACAAGAGGCAAGAGAAGCCAATAGCAAGGGAAAAGAAATAGAGAGAGCCTTCGAGTGTGAGAGAAACTGTGTAGGGTGTCGGAAATAAACTGGCAAAAATTTTGGGTATCATCTCTAATGCTCCTTGGTACTGCAATAACACAGAATTATAGTATTTGATTAGGAGGGTTCTCATAGTATACCACTATAATTGTTGTACCTCGTAAGCAAGATTGTGTGAGTATATTGTAATTATCCTCAATATAGTGAAAACTTTTGAAGTTTGTCCCATGGTTTTCCCCTCAGGATGAGAAGGTTTTCCTCGTTAAATCTGCTGTTCCTTTCTTCTTCTACAAGTGTGCTTTGCACATCTTTTTTCAAAACAATAACATATTAATATGGAATTATCAGATATTATTTTGTGCTCATTTATCACTTTTGAATCTTTTTTTGTCCTAACATGAATATCCCCACACCCTTTGGTTACAAGACTAATCTCTCTCAAGATATTGAGATTGTCCTTCCCCCACAAGTTTTTTCCATAGGCTCAAATCCCTAATATTGTAGCAGCTCCTCAACTGTTAAATTCAAATTTACTTATTACTTAACTTACAGGTTGTCATGCTTTTGAATTTTAATTTACAAGGGGGGATCATCTATTTTTCCCAACACTAAGTTCTACATCATGTGATTATTTTACCCAATGAATTTTAGCATGAAAAGGCATGTTAGATATTAAAATAAAACTATTCTTAGGTCTTCATAATAGTTCTTAATAAAGTGGAGAGAGACTAAATATAAAATTGTTACTCAAAAGATTATTTAGTTGTAGGTGAGTTTTTAAATTCTATAAGTAGGCTACTTGTTTAAACGTATATTTTAGTTTTAATGAAGAAACACTTTATGGTATTTTATAAGTATCATTTAACAAAAAGTCAATTAAAAATCACTAAATTAAATTGAAAAATACATAAACTTATGTTTTAGTAGCATATTGAAGTCTAAAAAATTAACATGTAATTTTTGCCTTTCAGTATCAGAATTATTAATTATGTTTGGGAGTAAAAGAACTTTAATTTTTAAAGTGATAAATATAGAATACCATGTTTCTTATTAGTATCATAGTATGTCAAAGTCTTAAAAAATAATTGAGGCCCCAACCCTAATTGGGATTGAAAAAATAATTGGATTTTCAAGTTTTTAACTAACTAGTAAAATCTTTTTGGTGAGTAAAAATGGATTTTCAATAGTAAAGAGATGCCAAAAAGAAAAATGGAAATGAAGGAAAACAATTTTGGATATTACCTTTTGATAGATCAGCTCCTGCCAATCTATATTTGCAGCACTTTCCTCTGCTCCTAGATATAATAAATGTACACATGTGCATTCAGTCAACTGAGATTAAATCCAACAGGTAGAGGGGGATTACTTGATAAAATTTTGGAACAAATTATTCCTTGGTTGCTTAGTTGTAACTCACTTTTTTAAAACTTTTAAGACATAAATTACAAAATTTAAGCTTGAGAAGTCCAAGATAAATGAAGCAAAGCCACAAAATAATCCAACGAACCAGGGATAAAAAAAAATTTGGATGTAAATGAATTGATATTTATGAATCCTAACTTACATTTTAAAATGGATTATTTCTCATGTTCAGTGCTCTGTCTGGAATGTGATTATATCTAATTTAAAGGTTTGATTGTGACCATTGTAGCTCTCAAATATTGTAAAAGTACTCTATATGTGTTTAACCATCATTCATAGCTTGCTTCTTAATTAAGTCAAGATACCGCTTTTACTTTCTAAAAATTCCATTTAGATTTGAAAAAACTAAAAACTAAGAAGCTGCACATACTTAGGATTTGTCAAGTGAATTGTAAAAATGGCATCCTGCCAACACACTGACCTTCTCTAAAAGCTGAACAAACACAATACATCTATTTCCACTCCACTAAACAAGCAACTAAGATTATTTAACATATTTACTAAAACTGAGTTATTGGTCCATCAAATAGGAATAGTATTGCAATATGGCCTTGTTTGTCACAGAAGCTTCTAGCAAGTATAAGTTCTCAGCTGAAATTTTAATGCTTTCACATTTTTCTCTAGAATTATATATGTAGAAAAAATCCTTGTTCATATCAAATAGTGTCGTCACCATCATAGTAAAAGATATATTTGCAATCTACTGATTGATGTGAAAATAGAAGAAAAATAAAATTCTTGTCTGAATTAACCTATGAGAAAAGTAACAGACTTGAAGGATTGATTTTCCAACCCTTGATGCATGATTCTAGGATAATTCTGGTTGTTGTTGCTGCTATGCTCACCAATGACAAAGAAGGTATGAAAGCCACCAACTTTTTCTCAGATGAGCTACCCCTCGTCATTTTCTTTGGTTACACTTACCTAAGCTTATAGAATGATATTTAGGAAACTAGTACAATTTGAGGCTCCTCTCAACATTTTGATTTTGTATCAGGTATCCTCACTGTCAGTGTACCAACCCAAGATAACTTTAACACGTTTCTTATTGTCTAATTCTTCTGAAATTGTTTCCTTCCAATATCAGGCTTTCCACTGAATTTAAGTCATCAACCGAATTTTAAAATGCACTGGTTCAATTACTAAAGTTTCAGACCTGTTTTAATTCTTCAAATTGCCATTTGCATGGCTCGGAGTTTGTATGCCAAACTAAAATTATTGGAATAAGAGATTAAATCTTTAAGTATGAAAATAAAAATGAGACATATATTTATATGTGCCCCCACTCTCAAAAAAAAAAAAAAATTGTAGAGGAAAATGTAGAAACCTCAAACTCTTGTTGAGTGAATAATTATAGATTGGAAGAGTTGCCTGGGTGGATTTGCAATAGTTTGGAGTTCAATACCTGGAGCAGATAAGTCTTCACTTGGACCGGAAGAGTTCAAGAGCAATAGTTTGGATGCAGAGCTTTGAGATGATCCCCTTATTAGCCTTATCTTTCTTGATATCTTTCCAATGTAATCAGCCTTAAATAGATGCAAAAACAAAAAAAAAATATTTAATCAGTGCAAATTCTTCATGTGGAAGTAGCATACATTATTTGTTCCAAGTTGTTATGACAAAACCTAATAAAAATAAATAAAAAATGAATATTACAATGTGTTGAGGATAAATGAATTATAAGAACACCTGCAATACTTCATGTTATAAAATTTTGGTTGCTTAAAGGAATCAAAATTACTTTTTGTTAATAGGGTGCAATATGAAAACTTTCTAGGAGATCATCAATTCCCGTACTACTCTCATCTAGGCACGTTTCACAACAAAATTTTGATGAGATTTACTACATTATTGCCGGTATGGTCAAACCCCTAAAGAAATCAAAATTTACCCTATAAGATTAATGCAAATCCAGGGTTGAGATGGCCAAGTGGGAGGTAATGGAAAATAATCCACAGTAAAGGGCATTTCAAAAGTTGAGATCAGGAGAAAATAAATGCAGGCAAATGGAAACCCTGTGACAGGTAAAGGGTGTGCCTTGCTCAAATAGCAGGGAATTTTCAGTTTGCCATAGCAAGGACGGCAAGTTGGCCACTAATGCGGATTCTTGAAATACATACTTATGAATACAGGTCAAGTATTTAATTAGAAAAATCCATTTGAAGGATCAAGTGTTTCAAAAGCACAAAGCCAAAACATCACATAGATGATATGATTGAAGATACCTCATCTGTGGAAGAGGCATTCACCTTCTCCTCAAATCTTTCCGCAACTTTTATAATGTCAGATGAATTATATGACCAGCAGTGAGGAGCATTATCGACTATAGTATCCGCGCTGTAAAACAACATATTAGTCTATTACATGTAGATTATAGGCAAGCCAACTTGGAGAACTTAATAAAAGTTAAGAGATTCTCTACCAGTTAAATGTCTATAAGGTAAGATCATGCCAATCATTAGAAGATGAACTAACATCATAGGCAAACAGTTATGTATTAAACTTTCAAACCTGTCACAATGCTCAAACGTATGCATCCTAATATTCTTTGTGATAAAAGAAAATTTTAATAAAAGTAAGAAAGCACAAAGCAGGGGAACAAGGAATCATCCTCTAACAGCTGAAGCACAATCAAAAAAGAAAAATATCTAGATCATTAACTCAAAAAAACTGTCCAGTCCATCTGCAAATCATCAAAGAGCTGAAACAAAAGAGACAAGGAAACAACCCTTCCTGACAAAAATTCCAATGGTAAAAGATTTCTGGATCCTCTTCAACTGCACTTGATCCAAATCCGCCAGAGCCTTGTAAAAGTATATTATTCCTAGGATAAAGATAGGGATTTTATTTTTTTCACTAAGTCCTGAGAATTTTATAAATATATAAACCCATGTTTCATGAGAGAACAAAGCACATTGAAGTGTGTTCTCATTTTGCTAGAGCAAAGGTTCAACCAAATATGATTTCAATCTCGTGTTTACACAGGAGACCTACTGACTGATATATTTATCAAAGAACCTAATGAGAATAGAATTAAATTTTTATATAACAAGCAGGGCATGATCAAGTTTGAGCTTCAGGGGAGATTTAAGAGAATGAGATGGACTTAATGTACAACTTTGTACTTTGTACATTAGTTTGTACTACACAAGGAATATACATACAAGGAGCCTATAGTTGTTTGAGCTCCAAGGAACACTTTCTCTCTCTCTCTCTCTCTCTCTCTCTCTCTCTCTCTCTGTGATTAAACTGAACTTCAATACTGGCAAGACTCGTCTTAATGAGAAATAAGCATAAAAGTTTTGCACACTATAAAGTATAAACCCCAACTTTTGAAGATTGACAAGTGCATTGAAGAAGGTAACTTGGCATCCTTTTCCAGTTATATAACTGTGGATCAGAGCTTCAAAAGTGCAAACAGAGAGCAAAACTAAAGTATGAACAAGAACAATTACCATGATACAAGGAATCTAACTCCAAGGTCGCACACCAGGATAATTCATTATTTTAAATATTTAAGTTGATACAGAAAAGATTCACCATTTCACCTTAAGCTTAACACATGATGTTATCTTATCAAGAAAACTACCTACAGGCACCTTTTAAAAGTAGTTGATATTAAGATAACAATGTGACATACATGACTATGATAATTTAAAATAATATGAGCAATTCTAATAATTTTTTTTCTAGGTATGATTCTTACATTTTCTTCACAATCTTTTTACGAAACTCTGCAGATTTCCACCCACTGGTCTCAATGTTGGCTGCAACTTTAGCAGCTCTCAATTTGTCAGCATCCATCCTGTATACAAAGACACTAAAAATTCATAAAACTGAGAATGGCTGACATAGTCCTAATGCAGTGTAGTCATATCCTCTGCAGCAAAATGCTATAATGTATGCTTATTTGAAAAGCAAGAACAACATTGAACTCTGTTTAATCAAAAACAGGACTAAATTTTTTTAAAAAAATTTAATACCTTAAAATGATATTAGAAACAACACTATTCTTTTCTGATTTTATCTTTCTTAAAATCCACAAAGCCTTTTGCTTGTGCAGGATAACCTCTAGTTTTCACCCAAGATACTGAGTGTATAATTCTTAAGTTGCAGCCTTGTAAGTAACCCGGGAAGAGCAAGTTTTTCTGCTGTTAATTTTAGCTATGGTTACAACTGAAACAACCGAATAGAAGAAATCCACTTAACAAAAATTATGTATGTTGGTTCGAATTATGCAACAATACAGAAAGGGTACTACAAAAGGTACTAGCTTATATTTATTTGAAATCTCAAAATAATGTAGGAATCAAGGGAACTTTTAAAAGCTACAGAAAAAGAAGTAACCTTTAAACTACATGCAAAAATTCCATATTCTTTCACAGCTTGTCATTCAAAAGCCCACCAAGGTTCTCAATTAGAACTATACAAAAGGCAATTTGAATTTGATTAAAAAAAAATTCATGTCAAAGCTCACCCATAGCCTTGGATACCACAAGAGAGAAAGGGAGCCACCCTCCAACCTTGTGAGTCATACCACATTCTCTAATTTCCAAGTTTTGGGTTCTTTTGAGCATGGCACAAAAGGCACAACCCGCGGCACATTTACCATGAAAACAAGAAAATTAGGCATAATTCTTGAGTTCTTGGTCCAAATCAAAGAACGAACAATGTCCCCTGCCCTCTCCCCCAAGCACCTCACAAACAAATTAAAGTACCGAACCAATAAAAATCTGATTCTATTTATAAAATCAACGACCAAGAATCCTTTCTATCATCCTGTGCCAGAACTAAGCAACAAAACACAAAATGGGATGCGTGAATCCACATATAAAAAACACCCATAGACCCACGTAAATGATCAAGTAGCAAAGTCATAAAACCATCAAACCCACATAAGGCAAGGCAAGTGAAAAGCTCAGACATGGAGAAATACCCACCTCTGTATGACTGCAAATCAGGCACAGAACACTACTCTGGAGCGAAAGATCCACGTTCTGCGCTTCCTGCTACAACAAGAGTGCTTGGGATGCCTGAACTAAGCAACAAAACACAAAATGGGAAGCGTGAATCCACATATAAGCATAGCCATGGACCTACGTAATGATCAAGTAGCAAAGCCACAAAATCATCAAATCCACATAAGATAAGGAAAGCAAAAAGCTCAGAGATGAAAAAATAACCACCTTTGTATGAATGTAATCAGGCAAGAAACACTACTTGTGGAGCAAAAGATTGGTTTTTTGCGCTTCTTGCCGCTACAGCAAGAGTGCTTGCGGGCCAAGAAACGTAAGCGAACGAATCCTGGGTACCGAAAAAAGGAGAGCTTTATTATAGTTTACAGTGTGACCCGCCACTTCCCATTCACATTCACGGTGGGCGCGCTCTTTATAGTGGGACACTAGGCCTAGGACTTGGTGAGGTGACCAAGAGCAGACAATCGCTTGACCATACGCGCAAAAATTGAAGAGAAAATCCGATCACAAAAGCCAAGGTCTAATGCAGCGTTGTCGCTATTGTAAACTACTAAAACTTTTTACTATTCGAGATTATTTTTTTTGGATTAAATGATTTCAACTTTGGATAGAATCTGCCAATTGAAAAGATTGATAGAATGGAAATATTATAATCATTGTAATATTAATTAAAAAAATAATTATTTGAAAGAAAATTAAGGTATTCAAGGACAAAAATAAGCTATATTTTTAATTATTTAGAAAAAAAAAAGATATTTTTTTTCTAGAATAAATCTTATACAATGCTTTTAGTTTAAACAATTCAAGTATTTTATTTCAGAATCATTTTATATTTTTTTCCAATTCTTGTTTGAGTCTTTTTCTTTTTTTGTGAGAACCATGTTTTGTGTGAGTTAGTGAATGTCCATATTAATATGTCACAAACATGGACTATAATAGTATTGGATGATTCAATGGTGTCACGTGTAAAAACGATTTGCACTAGTGACACTAAGGCTATGTTTGCTTTATCCCCAAAAAATTTATTTTGATATTTTTTTTAAAAAAAATTCAAATAGTTCAATAACAAATTTTTCTTTTGTTTGTTGCTTTAGAAAAAAATTTCATATAAAAATATTCTTTAAGATTAAATTTTCAATTTTTTTTTACAAAATAAGCAATGAATTGTATATCTAATTTTTTTAAAAAAATTAAATACAAAAATATAAATCTGAACTTAAAATTACGAATCTAAATACATAATATGTATCTTGAGATAAGCAACCATAGTGGCAATGGCTTAGGATGGGTGATTAGTAAGTTAAAAGTAAAAAATTGAAAATGATTTTTTTACTTATTTTTAATAAAAAAATTATATTGACAAAAAAATTCTTCTCTTACAAAACAAACACAATAATTTTGGGTCTGTTTATTTTTTAGTTTTAAAAATTATTTTTTGTTTTCAGAATAAAAAAATTCGTTTAATAATTATTTTTTATTGTTGTTTCGGAAATAAATTTTAAAAATAAATTATTTTTAAAATAGAAAAATAAAAACAATAAAAAAAATTTTATTTTCTATTTTTATTTTCAAAATAAAAAAATAAAAAATAATATATTTTTAAAACAGTTTATCAAACGAATTTTTTTTTTATTTTTGTTCTATAAAACAACTTTTAAACATAATTTTTAAAAATAAAAAAATAAAAATAAAATCAAACAAACTTTTTATATTTTTTTTTTTGAAAAATCTCATAACAAAACAAATGGAGCTTATGAAAAAATATTTATATGCACCCTTTGCATTTAAAATAAATGTAAAGAGCCAAGAAAAGACAATTTAAATTGTAGAATCTACAAACGTACACTTTGATAATTTTTTATTTTTTATTTTTGCACCGAATATTTGTCAAAATATTTTTTGTGACACCAATGCAACAACAGAAAAACAAATTAAGATCGTGACATGTGTTAATTTTGGGGTGCCTAATATTTTATTTTACTTGTAATAATTGTTTATGCTTTATTATGATTTGACCCATGCTTTTGTGAGATTTATATTACTGACCCATTCTTATATTACGGCTTGTCCTATTACGGAATATGTTGATGGAGGCTTTGGTGATTGCACTATTGCTATTTGTTTGAGGGATGCTTCATTAATTCCTTCCAAAATTTGTAGTTAATCTCACATAAAAGGGCTTCCAGGTGGAAAAAAGACGGGATTAGGTTCCCCTGCATTATCGAAGGGGCCGGGGTGGAATTTATATGAAACTCACATAAATAATTTTTCCTTTTTCTCTCTTTTAATAGATTTTGATGTACTACTGCATCAAATTTTTGAAAGAAAATGAAGTAGGTTAAAAATTGAAACAATAAAAATTTAAAATTTATTTATTTTTTATTTTTAAAAATTACTTTTTGTTTTTAGAATAAAAAAATTTGTTTAGTAATTATTTTTTATTATTATTTCAAAAATAAGTTATTTTTAAAATAAAAAAAATAAAAAAAAGAGAAAATTGTTTTTATTTTTTATTTTTATTTTCAAAACACAAAAAAATAAAAAACATCATATTTTAAAATAATTTATCAAACGAATTTTTTTTATTATTTTTATTCTGTAAAATAATTTTTAAACACAATTTTTAAAAATAAAAAATATAAAAAAAATTAAACAAGCCTTAATTACAAATTTTAAATTTTGTGAACCTATTAAAAATTTATTACTATTATAAAAACCAACTAATTAATTAAATAACATTAAGTAAGGTTGTTCGAGTAGGTTGAAGGGAGTTTTCAACTTAAGTCACACAATATAAATTAAAATTATTTTTTTACAAATAAAAAACAAATTTTACGCATAAACTTGTAACTTACATGATAAACAAACTTACAATTCATTGCTTGAATGATCTTAACAATATTATATATTCGAATATGAGAAAAATATTTATAAGGAGAGACAATTTTAGTATACCAAATGAAATTAATTTTATACTCAAATATTATAAAAATATTTATGTGAGGAAAAAAAACGACAAAATTCTAATATGAATAAATAAATTCACATCATACAAAAAAATATACTTCTATTCTTAAATCAATTCCATCTTTAATTAATAACTTTGTCTCTAGCATCTAAAACTAACTAATATATATAAATATATATTATTTATACCATTGTATATAAAAAAATAGAATAAAAAATTTAAATTTTAAGGAAAACATATTTTTTTAAAAAACTGTACGAGTTGAAAATTTTCATCCTACAAATTACTTGCACCCTTTTTAGTTAAAGAAAAATGAGTAAATTATGCAAAACTCCTTTGAAATTTAGTTAAATTATACTTGTCTCTCCTCTTATTTCAAAAATAACAATTAGCCTCTTAAACTATGAAATTATAATACAAAAACATCACTACCATTAAGTTTCTATCAATATATTTAGTGTTAGATACTTAGTGTGCATCAAATCCCTTCCTCCAAAACTTAGAAGTACTTTTTTGTCCATACTATCATTTTAAAAATAAAAACCTCGTGAGATTATGGATAGTAATTTATTTGTTTTAGTTAAAAAATTACTAAAAGATTAACCTTCATGATTTATTTTCTAAAAAGATAATATTGGTATATGCTATGCAATATGCATTAGTATATGTGTGATAATTTCCATCTTACTTAATAGTGATATAGCTTAATCCTTGACGCAAGATATAAATCAAAAGTAAATTGAATTAATTTACTTTATAGTTAGATAAGCATAAGTGTATGTATATAAGCAGCTGAAAATAAATAATATTAAATATCTTATATTATGAAATATAAGTAAATTGAATTAATTTATGATTTTCTATGCCATGTGGTTTTTTGCTATGGTGGAAAACAAGTAATTTCGGATTGAAATTCTCTAAAATTCTTAATGAAATAAAGTAAATTTAGAGAGAAAAAGATATAATATGTAGAACTTATATTTAAATCAGTAAGTCTTATTTTTTTCATTAATATCAACTTTATAAATTTGTGTTTTTCATTTTCCAACTTTGTCTACTAAAATACTTTAAAAGATCCAAATTTAATATTTTCAAGTTTGAAAAAATAATGAGCTGGATACACATTGAGAATCTAATATTAACTATATTAATAAATAAAAATTGTCAGCAGAAGCATTTCTATATCATAATTTCAAATTTTTGAAGGTAAATTATTATTTTTAAAATGAGAGAAAAAGTGTAATTTAATTGAAACCTCATGAGAGGTCAACGTAATTTACTCAAGAAAAATGGACTCTACTTAACCCATAAAATCGTATCCCAATTACTTAGGGTTTGTAGGATAATCCAACCCAACGAATTAACCCCGACAATTTGGGGTGGACCATATATAAACAAAATCAATGAAATGATTTAATTTAATAGATAGAGAATAAAATTTTTAATAAAAGCAATATATAAAATCTCTACAACTCTAGGAAGTTGGCTCACTTTGTAAGAGAAATATGACATTCCTTATCGGTATAGGTTTTGTTATTTTGGAAAGCACTCTAAGAGAGATCCTAAATGTATTAGGCAAGATTGAGAGGGTATATTTTTAAAACCGTTTAAAGAAAGAACTCAGCCCAATAAAACCCAAACACATCCTGAATTTATATATTTGACATATTAATGAATAATTTTTTATTTATTAGTGATATCTAAATTATTATATATATATATATAAAATAATTTAAAAAATATATTATTTTTATTATATATCACAATATGAACACTGTTAATAAATAAAAAATTATTTATCAATGATAAATTAAATTATATATATATATATATATATATATATATATATATATATTTAAAAGTCTCTACAAATTGTTGCGGTCAAATCTGGATAGGGCATTGTGTAATATCTTCAATAAATATCTAAGCTAAACGGCAGTCGGTGTATATACATATGTTTTACTAAAATTATGCTGTCAAATTCATTTCTTTAATTAATTCATTACATGGTTAAATGAATAGAACAGCACTCGCGGGAGAATCCTTAATTATTTCAATCATCATTATAAAATAATAATCACGTGTTAAAATATAATTAAGGAAATAATTGCTAATGTTCTTGTGTCAAAATCCCCGTGCGTTCTCTTCCTCTCAGATTTCTTGCCTTTTAATTTCCTGCTTTTTAAAAAAAAATTGCCTTTGGCTCTGGCCACTCAGTGGGATAAAATTTTGTGTACCTAGAAAAACAATATATTTATAATATTATTTTGGGGAAAGTGCAGATTTCCACCCTAATGTATAATGACAATTGCATCTTTCCCCCTTACCTTTCATTCGCTGCAATGTCCCCCCTAACCTTGTATTCTATTGCAATATTCCCCCCACGGTTAAATTTTTCGTTAATTTTAACATTTAGTCACTTAAAACTACCAAAATAACCTTAAAATAAAAAAAAAAAAGAAATGAAGACATATTTTTTTTTGTCACTTAATTTTTTTTTTTTCGTTTTTCACTCATCCACCGTAAGTTTGTTCTTCCCCTTCTTTTATCAGATAGTAAAAATTAAGGATGGAAAATTGAAGCAGAGGCTGTGAAAGAGTTCTCAAAATCGCGATCTCCTATCCAACATCTGAAATCACAGTGAGGGATATCGTTTGTTCATATCATTTGGAGGTATGAACTCATCAAATCTTGATGTGCGCGTTCTTCATCACTGCTAAAATATAACTACAAGCTAAAAGACATTGTGAATTCACTTTTCATTTTTTCACTTTCCCTTGTTTCGTGAATAAGCTAAAATAAAGGTGGTTTGCCAAATGAAAATTAATAAACTTATTCCATACATTGTCCTAGACATCTAAAGATTAATTGCCAGCAACAAAATTCCAACAAAAATACTATTAATTACATTAGCATAAACATGGGGACCACAAAGGAAATCTTCCACGCCCATGTGTTTGCAACCAGACAACATCAGTGTTCACAAGCTTCACACATTTTTTGATGGAATCAAGGGTGGATCAACATTGCATTCAATAATTTCAACCTATATACCTGAACTACTTCCATCCATGTGGAGAAAGACTTGCCTTGCCCCAATATCTGCAATCAAAAGAAACACTGTTATGTAGAATTTGTGAACAAAGAAGTAGAAGGGAAAGAGAGAAGCAGGGAAAGATTGTCTAATATATTTTTCATGTATTCCTCAATTCAACGATGACAATATATATAGTTGTAAGACAACCACAATAAAAAGAAAAAAAACAAGCTTCCCACTGCACATCATTACCCACGTCCTTAACTTCCTATTGAGCACGTAATCAGTAACATTAATTATCCACTTGCATGGCCTCTGTTTTATGGCTTCAAAACAGAGCATGTTATATGTCCTCCACTTATGCATGTTTTTATAAATAGTGGTTACGTGAACAGTAATTGAGTTCCACGTCTTCCTACTCATGCATGGCTCTATGGGTTCTGGCCACGTATCAAACACGATCAGAAATCTTTTACCTAATGAATCTTTCAAATTGAAAAAGAGAGCAGAAACTACAAATTACCTGGTTGTTGCAAGAAGGAGATGAAGTTAGAAGAGGTAGATTAACTACAGGAGGCAGAGGGTGGCGAAAACAGAAGCAGGACAACAATTTGAGATTTATGTTGACAGTGGGGTGCTAGAAATCAGAATAGTGAAAAAGAGAAAAAAACTTACAAATTACCTGGTTATTGCAGATGTATGTTGACAATGGGGTGCTGGAGGTGCGAGAGACTGACGACGAACGATGACGTGTGACGGCGGTGGCAAACGATATCCCTTCACCGTGATTTCAGATGTTGGACAGGAGATCGCGATTTGGAGAACTCTTTCACAGCCTCTGCTTCAATTTTCCATCCCCAACTTTTACTATCTGATAAAAGAAGGGGAAGAGCAAATTTACGGTGGATGAATGAAAAACGAAAAAAAAATTTAAGTTAAGAGATAAAAAAATATGGCTTCATTTTTTTTTTATTTGAAGGTTATTTTAGTATTTTTAAGTGACTAAATGTTAAGATTGACAGAAAATCTAACAGTTGGGGGAATATTGCAATAGAATACAAGGTTAGGGGGGACATTGCAACGAATAAAAGATAAGGGGGAAGATGCAATTGTCATTATACATCAGGGTGGAAATCTGCAGTTTCCCTTATTATTTTATAATGCAATTATTTTCATTATTAACTATCATCGTTAATTATATGTATGCTTAATGTATTTAATCAATTAACTACCATACTCTTAATTAATATTGATCTCTTCAAATAAAGGCTAATTATTCCCTGCACCTATTGTTAGATAAAATACAAAACAACATATTTGGAGTAAATTAAAAGTTATAAGTTTTGAAATGTATGAAAATTACACTATCTTTTAAGATGATGTTTGCCCCTATTATATAGTTATTGCAGAATTAAAACAAATCACTCTTAATATTGATCCAAAGCATCCAGAAAACTACACTCAGCGATTACGAAGTTTTCTCTTCAAAAATAACTCTAAGAAAAAGAGAAGTGTATGCAAAAGGAAGAAATTTTTGTGTCATTTGATCTTAGTTCAAAACATCTTTATAATAATATTTTTGAATCAGCATACCCTTGATCATATTCAGTGTTTCTGAATAGTTATTTAACTGTTATTTTATGAGTCTACATTACTATATATAATCCTCTACTTCACTGCTGGTTTGATTAAAAAATATTTATGCCAAAATTAAGAAACTCATTAGTAAATTTCTTTTCGATCGCCATGGCTCCAAGAAATTTTTATAAACCCACTGAATTCAAATGTGAAATATATTTACATACATCACATGCTCACCTTTATTACTATCTATTGGCTTACTCAATTCTATAATTTAAATGTCAAAATAAACATGAGAAAAAAAATACCCAAATAATTTAAAACAAACCAACAATATTCAAATTATGACATTGAAAATTAAATCTATAAACTAATAAAACAAAAAATTTAAAATTGTCTTAAAGCTTAAGTGACAAATCAAGACCCGAAGATTCTGGATCATCATCTTTGGAAGGTTCTTCTGGCTTGACTTGATGATCTCTAGTAGTTGTTGAAGCTGGCTTGTTCATGGCAACGCAAGTGGAAGAATCATGGCCAAATTGCTGAATAGGGCTTCCGAACCCAGAAGCACCATCTGCCTGCAAACCCTCCTTTCTCCTATCCAGGGTTTCTTGGTTCATCATGGCATACCTTGATGATGATGAACACCCAGCAGCCCAAGGATTATTATAAGAAGGCTTGTGAATCATGGATTCCCTCCGAACCCCTAGTGCCCTATAATTGAAGGATGACCCATAAATACTAGGGCTTGGATAAGGATAATAAGGATAGTAATAAGGAAAGTATGGGTGCCCTAAAGCACCTCCAGCATCAACAATATTCATCCCTTGACGTCGTTTTGCCAGTGCACGCTCTTGTTTATGAGCGTTTTGATGCCCTCCCAAAGCTTGGGAGGAAGAAAACTCTCTCTTGCAAAAGTTGCAGCAGAATGTCTTTGTCACCAACGACGTTATATTCTCGCGATCTTGATCATCATCATCTTCTTTTTTGTCATTATTATTACTTTTTGCCCTAGAAGACGAGCCTAGAATATTCCCAGAGTCGAGAAAATCCAATTCTTCCTTCAATCCATGAACGGATTGATCGCCATTAGAAAGCTTCATGAAATCAAGCTTACTCTTCTGACATTGATCATCACTATGTGGTGCCATGGAAGAAATTAAAGAAAGGTTAGGACTTTTTGGATTTGTGGAGTTTCCAATTGAATGGAGAAGGAGAAGAGAGGGTGATTATTTATTTTACGATCCCAGTTAATGCAGTATCTTCTACGAATTGGAAGGAAATCTCATTTTGGAGTTATGATTTTCATTATAGCAAAGGATTGAAGTGTGATGACCAAGCTAGCTAGCTCAGATTCACAAACCCATTCCATAAATAATTTTCAACTATAGAGTGATCGATATTTGATTCTGCTAAGTATTCAAATTAATAGTCAAAATCTTCCATTTAGCAGAATAAGGGCGTGGGGGTTTTAGTGCATCACAGCTTTTATGTAGTTTATATAAGATTTCAACCTTAAAGCAAAATAGGTAACTATGAAATTACTTAAATTTTAATTAATTATACATTCTTTAAAAAAATTCCATAAGTAGAATAAGCACTACAAGAAAAGCGGGGAATGGCGACGGAAATTTAACGACGGTTGCAAAAAACCGTCTCTAAAGTCAACTTTAACGACGGTTTCCTAACTGTCGTTAAAGTTCAGTAATTAACGACGGTTTACAAAAAACCGTCGTTAAATACGGACGGTTAGGATTCAACCGTAGTGATCTGCGTCGATTTGAACATGGAGAAAAAATTTATGGACATTACGACAGTTTTTAGGAAACCGTCGTTAAATCCCAACGTTCGGAATTCTAACCGTTGCTCGATATTCTTGTAGTTTAACGACGGTTTTCCTGATAACCGTCGTTAAATAACGACGGTTTTACATAAAACCGTCGTTAAATGACGACGATTTTATATAAAACCGTCGTTAAATCCCAACGTTCGATTTTCTAATCGTTGCTCGATATTCGTGTGATTTAACGACGATTTTCCTGGTAACCGTCGTGAAATAACGACGGTTTTATAGGAAACCGTCGTTAAATCCCAACATTCGAAATTCTAACTTTCGTGTGGTTTAACGACGGTTTTCCTGATAACCGTCGTTAAACCCATTTAGCGACGGTTTTTTTTTTGTTTAACGACGGTTGTAAACCGTCGTTAAACCACGCACACGCCTATAAATTCAGCAGTCCTCCTCATTTGTATTACAAACATTTTTCAGTCTGGACCCAACTCAAGTTTTCGGTCGTGGATATAAATAAAATTTAAACATTATTAGTATTATATATAGTACAAAATATTATATTTTAAATTACAAATAAAATTGATATAAAAAATTAAATTAATTTTATTTATCGAAAATTTTAAAAAAAAATTATAAGTAACGACGGTTTTTAAACCGTCGTTACTTTTAACGGCGGTTAAAAACCGTCGTTAAAACTGGTTTAACGACGGTTTAAAAACCGTCGTTAAGCCAGTCATAGCGACGGTTATTCCCACGGTTGCTGAAACCGTCGCTATGTCTGGAGTTCCACGACGGTTTTAAAACCGTCGTTAATGGGTATAACGACGGTCAAAACCGTCGTTATGCCCACTTAAAAACCGTCGTAATGCCGCGGTTTTGTTGTAGTGAAGTGTGTTGTGTTAACTGCGTCACAGTTATAGTTTATATATGATTTCAAGCTAGAAACCTTAAAATTGGTAACTATGAAATTTACTTGTTCAAGAAAATTAATTAGTGGAACATTCTTGAACTTGGCCTCTAAAAGAAAAATTATATTGAAAGAATTTAGGATATAATTTTGGCTTGATTAATGGTTTATATTTTACACCCCCATTTATTAAGATATACATTATTTCAAAATAAAACTTAAAACAACTAATACAAGAGGAGAAACTTTTGAGTATATTATAAGGGCCAAAATTTAATTTGCACTGGCGTATGTTAATTTGAGTCGAGTTCGTCTTAATCTTTGAATATATAATCATATAATATACACAAGAATTTTTCATATAAGAGATCTAAAAGAGCGTATCTTAAAACTGTTAATTAGGATTAATAATCTTAAAAATACTCTTTTAGGGTTAGGGCGAGCAAACCTAAACACTATTCTATGAGCCATAAAAAAAAAATTCAAATCAACTGGATCCTTTAGAGGCTGCAGGCCCTAAAGACTAGTTTGTAATAGACTACTCTCTGGTCTTAACTCAAAGGGTAAGCTCTAAATTAGTTATGTTAATTTGTAGTAAAAATTGTATAATTTAATAATAAATAAACCATAATTATCTATATTAGTAAATTTTCCAAGGGTGGGATGGGGATCATATCACTCACACCACGGAGATCTCACTGCATTGAAATTACTAGAATATACTTAATTTATTCAATTACTTTATCACACATATGAATATATTAGTAACTGTTTATTTATATTTTATACTAATAAATTTTAATAAATTTTTATTTTTAGGGATATGTTTGAATTAAGGAATACTATTTTAATATTTTTAAATTTTACTTCGTTTTCGTAAAATCTTACATAATTGTTATAAAAATTTAAAAATATGGATATCTCTATATTGCGAGAGGAATGAAGATGCAGAAAATTTATCACCCAGGGTGGGAAATTGAGATGAAGATGCATAAAAATTTAAGGAACGAAGATGGGGAGCAAGAAGGGCACTCCGGTATACTTTATCGCTGGTTAAGATTGACTTTATTTGGGTTGAGCCTTTTGAAGAAAACACAAAAGAATTGTTTTTTTTTTTTTGGATATGAACACAAAAGAAATTAGGCACAGCCTGAATTACATTTTTATATTTGGGCCCGAGGTTGGCCCAATATAAATACTCAAACTTGAGCCCAAGCTCGAATTAATATTATTACTTTATTTAAATTAATTTTTTTAAAAAAGGATAACTAATTTTTTTTATAAAAAAACAAATTTTATAAAAACTATACACATTTCTAAATATTAAAACATCTTAAAAACTAGAAGATTATATATTTTTTAATTAAAAATGAATTAATATGATATATATATATATATATATATATATATTAAAAAAAAAAATTTTTTTCACCTCAAGTCCCAAAATTTAATTCGAGTAAAAAGAAGAAGAAGCTCAAATCCACTTTCTTTGTTTTTTTTTCATATTCTCTACCTTTACTTTGTCCTTACCATCTCTATTTTGATTCTTCTAAGAAACACTTTAAAATTAAATTTTAAATGCAATCAAAATAATGTACATAAAATAGTACACTTTTAAGATTATTCAAATAAAGTTTTAAAATACTCTTAAGTACTGAAATAAAAAAACAAATCAAAAGTGTAAAAGTAGCCCATTTTCTGTTAATCTTACATCCAAAGTTGTAGAAATAATGAAATTTCAAGGGAGATTGGAATCATCAAAGAAATTGCTTCTCCTTTATTTTTACTCCTTTCGTCGCAGTCTCTGTTGCACTTAATTTGCCAACGAACTAGTTGAGCTCTCCTCCAATGGTGGAGAAGACACAAGATCAGAAACTGCCATTAATGGAGGATGGCATAGGCATAATTACACTGACAATAACACTGAAGAAGATCATTAAAATGATGATCACCAACCCTCTCTTCAAAACATTTCTAGTTTTACCAACAACAAAAAATAATAATAACAACACTCTCTTAAATAATTCTAGGTCCATATTAATTCTGTAATCTCTTCCTCGTCAAGTGTTAACAAATTGATTTAATCATTTAAACATTGATTAATTCTAAACAAGATTTTTAGTTTAATTATATTAATGGATTTATTTATCTATTCTAATAAATAACTTAATATGATATGTTTTACTTATCATTAAAGAACTAAATGAAAAAATATATATTTTTCGGAGATTAAAATTACAATTTACTCCATTATTTATCTTTAAATTTTTGTCACTAAAATTATTTGTTCTTTAATTTAAATTTGAATATCATTATTTTTCATATTCATATCTAAGCATGATTATTTTTTTAAATTTTAATTAGAGAAATGTTACTTTCTTAATATACTATTAAGGTTAAAGTAATAGAAAATAATAATTATTTTTCTAAAATTTTAAAAATTCAAAATTGTTTTAATTAATTTTCTTAAAATAATTAATTATAATATAAATTACTTTATTTAAAATTTAAAATAATAAAATATTCAAATTCATTAAAACTATGCCAACTATTGTTGAACAAAGTAGAGAGAACTTCTGAACCCAAAAAAAGAAAAAGAAAAAAAGAAAGAAAGTAGAGAGAAGTTGAGACTTGAGACTTATCTTTAATACCAAACAAGATGAAGATGGGGAATTTTGTCAAACTAGGGACATACTTATTTTACTTACTTTGTTTTAGAATAATTAAAATATAAATTAATTCAATTTAAATTTAAAATAATAAATTATTATAAATAGATAATAAACTATTAATTAAAATTATACTAACTATTATTGAACAAATTAGAGAGAACTGCTGCACCCAAAAAAAATATAGAAAGAAGTTCAGTCAGATGAAGATTGAGAATTAATGTTGCCAAATCAGGGAGAACATAATTTTACTTATTTTGTTTTAAAATAATTAAAAATAAAATTACTTTAATTAACATTAAAAATAAAAAAAATTTATTAGCAAAAGTAGATTTAGTTCTTCAAAATTAAAATATTTTATTTGTAAAATTTAAATTAAATTTTTATTAATAGTAATTTTTTAATAAATAATTTATAATTATTATTATAAATTTTTTTCAAGATTAATTGTATATTTTAATTTTAAAATAAATAATTTTTTTATCAAAAAATTTATTATAAATAAATAATAAACTATTCAAATTAGTTAAAAATATACCAACTATTGTTGAACGAAGTAGGGAGAACTTCAGCTCCAACGAAGAAAAGAGAAAAGTTCAGTCTTATCTTTAGCACCAAACAAGATGAAGATTGGGAACTTTGCTAAATTAGGGACAAGCCAATAATATCATGACATGTCAGTTTTTAATTCCCCTTCTTCATCTTTAGCTTTTCTTCTGCCTAGATGTTCTTCAACTATTGGTTTGTCTTGCACCATTTGTGACGGACCTGTCATTTTAATTCACTTTGATTTCTCTCAAATTTTCGTTTTTTTTTTCCTTCGTCAAACTCGTACGGACGGATATTCCGCTGAATCAAAAGCTCGTTGTTATCTGAGAGAGTACTTTCGGATCTGAGGTGGGTTTGATGGATTTTATCTAGTGAATGATGGTGGCAATCATTTTGTTCTGAAGTTTCGATTTTTATTTCGTGGGTTTTCGTTCTCTGTCTCATCCTTTGGTTCAATTTAGTGCCCCAACTGATACTATGAGGAAGAAGCTTGATACCCGTTTCCCGGCTGTAAGTCATTTCTGCTTCTATCCATATATACATATGTATATGTATATATATATTTTTAATCTTTTGTCAGTGTTATGTTGTTTGGTAGCTCGGAAACCCATGGAAAGAGAAAGAATATATGCCGACTTCAATTGAAGATTCCATTTTAGGGCTGAATGTAATTGAACATTTTTGGGTCGTGGTTTTTTAATCGCAAAGTGCTAGTGTAATCTGGATTTACTGTAGTTTCTGGAATTTCTTTGTTGAACACTATCGGGGTCGATAATTGAATTAGATGGGTGTATCGTCATGTGGGTATTCTGGAGCTAAGTGATGTTAGTCCGTTACTTCTAGGGTTTTAGCTCAGTTTGATTTCTGGGATGAGATTTAGCATTAAAAATTGTATATGGTTCAATTACTTGAGGCTTCCGTGGTGATTTATTATGTATTATGTATTATGTTTTCGGGTGCCTCATTCAGTGATAGGAACTTTGGGGAGTCTTTACGCCAAAAGCTAGCTTGCGAGGCTGGACAGCCAAGGTTCATATAAGCCGACATTAGAATCTCATATTTCCAATATGGGACTCAAGTCCCATACTTTGCAATTGGATTGTAACATTGATCCTCTCCTTGAAAACTATCAATGAAAATTAGGTGGCATGTATTTGATTTTTCGAATTTTTAGTATTTTGAGTTTGGATTCTCTTTTCTTCTGTAACTTTTATCATCCTTCATATCAGGATGAGCTTATGCTTTCTATCTTGTAGGCTGATTTGACAACTTCCTCGGACATCAGGATGATCTATATCAGAAAACAATCCCTTCCTCACTTATCCCATTTTAGGAAGATCATGTGCTGATTATACTGCATTGTTGCATAATCAATTCCTACTACTCTATAGACATTTTATTTCCACTATACTTTCTCAGCTTACAGAATATGTCTATAATTAATCAGACACTCGTGGGAACTTTGTTTGTCTGGCTTCTAATATGCTTTATTTATTAGAGAGTTAAAAGGCATACCAAATGATATCTACTTATTTCCAGAGGGGGAAAAAGGACGTTGGTAGGGACTAGGGAGAGATGGAGAAGTAGATTCTATGAGACGTCAACTAAGTTTTCAGTTGATACTTGATACCTGACTATAACCTTCTTCTATAGGAGTGCTAAAATGTAATTTAAACTTTGCCGAGTACTTCTACTTGTCTTTTAAGTATTATATGGAGTGAGATCTTGTAAAACAATGCTTTATCTGATGGAAACATTACTTTGCAGGCTCGGATTAAAAAGATAATGCAAGCAGATGAGGATGTTGGGAAGATAGCATTAGCAGTGCCTGTTTTAGTTTGTGAGTTCATTTGACTTACTGGCTAGTTAACCTTAATCTGCAGCTTGTTCCTATCCCTTATATATTGATGTTATTTTTTAATACTTTGCAGCTAAAGCTCTAGAGCTATTTTTGCAAGATCTTTGTGATCGTACTTATGAAATAACTCTTCAGAGAGGAGCAAAGACCATGAATTCATTGCATTTGTAAGTTAAGGGCTATTATGATTTGTGTTATTACTTAAATTTTTATGCTAGTGAATTTGAACTAACTCAAGAATTTAAGTTAAAACGTCTCTCTAGTTGGATTCTTTGAACATTGTGATCTCTGAATTTAATTTGTGGTGTTGCTTATAGAGTTATAGTTTAGATGTCTGATTTATAAATGGAAGCTTAAAGAAAACAGAGAAGATGTTTTGATGCTGTAATGGAACTTTAAAATCAAATCATTTATAATTGACCAATGTTGTTTTGAAGTTATATCTTATAATACTGGAAAAAATTTTGTGCCTAGCAGCGCCTTTGCTTATTGGGGTACTTATCTGATTGCACAATAATTTGTTAAACTTAGTTCTCCTGCATTAATTATTCTGACTTCTTCATCCTGTCACTTCATCGTAGCTTTTGTCGCTTCTGATATTTATAATGAACTTATTAGTAGTTAATTATTTTTATACTTATTCATGGTTGTTTGTCTTCTCCTGCATTGCTTAGATTAGAATTTCTATTGGGAATTAAAAGGGAAATTCCAGTTCAACAAACTAAAACATCACTAAATGGAGTAAAACGAGAAACTCAGCAGCCATCTTCAAATTTTATTCTCAAGAAGAAACCTGTCTGTTTGAACTGCCTTAATCTTATCATTTTTATTTGGATGCTGCAGTATGCTGTAGTTTTTTATCTGTTGTTTTAATATTATTTTTTAACCCATTTTTATTTTATTTCCTTGACATTTGTTTGAAGTTTGTCCGAGCACCAAGCTTACAGCATGACAACATTGTTATTTGTTCAGGCTTCCATGAGTGTAGTTGGTTACATGAACTTCAACTTGATAAATATAAGATTAAAATAGGCAGCTTATAATTTAGTTCACCTTGAAGCTAACTTAAGTGAAATTTAATCTACTAATGTTTTGAGAAGTTTCATCTGTATGCAGTGTTACTTTGATTTTGCTAACAATCGCAAACAAGAATCTCTGATATTCCTAAGAGAATTATACAACTTAATTCATAGAGGAATTCTTGAGCTTTCATGTTTTCCAGTTTCACTCTGGGGGTCCATTTTTTGAATTCCAAATAATTTGAGCAATATGTCTCAATCAACTGTAGATGACTCCTCTAGTATTGTATGTGAGGAACCTATTAAGAGAATAAAACCCATTTTCTCCAAAAAGGTTTACTGACACCCCTTACTTTTTCTGAAGTTCTGTCCGTGTACTTCTATAAATTTTTCCTGCAGACTTTTTTCCCAGTCCTTTTCTCCTTCCTGAACCATCTTATCACAAGTGGTCTAACATGCACTCTAGCCTTTCCTGGTTTGTAATAACTAATAACTATAAGTAGCCTTCTTATTTCTAATGTTGTCCCTTTTGTTCTAACTTTTGACAAATTTCTTGCACGCTGCAATAAATTGACTCCATGCCCTCAAGTCCTATTGTCTTCCCTGAACCATCTCATTGTGCAGATCAACCTGGACTCTGGCATCGACCTTTACTGGTTTATAATAACTCTTCATTTCTTTACTATTTACTACAGAATAATCATGCTGGCATCTTTTAATTCTTCTCTGTTTTGTTTGTTCCCTTCACTTTTAGTTATTATGGACCATGATTGTCTTCTTTAAGAACATTCATATCTGAGATGTTCTTTTATAGTAAAATAAATGTAAAAAGTCCAGTTTCCATTTATTATGCTGTTCTGCAATAAATTTCTTTTCATTGAGCATACAAAAAGGATTTAACTGTCTTCATTGACAATGTAAAACTCTTTACACTAATGGTAGATTAAAATTAAATCCAGTTTAATTATGATATGATACTGTTTCTCTTTCTTGCCTCCCCAACTCTTATTTTCCTTAACATATAGTGCAAAGTCCAGTTTACCCCGTGGTAAATGTAAATTGCAGAAAACATTGTGTACAAAGCTATAATGTCTTTGATTTTCTGAGGGATGTCGTCAGCAGGGTTCCTGACTATGGTCATGGGCATGGGCATGGGCATGGCCATTCTGAGGCTGGTGCTGATGATCGAGCCCTTTCAAAGAGAAGGTTTGAATTCCAATGGCATTTATCTCCTTACACTACTATTGATCTATTCATATAAGTAATTGATGATCTTAAGAATGCTATACTCTACCAGGAAAGTAGCAAATGATGATTGCAATGACAGCGATGAAGACTCTAAGAGGAGCAAGATGGTAATTGTACTTTTCCTGATAGTTGCATCAGAACCCTTGATGAATATTCTCTCTTTCTTAAATTATGGACTTGGTAAATCTTTTTTTTTTTTATGTGTATATTCTCTATCTGTGATTTATTTCAGGTAAGACTCTCTAGATTCATTATAGAAACTTATTTTTGGCCCATTATCAAACCTTCTGGATTATGTTTGTTTATGACCAACCTTGGCTTTCCTTCAGCTTAACACAAACGTAAATTTTGTGTCCAACGAAAAAGAAAGTTCCTTTACCATTGCACATAAATGTATTTCTTTATGAGAATTTCTGTATTTCTTTTTTGGACACAAGCCTTTACCTAAAAACATGCAATACTTTCACATGTGCATGTATGATATGATTCATTTAAATGTTAGGATGTCTAGCACCCGAAGTCTGTGCAGAAGAACAGAATTTTGGGTTGTATTTTTTTTGGGGGTTAATAATGTTTTCCTTTTATTACAGCATGAGTCTGGCCATACTGGCAGTACCGGTAGGGGAAGAGGCCGAGGTAGAGGGAGAGGCCGTGGTCGAGGGGCTCGAAATGTTGAAAGAGAGTCCCATCATCATGAAGTTGAATCTGAGCCTTGCACTTCTGTTCAGCACAGCAGCAAACCTAACCCTAATACAAATGTGGTAATTGATAACGGTTCAGAGCCAAAGGAGTTACCAAAGGAGAATAATGCAGTTCCTGACAAAGGTGCTCAGTCCCTCCGTAACATTGATCTGAATGCCAACTTGAATGAAAATGAGGACAAAAATGCTGGCACAGTAGCTCAAGCCCCTTTGCCTGATCCTGCAACTGAGACTAAGCATGAAGAAATCCCAGGCTGGTCTCTTTCTGATATGGAGAAGATGGCTATTAATTCTATGCAGCTAGCACAATTCGGTAGACAAATAGAAGAGGATGAGGAAGATTATGATGAAGAAGGGTAAATATTGAAATCTACTGGGGTTTAAGATCAATGGGAAAGCTTATGACATCCTGGTGCTATGATGACTATCCTCTAAATATCAAAACATGCTCTTGCTAGGCCCCGTAAAGATCTGAATCCCTTTTATTTTTTTACTGGCTTGTCTCTGTTTACTATTTTTTAGGGTAGCAATTATAGCTTTCTCTTAACAAAAAAAGTTAGCTTCGTGTACTTTTAGGCCTTCAATGGATGTAGTTAAGTGACAACCTTGCTAGTGCTCGGTCGAACTCAGAACTCTACTCTGCAATATTAGAATGCAATATTATTAACTGTTTGAAGCAGTTGTTGCATAAATGAGCAGTTAATATTTTTTCATCATTATTATATTTTTTGCTTGACAAAACGTAGTAAGGAAGCCAAGCGACAGTGGTGTATATGGGATTGGTCAAGGTGTTAGTGGTGTATATGGGATGTTAGAGGGCCAAGTAAAATTTAGAGGATTATTTTTAAGTATTATCATCAAATAAATAGATAAAATAGCTTCTGAAAAATATGCCATTCAAAAATTTTAGTCTTTAAAAATTTCACTTTGGAAGAGTTAAATTTTGAAAAATATAAAAATATTGCAAATTAATTTTGCTGTTAATTCTCACATTTTTCGTCCAAAAAAGTTGACGTTATACGTGATAAGGTTACTTGACAAATAATTTATATTTATGTCATAGTGAATCTATGAAAAAAGCAACATTTTGAGATAGTATAATATAAATAATTCATCTATCATAGAACAAATTTATTAACAATTCTGTATTATACACTGTTAAAGCATCATTTTTTCTTTATATTTATTGTTATATGAATATGGGCTGTTGGTCAAGTGGTCTTATAATATTTCACATTAACTTTTTTGAATGAAAAATGTAAGAGTTAATAGAAGAATTAATTTACAACGATTCTGTATTTTTCTAATATTAATTCGTTTAAAATAATATTTTAGATACTAAAATTTTAAATGGTAGACTTTTTAGAAACTATTTTGTATATATACTCGTTTTCTTAAAGAATATTATTAAACTAGTTTTTTGGCACTGCGAAATCTCTCTTGGAAAGTTTGACTTGCAAGCATAATTGTCAAACAAAAGGAGGGATTTGACCTTTGCACTTAAGAATACAAAGTCTTTTAAGTCGAGTTTTTTCATTTAGTCATAATTTCTACCCTTAGAAGAGGATAAATGAAGTCTCTTGCATTTGCCCAATCGAAAAGGAGCTTTAGTTGGTAATTTAGGACTTGGATCATTTGCACTATTGTAGAGGGTCTAGTAGGAGAGAGAGCTTTAAAAAAGGGGTTCACATTGGGGAGTTTCACCTCTTCTTATATGGTTCAAATTGAATCTGGTGCAGTATTATATCAAATTTAATCACGATAACCTACAATGAACAATCCTCCTTAAAAAGGCATTTAAATTTGGGAGAAATATTCAAATCCCATTGATACTCTCTTCCATGGTAGATCAGATACTATATTGCAATTTTCATGACTAAGAAGCCATTGGTAATTGCCTGATTTAATGGCAAGAGCACAATTATTAGTAAAATTTCCATTGCAGCTTTATATCTGTGTCTTCTCCAATGGAAATTGGGATGCTTTTTAGGAGAAGGTGTTTGGTATAATGGATACCGTAATATTAGATATTTTAATATAAAATATCATGATATTTAAATGATAAAATCTTATTTTAATTCTTGAAGCTTGAATAAAAAATCAATTCAATTCCTAATTTTTTTTTAAAACATTCACAACGTTACAAAAAATCCACTATTAGTCTATAAAGCTAAAACCATCAAATATGTTACCAGAAAATACTAACGTAGCATCTATTCATCATATTATTATTTTTTTCGTCTCTCTCTTTCTTCTCTTCCCTCTTCCTCCCAATGATTTTATTAATCTGATACGAGTTCAATTTCTCTACATTTAGATGATAAATACCATCATCCATATATCAACTTTCTGATAACTTTGTACGCACGCACGTTTTTTTTTTTTTTTTAAATAACCGGATAAAATCACACTCTGCTCGGCTATGCACCCCCATGATAATGATAGAGCTGTAACATTTGAGCCCCTTTGTGGACGTCGCAAATCTATAATTAGTAGCCAAGGCACAATGGAGGACAATCAGAGAGACGGTCAGGGATAAGGTATTATACTATTATTAATACAAAGATAATAAGAGGGATATCCAAGAACCTATTGATTCTTTGTTAGTCATACATCATAAGATCAAAGTAAAAGTATAAACTTAAGGGGTATTCCCCATAAATACTGGGCTCAGCTTCAGTTCAGGAGTGATCTGGCGCCATCTGATTCAGATGGAAGCCACCCTGATTATTCTTGTGTACCTCTACCTTGAACTTCTCTTCCTTGTCTCCCCTCTTGACCTTCAGGAGCATGTCAAACTTTGCAAAATCATCGATGACCTGTTTAAATGTGCAAGACATCCGTCAGCTATGATACAAGTGACTACTTTAAGCAAATGATGTTCAGTTTAACAGTTACTTTTTCCCCATCATCAGAACATTAAAGAAGAGTAGCAACTTGCAAAGCTATCTTGTAGCAGGCAGAATACAGGTTTTGGCTTTTGAGGGGTTTGAAATTAGAATCACTAAATTCACTTATGTTAGGGAGCAATAACCTGATGTCAAGAACTTGTCAAGGTTTTTATTAAAGAATAACTCAAGTACCATTAGAGCACAATCAAAAAGCTTAATGCAACATTTTTGCTAGCCATGAGCATTAATTACCGAACAATTTTCTCATTTGTTTTACTGAATAGTATGAATATGTCCCAAGTATTCTGCCTAAAAAAAACAAAAAAAAAACCCTATCCATCATGCATGATCTCTGCATAATTAACAATGATTATATACACTAGATAATAGGCAAAACGCAAGAGCATAATCACCCTTCAAAAGAAATCATGTAACATACCATCAAACAACAGAATAAATATTATTATTGATTTGAAAATTTTATAAAATGTGTTGCAATTTAGTATTTTCAACTTTGTTATATAAGATATAAATGTTCCTCAAAATACCCCATAAATTGATAAATGCCACCTAAAGTACAAAAAACTAACTATTTCGTGCTCTCTGTTGGTCTCATCTTTGGATCAAAAACAACTTAGGTTTCCATTTTTTCAAATGAAAGGTTTGAAGACCTATTGATTCTAACAACTGAGTATACAATAAGCAGCTCATAGCATAATGGCAAAAACAATATATCACAAATTATTTTCACAAAAATTCAGTAACATAAAAGTCTAATATCAGGTCAAAGAAAATAAGCAAATGAGAACTTGCCCAAGATGAAAACTACGTCAAAAATCAGTTTTTAAAAAACCATGACAGAAACAACTCTCCTATAATATAACTCTAGAAACATCCAGAAAAATTCCGGAGACAAAATCTGCTTTTTACCCCCAAACAAGAAAATTTCAAAGAATACATATTAAGGCACTGACCTCTGCCTTTGCATCAACAACCTCGTGAAGCTCATAAGGCAGTAATGAGTTAGACCTCTGCTGGATGGTCTTTACAGCATGATTTGCTGCATCCTGAACTTGCGGGTCATGTGCTGGCACTGTTTTCCATCCTGGTTCATGGCCATCTGATAACAAAAACAGGCCAGCAGCTCAAGATAACAAGAAAACTCAATGTTCATATGTTCTATGAGAGAAGCTTGGGAAAGGTATCAACAACCAGCAAGGCAGACATCACAGAACTTTATGCAATAATTATGATACAAGATTTCAGTCTTAGATTGTCACTATTTAGTCTAATATTCCTGAAATTAAAATCCAATATACAGGAGTCACAATTATCTAAGACAACTTATTGGGACAATAATCAGAGCTTCCTCATAAAAGCCTATTTTTACATTTTCCATGGGAGTCGCTCATGGACAAATAATAGTCCACACAAATTCCAATCATAAAGTCAACTCATGTTTTCACATCCTAGTGTTGCATTGAATATAAGATGAAGATTATATTTCCCAATAATACAAGAAACCATATAGCAATTGGGACTTTTGGGTCTTGCTGATGAAGGTATACCAAAATTGGTCAATATCAATTGGAACTTTAATAAGCCATATACAACAAGAAATACAAAAATGGCTCCAATCTCCCTTGGACGTTATAGAAACTGCAAAACGCTTTATCACATGCTTAGAATTTTCACGGCATTGCTTTTTATATTCCTAAGAGGACATATCTTAGCTTCTACAGCATATATATATATAAAGATTGAGAAGTAATTACTATAAATAACACTCTTATTTTATTGGTATAACTTTCAAGCCAAACTAAATTTTAACGGCAAATTTTCTGTCCAAAAGTAGCCAGGAAGCACAGACCCTTCAAAAAAATGAGCCATGTTAGTGTCCAATGCAAGTCGGAAACTCATATTGAACACAATGCAACACTTCAAATAATAGCTGAACACTACACATTTTGTCATGTTGCAAAGTCCATGTCCATGCTTGTTAGGAGAAAAAATGGCGTACAATAGTATTGGCCTTTTGAAAAGCTTCCATCACTTGAAGGCTTAAAGCAGTGCATATTTATTACTTATTGCTAATCCTTGACTATAATCCTTCAAGATGTAATCTAGTCATGATATTCATGAACCTTGATGTATGCCACTTATGAACATTAGAGGATTTGGAGACACGCTTCAAAATGTTTCACATAAAATAAAACAGCAATCCAAGCCCAAGTGATATTGCATTACTTGGAATGCCATAATAACATGACAGTTACACTACCAGCTTTTGAACAAAACAAACACATTAAACACCCCTTTTAGATCGTTACTCTTGCCAAGATCTTAAATGCTTGATTTAGAAAATGGCATACCTTTTTTGACACCAAGATCTGAACTGGTAAATGCTGGCACATCACCAGCATGCTTGAACTCTTGAAGTTCCTTAAAGTTCATCCAGGGTTTCACCCAGATCTTGGCTTCATAGATCTTTCTCTTGCCAGCATCGATGGCCTCAAGAGTAAGATGATGAAGTGTACCAGCAACAACCTGTTCCTGTGCCTTCACCACCCTTGCAAACTCCAGCAGTGCATTCTTCAACACCATTCAAAACAAACCATTACTTATTTCCGTATAAAAAATCATTCATTTTGTAGAATAAAAATGAGAGGAAATTGATGATGAGAGAACGATTAAAAGTAATACATTAAATACCAACACAGAAAGCTCAGTCCAAATTCACAGTAAGTACATTAAAGCAAGCAGAAGATTGTCACAAATAAGAAAAAATACGTTTTCGGATACAGGTGAAGTTATAACAAGTTCACTAATTCCGCATACTTGTTGAGCATTAAAAAGAAAAAAAAAAAAAAGATAAACAAACATTATAACCCTCCATTTTCCCAACCCAATATGACCTTCACCGCAAATGAAGCATTCAAGAATCAACCCCATCTAGATGAATGAGAAATGAAACATATTTCCTTCTATTCCACAAAAAAAAGAAGGGATTATGTTCATATTAATCGATCAACAAGAATCTAAAGAAGAAGATGAAACGCCCACTAAAGCTTATAGAAAAAGATAACTAACCTCTTTCTTGTTGTGCTCATCAACGGCGAATCGAGCAAGGCCTTCAATTTCGGCACTATTCTGAGTTCCTTGGGAATGGTGGACACCTCCGAGCGTGGCCATTTCAGAGCGATCGTCGAATTCAGAGCAATCCGCGAAGGATCGTGGAACCAGAGAGAGGAGGAAGAAGATAACGAGGAAGGAGAAAGATGGAATCGAAGAAGAAGATGCTTCTCTCATTCGGTTTCTCAGCAACAAAGGCTTCGCTTTGACGCACACAGAAACGCTGTCTCTCTTCAACCAGTTACTACTTACGTGTCTTATAAACTCTCTCTCTCTCTCTACCAATCTGAGCGTCACGGGTGCTCTTCATATGATACGCGTCGTGCTCGTGTTTCAAGGCCAAACGGCGTCATGAGATAGGAGACACAGCATCCAAGATATTTTAACAAACTAAGTTTAATTACATTTTTAATTTCGTTAATTTTTAAGAATATATTTATTTAATTCTTTTATAATTTATAATATAAATTTAATTTTAATAACTAAATTAAAGTAATCTACTCATTAAAATTACTAGCCGAATATATATAACTAAAATTTAATGAAATATCATATGTGATATGTGATATATATATATATATATATATATATATATATATATATATATATATATATATATAGTATGTGATAAATTAATAATATAATATATATAAATTTAATTTAATGATAATTTTAATTTATTTTAAATCAAAATGGTAAAATTTATATTACAAATTATAAATAAATTAAATTAAAATTTTCTAAAATTAAAAAGATAAAAAGTATAATTAAACGAATAAAATAAACCATAAAAAAAAAATACTGATACTGTCAATTGAGTCTTTTAAAATTTTGAAATCATTCTAGTCTCGCTTTTTAAAATAATACATCATTTTATAATAAAATTGGGGTAAACTTTTTATAAAATTATTTATATAAACTAAAGTGTCCAACATGAAATATTAACCACCGATACAGATTATTAAAATAAAATTTATATAAAAGCAAAATGCATAATTTTATAATAAAATTGAGAAACTATATTATAAATTAGGATTAAATATGTTCTTAATTTCATTAAAAAAAATGGTGTATTTTATTTTCATTTAGGATTTAACTATTCACATGAATCCATATAACTAATTTTGTTAGCGTTTTCATATTAAATCTATTGTGAAGAATTAAAATGATGTACTTTTTTAAAAAATTTAACTAATAGCAACAATTTTTTTATCGTGACTAAAATGAAACAACATAAAATAGCATCGTTTCATGTCATTTCTCTCTTTTTTTAAATAAAAAAAAAAAATCCTAAACTAAGTTTTTTTTACACAGGTAATTCTTTACCATTCAAAATGTACCCTACCTTCTTTGGCAACCTGACAACAAAGGCATTGGTCATTGGTCACTACAATATAAAGTTCAAAGCAAATTATTCTTACAACATGGGGATACAATAACAAACTCCCTTTTGGAGTAAAAAAAGTTGGTAACTAGAAATACAAGACATCCACATAATCACACAAGGGGGGAAGGAAAATCTCAGGCTCCTACGCAGCAATAGACCCAGAGTGCTTCAAAAACTAACAAAAACATGTCCCATGGCTTGAGGCCAGCACTTGGGCTATTTATAAAAACAGGGAGGAAAAAAAACTAAAGCTGTATCCTCCCGGCTGACAGCAACGAGCCACAAACATACAGGAAAGCTTCCCCATTCATCTCGCGAGAGAGGAAAAACATAACTTATGACACGAAAAAAAGAAAAAAGAGAGTGGTGTTTCTGCATCAATGACTTGGAGTTCAAACACATACTACATCTACATAGCACATTTCCAGTTCATTACTTTCAGTTGTCCCGTTTAACCAGCACTATCGGCGAATTAGGAAGGTGCTGAAGATGATTCTTCAAGGTCAGTTTAAGGTCATTTTCTGATCCCGCTGGGTGAAGCTTTATCTGCATAGAAAGCTAGAGAGTAAGTGCTTAAAACATACAATAAAAGTAAATCAATATTGATTCTTTATCCCATAAGGATACACTCTGCATAATAAAATATTCTGACAGCACTATCAGATGTTACAGAACAAAGATTAACCTATGAAGTTCCAAACCACGAAATTTGAAGGTAAAAATCCATACTCCAAAGATTTTTTTGTATCAGTTTAAACCCCGAAAGTATGATTTCATTTCAATTTCACCCTTCCAGAGGTACTAAAATTATACCAGACAGTCTTTTGAGAATCAAATTTTTATGGGATTCAAACAAAACCATACAGTCATGTACTAAAAACGTACAAAAAATTTAGAGTACTAAATTGATAATGACACAATCTTTTGAGACAAAAATAGGGTTTTTGAGTAAAATGTAAAAGGTAAGAAGATTTGTAGGACTGTAGCATGTAGAGTATACTTATACAGTTATACTGCCACTATTATAGTATGTAAATCATGTTTTAGAAAACAAATGCATCATTCATCATCCATAAAAGTTCAGAAACTAGCCTTATCTCTTGTAGAATAAGCCGGTCATCACTTCCATAATCTGAACTAATTAAATCCATTTAATCTACTACCTTTCACTATAGTTGCTTGCAGTTTCAATTTATGTTTTACAACACCCCTGCAATCAACCCTAGTTCAGGCCTTCAGGTTGAGACCATTGAAATAAATGGTGCATATATTATTTGTTTTTTCTTTACACTTGGGGATATCCTCGGGTTTCGCCCAAAACTAAATCCTCTCTTCAGGTGATTTTAAGGATACACTACTTAACATTAGCTTGATGCATTTATGATTTTACTCCCACAACGCATTGTCCTAGTGCACATACTTTTAAGAAGTCACAAACCACCTGGTGGGAGCTTCGTGCACTGGGCCGCCCTTTTTTATTATTACATAATTACTTGCTACATAACATACTCATCCAAGACCATTGCCTCGCCCACTTTCTGTACCAATCTTTTTTAACCTTTCATGAATCAAATAAGTATTCCACATTTGACGTTTTATAACCTCCATAGTTTTATATCTGTAAATTATGCTAATGCAGTTTTCTTTTTCTAAACAGAAGTGGCAAGAACAAAAGAGATCCTGGTTAATAGCACAAACCTCGTATTCTTTGAGTAATGTTGCAAATAATGTGGCAACTACTTGGATGACAAATTTCTGCCCAACACAGGCGCGAGTACCAGATCCAAAAGGAAGAAATGCTGCGTTTTTATTTGGATCATTCAACGATCTGAATCCCAGATTTGTACATCCTTCAGCAGAACCTGAAAAAGTTTCAATACTGAAGATTAGTGACAGATAAGCAACAAGGATTTCTTTCCCCTTAAATAGGAAGGATAAGCAACAAGGTAACCATGAAGGTTCAATTCCACAATTTCCAAACAATTCCCAAACTAAATTACATGCAACCTTCAGGACAAGTTGCAGCTAAAGCTACTTAAACAGAAGCCTAACAACTTTTATGTCAAAGTGGATTTCCTGGAAATAAGATAGACACATTTGAGACAGTCATTTGAATGAAATATTCAGATTTGGCATTGCCAGCAAAATTATATCAATGTTCTTTCTCTTCAAACATAATAGAGCATACATACCAGCATAACTTGATGCAAAAATGAAATCAGTATTCATAAAACTGTCACATACAAGCTCAGTCTCAATACACTAAGAAAGAAACAAACTAGAGCTCATTTTTTTTTTTGGTAAATGAAGTCAGAGATTTGAACTGAAGATTTCCTGTAAACTAGCCAAATCTCTCACTACCAGACCATGCCTTCAAACCATTAAAATTAAATATGACTGATGTTGCCTAGTGCATAACAAAACTAAAACTGATGCAAGAGATCAAAGGAACAATAGGTGAAAGAGGAAAAGAAATAGTACCATGCATTGCAATTAAGGCAGGATAGCAGACAAACTTCACTTTGAGGGACTAAACATTATTTTTAAAATAAATAAAAAAACTCAATATCACATATAAGAAAGGTAGGAAACCTGTGAATGAAGCATTAAGAACCAAATCTGATCCCTTTCCACCATCTGACAGAAATCGATATGGATTGAAATCACTTGCATCACTACCCCAACTGGAGTCATCCATCTGTACCAATTGAACAGGCACAACCATTACAGCTCCAGCTGGTATGGTTACACCAGTTGCAAGGATCAAGTCTGACAGGAGAACGAAATTTAATAAATAAGAAGTTTAAGAGCAGAAAGATAAACAAAACTATAAATTTATTGCATAAAAATAAATGTAAGCAGGTGCATACATAGAAATGTTAAAAAGCAAAAGCTGAAAGGAATTTGATGATGTGAAAAATACATGTCATAAATAACCAGATTCCAAATCATGCTTCCACATCACCAATATTGTTTTAAAATGCAACTAAACCTTCTCTCAAGCTATGCTTAATCAATTTTACAATATTTGAACCTTTTATTTATATTAATTTTATTGCTAAAGTAAACAAATGGCTCAAAATCAAAATCATTGTTGATGTAGATATGTAAACAGAGTAACACAAGGATAAAAAGTTTCCAAGCGATCTATCTGACTGAGGTATGGAATTGAATCCCAATTCACAATCAAACTAATATAACAGAAGGAACATGATTATCATGTCTTGTTACAACCTGAAAATATATAATGAAGGCTACAACAATATCAAATCACTCTCCTTTTTTTTGTGATTAAAGAAAAAACTTCATTAGAAAGAAAGAAGGAATATACAGGAAACGGAGGATAAAATATCCTCAGACAAAGCAACAATAATAAACAAGGGCAGTACTACAAAAGAGCGCTCAAAATCCCCTGCATGTTTATCAAAATGGCTCCATGAAAATTCACAATTAAGTATCAAAACCAAGGTTAAGGAAAGTTACATAGGTAGTTATTAAGTCTGTACCTTCTGTTTATAATGTCCTTAAAATTTTGAATTTGGCCAATTTCATTCCTTAAGTGTAGATTTTTATTCAGTTATATCCCCCAGGTTCTGTTTCCACCAGACAATAAAATTTGATATGTCTACTAGTTATCGTACTGTCTTATAAACAATATATGTAAACTTTTAATTGCCATTACGTTCAAGCCAAATTTGGTATTTACATTTGCATAATATGAGAAAAATCAGACTTCTGATCACCTTAAGTTTATAACTAACTCTTCCACCTATTGGGGATCATGCTTAAAAAGACCACTAATAACCCATAAAGGTGAAAAACATGATACCAACTCCCAACTGTTCTCTCACCCCAACAATGTCGCTCCCTAACGAATTAAAAGAGCAAATGCACAAATAAATAAGGGCATGTACACAATGCCCACAATTAATCAGGAAATGTGCATAGGTTTTGAATCAGTTATTTTTTTCACAAAGAAGTTCAAGGAACACACACCATCGCTAGATATATTGCATATAGTATACCATATCATAAGCTCATACTTGATTCAGAGAATAGTAAGCAAAATCTCACCATGTTTCAGACAACACCTCTGCAGAAAGGGCCCAGTCGGTAGAAGACGTGCAGATTCATAAATAGTAGCTAATAATAAAGGCATCCTGTAAACATTTTCCTGCTCATATTTCGAAGGCTTTTTCCCTACCATGGTGATCTCTGAATGAACCTGTAAAAGCAAATGCATAAGTAGAACTCTAAGTTTAGGCTCAGCTTATAAGTTACATATAATGGTTTGCAAACATCAAGTGATTCAATCTTATAACAGCAGAAAAACAAAGCATTTCATATCAGAACCATGTTAGACAGACTGTTGTGCATTCATATTACCCTGTTCTAACAACATTTATGTTGATAACAATCAGGTAAAACACATGCAATTAAAGCCTCTTTGTTGGAACTTGAAAATCATGTTGTTGCTAACATGCATGCATGCACATGACCAGAGAAATACACTGATAAAATTTGGAGCCTAATAAGTAATGTCATGTGAAATGCAAAAACTGTTCATGATTTACAAAGATCCATTTTCCTTATCACCATGGGCGGTTTATCAATCTGAAGAATAAAAATACCAGCGAACCAAAATTTGGAAGAGTTTCTGTTGTTCGATACATCCAGTACAGATGCAAAGCAATATACTTCATCAATTTAAATCTTGCACAGATAGTAAGAATTGAAAATGATGGAAATCCAGATGAAGATGTAATATTCACCAAACATTACTGTACTTTGACATTCAAGAAATTAAATGTTAACCTCAACTAGAGGGTGTTCAATAAAACTGGAAATATTAACGCCAGCAACTTAGTAGTGAAATTTTTAGCGAGGAAAAATTATGCACTAAATTTGTAGTGTTTGAAAAAAAATTAATATTAAGTGGTGAAAGTGTATTAAAGTAAACTACTAGCATATAATAAAGTTAATGAAGCAATTAAAAAAAGGAAATTATTGTGCTGAACACATTTAGTGACCTCCTTCATACTGAATGTTTTCAGCACTCTTCAGTTAAATTCATTTTTGTTAGGTATTAAACAAAAAGCACCAAATCAATGTCCACACTGAAACAGCACTGAATTGAATTTTCAAACAGGCCCTTAGTAATTGCAAGACCAAATGCTAGTTGTCAAAAAATGCAGCTGGTGTCCTGAAAAGCTATTCACCAGAATTATCGAAATAAAGTATTTGTAAATGAGTTATTTCTTCAAGTTAGTAAGTGTGAGAACATGTACTAGCAGTAAAAAAATGCAGTTGGTGTCCCGTAAAGCTATTCACCATTTCACCAGTATTAAAAAAAAGTATTTATATGAGTTATTTCTTCAAGAAGATAATTGAATAACTGTTTATTAAATGTGTTCAACAGCAATCTGGTTAAGAAATTCAATCTAAAAAGGTAAGGAAAGGAAAGGAAAGAAAAGAAAAGCAGTTTAGATCTCTGCCTGACTAGGAAAACATACATTCCAAATCAGCCAATATAGCAGAGCCACAGATAGATGTCAAATAAGTTGTAACAAACAAATACATATTTGCAAATAAAGAGCATTCCCCCTGACAAAGGGATCAGAAAAATTCCATATTAAAGAAACAGTAACTTAACCACCACTCCTCATTAAAAAGGAAACTGAATAGATCCATTTTAAATTGAGTAACCAATGAGGAGAGAATTTGGTATTTCAGACATGTAGCCTTGGTTTTGAGCATTTGAAAAAATAGATTAAAATCAAAGGACCTGTAATCAATGCCACTTATGAATGGCATCATACAACGAAACAGAATGAACAGATAATCACCTTTTCCTGTATTTCTGAATGCATGACAAGCCTAGTCAATATATTGGAGATTAATGCTGCAGTGGTTTGACATCCATGAAACATCACTCGCATGATATTCCCATAAGGTTCTTCTTTTGCAGTATGATGACCATTAAGCTCCCGAAAGAAAAAGTAATCTTGGTAGTCATCACCGGGACAGCACTGTGCACCATGTGCTGTCTCCGTTTCTATGTTTGACCTTTCACTGTAGACATTTTGGTCAATATGGTGAAATAGCTTGCAATTTTTTCTGCAATGTTGAAGGATGTCTTGAGTTAAGCTTTTCAACTTTGTGCATAAGCATTGATACCTCCAAAATCCTTGTCTCCAGAAGGGAGTCACATTATAGGAGGCCCAAAAGCAAGCATCTTTAGCAATCATCATAAGGAGTTCCTCATAAATTGCAGCCTTGGGCCATGCCAAGAAGCCATCTCCAAAGAATGTTGTTCCCATTATGGTGAAAGCCATATGCTGGGAAACCAATCTACAATCAATATTTCCTTTGGCTCTCATGTTTTCTATTTTATCCATGATGAAGTCTTTAACCTTTTCAGGAATTAGACTAGCATTCTTGACCAATCTTTCATTCAAGTCTGTTGCCAATGACTCCCTTCTCTTTTGCACCTGAAGGTGATTAAAAATCAAATGCCAAGTTGCTATAATCAGAATGAGAACCATACACACAAAGGAGATGGGATTCGTAATTTCTTTAGACAATATATGACCAAAATGATAAAGTACGAACAAAGGAGAAGAGTAGTTTGATCTAAACATCTCAAAACTGAAAGTCCCCAAACTTATTGTAACCAGGGCACAAATAACTTTTGCATCTTATGACTCCAATCAGAAACACCGAAAATCATATACATGCTCTGGTTATCAAAAGTATCATGGGATAAGGAAACAACTTATGCCAATAGCTATATATCAAAAAACGTATTTTTTAGCTATTAGTGGCATTATGGAAAAATGATAAACATACATACATAAGACTAATTAGAGATAAATCTCAAAAAATGATTTCACATTCTCCAAATTCCAGTTAATCTTTTGAACCAGTAAACAATACTTTACATGATTGTTTAATTTATGATGCATTTTGAGTATTTCTTTATGCTTCCAAATAAATAAAGGAGAGATGAAGTAATTTCAATCACTTCTGCTGACATAAATTTCTTTCCCACTTTCATTATTTCCCCCATTGTTGAAGTAAACAAAACATTAAATTACAACTTCAGTCAAGATAGTCATGAGCAAAATAAATTAAATTATGAGAACAGAGAAGGATGAAAATAATAAATAATTAAAGTATTAGACAGCTAAGCACCTTTTCAAAGGAAGAAGCAAAGAGGCTTGATTGCCCAAAGGCTAGACGAAATGCTTTACCCGTGTAAGGTAACTTGTCTTGAGCCTTTACAAGCATCTCTTGAATTAGAGTTGGATCCTTAATTGACACCAAAAGCTGAGTAGGACCTAACCATAGCTTAACAACTGGTCCATACTTCTCATGAGATTCTGACAACAGATCTGAAAATAAACAGAAAAGTATACAATTAGCTTTTTTATTTTTTTTAAATGACTACAACATTATTTAGTACCAAAAACACACTACAAATATACAATCTTCACCAGATATTCAGAATTTGAGATAAAGGTGCAGGGTGGCTGCATTCTACTATAAGTACACAGCATTAAATTCTTCATACTATTATGAAAACCCTATGATGAATAACAGTTTCAACCACTGCAACAATGTACTATGAATCTCCATTTACAAGCAAAGCGTAAAGGTGTAGTGAGCACTTTTTTTTTTTTGAGCTGATAATATAAGTGACCCTGGTGGTAATTAATAAGACAAACAACTTAAATTCGATCTTCCTATCCTTGCAATATTAAACTTAGTCAGAATATTATATTTCACATCAGATACCCTATATCTCTTTCATTGCTGAAAAGAGTTTTGTCAGACATAATAGCTTTCAATATCGAATTCTTCCTATTATGTTTTAAAGAACCTCATCAATATTCAATAGATTACTGGTGCATTCAGACCCCTCTTCTTCCCATAGGCACAAGACAATATATATATATATATATATCTGTGGATAATTCAACTCTAGGACACTATACCTGAACATATCCAATAAAGAATGTAAAGGGCACAATTCTTTTGAACTTTATGTCTTCTCTTTGCCAAAGACGTAAAAATAAAGAATCTATTTCAATTGCTGCAACCAATCGTAAGCAAACAAAGAAATTTCAAATTTTATTTATTTATTTGACTCCAACTGATATTCAAACTCAAAACCCACAACTCTAGAGATAACTCAAGAAGCATTGAGGTAGTTGCTTCAACAAGTAATCTATTCAACCAATATATGAGATCCTGGGACCAGAATCACATCTGAAATTATCATATATCTTTAATCTAAATTTAAAAAAAAAAAAACTTAAAACTGCTAGTAACAACGTAGACAAGCGTGACGCAAAACCCATATCTTTGAACCGCTTGATCAACTGATGATTAATCTATCAAACCCAAAATTGAATTAGATAATACCCAACTAAGAGATTCAGAAAATAAAAAATAATTCCACCGCTTGAAGAAGCTAACAACAAATTTCACCAAATCAACAAAACTCACCAGTGAGATTTTCCCGGGAAATGAGCTTGCAGTGTCCATAGAAGGACGGGCTTGGAATCCCAGGAATCTTGTTCGCTTTAAACCACAAGCCGAACAGCTTGATGACTTTTCTGAGCAAAAGAATAGTGATGACGATGACAGCAAGCCATAGAAAAGCATTGATTTCTCTGGTAACCAAGTCATTGAGGAGCCGAGAAGAATCTTCACCAGCGAGATTGCAAGAGCTGAATCTGGATTGCAGAAGAAGTCCCAAGAAAGTGCGGGGGTGAGAATCACATGGGTTCATTTTTTCTCATCAGCGAATTGGGGATCAGAGAAAGATCGAGGCTTTGGTAATTGGTACAATAGTCGCAGCTTCCTCTGACTTTTTGTGCTCACGGAGTTCACTGACAGACAAGACGACGTTGTCGTTGTCTTTCTCGGTGTCATGTTAGGTTGATAAGAATATATGGTGATGCCAGCGCCACGTGCTCGGGTATTTTTAAATAAGAAGAAAAAAGCGAGAGAAATTTGTCAATTATAAAGTCACTTAATTTATTATTTATTTATTTTAAAATAAATAAATAATTTAATTTATAGATTTATAAATTTATTTAATTTTAATCTCTAAATATTTTAATATATAAATTATTTTTAAAAAACAACAAAATTATTTACATTTAATTCTGATAAAGTAAAACAAGCCCTCCGTGATAAAGCAAGAAAACGACAGGGAAGATGTAGATGTATCAATCAAGCCAAATCTTTTTGGCCGCCATGGAGGAAATTCTACTCGAACTTGGGTAGAGAAACCTTGCAGGTAATTAAACAAAAGAATACGCCAACAAGTTGGCACAAATGGTCAAGATTTGAAAGCTATCTTGTTCAATTGTATTGAGAATGCTATCTTGTTTTATTATTTTTTTATATAAAAAGAAAAAACAAAAGAATACTAAATAATGAGAGGCCAAAGAACCCCCTCATATTGAGTTAATTAAGATTTAAGTAATTTTTTAGTAAATTATTATTTTGGACTTTGATTTTTAATTTAATTTCTCAAAATTTTATTTATATATTTTTTTTAAAAAAAAACTATTATCGCATGTATTTAACAAATTATCTTCAATGGCCAAACCTTAAACCACCGAATTTTTATGACTTTGCTATATAAGATTTATTTTTAATAGAAACACAGTAAGTAAACAAATATGGACATACTATATATATATATATATATATATATATATATATATATATTATGAAATTCAATTTCAATATAGATAATAGAAGGCGACAAATATCAAATTCTAAAAGTTGAAGACCTATCTTTGACAATACTGAACAAGTAAAATTATACTTCGATACCTCAACTATCATAATTTTCTCCATTTAATCTTTCATAGATATTTGTTATTATTTTACCTCTTGACAAATCAAATCGTTATTAAAATAATCATTCCATCAATTTGTTGCTAGATAATTTAACATATATGATGACATAGCCCATTATTTTTCATATCGATTAGAACCATTAGGGACCAAATTGATAATGAACATCTATGCGAGACCAAATTAAGAAGATCATAATCTATGAGGGGTCAAAATATGATTTTACTCAATATCAAACATTTCTATGCTTCAAAAGAGTGGGATGATCAAAGCAAATCTACTACCAATAACTTAAACAATGTTTTCTTTTACCTTTTTTTTTTCTTTTTGGTTCATTTGACTCCAATTGAAATTTGAATTTGGATCTTTAGTCTCAGAGATGACTCTATAATAACTTAAAAAGGACTGTTGTATTATGAATTTCCATAGAAACAATAACAATGTCTCACAGTGGCGAATGATAAAGTGTCTTCTGCTTCAGCAAGGCTTAGCAAAGCTCCTTATAGTTAGTGGTTTAATAATCAATCAGAAATGGCTTATAAATACTGCAAAATTTGTAAGAGAAGAAAATATAACCAGCACTATAGTTGCAGGTGAAAAACTTTGTCAGCAAAATATGTTACAACAACAGGACCAGCCAAATCACCAGCCGCACACCCTGAAAAAGAATATGCAATTTAAAAGTCAGAAGAAAATTAATATGAACCGGCAGCCTAACATGATTCACGTGATTAACAAACAATCCTGTCTCCCTCAAAAGTCAAATTTGGATAACGATACTCAACAGAATTAATGCAAATGCATGATGCAAAGGGGAACACCCAACACAAAATTGTTTCCTAATATGTGTATTATGTGCATGAATGTAGAAACTGGAGCTGGTTTATTTTACATTGGCAAGTGGCCGATTTCTTGTGAAATAAGTTGTTCAGCATCTTTGGTGAGAGTTGGGTTTGTCCGGAGATTTAGAACAGTTTCTCCTTATAAGGATCCAAGGTTTTGGCCAGACAAAGAAAAGTAAAAATTTGTGGCAATAAACAGTTTATGTAGTGATTCTGATTGGAATAATTTGAGGCAATAGAATTAACATGAATGACATGTTGCAATTTTGAAAACAGAGCATTGTCTCCTAACATTTGTACAATGTGCATGAGTAGTGGAGAAACTAGCACTCAATTATCTTTACAATGCTAAGTAGTTGATTTCCTATTGAATAAGTTGTTCGGTATCTTTGGTGAGAATTGGGTTTGTTCACCCGATTTATAGCAATTTCTCCTTCTTTGGTTCAAAAGTTTTGGCAAAACAAAAGAAGGTAGAATTTTGTGGTAATGTACAGTTGATGCAGTCATTTGGAATATTTGGCTAGCGCAGAGTACTCATATTTTCAGAGGTTTTTCCTTGTCTTAGAAAGGATTTTGTTTGGAGCTTTTTTGTGGTGTTCAGCTCAAGAATTGATTAATGGAGCGTCCCTTTTGCATATGCAAAGAGACGGCAGCTTTGCTGCAAGTCTTTTTTTTTTTTTCCTTTTTTTTTCCACTACTCGTTCCGATCTATGTTTCTGTTTCTAGGAAAAGATCAAATCCTCCTTATTTGTATGATTCTTCTTGTTAATATAATTTCTTCTTTTATCTGGGAAAAAATATCTTGTAACCTTCGCATACATGGTTCAAAATCTTACCAATCCATTGGCCAGCTGAAGGATGAAAAAGTGTAGCACCGATTCCTGCCCCAATGGAAGCAAAAATTAGAGACGAACTACACCTAACCGTAGCAATGAAAACCTTCTGTCCAAGAAGTCCAACTTGCTCAGCTGGATCAACATTATTACTTTCTTCCTTAGAGTTGAACATTGAAGTAAAGAACCGATAAAATTCGATGCCAACTTGGACAAGCCATGATGCTGCAACTCCAAGCATGTGCCCTGTACACAAGTATTGGCACAAGATAATTGAAGTCGGAAGCTCAAGCAATCTCATAATGGACAGATAATTCAGGAATTGGTTTGACCTCTGAAAGTTGTTCTGCTCACACAGAAGAAGTAAACCAAAGTAGGCATTCTCCTTCCAGCCTTGCGAACAGCTGATTTAGGAACATCTGTTCAAGACATCACATAAATCAAATGCTTGTAAGATCTGTTGAAAAGCTAATGATACCAAACAATCATCTCCACTTAAGAAGCATAGACATGCGAAACAACACTAACACAAACACTGAGACACAACAAAATTTAAAGTGCCATGTGTAATTTGAAGACTTATATTGAATCTAATAAGAGTGTCCAATGCATGTTGGACACAACTCATTTTGTGAAGTGCCCATGCTTTATGTTAGATACTGACACAGATATTAGACACAACATGATACAAACACCATGATAGCACAAAAAAGCAGTGTTTGAGTGCAATTTGAATGATCTAAACGTGGGACACGAATCAAACAAATCCGTTTTTTAAGTATTGGTGCTTCATAGTCTTCCACCAACAAATTTTTAATCACCTTTGCTATAGTAAATAAATAAACATGAATTGCTGGACGTTTATTCTTGAGAACCTTATAACTAAACACATTTGCATCCAAAAACATTTTCAGAGAATGTACCTTTAAGAAGTTTCCATGCCATGCGTTGCGAAACATAATGGACAGCAATTCTTTCTAAAATTCGTCGAGTGGTCACAACGGTAGTCTAGGATGGCATACAAAAACTTTAAACATTGTAAGAAGAACATATAGAGAAAGAAAATGGAAGATGAGAATGTTGATCCACATAGAACAGAGTAAAAATAAAGAAAAAAAAATACTTTAATAACTAGGTTATTTTAGCATAACATAGTAAAAACCGTAACACTCCATAGCCCATAACAACAATTGATAACTACTGAATCAATAAAACAAGGCTCATCAAGAACACAAAGTATCAAAAGCAAATGATTGATGTGGTCAAACCAAAGTGATCATTTTCAAAAGAAAAAAATGTCACTTTTGAAAAAGCCAGCAAATTTGTAGGGGCATGTATAAGCTTTTCTCCTCAAACTCTCATTATCTAGGGAGATTAATTAAATCAAGGGAAAAGAGAGAGGAAAATAGAAGTTGATGTAAATTTGTTGGAAAATTATTCCAAAAAATTATAGACGCAAAAAGTCAAGAGCTTATCAACCAATTAGATTGATTGATGAGGTAATGTCCCGTGGCTATTTTCTTGTGGAATAAGTTGTTTGGGATTTGTGGAAATATTTGGGTTTGTCCTAGGAGTTTAGAGAATTTTTTCCTCAGTCGATTCAAAGGTTTTGGTAATAGAAAGGAAAGTAGAACATTGTGGCATTGCACTATTTTAGCAGTTTTATGGAACATTTGGCTGGAACCTAATGCTTGTACTTTTAGGGGTATTTCTCTGTCTCTAGATGGCCTATGGGCAAGGAGTTTGTTTGGAGTTTCGTTAAGGTGTTCAGCTCAAGAGTTTTTTAAGGGAGTAATTTTTTTTGGATATGCAGGGGGGACTGGGTAGCCTCGTTGCATGTTAAACTTTCTTTTCCTATATCTTTTGCTTACTTTCTCTGTTCGTAATTTTTCTTAGGTGGACATCCAATCCTCCTCATTTGAATATTTCTTCTTTCTTAAAAAAATTTCTTGAGAGAGAGAGAGAAGCTATCTACCTCAGTCTGTCTATACATCTATGTGAGGATGACACTGTATTTAGAAGATGAGGCTTCTTGTAAAAAAGCTAAATATATCATCTCAACATCATCAATAGTTTGATACTAATAGTAAATGACAAATCATTTATAGTAATTTTATAAGATAGTAAATATTGCAGGCTATGACTCTACATGAATCCACACAAATAAAAAAGAGAAAAAAAGAAAAAACTCACCTCACGTATGATTTGCTTCACCGATTTTTTGAAGGGGACAATCAGATCAACATGGTGTTGATTGCCCTCAAGGAAGTCGTCATCATCGTCTTCCATGTTTGCACGGGGCTCCAAAAGAGGCAAATAAAACATCAAGAATGACCTTAAGGAAGTCATCGCAAATGACTTCAATTCGAAAGCAGAGAATAGAGGTTTTAGTTCAACATTGTACTGCTTTGGACTATATTTTAGAGTATCATGGTAAACAATCTTCCCAGAAGCACTTTGTATATTAGAAATGTAATCTTCAGGCAATGCTGCACGAGCATCACAATAAGCAACTGGTGACCTGAACATAAAGTTGCATGGCTGTTACATGTTAGTATATGCTCAAGGTTGCACTAAAATTGTACAAATATGTCCAAAATATAAAACAAAGATTAAAACCCTATTTTGGTTCTCCATAGATTGACCAATTTCATGTTGGTCCCTAAAAGATTTCCATCTTCATTTTGGTCCCCCACTCTTAAAAATTCATCTCATATCTAGTCCATCAGTTAGTTAACCGCTAACTTTGTTTACAGATTTGGTTATATGACATGTTTTTTATGTGTCATTGTTAAGCTTGTTATCAAAGTCAGCAGTTCACTAATGAAGGGACTAGATGGGATGGATTTTAAGAGTGGAGGACTAAAATGTAAACAAAAATCTTTGAAGGACCAACTTGAGAATTGGTCGATTCATGGAAAACCAAAATAGGGTTTTAGTCTATAAACAAATCATATGGTAAAAGAAAAAATGCTTGAATTCAATTGGAGGACAGATGACAGTGCTTTTCTTATCCAATTATTGTTTAATTTAGGCAACTGTTCCGAATTTTTGTTTTGAGTCAGGTCCACAATTCTTTTTTTTTTTTTGGTTCTAAGGAAGTATCCCCACACCGTTCTGATGTGAGACTAATCTCCCACTGGATTATTGAGGCTACCCCTCACCACAAAATGCATTCTAGCAGGATTGAACTGCTTACATTGCAGTAAAGCTCATCCTACTTGTATCCAACTTGCTTACCACTAAACTATACCCTTGTGGGTTAGTCAGATCCACAATTCTAATTCACAATCACAATTAACATACTCTCTTCTGATTGCAGTACTTCAATGGTATAAATTAAACCAATAGAAGCTAAAAGAAAGGCCAAAATGAACTAGATGAACACAGCCTAGATATAAGCTTTATGTTCAAACTAAACAAAAATGAAAGGTAGGATAGCGAAAAAAGAATTTGGGAAGCATCATGATCTGTTACAACTTATATGTTGATTAGACCTTGCATTCCTCTATTTTTTTTTTATAGTAAACGAATTTATTGAAGAGGAGGGTGAGTCTTGGCGCAACAATAAGGTTGCTGCCTTGTGACCTAAAAGGTAACGGATTCAAATCCTGAAAACAGTCTCTCTACTTGCGAGAGTAAAGCTGCGTACATCTATCCTTCTCAGACCCCACCAGATGAGAGTCTCGTGCATTGAGCCACCTTTTTTTTTAAACGAATTTATTGAAGAGAAGAGAAGAAAAAATTACCACATTGGACAGGGAGACCTCACAAAACAGAAAATAGAACAATCAATGGCTCAACAAAGCTAGCTAATCCGTTTGCAAAATCCACAAGAGAACCCCCCAAGTAAAAACCCATTTGCTGAAACCCAAAAGAAAGCTAGAAAAATAACCTTTCTCACATTCCACTCTAACCAAAGACACTATCAAACCACAAAAACAGTGCATACAGCCAAAGCATTTTATGCTCCTTCTTGGTCCCAAAGTCCATACGCTTAATAACTAATAAAAGCTCTAAAGTAGGGGAACAAACCCAATTCTCATTGCAAATACCAAACAGCCAACTCCAAATCTGCCGAGCCACATCATAGTGCAGAAAAAGATGGTTGTTTGTTCACCTAAAAGTTTGACTAAGCCATTTGAATTAATAGGAAAAACAAAGTTAATTGGATGAGGGAAAAAGGACTAGAATGCCAGCAAGTATACATTTTTCATGCTAGAATCTAAGAAAATTAAAAGAAAGGGGGTTTTGAACTTTTATTTAAGTAGTAAACTAGTAATTAATAACTTATCCTGATATGGAAGAAAATAATTCACAAAAAGAAAAATCAAAACGAAGTACATAGATAATCAATTTTGGATTCCTTACAATCACACTGAACACCCATCAAAGAAATTCCTCTAAGAACCACAAAGCTATAGCACCATGACGAATTCAAGAAAAACTATTATAGTTTGACACAATCAGAAAACAGGAATTCGTTTCTATGGGGTTATTTCATTATGCTTCAACAGAAACACCATCCTAGTACAAACACCACATATTTTCATTAAATTTTCCCTTCTTTCATTCCTCTAAAACCACTGAAAGTGATTCAATAAAATCTCCTTCAAGTAAGCTAGTAATCCCACTTTTCACAAAAAAAAAATTAGAATAACTTTTTTTTCCCTCTATATAGACCATAGTCCATGAACCAATGCAAAAAAAGAAAAAGAAAAAAGAGAGTTGTGATACTAACAGAAAATTCAACTTCTAAGAGGAAAAAAAGCTTCACAAAACCAAAGAGGTTGATAAGTTATAACTATGAAGCTCCTATTGCAAACTTGAATATCCAAAAATATCAGTTCCTGCTGCAAACTAAGAAAGCAAATGAATCTATTAATATCCCCAAATAGTTACACCAAGCAGGGTAGGTCTAGATTTCTCTCATTTCCTTAACTCCTTGTCTCTTTTTCACCCCTTTCAGTCAATGCTTCACCAAACAACCATAGGTATATGTCAACTGCTCTATAGCAATTACATGTGTTTAAACATGACATTCTATTTTAGAGAACAATTTAAAATGTTCTACTCTAAGAATCAGGGATACTAACACGGATACACCACAACAAGACAAAATATGTAGTGTGATGAGGTGCTTGTTGGTAGGGTTGTACATAGATTCGGTTCGGTTCGGTTTTGAGGCTCAACCAAACCGAACCGAACCAACAAAAAATTTTAAAAAGTGGACCTAATTGGTTCGGTTTGGTTCGATTTTTTGGTTTTTTTTTTTGCCCCAAAATTTTTTTTTTTTATTGAGCCCATTTTTTGAAATTTTTATATCAATTTTAAATTTTTGTTTGGGTTCAAATAGATATAGCTAAGTTTAAAAAAAAATATGTAAAATATTTTTAAAATATAATAAAAATTAAATTTAATTATATAAAATTAATATATTTAAAGTAAATCGGTCCGGTTCGGTTTGGATCGGTTGGGACTCGGTCCCAACCGAAAACCGAACCAAACCGGTCGGTTTTTCAAAAAAAAAATCGAACTAAATCGATTTTAATCAGTTTGATTCGATTTTTAATCGGTTCGATTCAATTTTTTCGGTTCAGTTCGGTCCGGTTTGATTTTTGTACACCCCCGCTTGTTGGACGCATATTTGATGAAATAGCAGATGTAATATGACTCTGTCTTTTGAGTTACCGTGCTTTATAGGTTAAACTAATTGACAATCAAGTGAAAATATTTCAGCATGAAACACTGAGAAAAGTCACATTCTAATTAACAGGTCACACTTAAAGCAAAAACTATACAAATTTTTTACAATACTGGTGGACAATTAAGGCAGACTAGTAGCCCAAAACCCTACCAAAGTAGCAATCCCCAATTCATCAAATTCTAATTCATATTAAACAAACCAATGACTTTGATCAAAATGCGTACACAATCCAGCCCATGTATATTATACTTGCAACATAAAAACATATACCTACACAATTTGGGCACATAAATGGGTGTGGGCAGACATGGGGAGAGAGCATACCCGAACAAAGCCCTTGAGGCAAAAGAGGACCCGGCGGCAGCGGCGGCGGCGGCAGAAGAGGCAGAGAATAACCCAGAAGATTGATGGGTTTTTGCCGAATAAAATCCTGGGTTGAAGTTTTGGTTTTTCCTCCATAGATCTAAAACTATACCTATCCCCGCCATTGTTGGACCTTCTAATATTAATCAGCAGTCACAAAACCAGCTTTCTCATACCAAAAAAACCATTACCCAGAAAACTATAGCTGAAAAGAACGAAACTTTCACTGTATAGTTGAATGAGAAAGCTATTCAGTATTGACCCAGATAACAGATGGCTCTGCCCAAACAAAGGGATCGACGAAAATCTCCTCTTCGAAGAGATCAATGTATTAAAAAAAAAAAAATAATCAGCTCCTGGAGTGTAGCAAGGACTCTTCTGGTACTAGCAAGAACTTAAGGGTAAGGGAACCATCTTGCTGACAAGGTATTCAAATTAAATTTGTTACTAACTCAAATATAAATTTATTAATTTATTAAATAAATGAGACTAAGCATTACGTTCATTTAATTAAATAAATCGATTTTTATAGTTTGGAACTTGATTGGTTTCAATTTTTCGAAGGATTGAGTTATGAACTCGCATTCACAACTAGAATGATAAATAACTTAAAATTTAAAAAGGAAATTGAAAAATGGTCACCAAAATAGTTATTAGCCCGTCACAATCAATTTCATGACAATAAATGAGGTTCGTGAGCAATTATCATCAATTATTTCATTCCAAATAAGGAAAGAATATGAAGGATTTGGGCAGGCACATGTGATAATTTTATAATAAGTGTTGGTATTTAAAATTTTAAGAAACGTAAGACACTACTGTTTGGACATATATTAATTATCATCGTTTATTTCTTAAATATTTAAATATATCCTTTTAAACAAAGAAAAATTAATTAATTTATGAATATTAACTTTTTTTTTTATCGTCGCTGAAAACTTCAATGGCACCATGACTAGTAACAACTAAAAGTTACCATTATATCAAGGACTTTAGATGGTAACAAAATTTGTCACCAAAGTTTTTTTTTTTTTTGTGATTAGATATGAGAGATATAATGACACGAGAGAAATATACAAGACCCAGATATTGTTGTATACTCTTATATTTATATGTCCTAAGACTTTATCCTTGACATAGTCTGTTGAATTAAGCTCACTTCCAAATTGATGCATAGCAAGAAGGAAGCTGGACAAAACAACCTAAAAAAGGGCTAATGGGGGCGGGGATTATGAAATGAGTTATATTTATTATAAATTAATCGGAAATATATTAAAAAAAATTTATTTGAGTAAAATAATAATGTGATAATTTTAAAAAATTGTACATTAAAAATAATTTAGAGATTAAATCTAAATGAATATATGCTCGTTATTATTTAGTTGATGAATATGAATGGATTAATATTTAAAAATAAAAAACTAAACTCAAGGACTAATATCTCAGAGTTTAATATTTGAATACACAAATTAATTTTTAAAAATATTAAATTCAGATATTAATATATTTGAGATTGCTATTTTTAAATACTAACAAAATAACTAACGTATAATAAATTGATAATTTTAAAAATTTAGAAACTAAATATAAATGAATATATAAATTAACCCTTAAAAATAAAAAAATCGGGAGACTAATATCTCCAAGTTTGAAATTGGAATATACGAATTAATTTTTTAAAATATTAAACTCAGAAATTAATATATTTGAGTTTTATATTTTTAAATATTAATAAAATAATTAATGTACAGTAAATTAATAATTTTAAAGATTTATGTATTAAAAGAATTTAAAAATTAAATATAAATATAAATATATAAATTTAGAGTTCAAAATTTTTAATTTACTTATTATTATTTAATTGATGAATATTAATGACAACTGAATAATGAATTAAGGCACTGCTCTATATTGTGCTCAGAAAAGTGAAAAGAAAACTTTATGATTGGATAGATACCGTCTCCATCAGCACAACATATTGTGTAGGTAAAGAAAAAGCAATTAAAAATATATAATTATGTGGAGAATCGATCATTGTTGTTCTCATTGTTGTTCACTTATATATTATAAGCAAAAATTAATGCTTTGCTAGCTGGATTTCGACCTTCTTTTTTTTTGGCTTGTTGTAGCCATTATGTGAAAAGGACACTATATGAGGATTAATTATCATCGCATCACAGAAATTGCACCTTATTCGATAAAGCAAGAAATATCAAAAGAGTAAATAAATAAATTTATTTTTATATTTATAACCTCGTTTAATTTTAATATTTGAAATTATTAACTTGTTATACACATAATTATTTTACTTTAAAATTTTAAAATTATTGTCAATCAGAAACTGATAAGAGTTTTATAATGTTAAATATGTTAGTTTTTTATTCATTTATAATAATTGATACTTTAATAAAAAGCTGACTAAAATGGAAGAAGTGACTTAAGAAAGGAATACTTGGACCATTCTTTAGACACCTTACTCTGCGCCACTTGAGCTAGTTTTATATGATAAATATAGATCAATTAAATATCTTAAAATGTAAAAAAAAATTATTTAATTTTAATAATAACTTTAATCATCATTAAAAATATATTTTTAACTTTTAGTGATGATTCATCTTAATTATCACTAAAAAATTAATTTTTTAATGATAATTTATAAAAGTCACTACTAAAATAATTTTTGATGACGATTCATAAAAAGGTTATCGCTGAATTTTCTGTTTTCTGTAATGCACAGGTAATTAATTCATACGTAGCACTTATACATCCCTTAGTGGCAGAACTTTTATAAATAAAGGGAACATTAGTTTAGGCATCATATACGGTTAATGGCTGCGGACAAGATTCTCAACAATATAAGAAAACTCAACTACAATCTAGCCTCGGTGGAATAGGAATCAGACTATAGCCATTCCTCCACAATTCCAATAGAAAATTCCATAACTATATACCAACAAAGCATGAAAGCAGAAAAAGATCTGGAGATTAATATATGAATTATGATTCTCTTTTTCTTAAATTGATCATTTGAAAGTTCTCACAATTAATATTCTTACAAAATTACACATAACTTAGCTAATTATAGATCATCAAACAAGACCCCTTTTATGCCCAACTTATCAAAAAGGGGAAGCAAAAATTGCTAGAGGGACAAAATGTGGGGAAGAAAATATTAAAATAAAAAAACCATCCCCTAACTTTATAGAAAAATTATCTAATAAATCTGATTTATAAAAAAAAGATAGATCAAATCCACTTTTCAGAACATGCTTGTGTTTATCTTCTCTATCTATTTCTTATAGACCAAGCTTATCTAAAAATATTTTCTCATTGACATGCATTAGTATATAATCCAAAGCTCTTAAGCTTGTGCCTCTTGATTGGGTTTCATCATGGGAGTTTCTGCAGGGATAGGCATGCTGATAACAACTGAGGAGAGCTTGTTAGCTTCTGTTTTCTCTGATTTTGTTTCAGGAAATTCATCAGCATGAGCACCTTTTATGGGCAATGGTATTTCTTCTGCCACTTTGTTCTCCACACTTTCTTTGTGCTTCCCCCATAGTACTGAGTATAAGCCTATAACTATCAAGATAGCTCCAATCACACTGCACCCACAATCGGATATATTGATTTTTTTTAGTTAGCCAAATGTAAACTTAATAAAAACCCAAATAATTAAAAGTTATTAACTAGGCAAAACCAATGTTATTAATTATTATTAGAGAAAATTGCATTTTTTTCACCCTAATCTTCACCTATAATTGCAATTCTTTTCATAATTTATTAATTTTTCAATTAATCACTTAATTTATCTATTTCATTACACTTTATCTCATACGATCTAAATTAAATATTAACTTTAATAATAGCAGTATAAAATTATCAAAATATCCTTTTATTTGATTGATATCATATTCTATACTCCTTTTCATGGAAGGATATTTTTATAATTTTACATCATTATCGTTAAAGATAACATCTATTTTAGATGGTACGAAAAAAATGCAATGGATAATAGGTGATCAGTTGTAAAAATTAATAGATTACCAAAAAAATTGCAATTAAATGCAAAAATTAGAAAGTAAAATTTTCGTTTATTATTATTTATTGATATCTATATATCAATAAATATAAATTTTGTGGCTGGTATTTGAGATTCTTTTGGACATATGTAATTTACATTATAATTAGATGAAAATTGCACTTAAACATAAATAAATATAATAATTAGGATTTGGGAATATACTACACAAAGTAGAAATCGAATCTTATAATATTTGATCAGTGAGTATTAATCGCGTGTTCATTTGATTAAAAAAATATTTGTTTTTTTTATTGATAAAATTAAGTGCTTTTTTAGGCAAAAATTGATGCTGGGTAGTGAAGGATATATACTAAATGAAGAAAACATCTATGCATTTTAAAAATGAAAAATAATAATATAAGAAAATAAGAAATTTACCCTCCAAGATATATTTTCTCCGCAAGAATGGAGGAGCCCATGATAGCTACAATAATCATCATTAAAGGGCTAAATGCAGTTGCAAAGACAGGTCCTTTTTTCTTAATCACCAACCCTTGAACGTAGTAAGATGTGCTTGATGTCACAATCCCCTAATAATAAACATAAATAAAAACAATCAAATAATTAATTTAAAACTTGGTATTAATATAGACTAAAAATAGTATCCAACAAAACTTGGATACAATTCCTTAAAGTGATTGTTATCAAGTCCTCCAATAAAAATATAATAAGTAGACATTTTTTATAATCACATCACATATTATTTTGTTAATACTGTCAAAATGGCCAAAGTTCATAGACTAGTCTGTTTAAATCATATATTGGACTTAAATAGACTGGTTTGTTTAGCCAATGGGTTAAGACAAGCTGAGAAGTGAGAAATTAAAATTAAAAAAAAGGGCTAAACAAGCCATGGTTAACTTGTTTATGGCCTGTTTAATTAAAAAATTTATTTACTTTAATATATATATTGTGTTATAATTTCTTTAATAAAAAATTTAATTTATTCAAGTTAAAGTATTTTTTAATAATTCAAAAAATAGTAAAGTTGGCCAGTCAGTTTATAGCCCATTTAATTCATTGAATAGAAAACTTTACAAGCTGATTTGTTTGACCCACAACCATGTATAAGTCCATTTAACTTGTTTACACCCGATGTATGGGTCCGTTTAAGTCAGTCTTACCCGTTTTAACGGTACTAATTTTTTTTAAAGAAGTTATTCCAAATATCATAATTGTATTTAAAACCATGATAACAAGCACTTAAGAAATTGCTGATAAGTTATGTCTCAAATGTAAAAGATAAGAAAAAGAAGTAAAGTAAAATCTTACAGCATAAGCAGCAGCAAGTAAGTTCATATCCCACCCAATTCTCCACACAGAAGGGTTGTGTTCCATGGCAAAGGTAACAGCAATAGCCTGAAGAGTGCCTATGAAGCACACAAGTGATGTGAGGCTTAGCTGATGGTTCTTGTAAGTCTCAAGGGCTTTAGCCTGCACAACAATATGTCACATAAATGTGAGTTAGTGAGCCATTTCTAATTAAAAATATTTTTAAAGTAGATCCCTTTATAAACATATTAGAGGTGGGTTCCCCTAATGTCTATTTTCTATTAATTCGTTGTATATACATCAAGTTTATCTTAACGTACATCTCTCATTTCTCAGTAGTATAATTTTAAGGTAGATCCGTTATGTGTACACCAAGTCAATGACAAATGGACACGTAGATGTGTTAAGAGTGGGCCCCACTACATCGCCATCTCCTACTGATGACTTGCTTGGTGCATGTATACTAAATCTACTTAAGAATCTGAAAGAGAGAGGGATAGAGAAGAAAAAGATAGCAGTACTGTTGTGATGTTATGAAGTCTCACTTGTAAAACAAAGAGGGAAGCCCAGGCAAGAGTGGCAATGATAAGGAAGATGGAGCCAATGAACCATTCTTTGTCAGAGGATGAAGATGTGACATTATTTGATGCATTGGTTTTGTGAGGATGATGAAGGGCATGTTTGGTCCACGCCATCTCCAATATGGGACCTTTGTACAGGGTCATCAGCATGGCCCCAGCCACCGTCACTAAGGTTCCCACTACCTTTGCTTGGCATCTCACCTTTTTCATGTTGATCTTCTCCATCCTTTTCATAATATAAAAATATTTTAATGATTTTTGGAAAGAAATGAAAAAACCCATTAAAGAATGCTTCTGGGTTTTGCTTAATTAATTATATATATTACCTGCATAAAACTGCCATCACAAAAGTCATGGCCGGAAGCATGTTGCTCATTGCACATGAGAACGTTGGGGATGTAAATTTTAACCCAGCATAATAGAAATTTTGATCAATCACAGGCCTGTTGCAAAAAAAAACAGCAAAATTCATGTTGATTAATTTAGTATACAAATTTTTTATTATGCTCTATCCAGTAAAACTGGGCAGAGAAATAATTATGAAGATCGGATCTATAAAAAATTGTTAGATCTAATTAATCATGTATAGATATATAAAAATATTAATATTTTTTCAGTACAAATCAAATTAAATCTGACACATTTACATGTTCATCTATAATTGGTGTAGTTTATTAATTTTTTTATAAACTCGATCTATTTAAGAATTTTTCAATTGGGTAAATACGATTAATGCATGCATTAAATTAAAGCACAGAACTGACCCAAGTAGAGCTAGGAAGAATATTTGCATAAAAATCTTGAATGTTATCCTTGGTTGAGCTTTCCTGAAAAATTGATCCACAATTATAGACATGAATCGGCGTTAATTTATAAAGAGCTTCATTTGGAATATTGCTATGAAAAACTCAATCTCTTGAGAAGTGAAGCTTTTCATTCTATCTTTATTTAAAGAATCATGCTGTCTTTGTCTGACGAATAAAAATCTCTAAAAAGATTGAGCTTCTCATAGCAACACTGATTGTGTCAATTAGAAGTAGGTGACTATATATGAATGAACCTTTCAAAAATGAAGGCAAATGGAGCAATAGAAGCTGTAGCAAAGGCATGGCGATAAACTACAAGGACATAGTGGCTCATGCCTCGGTTGAGGGAAACCTTAGTGATAACGTTCATGCCTGCATAGCCAAACTGCAAAGATATCATGGCAAAGTAGGGTTTAGAGCTCTCAAGGAAGTTGCGACAACATCTGAGCTTTTCAGTGGCCATAATGATAATTTTCTGATAATAATTCTGGGTTTGGAGAAGAATAAGGAGAAGCTTTTTGCTGAGAATTAAAGGGAGGTATCAATGAGAGAAAGAGGAAGAACACACACTCTTGAAGAAGAAGGCTCTGTTTCTTCCTAGGGAAAGGCATGGGAAGGCTCCTATTATTTATACCAACCTGGGATTAAATTGTCTATGTCATGTTGGATACACGTCCACATTCTCCAAATGCTTCTTTCTCTCTAGTGGGGTTGGTTTTAGGAGTCTCTTTCAGTGGGGGCAGATCTACAGTAGTGGATGAATATAGTAGTGATGCATGGCCAGAGTAAGAAAAAAAAAACCATAAGTTGGGATTAAAATATCAACATAAACTAATCATAGAATAGCATTTTTTTTAAGAGCAAAATGACAATGAAAGTATGTTGCTCCGATATTATCGATCAAACCATCAGTGTCTCCTTTTAGTCTTGCACCCAATTTATATATCAAAATCATGGCACCTATATCCACAATTTTATCATAAGAATGAAGGTAAGGGTAGGACTTATGAAGAGATGAAAAAAGGCTCACTAAGAAGTTTGGTCATTAAAATTTATTTTAGAGATTTAAACTCGCATAGTACATGAATGATCTAGTTGAAAAAAATTGTGTCTTTGCAAAATTGATAGAACAATTTCCTTTTTTAACATTTCAAGTGGAATCTGAATATTTCACTTTGCTATTATCTTTTTAGATTTTAATAGACAATTAACCTGTACCATTTTGATTCCATTATTTGAAACTAATAACTACACTTCTTTCTATAAGCATATTCTTACAAATCTGCCGGATTACTAGTGGAGATTACCCTAACTTAGTTAAGTAATTAAATTATTTAGTTATGATCAGTGATTAAATTATATAAAGTGAATATTTTTTTATTTTTAAAAGATATATAATTTTTCAATTTCATATATTTCTTAAAATTTTACCTTTCATTTCAATCTTTCAAAAACTATTTGTCTTTGAAATTATCCTCACATTCTGTTAACAAATATTTGATAAATTTGTTTATCTAACCTAATAAAAACTTATAAAACCTATCTAACAGATGTAATTTAGATAAATTCTTAATTTGACAATAAAAAATTTTAAAAAAAATTAAAATAATAATTTTTTAAGATGGGATAGTACATCTTTGAAAGAGTTAAATGAGAAAAAAATTGAGGGATAAATTAAAAACAATACGTATATTTCGAGAATTAAAGTCGCAATTCACTCTTAATTATAGTTACATTAGAAGAAAATATTCTTTAGTAGTTCTCTTTTGAAAACAAAACGTGTCAAATGACTGTTCTGCCAACGCAAGCTTTAACTTTTTTTCTTTTTCCATGTTTCTCGTCACAAAAAAGCTCTTTCTAATAAAATTATAATTATCCATTTCCTGAAATATATGAGATGTTTGAAAGGGTTTTCAAATATTTTTGTTTTATTATTTTAAAAAAATAAAAAAATTTGTTTGGATATAAATTTTAAAAATATAATAATGTAATATGTGTGATAGTTAAAGATTAATTTTGAAAAATTATTTATAATTTTTTCATTAATTTTTTTTTAAAAAAATTGAAAACAATTTTATACAAAAACAAGAAAATAACAAAATAGTATTTTTTTTAAAAAAAAAACTGGTTTTTAACTTATAATTTTACAAAAAAAAAAAATTAAAAATAATATAACAATTTTTTTATTTTTATAAAATAAAAAAAACTGTTATATATTATAGATATCATTGTGATGAGAGAGAAGGAGAGAAATAAAGAAGTGGGTTGCACGTGGCACTGCAATGGGGACTGGTGAGGAATCTGAGTCACCCTAGTGTTGGTGGGTTGTAATTATTTGATAATAACTAGAAAATTATAAGTAAAAGAAAAAAAACTGGAAATTAAAATTTAGAAATGGGTTGATAGTAAATCATACAAGAAATTCACACACAAAAAAATTGAAAATGGTGAATGTCATTGTTGTAAGGTTTAGTTTCAAAATTTGAAATTAGTTTGGGATTTAATATTTAATTAGGGGTTAATTATAGATGCTTTTCATTTGCATTTTCTCATTTATATTTTTCTATCTTTTTCTTATTATTAATTAACTATGTTCATAAGCATCAATCAAATTAAATAAATAAAATTGTCTTTAAAAAAGTAATTTGAGCATAAAATATTTAATTTCCCATTAATATTTAATTAAAACTTAATAAAAAGACCCAGGAAATCAATTTGATCTCTAATTTTATATTCACAAAATTCATGCGCCTGTAATTATATACATTAAATCAATGGAATTTTTTGGTTCAAAAGTCCAAATCTATTTTTTGTGATTTTTTTGTTTGTTCAAACTTCAACTAAGAAAACAAAATGCCAGTCAACCTTAGCTTTTGTTTTTTAAGAAAAAAAAAAAGAATTCGAATTCCCACAATATTAAGAACCTGCATTAGTAGTCAATCCTCATTTTTTTTAAAAATGATCCAATGGCTCTTAGTATTATGGGTAAGCCTCTGCATACTCACTACTTTTTTATATATCTTATCCTTGATTTCTAAGTTAAAATGTTAATTAAAATTTAATATTATTATCATTACGTTTGATAAAAAATTTTATTATGCTAATCCTTATGTCATTATTCTCTCATTGTCGTTGTCATTAATTATGTAAGACAAAAAAAAAAAAAAGAAGCGCGCAATTGAGTTTTAATATCTATTCTATCTATTTTAAGGAGAGATAATTACTCGGTTTGAAATTTTCTGATCCAGAAATCATCAATAAAGCATGCAAATATAGATAGGGTGCTACCTCATCTTTGTCCCCTCAAAGCTGAAGTGAAATATTTGGGAGCATTGAGAATTAGTGCTATGAAAATTTATGGCTTTGATATAACCTAAAGCGGACAAGATCTTTAAATTGATGAGATTGAATTGTCATGCGTGTTGTTCACTAAGAAAAATTGATGTGAGATGATAGAGCACTCAAGTCAAGTGGTAAGAAGAAGTGGGTTGAAGTGACATGACCACAGTGTGTGGTCGTGTTGGAACCCAAGGTGACAGACAACACTTCTAATGGAAGAAAACAAAGCTGCTCCTAATTTATTCTTGTGCATTTCTTCGTTGCTTTTTATTAAGGGTTCGCTAGTGTTTGGAGGATCGCACACACTTCGATTAATGCATCTTTCTCATTCACACTATAAAAATCAAATTTTTATTGAAAACTTTTTAGATTATTTTAAAATTCATTATTAAAATTGTAGATTTAATGACACTTTTTTGAAGCTGTTACTAAAAAGCTATTGTATTGTATTTTTAGTTATGACTTTAAAATTTATTATCATCTTATACTCTGTCCTGAAGATAGTCGAAAGTAAAACTGATGAGTGGAGGATAGTTAGCTTGTAAGAATTAAAACAGTTTAAGTTTGACTTTTACTAGACGAACTCTAAATATTCATTACAACAACCAAAAATTTAAGAAGGGACAAATTTGAAAAATTGTTGTAGTGCTATAACTTAACGACGATTAGTAAATTTTTATTATTTTTTTTATTTTTTATTTTTGATTTTACTTTTTTAGTATTCTGTACCATAAATTTTTTTCATATTTCATCTCTATCTTCTCTTCTCTCTCTTTTCACAAGTCATTTGTGTCCAAATTTTTCTTCTCTTCTCTCTTCTTTTGGCATAAAAAATCTTCTTACCATAAGATTTCGTTTGTGCTTCTAGTTTCCATTCCCATCATCATATTGATGATAAATCTCCTCGCGCTCTGCCATGAGAACTTGGAGTCCGTATCATATGGTGAAGGTAAGGTAATGCTGTGATTATTGCTTAAAAAAAAAAACGAATGCCTTCAAGTTATTGGCTTATCCAACCTAACAGCATTCTTGCGTAGAATCTAGATATGAACAAACAATAAAAATGGACAAAAACAAAATGCATAAATACACTATATTTAGTGACAATTTTTAAAAAAATTGTAGTTTAAAATATTATTCAACGACAATTTTATAAAAGTTATTTTTAAATAACTACAGTTAAAAAAATTATTTTATGTTTTAGTGATGCTTTTTTTAAATTTTGTCACTAAATCACTAATTTTTTGTAGTGACTAATGTAAGTCTTTATTAAGATTTATGATATGTTTTATTTTTAGAATGAGATAACATTCTCTGTTCTTAAACTCCTTATTCATCAAAACAGAAAAAAAAAAAGGTGAAGCTGGTGGTAGACTGCAATTATGAGCTTAAGCTTTGTTAATTTATTAAAAATTCGAGCCTGAAATTTAATAAAATTTTACATAAAATAAAACTCAAAACTCAACCTACGATCAGTACTTTTGTGTAAAAAAAAAAGTGCATTTTTTTATTAAGAAAATGTTATTGCATCTCGAATCTCCATTTCTTAAAGCACCGTTTGCTATCTCTCTCTTTAATATATCAAGGAAGATTTTCCAAATTTTCATATTTAATTTAAAAAAAAAGGTATTTATATTGGTCTAAAACTTTAATTTAGCTCAATTGCTATTGGTTAATGTTGACTTTCTTTTGCTGGAATCATCCTTGCTTTTGTTAATTATTGTTGCTGCTACCTATATTCACTACCATGAATATCATACTTTTTTTGGCCACCAATAGAGAGGGTAACATAAGAGGAAAAAAAATGACAGATTACCAGCCAGAAACTAAAAACCTTTTTCCTAATATAAATTGAACATAAAGTTATTATAATTAAAGCAACGTTGGATTATCTTATAACCACTAAGCTAAGCTCTTTTAAGCATTGCATATAGAAGTTTATCTCGCATAAAAATATGCTAAAATAGAGATAATTGTATATTTTTATTCTCCTAGTTTGTTTATTGATTTTATAAAATAATATTTATATAATGTAGCATGCATCTTCTCCCATATTTAAGTAATTTCTTAAAATGGGCAAAAAAATAAATAATTCCAAATCATACTGTTTGAATTATTAAAGGAATGGCTGAATATAGTAAGAATATATAAAGGGATACATTTTAATATATATGATGAACTCAAGTTATAATATTAAATAATAATAATAATAATAATATTGTTGTTGTTTGTAATAGTAAAAGTAGTGAGTCCTTAAAATGCTAATAGCAATAATGAGAATTAATGGCGATGTTAAGGAGAGACACAACTCATAAATTAGTTTACATAGTTCTTTAACATTGATATTCGAAAATTTGATTGTGCGTAAATTAGTTTTAAAATTTACAAAACGCACAACAACTTCATCTTTTGTTATCTTTCTAACTATATATATATGTACAGAAAAACAAATTTGTTAGTTTAAAATTAAAGCACAATATAAATTCGTGACCTAATTTATTGGTTTAATCTTAATTAATAAGATCAAAAGTAAAACACGAAGGAACCCATCAGCCAACCTTTTCTCATTCTTTAAAAATATAAATAATATAGATTAAATTGAAGGTAAAATATGCTTTCCATTACTCTAGCATATCTCTATATGTCTCTCAACTATTCATGCATCAGTAAATTGTTGTCTTCCATGGCTCCAAACACAGAAAAGCCCCTTTTATATTATGATCCACATCCACATTCCCCCCTCCCCCCACTATCAATGCCACTTTTTTTTACCAGTTTTTTATTTTAAATTTTAAAAGACATAACATATAATGGGTACCTCCATTTCTTAAGCTTTTGTCATAGCTCATATATCATGATCTAAAAAAGCCTATTTTCTTGATCCAAAAAGGCTTCTATTATTGAACTAGTACACACAACAACAACAACAACAACAATTCAAAAGTTGCCATCAAAGATTCATTTTTCCACCTTTGGGATACGAATCTATTGGGGGATAAAAAAGATAAAATATTAATGCTAGCATAACTTTAGTTCAAGTGGTTCATGTGGTTGAAGGTAGGGATGAGTATCGAATGAATTCAGTCAGATTCAATTGAATTACTCTCAACCCAACTTAACAATATTTGAGTTAAAAAATTAACACTCGTCACCATTTAATTTTTTGGGTTATTAGTTAATTGAAACATTTAAGTTATATCGGGTTGAACGAATTGATCGAAAATAGAGTGATAGAATAGTTTTGTAAAGAAATTAAAAAAAAAAATTGAATGGTTGAGTTAGGTTTAAACACATTTTAAATAATTGCACCTATCTTACCCTTTAACCTAAAATTATGTTAAAAATTAACCTATATGAGCTAGTCAACTCAATCCAACCCACACAAAATGATTTTTTTGACCAAGTTCTAGTGGATTTAAGGGGTTCTTTGAGTTATGCTTGCCCCTAGTTGAGGGTAGAGATTTTTCGATAAGAAAAATAAATTTACAATTTTATTAAGATATTTGGAGAGTTTAAATTTTCAAAAAGCCTGTTTAGCACAAAATAAAATTTAAATTATATTTTATTAATATTCATTAAGTTGGATTATAATTTTTTTTAAATTATGATATAAATTATAGAATAAATTTGAGTATTTAAAAAATGCATGTTCTATCAATTTAATTTTTAGAATATGATCACTATCATTTGACTTCAATTTTTTTAAAAAATTGATTGTAGAAAGATTTTACAATAAGATGATGTTGATGGGTTTTTAAAATTTTAGAATTAAATGATGAACTATTATCTTTCAAGGAATAAATCAATAAAACATACATATTTCAAAGGATTCAAATTATAGTTAGGAAATCCCCTCGCTCTCTCTTTCTCTCAGACTTCTTTCGCAATGAAAGAAAGAAGCAGAGAAACAAAAATTTAGGGCTCTCGCCTTCAGCTACAGCCCCTCCCTCTAATTCTTTTTTTTTTTTTAATAGATCTAAAAAATTCTTTCAATCTGTCATGATCTGAAAAATTTTAGTTTTTTGTCCCACTCTTGTTGGTGTAGGTATTCTCGCCCCTATCTAATTAGAGTTTTAGTGATGATTTTTGTTTTGATTCAGATATATCGTGATATTGTGAAAATTTAATTTTAAATTTAATTCAATAAATAAATAAAATAATTATCTTATTACAACATTAATGATCGTGACAATTTTTTATATAAAAAATTAAGATGTCAGTTGAGTTTTTATATAAAAAAAATTCAAATTGTAGTTTGCTTTAAACTTTTTAATTAAAATGACATACTAGAGTGCTAAAATGAAGGTTTTAATAATAAAAAAGGTGTACAATATCTATCATATGGTAGGTCTTGCATCTTCGCCATTAGGTTGCTTCGTCTCCACGACTATGTTTGACAAAATTAATCTATAAATTAGTTGAAAGTTTATAAAATAGTTAAAAGTTTATAAACTATACCTTATTTCAAGTAGTGTATAACTTATAAACTTTCAATTAATTTAAATTATTCAAATAAACTTATTTATCAAACACCTCTAATTTAATTAAATAAACTTATAAATTAATTAAATTTATTATAAATTAATTTTTATAAATTAATTTATTTGATTTTTTAAATACATTTTATGTGTTGAATATCAAACAATATTGTCTCACGTGATGGGTTTAGCCAGTAAAAATTGACGGCTTCATTTCATTCATAAAATTTAAATTTTATTGTTAATAGTCTCTCTTAAAAATGATTTATAAGTATTAAATCTTCAAATTCATGTCATGTCCTAACTTTGAAGAGAGATAACTTCTCTGTACTTTAAATAATTTTTAATTACCAAAAGAAGAAACATAAAAAAATATTTTATAAGATATATATTTTTGGGAACCTAAGAATACTCATTAAACAACATAAATGGACAGTATTTTCTGTATACGTATAGACAACTACATAGCCTTACGTTCTTGCTGTAATCTAATATTGAACTTATTAATTAAAGGGAAAATAATTTATTACGGCGTAAATGACCACTACAAGAAATTTCATTTTTCGTGGCGACTTTTCAGTGGCGACTTTTAAATTCGTCACTAAAAGACATTTTCAGTGGCGACATTTAGGGTCGCCACTAAAAGTTATACTTTCCGTGGCGACTTAAACATGTCGCCACCGAAAATCACACTTTTAGTGGCGACTTTAATAATGTCGCCACTAAATATGGGTGTAAAAAGTGATTCGCAATCTTTTTTGTGGCAATTTTTCAGTGTTGCCACTGAAAGGTGCACTTTCGGTGGCGACATTTGACGTCGCCACTGAAAAGGTTTGAGTGGCCATTTAAACTAAATCGCCACTGAAAGGTGCACTTTCGGTGGCGACATTTGACATCGCCACTGAATATTGGCTTCAGTGGCGACTATTTGTCGCCACTGAAAAATTTTTAGTGGCGATTTAAACTAAATCGCCACTGAAAGGTAAACTTTCGGTGGCAACATGATACGTCGCCACTGAATCATGGCTTCAGTGGCGACTATTTGTCGCCACCGAAAAGGATTTAGTGGCGATTTAAATTAAATCGCCACTGAAAGGTAAAATTAATTTTTTTTAAAAAAAATTCATCTTTAATTTATTTTTAATATATGCATAAAATTTAAAGTTTTTATATAAATTATATCAAAATTTATATTTTTTAAAAGATTGTTTTGTTGAGAGTGTTAAAAAGAAGTTTGAAAATTTATTTAATTAATATAGAGAAAATTTTAATATAATTATATCTTTATTTCAACTATATAAATTCTTATTTATACTACGTAAGACAATATGTGAAATGCACATTGTTGTCACGTTCTATCTTTTTTTTGTTATTTTAATTTATTTTAATAACAAAGGGTTTGTTTCAATTTTACTTAATCATCAAAAATTTTCAAAATTTAAAACTTTAAAGTTAAAAGATCATTTTGTTATTTTAATTTATTAAAAATTTATTTTAAATTTAATTTTTTTGAAGTTTAATTTTTAAACATATTACTTAAAAAATTATTTTCCTTGTATAAATAATTGTGCATTAACTATATTAATAGAAATTGAATAAATTTTTGTAACTAATTAAAATGAAATTTTAACTAAACTTTAGCTTTGCTTTAATTATAAAAAAATTGTTAAATATTTATAAATAAAATAAATTTGAAGACATTTTTAGATTTAATTAATTCTTAAAAGATTAAATTTATAAAGGTAAATTTTAAAAAATAAAGTTGAATATATATATATATATATATATATATATATATTTGAGATATGCAAAACCTATGGTTCTCCATTCATATATTTTAAGAATAGATTTTCTTCTTTTTCTTTAATAATTACAAAAATTTAAAATAGTTCATGTATTAAATACAAGATATCAATTGTCATAAAATGATGACAATTTTTTCTTGTAATATTTTTATTAAAAATTCTAATATATGATGGCATTAGCATAGTCTTAATAGGAACTGTTGTTGGTTATTCTACAATTTCAACTATGATTTCTAATTTTGTTTTGGGTAAAAAATGACTATATAAAACTCAAAGTCATAATATAGAATGTATGGTAGCTCCTTAAAGTTTCCATGATGGTGTGGTGGATATTTGATAATTGTGCCTAAGCTAAATTTTTCTCCACTAAAGCACTATAATAAGTAACTATGACTTTATTTATGTATATATATTACCCTATTATTATGTAACAATTAAAAATCTTGTTCTATATATTAAATAAAAAATTTGAGGGTCCGAAGATTTGTCATTCCTCCACACTTAGCCCAAAACATGAATTAATGTTGCGTATAAATGTATAAATTTAAGGTACAACATATAAAAAATGTAAAGAAGGAATATAATGTGTTACGTATATAAATTTGTTGTCTATAACAGCAATTAGAAGGTACAACACATAATTTTGAAACTCATTCAGAGCTTTATAACAACAATTAGACTTGGTTAAGGATGTTTCAAGCCCAAGAAAATTCTTTAAAATGTAAGTTTCATGCCATTGTTTTATTTCATCTTATTTTTAAGAATTTATTTTATATTTTCGAATTTAATGTTAATTAATACTCTGTCTTACATTATTCCTATTTAAATCTATATTAATGAGAATTTGAATTAATAAGAATATTTTAAAAATAATATATAATATTTAAATTTTTTGTATTTAATTTCAATTTTACACATTTTCAGAATTAATGAATAAATATATTTTATTAATATCATGGATATAAATTTTATAGTTTTAAAATGTAAGTAAAATTTTTAAAAAAATAAATGCATTTCTTCAAAATAGAGGTGTTCCTTAAATCTTAAATTTTGAATTCAAATTTCATAAAATATATTCTAAAATATAAAATTTTTATTTTACCCTTAATTATCCAATAAAAAGTTTATTTTACCCCAATAAAAATCTGGTTATTCAAAACTAAAATGCTATTTCACCCTTATTTCTCCTTGGCGCGCAATTCATTTCATTCCCTCCCGCTGAAAATTTTGTGCAATTCATTTCTCCTTGGGCGCGCAGTGCAGCTGAAATTTTGCGAATTCCCTCCCACTGAATTTTCCCTCATCCATTTCATTCCTTACCTGATTTCATCCTTCCAAAACCCAGCCCCAACAAGCCTTGATGAAGCAGTCACCGTTAGATAGCAAATGGGTTGGGTGTTGTATGGCAGCAAATCCATGAGGAAGAAGCTGAACTCCAACGTTCCCATCCCCTCCTCATTGCAGACTCATCACATCCCCTCCTCATTGCAACCCATCCCATTCCCTCCTGGCCGAATACCTCACCCATCTCATCCCCTCTGTCTTCCTGGGTCGACGCATCGCAGACCCATCGTAAAACTTGGCTCAAGATGCATCACAGACCCATCAATCTACCTGGCTCAATACGCATCGTAGAGCAAACCCCTCGATCTTCCTGCCTCCCGTCTGCCTTCATCAAATCCGTCTGCCAACTGCACTACTCTCCATTCCTCTGTTTTGATCGTTTGCTAATAAAATTCTTCTTAGATTGTTTAAGTTAATTGCTTATCTTTGCTTTTAAAATTTGAGTTCTCCTTAAAATTGTTCTCTTTTGAATCTGCTTGTCTGTCATTGGTGAATAATAGAAGTCCAGAAATGTATTACGGATACAACACGAAACGCATATATATATACACACACACACACATTGATTTTCATTGTCTTTCCTCCTAGTTTGTATAGCACTTCCGTTGCTATTTCCTCTGTCCCTGTCTCGAAGCTCACAAGGTAAGCTTTTGCGAACACGTTTGCTGAGCATATTCTTTCTTCGCCGTACAGTGGACTGCAAATCTATAGCTATTTTATTTGCTATATTCGCTTACCAAGCAAACAAGTAGCCTTATTTTATGGCAAACAAGGTAGTGTTCATACTAGTTTGGCTCCTTTTTGTTTTTTGTTTAGGGGAATGAAGATTCATTGAATAGCTACCACAGAAGTTCTAGACAAACAAGATATAATGAGAGCAGAAGAAGAAAGAAAGATAAAACTCGATAGACTTTGTGGCCATCTTTGCACTGAAATTGATTTTCTCCGCAGAATGCATGTTCGTGAGGTCTACAATAACTTGTGACTCAGATTTTCCCAGCGCAAATTGCAGAACGCTATTTCAAAGATCATAACGTAGCCTGGGTAAGAAATTTATTTGGATGGTAATGGGTTGATCTTCAAATTTCCATTTGTAATTTCTTGCTAATGCTCTTCTCTAATTTGTTTGCCTTACCTGTTGGATTCTTTTGCTTGATTTAATATTCATTTTTGGTTATGATATGTTAGATATTATATTATTCTTGAATATTTATTAAATGGTTTAAGTTTAATTTTGACAATAATAGTTCTTATACTTCATATGTTTGAAAATTTTTTATTGTGCACTGTTATTTTTTATGAGCAGTTATTTGATATAAAACATAAATAAAAAAATTAGATAGAAAAGCATATTTTTACAGGTAGGGGGCTTATAAGGCTGCTGCATCACTTCCTTCCTTCTCATACAATGATGGCTGCCTATTGGGGGTTGGGGAAGGTGGTGGTGGGTTGATATGGTGATGGTGGTGAGCGCTACGATGAAGGCTTCAATAGTTTAATGGGAGTAGGGGCAAAAACTCCAGGACAAAATTTGGGTAGGCTTCACAAAATAGGAAATAAGGATTAATTGATGGAAGACTCTAGATGGTAGAAGGAAGGATGTAGGGATTCTTCCACACTTGTACTTTAGTAATAAGTAACAACATTAATGAAAAACTAATAGGTTTGGTTTAAGAAAGGAGTATTGGTTTTGGTCAGTTTTTGCTAGTTTGCTTATCAAGTATCAGTTTAGTTTGGTTTAGAACACCCACAGTAAACACAAACGACTATGGTTAAAAAAATAAAAAATGAAAAATGGAAGCTTCAAAATATTTTATAGTGAGCTAGACAAAAGAAAAAACCAGAGAGGAGGAATTATAGAATTGCAAAGAATAAAAGTCGCAAATAAATTTCCAAACATACCTATAACATGGCCAGCCTATAAAATGAAAGTCGCAACTTATTTTGGCCTATGTGTTAACTTAATTTAATTTTAGATGTGTTAAATTAACTTAATTTTAGATGTTTAAGCCCTTCCAATGGAGGGGCTAACCCGTAGGGCACAACTCATTTTAAAGTTACTAATCAAAGTTAAATAACTACAAAAAGAAAGTACAAATAAAGAGATGAATCATAGTAAAAGAAGATTCTTATTGTCTTATAAAACATAATTATGAATTCACTATTTGTGGGATTAAAATGCACTTCAACAAGCACATATCTCTTATGTTTTAGGGCTATAGAGTGATAAAATTAAGAATTTTAGGTGGCAACTATTATTTTCAACACCAATCTTATTTGCAGTGAACAAGGCGTATAGTGAATTTAACTTTCTTTCTTCTCATATTTATTTGTAGTTTCATTAAGTGACTAAATAAAATGTACATGCAAACTCTAAGCTGCATTTGGTTCACAAAATATTTTTAAATTAAATATTAAAAATTTTACATAGAAATTATTTAGTTAACTCCATGCCTTGCCTTTTAGTGAGAATACAAAGAGCCTAAGCTAGATAGCATCATCATTAACGTTTTGTTTGGTTTTTTATAAAACGTACTTGGAAGCTCTGCTTTTTCCATGACAACATCTTATGCTATTTAATAAATAACTCAGCTTTTTTCTGAACACAATTTTCCTTACCTTTTAATATTGAGTGTTAGATTATGTATCTTATTATTATATGAGTTAATGATGAATATTTTATTGATCTGATCGTAGGTATGAAGTTTATTTTACATCTAAAAATTTGGTCATGAATTTGAATCAATGTTCGTATGATTTTTGAAGAACTCTTAAATAGGATTAGCAAGTAACATATTTTCCATAATTTCTGATGATATGAAGGATTTTAATCACGACATATTCTTCTAGTTGTTTTATTTGCTTTATTTCAATGGAACAGAGATGACGATCAGAGTAAGATTTTAGAAATGTTGCCATCTCTTGAAAGATTGGAAAAAAATGGTTGATGGTGTTATTAAAGTGGATCATATAATTCATTGTTTGTGCATTGCTTCTAAATTAATTCTACTATGTTTTGTGTTTTTTTTTAAATTCTCTGTTATTTTGATGTGATGCTGGCAAAACTTCTTTGTCAGCTGAATGCAACATCTTTGTTAGTTCCATACATTGTAAGATAGGGAGATTTTACCAACTCAATTACATGTAAGTTCTGATGTTCATTTATTGGTTGAAATTGATATAAAAAATAAACAATTACCTAATTCCCTGTGTTTTTCTACTGCTTGATGTGGTTGTAGGGATGGATAAAATTGTTGCGTCAAATGGTATTGAAGCTTTCACAAGTGTCAAACCTTAAATCACATACTGCATTGTGCAGTGAAGATGTTGAAGTGGATCTTTTTAATAACATTATTGACTCAAAGGTAGCTTCCTATAATTGTATTAATACATTTTGCATTGTTGCATAGTTGGTGTGCTTCTAGTTACTTTTTATTTTCAAATACTTCATGATATGATCTTTTGCCATTTTTGTAACCTTAACCATTTTTTTACATCAAATATTTATCTGCCGTTTTTCTTTTTCATAAACTTACCTTCCTGTATTACACAAAGTTGCACTCTTTATAGTTGGAGCTCCTAGTTTATTTCCCAATACTTCATATCATGTTTGTTATTTTTTAAGCCTAACTTCTTTTTCAATGAAACGTCTTCTTGTTATTTTACTTGTTCAATTATTACTTTATGTATTGTAGTAACTCATTATTTAGGATGTTGCATTTCTTTCTCAAATTATTATATTTAATTATGTACGTGCAAGTATAAATTATGATTTTAAATTCTTGACACATTTGGTGGGTTACATTTTATTATTAAATAGTGCTTCATTACTATTTATCTTGTGATGTAAGTTGCTACAAAAAATTCATAACACATTTTTTTTGACTTATTTTGTCCCAGGAGATGTTGAAAACAACACCAACAAACAAGATGACTAAGTTCGGAGACAATAGCAATCGATTTGTACATAAAACTACAGAATTATTGTTTTAATAGAAAGGCATTTTGCTATTGTAATAATTTTTATTTCGATCAAAATTTTGTCAATTAAGATTTTTTAGTGCTGCTTCATTGGTGAAGAAAAAAATATGATATAGACCATCATTTGTGTAAATACATTTTACATTTGAAATTTGTATTAGATTTTGTCTTTTGTTTTTAACATATAGTTGTTTTTATTAAAAAAATAATGTAAACGTAAATTAAAATAAAAAAATATAAATAATTACATATTGTCAGGTTTTTATTATAAAAACTACAATGTAAATTTAAATTAAAATTTTTTTAAAAAAGTTCAATATTTTTAGTGGCGACTTATGTTGCCACTGAAATGCAATAAAACATGGACTTTTTAGTGGCAATTAATTTAAGTCGCCACTAAAGATATTTTTAGTGGCGACCTATGTCGCCACTGAAACGTAATGTGCAGTTGTAAAATATTGACTCTTTAGTGGCGACTTTATTTAAGTCGCCACTAAAAAGACTCTTTCATGGCGACATAAGTTGCCACTAAAAATCCTACATTCTGTGGCGACTTAGTAACTTCGCCACCAAAACTTAATTTTAGTGGCGGAATTAGTCGCCACTAAATGTTCTATAATTCCCAGGTCGCCACTAATAATAGTTTTTAGTGGCGACTTTTTCTGATTTAGTGTCAATTAATGTGTTTCAGTGGCGATCAAAGTCGCCACTGAAAACATATAATTTGTGGCGACTCCCAAAGTTGCCACTGAAACTTGTCTTTTTAGTGGCGACTTTCAAAAGTCGCCACTAATAGCTTCAGTGACGCCTACATAGATGGCGACCTTTTAGTGGCAAAAAGTAGCCACAAAATACATTTAGTGGCGATTTTTAAACTTTAGGTGGCGACTAAAGTCGCCACCGAAAACAGAATTTCTTGTAGTGACAAGAAGTAAGTCACACTGTCAGATTATATATTCTTATTTAAGGGAATCATAGTAATTTTAAGTATTGCGTACAAATGGTTAAATTTTAAGAACTAAAACTTAATTTTGTAAATAATGGTTATGTCTATGCTTTTGAAAATAAATATTTTCATCTAAAAAATACTTTTTTTACCTTTTGTTGCAGTGGAAATATAAGACTGCTTAAATTGTGAACTTTATATTATTGCTTCATCCACTTAATCGAATGTAATCTAAGAAACATACATATATGCCAACAAACAAGAAAGCACAAAAGAGACTTAAGAAATTAAAAATAAAAAAGCTAACGAACCTAAAATATTCAATAAAAGAAAATAATTACTTATACTATATTTTAATAAATTTATATTTTATCAAAATGATTGGTTATATTAATTTTGTTTTTTGATACACGATTATAAGAAATAAAGAATAATATGATACTTTATTATATATTTTTTCTCCAAAATATTTCAAATTGAAAGAACTTAAAATTATGAATAAATTATAATTACTTTTCTGAGATTTGTAAAAATTATATTCACACGTTTAGTTTCAATTGAGACAAGAACCTTCTTTGGTGCTTATAAAACTTATACTGATCATACCCCTCAATGTTTAAAAAAATTTACACTAGTTTCTTTTATTTTAAATTTTTGTAAGTAGTAATTTATTTTTTTAATTTTTTAAGTAAAAAAATTCATAAAATTAAATTTTTATTAATACTTTTGCAAATTGAGAAACTATTTTCATATAAATCAAAATTAGAGGGAGTTTGAATGACATCGTAAAAAGTAATATAGTTTACTCTCAAACAAGGAGTGTTTCAATAAAATCTTTTCTTTTGGTGTCCATACACTACAAGAAAACATATTACATAATCAGCAATGCGCTTACTTGTTAATATTTTGGTCCCAACATATGCAGAGGACTTGCCTTTAATTGAATATGAAGAGAGATAATTATATAATCAATGTGTGTAAATTAATTACTTAAACATCACTTAATAATAAAAATAAAATTAAATGAGACAATGTCACATTTATAAAATGAAATGTTCTTTTTTGTAGTTTTTCAAGATATTCGTACTTGTTATTAACACTATGAGAATAAAAAAAATTTTAACTTTATTATGACCGATCGAGAGGCTCTTTCAATAAATGTTTGTTTCAAGGATTGAACTTATATCCTCATTTTAAAAACGTAACTCATATATCACTACATCCAACTATTATTAGTAATAATATGATATGTTCTTTTGGATGTGGTTATAATTATGAATAAACTTGAAATATAATGGTCCATGTCACACTACAAGAAATTCTGTTTTCGGTGGCGACTTTAGTCGCCACCTAAAGTTTAAAAATCGCCACTAAATGTATTTTGTGGCTACTTTTTGCCACTAAAAGGTCGCCATCTATGTAGGCGTCACTGAAGCTATTAGTGGCGACTTTTGAAAGTCGCCACTAAAAAGACAAGTTTCAGTGGCAACTTTGGGAGTCGCCACAAATTATATGTTTTCAGTGGCGACTTTGATCGCCACTGAAACACATTAATTGACACTAAATCAGAAAAAGTCGCCACTAAAAACTATTATTAGTGGCGACCTGGGAATTATAGAACATTTAGTGGCGACTAATTCCGCCACTAAAATTAAGTTTTGGTGGCGAAGTTACTAAGTCGCCACAGAATGTAGGATTTTTAGTGGCAACTTATGTCGCCATGAAAGAGTCTTTTTAGTGGCGACTTAAATAAAGTCGCCACTAAAGAGTCAATATTTTACAACTGCACATTACGTTTCAGTGGCGACATAGGTCGCCACTAAAAATATCTTTAGTGGCGACTTAAATTAATTGCCACTAAAAAGTCCATGTTTTATTGCATTTCAGTGGCAACATAAGTCGCCACTAAAAATATTGAACTTTTTTAAAAAAATTTTAATTTAAATTTACATTGTAGTTTTTATAATAAAAACCTGACAATATGTAATTATTTATATTTTTTTATTTTAATTTACGTTTACATTATTTTTTTAATAAAAACAACTATATGTTAAAAACAAAAGACAAAATCTAATACAAATTTCAAATGTAAAATGTATTTACACAAATGATGGTCTATATCATATTTTTTTCTTCACCAATGAAGCAGCACTAAAAAATCTTAATTGACAAAATTTTGATCGAAATAAAAATTATTACAATAGCAAAATGCCTTTCTATTAAAACAATAATTCTGTAGTTTTATGTACAAATCGATTGCTATTGTCTCCGAACTTAGTCATCTTGTTTGTTGGTGTTGTTTTCAACATCTCCTGGGACAAAATAAGTCAAAAAAAATGTGTTATGAATTTTTTGTAGCAACTTACATCACAAGATAAATAGTAATGAAGCACTATTTAATAATAAAATGTAACCCACCAAATGTGTCAAGAATTTAAAATCATAATTTATACTTGCACGTACATAATTAAATATAATAATTTGAGAAAGAAATGCAACATCCTAAATAATGAGTTACTACAATACATAAAGTAATAATTGAACAAGTAAAATAACAAGAAGACGTTTCATTGAAAAAGAAGTTAGGCTTAAAAAATAACAAACATGATATGAAGTATTGGGAAATAAACTAGGAGCTCCAACTATAAAGAGTGCAACTTTGTGTAATACAGGAAGGTAAGTTTATGAAAAAGAAAAACGGCAGATAAATATTTGATGTAAAAAAATGGTTAAGGTTACAAAAATGGCAAAAGATCATATCATGAAGTATTTGAAAATAAAAAGTAACTAGAAGCACACCAACTATGCAACAATGCAAAATGTATTAATACAATTATAGGAAGCTACCTTTGAGTCAATAATGTTATTAAAAAGATCCACTTCAACATCTTCACTGCACAATGCAGTATGTGATTTAAGGTTTGACACTTGTGAAAGCTTCAATACCATTTGACGCAACAATTTTATCCATCCCTACAACCACATCAAGCAGTAGAAAAACACAGGGAATTAGGTAATTGTTTATTTTTTATATCAATTTCAACCAATAAATGAACATCAGAACTTACATGTAATTGAGTTGGTAAAATCTCCCTATCTTACAATGTATGGAACTAACAAAGATGTTGCATTCAGCTGACAAAGAAGTTTTGCCAGCATCACATCAAAATAACAGAGAATTTAAAAAAAAACACAAAACATAGTAGAATTAATTTAGAAGCAATGCACAAACAATGAATTATATGATCCACTTTAATAACACCATCAACCATTTTTTTCCAATCTTTCAAGAGATGGCAACATTTCTAAAATCTTACTCTGATCGTCATCTCTGTTCCATTGAAATAAAGCAAATAAAACAACTAGAAGAATATGTCGTGATTAAAATCCTTCATATCATCAGAAATTATGGAAAATATGTTACTTGCTAATCCTATTTAAGAGTTCTTCAAAAATCATACGAACATTGATTCAAATTCATGACCAAATTTTTAGATGTAAAATAAACTTCATACCTACGATCAGATCAATAAAATATTCATCATTAACTCATATAATAATAAGATACATAATCTAACACTCAATATTAAAAGGTAAGGAAAATTGTGTTCAGAAAAAAGCTGAGTTATTTATTAAATAGCATAAGATGTTGTCATGGAAAAAGCAGAGCTTCCAAGTACGTTTTATAAAAAACCAAACAAAACGTTAATGATGATGCTATCTAGCTTAGGCTCTTTGTATTCTCACTAAAAGGCAAGGCATGGAGTTAACTAAATAATTTCTATGTAAAATTTTTAATATTTAATTTAAAAATATTTTGTGAACCAAATGCAGCTTAGAGTTTGCATGTACATTTTATTTAGTCACTTAATGAAACTACAAATAAATATGAGAAGAAAGAAAGTTAAATTCACTATACGCCTTGTTCACTGCAAATAAGATTGGTGTTGAAAATAATAGTTGCCACCTAAAATTCTTAATTTTATCACTCTATAGCCCTAAAACATAAGAGATATGTGCTTGTTGAAGTGCATTTTAATCCCACAAATAGTGAATTCATAATTATGTTTTATAAGACAATAAGAATCTTCTTTTACTATGATTCATCTCTTTATTTGTACTTTCTTTTTGTAGTTATTTAACTTTGATTAGTAACTTTAAAATGAGTTGTGCCCTACGGGTTAGCCCCTCCATTGGAAGGGCTTAAACATCTAAAATTAAGTTAATTTAACACATCTAAAATTAAATTAAGTTAACACATAGGCCAAAATAAGTTGCGACTTTCATTTTATAGGCTGGCCATGTTATAGGTATGTTTGGAAATTTATTTGCGACTTTTATTCTTTGCAATTCTATAATTCCTCCTCTCTGGTTTTTTCTTTTGTCTAGCTCACTATAAAATATTTTGAAGCTTCCATTTTTCATTTTTTATTTTTTTAACCATAGTCGTTTGTGTTTACTGTGGGTGTTCTAAACCAAACTAAACTGATACTTGATAAGCAAACTAGCAAAAACTGACCAAAACCAATACTCCTTTCTTAAACCAAACCTATTAGTTTTTCATTAATGTTGTTACTTATTACTAAAGTACAAGTGTGGAAGAATCCCTACATCCTTCCTTCTACCATCTAGAGTCTTCCATCAATTAATCCTTATTTCCTATTTTGTGAAGCCTACCCAAATTTTGTCCTGGAGTTTTTGCCCCTACTCCCATTAAACTATTGAAGCCTTCATCGTAGCGCTCACCACCATCACCATATCAACCCACCACCACCTTCCCCAACCCCCAATAGGCAGCCATCATTGTATGAGAAGGAAGGAAGTGATGCAGCAGCCTTATAAGCCCCCTACCTGTAAAAATATGCTTTTCTATCTAATTTTTTTATTTATGTTTTATATCAAATAACTGCTCATAAAAAATAACAGTGCACAATAAAAAATTTTCAAACATATGAAGTATAAGAACTATTATTGTCAAAATTAAACTTAAACCATTTAATAAATATTCAAGAATAATATAATATCTAACATATCATAACCAAAAATGAATATTAAATCAAGCAAAAGAATCCAACAGGTAAGGCAAACAAATTAGAGAAGAGCATTAGCAAGAAATTACAAATGGAAATTTGAAGATCAACCCATTACCATCCAAATAAATTTCTTACCCAGGCTACGTTATGATCTTTGAAATAGCGTTCTGCAATTTGCGCTGGGAAAATCTGAGTCACAAGTTATTGTAGACCTCACGAACATGCATTCTGCGGAGAAAATCAATTTCAGTGCAAAGATGGCCACAAAGTCTATCGAGTTTTATCTTTCTTTCTTCTTCTGCTCTCATTATATCTTGTTTGTCTAGAACTTCTGTGGTAGCTATTCAATGAATCTTCATTCCCCTAAACAAAAAACAAAAAGGAGCCAAACTAGTATGAACACTACCTTGTTTGCCATAAAATAAGGCTACTTGTTTGCTTGGTAAGCGAATATAGCAAATAAAATAGCTATAGATTTGCAGTCCACTGTACGGCGAAGAAAGAATATGCTCAGCAAACGTGTTCGCAAAAGCTTACCTTGTGAGCTTCGAGACAGGGACAGAGGAAATAGCAACGGAAGTGCTATACAAACTAGGAGGAAAGACAATGAAAATCAATGTGTGTGTGTGTGTATATATATATGCGTTTCGTGTTGTATCCGTAATACATTTCTGGACTTCTATTATTCACCAATGACAGACAAGCAGATTCAAAAGAGAACAATTTTAAGGAGAACTCAAATTTTAAAAGCAAAGATAAGCAATTAACTTAAACAATCTAAGAAGAATTTTATTAGCAAACGATCAAAACAGAGGAATGGAGAGTAGTGCAGTTGGCAGACGGATTTGATGAAGGCAGACGGGAGGCAGGAAGATCGAGGGGTTTGCTCTACGATGCGTATTGAGCCAGGTAGATTGATGGGTCTGTGATGCATCTTGAGCCAAGTTTTACGATGGGTCTGCGATGCGTCGACCCAGGAAGACAGAGGGGATGAGATGGGTGAGGTATTCGGCCAGGAGGGAATGGGATGGGTTGCAATGAGGAGGGGATGTGATGAGTCTGCAATGAGGAGGGGATGGGAACGTTGGAGTTCAGCTTCTTCCTCATGGATTTGCTGCCATACAACACCCAACCCATTTGCTATCTAACGGTGACTGCTTCATCAAGGCTTGTTGGGGCTGGGTTTTGGAAGGATGAAATCAGGTAAGGAATGAAATGGATGAGGGAAAATTCAGTGGGAGGGAATTCGCAAAATTTCAGCTGCACTGCGCGCCCAAGGAGAAATGAATTGCACAAAATTTTCAGCGGGAGGGAATGAAATGAATTGCGCGCCAAGGAGAAATAAGGGTGAAATAGCATTTTAGTTTTGAATAACCAGATTTTTATTGGGGTAAAATAAACTTTTTATTGGATAATTAAGGGTAAAATAAAAATTTTATATTTTAGAATATATTTTATGAAATTTGAATTCAAAATTTAAGATTTAAGGAACACCTCTATTTTGAAGAAATGCATTTATTTTTTTAAAAATTTTACTTACATTTTAAAACTATAAAATTTATATCCATGATATTAATAAAATATATTTATTCATTAATTCTGAAAATGTGTAAAATTGAAATTAAATACAAAAAATTTAAATATTATATATTATTTTTAAAATATTCTTATTAATTCAAATTCTCATTAATATAGATTTAAATAGGAATAATGTAAGACAGAGTATTAATTAACATTAAATTCGAAAATATAAAATAAATTCTTAAAAATAAGATGAAATAAAACAATGGCATGAAACTTACATTTTAAAGAATTTTCTTGGGCTTGAAACATCCTTAACCAAGTCTAATTGTTGTTATAAAGCTCTGAATGAGTTTCAAAATTATGTGTTGTACCTTCTAATTGCTGTTATAGACAACAAATTTATATACGTAACACATTATATTCCTTCTTTACATTTTTTATATGTTGTACCTTAAATTTATACATTTATACGCAACATTAATTCATGTTTTGGGCTAAGTGTGGAGGAATGACAAATCTTCGGACCCTCAAATTTTTTATTTAATATATAGAACAAGATTTTTAATTGTTACATAATAATAGGGTAATATATATACATAAATAAAGTCATAGTTACTTATTATAGTGCTTTAGTGGAGAAAAATTTAGCTTAGGCACAATTATCAAATATCCACCACACCATCATGGAAACTTTAAGGAGCTACCATACATTCTATATTATGACTTTGAGTTTTATATAGTCATTTTTTACCCAAAACAAAATTAGAAATCATAGTTGAAATTGTAGAATAACCAACAACAGTTCCTATTAAGACTATGCTAATGCCATCATATATTAGAATTTTTAATAAAAATATTACAAGAAAAAATTGTCATCATTTTATGACAATTGATATCTTGTATTTAATACATGAACTATTTTAAATTTTTGTAATTATTAAAGAAAAAGAAGAAAATCTATTCTTAAAATATATGAATGGAGAACCATAGGTTTTGCATATCTCAAATATATATATATATATATATATATATATATATATATATATATATATATATATATATATATATATATATATATATATATATATATATATATATATATATATATATATATATATATATATATATATATATATATATTCAACTTTATTTTTTAAAATTTACCTTTATAAATTTAATCTTTTAAGAATTAATTAAATCTAAAAATGTCTTCAAATTTATTTTATTTATAAATATTTAACAATTTTTTTATAATTAAAGCAAAGCTAAAGTTTAGTTAAAATTTCATTTTAATTAGTTACAAAAATTTATTCAATTTCTATTAATATAGTTAATGCACAATTATTTATACAAGGAAAATAATTTTTTAAGTAATATGTTTAAAAATTAAACTTCAAAAAAATTAAATTTAAAATAAATTTTTAATAAATTAAAATAACAAAATGATCTTTTAACTTTAAAGTTTTAAATTTTGAAAATTTTTGATGATTAAGTAAAATTGAAACAAACCCTTTGTTATTAAAATAAATTAAAATAACAAAAAAAAGATAGAACGTGACAACAATGTGCATTTCACATATTGTCTTACGTAGTATAAATAAGAATTTATATAGTTGAAATAAAGATATAATTATATTAAAATTTTCTCTATATTAATTAAATAAATTTTCAAACTTCTTTTTAACACTCTCAACAAAACAATCTTTTAAAAAATATAAATTTTGATATAATTTATATAAAAACTTTAAATTTTATGCATATATTAAAAATAAATTAAAGATGAATTTTTTTTAAAAAAAATTAATTTTACCTTTCAGTGGCGATTTAATTTAAATCGCCACTAAATCCTTTTCGGTGGCGACAAATAGTCGCCACTGAAGCCATGATTCAGTGGCGACGTATCATGTTGCCACCGAAAGTTTACCTTTCAGTGGCGATTTAGTTTAAATCGCCACTAAAAATTTTTCAGTGGCGACAAATAGTCGCCACTGAAGCCAATATTCAGTGGCGATGTCAAATGTCGCCACCGAAAGTGCACCTTTCAGTGGCGATTTAGTTTAAATGGCCACTCAAACCTTTTCAGTGGCGACGTCAAATGTCGCCACCGAAAGTGCACCTTTCAGTGGCAACACTGAAAAATTGCCACAAAAAAGATTGCGAATCACTTTTTACACCCATATTTAGTGGCGACATTATTAAAGTCGCCACTAAAAGTGTGATTTTCGGTGGCGACATGTTTAAGTCGCCACGGAAAGTATAACTTTTAGTGGCGACCCTAAATGTCGCCACTGAAAATGTCTTTTAGTGACGAATTTAAAAGTCGCCACTGAAAAGTCGCCACGAAAAATGAAATTTCTTGTAGTGTGTCCAAATTAAGCTAAAATATCTCTATAAACTAAAAAATGGATATCTTAATTAAGGAAGGCTTTAGTCCATTAAAAAAATTGATTGTATATTTAGTGCGATCGATTAATTAGACATAAAATATATATTAACATAAATTTAATTATCATTTAATTTTTGTCCTATGATTCCTTACATATCACGCAACTATAATAAGAATTTTGAAAATATTTCAATATCTTTTCATATATCTTTTACTCTCTCTTTTTTTCTTTCAATTTTTTCATTTTTAGTAGACTAATTTGTTTGTTAGAGTATGTGATGGAGTCACTGTTCAGTCGTAATAGTAATTGACCTCATTTTATTTTGTAAATATTAAAAATTGTCGATCGAAAATAAAAATTCCATCGTTGTACTAGCAAGAAATGTTCTTGTCAATTCTCTAGATCCAAGTTGCAGGAAATGTTATTGTCAATTCGCAAGTGTTGGTGTGTATGATTTGTCTTCGACCAATCCAAAAGAAATTAAATAATTAATTGAGATACACGTAGATCGATCGATCACAATCTTATCATAACACTTTGGAAAAAAATGTTTTACCGGTAATTTGGAGAATCCTATTCTAACCCCATATATAATAAAAGCATCCTTAGTGTTGCTCCTGCATTTGCAAGAATATACATCTGCAAAAAAAAGTGCTTAAAGTGGTAATTACACGGTAACCTTCTTTTTTTCCCCCGTTTAAATGAAAACTTAACTAATTAAGATAAACTAATTCTATGTTTTTAATTAATTGTAATAAAATGCAAAACCTTTTAGGTGGTATATTTAGTACCAAAATATCTTAATTTTTCATATATATGAAAATTTATATATAAAAAAATTATTCTTTATAGTATTTAAATTATATATAACACATAAATTTTAGAATTTTCATGTTTACTATGCTAAAATAATTTTAAAATATATTTGTAAATACTTAACAAATTAAAAACTCCTATACCAAACACCACCTTATAAAATTGTTGGGTATAAATTAACCATCATGATATTACGTGAGAAGCGAGAAACCTTTGCAAATTGGTGCTGACACCAATTGCATAATGGGTTTAATAATTAAGCATAGCAGCCAAAGCCACTAACTGTGATTATTGATGCATGATTGAAGATATAGGCCAAATTGTTGGACTTGTCACTTAATCAAACTCAATTATTATTAAGAGGAAAGTCTGAAAAATTGCAAATCATATACTTGTCTATATTGAAATTAATCAGAAAAAAAAATTTCTCCTAAAATATCAGACTTAATATTTGATTTAGACAAAATGAAATTCAATGAAATAGAATATATAAATTGAGAGAAATTTTACAATATTTTTCCAAATTAAAATAATAATAATTGCAAATATAGATAAAAAAAATTCAGGATAGATAAATGTAATTTCCCGTCATTTCTAATGAAAAAATGGCTTATAATTAATATTCACAAACATGAAAGTCCTACAAGAATTACCTTAACTTTTATTCTTTTAATTAATTATTTTAATAGTGATAACCTATTAAGGAATCTCCTCCTTAAAGTAAATAAATTATAGCTTAATTTGGAGTTTGCTTTAAATTTAATTTGTTTTGAGAGAGAGAGAGAGAGAGAGAGAGAGAGAGAGAGAGAGAAAGGGTTCGACTTTTAATCAATAACACAGGATTCTAGCAGTGCTTCAAATAGCTAAGAAAATCCAAGGAATTGATCTGGTAGCGATCGAGTTTAGTATGTATTGCAAGGTTACGGGCATTGTTATAAGCATTGATTTTATATATCCATTTTTTTAGATCAGGTTGTAAATGATTGTTTCTAGAGTGAATTGTTATTTCAATTTTTAAAAGGTATACTTTTTTTTTAAACTTGGATTCTAAAAGTTTTAATTGCTCAATTTAATTCCGTTCTCCCAATTGACTCTCTTAATAAATATTTAATATATTTGTTTTATTGCTTAAACTAATAATTCACTTAAATCATTTTCTCACCTAAATTAGTAAATTTTTTATTAAATTAAATAGATAAAATTGTTAAATATCTAATATGGAGACATTTTTTAAGACGGGATAATTTTTAGAAAATTAAATTAAGAAAATAAAAATTTGAAGGATATATCAAATTAATAATGCATGTATCTTTTGTAAATAAAAACAATTATTTACTCTCTCTTTTTTATGAATTCTTTAATTTTGATGTGATTCATTGGCCTTTGATTGACCGGTTAAGTTGCGTTGCGTTAATAAAAAAGCTTATAATGTATAAATCCATGAAGCAAACACAAATTTGTTCCCCAAGGTACAAGAAACCAATATAGCAAGAGATTATTTAAACAATGTGTCAGTGGAATGCACACTAAATTTTCACCTATCTTATTAAGCAGAGTTATACTTTGAGAAAAGCATAAGCCTTTCCATGGTGACCAATAATTAAGTAGGAAATCAAAACAAATCCAATAGTGGCAAATTAAAAAAAGCCGTGGCTATTTTGCTTTTCTTCTGGTTGGATAATTAAAGAACACAGCAATGTGGAAGTAAGTTCTAAAATTTTATGATTTAAATATGGAAAAAATTACTTCATTTATGTTGTGCACAATAACCAAACCAGAAATTACAAAGAATATATATTGAGTGGAAGGAGAAGACTAATGATTTTCTTTTACAAATTGTGGTGATCAAGAAAAGTTCGTTTGTTAGGACGCATTTAGTTGGCAGAAATAAAAAAAAAATTAGAATAAAAAATGAAATTACACTGTTTGATTTAATAGAAGGGATCATTCCATAGAATGTTCCATTCCATCGTGTGATAAAAAATAGTTTACTTTCCATAATGGATGAAATTTAAGATTCTATCATAAAATAATGTTAATTTCATATTTTTTTAGTAAAATAATTTAATTTAATTATTAAAAAAATTAATTTGATTATATTTTATAAAAATTAATTTAATTATTTTATATTAAAATTAATTTAATCATTTTGCTTATCTTATTTTTCTATTCTTTTAATTTATCTATTAATTAAATAATAAAATATTATATTACCTAATTATTTTTATCGCATACTAAACAAAATAATGTTATTCTATTTTTTTTTCATTCTATTTTTTTTATTTTATTAAAATTTATTTCACCCAACCAAACAGAACTTTAACTCTTGTGCCATACATGATGCCACTCGATAGAAATTAGCGTGTAGTCACAAGTTCTGATTCAAGTATGATAGAGCAGTCTATACAGTGTCATGAATTTAAATGTGTAAAAAAATATTTTTTTTAAAAAAAATTCAATACACTAAACGCAATTAATCTTATATTCTTTTGGCATATTTAAAATTTTAATAGGTTCTGTCAATTTTTAGAAACTAAATTATAAGGAGTATTTTTAGTTACACTTTTACTTGTTCAATTTTTAATCATGATTATAGCAATATTCTCTTTCAAATTTTTTTATTTAAGTAATTTTATTTCTCTAATTTTACTTTAAAGAACAGTATCTCTTTAATTATTTTTAAAAAATTAAATAAAATTGCAATTCTCTTTTTTTTTTACTTAATAGATGAAATATTGTCCTTAAATTATCATTTTGATTAATATTAAAAGAAATAAATTATTTTATTAAATAAATTAGAAAGATTAATGAGAGAACAACTTTTTTTTAAAAAAATACACTTTATTGGACTAATTGGAAAGTGTGATACCATTTTATTGGGCTCACATGGTATTGGTCAAACAAGATATAAGAAGTGGTCCATGAATAGTGTTCATAGCCCACTAACATATGTTTACAAACTGAAAAGTCATATCATGGGCCACTATAGGTACACAGAGCCATTTCACTGATATTTTGGAAGGAGATGTCCCACATGGAAATAATGAAAATGATATTCTGTTAGTTTTAAAAAAAAAATTTGAATTTTGGAACTGTTAGTAGGGTCTTCTTTAATTTGGTTCACATCGATTTTGTTAAAAATCAAACCGATTAATTTGGCTTTTTTAAAAGAAAATTGAACCATTTTGTTTTTGATTTGGTTTGGCTGATTTAGTGTAGGCAATTTAAGCCTCGAATTCAATTTGAAACAACAAATAAACAAATGAGGCAAAAACATGAAACAAGTGCTCAAGAGTTCATATTAAAGCTAAGTAGGAACAAAAAACAAAGAAAATACAACGGACATAGTTCTTATATAGCTAATGTGTGTCGTTATAGGAATTTTGATCTCCTAAAAGATGAAACTTTTCTACCCCTAAATTTTTATCATCATTAGTTCTTATAGTTAATTTTGTAAAAAATAAATAAAAAAATTTGATCAAAATATGTGTTTTAATTTTGTAGGTAATGAAATCATTAACATATAACTTTGATTAACTCCATTTTCCAACTGAATACCGACAATTTTTCAAATCAAAAAGCTTATCCAAACCGCTATTGGTGGATGGTTTAACTGAAAGCTTCACCTTTCATACTGAAGGATCCAGGATACATTGTATCAGGCAATGAGCACGAAGTTGGAAGGTTTAACGCAACTGCTACTGGAGGAGACTATTTGCCGACACAAAAAAGTTTAAACATGCATTACAGAAAAAGCAGAAACTTTGAACAGCGGAATACTATGGATGATATTATAACATCATAAAATATTTAGCATATATAATTTAAAGTATCCTATTATATTTGATGTAAATGTTAATTAAACATGTAATAAATATGATGTATTTTTGTTTTTAAAGTATAAATGTTTCATAAATAATATTTTAATGACAGTAAACGCTGCTTTTGTAAATGGACAGCTTTTTGGAAGTGATTGGTTATGTTAATGTGAAAGAGGATCGTTTGTGATTTGCTTTCATGCATTCTTTGGTTACTTTAATTTGAGAGCTTTCCCACTTCTTTTGGAGACCATGACTATGGCTTCTTCTTTTTCGGGAGAACAATAAAACTTATTTCATTGAACTGGTGACATGAGAAAAATTCCTCTGTGGAGTAAAAAAATATTTTAATAAATTTTAAAGAATATCATCGACCTTACAACATTATAACAGAAAAAATAATAATTAAAAAGTGACTAATTTCTATATTTTTAAAGAAGGTAAACATGAAAACTAATATTTTTACAAGAGATATAGGGCTTGTTTGTTTTCTATTTTTAAAAACTGTTTTCTGTTCTTAATTGTTTTCAGAATAAAAAAATTCGTTTAATAACTATTTTTTGTTGTTGTTTCGAAAATAAATTTTGAAAATAAATTATTTTTAAAACAAAAAAACAGAAATAATGAAAAGTTATTTTTGTTATCAGTTTTTATTTAAAAAAATAAAATAAAAAACAACCTGTTTTTAAAATAGTTTATTAAACAAATTTTTTTTTTTTTTATTTTACAGAACAATTTTTAAACATAATTTTTAAAAATAAAAAAATAAAAACAGAATCAAACAACTCTATATTTTTACTTCAAAAATCAATGATAAATAGATAACATTTAAAAAATACAACTTTCAATTAAATTTATTATTATTTTTAAATTCATTAGTATTATTGGGAGTATTCGGAGAGAACTATGACAAAAAAGACAACATTATGGTTGCCATATCATGTGCTCTGCCTTTGCATATGAAAGTGTATCACTGCTCTTCAGCTAGTGTATTTCTTATTCGGCATCCACTTTCTTCGCGATTTCCCCGAAAATATACCTTGTTTAGTACACAAAATGTGTTAATCGTTCCCATAAAGAAAAAGCATCAATTTGAATACTCGGTTTGTTTGTATAATATGGGAAATTAAAGTCAGCTTACAAATTAAAGTAACTTTCTTGTGGCGATGGGGAGCAGGAATCGACCTCCCCCACCCCTGTCTTGGCCCAATGCCATCCCCACTCCAAAGTCCAAAGTTGATTAACTATTCTCCATGGACACTACCAATAACAAGCTGCAAAGATTATGAATTAACATGCATATAATACAGTGCAATTTTATGAATCCACCCACCTTTAATTTGTCTACTAATTCCCGAAGCTGCAATGCACTTTCATCTGGAAGGTCTCACCCCACCCCTGTCTTGGCCCATTGCCATCCCCACTCCAAAGTTGATTAAGTATTCTCCAATGCGCTTTCATCGACCTCCCCCACCCCTGTCTTGGCCCATTCCCATCCACACTCCAAAGTTGATTAAGTATTCTCCAATGCGCTTTCATCGACCTCCCCCACCCCTGTCTTGGCCCATTCCCATCCACACTCCAAAGTTGATTAACTATTCTCCATGGCCACTACCAATAACAAGCTGCAAAGATTATGAAATTAACATGCATATAATACAGTGCAATTTTATGAATCCACCCACCTTTAATTTGTCTGCTAATTCCCGAAGCTGCAATGCACTTTCATCTGGAAGGTCTCACGCCATCTCTGTCTTGGCCCATTGCCATCCCCACTCTAAAGTTGATTAAGTATTCTCCAATGCACTTTCATCGACCTCCCCCACCCCTGTCTTGGCCCATTGCCATCCCCACTCCAAAGCTGATTAACTATTCTCCATGGCCACTACCAATAACAAGCTGCAAAGATTATGAAATTAACATGCATATAATACAGTACAATTTTATGAATCCACCCACCTTTAATTTGTCTGCTAATTCCCGAAGCTGCAATGCACTTTCATCTGGAAGGTCTCAATTTCTTGTTGCAAATTCATTACATGGAACACGTTGATTCTAGGATCCTTTAGTCGACTCTTCTATAGTAAAGTAGGAGGCCCTTTTTGACGAAGTCTTTTCATCATTTTAATTATTATTATTATTTTTTCATTAACTTTGCCTTGCACCTTATCGAGTCATGTAGTATATAAGCATGTGGCCAGATACAACCTTTAACCCTTAAAAACTCTGAAGCCCACAGACATACTCTCAAGTCTCTACGTTTGGCCATGGCTACCCTCGTGTACTCGTTTCAATGGTTTTGTTCATTCTTCCTAATCTTCTTCCTTTGTTGTGTTGATGCCTTCAACATTCCAAGGTTAGGAATTTCAAGGAAAACCAACCAACATAAACCCCAAACCATGTCTTCCTCGAATCTGCCTGAGGACCTCAAGACATTTTATTACACTCAAAGACTTGACCACTTCAACTATAGGCCCGGTAGCTATGCCACTTTTCAACAAAGGTACATGATAAATTTTAAGTATTGGGGCGGAGCTAAATCAAGTGCACCCATTTTTGCATACCTTGGTGCAGAAGAACCTGTGGATGAGGATATAAATTATGTTGGATTTCTTAGAGAAAATGCCCCTCAATTCAATGCTCTTATTGTTTACATTGAGGTAAGTATATAATATATCAAGTATTGTCTATAAAGCACATATACTTTTAAAAATAAAGACATATTTTATCATATCAAACATGATATGGTACTACATGTAAATATTAAACATTTTATTATATTACAGTATATATATCGTATCAATATTCATGCTTTTTAAAATATTTATCTTATGCTGGCAACTTTAAGTACACTTGGGAAATTATTTATATATTATTTTCTGTTTTATAGCATAGATACTATGGAAAATCAATACCCTTTGGATCCATGGAAGAAGTTATGAAAAATGCAGATACTCGTGGCTATTTCAACTCAGCCCAAGCTATAGCAGACTATGCTGCTGTTCTTTTACACGTTAAAAAACGTTTGTCTGCTCAGAATTCACCCATCATCGTTATTGGAGGATCTTATGGTGGAAGTAAGTGACCACATACTGCTTGTTCTTCCGTCAACTACTAAAATATAAACCAATTAGAACATAAATTTAAACTATTAATAACTTTTATCCACATATGGATACGAGGGTTTAACTATTTTTTTTTTTCTTATATAGTGCTTGCATCATGGTTCAGGCTCAAATATCCCCACATTGCTCTTGGAGCTCTGGCTTCATCAGCACCAATTCTTTATTTCAATGGCATCGCCCCACAAGAAGGATACTATTATGTTGTCACCAAGGATTTCAAAGTAATTTATGTCAATTTTTTTTAAAAATAAATCCTTCAACAACTTGTTGCAACCAACTTATAATATATATTATATTGAGTCGTGCAGGAAACCAGTGAGAGCTGCTACCAAACTATACGTAAATCATGGTCTGAAATTGACAAAGTAGCTAAGAAGCCTAGTGGCCTTTCAATTCTCAGCAAGAAATTTAAAACCTGCAAGTAAGTTTTCTTCTCTACAATATTATTTTGTTCAGTTTATTATCCATTAACAATTTTATTAAAATGTTTCTTAATTATTTCAGAAAATTGAGGCATAGTTCTGAGCTCAACGATTACTTAGAATCTATGTATACTGAGGCAGCTCAGTATAATGATCCCCCTCTCTATCCAGTTAGGGTCATTTGTGATGCCATTGATGGTGCAGCTAAGAAAACTGATACTCTTGGCCAGATATTTGATGGCATTGTCTCCTATGAGGGAAATAGTTCATGCTATGACGTGAATAAATACAATCATCCCACTGAAACTAACGTAGGATGGAGATGGCAGGTTATTCTAAAATTCAAGCTTAACCCCAGTTTCAATTTAGAATTTTTAACTCTAAATGTAATTATTAATTAATTAATTTATAAACAGCGTTGTAGCGAGATGGTTATGCCAATCGGCAGCGATAGGAATGATTCGATGTTCCCACTAGCACCTTTCGATATGAAGAGTTTTGTCAATGACTGCAAGAGCTTGTATGGCGTTCTTCCACAGCCTCATTGGGTGACAACATATTATGGGGGTCCTGTATGTTAATATTTTATTCATCTCTATCAAACATAATTGGCTTACATATATAATACGTTTTTATTTAAATCACATTATTGTCAAAAATGCAGGATTTGAAATTGATTCTACAAAGATTTGCCAGCTATATTATTTTCTCCAATGGATTGAGAGATCCATACAGCTCTGGCGGGTACAATAAAATAGTAAAATGAATTGACGTCGTTTTGTTCATTAAAACACACACACACACACATAATTTAATTCTTTAAAGTTTAACTTTTTCATTTCAGTTCTTTAAAGCTTATTTTTTTTATTTTTAAATCCTTACATTAATTCTGTGGGCAGATCAATGTTAGGAATATTTATTCAAACATTTTCCTTGCTACATACTTGACTCTTTCAAATGAAAAATCCACAAATTTTGGTAAAACACAACAAATCAAGTTAAACTATATAAATAAATACTTAAGGGTCAGTTAAAATTTTGATTGACCAAGCAATCGAATATGTTAACAAGATTAACGTGAGAAATTTTTTAAAACGAGAGAATTTTTCAAAAACTGAAATAAAAAAGTTAAAAGTTTAAAAGATTAAATTGAAAAAGTATATATCTTTTGAGAACTAAAAGAACAATTCACTCTTGATTAAATCTGGTTATGACACATATTTTTTTTTTTCTTGAGCCACTTCGTGCTCCTTTTTATACCAATTTGCTTTAATTATAACTTTTTCTGTATTTTGTTTCTAAATAAATCGCAGGGTGTTGGAAAGTATATCAGATAGTGTCATTGCATTGTCCACAATCAATGGTACTTCTTCATCTTTATATATCATATAGATTATATATACTCATTTCCTTTAATGGTTATTAGCAAACACCAAATGATATTGTAATAAAAAAATTGCAGGATCGCATTGCCTGGACATACTTGCAGCAAAACCAAGTGATCCTCAATGGTTGGTGATGCAAAGAAAGACTGAGATTAAGATAATTAAAAACTGGATTGCGGAATACCAGGCTGATCTACTAGTACTAAATAAACGAGTTCATGCAAAAACGTAAAACTCTAAAAGTTGATCCATAATAACGAAGAAGGAGAAGATCAATCATATAAGCTAGATATATCAAAATTATGTAATGTGTTTAGTGATGATGCTTTTGGTATGGTTGTTATGAGAAGAACGCTCGGTAGGCGGGCTCATGTTTGATTGTTTGTATTTTCTGTGTGTTTGAGTATTGATGTGGTTAGATCGATATTATAATAAAATTATTTATAAATTTTCATTCTACAATTTAAAATTTTGAATTAAAATAGTTTTTGAAATCAGTAATACATCTCTTATTTCTCTTTGTAAAATGTCGTCAAAATCTTTTTGTTTTATATGATTTTAAAGAATATTGCTAAAAGACACACTAAATCTTTAAAATAAGGGTTTGCAGCAGATTCACTTTTCTTGATTTTGATCTCCATCGATCCACCGTCATCCAAAAGATTACGTACGTGATATGAAGGAATTGCTCTATGAGGAATCTGAATGCCAGAAAATTGCATCTTCTCTAGAATCTTATGATTATATAATGGCTTTTTGAAATTGAACAATCATCATTCAACTTCGGGTCGGGTCAGTGTCAATGGTTACAGCGGCTCTTACTTTATTTAAAGATAGTTTATCATTTTTTTTCCCGTCCTTTTAACTTAATTTAAGGTTTTGCTTTGGTTCCGATCTTTTTTTTGTCACTAAAAAAATCCTCTTATGTTTTCTGGAGACTATCTTCGTTAGCCTTCTCTCCCTCAAATGTGATGTGGCATACTACTTGCCTGAGTGGCAAGAACAGATGCTGACCTATCTTTCACCTTCCCTCTTTCTTCTTCTCTCTCTCAAGACCGTACTTTCTTTTCCAAAATCAGCAACAGTTTAACAAGATTGGCTATTCTTTCATCGGTTCCCCCATTCATGAAACATCGTCTTCTCCTCTATATATTTGTAGAACTAAGAAAAAAAAAAAACCAGGATCTCATATCCAAGATTTTCTGTAACGTGAACATTATGGCAGAAGTTTACTATGATAGTATTTTTCTTCTATTTGAGGTCCCTAATTCCCACGTCTCCGTAGGAAATGGGAATAAGGAAGATTTGTTCCCCATTGCGGGGAGCGCGGAAACCGCGCCTCACCCCGTTAATCCCGCCCCAATTACCATCCCTAGTTCAAAGTGATTTACTATGCTCCATGGATTATGAAATTATCATGCATACATATAGAGTAGAATTTTATGAATCCACCCATCTTTAATTTGTCTGCTAATTCCCGAAACTGCAATGCACTTTCATCTGGAAGGTCTCAATTTCTTGTTCCATGGAAAACGCTGATTCTTATTAAGGACCACTTCGGTCAGTCATCGTGGATCCCTTTGTTGACTGACTTAAAGTAGAAGCACCTTCCTGACGAACTCTTTTTATCTTTTTAATTATTTTCCTTTTTTCATTAACTTTGCCTTCCACCTTATCGCGCTAGTCATGTAGTATATAAGCATGTGCTCAGATACAACCTTCAACCCGAAAAAACTCCAAAGCCTAGAGACATATTCCCAAGTCTCACCTTTGGCCATGGTTACCCTTGTGTGCTCGTTTCAATGGTTTCCTTTATTCTTCCTAATCTTCTCCCTTTCTTGTGTTGATGCCTTCAACATTCCAAGGTTAGGAATTTCAAGGAAAACCAACCAACATAAGCCCCAAACCATGTCTTCCTCGTATCTGCCTGAGGACCTCGAGACATTTTATTACACCCAAAGACTTGACCACTTCAACTACAGGCCCGATAGCTATGCCACTTTTCAACAGAGGTACATGATAAATTTTAAGTATTGGGGCGGAGCTAAATCAAGTGCACCCATTTTTGCATACCTTGGTGCAGAAGCACCTGTGGATGAGGATATAAATTCTGTTGGATTTATTAGAGATAACGCCCCTCAATTCAATGCTCTTATTGTTTATATTGAGGTAAGTATGGAATATATCAAATATTTTTCTGTAAAGCACATATACTTTTAAAAATAGACATATTTTATCTGATATTCATATCAAATATGATATGGTAATTCAAATTGCATGTAAATATTAAACATTTTGTTATGTTATAATATCTATATCGTATTAATATTTATACTTTTTAAAATATTTATCTTATGCTAGCGGCTATAAGTACACTTGAGAAATTATTTATATATTATTTACTTTTATAGCATAGATACTATGGAAAATCAATACCCTTTGGATCCATGGAAGAAGCTATGAAAAGTGCAGATACTTGTGGCTATTTCAACTCAGCCCAAGCAATAGCAGACTACGCTGCCGTTCTTTTACACGTTAAAAAAAGTTTATCTGCTCAGAATTCACCCGTCATCGTTATTGGAGGATCTTATGGTGGAAGTAAGTGACCACATACAGCTTGTTCTTCCATCAACTACTAAAATATAAACCAATTAGAACATAAATTTAAACTATTAATAGCTTTTGTCCACATATGGATATGAGGGTTTAACTATTTTTTTTTCTTATATAGTGCTTGCATCATGGTTTAGGCTCAAATATCCCCACACAGCTGGGAAAACAAATAATCAAAAAAACTTTAAACCCTCGCTTTACTAAACCATATTTAAAAGAGAAATGTAGGCCTGCTTGCTTTTCTGTTAGTATTGTGTCACATCTTTTCCTATCAAGCACAATCAACAAATAACATTAAATTTAAAATAGACGTTGTACCGTATCTATGGAATCCAATATTCAATATTTCAAATCACGAACCTTTACATTTGCAAAACAATATTGGGCAGCTGGCCTTTTTATTGGCATCCGATCACTTTTTTCTCTGCCGAGCACGATTCAACCTATAAATTAGGGACCTAACATCAAAATAATGCAATGCATGTGTAATATCAACTTAAGTAGACACAAATGTAAAGCTCAATAAATAAATATTAAAAAAACTTTAAAGTCTCGTTATGTTAAACCATATCGGAAAGAGAGATGTTGGGTAACTGAGTTTTCCGTTTGTATTCTGTGACCTCTTTCCCTGCCAAATACAATCAACTGATAGTATTAAACTCAAAACAAAAGTAGTAACATATCTATGGAATCAATATTCCAATATTACAAGTCACAAGCCCTTATATTTGCAGAACAATATTGGGCAGCTGGCTTTTCTATTGGCATCTCAAAACCTTTTTCCCTACCAAGCACGATTTAATCCATAAATTAGGGACATAGTTTCAAAATAATGCAATGCATGAGTAATTTCAACTAAAGTATATGTAAACGTAGAGCTGGAAAAGCAATTATTAAAAAAACTTTAAAGCCTCATTTTGCTAAACCACATTGAAAAGAGAGATGTTGGGTTACTTGCTTTTCTGTTGGTATCATGTCACATCTTTCCCTACCAAGTACAATTAACAAATAGCATTAAATTCAAAACAGAGGTTGTAACATATCTATGGAATCTAATATTCAATATTTCAAGTGATGAACCTTTACATTTGAAGAACAATGTTGGGTAGTTGGCCTTTTTATTGGCAGCCGATTACCTTTTTTCCTGCCAAACACGATTTAGTCCATAAGTTAGGGATCAAGCATCAAAATAATACAATGCATGTGTATTTTCAACTTAAGTAGACATAAATGTAAAGTTGGACAAATAAATAATAAAAAAACTTTAAACCTCATTTTGCTAAACCATATCGGAAAGAGATATGTTGAGAAAATGAGTTTTCCATTTGTATTTTGTGAACTCTTTCTCTACGAAGCACGATCAACTAATAGTATTAAATTAAAAAAAGAGTAGTAACATATCTACGAAATCAATATTCCAATATTACAAGTCACAGACCCTTATATTTGCAGAACAATGTTGGGCAGCTGACTTTTCTATTGGGATCCCAAAACCTCTTTCTTTGCCAAGCACGATTTAATCCGTAAATTAGGGACGTAGTTTCAAAATAATGCAATGCATGTTTACTTTCAACTAAAATAGATGGAAATGTAGAGCTGGGTAAACAAATATTAAAAAAACTTTAAACCCTCATTTAGCTAAACCATATCGAAAAGAGAGATGTTGGGTTGCTTGCTTTTCTGTTGGTATCATGTTACATCTTTCCCTATTAAGCACAATCAACTAATAGCATTAAATTCAAAACAGGCGTTTTTACATGTCTATAGAATCTAATATTCAATATTTCAAGTCACGAACCTTTATATTTGAAGAACAATGTTAGACAGCTCGTCTTTCTATTGGCATCCGATCACCTTTTTCTCAGTCAAGCACGATTTAGTCCATAAATTAAGGACCTAGCATAAAAATAATGCAATACATCTGTACTTTCAACTTAAGTAGACACAAATGTAAAGCTCGATAAACAAATTTTAAAAAAACTTTAAACCCTCATTTTGCTAAACCATATCGAAAAGAGAGATGTTGGGTTGCTTACTCTTCTGTTGGTATCATGTCACATTTTTCCCTACCAAGAACAATCAACAAATAACATTAAATTCAAAACATATGTTGTACCATATCTATAGAATCTAATATTCAATATTTCAAGTCACGAACCTTTATATTTGAAGAACAATGTTAGACAGTTGGCCTTTCTGTTGGCATCTGATTACTTTTTTCCTGCTAAGCATGATTTAGTCCATAAATTAGGGACTTAGCTTAAAAATAATGTAATACATGTGTACTTTCAATTTAAATAGATACAAATGTAAAGCTGGACAAAAAAATATTAAAAAAAAATTAAAGTCTCGTTTTGTTACACCATAATGGAAAGAGAGATGTTGGACAACTGAGTTTTCTGTTCGTATCTTGTGACCTCCTTATCTGCCAAACACAATCAATTGATAGTATTACTTTCAAAACAAAAGTAGTAACATATCTATGGAATCAATATTCTAATATTACAATTCACAAAACTTTATATTTGCAAAATAATGTTGGGCAGCTGAGTTTTCTATTGACATCCCAAAACCTCTTTTCTTGCCAAGCACGATTTAATCCATAAATTAGGGATGAAGTTTCAAAATAATGCAATACATGAGTAATTTCAACTAAAGTATATGTAAAGGTAGAGCTGGAAAAACAAATATTAAAAAAACTTTAAAGTCTCGTTGTTCTAAACCACATCGAAAAGAGAGATGTTGGGTTGCTTGCTTTTTCTGTTGGTATCATGTCACTTCTTTCCCTACCAAGCCCAAAACCTCTTTCTCTGCAAAACATGATTTAATCCATAAATTAAAGACGTAGCCTCAAAATAATATAAGGCATGTTTACTTTCAACTAAAGTGGAAAGAAATGTAGAGTTGGGCATACAAATATTAAAAAAACTTTAAACTCTCATTTTGCTAAACCATATCAAAAAGAGAGATATAGAGCTGCTACTTCTGTTGGTATCATGTTGCATCTTTTTGAATCAAGCACAATCAACAAATAGCATTAAATTCAAAAACAGACCTTGTAACATATCTATGTAATCCAATATTCAATATTTTAAGTCACGAACCTTTATTTTTGAAGAACAATGTTGGACAGTTAGCCTTTCTATTGGCATACAATTACCTTTTTCCCTGCCAAGTACGATTTAGTCCATAAATTAGGGATCTAGCATCAAAATAATGCAATGCATGTGTACATCTAACTTAAGTAAACACAAATGTAAAGTTGGAAAAACAAATATTAAAAAAATTTTAAGGCCTCGTTTTCCTATACCTTATCAGAAAGAGATGTTGGGCAGCTGAGTTTTAGATTAGTATCTTGTGACCTCTTTTCCAGCCAAGCACGATCAACTGATACTATTACTTTCAAAATAAAAATAGTAACATATCTATGGAATCAATATTCCAATATTACAAGTCACAAACCTTTATATTTGCAGAACAATGATGGATAGCTGGCTTTTCTATTGGCATCCCAAAACCTTTTTCCCTGCCAAGCATGATTTAATCCATAAATTAGAGACGTAACTTCAAAATAATGCAGTACATGAGTAATTTCAACTAATGTATATCAAAATGTAGAGCTGAAAAAACATATATTAAAAAAGCCTCATTTTGCTAAACCATATCGGAAAGAGAGATGTTGAGCAGCTGAGTTTTCCATTCCTATCCTATAACCTCTTTCCGTGTCAAGTACAATCAACTGATGGTATTAAACTAAAAAAAAGTAATAACATCTATGGAATCTATATTCCAATAATACAAGTCTCAAACCTTTATATTTGTAGAACAATGTTGGGAAGTTGGCATTTCAAAATCTCTGCCCTTGCCAAGCACAATTTAATCCATAAATTAGAGACGTAGCTTCAAAACAAGGCAATGCTTCACTAATTTCAACTAAAGTATATGTAAATATACAGCTAGAAAAAGAAATATTAAAAAAAATTTAAAATCTCGTTTTGCTAAACCATATCGAAAAAAGAGATGTTGGGCTGCTTGATTTTCTGTTGGTGTCATGTCATATCTTTTTTTACTAAGCACAATCAACAAATAGTATTAAATTCAAAACAAACGTTGTAACATATTTATGGAATCTAATATTCAATATTTCAAGTCACGAACCTTTATATTTGAAGAACAATGTTGGGTAGCTGACTTTTTATTGGCATCCGATCACGTTTTTTCCTGTCAAGCACGATTTAGTCTATAAATTAGGGACCTAACATCAAAGTAATGCAATGCATGTTTACTTTCAATTTAAGTAGACACAAATGTAAAGCTGAAAAAAAATATTAAAAAATTTTAAAGCCTCGTTTTGCTAAACCTTAAGAAAGAGCAATGTTGGGCAGCTGACTTTTCCATTCGTATTCTGTGACCTCTTTCCTTGCTAAACACGATCAATTGATAGCATTACTTTCAAAACAAAAGTAGTAACATATCTATGGAATCAATGTTCCAATATTACAAGTCACAAACCTTTATATTTGCAGAACAATGTAGGGCAGTTGGCCTTTTTATTGGCATCCCAAAATCTCTTTCCCTACCTAGTACGGTTTAATCCATAAATTACGGACGTAACTTCAAAATAATGCAATGCATGAGTAATTTCAACTAAAGTATATATAAATGTAGAGTTAGAAGAAGAAATATTTAAAAAACTTTAAAGCCTCGTTTTGTTAAACCACATCGAAAGAGAGATGTTGGGTTGCTTGCTTTTTTGTTGGTATCATGTCACATCTTTCCTTACTAAGCACAATCAACAAATAGTATTAAATTCAAAACAGAAGTTGTAACATATCTATGGAATTCAATATTCAATATTTCAAGTCACAAACCTTTATCTTTGAAGAACAATGTTGGGTAGCTGGCCTTTCTATTGGCATCTGATCACCTTTTTCCCTGCTAAGCACGATTTAATCCATAAATTAGGGACCTAGCATCAAAATATTACAATACATGTGTACTTTCAACTTAAGTAGACACAAATGTAAAGCTGGACAAACAAATATTAAAAAAACTTTAAAGCCTCATTTTGCTAAACCATATCAGAAAGAGTGATGTTGGGCAGCTGAGTTTTTTGTTCATATCTTGTGACTTCTTTCTCTGCTAAGCATGATCAACTGATAGTTTTAAATTCAAAACAAAAGTTGTAACATATATTTGGAATCAATATTCCAATATTATAAGTCACAGACTTTTATATTTGCAGAACAATGTCAGTGCAATGCATGTTTACTTTCAACTAAAGTGGATGGAAATAAAGAGCTGAACAAATAAATATTAAAAAAAACTTTAGTTGAAAGCAAACATGCATTGCAGTGTTTTGAAGCTGCGTCCTTAATTTACGGATTAAATCGATTTTTGCAGGGAAAGAGGTTTTGGGATGTGAATAGAAAAGCCAGCTGCCCTACATTGTTTTCCAAATATAAAGGTCGGTGACTTGTACAAATATTGAAAGATTAATTCCACAGATATGTTACCACTTTTGTTTTGAAAGTAAGATTTTCAGTTGATTGTGCTTGGCAGAGAAAAAGGTCACATGATACGAACAGTAAACTCAGCTGGCCAACATCTCTATTTCCATTATGGTTTCACGAAATGAGGCTTTAATGTTATTTTAATATTTGTTTGTCGAGCTTTACATTTGTGTCTACTTAGATTGAATGTACACATGCATTGCATTATTTTGATGCATGGACTCTAATTTAGGGACCGAATCGTGCTTGACAGGGAAAAAGTTGATCGGATGCGAATAGAAAGGCCTGTTGCCCAGCATTGTTCTACAGATATAAAGGTTCGTGTCTTGAAATATTGAATATTGGATTTCATAGATATGGTAGAACGTCTGTTTCTGATTTAATACTATTTGTTGGTTGTGCTTGGCAGGAAAAGTTGTGACATGATACCAACAGACAAGGAGCAGCCCTACATCTCTCTTATCGGCGTGGTTTACCAAAACAAGGTCTTACAGTTTTTTTAATATTTGTTTGCCCAGCTCTTCATTTCCATCTACTTTAGTTGAAAGCAAACATGCATTGTATTGTTTTGAAGCTGCGTCCTTAATTTACGGATTAATTCAATTTTTGCAGGGAAAGAGTTTTTGAGATGCGAATAGAAAAGCCAGCTGCCCTACATTGTTCTCCAAATATAAAGGTCAGTGACTTGTACAAATATTGGAAGATTGATTCCACAGATATGTTACCACTTTTGTTTTGAAAGTAATACTTTCAGTTGATTGTGCTTGGCAGGGAAAAAGGTCACATGATACGAACAATAAACTCAGCTACCCAACATCTCTATTTCCATTACGGTTTTGCGAAACAAGGCTTTAATGTTATTTTAATATTTGTTTGTCGAGTTTTACATTTGTGTCTACTTAGATTGAATGTACACATGCTTTGCATTATTTTGATGCCTGGACTCTAATTTAGGGACCGAATCGTGCTTGACAGGGAAAAAGGTGATCGGATGCCAATAGAAAGGCTTGCTGCCTAGTATTGTTCTACAGATATAAAGGTTCGTGTCTTGAAATATTGAATATTGGATTTCATAGATATGGTAGAACATCTGTTTCTGATTTAATGCTATTTGTTGGTTGTGCTTGGCAGAAAAAGTTGTGACATGATACCAACAGACAAGAAGCAGACGTAGATCTCTCTTTTCGGCGTGGTTTTCCAAAACAAGGTCTTAAAGTTTTTGTCAATATTTGTTTGCCCAGCTCTTCATTTACATCCACTTTAGTTGAAAGCAAACATGCATTGCAATGTTTTAAAGTTGCGTCCTTAATTTACGGATTAAATCGATTTTTGCAGGGAAAGAGGTTTTAGAATGCGAATAGAAAAGCCAGCTGCCCTACATTGTTCTCCAAATATAAAGGTCAGTGACTTGTACAAATATTGGAAGATTGATTCCATAGATATATTAGCACTTTTGTTTTGAAAGTAATACTTTCAGTTGATTGTGCTTGGTAGGGAAAGAGGTCACATGATACGAACAGTAAACTTAGCTACCCAACATCTCTATTTCCATTACGGTTTTGCGAAACGAGTTTTTAATGTTATTTTAATATTTGTTTTTCGAGCTTTACATTTGTGTCTACTTAAATTGAATGTACACATGCATTGCATTATTTTGATGCCTGGACTCTAATTTAGGGACCGAATCGTACTTGACAGGGAAAAAGGTGATCGGATGCCAATAGAAAAACCTGTTGTCCAGCATTGTTCTACAGATATAAAGGTTCATGTCTTGAAATATTGAATATTGGATTTCATAGATATGGTAGAACGTCTGTTTCTGATTTAATACTATTTGTTGGTTGTGCTTGGCAGGAAAAGTTGTGACATGATACCAACGGACAAGAAGCAGCCCTACATCTCTCTTTTCGGCGTGGTTTACCAAAACAAGGTCTTACAGTTTTTTTAATATTTGTTTGTCCAGCTCTTCATTTCCATCCACTTTAGTTGAACGCAAACATGCATTGCATTGTTTTGAGGCTGCGTTCTTAATTTACGGATTAAATCGATTTTTGCAGGGAAACAGGTTTTGGGATACAAATAGAAAAACCAGCTGCCCTACATTGTTCTCCAAATATAAAGGTCAGTGACTTGTACAAATATTGGAAGATTGATTCCATAGATATGTTAGCACTTTTGTTGTGAAAGTAATACTTTCAGTTGATTGTGCTTGGTAGGGAAAGAGGTCACATGATACAAACAGTAAACTCAGCTACCCAACATCTCTATTTCCATTACAATTTCGCGAAACGAGGCTTTAATGTTATTTTAATATTTGTTTGTCGAGCTTTACATTTGTGTCTACTTAGATTGTATGTACACATACATTGCATTATTTTGATGCCTGGACTCTAATTTAGGGACCGAATTGTGGTTGACAGGGAAAAAGGTGATCGGATGCCAATAGAAAGGCCTGCTGCCCAGTATTGTTCTACAGATATAAAGGTTCGTATCTTGAAATATTGAATATTGGATGTCATAGATATGGTAGAACGTCTGTTTCTGATTTAATACTATTTGTTGGTTGTGCTTGGCAAGAAAAGTTGTGACATGATACCAACAGACAAGAAGCAGCCGTACATCTCTCTTTTCGGTGTGGTTTACCAAAACAAGGTCTTAAAGTTTTTTTTTAATATTTGTTTGCCTAGCTCTTCATTTCCATCCACTTTAGTTGAAAGCAAACATGCATTGCATTGTTTTGAAGCTGCGTCTTTAATTTACATATTAAATCGATTTTTGCAGGGAAAGAGGTTTTGGGATGCGAATAGAAAAGTCAGCTGCCTTACATTGCTCTCCAAATATAAAGGTCAGTGAATTGTACAAATATTTGAAGATTGATTCCATAGATATGTTAGCACTTTTGTTGTGAAAGTAATACTTTCAGTTGATTGTGCTTGACAGGGAAATAGGTCACATGATACGAACAGTAAACTCAGCTACCCAACATCTCTATTTCCATTACGGTCTCGCGAATTTAAGTAGGTAAATTATTTTAATAGTAATATATTTATTTTAATTAAGTAATAAACTCAGATATGTTACCACTTACGTCCAAAACGCGGCTTTCTACAGTGTTTTGGGATTTTTTTAATTAATTTATTTTAATAATAATATATTTATTTTAACTTAATTAAATTATCAAAATTATTTTTCTTACTAAAAAAATTATTTTTAAATTTATTTTAACAACATTATTTTTTAAAATCTTACTTAAAGAATTATTTTTCTTTAAAAGTATTTTCATCTTAATTTTGTCAATAAAAACTTAATAAAAGAATTTACTTAAATTATTTTTTTATTTAAATTATATAATTTTTTAATTATAAAAAATAAAAAAAATGTTAAACACAGTTTTTTGTAGTGTTTTAAATTTTTTCGCTTTTTAATTATTTTTAATTTATTTTATTAATAATAAGTTGTTTTAATTTAATTAAATCTCCAAAATTAAACTAAAATACATCTTCAATAATTAAAATAATTAATTAACTAAACCATATCTTCACATAAACTATGTAATTATAATAGATAAGAAAATATGTTAAATATTTATTAATAGAGTAAATATAAAAGCATTTTTTTGTAAAATAAGTTAATATTAAATTGATAAATTAAAATTTAAAAAGTATAAATCTTTAAGAAATCAAAAGAACTATTTATTTTAAAACAAAAAATAAAAAAAAATCAATGTTATTTTAAGTAAAATGTTTAAAAATTAAAATTTAAGACAAATAAATTAAAATATTTTTTCCAAATATCAAAATTTAAATTAACTGTTTTACTTTTAAATTTTAAAATTTTTTGGTGATTTAATTAAATTAAAATAAATATTATGTTGTTAAAATAAATTTTAAAAAAAAAGCAAAACAAAGCATGGGTGTTTTGGACGAGCTGAGGATCCATTTCCTAATATGGTTAATTTGCCTGAAGTAACAAAAATAAGATATGGGAATTTCCCTTAGAATTTTCTTAACTGGACCACGTAATCTCCAACAATTAATTAATATCAATCAATCAATTAATAATAACGGTCTGAAGAGTTGTACTGGACGATGTGCGCTCCTTGAAATTTATTCCAATTTTATCGTTGCAAGATTTAGAAATACGATCGTATAAAATCACTTTGCCTCCTTGGACTGTTCTACTCCAATAGATTACAACAATACAAATTTGCTATTTCCTCTGTCTCTCTCTTTTGATTTGCATGCACTCCTTGAAATTTATTCCAATTTTACCGTTGCAAGATTCAGAAATACGATCGTATAAAATCACTTTGCTTCCTCAGATTGTTCTACTCCAATAGATTACAACAATATCAATTTGCTATTTCCTCTGTCTCTCTCTTTTGATGTGCATGTTTATGGCTGACGCAGACCGGAGCACAAGATCATCAATCATGAGTGGAAGCACCTCCAACCACTTCACCAAATTGCGGAGACGCCAACCTACAAGCTCCTCCTGAAACAATGGTTAAAGGAAGAGGTATTGATCTACAGCTGTCTTGCACTCAAAAAAGCCTAAATAGGCTCTGTCCGCAACTATTCTGTTTATTCCTTCTTCTTTTCCAAGTGAAAAAACTATTATATCTATTTATTCTTGTCCGCATAATAAAATTTATTGAAATGTGGATTTGTCGTTAGAAGAGGTAAACTCAGACTATTTTCATATTTTTTCCCTTTTTTTTGTTGTTCAATGTTCTATATAAGGGAGAGAACATAGGGGTTGATGTTTAATGCATTTTGTTACCATTGAAATTTGGAAAAGGCTTGAAGCTACAATACTGATTATGGAAAACGAGATGCAGTGATTGGAGTATTTGCAGTATAGCCTCTCAAAAGCTTAGAAGTGTTCTTGTATTATTTCCTGATTGATTCAACTATGTTGTCATTGTGATTGGCTAACAAACAACAAAGGTAAATTTTTATCGTTATTTTTCTTTGGTTTCCCATTTGACAAAAGGGTCGGAATCTTGATTCATATTTCTTTCTTGTTATATTTATAAAAAATTAAAATTGGAATTAAATTTCTCATCCTTTTTGACTTGATTTTTTCATTCCAGGATTTGTTTTTACAAGCTAGTGCTCTTTCCATGGCATGCTGTTTGGTGGAAGGTAATGCAAAATTTGTTTCTTGGAGTTAATGCCAGGTCAGCTCCATTTATTTTGTTGTACTGGTCTACTTCATCGTTATTGCTTTAATGTAATGTTCAGTAGTAGTTGTTATGACCTAATTCTATACAAGCAAAGTCTCTTGGAAGAATAAAATTGAATAGTTACGAGAGGTCTGCCAGGCCAAACAGCGTGAATATGATTTTTATTTTTTATGGTTTTCTGTTCTCTATTGAACATAGAAAAAGGATGAGAAATTTAATTCCAATTTTAATTTTTTATAAATATAACAAGAAAGAAATATGAATCAAGATTCCGACCCTTTTGTCAAATGGGAAACCAAAGAAAAATAACGATAAAAATTTACCTTTGTTATTTGTTAGCCAATCACAATGACAACATAGTTGAATCAATCAGGAAATAATACAAGAACACTTCTAAGCTTTTGAGGGACTATACTGCAAATACTCCAATCACTGCATCTCGTTTTCCATAATTAGTATTGTAGCTTCAAGCCTTTTCCAAATTTCAATGGTAACAAAATGCATTAAACATCAACCCCTATGTTCTCTCCCTTATATAGAACATTGAACAACAAAAGAAAAGGGAAAAATATGAAAATAGCTTGAGTTTACCTCTTCTAATGACAAATCCACAGTTCAATAAATTTTATTATGCGGACAAGAATAAATAGATATAATAGTTTTTTCACCTGGAAAAGAAGAAGGAATAAACAGAATAGTTGCGGACAGAGCCTATCTAGGCTTCTTTGAGTGCAAGACAGCTGTAGATCAATACCTCTTCCTTTAACCATTGCTTCAAGAGGAGCTTGTAGGTTGGCGTCTCCGCAATTTGGTAAAATGGTTGGATGTGCTTCCACTCATGATTGATGATCTTGTGCTCCGGTCTGCGTCAGCCATAAACATGCAAATCAAAAGAGAGAGAGAGACAGAGGAAATAGCAAATTGGTATTGTTGTAATCTATTGGAGTAGAACAGTCCAAGGAGGCAAAGTGATTTTATACGATCGTATTTCTGAATCTTGCAACGGTAAAATTGAAAAAAAATTCAAGGAGCGCATGCAAATCAAAAGAGAAAGAGAGAGATAGAGGAAATAGCTAATTGGTATTGTTGTAATCTATTGGAGTAGAACAGTCCAAGGAGGCAAAGTGATTTTATACGATCGTATTTCTAAATCTTGCAACGGTAAAATTGGAATAAATTTCAAGGAGCGCACATCGTCCAGTACAACTCTTCAGACCGTTATTTTGCCGTTATTATTAATTGATTGATTGATATTAATTAATTGTTGGAGATTACGTGGTCCAGTTAAGAAAATTCTAAAGGAAATTCTCATCTCTTATTTTTGTTACTTCAGGCAAATTAACCATGTTAGGAAATGGATCCTCTGCTCGTCCAAATTAACTATGTAATTATAATAGATAAAAAAAATTATTGTTGGAACTTGGAAGAATAAAAAATGACAGCAAAAGCACCATTGAAAGTTTATTGTGACAAGAAGGCAGCTATTAGTAGCTCCATAATGCATCATGACAAGACTAAACATGTTCAGGTGGATAGACACTTTCTCAAGGAGAAGATTGAAAGTGGTGTCATCTAAATGACCTATGTTTCTACTTCTGAGCATGCAGCAGATGTGCTAACCAAAGGCCGCTACAAACTGGCTTTTGAGAAAATCATAGACAAGCAGGGAATGTACAGAGTGTACATTCCAGCTTGAGGGGGTATTCTCACAGAAACAGTAACAGTACCAGTACCAATACCAGTAAACTGTTACTGATTGGAGTAATTTAAAAGTTTTATATTTTTTCTCTTATTTCTTACTTTCTAGGGATTAGATAGGATTTTTCAGATTACGCAATTATAGCTATTCTGATGAAGCTTGTATCTATAAATAAGTTTAGTGGGAATAATCAGTTAAATGCTATAATATTTTTCAATAACCAGTGCAAAAGTTTTCTCCTTCCCTGCATTAGCTTTCACAAGGCCTCACCCCCAACCAAACTTATCTTCAGTACCCCCACCCCCTGTCTGAATCTCTCTCCACCTTATGTTAGGAGACAAACTGTGGCACAAGAGAATTTGTTATCATCCATGTTTTCCATTAAACAGCCAGGTAATAACCATTAATGATATTTTGATATAGCAACTTAAGCCAAATATCTATAAAAAGATATGCTGTTTGTGTTTAATGCTCTATTTTCACCAAAGAACCACATCCTAAAATCAAGACATCAAACTTAGCACAACATAATTAAATAACAAGCTTCGCGATAAAATTGACCAATATTTGGCATATCCCAAACATGCAAAGGTAGAGAAACAGGAAGCAGAGCAACACATGATCTAGCATGAATTAATCAAAGGAAACAACTTACTATATAAATCATATTCAGTGCATCATGCCACCATAGCAGGTGGCAGTCACATCACACACAAAATTGACAACTGTCCATCCACATAAGCCATATGCTCAAAATAACCGATTTTTTTGCCAGCTGTAATCTTATCTGATAACCATTTCTACTGTGGGTCTTTGACTCATACATACCATGCTTATAGAGTCATGGATTGATTAGAATGACAACTTAACCATCAACTGCTCATTGAATGGCACGTGCACAGAAAGCTAGTTAAAATATCAACCACGTCATTATTCATTCATCCCATATTTAATCCCATGAAGTATCTCTTGCAAACAAAGTCAACTTGAATTCTACATAGAAGTTTAAACAATAGCAAGGAAAGAGACAAAAGTACACCGGCAGCTCTCGTTCTTTGAACGCGAAGCAAAATGTACCCATACGCATTGCTGTTTACTCTGTGAAACCAAGCCAATCTGCTAAAAATTAAACATGATGTCCATCCAATGGTAGAATACTAGAATCCTTAACTCCTACATAATTACCACTTATAATGAAGTCCGTTCTTTCAACCTTAAAATCACCCCTTGAAAAAAAAAAGGAACTACTTTTAACGGCAACAAATGTTCTAAAATCAGATTATTTGCATAAACACGCATTACATAGTCCACAAGGACAAACCTTTGTAAGAAAATGCCATGAGAATCATCAAAGGAAGAAACCCAGTAAGTTGAAAGACACCTATAAACTAACTAAGAAAAGAAAGCAAGATAAAATTACCAGCAAGAAGGGTACCACGACGGTTGAAGGCAATACATTTCATACACCCATGTGCCAGATATTCCTCTATCACTTCCGGGAAATCTCCCTGCAATGGGTCTTCAAAATGCCATAGAATTTATTACAAACAAACCCAGTAAATAAATGTTAAAAAAATACAATTTCAAGAGAAATTAGAAAAGAAAAAAAAGGGGGGGGGGCTTTTGAGCAACAAGAGGGAGAGAGAAAGCAGGAGAAAGAAACCAACCAATAATGGGGGCGTTCATGATTCTTAGAAGCTCAAAATGCCAGACTCAACAAGAAGCAAGCATATTGCAAGTGAACTAGGACTACGAATTCGAACAAAAGTTGTCAAAACGACTTCGGAATTAAGTAGAGGGAGAAAGAGAAGGACTCTTGCCGCTCTTTTTTTTGGACTGAAAAAAAAAAGAGTTTTAGCAAAAAAAAAAAATTAATTATTTCCCAATTAAAAAATGTCCAAAATTGAATTCGTATTTTTAACAATTATTTATTTAAAAAAAATTATTATTAAAATTTTAATATGATTACTTACTATTAAAATAAATAATAATAATAATTTCATTCAAAGAGTTAATAGAATTGAAAAATTAAATAAAAATATCAAAATTGAATATTTCATTATCCTCTTTCATTAAATGAACTAATTAACTATTTTGGATAAATTTAAGGATTTAAATTATAAAAATTTTAATTTATTATTAAATTTTATTACATATATATTAAAATAATAATTAGTATTATAAACTAAATAATTTTATTAAATTATACTTATTTAATTATATATAGGTGAAGTTCTTAATCTCAACGCAGACAAATTTTTTATGAAAGAAATAAATTAATTGAGTCATGTATAAGATGAAACATATAAATTAAATATAGTATGATTGTAATTTTTACAAAATTTAAGGGAGATGAATATAATTTACTAAAAAAATTCAGACAAAATTTTTTTTATCAAAACTTATCATTTTCCCTTGAGTTATTAATTAAGATTTTCATAATTAACCACGTATATTTTTAATAATTAAAAATTAATTTCAGAATCCTTTTTATTTTTACACAAACAAAACAAATATAATTGTTGACTTCAGTTTTTATTGATATTTTCATCTCATTGATTCGGCAATAATAGTATGAGTTAATTTTAATTATTCTCTGCTAACATATTTTTAATTAATTTCTATGGGACAAATACATAAAATAAAGGATGGGTAATTCTTTTCTCTTACATAAATTACACTACATGTTTATCACCATCAATTTAAAATAATTAATAAAATAAAAAAATTATGTTCTTAAATTCATACTTCAAAGAATTATATATTTTGGATTTATGATTATATATTTCAATAAGGCTAACTAATTAACAATTAAATATATTTGGAATAATTAATTTTTTCGTATAGAATTAAGAAAAGTAATTAAACTAGTGCTTTAATCATTCTTTAAGAAACCAAAAAAAATGTAAAAAAAAATCTGAATTAAGTTTTTTTTTCAAGAAAATTTAAATTAAGTCTAATCATATTAATAAGTTCAAAAAATTCTGAGGAGTCATATCAATATTAGATAATTAAAAGTTTGAATCTATCAAAAAAATTATAAAAAAAGATAATTTAAATATTTTGAATAAAATTAGTTGTATATTTAAAAAATATAAAAATACTGATATTAGGACACACAAAAATGAACGTGGTCTGACGTTTACGTTTCAACTTAAATAATTATTTCTAATTCTACATTTGAGAGGAAACTTGCATTAAAGAAAAATAATTAAGAAACATTATCCAAAATTGATTCAAAGAATTGAAACACTTAGCCTATAAAATATAGGTTCCATTTATGCTATCGATAGTCTTGATAGACAATTTATATATACTACTTTAATTTTACTATGATTTATGGTACTCTCTGACCTTGACATATAATAATAGTTATTAAGTAAAAAGGTTTTAATTAATTCAACTGTACAGAAATTTAAGGGTCAATCTTACTCCATCTCTCCAAACGAAAGGAAAATTTGCGAGAATTGGCGTAGAGGTCGTTCTCACAAAGATGCTATTAGTAAAATACAAAACCAAAGGGAGGTAGTATGTGATGGAATATCGATGTCCCCGAAAGGACGTGTGATGGAATATGAATGGCTTCACCTCCTCTGTTTTTAATTTTTTATTGTGGTTTGTTTCGATCATTACACGGAAAAGTGTCTAGATAAGCCCCCTAAAACTCAAGTGGAGGAGCAACCAGTGACAAACTCCGTTGACCGAAGACCTACCAAAGAAGAAACACATAATAGAAAAGAGAAGAAAGGTTTGGGACGAGAGAAATTGGAAGGTGTGCTTGTTTTGGTTTCAAACAAGGGAAGTGTAAATTTGCATTCAGGTTCTCGCTATGCTCAACTTACTTTTGAAGATTTGGATAAGGAATGCAGATATTCGGATAATAAAGAAACTGATATGGGTTCCCATGATTTAGGGGAGCGAAAGATTGTGTGGAATAACATTAAAGGAACCTTATCACAAACTGAACCTAAGGATACACATGCATGTTACACCGAAATTTACAGGATCTAAAAAGAATAAAGACAAGGGGTTGACTAAGTTTAATGAAAAGGCTGGTTTGAGGATGATTATAAAAGGCCATCACCTGCTAATAGGAAAGAAAATCAAATGGGCACGCCAATGGATTGAACCAAAGGAAAGAAATAGGGAAATTAAGCCTACCCAATAATTATGATAAAGGCCTTCCAAGTGCTACACAGAGGCAGATTATGGTAAATGAGCCCATAGAAGTTAACACGCAAAGCCAACTCAATCAGTCCAAGATTGAGGATTGTCCACACCCCTTTTCGATGAGATTTGGGCATCGAGCTACTCGTCCTCCTGAATCTGATTCGTGCATGGAGATAGGGACTTGTGACTCAATGATGCGCAAGAAGCCAATTCTATAATGCATGCTATTATATTACAGTGCATGTGACTCAAGGATTGTCCACAAATAATGTCCCTTAATATATTATATAATGCATACTATTATAGTGGCACAATGTACTTCTATTTTCATTCCAAATGCATAGGTAATTAATTAACATATCTCATACTGTCCATCGATTTGGCTTTCATGTATTTTTAAATATTGTGCCAAATGGAAATGACTACAAATCCGATTTTATATTTAACACAATTCAAATAAACACAATGTTCATAGTAGACATAGAATGTAACAAGAATATAATCACTACAACAAAATCGCGGCATTACAGCGGTTTTTAAATGGGCATAACGACGATTTTAAAACTGTCGTGGAACTTCAGACATAGCGACGATTTCAGCAACAGTGGAAATAACCGTCGCTATGACTGGCTTAACGACGGTTTTTAAACCGTCGTTAAACCAGTTTTAACAACGATTTTTAACCGCCGTTAAAAGTAACGACGGTTTTTAACCGTCGTTACTTGTAAATTTTTTTAAAATTTTTTATTAATAAAATTAATTTAATTTTTAATATCAATTTTATTTGTAATTTAAAATATAATATTTTGTGCTATCCATAATACTAATAATGCTTAAATTTTATTTATATCCACGACCGAAAACTTGAGTTGGGTCCAAACTGAAAAACGTTTGTAATACAAATGAGGAGAGCTGCTGAATTTATAGGCATACGCGTGGTTTAACGACGGTTGTAAACCGTCGTTAAACCAAAAAAAACCGTCGTTAAATGGGTTTAATGACGGTTATAAAATAAACCGTCGTTAAATGTAAGTTTAACGATAGTTATTAAGAAAACCGTCGTTAAACCACACGAATATCGAGCAACAGTTAGAAATTTGAACGTTGGGATTTAACGACGGTTTCCTAGAAAACCGTCGTAAAATTTTTTTTCCATGTTCAGATCGACGCAGATCACTACGGTTGAATCCAAATTGTCCGTATTTAACGACGATTTTCTGTAAACCGTCGTTAATTACCGAACTTTAATGACGGTTAGGAAACCGTCGTTAAAGTTGACTTTAGAGACAGTTTTTTATAACCGTCGTTAAATTTTCGTCATCATTCCCCGCCTTTTTTATAGTGAACTAGGATCTGTAGTCTTTCATTCATTGTGAGAATATTTAACTTGAGAAAATTCAACTGTGTTAATGCTGATGGCGTAACTCTTAGGGATTGCAACAATGCGAGATTTTATTGTGAGAAGAAACTTCCAATCTTTCCTTCTCCTGAATCTCCTCTCACTCACACTCTTCTTCTTGGGTAAGTTGTTTTAGATCACACTGTTTTCTTACTTTATGCCTTTCATTCATTTTCATCATTATTTTTATTTTATATATATATTAATTTGCTCTGTGATTTTTGTGTACTTGCAGTAATGTATCATCTATCACAAAAATTGACGAAGCAACTAGGTTCGATGATGACAAGAAGAATTACCTTTGGCGACAGAATGTTTGTCGCAGAAAGTGTAAAACATGTCGTTAAAGATTTATTAATTTAGTAAATATAAAAGCATTTTTTTGTAAAATAAGTTAATATTTAAAATTTTAAATTGATAAATTAAAATTTTAAAAATTAAATTAAAAAAGTATAAATCTTTAAGAAATCAAAAGAACTATTTATTTTAAAACAAAAAATAAAAAAAATAATGTTATTTTAAGTAAAATGTTTAAAATTAAAATTTAAAACAAATAAATTAAAATATATTTTCCAAATATCAAAATTTAAATTAGCTCTTTTAATTTTAAATTTTGGAAAATTTTGGTGATTTAATTAAATTAAAATAAATATAATGTTATTAAAATAAATTTAAAAGAAAAACAAAAAAAAAACAAAACAAAGGCACAAAGCGCGAGCGTTTTGGACGAGCAGCAGACGATCCATTTTCCTTTTCTTGTCAAAAGTATATCTTATTAGTTTTTTTAATGTCATGCGAAAGGCTTTTTGTTACAAAAAATAAAAAATGTGATGCTCATAATTGATAAAAAAAAAATTATCCACATATTATACATTCATTGAATAATTTAATAACGAACACTCAAAAATTTTATTTAAATTTCTTCCATTAATACATGCTCGGATAGTTCTTTTAATAAAAATGGACAGAAAAAAGTTGTGCTTTCAGTAAAAGAAAAGTTTTGACATAATCACCACTTAACAGTAACTTTTGATCATTGAGAAATCCTATAGGTTAACATTATATTTAACAAAAAAATAAAACCCAAAAAATAAAAGTTTTCGGAATGCACAAAATTTCGAGAAACAAAAGAAATCACTTCTCCAATTAGGTGACATATGTCTGATTTCGTACCTCCATTGATCTCCCAAGAAGCTCATGTGGGTGCAATGGTGGATGTTGCACGAAAGTGAATCCAGAGCTGATTTTGGAGCATAAGATCGCCGCATGACCTTTTCGTGTTTAATTCCCATCATTTACCAATCCAAAATTATTCTGTTCCAAAGATTGTCCAAACTTGTCTCTGTAGGTTTCCCTGGTTGTAGGCTATAGCGTTTGATTGTGACCATAGTATATATACTTCACTCTGAATTGATTGACATTCGGGCTATTTCTTTCAACCTTCAATGAGAGGTAAAAGCAAAAAATACCTTGTTTTAAGACATTACGGTGGAAATACCATTGAAGCAGATCAAATCACAGCCATGGTATTTATCAATAAATTATCTAATTATAAATAAGAAGATAAATTAGTTTGTCCTAAATCACTTGCAGAATCAAATCCTACTCCACACGATCCTATATATCAGCTATACAAATATAAATCATCTTACTCCACAAGAATCAAACAATATTGGCATGCCCTTTTCCTGGAAAGAAAATTGAAGGGTGAAAAATCTTAAATGACACAGAAAAATTAAAACAGAAGAGACCTTAGCGTTGTACCAGTTAGTCTTTTGGGGTCTGACCAGTAACAGTTAGATTGTTAAATGATGGTGAAAAAGGAAAACTTAAAACTCATAAATATCTTGAAATATTTCATATGGTTCAATTAGAACATGTTTATATATGCAAATGAAAGATTGGAGTTTTAACAGTAGTAACCCTTATAAAGTTCTGCATATTCATGCCAATATCTCCCATGCAGATCATGATCCGATAAGGAGCAGATAAGCATGGTGATCGTTGTTCATAGCCTAAGTTGCAAAAACATCCCAAGTATGGAAAACTGGTCTTACTAATATAAAGAAAGCAAATTTGTTGTAGTTAGTGCAGTAAGCAGTAACTTTGGGAATAACATCATTTTTCCTTCATTTTTAAGGCTCACCACAATACCTTCCTCTCTTTTATTTCAAGTTTCACACTTCCTGACCATTCCTGCAACCCCTCACAAGCACTCTCCTTTCTCTAATGGATGCAAATTTTACTGAAGTTTCCCAAGATATTTTGACGAATCAAAATCCAAGAATCATACCCTATTTTTAAAACTGATTTTTTCAGGAAAATTGTTTACAAAGCTTACAAGTTCCCTCTCTCATGACACACAGCTCTGCCTAAGCTCTACTGCTAATTAAGATAGAATTTCATCATTAAGATACAGTGTTCAATACCTCAAAATCGTAGAATAATGTAGGGTGAGAAATACATGACACAATGTAAAGTATTAAAGACACCATGACACCTTGTTTAACAGAAAAACAAGAAGAATATACATATTAATTCACAGGTACGTGTGCATGCAGATGATGTCAATGCAGGTGCTTAGGATACAGGAAATATACTGTGAAGGAGAATTTGCACTTACAGAGCGCCCATGAGTATGGACATAACCAGCAAAGCCAAAATCCACTATACTTCACAAACCACTTCTCATACATTACCCTAACAGTCTCCCTTGCTTGTAATGATGTACATAAGTGCTATATATTGGATAGTAGTGCCTCTGTTCTGTTCACTTTGGGTAGCTCCTTTTCAAGCCATTTGTCTGGAGGAGTGTATTTACCTATTAAAAATAACCCTGAAATCAGAAAATCTATAGCTTCATAGATTAACACAAATACTTTGTACGCATGTCCGGGTGAGCATTTGTGTTTTTCTGCTTAATTTACCAAAAGTCACTTGTCGATCTTTCACATATTCGGACAAAGCACAGTTCCACTACTTCACGTATTTTCATGGGACTCATGCAATAAGGGAGTATGTGTAAACCCTTGATTTTGGTTTATTACTTAATCGGCTTACGGGATATGTGAACTCAAACCTGAGCCTATTTTAAATGCTAAAACCTACTTAAATTATCTGAGTAAATTTTTGTTAGTAGTTATTGAATCATGGAGATAGAGTATACATTTATCTTCACCTATTTTTCATTTCAAAAAGAAGATATGCCTCATTTCATTGTTCCTTTAAAAAGATTTCCTTCTGTGAAAAAGGAAACGTCTAACATCTCAAAGCTACTGCCAGAGAAGTGATACATCATCCAAATTTCTAACAATGTAAGTTAGGAAAACAAGGCCTAAACCCTCAATTCCAGTCTCCAAAATTGTCCAGTTATTTGACAGATATCACACTATTATTAAAAACTACTAGCAAGTGCTTAAAGCCAAATATCTTACCAAAAACTGAGTAATAACTAAGAAGACATAGTAATTTTTTATGCTGAAGCTCTCTTGATAGATTACCACAATGGAGATGTACTAGCTAATGCTCTGTATGATTCAGAACCGTATAAGGCTTGAATGGTAGTTTCGCCTTGCAATAGATCCTTGTAGTATTAGATCAAATTATAGTAATTTTGCAAAAATACCTACATTCTACCATAAAACTGAAGGAAGCGTGGTCATCCCCAATAGAAACTCCCTTATATATATATATATATATATATATATATATATATATATATATATATATTCATAAAACAAGTCATGAAAATACAACTTCATCCCAATTAAATTGAAGACTGTAGCAAGAAAACGTAGCTTGTCTGCATATGTTTCATCGTGAGAATTAGCTTTGCATGCGTTTCTGAAAGTATTATTTTGAATTTTTCAAATACCTGTCGAAATATCAATCAAAAAGCTAGGCTACATTCTACACATGAAATATAAATAGTATGTACCAAAATAAATAAATAAATAGAGTTCCTTAAGAATTTGATATATGCTTAGCATCTCATGGAAAAAGAATATGCCAAGTTAGCTACTGGTAACTGTTCTAAAAACCAAATTGGTAATTTTGATGGTTCATATAAACAAATTCAGAGACTTGGGAAAGGAAATAAAGTGACATTTCAGCAGAACTTACAACAGCATGAGAACATTGCATATAAAGAGAAAGATTTCAAAATTGAAGTTATCAACCAAGATTGTTTCAAAAAAGAGTTTCAAATTGATGATCATTTAAAAGTATATGCGTAAAGGAATATAAGGATTAAAACGGAAGCTTCCAAAGGAAGAAAAGTACTCAACTGAAATTTTTCTAAAAAGATTTCGAAATGAGTAAAATTGGAGATCATTTGAAAAAGAGTTTCAAATTGATGATCATGTAGAAGTATGTGGGTAATGAAAAGAATAGATTGTTGTATAAGAAATACAATAAAAAAGTGAGATAATAGGGGTAGAAAACCTTTCAAGAAAAGAAAGATACACAAATAAATTATTTCAAAATGCTGTTTCACGAAATATAGAATAGAATATATAAAATAATGTTCGGGAAAACATTTTTAAAAACTGCAAAAAATAATGAGGACTTTTGCAATAAGTCAAGTCATCGAGGAAAATTTTAAAAATTGTGCGCGTAAAAGTTAGATTCTTGAAAATTCTAATATTTAGGAGGTTTAAGATAGAAAAATTTTAAAAAAAAATTAAGGAATTTATTATATGAATCTTAAATAAATAAAAAATCAATCCCTAACCATGAAAGATGCTATCCATGTCACAGTTTTCGAAAGAAAGGGACGTCAAGAGTGTACTACAATTAACTATTTCCTTGACCCACAAAGTTTTCCTAAATTCTTAATACCTCTCAACGGAGTAATTTTTTTCTTACCTACAACACTCTTTTAAAATTTAAATATCTCCCAACACATATGATCATCAATTTGAAACTCCTTTTGAAATGATTATGTTATTCAACTTTCCTTGAAATTTTTATGAAATTTATGTTTTGAATAATTTCCATCTAAACCTTTTTTTTTCCTAATTTTTCTATCATGATCTCCTAAATATTAGAATTTTCAAAAGTCTAACTTTTAGGCGCACATTTTTAAAGTTTTCCTTGATTACTTGACTTACTTTGACAAAACCCTTTATAATGTTATTGCTAAAGTCCTCATTGTTACTTACTTGCAGTTATTCAAAGTTTCCCTGAATATGTTTTAAATATTCTATCCCATATTTTGCGAAACAGAGCATTTTGGAATACTTTGACTTGTGCATCCTCCTTTTCTTGAAAGGTTTTCTGCTCCTATTATCTCACTTTTTTTGTATTTCTTATAAAACAATCTGTTCGTTTCACATACTTCCACATGATAATCAATTCGAAACTCTTCTTTAAAATGATATCCAATTTTCCTCATTTCGAAATCTTTTGAAAAATTTCAGTTGAGTGCTTTTCTTCCTTCGGCACCTCCCTTTTTAATCCTTATATGAAAGACGTCTTTCAATTTACTTACTTCGAAATATCCCTTTTTAATGATATTACAAAATGCCTTGTTTTTTCACTGCTGTTTTTCAAAAGTTCTCTAAAAAAGATCAAATAAAGTTTAGCCGAGTTATTCAGTTGCAGTGCTGTGTTCATCTCCTTCCCCGTGTTAGCTCACAGCCATGAATGGACACATTTTCTTAAAAGGTTTACTTCCCAATTTATCTCACATTTTCTATTTTCTTTTTACAAAACAATTTATCTTTTTTTTTTATTCACTTACTTACAGATGATCATCAATTTTAAAAGTTGAATTGATTACTGTGACATGAATTTTGAAATCTTTTTGAAATTTTCAATTGAGTACTTTTCTTCCTTTGAGAACTCCAATTTAATGCTATCATGAAAGACATCTTCCTTCTTTCAGCTTGATAAACCACTTTTTAGCTAAATATATACCCAGTGAGACTGTAGATAATTAGGTGTAGTTTATGGACCATTCGGTTGCTTCATCATTCTTCATCTATGAGGTTTTTCTAATTACTTTCATGCTAACATTAGATTTTCGGGATGCTGGATTATGAGTAGGGCAATCCTTGTTACCTCGGAGATATTTATTGGATTGATGAACCGATCAAGAGAAGCTAAATGTCATGTACACATTTCCATTTTCTGTTATTTATATTTATTGGATTTTATCTCTAATAATGTTTTGAAGAAGTATACAAGGGGTCAATTCTGATGGAACTAAAGATCAAATTGCTAGCATGAGAGCATGGTTAACTTTGAGATCCTCTTACCTAACCTTTTTAGTATGAGAGGGTAACAGTAGAAGAACGTGATTAAGACTCAAGTTGATGGACGTAGATACTGGCATCTAAATTTTGTATTGGCTGTTGATATGATGCAGGAAGTTTGTAGGTTTAATCTAGAAGAATGGTAGACTCAAGCAAATTGATACACAAGACTAGTATCCAAGCCTTAACTAGCTTTTAGGATTTATCCAAGTATTTATCAAGAAAACTGACATATTCAAAATTAGGTATCACATGGTGTGACACTTGGGAAAGATAGCACTTCGCTGCACACTCAAATGACGAGGAAGCATGCTTTACTTAATCGAATTCCTTAATCTCCGAAGTCATTATTTCATTGTACTGTGTTTGACTAATAAATTTGTAAAGTGAGCTGCTGAGTAATTTCTTTTTGAGTGAACGACGATGGGAAGGGGAAGGGATTTCAGTTAAGGGTACTAGTCGAATGACATTAGTTGAAGATTTGAAGTAAAAAGACTCATAGTTGGTGCTTCTAAATGCTTTCCTCCTTTCCCTTTTTTTTAGTCTAATACACTTGATCTAATTAAATTGAACTGCTTTCTAAGTCCTGGTCTCTGCAACTTTTGTTGGTCCGACCAATTAGCTATGGCTTTTGAAGCCCTATGTTAAATAACCTCAGCCCTTGATCTAATGTTGTACTGTGGTCTCAACTCAGGTACTGAATGACATTACATTAGAAAAGCTACACATCCTTAATTTATAGTTTCGAGTGAAAAATATTCTACAGAAGTAGAACATTGAGACTACATGTGGGCACGTACTGCTCACTATTTTGATGTTTGTTATTATTTATTTATTTAATGTTAAATTGATTACCACTTGAAGGAAAGCAACAAGTGCTAATCAAATTAAAATTTTAGAAAAGAGCTTACTAAAATTCTTTTATGTGTAATTGGATTAGGATGTGAGACGTTAGATTTTGATTTTTTTGCTAACTATTCACCTTTGATCGTTAGGTAGACTTTGCCTCAAGTTTACATAGACTTTGAAAAGGAAGAAAAACATTAAGCTAGAAAAAAGGGAAAAAAAAAAAAGTGAAAAGACTAAAGGAGTAAACTATTAATGAGAGGATGTTAGGCCTAGGGCGGAGTGGAGGACTCCAGGCCCTGTAAGAGGCGCGCAAGACCTGGGGTTATGGAGAGGCTCTTACTGAAAGGATCAAAGAGTTCTTCAATAATCCCTGAATTTCCTTTTTTATTTTAAAAACGTATACATATGTCCAAATTTTAACTCTGTTACAAATATTTTTAAGAATATATTATTTTATTAAAATTTAAATATATTTAATAAAAAAATTATTTAATTAACCCTCTAATTTCAAAAAAAAAAAAAAAAAACCTTTACGACTCTCCATGATTCTTGTGATTTGTTATGTTTCGGATCACGTGTTCCTTCCGTCCGTGCAAAGTTCGACATTTTGATAAATGGTGTCGTGTTGGGTCTTGAAAGTGGTTGTTGAAAAATCAACATGAAGGGTCCAACCCAATTTACGTAGGCCCAATCGACCACTATTGGATAAAGGCAGGGTCCACTTTTCTTCAGTCTATCATCAATATACATAATTTTGGCCCAAAAAATAACCTCAACGGGAGAAAAGTTTAGATCTCTACTTTTTCAATATTTTGCACGAGTTACCCAGAACCAATGAAAGGGAAAGAGAAAAAATCTTCTTGTTTCTGACACCGTAGTATTTCTCGGTAATTTTCCATCAGTTGGTAGTAAGGGGGTCGGAAGCTTTGAGCAGGTTGTGATGTGTGGCTTGCAAATTTGACTAAGTCAAATACGACATTCAACAATTTTATTTATTTGAATAGAAACCTTGCTTTTTTACCGTGGACAGAGACAAAATAGCCATGGGAACCACGCCTATTTATGGCATTTAATGCCATTCACTTGTGTTTTGTACCTTGCATTGAAAAAGAACACAACACACTGTCAAGACTAGCTATTTTTTATTTGTCAAGAGATCGATGGAGATTTGCAAGAGGACCGTAGTGTAAAATGAAACAGCTGTGAGGGTTGGTAGCTCATTCAGCCTCCTAGTGAGAAAGAAGAGCAGAAACAGAGACTAGAAGAGAAGGAGGATTTTAAGAAAGCCTTGAGAAGAAATAGAAGTAGTCGTGCTTGTGATCTATTAGATTTAGAGAAGAGATATAAGAGAAAAGCTGAGTGAGCTTGTAATTTGCTTGTGGATGAAGAAGTGAGGTTGGGGAAGAGCTGCGAGAGCATCCTGCTTTGTCCTCCATTGCTTCCTAAACATTAATTGTATTTTAAAAAGTTTCACTAAATCTATTCATTTTAGAATTTTAATGTAAAATTTAAAATTTTTGTTAAATATGAATTACGTTGTATTATTTTTAAAATAATACTAAAGTGTCATTTAATTAGTGATAAAAAAAATAAAAATAAAAATTTAAAATAAAAAAAATTACATTTAATATACTATAAAAATAAATAAAATTTTTATTATATTTTACGTTATGTATATTTTAAATAATATAAAAATAAAATAAAAAATTCATAAAAATATTTTTGAAACATAAAATTAATAAAATAATATTATTTAAATTTAAAAATTTATTTAAAAATAATATAAATAAAAAAAGTAATTAGTAATATAAAAATTTTATTAAAAATATTAATGATTTTAAAAAATAATTTAAATATTATATTTTTTTATCAATAATAAATAATATTTTTTAATCTATTTATTTATTTTTAAAATGTTTTTTTTATTTTTTTGAAAAAATTATTTATTTATTATTTTGTAGACAATAAGTCATATTTTTTCAATTTTTTTTGAACATTTTTTAATTAATTTGCTTTTAAAAAAATATATTTATTATCTATTTAATTAAAAAAGAGGAAAATGTTATTTTGCTATAAATTCTATTCCTTTTTGTTTCGGTCAACCAAATAATCTTTTTTTATAGAATGAAATAGACATTTTCATTCTATCACTTCAATTCTATGTATCTGTATATAGACAGAGCTATGTACTTTTTTTTAAAGAGAGATTTGTATTTTTAAGAAGTACTAAAGTATTTTATTATTATTATTATTATTATTGAGTACGGATCTAAAATATAAATTATGTAGTTTTTTTTATAAAATAAAGTTTGATTTGATACATATTGAAAAATTATAGGCACAATGATAAAATTTTAATTTTAAATTTTAGATATAGGAAATTCTGTTTTACAAGTTCAACAATAATTAAAAAAAAAGTATATAAACATGTTACTTTAATATCATACGTTACTTAAACTTACCTTCAATGAAGTTATATGACTTAGAGATTATGTTAAAAATTTTAGATTATTATTTTGATTGATTATATAAGTTAAAGAAAATTGATTATCTATTTTTATTGTTATATATTATAAATTTTTTCATTTATATTATATATATTATTGTACCCATATTCTATAATTTTGTTTATACCATTAATTTATATATTTTTTAAAAAATCAATATCACTTGCTAGACCAATCGGTACCAGATAAGCCCTAGGGCAACGACCTAGGTGTCGTTTGGTTCGTGGCAAAGAAAGGAATAGAAAAAAATAAAAAAAAATATTGGGAATGGAATGGAATAGAATGTTATAAAAAAAAGTACGTCTGGTATGCAATGGAATTGAATGGAATGGAAAACTGATAAAAAGACATAAATATCTTTGAAGTATAAAAATAGTAAAATAATATTATTTAATTTTAAAAAATTATTTAAAATAATATAAATATAAAAATAATTAATAATATTTTATTTTTATTAAAAATATTAATAAAATTGAGAAATAATTTAAATATTATTTTTTATTTTATTTATCAATAATAAATAGTTTGTAATTTGTAAAAAGAATAATACGAAATTATTTTTTTTATTCTTTCTTTTAATTTTTAAATATTTTGAGAATTATATTTTTGATTATTTATTATTTATGAATGTCTTTGCAAACAACACTTCCACAACTACAAAAAATTCTTTATAAGTTTTTTTAATTTATTTATTAATTTTTTTTAAAAAATACTTTTGTTGCCTATTTAATAAAAAATATTTTTATTTTTTAAAAATAAATAAAATTTTATTATACATGATAACACCAAAAAATTATAAGAATTTTTAAATCTTTTTATATAAATTTTAAATTAATTTTATTATACATGATAACAAGCAACACTAGTACATTTCCCAAACTCTTAACTTTTTTGCCAACATTGATTAACACCAGAAGCAGAGAAGCTTTGAGAAAATGGAAGGGGCAGGAGAGAGTGATAAGCTGAAAAAGTATGTAGGGCGGTAGGAAAAAAATTGGAAAAAGTAAAAAAGTAAGGGTATTTCAGGATTTTTCAATCTTATTTCACGTCATTCCCGTCTTTTCCCTTGCTTTTGAGAGGTAATGGGCATTACCTTTGCAGATTTCAACTCATTCCGTAGTAAAAGATATTCTATCTATCAAACACGGTGACCTGATGGAATGAGAATCTGGATTCCCATTCCATCAGTTGAATGCCGTGTAACAAACGGGTCTCTAGTTCCTGCTTTTAGCCAGAGCTGGTCTTTTTTCCACCCATCACTAGGATAAAATTTGAATAATTATTTGATTTATTGGTCGTAAAATAAAATTTAGACAAATAAAATATTAAAAAATTATTAGATTAAAATAAAATAAAATTAACTGAATAAAATACGCATGAAATTTTTTAACATTTACTCTAAAAATTAAATAAATTTATAAATTTAAATATTAAATTATTTGTTCCTTCTTTATTTTAATTTCTTCGATGCAATTGGAGATAAACACACATTAAAATTTTAATTAATGAAATTTTAAGACACAAATACTTAATGTACAATATTGTACTTGATTAAATATTTAGTTATATTTAATTATAAAAGTACAAGTTTAGTATTTTGTTCAAATTGATTCCATCATACTATTTTAGAATTTTTTGAATCATAAACTAATAATAGATTGAAGTTGTGTTTTTTATTTATTTAAAAAGATAAGTTGGCGAAAATCACTAAAATAAAAATATAGTGAATAGAATAAAGTCTCTCAAAATATTAATTTTAATATTAAGGAAATATTATATTACACAACTGTATCTCACATTTTAATTTACTGAATATTACTAGTATTATCATATATATATATATATATATATATATATATATATATATATATATATATATATATATATATATATATATATATAAAATCACACGGCACTTTTGTCTACAAGACAAATAACAAATGACAACTGAATGACTAAAAAAAATGATTAAAGATGATAATACAGCAATTTTATAAATATTTAAAAAAATGTAACAGTTAAGGTAGTTTTTGAAAAACAAGAAAAAAAAACATAAAAAAGATGTTAGGTTTAAAGGAAGAGAAACAGAGGTACTTGCAAAATTAAATTTGTTTTCAATTAAGTGCTTCCACACTGAGCGCACGTGCGCCAAATACAGACTTTTTAAAATTGGACACCTCATTTAATGGGAGTCCCTCGCGAATGCCAAGTCCTTCAAGTAATTTAATTTTTGTTTAATAAAAATAATTTATAAATTAATTAAAAATTTATAAATTATATATTTTTTAAAATAATATATAATTTATAAATTTTTAATTAATTTAAATTATTTAAATAAATTTATTTATTAAATATTTTTTATTTAATTAAATAAATTTATAAATTAATCAAATAAATTATAAATTAATTTATTAAACTTATCAAATACATTCTTAATATTATTTGTACTAATTTTATTATTTAGTGTTATATTCACAAGAAAAACAGTAAAAAAAAATTTTTTTAATAGTATTTTTTAATCAATTAATTTTTATAATTAACTTTTAATTTATCTTTTTTAATCTCTAAATAAATGTTAACTCTAATGTTAACTATATTAATAATATGAGATTAAAATATAAACAAAAAAGAATAATATTTTAATAATTTTATATAATTATCGTTAAAATTAATATTTAATTTAAATAATAGAGAGTTAAATGTAATAAATTTAAAAATAATTAAAAATAATTAGTTGATTAAAAGAAAAATTGTAATTACATATAAAAATCAAAGTAAAAAAATTATAATTCTTTAAAAATAATAAAATTTAGAGTGATGTTTGTATACTTCTGGTGCCAATTTAACGAGCTTTACATCAAATAGTGTGGAAGGTGGGTTTCTCTATAATATTTTTTTCACCTATTTATTTGTTCATTTGACTTAAATTGAGACGAAATTATTAAATTTAAAAATTAATTTTAATATTATTTAATCAATTGACTTGTTAATTATTTTTCATTCAAATATGTGGGTTTGACAATGGTCATCTTTAAATGTCAATTATTATTATTATTTAGCATAATAAATATAATTTAAATGTAATAGAAATTATAAATATAACTAATTAAGCCACAATTAGACCTCATTTCTTATATTTAATTAATATTATAATTTTCTTTTATTTAACATGAGATCCCAATCAGACCACGGAGGAAATTTCTGGTAACTATAGTTTTTAAGTTATTTAAATATAAGTTTGAAAAATAAAATTAACCAGAATTAACCACTCCTATAATATAAAAAAAAATTCTATTATTCTTCATTCCTTCTAAATTGTTGATTATTTTGTGTAAAATCTCAGACATTTTCAGAAATAAAAATAAAATTAAGGTTTAACTACATTTTTTATCTTTTATAAATGATTCAATTTTATTTGGTTATTTTAACACACACTAATTTACCCTCTAACGTTCACAAGATTTTACAATCAAAATTTTTTCGTTAAAAATTTATTTACAATCAAATAAAAATTTTAACTGTCATATTAATAAAATTTATCAATTTACAAATAGATTCTTAGTAAAAAAATTGATTGTAATGTCTCATAAAATATATCTTATAAAATATTACAAATTACATTAGTATATATAAAAATAGATAAATCAAATAAAATTATTTAAAAAAAAGAGAAATCAAAATATAATTAAGTCTAAAATTAATTGTCGTTTAGTATTTGCAGTAACATAGAGAGATCATAATTTATGAAATTACTTTTCTCAAGAATACCATTAAAAAAAAAAAACCGACGCCGTTTTCTTCTAGTCGCTAAGAGCGCCCTCACTATGGTTTCAGCCAAGCCAGTCACCCTCTCTTCCTTTTTTCAGTAAACCTCTCTTTTCTTTGGAACCAACACTTCCTACTCCTTGGGGCTCGTGCTCATTTGAAGAACAGTATATAATAGGATATGATAGGATAGCAAAATAAAATAGGATAGGATAGGATAACAGCAGAATAACTTTTATCCTATCATGTGTTTGAAATAAATCAGATAATGATAAGATAAGATAAAAATGAAATAAAATGACAAAACTACCCTTATAATAAAATTGCATATATACTTATTTAAATTCAATTTCAATACAATTATTTTGATTACTTTATACATTGATATAAACATATATATATATATATATATATATATATATATATATATATATATATATATATATAATTAAAAAAATAATATGTATAATATTAATAAATATTTTTTTTTATTTTTTATTTATCTTTCTACCTATTTACCAAGAAACTTTTTTTTTTATTTTTATTTTTATAAAAAGATGTAATCTTATTTTCAATACATTCAATAAAATAATATACAAAATTAAATTCAAAGCAAAAAAAAAAGACAATAAAAAGAGTTTAAATAAGTCAAAATAAGCAAATTTGATTTACAAAACTCAATATTGAGTTATAATTAAAATCATCAAAACTTACAAAATTACAATCAAAGTGTAAACATCAAATCAACCTAATAACAAGATCATAAAAAAAATTCCCCTAATAAATTCTCATTGTCCTAAAAACATATTCTTATTGCATGCACTAAAAAACAAAAAACAAATGCCTTAAAAATAGATGTATACTCATACAATCAAAATCAAATGTCCTGACAGATTTCTCTCTACCAGCCAAATCAACCCATACATATACTCATACTCAAATGCCTTGACAAAGTTTCAAACGTCAAAAAAATTATAATCAAATAACTAATCACAGACATTGTTTAACAAATTTAGCTTAAATTAATATATCATATAATCATATAATCATATAACGATAGATTACTTTACAATAATATAACCAATATAATCATTTAGTCTAAATGACAATTATAAAATAAGATATTTTTTCAAAGTGTGGCCATGGATATTCACAAATTTTTTATTAGGTATAAATTTATATACAAAAGTGATTTTGATTACCTTTAATCCATTTAACCAATTTTACTTAATGAAAAAAAAATTTGAACGTTGTCTCATATCCTAGTATGTGTATATATATGTATAAAATATCAATTTAACTACATATATGCAATTGACTTTGAATCTCACAAGCATTTGAATGAATTTTTGCACGTTAATTAGTAGTTATTATGTTCGAAATGTGATTAAAGAGCAATTTATGATACTTTAAATAATTATCTAAACATAATACTATTGAGAAGAGCCATATTTTTTTAGTCAATGAAAGAAAAATTCCATCCATAATGGAAGTACATAATTTTCTCCATTATATGCTTTACTTGGTATTAACGTTTGAAAAATCTTTCTAGTCCCATTGTACAATAATGTCCATTTCACTATTGTCTGATTACATAAAATCAGTATACTATGTTAAGAGCAAGCAAAAAAAAAACTATGAAAACTGAAAATCAATCTTCCATTTCCAAAAAAAAAAGCTTGGTTATTGTGGAATGAAAGGTGAAGGTAATCCCTTGGCATGTTAATTGTCCATCTCAAGAAGCATCAAAGACTACTACCTCTGATATTGGTTTCTCTTAACTGCTAGTGCTGCAAAAAAGAAGCCATAACATACTCAAGTTCCTTAAAAATTAAGAAAATCAAACAGCTCCAATTATTCTCTAGCTTCATAATACTAATTTGACATTTTCACGAGAAGACATAATACAAAATATTTTTGGGAGTGCCAATTGAGACTGAATCTAACAAATATGAATGTAAATAGCCACACTAGATTAAAAAAAAGTCATTCACAGAACAAGAAAAAATAGTTAAGTACTATGGCATCCATTGATACTCAGAAAATACAAGTGTCACTACATGTATTGTTGTTTAAATGGGAACACCATGGACTTAAAAAGAGCAGGAGATTTCCATTAAAACTCAACATACACAGACCTATAACCATATAACTGAGCACACTCAAGAAAATGATAAATGTGTCCTTTATGCATTGTTCGAGCTTGAATATACTGTTAGAAATAATGAAGTGGCCCAGTTAACCATTATTTTGAATAGAAAATCCTATCAATAAAACAATCATACATTCTAGGGATGCTCATCATTATTACACATTCTCCTCATACAAGATACCAGATTTGACTAAGTAAGACCACAGGCACATCAAATATAAACTATATAATAATTATAGTAAAGGGCGCCGAATATGATCAACCTTCTAAGTAAAAACTAAAACAACTAGAAATTTTAGAAATTTCCAAACAAAAAACCAAAGCAATGATTGAATTCTACTATTAAGTTCATCCATCGAGTTCCATGGTAAGTATCTCCAGTATAATCCAGTGAATGAAAAAATATAAATATCTTTGGAAATGTTGTACTTGTACCTTAGGAGTAACAATATGGAAAATCTAATAAGTTTTCTTTTTTAATCAAGAGGACTAAGAACAGGAGTAAAGAACAACTCTCCAAATAGAATGTCAGGAAATGTCAGTCAGAAGGTTTCTAAATAAATGAGGTCCATACAACATATTATTTAGAGTCTATACTAACCCAGAGTCTGAATATACTTTTTCCAGTTAAAGATAGAGGCCTTTCAATAGCATTTAATGGATTGAGATAAATCAGGGTATAGTGTGATGGAAGCACAGAGTATCATGTTCTCATTTTAATGCTAGTAGGCATTGTCTAAATTGAATTATTTGCTCTGGAACCATTATAATTGCATAAATACCAAGAAAGCGTAAAAAACCCAGGTTATTTCAGTGAACCCAAAATCAATGGAAACTAAATGCATAAAGAGAACTCCACTTCAAGTTTAAATTCAGCAAGGGTGTTTACAGTGTTTGCAACCAAAACATACAAGAGCCAAAACAGATACAAGCAGTTCAGACCATTCAAGAAGAACTATTAGTCAAGCATATACAAACTGGAAAAAACTGCTGTGATATATCAGTCCTCGTGGACAACTCTCTATCATAAATGACTTAGTAGCCATTCACATACATAGCACTAACAACTGCAAAATCTAGAGCACAGAGCAGGCAGTGGAAAAATCAATTGTTAAACATAGTGGCTGATATCAAGTAAAACCCATATACTTGGTCATAACTCATAACAATCATATATATACTTGAGCAAAATAGAAATCATAAAACTTGAGATTACTTTCGTATAAAACCTTTAATCCAAATGTTACTAAGAATATTGACTATATCAAGAATAACAAGAAGTCAGGTGAAAACACTGTCGTATCTTAATCCTTCTGAACAACCTCATCAGGCAGAAAACAGAGCAAATCACAGTGCAAATCGATGCTTACCTTGATGAGGGAGGAGCTCAAGGGCGAAGAGGATGAGGGCCCGAGAACGCGTCTTCTGAAGGAGGAGTTCGAGGGTGAGGGAGGATCTCAAGAGATTGGGCGACAGAGAGAGCTCGGGTGAGACAATTTCAGGGGGGGAGAGCTGGAAGGGGGAGAGAGCTTGGGTGAGGCAATTTCGAGGGAGGGAACTGGAAGGGGGAGAGCGCTTGGGTGAGGCGATTTCGGGGGAGGGGGCTGGAAGGAGGAGAGTGCTTGGGTGAGGCGATTTCGAGGGAAGGAGCTAGAAGGGGAAGAGAGCTTCCGTGAGGCGATTTCGGGGGAGGGAGAACTCGAGTGAAGGGGAGAGTGCTCGGGAGTGAGAAGTCAAGGGTGAGATAGGCAAGAGAGGTCGCGGGTGAGCGAGTGAATTATCCGGTCAGTAACCCAAGTATAGAGCCAGGATACAATTTTTAAAAGGAGATATCCTATCCTGTTGCTCTTATCAAGCGTCTCAAACGAGCCCTATAGTCATGGTTGGCGGGAGAAAGGTTGTTGAGGATGTCTCCGGTTGGCTCAGAGTTTTTGATGACGACACAGTAGACCAGACCTGGATCGGTTCTCCTCAGTTTAAATTCCTCCTTGATCCGGTATCTCCCCACGATGAATTCATCAATGGAGTAGCCACCAGAGACTTTGTCATCGACAAGATTTTCGGTCAGCGTGTCCGAATTTATCTACCGGAGGAGAAAACCAGTGGCGGTGGCAAAGATAAAATGCCAAATCTCCTCCATTTTCATGGTGGCGGCTTTTGCATAACCCAACCCAACTTGTTCATGTACAGCAACATTTACTCCCGGTTCACCAGAAACGCTCAGGTCATTTGCATATCGGTCTACCTCCGGCAATTATATTTAGTATCTAGTTAAAATTTATTAATATTTAACTAGATATTAAATATGTATAAATTATTGAATTATAATGAATCTATATATAAATAAAATATATGTACACAAAAATTAATAGTAACAAACGTAACAAAATTACATATACAAATATAATAATTAAATTAAGTCGCAAAGAAGACCACAGTACAAAAACTCAAAAATCACAACAAATAATCTCAGCTAGTGTATTATACAAAAAAAAACTATAATAAAAAGTGTTTGTAAGATAAATGAGGAGGGCTGGTGAATTTATAGGCAGACGTGTGGTTTAACGACGATTTATAATCGTCGTTAAACCACAAAAAAATCGTCGCTAAATAGGTTTAACGACGGTTAGGAAATAAACCGTCGTTAATTGTATATTTAACGACGGTTATAAGACAAACCGTCGTTAAACCACACAAATATCGAGCAACGGTTCGAATTCTGAATGTTGGGAAGACCACGACGGTTTCCTACAAAACCGTTTTTATTTAACGACGGTTTTCTACAGAACCGTCGTCATTTAACGACGATTTCTTGTAAAACCGTCGTAATGTCCATCATTTTTCCCCCCATTAAGTCAACACAGATCACCACGGTTTTAACTTAATTGTCGGTATTTAACGACAATATTATGTAAACCGTCGTTACTTACTCTTTGTGTGTGTTTGTATGCTTTTTTTTAATAGAAGAAAGACTCATATATTTAAAGCTAAATTGAAATAATTTACTCTAAAATAAAATAAAAAGAATAAAAAGGAGAATCTGTATATGTGTGTTTATATATATATATATATAATAGAAGAAAAATTCGTATATTTAAAGCTAAATTCAAATAATAAAGTAATCAATTTTACTCTAAAATAAAATAAATGTAATAAAACTTCCATACTTTTCATTAATCTAAAAGCTTACAAATTTTTAAAGAAAAAAGGTTATATGAATTTTAAATATTTGTTAGCATCAATTTTCTCCAATAATCATATCTCATGTGAAAAAAAATTATAATTAAGGATTAAGATGCTAGATTTTATTTAAAAATTCCTAACAAACAAAAAAAAATTGCCTAACTCTTACTCATTTCTCAATTAATAAAAAAAAAAACTTGAGGATCCCTATAAAAGTCTAATATTTTAATATATAAGGCAAGTTCCTTACCTTTTCCCCGTGAGTGTAATGACTTGAATTATGTATCCCGGTAGAGCTGATTTACTACTTTAATTATCCCGGTAGAATTTATTTTTTTAAATATATAAGAAGAAGAGTTGTTATTTAATCTGGGTAATTTTTATTTATCTGTGATATTAAAATAAAATTGTATCAAAAATAATTTTAAAATTTATTATTTATAATACATCTCATGATCTAAATAATATTATTGAAGTGAAAAAAAAATTGTCCGTAGAGCAAATTAATTTCCTATACTTTTAAAATTATCTTGAGGATCTGCTTCCGGATGAGGTGTCTGGTTGGCTCAGAATCTATTCCGACGGTTCAGTGGATCACCGGCCCCCCACGCCTCAAGTTCGTGGTCGAACCGGTGCCTCTCCATGACCAATTCGTCGCTGGAGTTGCCACTCACGATGTCGTCACCAATACCAACTCCGGCAGCCGGGTGCGGGGTTACCTACCGGAGAAAAACTCTCAAGACCGCGACAAACTAGCCATACTCCTCCACTTGCACGGTGGAGGATTTTGCATAAATGAACCTGATCGGTTGATATACCACCAATTCTACTCCCGGTTTGCCTGTTCAGCCCACGTCCCATGCGTCTCACCCTATCTCCGACGTGGCCCAGAGCACCGCCTCCCTGCCGCCATTAATGATGGCTTCTCTGCACTCCTCTTCAATCCGTCGCGAAAGGTGATGCCCATGAGCCGTGGCTTGAGAAACACGCCAGCTTCAACAGGATTTTCCTATCGGAGATAGCACCAGCGGAAACCTGGTCCATGAAGTGGTTGCAAGAGCCAAGAAGGAAAACAGAAACCCGCTTAGACTTGCCGGAGGGATACTGCTTCAACGGGGATTTCTCCGGTCGAAGCGAAGCGAGTCAGAGCTAGATAAACCCCAGTCACCATTTCTAACATGGGACATGGTGGACAAATTCATGAGCTTCGCATTGCCAGTTGGGTCCAACAAGGATCACCCGATAACATGCCCCATGAGCCCCAGAGCTCCGTCGCTTGATGGAAAATAATGGCTTAAAACTGCCAGGGTATTGAGAATTTCTTGTGAGTTAACTATAATTTGAAAGAGATCATAAAATATCACTCGCCAAATTTGGTGTTCTTAATTAAAACAAAAAATTCCAATGATCGTGTGAAAAAATGGCTAAGAGTTGTGACCTTTTGAAGACTTTTATAGTGGAGCTAGTTGGTATGGCATGCGGTCTCTCGCTTCGGCGGAAAGAAGTTAATATGCAGATTGAGAATTTTGATAATTTTTTAATTCATGGGAAATGGTTTGACAATGGTCTAAATCAAGATTGGCATTTTGTGAGAGTGCACATTTATCATGAGCAACATGTTAGAGGTAATCAATACACAGATCTACATAACATTATTGCTACAATAGGTAGCCCCTTATTTGTTGGTAGTGACTTCAATGAAATTTTACATGGTAATGAAAAGGAGGGAGTGCCTTTCCATCCTACAATGGGTAGCAATCTTCATCATTACAGAATATGCAAAAAAGAGAAGAAGAGAAATTTACTTGGAATAATAGAAGAGATGGTGCTCATAATATTCAACAAGACTTGAACTGGCATATCATAAACGTGCATTCGCTTCAAAACTATCCTAATGATTCTACTATTCTGTTGGATAAAATTGCAGCTGATCATAACCCCTATTCTGATGCAGGCTATTAAGGATAGCCCAAACCAAAACACTTTTTTTGTTTTGATGCAGGATGGAAAGATAACTCATTAGTCAAAGCAATTATTGAATATGCATGTGAAGAGGAGGTTAGTGGTTCAAAAATATTTCAAGTATTTTCCAAGCTCAAAAAATGCAAACATAAGCTTGTAGAATAGAGTAAGAGGAATTGGCCAAATTCAAGGAAGCTTATTAAAGAGCTATAGGAGGAACTAGCCTTTTTGATGCACCTGCCATTTTACTAAAAAAAAGCTTGCTAAAGCTTGGAGAGATGAAGAGTCATATTGGAAGAGCTCGAGTTAAGTAGCGTACATGGCATTAAACTACTTCTACAATCTATTTTCTTCCATAACTTTTGGGGATGTAGACAAGGCATTCGAGAAATTTTCAACCAAAGTTACAAGTAGCATGAATAGTCGATCGGTTGCCAAGACCAGTGTCCTTAAATGAGTTACGTAAAGCTGTTTTTTTCGCTGACTTTAGCTGTGCTCCAGGCGATGATGGTTTTACTAGCTTATTCTTCAAAAATTATTGGGATATTATAGGATAAATTTTTTTGCAATCCGTAAACTTTTCTTAAGTAAGAAAATGCTGCGAAATATCAACCATAAAAATATTTTTCTTATTCCTAAATGGCCAAACACAAATAATATGACACAGTTGAGACCAATCAAATTATGCACAATTATTTATAAAACTCTAACTAAAGTGCTAGTAAATAGAATAAGGGGTTTGATGGGAAAAATTCTTAGTGATAATCAATGTGTATTTATCAAAGGGAGGCACATTTCAAACAATATACTAATAGCACATGAGATGATGCATTACTTGAAAAATAAGAAAAATGAAATGAGTAAGGCATATGATCATGTGGAATAGTCTTTTCTGTTTGCAGTGATAAAAAAAATAGGCTTTTAAGTAGAATAGATAAAAATGATTTACCAATGCATTGGTACAATTTCTAATTATGTTATTTTAGAAGTTGAATCCTTTGGATTGATAAAACCTTCAAGGGTATTGCGTCAAGGTGATCCCCATGTCTATTTTTATTATATGCCAAAGACTACTTTTTCTTTTACATAATGCAGAAAAAAAAAAGAAATATTTTACTGGTGTAAAAATATCTAGAAGAAGTCTATCAGTGTCACACTTATTCTTTGTAGTGATTCAATTTTATTTTTCCAAGCATCCCCTGAGGTTTGCGGTGAAACATGTAGAATACTACAGTTATACGAAAACATAAGTGGCCATAAGGTGAATTTAACCAAGTCTGCAATTTTTTTATCTTACAGTACACCCCACATATTTAGACATTAGTTAGCAAACTATTTGGGAAAGGCAAATACAGATATTTGAGATTACCGTCTTTTGTTAACAAGTCTAAATATGAGACATTCAATTATATAAAACAATGGGTTGAGCAAAGAATTACTAGTTAGAAAGAAAAACATTTGTTACATGTAAGGAAATTAATTCTACTCAAATCAGTCAACAATGCACTTCTTATTTATGCTACATCTTGCTTTATTTTGCTTATTAAATTATGTAATGAATTCACGAGTATGATGAGACAGTTTTTTTGACATGACAATAACTCTAGAATTGGTTTATGTTAGACAAGATGGAAAAAATTGTGTAGAAGCAAGAAGAAAGCCGACCATGGATTAACAGACTTGAAAGTTACTAATTTAGCCTTGATAGCTAAGTTGGCTTGGTGTCTATCTTCACACTCCAACTTATTCTTGTGCAAATTCTTCAAGGCAAAATACTACCCAACTAATCACTTCATGAAATCTAGCTTGGGCATTAATCCATCATGGGGCTGGAGGAGTATAATGGCAAGAAAAGAGGTGATTAATCAAGGCTGCAGATGGCGGGTACGGAGAAATTCCATTTTGCTAATCTTCGGCTCACCTAATTGGCTTCCAAGTAATAGATTGGAGAGAATCTTTGGCCCCTCACACAGGTCAAGAAACAACAAGATGGTAAGAGTGCTAATTGACCCAGATGGGGCAGTGGGTGGAGAGCAAACTTCATGAAATTCTTGATAATGATACAGTAGCATCAGTCACAGGCAAACAACCACAAGCAAAGGATGATGGGATGGTGTGGTGTCATAGCAAGGATGGGTCATACTTGGTTAGAATTGGATATGAAGTGGCGATGGAAATTCTCTACTCGAACACCAGCAGCCATACGGAGGGACATGTAGTAGCCAGGTGTACGCAGCTATGGAAGCTGAAGATGTAGGAGAAAATTAAGCTTTTCATGTGGCGCGGCATACAAGACGCTCTAGCTTCTGAGCCGAGCCATCATCTTACTCGATGAGGGATGCCCGATGTGCGACGCTGCTAAGAAATCAATCTATCATCTACTGGTTACCTACAAACATGCCTGGGAGATGTAGCAAAGAAGTGGACTGACAGAATTCATGAACAAATGCAAATCAGAGTCTCGTGGAATGGTGGATAGAGTTGGTGAAGAATCTGGGAACCAACGCAGCAAATAAAGGGAAGACTGAATTTAATTTGCATGCTACATGCTATGGTATTGGTGGAAAAACAAGGATGATAAAATTTTGAACAACACCTGTTAGTACTCCATTCAAATTTTACAAAAAGCTAAAGCTATGTATAAAGAGGTTTCTAATTTGAATGGAGACAATTGGTAATATATTCAGTTATCTAATTATCTATTGATATAATATTTAGATATTACAAATTTTTTTTTTTCTATATACTTGAGTTGTTCTCATTCTTATTGAGAAATTAAAGTTGCATTTTTGGCACACACAAAAAAGTAAACAATTTTACTCTAGAATAAAATAAATATAATAAAAATTCTATACTATTCATTAATCTAATATAATATTGAGAGCTTACAAATTTTTAAAGAAAAAGATTAAATGAAATTTTTAAATATTTTGTTAGCATCAATTTTCTCCGGTAATCATGTCTCGTGTGAAAACAAATTGTAAGGACTAAGATGTTATATTTTATTTAAAAACTTCCTAACAAACAAACAAACAAAAATTTACCTAACTCTTATCCACTTCTTAATTAATAAGAAAAAATCTTGAGGTTCCCAAGCAAATAAAATATTTTAATTTTAATATATAAGGGAACTTCACTACCTTTTCCACGCGAAAGTTAGGGAATTGAATTATTTAACTCGGCAGAGTTGGTATCATAGTCAATAAGATTTATATTTTAATTATTTATATTTAAAATTTTACAGTTAATATTAAGAGAGAATTTATATATATATATATATATATATATATATATATATATATATATATATATATATATAAAAACTTTTGTCGGTACAATGTCAATTCCACCTTTATCTTATCAGATGCTACTGTGCTCAAAATACAGTAGGGATCCATTCTCAAGTAAGAGAGAGGGAGGAAAAAGAAGGTTGAAAACAACTTTATCAAGAGAATGGATCTCCTATTGTGTTTTGAGTACAGCATCGCGTACTGTGCTTAAAACGCAGCCAAATGCATGGTTTAAGTTTTTTTTTTTTTTATAAAGTATTACAGTGGCTGCGTTTAGCTGTGTTTTGAGCACAGCACGCTTGTTCACACTTCCACTCATCATAGTTTGTCTTTGTCCCTTTCTATAAAGCGGACCAAACCCTTTGCACACCCAAATCACTTTCTTTTCATTATCATTAATTACAGTCTCTAATACCTAGCCATGCATAGTCCAAGACAAGAAGCTTGTGGATGCGGTGTCCGGTTGGCCCAGGCTCTATGACGACGGTTCAGGCTATTTGTTAGCAAAGGAATGGGTCATGGTTTTTATCTGAACAAAATTGCAGCAGACACGGATCCAAATACGAGGGCCCATAAGAGGCTCTCACTGAAAGGATCAAAGAATTCATCAATAATCACTGAATTTCTTTTTATTTTAAAAACATATATATATATATATATATATATATATATATATATATATATATATATATATATTGTCCAAATTTTAACTCTGTTAAAAATATTTTACGAATATAATATTTTTATTAATATATATTTGAATATATTAAATGAAAATTTTAAAATTATTTAATTAACCCTCTAATTTCAAAAACAAAAAAAAGGAGATTGCAGTGGTTCAGCAGCAGGGTGAGTTTGGACGATGAACTTATTAACTCTGGACAAGAGTTTCCTCTGCTTGACCTAAAGAAGGAAAATTATAGCCACTCAAATAATATGCTCTTAATTCAGAATGATTTTCCAATTTTTTATACCATTTTTTCAATATATATATATTTACTGATGACAATAACAGTTGAAAGTTCAAAAACAACAAATATGCAAATCTTAAAGATTTCACATTAAAGAGAGTTTTATTTAATGTGCTCCAACTTGGAATGGTGTTCCGATTTCTCATATAAAGCATTGTGGAGTACTTTTTCCTTATTTATAGGTATAAATATGCACAAACATGAAAGTCCTATAAGAATTACCTCAACTTTTATTCTTTTAATTAATTATTTTAATAGTGATAATCTATTAGAAATGTCTTAAATTATAGCTTAATTTAGAGAATTTACTTTAAATTTTTAATTTGTTTATAAAGAGAGTTTTAGATTATATTTAATAAAATTAATTAAAAATTAAAAAATTAATTAAAATTTTATAAATTATAATAACATATAGTTTATAAATTTTTAACTAATTTAAATTATTTTATTGAAGCATGGCCTTGAGTCATTTACAAAAGTTAATATCAAAAGTTAATAGTTAAGAAAATTCAAGGTCAATACCTAGCAACGATGGAGTTTTGTTATGTATTGCAAGATTAGACGCATTGTTATAAATATTAATTTTATATATCAATTTTTATGGATGTGGAGCCATTTGTTAGCAAAGGAATGGGTCTCTATCTGAACAAAATTGCAGTGGACACGGATTCAAATAGGAGTGCCCACACAGAGGCTCTTACTGAAAGGATCAAAGAGTTCTTCAATAATCCCTGAATTTTCTTTTTATTTTAAAAACGTATACATTTGTCCAAATTTTAACTCTGTTACAAATATTTTTAAGAATATATTATTTTATTAAATTTTAAATATATTTAATAAAAAAATTATTTAATTAGCCCTCTAATTTCAAAAAAAAAAAACCTTTTACGACTCTCCATGATTTTTGTGATTTGTTATGTTTCGGATCACGTGTTCCTTCTGTGCAAAGCGCGACATCTTGGAAGTTGGTTGATGAAAAATGAGCACACGATGGGTCCAACCCAATTTACGTAGGCCCAATCGACCACTATTGGATGATTTTTCTGGGTGATTTTCCATCGGGTGGTAGTAAGGGGTTGGAAGCTTTGAGCAGGTTGTGATGTATGGCTTGCAAATTAGGCCAAGTCAAATACGACATTCAATAATTTTATTTGTTTGAATAGAAAGCTTGCATTTTTTGTCGTGGACAGAGACAAAATAGCCATGTGAAACTCACCTATTTAAGGCACTTAATGCCATTCACTTTCATTTTGTACCTTGCATTGAAAAAGAACACAACACAATAATGTATAATTTTTTGTGCACGCGAAGATGGTGACGAAGTAATGAAATCGGAGACTGTGACCAAGGCTTCAATTGACAGAACCAAATGAGATTGATAGAGATTTTGTAAGATGACCGTTGTGTAAAATGAAAGAGCTGTGAGCTCATTCAGCCTCCTAGTGGAAAAGAAGAGCAGAAAGACAGAGAAGAGAAGAGAAGGAAGATTTTAAGAAAGCCTTGAGAAGAAATAGAAGCAGTCCTTTTTAATGGAACCAGAGCAGAGAATGCTTGTGATCTATTTGATTTAGAGGAGAGATATAAGAGACTTCTTAGAATTGAACTCTTCATTTTATAGGAGTACCTCACGAATGCCAAGTCATTCAAGCAATTTAGTATCATCCGTGCCGATTTTGTGAATTGGTGTTGGGTCCAAAGGGGAAAAATAGTGGGAAAATTGTTTTTTTTTTTCTTGACTTTTGTTTTGAATAGTATTTTTTAATCGATTAATTTTTATAATTAACTTTTAATTGATCTTTTTACTATCTAAATAAATATTAACTCTAATGTTACCTATATTAATAATATGAGATTAAAGTATATAAAAAAGAATAATATTTTAATAATTTTATATAATTATCGTTAAATTAACATTTAATTTAGATAATTGAGAGTTAAATATAATAAAATAAATAAATTAAAAATAATTACATAAACTAGTTGATTGAAAGAAAAATTATAATTACATATAAAAATCAAAGTAAAAAAATTATAATTCTTTAAAAATAATATAAATTTTAGAGTGATGTTTGTATACTTTTGGTGCCAATTTAACCCAATCTTCCATGAGCTTTACACCAAATAGTGTGGAAGGTGGGTTTCTCTATAATATTTTTCACCTGTTTATTTTTTCATTTGACTTAAATTGAGACGAAATTATTAAATTTAAAAACTAATTATAATATTATTTAATCAATTGACTTGTTAATTATTTCTCATTCAAATACGTGGATTTGACAATGATCATCTTTAAATGTCAATTATTATTATTATTATTATTATTTAGGAGAATAAATATTACAATTAAATTAGTGCATATTAAAATAAATAAATCAAATTAAATTATTTTTTAAAAAAGAGAAATCAAAATGTAATTAAGTCTAAAATTAACATAGAGCGATCATAATTTATGAAATTAATTTTCTCCCGAATATCATTTTCAAACACCATTAAGAAAACGGCGCCGTTAACACTTGAATCTTCTTCTCGGGAAAGAGAAATAAAAATCTTTTAAACACCAGTAAAACACGGCGCCGTTTTCTTCTGGTCGCTATACTTATAAAGAGCGCCCTCACTTTGGTTTCAGCCAAGCCAGTCACCCACTTCTTCCTTTTTTCAGTAAACCTCTCTTTTCTTTGGAACCAACACTTCCTACTCCTTATAGTCATGGTTGGCGGGAGAAAGGTCGTTGAGGATGTCTCCGGTTGGCTCAGAGTTTTTGATGACGGCACAGTAGACCGGACCTGGACTGGTTCTCCTCAGTTTAAATTCCTCATTGATCCGGTATCTCCCCACGATGAATTCATCGACGGAGTAGCCACCGGAGACTTTGTCATCGACAAGGTTTCCGGTCAGCGTGTCCGGATTTATCTACCGGAGGAGAAAACCAGTGGCAGCGGCAAAGATAAAATGCCAATTCTCCTCCATTTTCATGGTGGCGGCTTCTGCATAACCCAACCCAACTGGTTCATGTACAGAAACATTTACTCCCGGTTCACCCGAACCGCCCAGGTCATTTGCATATCGGTCTACCTCCGGCTCGCCCCAGAAAATCGTCTTCCGGCAGCCATTGATGATGCTTTCTCTGCCCTTCTCTGGCTCCGGTCAGTGGCCAAACGCCAGACAAACCACCCATGGCTGGTGGATCGCGCCGACTTCAGTCGGGTTTTCCTCATGGGCGACAGCTCCGGCGGAAACCTAGTTCACCAGGTAGCTTTAAGAGCTCAAAAGCAAGAACTAACCCCACTGAGACTCGCAGGCGGGATACCGGTCCATCCGGGATTTGTCAGGTCGAGGAGGAGCGAGTCCGAGACTGAGAACCCGGAGTCGCCGTTTTTAACGTTGGATATGCTGGACAAGTTGTTGAGCTTGGCATTACCACTTGGAAGCAACAAGGATCACCCTATAACGTGTCCTATGGGTGAGGCGGCGGCGCCGCTTGACAGCGTAAACTTGCCGCCGTTTCTGGTATGCGTGGCGGAGATGGACATGATGGTAGATACACAGATAGAGTACTACGAAGCCATGAAGAAGGCTAAGAAGGAGGTGGAGCTGTTTGTCAGCAAAGGAATGGGACATACCTTCTATTTGAACTCAATTGCAGTGGAAGTGGATGCAAAAACCGCCGAACAAACCGAGCGTCTCATTGCAAAGATCAAAGAGTTCATTGATAGCCACTGACTAAATTAAACCAATATTTGAATGAATAATCAAATTAATTAATTAGCGGTGGTTCTATATTATGTGGGAAATACTAGTTTGAAGGTATTTTGATATTTTTGTTTAAATTTATTATCTTTTCTTAATTTTAATTAAATTAAAACATATTTCAATTGAATAATTTTAATCTTATTATATATAGAGATGCAAATCGTTGATTGCTTCCATTGATGTATTTTTGATAATTTTATTGTGTTAGTTGTTAATATTCTTCTTGATATATGTGTGTGTGTATTCTTCTTGATACGTGTTTGTGTGTATTCTTCATGATGTGTGTGTGTGGAGTTGCAACTCTCTCTAATCATTAAATTGTTGCAATGTCCCACTTCTTTTTGTTTTGTTGCAATGTCCCACCTTCGGCGGGAACCTAGTTCACCAGGTAGTTTTAATTTCACACGTTTCACTTCTTTCAGACCTTAGGTTCTGCTCTCTCTCAATTTCATCTCTTCGCCTCTCGTCATCGTCTTCCACCTTCTTCTAACTCTAGCTATCGGCGACCATCGTCTTCCATGGATGGTGCCAACAGAGAGTGCGACGTGGTTAACCTCTTCGCCCAATTATTTGAATGAAACAACACAACGTGACACATTAGATGACTAAATAAAAACCCAAAACAATAATGAAATAGTCGTGTTCCTTGTAATCCATTGAACACTAACACATGGGCAACTCCACGGGCAACACACCCACTTGCCCTTGTGATCCAAGATCAATGCAATCAATATTATCGTTGTGGATAATTGGATATGTTTTCGTTTTTATTTTTATTCCCAAACCGAAAATGTATAACCCTTTTTTGTTTTTAAATATAACTATTTCATGATCCCGATAAAATCTCAAAGAGCTTGACTAAAAATAGCTTGTTCTTAAAGAGTGTTTTCTATATTTTTGGGTTGAATGAGAATATGCTTAGCTCCAAAACCAAAGGGGATTTGGGGTTTTGCCCCTTTCATATGGAAAAGGCTCAAGAAATTGCGGTTTGAAACTCCCCAGCAATTTATCTGTCCTCCAGGTAAGTGAAGCTCTGCTTTTTGGATTTTAAGTTTCACTTCCAAACTACTTCCATTTTTCCTAATATTCAACCTTTGTAATTTTCAGGCAAACGCATCAACTTGCGTTGGCTGAGTGCTATGGAAGACGGTGGTTACTGGCGGCTAGAGTTGGAAGAAGATGATGAGAGGCGAAGAGATGAGATTGAAAGAGAGAGATGAGAGAGTTTGGAAGAAGTGAAGTGAGTGTCGAATTGAAAATTAGAAATTAGAAGAAGAAAAAATTAGAATGGGTTAAAAAAAGTAAAAGTGTAATTTAGTAATTTTATGGGCTTCAAAATTAAAATTAACATGAAATTGGACAGCAAGGCGAAAATTGCAATCAAAACAAAGGAGGAGGGACATTGCAAAATTTTAAAGATTAGAAAAAAAGTTATAATTACACTCGAAAGTCATGGTGGCAAAATGCTATTTCTCTTATTTTTTACTTTTTAATGTCAATAACTATCTTTTTATTCTTTCACTAATTACCACTTAACACGGTAATAATCATTTTATAAATAATGGATAACTTTGAATAATAATTATTTAAAAAATAATTAATAATTTTATTTATTAGGTAAAATAAATAAATGAAAAGTGTATATATATATATAAAAGTTTACGGTATTAAAAAAAAAGTAATTATACTGTCTTAAATAAAATGAAGGGAGAGAAAAAAACACGATTTGATTTTTAGGTTCAAGGCTCCCGGCCATTCTGGGGGTCAGCAGCCAGCCAAGTCTACGTTCCGAGTTTGGGGGTCCAGGCTCAAGTTTGGTGTAGGCTTGTTTGTATTTGGTAATTGTTGATGCCATTGCCAACTATGGTTACAAAATCATTAAAAGATCAGAATCAAAAGTAAGGTGAGAAGTTTGAGAACTCCACAATGGGGATTTAGGTGTTCTTGTAAGGGGCGTAGGAGAAGACACCAGAGGATCCTTTTGCTTCCCATTGGGGGCTCCCTCTTCTAAGTTGATGAATCAAGCATATTGCGAATTCTAGGTATTAAAGGTGAATATAATTAAATTTAATTAAAAAATAATTATAAATGAATCGAACTAAATTAATTAAATTTATATGACCAAATTTTTAAAAAAATTGAGTTTAAACAACTAAATTAAATATAATTTTTAATAAATTTTCTTAATCACAATTTAACTTAACCAATTAAATCTAATCTAACTAAATTTAACTTACATAATTAAAAAAATTTGAATAGTTTAAAACTTCAATGATAATTTTTCAACATGACCAACTAACCAACCAATCCGATGATCACCCTAATTAGTACATTTAATCCAATATATAGGAGGTTTTAGCCTAGACTTAAAACTCAATATTCCTACTAAGTTATCAACACAAATTTTTAAATTTTCATATTTGATATACCCATGCATGCATCTGTTAAATAAGATTTCAAATGTTCAAAAAACTACAATTCTCAAGTACCAAGCACCACTTACATTACAACTTATATAATAATCTGTTTCCTTGACATTATGTAATAACTCGACGATTAGATGAAGAGAAAAATAGACATAAATGATCATGTTATCTTTTTATAATTATTTGTTTTATGTCTATTTCTCTTTTCAAACACATGCGAAAGAATCTCATCCCTAGGCAATGCCTGTGCTGGAAACTGTAATTTTCAAAGGCAATTTGCACATGCAATGTTACAACATTCAGATTTCAGACACAATGTAGACATTCTTATCCCAATCCAAAAGTACCCAAGATAAAATATTTTGCACTTCTCAGTGCTTTGATATGCTAGTCATTAGAATGGAAGATAATCTTCAGGAAAACTCTTAAGGAAATCAAGAAATGCTTATTTAAGCTAACGATAGGAATATGTAGGGCCAGCAAAAGAGTAACGAGATGAAACTGGGACAGGTGCAGCTTCTGGCTTTGCTCCATTATGGTGCTGAGTCCTGTTATAATCTGACAAAGCATCAGCAGCATATGTAGAGTATAGTCTATCTTGAGCAGTTCCCGTCCTTTGCAAGCTTTCAGCCCCATTCAAGGTCCTTCCACCAACAAAATAGGAACTTGAAGAGATATCCTCTCTCCTCGGCATATAGGGTTCCCTTGATGAAGAACCATAGTGATAGCCATGATACGGATCACTTGCATAGTCACGTCTTGCACCATGACCGTATGCCAGATATTTACTCTCAATCAAACGAGGATCAGTGTGAACACTTTCTGCATGTGCAGGAACATTATCCCTGTACATAGGGTCCAGGTGATGAAGGCGCTGATCTCTCTGATAAGGTTCCAGTATAGGATTAAGATGAGATGGGGGAGGAGCAATACTTCTATCACCTTGTAGACCGTAAGTTCGATATTCCTTTTCAGTAAGAAATAAATCACGAGGAACCTCCTCTCTCCGTTCAATTCGGTGATCCCTTTCATGAGAAGGCACATTATAACTATTTGCATGACTATCTCGGGCAGGTCTTTCCCTGTGTGAATGTGGCCTTGATCCCCTACTATCATCAACAACTTCCCTATCCTGGATTATCACTTTTGGAAGGGTCTGAACAGGCTGCAAAGTAGAATGAACATCTACTGGTCGGAAAAGTTCTGTGAGCTTCCTCACCTGAAACAGAATATTTGAATATAATCAATTATAAGAATTACACAAAATCACAGACACCCACCAGAGGCATCATTTGATTCTCACTTGTCTGACAGAAAGTTCAGTTTTGAACTTGTTCTTTTCATTATAATTTTCCTTGATGGCCCCTTTGAAAATGCTCTCAGGTAGTGGGAAACAATCCTTGTCAATGTTGAACCGCACCTGCAGGTCTGAGCCATCAGTACATACATTTTGATAAAAGAGAGACAAAAATCTCAGGAAAAATCAGGTAGGAACAGAAATAGGGGAGGGACAAAGTAACCTGAACAGGAAAGGAACCACCAAAAGCTCTTGGTTCAAGTTTCAGGCCACCAGAAGATGATGCTTTGTAAATCCCATACAACAGCTTAAGATCAAAATCATAAAGAAATAGCTTGAGCCCAGGATTAACTCCAAGCACAACATCCTTTTTACCAGCTGAAACACCCATGACACGATAACGGAAACAATCGGGCTTTGTCTTTCCATTGCACATAAAGATTAAGCCGCCAATCTTTTCTCCATTTTTCTCATCTGATTGACTCTTCTCCACTCCACCAAGCTTATCTTTGTTCCTTTTACTTGTTGCATCCTTGTTTGGCTCTTTATTCTGCCTGTCCCTCTCCTTATTCTTCTTAGCCCTCTGCACCTCCTCCTCTGGCTGTTCATCAGCAGTTCTCTTCTGTTGGCTGTCTTGTGAAATTTGTTTCTCAAAATGCTCTTCTTCATTGCGGAAAGTTGTTGTGTTGCCCACCAATTTCTTGATCATCCTCCTTTGTTTTCCCTGAATCAGCTGAGCACCTCTATTCTTAAATTTGCCAGCTTCAGATTTCTTCACAATTTTTGAGTTAGCCTTTATCAACTGCTGGGTATTCTTGTCACTTGACTCTGGTTTACTAGATCCTTCAGGGGGATTCTCTGCATCCTTCGACTCTGGTTTACTAGATCCTTCAGGGAGATTCTCTGCATCCTTCTTGCTATTATCTTTTTCTGATGACTCAGGTTTAGAAGACACATCTGGAGGACTCTTGGTGTCCTTCCCGTTTTCTTCTTGCTTCTTATGCTCAGTGATCCCCTGAGAACCATTGTTCTTTTTGGTCTTAAATTTACCGGCCAGAGATTTCTTCACAATTTTAGATTTAGCCTTTAATGATTGTGGGGTATTCTTGTCACTTGACTCTGGTTGACTTGATCCTTCTGGGGGATTCACTGTATCCTTCTTGCTGTTATCTTTCTCTGCATCATCTAGAGTTTTCTCAATGTCCTTCCCACTTTCTTCTTCCTCCTTCTTCTCAGTGTCCCCTTGAGAACCTTTATCCTTCTTGGCCTTAAATTTACCAGCCTGAGATTTCTTCACAATCTTAGATTTGGCATTTAATGATTGTGGGGTATTCTTCTCACTTGAATCTGGTTGACTTGATCCTGCAGGGGCATTCTCTGCATGCTTCTTGCTGTTATCGTTTTCTGATGACTCAGGTTTAGAAGACACATCTGGAGGATTCTCAGTGTCCATCCCGCTTTCTTCTTGCTCCTTATTCTCAGCATCCCCCTGAGCACCTATATTCTTTCTGGTCTTCAATTTACGCACTGGAGATTTCTTCACAATTTTAGATTTAGCCTTCAATGATTGTCGGGTATTCTTGCCACTTGACTCTGGTTGACTTGCTCCTTCAGGGGCATTTTCTACATCCTTCTTGCTGTAATCTTTTTCTGATGACTCAGTTTTAGAAGACAAATCTGGAGAATTCTGAGTGTCCTTGCTTTCTTCTTGCTCCATATTATACATGTACCCAAGCACAAAAGCTTCCAAAGGAAAATGTTACTGCATGCGATAAAGAAATTAAACAACTTTTTTACATTCTACGTTAACCAGAAAGAGCAAAACAATTCATTTGAAGAGGTTAAGATTGGGAAATAGAAAAAGGGAATGAGAAATAGTGCTTCAAAGAACAATTTGACCTAAAAAATTAATTGTGGGAAAAAGGTCCAAAAATGGTATTTATAACTTTAACAATACCCTTTAAAAGGACAGAATTATAACTGCTAGTACAAAAACAAATCCGTACTTTATAAGGAAAAATTAATAAAAGAATGAGAGTGGTGAAAATCTAACTTTGTCCATTTGGTCAAGGAACTAAATAAAATTTTGAAAAAACACTTCACCCTGAAGCCTAAGTTATTGTAAGAAGACCCAAAAATGGTATACAAAACATGAATAAAATTCACTGCAGTGTGCAGTCAACTCCTAAATTAATTGACACTGTCTAGCTATTTAAGGAACTTCTCAAGTTAAGATTTGCAGATATACAAGAATGGCCAAGAAAAAAAACATATATATACTAGATTACTAGCAGTAACAACCAGAGGAGCATGGATAATTAGTAGATATCATTTTAATCAACTCTGTAAATTGGATTGTAAAGTCTGTTCCCCCTGATTAACAGACCTTAGAACAACCCAATATACCAAGTAGAAATTTTTTGGGCGAAATAAGAATGCTATCATGTGCAATAAATGAATGGAGACCACAAAAGAAAGACATTATGTTACACAGTTAGTAAAAAAAAAAAGAAGTTAAACAACATAGGCACGAGGAAGAAAGGAAAGGAAGAAATTACAAGGATTTTAAACTCCAAAAAAAAACTTCAATTCAATGAAGAAAAAAAATGTTTTAACTGCATGTCAAAAAGAAACTTATGCATACATAAAAATGCTGCATGACATGAGCACAACTCAGAATACCAAAATCTCAATGTCATAACCTGATCTCCCGCAGTACTTAACTACACCTAGGGGCTGCTTGGTAGAGGGAATTTTTTTTAGTAGCTTCTTTTTCCCCTCTCAGGACAACACAAAATGTGATCGTGGTATAAAAAATGCGGACAAACCTTATCTGACCCAAGGGTTATGTAGAACATTTCAGTGGTGATAACGAACTATGATTATGTAGAACTGGACTCAAAATCTGAGTTTGAATCCTTTCTGACTCAGAGGATTCATTAGGGTATGGTGATAAACATGACACTGATTTTAAGGCAAAGGATGGAAGTAGATTGCTTATTTGAGAGGATACAGGGGGAGATGGCAGACATTCCGGAAAAGCCAGTTAGTTTTTAAGGGGGAGAATACTTTCACTGGGCTCCGCTTGTTAAGGATAATGCACAATATGGGGAACTTTTTCTTCATACTATTTCTGTGTCTTGTAAGTATATCAACATTATTCCAGTGAGTTATGTTGAGACACAAATTAAAGCCTTGATGATAAGTGATAACAAGGAATCATTCTGCTAATCTTAATTAAAATTCATCTTTATCTCCAACAATAGTTCTGTTTAATTCCTTCTTCTGATCCCCAAATCTTTTCACAAGTATCAGAATGAGTGCAAGTATTCTAGTGTTGGCATTTTACCCACTCTAATCCACAATCATTCTATCACCCAAGTGAATGGTCCCCATAAAGGTAATGTTGCAAAGGAAACATGATAGTTTTTGACTGTCCAAGTGATGAGGGAAAGCCAAGATCCACAGCCTCTGGTGCAACAAATGGGTATCAAAGTTCTTATTCCATTGGATGTTGAAATGATTACTGGAGTCTGCCTAAGGATTTATGTTCTCAAAAAACAATGGGTGTTTAAAAAAAAGATGCAGAAACTTGCTGCATCAGTGAACTGCGTATGTTCAGAGGGTAGGGGAAGAGTGCGCCCATGAAGATACTTAGTCAAAATGTTAGAGAAATGGGAAAACTTAAGGAAAAAAAAAGAGGAAGGCTAATGAGGTTATCTAAAGGACTATGCTGTATATATTTATGCTTCAAGAGACTAAATTGGAGGAGATAGCTTGTTAATCAAGAGTATATGGGAGGTGAGGTTCAAGAAGTGGGAGTGTTTTCCTTCAAGAGGGACCTCAGGAGACATAAAGATCGACACAGTTCAAGAGGCTTTTCAATGTCTGCGCTTATGGATATCAGAGGCAGGGGACAGTGGTGGATTATTTAGATAACAGTCTTACAAGGCCTAGGCTCCATACTTTGTTCATGGGTTATCCTTTGCCCCGGCTTCTGAGAAGGATCTAACAATGCTCAAAGATGAAAAAATCGTCCTAAACAATAAACTATCACTCCCTGCCTCTTCCAATAAGTTATACTTCATTCAAAATAGTGAAAAATATAACTTAGGTCAATGAAAAATAAACCCCAGAAGGTTGAAAAAACTATAACTTAGGTATATAACAAGAGGTTTTAGTAGAAACTGAGTTGACATGGAAGGTGGGAGCGAATGGGTAATGAAATAAACCCTACATTCACTGAAATCTAGTTTTAATTGTTTATACTTTATAATATTAGCATGACAAGGATCTGTGGCTGGCTAGCAGCTGCTTATCCAGCACCTTTCTAGCAAGAGTAAAAGGAACACTAAAAAAAACGCCGAACAACACCACTAGTCTTATAACCATTATAAACTGGATCCAACGCCAACCATTTCCCCCACATCATAAAATATGAAAAATAATAATAATAATTTGACACAGAGAAAACAAGGAATACCAAATTCTCCCAATATTTTACTACAGATACAGATTTGCTTTCAAAATGGACCAGCTTAGACGTTACCAGATAAAAACCCAGAATAAACAAAATTTGACATCATGCGAACCCTAAAAAACCAAAACTCGTAGAAATTCGTCTAATTTGTCTCATACCCTCGAATATTCCATCTAACCAAACATTTCAGTAAAATTCATCATCTAAACGAACAGAGGCACATCCACACACAAAAGGAAGCCGTAATCGAAAGAAGGAGAAAGAGATAGTACCCTCGAGAGCTGAACCGAGAAGAGAGAGAATACCCAGTGAAAATCTAGAGGAAAAATAAAGGAGCGCGCCGAGGGAGGAGTGGTTATGGGAGGATAGGTCGAAATGTGGAACAACAATTTAAGGCCCGTTTTGAACAAACGCTCTTGGCTTTTTTTATTTGTTTGGATAAGTGTTTTTGTTTTTTGGACGTAGTTTTGGACAAGTGTTTGGTTTGGGTTTAATTTGCATTTCCCTTTGCTGGGCCGAAGGGTGAATCGCATTGGTTGGTTTTATAAAAAATAGAAAAACAAAATCTGTAAAAGCTAGTTTAATTTTAAATTTAAAAAACTTAAACTATCATTTTAAATTCTAAAATGTGTTGATTATTATTTTAGTTCTTTAAATTTATTTTTTTATAATTTATTTTAAATTTTTTAAAATATATTATTTTAGCTTTTAATGTTAAATCAAAGAGATTAATATGAATTAGTACTTTAATTCTTGAATAGGTACAATTTTTTAATAAAATTAAGAATAAATTTAGTTTGAATTTCTTTGGAAGTATTTTTTTTTTATAAATTTCAAACTTTGATATTATAAAAAAATTAAATTTAAATTTCTTTATTATTTAAATTTGTGAGTTAATGTCTCTATTTTTATTTTTTATATCAATAATTTTATACAAAATATTATTATAAAATAAAGTAAAAATATTATTTTAATATTTAAAATTTGTAGTAAAATTTGATTTAATTTTTAAAATTTTTGTTGTTGAAATATATCTCTAAAGTTTCATAAACTAATTTTTTTAAAAAATAATATTTAATTTATTAAACTGTTCATATAAACAATTGATCTAATTAAAAATCTTTATATTGCTATGAAACGATGATATCTAATTATTATATTTTTAGTGATGCGTTGTTATTTTAAAATGATAAAAAAAAAATTAAATATTACTTCTTCTTCTTTTTGAGTAAGTTAATGTTAGAACTAAAAAACAAATACGTATAAAATGTTAAAAAAGGAGATAAATTTTAACTACCCAAATTAAAACTTTCTTAAGTGACTCGTGTGCCTTGCAAGAAATACTCATTTCTTCTTTAAACTCACAGCCAAAACGTTCTTCACGGTCTTCAACATCTTATGGGCGGCTATGTAAAGCTAGAATCTCTTTCACTTTTTTTATTGGCGCCCATCCAAAGCCAAAACCTACACCAGCCAGCGTCCGGAGATAAAGCAAGTGTCCGGGATCCACTCCTGCACTTTCACTTTCAATACCCGCAACCCATCTATCGGCACCAGAAACACCACCGCATTGACCCACTCATTGGTGCCAGAAACACAGAAGGAGCAACCGAGGTACTTTAATTTGCTGAATCCTTTTTCTATTCACACTTCCTCCTCATCAGGGCATTTGGACGTTGAGAGAAATAAAGAGAAACACATCTTGGGGAAGTTCAGTAGTAGCTGCTCATCTCAAACCCGGGCATGGCATTTTGGGAGTTTTTTCCTTGAATGAAGTTGAATATGAAAATGTAGAAGAGTTGAAAAATGAAGGGTGAAAATGGCAATCCAAATATACCTCGGTCTTCTAGGAGTATTTCCTACGAATTTTTTTTTTTTTTTGGTCACATTTTCAATGAATATTTACTTGAAGAATCAAATTCATATCCTTTTGTTGGTTCACCGTCAATATTTTATATAACTTATAATGCAATCTGGTTGAAATATTTTATAAATAATAGATTGATATATAATTAATTATTAAATTTAATTGTTATAATTTTATATAAAATGTGATAGATAGATTGCACAAAAAATTACATTTGAGTAGAGGCTTGACATACAACATTTTAACTATTAGTTTTTTTTCTATCACAAAATTGATTTGAGTCAGAAATTTTTTATTAAAGATAAATAAATAATTTATTAAAAAGATAAACAATATTTTAGTTATTAATTTTCTTTTTATTATAAAATTGACTGAATCAAAAAATATTTATTAACAAGAGATAATTAATTTTAAATTAATTATTAATTAATTTCTTTATACATTAAAACATCGTACGTTATAAGAAATTCTTAAATAGACTATTCAGACTATTTTCTTCATTCCTCTAATGTGAAAAAAATTAAGAATATTTAATAAGTTGTGAATCTTTCTATTTTCGAAATGATAAAAAAAAATATTGATAAAATTTATAACATTATTAGAGCAATAGATTCCATATATGCTCATTAAATTATATTTTAATTATTTTGATAAACTATCGAGATACTTTCAGCAATTTATAAATCAACAAAACTGGCAAATGGGTCGCATGTTTTTTGCTGAAATTTTGATGACGGGACTGACAAAAACATTCACTTGCAATAGTGTAAGAGATCGTGATCTTTCCTCCTTCTTCTTCTTCTTCTTCTTCTTTTTCAATAAAAGATATGCAATTTATTTAGAATTAGATAATTTTATTATTTGAGAGGAGAAACAGAAGAAGTCAAACAATTTATTATATATTGAGCATATTTTCCAGAACCATGCATATTATCACGATGGTTCTCGTCTAAATGCGAGGAGACGGAGGCTGGCAGCAAACACACCACCCTCCGTAGCACTTGTTGCTCAAACCGGGACACGTTCTAAAAGCACATATTTTGTTGCATTCTTCGTCCGAGCTACATCCGCCATTGCCGTCTTCAACGCCTTTGTTGTCTTGTGCTGTTGTTTTTGGTGCCAACCCTATCATCGTTATATACAATTGAAAAGATCACCAAAAAATTAACTTATGGCGAATTTTGCAAATTTGAAGATTAGCGAGAATTAATACTAACTGACATTGTAAGTTTAGAGTTTAAAATTGAAACAAAAGAGGAGGAGAGACGTCTGGGAGAGATGAGTTACCAGATGCGACGAGGAACAAAACCACCAAGCAAGCCAATTTGAGTGAAGCTTTCGCCATTTGAATGGGTTTTTTTTTTTTGGCTATTAGCAACGGAAATTTGTTGGTATTAAATCTCTATGTTGCATAAAAAATGTCTTCGGCTATATATATGTGTGTGTATATTAGAGACCTTCCCGACAGCAAAATCCTTTCATTGATGATATTCCATAAATTAAAATAATTAAATGGAATAATAATAATGAAATTAATATTTGATACGATATTGAGTTCAGTAATTATGGTAAGAAATCTTATTAATTTCTAACAAATTAATTGCATTTATATCCATATCACAAGTTTGTGAAATATGTTGCTATAATTAAGAGCAACTGACAATTTAAGAAAAAGCATCAAAATGATAAATGTTGGAAATTTTTTTAATTTTTTGTTCATTTAAAATTTCTAATTATTTAGAAAATACTTTTATTTTATAAATTCAAAATTTGTTCATCTTTGTTTTTAAATGAAAATGACATCAATGAGTGTAAACGAAGTTTATTTTTTAATTTAATTTTAAATTATTATGATATTTTTTATTTTATTTAATATTTATGCTTTGCTCTCTTTTAAAATTACAAAATTTTTTATTGGCTATTTTTCAAAAATATTAAAAAGTCCCACTTCAAAAAACAATTCTCTTAAATTGTACCAAATACATTCTTTTTTCTTTTTTCTTTTCTGATAAAGTATCAAACATTTTTTTAATTATGATTTCTGTTTTAAATAAAAATTAAAAATACAACAAGTAAATCAAAGAGATCCTATTATTCACATTTTCATTCCGGCCCGAAGCTATCAAATTTTTACCTATTTCATTAAAATCTTTAACGTAGCATCAATAATCTGCATTTATTCATATGCATGCCGATTATAAATATTTTTGCTAAAATAACGATGAATAATTTTAGAAAAAAAAATCCGATCATTAATGTTGGATTAATATGTAAATAATACGAAAATTTATTTCTAATAAATTGAATATATTTTTCGAACAATGGAAAAGTTTTTGAAAATGATGTACATAATCACGGGATGTTAAAATGATGTATAATATTATTACTAATAGCCTATTTCTTTTATTATGATTTTATAGTGTTATAATATAATTATTGAAATTAAACTAACGAATTTAATTTCCATATATATCATACTACTTCAATAAAACTCTGAATTTGTTCAAAATATAAATGAATTATATACTTCAAACAAAAGCTATTTATGATTTTTAAACTCATATAGTTCTATTGTTAAAATTCAAATAGAAAATATAATTGGTTGACTAATAATCATGTAACAAACTACAAAATAAAAATAAAAATAAAAAACTACAACAAAACAATCTATAATTTATCCTGATCTAAAATATAAGACATTTTGTATATATAATTTTCAAAGTTAAAATAAAAAAGAATGTTCGTGTATTTAATGTTAAGTTTGGTAAAAGTAATTTTTTCCAATATTTATCAAGAGTTTTATACTAATCATTGTAATAACTAATTTCTAATTAAGCTTTTTCTAAAACTTTGGTAAAATAAATTATAGTAATTAATTTTTTTTCTTTTTTTATAATTAAAAATAGTATAAGAAATGGAAACATCATTCCAATCCTAGAGTGTATTAGGCAAATAACAAATTGCATGTTGCGTGCATACTAAACAAACTTGAATAAATAAAAATTAATCACGTGGCTATGTTTAGGAGTGTTAAAGCGGATTGTGCGGGCTAGATATGACTTGCCAAAAAATTCTATATCAATTGGCCCGGTCCAATTTTATTTTTTTTAATTTTATATTTCGATACTTTATATAATTATGTATTATTTTTTTAATAATACAATGCATATAAGATAACACCAAAAAAAAACTTAATATATGAAAATAATACAAGTCTCTTCTTGAAGAAAATAATTAATTACTGGTTTTAAGCAACACTGCTTTTTTTTAAGGCACTTTGGGGTTTGTTTTGCAAGCTCAACATATCAAACATCGGTAGGTAAAATTGTTAATTTTAAATTAAAAATAAATAAATTATTTTCGAATCTGTGTCAAGATTTGTTTTTTTTTCTTTTTTTAAGTACGAAAAGTACGGATCTTAAGATAAATATGGTGGTTAAATTATTTATGAAATTCTTAAAAGGTGGAATGCTCATAAATGCCCATTTATTAATGTCGTATATAAAAATAGGAAATTAAAAGAAATCCTTTCTTTGCAAACTGTAAAGAAAATGTAGTATATAAACGTACAATAATTATTTTGTAAGAAAATCATTTTTTAAGTGTCACCTTTATTTATTTTTTAACTTCAAAGTGATTGTATTCTTCTAAGGTGTCCCAAAAATACTATATTAATGCACTATTCTAAATCATAAAAAAAATTGTCGGGCAATTGACTTAAAATAACTACTATAGTTTTTTAAATTGGTCTATTAAAAATTTAGTTTTTCAATTTAATTCTTCAAAAATTATTTCATTTTAAAAAATGTTCTCATGTTAACACCCTAAATATAAATTTAATAAATTCATTTTATTGATCAAATTAAAAACTTATATAAATCACATTTTCATCTTAAATTATATAAACTCTTACTTAAATTAAATAAGTTTGTTAATAGAGTGAATGATAAAATATTTCTTAAAACAAGGCAATATTTGAAAATTTTGAAAACTAAAATTACTATTTAGTCGTAATAAAAGTATAACAAAATTTATTAAGAAATACATATCAATTCGTTATTTTTTTGATAATTTTTGTAATTATATAATTATTTAAATAGTATGTTCTTGAGTAATTCTATCATTTATTTGGTTAAACTAAGAGTATGTTTGGCAAGTCAAATAAGTTAACTTATAGCGTATTTGACTAATTTATAAATTTGTTTGACCAAATTAGAGGTGTTTGGTAAACAAACTTATTTGAGTAGTTTATAGCATATTTTCATACGCTACTTTAAGTAGCGTATAGCTTATAGCGTATAGCTTTTATAATTTTATTCTTTTTTTATCCTTGTTATTTTATTCAAATTCTAATACTATTATACTTATGACCCTTGACGTAATTTATTGATCTTCAAGTTTTTTGTGTGCACTTTTTTTCTACTAATCAAGCGACACTTTCCAAAAGTGGATGAGTTTATATTCTTAGAATACTGATGAAAAATAATCACAGAATAAAAGAGAAAAAAAATTAAAACTAACAAATTATATTCTTATATTTTTTAGAATTACATAATAAAATATAATTACTAACAAAAAATGATAAATTTTATATAAGTATGTACTTTTATGTCATTTTATATTTATTAGCTAATTCAATAACTAATTTTACCAAATATTTTTAATTCAATAACTTAGTTTAACAACTTTCAACTATCAGCTAACAGTTTTCAGTTAAAAATTAACTTTTTAACTTTCAGTTAACTTATCAACTATTTTTGTCAAATATAGTCTAAAGCCAATCACATTAACAATAGCCCATAGTTTATGACAAAATAAGCATTAATCTAATTCAAATTCAAAATCCCAAAACATTACTATCCTAGTTTAAAAAAAAATTAAAAATTACTGAAAAAAATACCATTTTGAATATACAAAAATTTCGTGTATTGCTATTTTTTTAAGGAAAAAATTTAAAATAAATAAATGGAACGCAGAACAACTTGGCAGGTCACCTGGCGTGAGAAGCCAGTGGAACTAATTCTGACAGAGGAGTGGCCACCGGCGTAGGAACCGGCGACGGAGCCGGAGAGTTCCGACACAAAGGACACGTAGCGCTTAAGCGGAGCCACTCGTCCAAGCATTCCGCATGGAAGCAATGTTGGCACTCTGGGACGCACCGCACTGTATCGTTCTGAACGTACTCACACAAGCAAATGGCGCACGGACCGTGATTGGGCTTCGGAAGCCGCCGGCTTTCTCCCAGTATCACCTTCGGGTAAGCTTCTATCGTGGGCTTGTCCAGGCCCATAACGACCACTGCTATCTCGCCTGAGTTACCCGTGGCATGGCCTTGGCTGTGAACGTCGCTGTCGCTGTCATCGCCGCCGATATAGGAGGTACGGCGGCCAATCCGACGCCCGTTGGCCTTGATGCGGACGCAGGCGTAGGAGGCGAGCATGATGGTGGAGATGAGGACGAGGATGCTGACGGCGATGGCGATGCCGTAGCCAAGACCGACGCCGGCGGCGGATTGCGGCGGATCAGCGGTGGAGGACATGAGAGAGAGTGGGTGGGGAGTGGTAGTGAGAGTTTATAGTGAGAACTGAAAAAGTAAAGAGGAGACTTTATTGTGGGGAAGAAACAGTTGGGTGGTGAGGTCTACCGGATTCCGCGGGAAAAAATTAAATGGCTTTGGGAATTGAGACGCGGACGTTGTTTATGGGTGATTTATGTCTCAATTAGTGAAATGTCTCAATCTTAGCAGAAAAAATTAATTTAATAAAATAATAATCAGACAAAATAAAATATATATCATTTAATGATTTTATTTTTTTTAAGGACATTTAATGTTTTTATTAAAACTCACATAAAAGTATTTCATCTATATAAGATGTAAAATTAATTAAATAAATTACTTAATATGTAAATAATTAAATAAATTACTTAATATGTAAATAATTAAATAATATATATATATATATATATATATATATATATATATATATATATATAATTTTATTACACGTATAAAAATCTATACTTTTACGTGATATAATAATTAATAGTTATATATTGTTTTAAATAAAAAATAAAAAATAAAAATAATTATTATTAATATTATAAAATTAATTATAATAATTTTAAATATATTTAATAAGATAAATAAATTAATTTATAATTTATTTATTTAATTTATAAATTTATTTAATTAAATTAAAATTTTAAAAATTATATGTTACTTTAAATTATATATAATTTATAAGTTTTTAATTAATTTATAAATTTTAAATTAATTTATAATTATTTTTATTAAATATAATTTTTATTTTAAGTTAATAATTTTAAAAAATAGTAAAAATAGTGTTATTTAATAATAAAAATTAATAAAAATTAAATTATTTAAACTGATTAATTTTGACTTATTTTTATGATTTTTGACGGATTTTTTAGCTGGAGAATTTAAAATATCAAACTAAACTGGTGAAGAGATTGATTCACCGATTTTTTCAAACAATAGCATATGACTTTTTCTTTTTGTGAAAGAAAATATATTAATTAGAAAAAACAGTACAACAAACACCAACGTCCGGCGCAGAAAGACGGAACCAAACTAATTGAGCAGCCACAGAACCAAACAATAGTACCAAACAACAAACCAACAACTAGAATTCTATTTTGGTAAAAATTATAATAAAATTATTTATTTAATAATTTATGTTTTAAATTAAAATAAAATTGCCCTTTTTTAATAAATGCACTTCAATGTGAAAAATGTACCTCCCGAATTCATCCACTTTGGCCCCCACCACATCCCAATAGCAAGAAGATAATTATAAAGGAACTATTGTTTAATTCGTTATTTCAATTTTTTTTTTTAAAAAAATAAGTTGAAAACATTTTTTTTTTTGAAAAAAAATTATCATTAGTTCCCTCTCAAAGCTCAATATTCTTATAATCTAATTTTAGAGCTCTGTATTTTAAATTAATTTAAATTTGTCTGGGGAGTTGTATTATGGTGATATATGAGAAAGTTTAATCTAAAAATTATGATTTAAATGAAAATAAAATCATTATAACAAAAATACAATCAATATTAAAAAAAATTATTACATAACACATTCTTAATAAATTAAATATTATTTATAACTTTAACTAAATTTGTAGATTGTTATGTTACTATTAATTTTTTATATTATTACTAAATACAATCATAGAGAATGGTTTTTTTCCAAAATATTAACAATATACAGTAGAAAAAAAAGTGAAATATAGTGGCAGTGATTTGTTAAAAAATTTAATTTATTAAAAAATATGGGAAAATAAAATATTAAAAATATTAAATTAAAAAAAATATTTCAAATTCTAAAATAACACTGTAATTAAAAAATTAGTGCAAAATGTTAATAGTAAGGCGGAAAAGAAAGGGTAGAATTGTTAATATCTAACCCAAAAAAAGAAGAAGCAAAATATGACATTTGTCAATCTTCTAGGATTACACCTGTACTTGTTCGTGGCGCCACCACAACCAAGTTTTGACGGCAAGTATAAGATCATTACGAATGAATTATTTATTTCTTTTTTTCATTTATAAAAATAAGTTGAAAATTTATTTATTTTTTAACCAAAAAAATCTCATTAGTTCACTCTTGATGCTCAGTATTCTTATATTCTAATTTTATAGCTCCATTTTTTGCATTTGTGCCAATTCGGACCAACCAATTTTGTTCTAAAAAACATCCTTATGATTATGAACGAAAATAAAATATTTATAATTAAAAATATAATCAAATGCTTTGTTGGTGAGAATATAATTAATTATTAAGAAGAACAATTGCTCTGTCAATAACATATTTTTCAGAAAAAAAGTGATTATTTATGAAGATAATATGTTTATTAACAATATAAAGGCAATGATATAAAATATTTTTTTTAAAAATAATAACAATATAAAATATACAAAAGAAGTGATATAGAATTTCTTAAGAGAATATTTTTTTATGATTAGATCTTGAAATTTTCATTTAAAACTTTAATTTGATTAATAATTTATTGAAATGAAAGCTCCAAATATACTTAATAATAATTAAAAAAACCCAATATGAGTTAATGAAAATAATTGTGACTATTTAAACTAAAAAAATGAGAATAGTTGAAATTTTGAAATGGATTCGAAATGGTGTTTTCAATTTTATACCTTATTTATTTTAAAATAATAATATAAAAATACTCAATTATTTTAAATTCAGACACTCCATATAAATTATTTAACTAAAGTAATTTTCTATTTTTAGAACTAAAAACACGAGGTTTTTAATCTAATTTTAACAAATAACGTTTCCTAAAATTAAAAAGCTTTATAAATTGTTGGCTTCGGTCCTCTTTTGGCGTCTTCTGAATCGATGGAAGAACTGAAACTGTGGAAGCTTTGTTATTTAAATCCGTCTTCATCAATCTCTTTCGGATCTTAAATATGGTTCCTCAACGGTCGCTTTCCTATTGAGAACGATCGAATTCAACGGCCCAGAATCAATCTTCAGTCATTTCTCTCTCTTTCTCGAACCTTCTCCCCTGCGGCGAGATCATAGGTCGCTGGCCATTGTAACCAGCGATTCTCGAGATTTTGTAGGTGTTGGAATCGCTAGTGCTGTTCTCTTGAGGTTGGTATATGTAGATTCATTGCTGTATTGCTAGAGTTTATTTGTTTATTATGTGGCTTTTTTCTCGGAGTTGCGAAGGCTTGTTAGGTAGGGAAGAGAATTGTTGAATTCTTGTAGGAGGTGCAACGGGTTATTTGTGTTTTTCCCTCTGGATTGCTGATAGTTTTAACACCCTCATTAGTACCCCTCCTTGCATCAGCAACGAAATGGGGCTATCTGGCTATGAGAAGTTGAACGCGAAGAAATGAAATTATTTTAATACGTATATCTCGATCAACTTTTCCGCTTCGTTTAATGGGTTTCTGGAAGTTGGTAGCCTTTTATGAGTTGATTCAGCTGAAAATATGGAATCATTGTCTTCCATTTCTTTTCTTTTTTTCTTTTTCTTTTTTTATTTCATCCCGCTTGGTGACTGTAGGTTCTAACTAATCTAATCTTAAAATGCAAAATCATAATCTCTATTGAGATAGAGACTTTAAGGTTTCTCTTGTTCTTGAATCTAGATGAATGTTTTAAATATATTATTGAGTTAAGTAAATTAATCAAGAATTATTTGTAGTTATTGTTAAGTCGCAATTTCTTACTCCTTTTTTTTTTGGTGTTTCATTGAAGTGACTAGGAAATGGGAACAGGATCCTCTTGTGTTTGGAGAGGGGTCCTGGTCCCAAATTCTCTTTGTCTTTCTCTAGAACATATGGGTCCCACCCACTGCATTTTAAAGAGCCATAGACACAACATAACAGGAAAGTAGGATGCCTCTGGGAACATAAAAGTCATGACTAAGTAAGAATACTAACATTATCTCTATGAAAGTCAAGAGAGTATTTTAATAGGTTTAACAAAGCATTTAAATGAAGATACGTGGCCCCTCATGCCAAAGTTAGCTCCTGACTTGGTCATAGGCTCAGAGATTTTGATAGCATAAAGAGCAGCTTAGTGCACGAGGCTCTCGCCTGGTGGAGTCTGGAGAGGAAAAGATGTACGTAACTCCCGCAAGCGGAGAGACTGTTTCCAAGACTTAAATCCGTGACCTTCAGGTCATAAGGCAGCAACTTTACCGTTTCGCCAAGGCTAGATTTTGATAGCATATTAAAAAAAATTTCTACTCAAAAAATTAAGTTATCAGTTGAAGGCCCATAAATAATTTTATTATAATCTCCAACACTTCACATCTTAATAGCTGATTTGTTTTATTGATTTTTTGAGAGAAACACTTTATCTGGCATAATGATCTCTCCCTCTTCCCTCCCGATCTCCCTCTCATACATTGTATCTCTCAAGTCCATCCGTGTCTGCATTTTGATACTATTTACAGACAGTTTATTCTTTAACTTAAATTTATTTTGTATAATTTTCTTTTTCTATGCTTGTCTTTTTCATCTTGTTATTTATGTTCATGTGCCTTTGATTATATAAGAAAATTCAAGAGGAAGGAGGGACAACTGTTGCCCTATGCCACATGAGTTTGTAATTGTGACCAGGAATTTCTTGGATATAATTATGATGAGTTGAATGATTGTGTTAATTGAGAGCTTCTTAGGTAGAAGCAGACCATGTACAGCATGCCAGGGGGAGATGAACATTTGTGGGATCCATCTTTGACATGTCTATGTGCCTGTTTGTTATTGGCTTGGTGTATGTACATCAGGTCTATCTAAGAATTTGTGTTATTTTTTTTGGGGTCTCAATTTTGTATACTTTTCCAGGTCTGACAGTTACAGGGAGCTAGAAGTTTTCATTAATTCGCTGCCTCTACTTGGAGTTTGAGTCTTTCACAATGGACGCTACAGAAAATTCTGTAAATGACAAAGAAAAGGGTTCTGTAAATGACAAAGTAGATCATCTTCCCGAAGAAGCAGAGAGTTCTGTCAATGACAAAGCAGATCATCTTCCAGAAGAAGCAAAGGGTTCTGTAATTGACAAAGCAGATCATCTTCCAGAAGAAGCAAAGGGTTCTGTAATTGACAAAGCAGATCATCTTCCAGAAGAAGCAAAGGGTTCTGTAATCGACAAAGCAGATAATCTTCAAGAAGAAGCCAATGTTTCGGGAGACGACAAAGCAGATCATCTTCCAGAAGAAGCCAAGGGCTCTGTAAATGACAAAGCAGATCATCTTCCAGAAGAATCAAAGGTTTCTGTAAATGAAAAAGCAGATCATGTTCCAGAAGAAGCGAAGGGTTCTGTAATTGACAAGGCAGATCATCTTCCAGAAGAAGCAAAGGGTTCTGTAAACGACAAAGCAGATCATCTTCCAGAAGAAGCAATGGGTCTTTTAAAATCGTTGGCCAGTAAATGGGATGACGTACTTGATGCAAACGCATTGCAGGTTATCCCTCTCAAGGGTGCAATGACAAATAAGGTATTCCAAATAAAGTGGCCAACAAAGACAGAGGAACCCTCACGAAAAGTTGTAGTTAGAATTTATGGTGAGGGTGTGGAAAACTTCTTTGACAGGGATGATGAGATACGAACTTCTGAATTCATGTCTAAGCATGAGCAGGGACCTCGTCTGCTAGGACAGTTTGCAAATGGCCGCATTGAAGAGTTCATCCATGCACGGGTAATTTGAGTCACACTTTCCTTTACTCACTCATATTAGCAATTTGTTATTTTTAGGCATGGTTCATGAATACACACTGTTGGCATGCATTCACTTGTGTCAGACTAAACAAATTTTTTTTTTTTACAGTTCTGTTGACAATTGTCCATATGTGGCAGAATAATTAGTTTTTGTGCAGCTCAGCTATGTGCCAGGCACTGCTTAGACACAACTGACCCTAAAAGGATGGGAGAAATAAAATGAGAGATAAGAAACCTCATATTGATGAGATATTAAAAGTTGTTTCCTTTTTTTTCTTTTTGATGTAGACAGATAATCTGAATAATATAACTTATTAGTAATTTTTTAAAGGAAAATAATAGTGCAAGTTATGTTGACTATAAGATGATGTCCTTGTACATATATATACATATTCACATGTCAACCTTTTGGTGTTTGTGTCCTTGTCATTGTGAATGATCTAAGGCAGGCCTCCTGCATTATAATTGAAATTTACGCCATTTATAAACATGATATTCTCATACATCCTTCTTCAAATGAGATTGATCTTTTTAACTCCTTTGTGAATTCACCAGACATTATCAGCTTCTGATCTACGCGATCCATCTATTTCTGCTCTTATAGCGGCCAAAATGAAGGAGTTTCATGGTCTTGATATCCCTGGTCCAAAGAAAGTCTGCCTGTGGGATAGATTGCGGTATGTACTTTCTGATCATCCATCCTATCTCCTCTCCCCAAAAGAGTAAGGAGGAAGAATTTGTTTATGTGAAAATTTAAGAATTCAGTTGCATGTCTCACTTGGATAGGCTTTGATCACTAATTTCTGAAATATTTTTTTCTCGTTGTTTCAGAAATTGGGTTATTGTAGCCAAGGGTTTGTCTTCGGCTGAAGAAGTTGAATCCTTTTATTTGGACACAATTGACAAGGAAATTGCTATTTGGGAAAAAGAACTGTCAGGCGCTCAACAATGCATAGGGTTTTGCCACAATGATTTACAATATGGTAACATAATGCTTAATGAAGAGACCAATTCTGTGACCCTGATTGTGAGTTTCTCTTCATATTAGTTAGTAAAAATTCTGGTTTCATTGCTAATACCTTTGTGGGGAAACAAGCTAAATTTTATTTTACTTTTTATTGGAGGACTTGCTTTGAAGAAATAATTAATTCTACTTTTATCATAGGCTTGCCATACATAGATTTTGCCTTGTTTTATAGCCTATAAAGTACGGACACTTCAAAAAATAGGTTATGTTTGTGTCAAACACACGTTGGACACTTGTATTAAATGCAACACTTTAAATTACATAGAAACTTCAAAATTTGTTGTATGGCGTTGTCCATGTTAGTGTTCTAGGTTATGGCAACTTTGAATCGAATTGTACAAATATTATGGAAGAATTATCCTAGTGAATAACAAGGTAAAAAAAACTCTGGGCTATGGTTTAAGAGGTATGAGTCATATGACTTGAAAAGAGATTGACTATGCATTAAGACTAGCAACCCCAGTTCCCCCTACAAAAAAGATAAAGCATTAGAAAATATGAATTGAAAAAGAGAGGAGACCTATTCTTGGCTAGTATGTTGAATGTAGATGTAAAATTATTAAATTGTCTTAAATGTAGCTCCACGAACTTCGTTGCTTCCTTTCTCGCTGAAAGCCTGTCCTACAGTTTAAGGTAAATTAAACTTTTAAAAGAAAGGAAATTTTGGGAGACAAGGGCATCCATTTGTTGACAGATACTTTGATTGATATAATTTATAATCTTAGGGATTAGAATGTGAATGATAATGTATTTGGGGCTTGAAGATAAATTAAACAACATTTCCTACACGTGATAGCTTTTTTTTTTCTATGTGGCCAAAAGTATGATGTTTTGGTTATGTAATATGCAATAAGATTTACAGAGTCATAATATATATGGTTGATCTTTCTTTACTGAATTTTATTTTACAAAATTTTTTGTTATAAGAGATCGTATATAAGTCATTGGGAGAAATTATGATTTTAGTGCTGCCCTTTTATAACAGGATTATGAATATGCAAGTTATAATCCTGTAGCATATGACATAGCAAACCACTTTTGTGAGATGGCTGCCGACTATCATACAGAAACACCTCACATTCTTGACTACAGTAAATATCCTGGTATGTGGCTTGTAGTGTTTCTTGTTATTTATGGTTTTTTATTGCCTTAAATATACTTTTCCTCATTTGACTTTGCATGAAGTTACACTTTTTTCCTTTATGGTCTATTGGTTTCAATTTCATTCTTTATCCTTTAAAGTGTTGTAAATGTCTTCTTTAAACCTAATTCAGTGAAAATTTTTAACAAAATATTCTTGACACGAATAATACTATCACTCTATCAGTGATCCTGATGGAGCTAGGTTTCGGAAAATAATGACAACATATTATAAGATAAAGGACAAAATGGAGCCAACGAAAATAAAATTTTATTCCAAATTAAAGAATGAATAGTACATTTTGGCCTTTATTTTGTCTGGCCAAACCTGACTTTTATTTGGCTCTTTCTCTTGACAGATTCAGAGGAGCGGGAAAGATTTGTGCGGGCATATTTGAGTAGTTCAGGTATTGGATTTTCTTGGTTCTTAGTTTGATGTTAAGTATTGTATTGCACAGTTGTCTTATATTGATTTAACACAACTTCATCATTTGATGTAAATTCTATAGAGAGGAAATGGTTTTTACATTGATGATATATTTCATAATTGGAACAGCCAAGTTGCATGGTCTAAAATTTTATATGCTATTCATTTTACAAACAGTACAGATCTAGAAATGCCTTTTTTTATTATGTATATGATTATATTTCATTATATATACTGCAGTTGTGATGTTGCCATTCTGATATTATTGGACTTGAATGCAGGACAACAACCTAGTGACAGTGAAGTGGAGCAGCTACTTCAGGAGGTTGAGAAGTATACACTTGTAAATCATTTATTCTGGGGCGTGTGGGGAATAATTTCGGTATGAAAACATTCTCATTTTAGCATTAGTTATTCCATATGTTCCTGGAATTAGATAATTTAGGAGGCCTCTGCTACACTAGTATTTCAGATGCCTTGATGTCTTGAATACCATAGTATGAGACTATGAGTTATCATGATATCAGATGTCAGGGTATCTAAGATGCTAAGTGCTGGTATTTAACATTCCAGGATACGTAAAATACCATGTTTGGTTGCACGTATTAATCACTTTTATTCCCAAATATACTTTTTAAACAAGGGCAAAATTGGCAATCTATAAAAAAAATTTACCACTTACCCTAGGATGTGAGAGCTTTGGGTGTAATACCAGTATTTTTGCTGGGATGTGATACCAGGCTAGTATTTTAGATGCCACCATGTAATCACATGGCATCCTCCTTCTAATTTAGGTATCCAACATATCCGAGGATGTGAGATGTTAGGACCAAGCTGGTTTTTTTTTTTTCAGACGTCTCCTTATTTGTATCTGTGTGGAAAACATATTAAACCCTTTTTCTTTTCAAATTCATATTAGTTGTCTTTCTTCACAACCATAAGTAGTCCCTAACTGTGACTACGGAAAGTCCTTTAGTATGTGCTGCAGATCATATAGAGATATAAGGTAGAAGCGAGTAATAGAAATTTGAGTCTCTATTGTCTTATCTTGTGAATACCTTTTCCAGGGACATGTAAACAAAATTGACTTTGACTACATGGAGTATGCAAAACAGAGATTTCAAGAGTACTGGGCAAGGAAACCTTATCTTTTGTGCTCTTCTGGACCTTCCCTTAATAACATTGCAACTGACGGTAATAGAACTTAACTGAGTTGTTATGTATTACTGCACTGTGAATAGGTAGCTACTTAATATAACATTTTATGATGATCGTCAACTGTGGTGTATGTTTTAAAATTTGATATGATGATGAGGTTCCAATTTTTGACATGAAGTTATATCTCTCTGGAAGTACTTTCATGTGTATATAAGTATACTTGCATGTGAATAGTATTGTCAAAACAGCCTAAATTTAAGTTCATATACCTTGGTCTGTTTATAGGGCTTGTTGGGAGTTTTGAAAAAGCCCCCCCCCCCCCCAAAACCCGGTGTGGGGGTGGTAGAGTAGAGTGGTAAGGGAGTTCCCATCCCATTTTTCAGAAGTTTGAATGGTGAAATTTTCAATATCACCCGTGTATATTTTCTTTTAATAAAAAAATAGAAGAAAATAAAAGAAAAGTAAAGGGAAAAAAAGAAAAGGAATTTATCCTAAATCCCCAATGTGGAGCGATTTGAAGGCTGGGATATGGAGCGGGACGAGATGGGTTCCCAACCTCTTCTTAATCATCCTATCTCATCACTTTCTAACAGCCAAACAGTGGTTTGGAACTTTGGATAATAAACCTATCCCATGCCATCCTTCCAAACAATCCCTAATACAGAATGGTCACAATTCTAGCCAGCTTAGCTTGTCTTGATAGTGCTAAATACCATCAACCATTATGAGTAAGGAAGATTTTATTTTTTTAAAAATGATGCTGCCTTCGCAGTGTTCTTATGAAAAGTGAATAATGATATCAAGTCTAGGAAAATGAGGTTCCTTTTTCTAGATTAGGGGAAAAATTAAGAAAAATGGAGAAATAGTGAAATGGGATCCCTCTTGCTACCAAAGCAAATGATAACAGAAAATGAGAAGTGATTTTCAATGTATGCTTTCTTGCTAGCAGGATCAAGAGAGGGGAAAAAAGCAAATATATATATTTTTAATCTCATCATTAAACATCTATTTTGATCTTATAAATGAGGGATAATGTGATTGAAAACATGATTTTAAGAGTTTACATGAAATAAAAGAATAATACTTTGAACTTAATATTATATCTTGCTTTCACTTTTTGCAAATGTGATAATTTTGCATAAATTTGTTATTTTTCAACTGTTTTAGAATTAATGAAATTTACTTATTTTTGTTTATGTAAGTTATCGAAAATTTAACATTTTACACTACTTATATTAAAAATCTTCCTTTGTCTTACTTGCACATTGTAAATTAATCAATGTATTAAAATTGTAATTAATATTATTTTTTAAAAAATTTCAAAAAAAAAATCCTTCTTTACAATTCGGAGGGATTTAATAAAACATATTTTTTTGGGTACAATAAAACATATTTTTTGGATACAATAGACTTACTGAGAAATATATTCTCATGTTTATAATAAAGAATTTGTACCACGATGTTAAAAATAGAAAGACATTGTTTAAATACATATAAAATATTTTTTAATTTAATACTAAGCAATAAGATCAGATTTAATTAAGTTAACTAATATTTTTAAATTATTTTTCTACATATGTTAAATATTTTAATATTTACAAGAACTACTTTTACCTCTTAAATAATTACACTAAAGAAAAAAATCTTTCTTGATGAAAATTAACTAATATTTTTTTTTTGTATTTTTAAGGAAAATATTAAAATTAAATAACTGTTGAATTATATATATTTATGTAACATAGATATTTGTTATAAAATTGATGTGGTATGCAGAAGAACTGGGCGCACATATTATTACATTTTTCTCGTTTAGTCCCACCAACTAAGAAGGCACTATTTTAATCTATTTATTCTAAGAAGTGCTGCTTTTATTTTCTATCTTGGAAATTATATTTAATTATTTATCCATAATGATGTAGTATATGTGTGACTTTTTTTTTTTTCCTTTTTCTGCCTGATACTTACTCTAAAAAATATTATAATTAATTTTAAGGTAAAATTTAAATGTAATTATTTAGATATTTGTTATTAAGGTTTTCAATTAAAACATAACATGTGAAGTTTTATTTCATATCATTAACTTCTTCAAAAAAAAAAAATTATTTCACATAATTTAATTAAAAATTTTAACCTAAAAATATTATTCTTAATTTTTTTTATGTTTTTAATCAATCCCCTAGTGTTTATTTATTAAATGGCCCCTAAAATAAAATTCTCTTTTTTAATTTTTGTGCTCAACCTCATAAACTAACATTAAAATTTTAAAGTTTTTCCGTCATTTTAAGTTTTACACATTTTTAATTATTATTATTATTATTATTATTCGTTCTTTCACTTAATAAAAAAAATTTAGTTATTATTTATTTGTTAATTATTATTATTCGCTTCATTCCATAATGAATTGAAGCTACATCATATTGCTAGCTTAGTCTGACTATATTTTGTTTGCAGAAGATCAACAACCTCCAGGGACCAAAGCATCATCCTCTACCAAGAACCCTATCTTCAGGAGGTTGAAGAAAGTTTTCGGTCTTGGCCTTTTCAGGTCCAAAAACTAGAACTACATTATGTGCAGTTCATTCTTTCACTTTCTTTTTTTTTTTTTCAAAATCTATTATATATATAAAAAAATTACATTATATTGTAAACATGTAATTTATTCATATTGGTGTTTTATATATTTTACTCTCTCTCTCTCTCTCTCATCAATAAACACAAATTTTAACAACAATAAACCTGTGTCTATATGTTAAGAATTATTATTATTAATCAATTACAAAATAATGAGTTTGAATTATTCATAATAAAATCTATGCAAAGAAATAATAAACCTTTTCATGGAATAAAATAATTAAAATATGATATTTAAAGCCGAGGAGTTGAATTGATAACAATGGCTTTATATTAGGGAGCATAATAGACAATAAAAATAGTTTTTTTTTCATCACTCCATTTATTTTTTTTTATCCCTTTTTTAAAAAAATTTAATTGACAAAAGTATAAGTTTATTCTCTTAACTTTGCGTTTAGTTTTATTTTAGACCCTAATATTTTTTTTTGTTCCATTCATATCTTATAATTTAATAAATAATTTCATGTTAATTTTTATTTGTAACTATTTATTTATTTAACTGAAAATAATGACTTGACTCCGTGTACATCTGACTTTATCTTTGTAAACCATTCAAAAACTCTCGACACTCAATTTATCACAATGGTTAGGGATGACAAAAACAAATTTGTAAATTCATTGAAAAAAAATTGTAATTTTATTAACACGCCCTTGCAGTTTTTATTTTTAATTTTTCCCCAGCACTCCCTTTACTTTATTTTATCCTTTTTTAGGCACCCTCTAAAAAATTTCAATTGGCAAAAGTGCAATTTTAATCTTTATATTGAGTTTTATTTTTAGTTTTAATTTTGTTGTTGTTCTATTTATATCTTGTAACTTATCAAATGACTTTACATTATTTTTATTATTAATTCTGTTTATTTATTTAAAATAAAATATTAATCTGACGGAATATGTATACAATTTTGACTATAAACTATTAAACCCACGTCGGATTTCACCAACTATTCAGAAACCCTCCTAAAACGCAAATTGGAAAGTGCAATTTGAGTCTGAAGAGAATTTTTTAATAGTAATCAAAATTGGCAGTGACATTTATTAGTCTGCCTAAATAAAGTCAGAAACACGTAGTGTCAAATTTACATTATTTGTCAAATAAATAGATGTCGTTATTAATAAAAAAAATTAGGAAACAAAATAAAATTGAGCGTAAGGTTAATTTCAAGAATTAAGATATTAACACTAACATTGGAAATTCAGACCCAAAAACTCAGTTCACATCATATGGGTTTTATTTTTCTAAAGAGTATTTTATAGTAAATTTCTCAATGTAAAAAATTAATGTAAGAGAATGTGTGTTTCAAATTGTGGGAGAAAAATATTTAACCTGAGCAAAGTGTGATAGTTTAGTTCAGGTTTGACACTTTTGCCAATGGAACCAACCTAAACAGTTGATTAAACAAAAAAAGTTACTTCGATTGTAAAATCTATTTTTTTTTTCTCAAAATAAAAAAAATATTATTTTACTTTGAATTACTATTTTAATTTTTAGAATATACACATTTTTCCAATTTTTTCATTCTCATTTTCTAATTTTTTTTAAAAAAGATATCTTCAAGTTAAATCAACAACTAGATTTACTTATTTGGCCTAATAAAAAATTTACTCAATTTATGCTGGTATGTTATATTTTTACTTAATATTAGAGATTTACTCAAAAAAATTTGTCAGTTGAATAAAATATAGTATACTAGATTAAGTCACATAAAAAACTTAAAAAGTTGATTACATTAAATAATTAAATCTCTTAATAAAATGAGTATAAGAGAATTTTAGAAAATATGAATTTAAAAAAAAAATATGAAGATGATCAAAAGAGTAATTCGCTATTTAATTATGGAAATATGGCGTTATTATTAATTGGACAGTTTGATGTATTTTGTTTCGCTTCAATCACAAAAATATGATTTTATTTTAATGTTGTAGAATATTTGAATAAAATCATTCTTTTAAATACTAAAGCTATAAATAAAATCATTCGAACGGTAGATTGAATGACACAATTTTAGGAGATTAAAATAGAATTTTTTTTTTTTTTTTGGGGAAAAATTCATAAATTCGTCTCAGTTCCCCCGTCGTCGGGTGAGTGAGGATTCTTAGACTACCGGTTTCATCTCTGGAATTCATGTCTTGGGTTGCTACAGCATAGAAAAATGCGTGTAATTTACTATTAAAGATACAACATCTCCTGGAAGATCTACCACGAAGCCTTTCTTCGATTCGGTATTGATTTCTTCTCGGATTCAAAAACATCGTAAGTTAAACCGTCTTCTTCTCTGTGCTTTGAACCATTGGAGCTGCCGTTTCATGGATTTCTGTTCAAATTTTTAACCAATTGCTATTCCTGTGGTGCATTCATCATCGCATGCATTTGTTTTTCTTATTTATGGCTGCCATTGGCTGTCAATGATCATTTATGCAAATGGGGTTTTTTTTTCTGCTACATCTTATTCTTCCCCTCGCCTTTTTCTCTAGTTTCTGCTGGACTCGGTGACTGGAACTTCCCCATTTGGCATAAGGTGGTGCTGTCCCTCAAAGCATGCTCTTTGTTTGCAGACCAAAGATTCTAAAATGTGCCATACTGCAGAGCCTGAACTTCGTTAGAGTCAATTCATCTCTTTTGATTCTTATGGGTAAGCTGTTTTGCTCAAAATTTCCCTTCAAAATGCAATACACCCGGTCCATTAATTTATAGTATAACCAAGCAGCCCAAAATTTGTCTAGCGGCAGTGTTCTGAAACTTAGAAAGCAGGGCCACTTTTGGAACTCTGATTATGCCATTATGGCATGTTGGGCAATTTGGGATTTTTGTTTCTAATAAGAAAAAGGAGTTTGGCCATTGTCTATACACACTAATTTATTTAATAGATGCTTTCAATTTTCGAACAACTAAAGAAGGCTTGAAGTTATTATAGTTTCTTGTGTGTATAAGAATATTGGGATTCTTGTATCAGGCAAACCTGTTGAAAGAATACAAGAAGGCCCTTATTCAACGATGCGAGGTGCTAACAATCACATGGATGAGGAATTTGGAAAATTTAATTTGGCAAAAGACCTGGCCTGTCTTGTCGAGGAATCTTCTAAAGTTGCTGAGAGAAAAACAGAGAGTCGAATGGAGCTCAAGAGATTCCTTGAGCACCGCATAAAAAAGAGGGTCAAGGAGCAATATGTAAATGGGAAATTTCAAGACTTAATGGCAGAAGTAATTTCCAATCCAGAAACTCTTCGGGATGCTTATAATTGTCTTAGGCTCAACTCAAATGTTGATGTGGATTTGAACTATGACAGCTCCTTTGATACCATGGAAGAAGAGCTTCGCCATGGAAGTTTTGATGTCAATGCCAATAGCTTCTCTATCTCAACAAGAGGAGTGAAGAAAGAAGTTCTTGTCCTTCCCAATTTAAAATTGAAGGTTCTCCAAGAAGCCATCAGGATAGCTTTGGAAGTTGTTTACAGGCCACACTTTTCTAAAATTTCACATGGTTGTCGAAGTGGCAGGGGGCACTCCACGGCTTTGAAGTACATCTGCAAAGGAGTCTTGAATCCTGACTGGTGGTTTACATTGCTAATAACCAAAAAGTTGGATGCTGCTATCTTAACTAAGCTCATCTCAGTAATGGAGGACAAGATAGACGACCCAAATTTATATGCTATGATCTGGAGCATGTTTGATGCCCAGGTACTAAATTTTGAGTTTGGGGGTTTTTCAAAGGGCCACGGTCTTCCACAAGAAGGGGTTTTATCCCCTATTCTAATGAATATATATCTTGACCTCTTTGACCGTGAATTTTACAGGTTGTCAATGAAATATGAAGCTATAAATGATGGAAATTGTAATTATCAAGATAAATCGTGCTCCAAATTGCGCAGCTGGTTCAGGAGACAGTTGAAAGGTAATGATCTTAAGCACATGGCCGAAGGTAACGTTGGTCTCAAAGTCTACTCTTGTCGCTTTATGGATGAGATATTTTTTGCAATTTCTGGTTCCAAAGATTCTGCTGTAAATTTGAAGTCTGAGATCCAAAGTTATTTGAAGAATTCTTTGCTCTTGGATGTCGATGATCAAAAGGATATGCTACCTAGTGAAGGGCCTCATAATATTCAGTTTCTGGGAAGTTTGGTGAGAAGAAATGTTAGAGAGAGTCCTGCTGTCAAAGCTGTTCACAAGTTAAAGGAAAAAGTAGATCTATTTACTTTACAAAGGCAAGAGGCCTGGAATTATGGGACAACTAGAATTGGGAAGAAATGGCTGGGCCATGGGTTGAAGAAGGTAAAGGAATCAGAAATCAAACATTTAGCTGATAGTAGCTCTATCCTGAACGGGATTTCCTGTTTCCGTAAGTCTGGAATGGAAACTGACCATTGGTATAAACACTTGTTGAAGATATGGATGCAAGTTGTTCAAGCTAAAAATGCTAAGAGCGAAGAAATCATCTTATCTAAGTTTGTTGCAGAACCTGCTCTTCCACAAGAGCTTAAAGATTCCTATTATGAATTTATAAAACAAGCGGAGAGGTATATATCTTCTGAGACAACTTCTACTCTTAAGCTTTTGTCAAATAGTGAAGGCTCAACAGAACCTGAAATGAAAAAAACTGAGTTTGTTGCTCCTATCGGTGCCATCAAAAAGCGTCTCCTCAGATATGGATTGGTCACGTCCAAGGGATACCCCCGGTCTGCTACTCCACTGATCTTGCAAGATACCACTGAAATTGTTGATTGGTTTTCAGGGATTGTTCTCCGCTGGCTGAGATGGTATGACCATTGCATTAATTTTAATGAGGTAAAGCTCCTGATTTCTGATCATGTTAGGAAATCGTGCATCCGTACTTTAGCAGCAAAGTATAGGGTACATGAAATTGAGATAGAAAAGAGGTTTGACATGGAGCTCAGTAAGCTTCCGTCAACCGAGGACATAGACAAGGAGATGATAAATGAAGCTTTGGATGGTGAAGCTTTTGATAACGATGAGGCTTTAATGTATGGAATTTCTTACAGCGGTTTGTGTTTGTTGTCTCTGGCAAGAATAGTGACACAGTCAAGACCTTGTAATTGTTTCGTTATTGGATGCTCATCTGCAGCACCAAGCGTCTATACTCTTCATGTTATGGAAAGGCAGAAGTTTCCAAGCTGGAAGACTGGGTTTTCAACTTGCATTCATCCAAGCTTAAATAAACGGCGAATTGGACTATGTAAGAAGCATTTGAGAGATTTGTACCTTGGTCATATATCACTTCAGTCCATTGATTTTGGTGCATGGAAGTAAGCGCTATTAATTTTGTGAGAATCTTTTTAAGGATATGTGGATTGTTGTCATATATTGCTCAAGTCAGTTGAAGATAAAGGTACTCTTGAAAATGAAGTGAAAGATAGAATTCTAGACCTTCTAACATATTTTGTTTAATATATAAAGACGATTCTCAGCCCTTACTTACGAATACTTTACTTTATTGATCTTATTCTAACTAATTGTACAAAAATTATATATTTCAGTAAGGCATCAAAGTCCAAAAAAAATTTCAAGGATTTTTGGTGTCAGCTTGATGGATTAGAGTTGTTGCCATCCTAAATTCCTAATTTAAATTTAATCATTGTGTAATGAGCAAGTCTATTCTGTTGGATGGTGTTGATGCTGTATTTTAGTGAGGCTTCTTTTGGTGCGCTGTATAGAATAAAATCTAATAGTATAAGTAACATGAGATAGTATTGTATAAATTATCTATTGTACAAGTTTTTATACTAACAGGTGGTAGCAATGACAATTGTACAACTATTGTGGTGGTGGCAGCAGTGAAGATGGTGATAATGACAGCCATAATGGTCATGGAAGGTAATTGCGCTGGTGGTGATATTATATTAAATTGACAAATAAATATAAAAATAAGTTTTGTTATTCAAAATTTATAAAATTTCTTATAGACTTACCCTTTCAGTTTGAGTGTGTAGTGTTATATGATAATGATGGTATAAAAAGACATAATATTATAAACTTATTCAATTTCTTGTCTGCAAAAAACATCATAGAAAGTTATATTGTATTATTTTATACTATAAGACGAGCCTTTAGGTCTTGTACTCCTTTTTGTGATTGTGTGTTGATTGAATAGCCCAAGAAAACAAATCAACAATTTGTCATCCTTTCTCGGGGAGCATCTTTTTCTTTGAAATATAGGTCTTACATAACTGATGTTAGTTGTGCCTGCCTCATTTACAACTGGATTGCCTAACACCAATGCCACCTTACTAGTGGTTGCCGAAGATGTGGCAATAGGTCCACCCTCCTTGATGCCAAGGCAGATGGATGGCATAAGATCAAGTGTTTTCCTGTGGATTTCAGGACTAAGGAAGTGCAGTCCTTCCTCCCTCCTTTGGTTTACTCCACCTGAGTATCACCTTGCTGGACTAAGGAAAGGTTTGGGAATAATTAATGGAATGCTGCCCAATGTTCATCGCGGATAATATGTTTTGTGCTACATTTAGATAGATAGTTGAAAACTTTTATGTCTCCCAATGGTTTAATCAATCATGCTATATTAATCAAAAGATTTCAATGTAAAATCAATTTTAAAAAAAAACAAACAAACAAACGCTTAAGTGTAGATATTTACTTCTATTATGCCTGACATGGGTTTAAGCACCCTGCAGGGGAACCTAAATTGACCTTTACTTCCAGTAGATAAATGATAAGTTACCATTTGGTAGCTCTAGCTTCCTTATGAGTAGGTTTCAAGACAACAAATGCAGACATTTTGTTTGAGTTGCTTCAATCAACACTTGCTTATTTTGCTCGGGGATGAAATTAGTAATTGAATATTTTAATTCTGCTACACAAGTTTTGAAGGTCAATGGAACAGACATTTAAAATCTAAAACATCTAGGCCAATTTGTGAACACTCGGGAAGAGAGTACAGTTTAATTTAGATGATGAGGGGTCGTTGCCTTGAACTATGGTTAGGCAAAAATCCCCACTCTTTAGAAATTTGAAAGACCACAAAATGCCTTCATCCATGTCCATTGATCTCATAAATGCACAGAATGTTTTGAAGTTTGGAATGGCTTATGTACTTTTGTAGTGACACTGCCGTTCCAAAGTTCTAAACAATCTAACAATGTAGTTCAGTTGAGTCTACATTAGATAACTGAAACAGGTGACTATAAAGTTGAGTTCTTGTGCTTCTTAAATTTTATTAAAATGCACTAAGATGCAAGTTTTATTTGATTTCTTAAACTCTGAAGCGTTAAATGCCAGTTGAAAACTCAAATAGAAGGAAAACATAGATTATTAATTTTTTGCACAGCTAATGTCAGAAATGTAAGAAAAATATGTATTGACCACCTTTACCGTAGATTACATTATGGAGCTAAACTGCAAATATAGTTGATAATATGAGATAGCTAATTGATGTTCAATCTGATTGAAATCACACACCATTCATTTTGTCTACATGTGATCTATGTTTCTTAAGATCAAATCAAAATTTCAAAGATATTTTCTATTAGCTTTCTTAACTTATTTCTATAGTATCTAAAGACATCCAAAGCAACAAAAACATTCATTTAGGTCAGCATCCTTGTCTCGAAATCTCTTCAAATATTTAATAGCTAGTGACTTAATAGTTTCTTGTTCCCACTAACTTAGCAAGATACAAATAGAGGAAGAATTATACTCTATATTTGAGAGACTTGGGTTTTGTTTCTTTCTCAGCTTGGTTGATGGCGGATTTTCTTGCATTCACCACTTTTTCTACCATTTTACTTCCCATGACATGTGCTCTACTTTCTTTCTGGTTCCTCAATTGTTTCTGGGTTCTCTCTGACTGGTTCCAACTATTAGACATACTTGGTGATGGTGAGCGAGGTTGTCTGCCTGGTTTCAGAGTGTGATCTGGGTTTTGAAACCCCACAGCTGCAGATGTTGGATTACTGTTTCGTCCTCGTGAAGCAGACAATGACCGATGATCTGTTCGTAGATTTGGTGGTGCCTCATCAGGAAATTCTTCTGCAATATGAGCTGCAACCCTTGACCTCACTAATGGTGATACTCCCCTACTTTTAGGCTTCCTTTGTGAGTCATTTGCTTCCGTGTTTTTCCGAAGGTTCAAAGCAAGGCTATCTGCATCACTGCTTTGCTTTCGGACAGTAGCTTTTGCATTGGTAGCAGTAGCAGCCACATGTAGCATACTATTACTGCTGTTTTTGATAGACTGAGTGCCTGATTCTTGTTCATTTCTGTTCTTAACAATGCTGGGTCTCAGTCTGTTGTGACGTGGGGTCATTGATCTCATAGGAAGTTTTGCTTTTGATGAGCTCAGATTGTTTGCTCTACCATCACTTGCCTTTGGTTTTAATGCCTCCAAATCACTCCCTGCAAACTGAGTTTGAAAATCCACTCGCATGTGATCATTTGATCAATATGACAGTTACTTGTCTGAAATTAGAGGAGTCTTGCTTGGGTAACAAATATTCTGTCTGGCAAATCTGACTAGTAATTGAAAATATTACGTAAACTCCAAATAATTTGTGATGTTATGTTAGCTAATAGATTTTCAGATTTCAAAACTTTTTTAAAACTAAAAATCGTTTAAAAGTCATTTATAAGGCTCCAAGGAAAGAGCTTTGCAGTATATCAATTGCCTTTAGGCATATAATAAAAGGGATAACTTATATCAAAAGGCTTCCAAAGTGCCTGTATTTGGTACACTGAATTTAAAATACTTAATGGCATCTAAATACTCAGAGGTATAATATGCCACTATATTGGCTGGTACTAAATACTACCCAAAAACTATGAGGAGCTGACATATGTGAATTTTCAAATATAAGATTCTTAAATACATGTTATACTAAGAAAATGCTAGTCCTCAATGTAACGCATAATTAATGAAGCCACTAAACAAAATATGGCCTTTTTTCTTTTCATGTTATTCTGTGGTTGGGGGAAGGGGACCGAAGGAGAAAAATTATGTGCAATTTTCGATGTTTGCTATCTAGTTTTTTAATATATTTATGACTTATGACATATGGAGCTTTTTTTCTTTTTTGAAGAAATCAATAATGTGATACTAAGTCATAAAAGAGTGTGCCCCTGACATAAATTTATGAGGTGGAAAATGGAATGGTGAACAAAAGTGGTTGCATGAAGTTTCATGATTTAGACAAAGAATGAGAGGTATGAAGAAAGAGTTGAGTGACATACCCTTGAAAGAGGCTGGATGATTGGTAACTCCTTTTGGACAAGACGTTGAGAAGCATTTGCACCACTTGGTTCCATTTCTAGAGACGGAAACAGTGGAGTTGCTGGGGGTGTTTTCAACCTTACATTGCACATATGTTAGTAAATAAATTATTTGTTTTGGCTAAAAAATGCAATTAATCTTTCATTGTGTAGTAAAATCATGCCCATAATTAATGCAAATCCAAACTTTCAATAGTCATGGAGTTTGATGTATTAGATTCCTTCTTTACACTCTATTCCTTTGAAGAAGCCACCAAGACTAGTTCAAGTGGTGAGTTGACGGAGATTTATATAGAAAATTGTAAGTTTAATTCTCTTATATAAAAAAGATTAAACAATTAATTTAATTTTTAAATTTATATATCTACTTAACTTTAATTTTTGAATTTATTTTTGTATATGAATTAATTAATGAAAATATTAAATTTATTGTATATTAATTTTTGAACTAATATGCAATAAATTATATTTAATTAGAGACTTACAAAATAAATAATATGATAAATTTTAAAATTTAATTAATTAATTTAAATAAATTTACAAATTAAAACTAAATATATTTACAAAATATATAGCCTAAATTATTGGATTATTCTAAAAAAAAAATAGTAATATAAAAGTGTTAAATGTGAAGTGTTTCTTATTAGTTAGTATCTAAATGTTTGAAATAGACTAAATTTATCTAAGATTTTTTTTGTAATATCATTTCATTTGTGTAAATATAATGTATATATTAAAGAAAACATGATTCAAACTTACCAATCATAATCGTTTTTGTGGGTTTCTGCGATAAATTCATATTCGGATTCTTTCTTTCCCGAAGGAATTCTATAGATTGAATGCTTTCCTGCAAAATTTTCCCCACTTTTAATTCCAATTAAAATAAACACTACGCTAAAAGCATATGTAGAAGGTACAAAATGCCATGATTCTTGCTCTTAACTGGGCCTTGGCCTTTCAAAACCATGCTTTAAAGATGTAGTGGAAAGCTGTAATAACAACTTTAATGTAAAAAAAAAACTTCAGTGCAGTCTATTTTTGTCAGTTTTTATGGTTGGGATCTTCCCGTAAGAATTCAAACCCTTTTTTCAACCAGTTTGACTAACTCCCTTGAACTGAAATTTATTATTTCCATTAAAAACATAAAATATAACTAAAAATATGTTCGTTAAATCTTAAAAAAAAATGTATTCTGAAAATATTTCTTAAAATAAGGTAAAAATAAGAAATATCTAAAAGACATATTCAATATTTTCAAAAAATAAGTGGTGGTATTTGTATAATTTTAAAAGATAATCTATTATAATTATTAAATAATATTACAATCATAGAATATCAAACTTAAAAAGTAAGTAATATTTATAGTTATTTATGTCAATTAAATATGAACAAATTTTTAACTTCACAAAATAAACACATTTTTTAAATAATAAAAACTTGTAAATAAAAATATATTTTAAAAAATAAAAATATTTACACAAACGAAGTACATCCATAATTTTAGCAGAAATTCAATACTATTTTCTGCAACAACAATGCCCGACACTAATAAAAGGGTAGGAAAAAGCTTGCCCAAAAAAAAAATTGAATAATGAGAAGCTGCTAGCCATAATAAAGACGAAAAACAAAGAAACGAAAACAGGTAAAAGTAGGAGTAGGCACCGGCGTTTGAGTCATATTCATAGTCGTCTGAGGAAACAGGGCGAAGGAGGCTCAAGTTACGCTCATTCTCGCGCTTCTGCTTCTGCAAGTCCCTGAAAAGTATGAGGTGATCGTCGTCTCGCTCTATCCGCCTATGAAACGGCGTCATCCTAACCACGACCTCTTCTTTCTCTTCCTAGCTCCTACTCTTACTTAGTGCTTTAGATTCTATTTGTTTGCTAGTTCGGATATAAAATATGGGAATTAATTGAAGGATCAAAAGAAGAGGAAGTGCCATTTGGAGCTTACGGGGCCGGCTATTTCATTCTTTTCTTTTGTTTTTGTTGGGATTATCAAACACATCAAGTTGTGTAATACCTACTCTTGACGTCGATGGATGTTCAAAATTAAGCAGAACATTACATATTAATCTTTTTTTAGCCACCGCCACTATTTTCACATTATTTAAATATAAAATTAATTTTACTTAAATTTCACAAGTGTATTTTCAATGACCTGTCTCTATCTATAATTTTTTTTTTTTTTTTACAAAATTGAACTCTTGACATTATAGACTTTATGTATAAAATTAATTTTAATTGAGGTATTGAAGTTGATTCTAGTTACAAAATATATATATGTTTATAAGTATTTTTTTTATATTTTTAAACTCTTACTCAACATTGCAGAAATCTATTAACTATTGAAGTCAAATTTACTTATCATTTGAATCATAAATATATAAGTTATATATTATTATTATTATTATTATTTAATACTTGAGATCTACATATTTATAAAACAAGTAAATTACATTTATTTATTTTAAAATTTATAAAAATCACACTGCTCCTAATGTCAATTTAAGATTATAATCTCTTTAATTTATAAAACATACACTTTTTCTTCTTGAAATTTAAACCTAAAAAAAACTACAATAACATCTTGTAGTTTAAGTATACATAAATATTAATTTTGATATTTTGACGATTTGTATTATATTTAATTAATATATTTATGAGTTTTTCAAAAAAAAAATTATAAAATACAAGATTCATTAATAATTTTATAGAGATGAGTGTAATTTATTCTTATAAAGTATAGGAAAACATATATTTTAGAATGAGAGATGTGACATTTTTGTTAGTTTGTTAAATACTTTCTAGTAAAAGTTAAAAAAAGGTAATTTTAAAATTTTGAAGTTAAAAAGAGTTTTTGCAAATGACCCAATTGAAGGAAAATATTTGTATTTTCTCCTAAAATATAACTATTCAGTTTAAATTTTGAAATAAATTGAATTATCATGCACCTTAATTTTTATATGCAGGGAGGTAAGATATCAAACTCACTTGAGAATGCTACTTTATTATTTAACATGTTTATTGTTTGTTTAAATAGAGTATGAATGCATTCAACGCCTAATTTGTATATTCTGTAACAATTCTCCTTGAATACAACAAATCTCACAAAATTGGCCTATAAAGGAAAGTCAACATGTGATATGTAATTAAGTATAATATTGTTATAAATTCCAATTTTATCAAAATTTGAAAATTAAATTTATGAATTTTTGTTGGTGAATACTTAAAATCTGGTGTGAAAAACCGGATAAAAAAATATAAATTAATAAAAGTGAAAACAATTTGTTTCTAACGCACATAATTCTTGTAACTTTGATCCATGGGCGGCTACAAAAGATCAATGAGAGAAGGCCAAAACAGATCGCTTCATCGTTTGGTTCTACACTGATATATAATTTGCATTTAATAATATATATAATTCAAGATTTTTTTTTAAAAAAATTCATTATTCTTTTCATATATAGTCTTTTTATCAATTATTTTAATCATAAAATGAAAGGAAAAGTTATGGAAAAGAGAAGGACGATTTTTATATTTGACTTTAAATTATTTCTTTATATTTTCAATTTAGTGAAAAGTGGTTCAATATGATTGCCAAGAAATGATCGGTCAATACTATATCTTTTTGACTATTTCAAACATAAAATTATATTAAAATTAAGAAAAATTTCATAAAAAATTATGTATAATTTTTCAAAAAAAAAAATACGGTTCTAAAAAGAAACACAGAAGTTTAATTGCATATATATTAATATGAAAAATACTAAAATAATTGAATAAATAAATAATATTTTAATAATTTTGGTATAAGAGAGTCTCCGTATTAATTATGAAATAAATTTTAGTTCCAAGAAATCCTCATGCAAGGCAGTCCTCGTTAAAATTTCACTAATAGTTTAAATTGTCATCCTTAGAGGAAACAATATATGCATGTTTTGGGTCTTAAATATCTAGAAATTTTAGTTAATTAATAGAAAAAATAAATATATAAAATTAATAATAAAATTATGAAGAAAAAAAAGTTACTTTTAATTCAAAAATCAAAACTAATTTCTGTAATTTAAAAAATTTAAAGATGGTGAGTCAACAAATTAAAAGAGTGGGCTTGATTACTAATTGATGGCGATTGGGGTTCAAAATATAATAATTATATAAAGATTGCATCAATTTTTATTGATTTCATTAATTAGATTATTAAAGATTGTGGTGCTAATATGGTATGAATACTCCTAAAAAAATATTTTTCTGCCTCCGTAATTTATGTGTAATAGAATCTGAAACCTTGTCTTTTTCTTCTTTATCATTTTCTAAGGATTAAGGAATTACAATGGAGGCAATTCAAAATTTAGGGATGATAACAGGTGGGGTAATGGGTAGGATATCGATTTCTCTCCTCTCCACCATTTTCTTACCTTTCGAGGAAGTTATCTCCATTACGCGAGACATATATATTTCTTTCTATTCTCATTTTTCACGAGAATCGCAAAAATCTCTATGATTTTAAACTTTTATAACAATTAGTTAAAATTTTATAATTTTATGAAAATTAAATAGTATAGTCCTAAATTTATATACATTTTCAAAAATAAACATATATTAAAGTTTATTAACATAAATAATAAATATATAATTATATATATAACACGTTTAGAAATTATATTAGAAGAAAGTATAATATATATGGATTATATTGATTCAATTATTTATTCTTTCCTTATATAAATATATAATCATCCAGTGTATAAATATCCCTATATTGTAATTTATAGTCTCATAAAAGTAGTGTCTTTTTCTCAGAAAATTTTCACACCCATCTTCCGCCTTCACGCATTCAACTTTATTATTTCTTCTTCTTCTTCTTCTGGTAGGCATCATCTCCCTTCTCCCCTCTCACCCTTTGTTATTTATTTTCAACTGAAAAGTTTATCCTAGATATATAAGAAACAAAAAGATCGAGTATAGGGTAAAAGAGCGCCCATTTTCCCTTTTCTTAAAAAATAAAATAAAATTGCTGTCACATGGCATTCATATCTATTTGCATCGATCCATCTCAACTTTTTAGTTCAATTAAAAGCATATCATTTACGTTCGGTATCGGGGTATTCATAAAAAATTTCTTACGGCTTAACTGCAAAATATTAGCTTACTTAGAATTATCGTGAGAGAAAATTAGAGTATTTACAAAAAAGAATTTTATTTCATTAAAATTTACAACGAGTCAAAAAATTATGTGTATAATTTATAAATTTTTTTTACTATTTAATGCAAAAACTTTGATCCAATCAGATAAAAAAATGCTTATTTTTTATATTTTATTTTAAGTAGTGTTTGATTTGGCTTTTTAAAAATTTGAAAATCTAATTTTATGAATTTTAAAATTTGTCTAAACCTGAAAACTTGATCCCTATACACCAAAAGCCGTCTTAATTTTTCTGACGGTGCGATGATCTTGCAGGGTATGAGAGGGAAAAGTGCATCAGCTAGCATGACACCATCATCATCTTCTTCGAGCTCATCATCACCGTGTGCCGGATGCAAGTTTCTGAGGCGAAAGTGTCAGCCGGAGTGTGTGTTTGCACCTTACTTCCCGCCCCATGATCCCCATAAGTTCGTCAACGTTCACAGGGTGTTCGGAGCAAGCAATGTCACCAAAATTCTTAACGAGGTGCAGCCACACGAGAGAGAAGACGCCGTCAATTCCCTCGCCTACGAGGCCGACATGCGCCTCCGTGACCCAGTCTACGGCTGCGTCGGGGTCATTTCCCTCCTCGTGCACCAGCTCCGGCAGCTCCAAACGGAACTAGCCTTGGCTAAATCCGAGCTCTCCTCCGTCGCCGCCACCCAACCCACACAGGTTTGACTTTCACTATAATAAAACTATATTTAATATTTACTTTATTTATTTTATCATTTAATTTATCTATTTTTTATTATATTGTATACATAATAAATAAAAATAATAATTTTTTTCTTCATGACCTTTGGCCATGTTGCAATTTCTCATCCAATCTATTAATTTTTACAATTAATTCATTGATATCTACTCCATTACAATTACTCTTTACTGTAATTTTAGATTAGTCACGTAAAATTATCAAATATCTTTTTCATAAAAAAAGAAGCGGGGTAAATGATATATGAAATAAAAATAATTTTTTTTTTATAATTTTAATTAAATTTAATATCTAATTTAAACAATAAATAACTAAATGCAATAAAACAGATAAATTATAAATAATCAATTACAAAAATTAATAGATTAGGAAAAAATTAAAATTTGAGGCGAAAATTAATTATGGTAAAAAATGTAATTTTCTAATAAATATAAAGTATTAATATAATCTTTTTTATAATTTAAATATATAATTTAGTTTTAAATTTAAAGAATTCATTTTTTAGTATATTCTTAATTAATAAGTTAACGATAAAATAATTATTATTATTTGCATAGAACCTAGAGTTCAGTCTAAGTGGTGGTACTGGCATCCTTAATGACACTTGTTATCGTGATCACCGTCACTATCTTCAACAAGAAGAGGTGTTTAAGAGGATGAATTTTGATGGAAGAAACAACTTCGAGGAAAGTCTATTGGCCACGAACAATATATCTGAAAGCAAAGGGCGTATTTTGAATCCTCGGTTTAAGCAACACAGTGATCATGGCGGTGGCAGCGACGAATTCTACGATCTTATGGATGCAAATATTATAACATCTAATAATCAAAAAGGTAATTAATTTCTCTTCCGCCAATATTAATGGTTTATTAATTTTATTATTTTGTTTTTAAGATGATTGAACTTAGATTTTTTTTATACAGATTATTATATAAATCTTTTCTATTGTAATTATATTATAAAATATTGTAATTTTATCTTTAATTAATTAATTGTAGTAATTGACTCCATACTTTATTTATTCCATTATATTTATCCCATATAATTTAAACTACATATTAATTTTAACGTTAATTATGTAAAATTATCAAAACATGTCTCATAGAAAAATATTTTAATAATTTTATATAATTACTATTAAAATTAAGTCTAATTTATATAATAAGAGAGTAAATATAATGAAATAGACATGTTATATATGAATCAATTGTAAAAATTAATATATTATGAGAAAAATAACAATTACATAATAAAAAAAATATTTTTTCCTATATTATATTGAAAGGTATTTATGGACTGGCATTGCATACTTACTTATTTACTCTCTTATCAATTAATGGGCGCGACACATTATTCAAAAATTTACAAAAAGTATTATTTTCATAATAAATTCATCAAAATTTAATATATAAAATGTATATAGATTTTTTTTCATATACAATGTTTTCATATTTTGTGTATATAAAATTAATTTTATTTAAAGCATTTAAATTATCTTTTCATAAAAATATTTTTTTACTAATTCAAACTTTTAATATTATTAAAAATCGGTCAATTGAATTTAAACTTATATACATTTAATACACAAAACATATTAAGCTTGTACTCATATGTTTTTAATTGCTTTTGTGCAGGTATTTATTCGGGTTGGACGGAATCAAAATGGGAGAGAGAAAATCTGACATCTTATTTTGATTAATATTCACTTTTAAAAAGACAATTTTGTCACTTAATTTTGAGAGTTTTTAGCGGTGTATTCTAAATATAAAGTTTATATATATAGTTGGATACACAGCTTTTGTCTTTTTTACTTTTTATTCCTTTTTTTTTCTCTCTCTCATTTTTACCTCTACTAATTAAAGTAGCATGCTTTGAAAAATTTAGGACAAATGTTACTATTCAAATAATTATTTAAAGATGACCTTCTTGAGAATAGTATTTAACAATTTAGAATTACGTAGCTTTATTAATTTGAATTATTTTAATAGTTTTTGAGACATTTTTTTATTTTAATTTTATATAAAAAATTTCATTTATTAATACTTTTTAATTAATTTTTTTTATTTAATTGCATTATATATAGTAATAGCCATCCCACTTAATTTTATTGCACTAGGTCGATCGCACAGACCCAATTTATTTTATTAAAAAAATAAAATTAATGTGGAGAAATTGAGAGGATTGTCAGAATGGACTGAAGTCTCCTAACAGAAACCACAAGAATCTCACTCTTAATTTACGATTTCAGACGTGATTGTTGGAATTTCCTAGCATAATAATACGAAAGGTAGAGTATTATTTTATTTCCTTAAATTAACAAAAAAAAAATTGAATTTAATCTCTGGTATGGTTTTTTGTTTAAATAAATCTTGAATATTTTTTTTAATTTTAAGACTTATTTTACAAAAAAAAATTAATTTAAATATACGTAATATTTAATTTATTTAAATAGTTGCTTCAACTAATTTTTTTAATTATTTTAAAATTGTGATATTTGATTATTTTATTTTTAATAGTGAGTTTCTTAATTGAATCAGTTAGATAAAAAAAAAAATCAAATTTATCATTTTAAAGTGAAATAAAAGTTTTTAATTGAAATAACTATTTGAATAGATAATTTAATTTTTTATATATGTGTAGGTCAATATTTTTTGTTGATTTTTTTTTAAAAAATTGATTTTAAAAAATATTTATAAAACATTATTATTGCATTCAAATAAAAAAATGTATAAAAATTAAATTGAATTTCTTAACAAATTTAAAATATTAAAATAATACTTTACACCTAATATGAATTATGTATTCATATCATTTTAATGGGATTGGAAACACTTAATGCAAGTTTTTTTTTTTGCTTTATTTAATGATATACTTATAATAATAATTTTTTAATTTCATCATTTATTTCTTAAATTTTATTATTGTTGTTATGTCATAGAAGAAATGATCCCCTTTTCTAAAAATTCTTAAATCCGTCGCATTTGAATTCTCTGTTGTGGGGGGAGTACAGCATCACGTGCTGTGCCCCTTTTAATAAAGGGATAGCCTGATTGAAAAAAAAAGTTTAAACAATTGATTGTGTATCAGTCGTCTAATCAGACTGTGAGGAGGGCCACAGCATAGAAGATACGGGTCCAAATTTGCCACTATGTATAAAACTATAAATAGACTTGATTATCACTCGTGTTGAATAATTTTGTCAAATTTCTCTAGTAAAAAAATATTTTATTTGTACGTCATAAATATAATATATATACTTTGTCTATAAAAATTTTTAAAAAATTATTTATGAAAGAATATGAAATATATTTGACATATTTTTTAATAAATTTTATTTTTAATATATTTATATAATTGTTTGTGTATAAAAAATATGTACAGTTGTGCTAGCGCATTTCGAATTGAGGCCAAGAAAAAAAAGAAAAAAAGTGCATTGAATGTAAATTGTAAGTACCAACTATGAAATGTTAAAAAGTTAAATTTTTTTAAATCCCAAAAAATAAATTTCAGTTTTTTACGGGCAGTGTTTAATATATGAACAATAATTTATGTGTTGAAATTTATTTATTTCATCTCATGTTTGATTTTTTTCAAAAATAAATTTTTAAATTTTTAAAATATTATGATATGATCCATAAACAAACAAAGTTTGTTTATCATTCTTTTATTTTTTAAAAATAATAAAAGTGATATTTTTATAATTATTTTAAATTATATAAATAATATCTTATTATTTTTATAATTAAAAAATGATAAAAATAAAAATAAGGTGAAAATATAATTATTTAATTTAAAAAAGAGTGAAAATAAAAATAAAATTATTTTAAAAATTTTTAAAAATAAAAAAATAAAAACTATTTTCAAAAAAAAAAAACGCAATTTTTCTAAATATATCTTTTTTCTGCCGGATGCTTTTTATTATGGATACATTAGTAACTTTGTATTTCAAATAAAAATTTAAAATTTTTATTTATAAAAGATTCATTTTGGGCGCGTCTTCAACCCGAGTGTGGCTTCATTTGGCGCCAAACATTTTCTTTGCTGAGCAGTCTCTCGCCTCTAGTCCTCTTCCATGGCATTGAGCTCGCCGCTCGCCGCTTCTTCTCCGACGGCCGGCTTTGGCCTTCGTCCTCCTCAATTCTCCGAGGTTACAACACTTCCGCTACCTTCTGTCATGCTTTTCGATTGCTTGCTTAGATAATTGAGGAAAAAACAATAAAAATGTAAAACTGATTTTTCTTCCCCTTAAATTTCGCGTGTAAATTGTAATTGTGAATTCTGCTATGGTTGTACTCTTGTTTTTCGCCCTTTACTGAAAACCAGAAAAAAGCTTGACGAGTTCTTGATGGTTTCCCATATTTAGATATGTGTGACCAGGTATTAATTTGTTATTCAAAATTCCTTTCCTGAAAAATAAGACATATGGGTGTTGCAAAACTTTTGTTATTTAGTTTTGGTGTATAATTCCTTTTGGTTGCAATAGTTACTTGTTCGAAGTTGGAATCTTAAGTTGATAAGTTCAGAGAATTTGTTTTAATTTTGGGGCAAATTCACTACCAGGAAAACATTTTTTTTGTAAGCGGCGTGTGTAAATACACACTCGCACACACAGGCGCGCGCTGTGGCACACACTCATACCTCTTTCACCTATTTACTTCTCTGTTTATAATTTTGCGACAAAGACAGAATATATCATAAAGCTTTACTTGTTCTGTACACTGACTCTTTTTCTTTGGTAGTTTTGTTGCAAGTTTTGCTATGTAATATATGTATACATTACAGGATGTAGCTTGGCTTCCTGGTTGGTTTCAGCATCTTATAACAGATGGATCTAATGGATCTGTAAAGGAGTCTCAAATCTATTTCAAGGAAAAAGTGAAGGTCGGAATTTATTCTCTCGTTTTTGCACTCTCTTGAAGTTGTATGCCCTTTTTTCTCTTTGGATTTAAATGTTAGTTTGAGTTGTTTTTATTTCATAGCTTGTTTGTGATATATGAACTGGTAATGATTGGTTTTATGTTTCTAACTTCCAATTCTTTTTTTATCAAAAAATGAGAAAAACTTTTTAATGGAAATAGCCCTTGCGTGGATATAGTGTATTCATTTAAAAGGAGGGCCGTACATTTGACATTTAAACTCTTTACATATTATTAAATAGCTAATAAAAATTTATATATGACTTACAATTCAACGTAAAATGTAAAAATACTGAGTGATATGATCATAACAAATATCACTAATGAAAGTTAGCAGTTCAAAACCAAGAATGCCAAATCCTTAATGCTCAACAGTCAATACTCAATAGCTGAATAGTATAAATGTTATATTATTATATATAAATAAGCAAATAAATGATAAAAATCGTCAATAGCTCGAAATTGTTTTTCATCATCATCTTTCTTACTACTATTTCCTTCCTTTTGTACCTTAGCTTTGCATTATTGAAATTTGATTCATGCAGCATTTGGAGTTTTTCCCCAATTTACATTGCTTAACTTTGTTTATGTAACAAACAATAAGGTAGATTATGAGCTTTTGCAACTAGGCTTCACTCAGCATAGCCTCAAAGTGCCCCAAATAGGTGCAAGAATCAAACCCATCTCCAAGCTTGCATTAAACACTGAGTTTGAAGGGTTCCGAGTTTACATGCAACTAGCTTAAGAGTTTTTGCTACTAGGCTTCAGTCAGCATTTAAATGGCCTCAAAATGAATCAAATAGGTGCTTGAATCAAACCTGTCAAACTCGAATGTAGACTTGCAATGAGTTTATGAGTTTACATGCAAAACTCATATGTACATGCAAGTTAACTCTAATTGCCTATGTACACTCGTAAACTTGATTTAGTTTAATATTTAACTCTAGAGTTTGAAAACAATTATGTATTTAATTAAGGTGCTCAGATTACTTGGGAAGATTAGCTTGGTCTTACTCATTGCTGAAGTCTTTTTTTGTCTTTCGAAATGAGCTAGGATCTGGTACTTTCTCAAGAAAATGTAAGTGATGGTAAAGACATCAATGCACTGTCAATGGAAGAAGGTGGGTATAACAGCTGCCATTTATTCTTGTCTGGAGAAGATAGTTCACCCATTAGTTTTGCTTCCTCTCCTGGAAATGTAAGTTTTTTTAGTTCTCTTGTTCTTTTGCTTTTATTTCCCTATTGCATATGGCCAAAACTACTGATATTATATTGATGCATTCTTCAAACATTTATGTTTGTCTGTAACCTTGTGATGCCAGTGCTGATTCCTAACATTAAATATGAGATGCTATGAAACAATTTTGTAAGATTCACATAAAGTCTAGAATTGGTAACTACTGTATTTATTCCTTGTTGGTGAACTCTGTTTACGCACTGGAGCTTATCATAAAATCTTTCTGTTTATCCTCTGTCACCACTTTTTGACTGATAAATAACTCTTTTTATCATTTATTTAGAAGAGTTATGGTCATTCTAGTAGTTGTTCAAATATTTTCAGAGGCTAACTGATTCAATGGTTGATATCTGTATATGAATTTGCCACTTCCCTCAATGTATCAAAACTGTCCAAGATTTTCAACTGTTGAAAGAAGTCACCGGGATTCTAAATGGAGTCCTTGTAACGTGTTTGGACTTTATTTATTATTCAACTAAACAGTGACTACTTTTGAAAGAGTGGTGCTGTTCTTATAATCAATTTATCATATTTTAGTAGATATTTCTGTGCTCAGCGACCAAAACAAACTTTTCTGCAAAAACTTATGCTTATGAAATGTGTTTATATATATCTTATTTCTCAGGAAATAGTAAAATTAATTATACTGTTATTTGTTAAAGACAATATTAAGACTAAATGTCTGATTGATCTATATATTTCATTGAATCAGGTGTTTCACTTTAGTCTGCGCCTTTCTTCAGACGTTGATTCACTATTTTCCCCAACCCAGGGTTCGAATGCATCTCATAGTCTAGTTTCATCAAGTAAAGTTCTGTCAATGCAACCTGTCAGAACTTCTGTTGATTCTAGAGAGAACATGCATTCCATGGTGGATCATCGTGCCTATGAACAGAATTTGTTGCCTAATTCCATCCCTAAAATAGCGAAAAAAGATGGTCCGAAGTGTCCTACTAATACAACTGATTCGGTAAGACCACAAGAAGAAAAATCCAAGTTCACAAGCTTCAAAAATGCTGATATCAGCAATGCAGTTGAACTTTCTATTGCAGCATCTGAGGCCTTAGTCATTCATGATTTAGTAAAGATGGAATCAGTTTCAGAAACATTGCCGACCGAAGCTGTACTTGAAGCTGCCCTTCGTGTGAAGCAAGCTCGACTTGAAGGGTTGGAAGAGGGCTACCATTCCACAAATGAGGGATCTGATCAGAGCGATTCTCTTTCTGATTTGGATGATTTCACTATGGCAGATGCCTATGAAGATGTAGGGTTACCTTATGGTGTCTCTATCAAAGAGGATTTTTGCAGTTCAGCTAAGTCTCAAGCAAAAGATGTTTCTGGTGCTGAAAATTATCATGGATGCGATAATAAACATAGTGATATAGAGCTTATATCTCAGCCTATCAATTTTAATGATAATTCATCAAAAAAGCCGTTAGAAGACAATGCAGAGATGAAGATGCAGCATAAAGAAGACCCAGCTCCACATTCTTTATGTTGTGAGAGGGAGAAGCATTCTGAGGATCCTGGTTTGGGTCCTATATTTCATCAATTTGTACAGAATACTTCCAATGTTTTAGCCCTAAATCAGGTAATTAGCAGCTTAGCCTTTGCGTTTCTGGGCCACCTGTACAGGAAAAATTCAGATCCTTATCCTTTAAAAGTTCAACCTTATATCACTTTTTGGTTATCCATTGCATTTCACCTGTAACAATTGATGTTAGAAAGAAAAAGTATAGATGAATATGGTAAGAAATAGAAATCTTGTTCATCTCCAAGTGGTTTGGGTATCACCTCTCTTTTCAACTATTTATGGTAAATATTGAGCACTATACCGGTATTACAGTATTTGTCTTTTATTGTCTTTGAACTAATGAGTGTTACCTTGATTTCCACTTTCCAGACAGTTGGCTCTGATATGGCTGATTTGACTTCAAACAGGGTGCAAAACAGTGTCAACTCTTCACTAGTTGGGAATTCGGGGAGTTTCAGTAAGTATTTTTTCAGTTTTTCTGTAATTTTCCAGTCTCTATAATTAATGCCCATATATTTTCTGTTGTAAAATTATTCAGAAAAGGAGAACCTGGCAAATCACTTAGTTCTGGACAGATTTAGAAGCCGCTGGTTAGGTGGCTGGACAAATGAGGTAAGATGTTCTGTTTCATTCACCTTTCCCTTCTTTGAGTTACACCAATATAGTTGTTTATCTTTTGCTATACGTTTTGACACAATCCTGGTGAGTTTAGACGTTGACACCCTTGAATTCTCTCCCAAAAAGGAAACTGCCCATTTAGGAGAAGTTGGAGGCTTGAGGACATCGGCTTCTACATGTTTCCTTTAGGATTTTTATAGTTTTCTATATAATTGTTTCTTCTTTTACAATTAACAGTTCTTTAATGATGAAATGAAAACTAACCATTTCAGAACCTGAAGTTTTTGTAATCTTCTGTGGTAAATCAATGTTGCAATGTGTCGGGCATTAAAACTAAAAGATTCATATAACTAAAAGGATGACTAAATTCTGATTCAAGAAGTGGTTTTTAATGGTTTACATGGTACTGTTGATTTGAAGGTTCTGCATCTTAGAAAAAATAGTGAAGAGTCTGTTTTTTTTTTTTTGATAGAAAAATAAATTTTATTAAGAAAGAAGAGAAATACAAAGAGAAGAGGATAAAATATCCTCCAAAAGAAAGCTACTGAAAAGGAAGGTGATCAGGCCTTGCCTAATGGACCTCCAATCACCAAGGTCTATTGCATGAGGCAGGCGGAAAAGAAGAGAGGCCTTGGAGGGCATATTCTAGGAAGAAGAAAAATAATAATGATGTGGGGGAAGTTGGGGCAGGTGGAAGAATAACTAACTGGTATATGAGGTATGGGGATATGTGAAGAAGTGAGAAAGAATTCTGTTAGAAGAAAGGAGGTATAAGTAGGAGTGAAAGGAAGGGTTTATGCATGCAGAATGTGGAGTGATTCTGGGGAGAGGCTGACTGCTATAGTGTCAGGAGTTATGTGTGCTTGCTGATTCTATTTTCTTGCTTTCGCTTATCTGTATTTCTGCTATTTGAGACTTGTTGCTTGTTGAGAATTTCTCTTGTATTTTCGTTTTCTGAAGTCAATACCAGAAAACCTTCTCATTCTAACAGTTCAGTGAGAAGAGACATCAAAAATCGTTCTGTGTGAGTTGCTTAGTGCTGGTCTCTATCAGAAGGTAAAAAAACTCAAAATCAGACATAAACAATAGCAGCCCAATCTCTTTGCAACTCTAAAATGGCAACCCCCTTGAAAAGATCATGAGCCGAACACCAAAGAGAAGGCAAAAGCCTTATCCTTTCCCACAACATATCCAACGACATTGAAATGCCTTCAAAAATTCAAAGTAGCTCGCCACTAATTTTTTTATTTTTATTGGAGAGATATGCAAGGAAAATATTCATTTTTCCTGAATTTTTACTTCCTAGAATCATGAAGTTGGTTGACACAATCTGGCAACGTGAGACTTTTTGGTAATTGCCACCGTTAGCTGGTAACGGACATGAGTAGTTCGCTGTCAGTGGGGTTGTTGAATGCTAAATAAATCATGGGTAGACTTTTAGGAGGTTCCTTGTGAACAGTGGAGGATGGCTAGACATGAGTTGAAGTCTGTTAGTGGAGATTCCTCTGCAAGAATGAAGATTTTCCAAAATGAAGGACCATTTAGCATTGCTATTTCTTTTTTTCTGTTTTACCATTGCCCTACTTGGAAGCTTTTTGTAGAAGTGCTATTTAAATGAAGCAGTGTCCTAGCATACCTGATTTCCTACTTGATTCGAACCTTCTTTGTGTTGGTAAAATTTAAATGGATTTACTTGCCTATTCATGTTTCATGAATGGTAATGTCTCAATCTTTGTACCACTACTTCTTAATTAGGTGCCTGTACAAATGCTAAATTTTTGTATTGGAGGTGAAATTCAATTCATATTGGAGGCCAATTTGTATCACATGATTTTTTTTTCTTTTACTAAGAGCCCACTCAGTTGGTCCTTTTTCACTTTCTGTACACAATCCCTGTACTTGATACTTACAAAATATGTTATTTAAGTATATATTTTTTTGGATTTTAATATTTATAACTTGTATTTGTCTAGCATATATATATTTATATGCTAATATAGGTTTCAGCTTCTTGATACTCTGTTTTTGTTCTTGATGAATTTTGTCTTGTCTCTCTTTTCGTTGGAAGGAATTAGAATCATCTTCACTCAGCCAGAACAAAGCAGAACGTATTCCCAAGTTTTTCGTCGCAGAGACAAGCTTTCTTTCAGAATCTGCAGCAGATGTTATTCCGGATGAGAATTCTTTTGTGCAGAAACTTGATTCCAAGTGTGCAATTGGTTCTCAGTCTAGCATTCCTTCTGAAAGCTTACACAAAGCTGATGAAGGCATATTGCATTCTCAAGATGTGGTCAAATGTTCTAGTCTATCATTGCTTGATCCTCTTTGTTCGGTTGTTCCATGTAGCATATCTGTAGAACAGGCCGATTCTGAAACTCGGAGTGATAAAGAAATTGATACTGAATTTGAAGTGGACAATTTTCAAAGGACCTCAGATCAGAATGTTACATTAGACAATAGAGCTGAGCAAATCATGTCTTTGCCAGTTGGGGAGGATATTCCTATCACTGTAACAAACACAGTTCAACAAGCGCCAGAGATATTGACTAGTGTTGAGCGGAGTTTTCGGAAACAGTTGAGCTCTCTTAAGACTTACAGCATGATTATACCTAACCAATCTCTTATGGAAAAATGCAATTCGGCTCTGCTTCTAACTGATCAGAGTACAGGCGTTGCTGCACCTTTGTATAAAAGGAGCTCTAAAGGTCTCTCCGCATCCAAGTGCTCAGATGGAAAGAAAAATGAACAAAATCATGAACACTTTGTTAACCACAAGTCAAATACAGAAATAACGCATGAGAAGAGAAGGCATAATTCAAAAACAGCAGATAGGAGTGACATTCCAGTGGAATCATCAGAAGAGAGGAGGTCACCTGACTCGCCTCTTACTCTAAATCATAGGACACCCCCCTCCTTGCTGTGTCCTAAGACTGCTGGGAATGATATCAATACAGGGAAATATCCAAATCAGCATGTACTACCAGAGACTTCTATTCAGCATCAACAGAACAATAACCTTGATGAGCTACAAGCTGAGTGCAATAAGTTCCATGATGGACATGTTAGAGTCAGAAAGCAAGTACGTTTTTCAGAAGCAGAGGAGGAGCATCATCAGAAAAGGACTTTCTCAAAGTTGGAATCTTCACATAAAAAATGTGAGGACATTAGTACTGATTGTGTAATGTATCTTCCTGTTTAATAAAAATGGGCCTTTTAGAAATTACTTGCTTGTGCTTCAATAATGTAGGTTCATCTGTTAGAGCAAAAAGGCGAAATACTTCCAAGTCCTTGACGAACTGTGTGCCTCATATGAAACATTCTCTGACAAATTATTGTAGAAGGGCAAGGACAAAATTTTTATTTGAAGGTACAGAATTCCTACTCACTGGGTTATCTAGTCAGAAGGAAAGAGACATTGAAGCACTTATAAGAAATTCTGGTGGGGTGGTTCTCTCTGACATTCCCTCTCCTCCAAATTTGAGGAGAAAGAAAAGTTCTACATTATCCCGCCTAAAAGTTCCTATTATTCTATGTATGAGAAAGGTTCGTTTCTAATTATCAACAATCTTTTGTCCCTTTTCTTGCTACTTCATAAAATCTTCATATAATTGTTTGTATACTATTTATGTGTTTTTACTTTCTCTTTTTCTTAATATTTGATTTCGAAACTTTTAGCTTCATAATTATGATGCTGTCTGTGAGCCTGTTCTTCAAGTTATGTCCCAAAATCCCTAAGAATATTTCTCTAATGCTCTTCAAACTGGGAATCAAATCTAAATCCCATCTAATTAACATCTTATTCTTTTTCACTTTACGAAATATTCTTAAAACATAATAAAAGTTAGGCAGCACACACTAGAGTCCAGACTGAAAATTGTTAGCACTTTGCCGGTGAAAGTTATGTTATTAAAATGAAAATCCAGAATTGGCCATGCCTTAATCAAATTTAGTTTATGCATAATTCATTATTTTCAGTACATATATAATATTCTTGGTTAATGTTTAAAATCAGTTGTAGACGTTAATTAAAAACGAAATCAAATCAGGGGAGAAGAAGGAAAGAAAGAGGGTATACTATTAGTTTAGTCCCAGTAGTTTGCTTCTTGTTTTTGATTGTTGAACTATTTATAGTGTCAATTTGGTCATGTTATTTCATAAGATGCAATGCAGTACCTATGACTGCCGTTTCACACACATTGTAGATTAACTGACTCGGCACCTTTGTTAATAGTTTTTTAACATTTATATATGTCCACTACATGTCATTAGGGGTCCATAACAGCTATTAAATTGCGCTCTCCAACAAGTAAGATCCACAGTCCCTTATTTTTTTAATAGTTGAAGGAGCGCAATATATTTTTCTTGCACATCAACATTGTGACCCCGCCATTAATAAACAATCCATCAAGGTTCAAACACGTATGAAACGACACTTAAGATAGGGACTGCATTGCATTGTGTAAGAAACTACAAGGTCTAAACTGACACAATTACTAGTTTAGGAAACACATTGAAACCTGAAGTTAAATGAAGGAACTAAAATCATAGTTTAGCCAAATAAAAAGGATCCAGAACAATTATGCAGGTTTGGTTTCTAGGAGTTTCCAAATCAGTCTTTAATAACAGAAAATTAAAGGCAAACTTGAGTTGATATTTACTGTAGTAAGGACTAAGGACATTGTATCAGGAGGTAACAAAACATGGAGAAAAAAGGAATTTTCCTCCCACAGTTTGTACTTTTTGATATTAGATGTCAAGGAAAGGAGGTTGATATTCATTAGATATAGTTGTATTCTTGTTGCAGATTTAGGTGACCAAATTAACAGATATCTTAGGTTTTATGTTCTTACAGAGGCGAAGGCATATTGGATTCTTAAGTGACAAACCATAAGAATGTTTTGCAACAATCAGGAAATTATGTGCATTGCAAGTAGTCCATTGTTTCATGAAGGGTTAGAAATAACTTGTTATTTTATTAAGAACTTTCAGACAAGAAAATGTATAGTTGTTCATAGTATTGCAACTAAAAGAATTCTTCCTTTTCTAATATGAAAACAGATACTTTCTTGTTTATTGAATTTATGATCAGTAAGGTAATGTGTTTACAACAGCTTTGGTCTGAGTTACCCTATGCAGGTAGGTTGGAATCACTAATTGAAACAAAACTGAAGTTACTTAGAAGGACCTAGAAGTAGATACCAAGAATGTCAGTCAAATGATGATAGCATTTTTTTTTCTACAATGTAATGGATTCTCTGTTGTTTCTCTCAGCTGCAAACCACCAAATTCTTGTATGGTTGTGCTGTTGGAGCCTCAATACTAAAAGTTGATTGGCTTACTGATTGTATTGCTTCTGGAAATATTATACAACCTGAAAAGTAAGTTGTTTTCTCTCTGGATTGAATTTTTCTTCCTTTGAAATCTTTGTACTATGCCCTTCTTTTTTTTGTCAAAAACAAAAGAGAGAAAAATACAGTTTACTACCAGTGGTCCAGGCCATTTTCACTCTGCTACCCTGTGGTTCAAAAGTTGACATTCTACTACCTTGAGGTTTGTTAAGATATCACAATACTACCCTATACTTTATTTTCGTTGAACAGGAATCCTTAAATCCTCTCTGTCCCAAAATTTTCCAAATTTCTTTTAAACATCTTAAAATCCCTAACCCCTCTCTTTCTAACCGATCCCCACACTCCCCCAATCCTATATTATTCCCCAATTTACCAAATCTCTCCCAGTGAATCTCTAAATCCCTAAACCCTCTCTTCTTAACTGAGCCCCACACTACCCAATTTCTTATCTCACCCCTAAATTCGTGCCTAATGGTTCAATCTAATGTCCCTGAAATTCTTCCAATTTCATCTCAAAATCTTTAAACCCTCTCTTTCCAACCAAGGCCCACTGCAAATTCTTGCCATCCCTAAAATTCTTGCCTAATGTGTTCAATCTAACATCCCAAATTTCTTCAACTTTCTCCGAATTCCATCTCAAAATCCCTAATCATTTCCCATATGTTCCCCTCTGCGCCTCAAATTTTTGCCTAATTGTTCAACCTAACATCCTTAGATTATTGACACATCCTCAAATTATTAGTTCAAAGTATTTTTTGAGATGAAATTTGTAGAAATTAGTTAGGTTTTGGGGACTTCCATTTAATATTTAATGGAATTAGAGCACAAGGTAGTGTTGTGATGTAGTGATGTGCAAACCTTAGGGTAACAAAATGTCAGCTTTTGAACCATAGGATATCAAAATGAAAACAGTCCAAAACATAGGTTATTAAACTGTATTTTCCCCTTGAAATAATATTGGTTACAATATTTAGTTATGCTAATGCGTCCACACCAAGCTCATAGTATCTGGCCTTAATTTTGACAGCTTTGATGTTGAGTTTTAGCGATTTTAGTAATCCTAACGCCAGCAGACGTTCAGGTCACATTTGTTGCACTGTAATGATTTTTATGGAATTGAAATAGGACTATAAAAATAGAGCTCATTTCCTTCCATTATCATGTTTGGTGTTTTATTTTCTGGGCTTAACATGTTAGGTATACTTTCACTAAATAGGAAAAACAAGAGTTGTGTGCAGAAATGACAAAAATTACATTATTATCCACTAAAAAAGTTCTAAAAATTATGGCATATAGAAAAGAAAGTCCACAAACACAACTGCAGCCACTGGTAGACAGTTATGGGGATGTTAATTTCTTCATTAGCACAGTTATCATTACGGAAAGGTATTGTGGTTCAAATGGCCAGCAGAACATAAAATTCAACTCATTGTAGACACTAGACTACACAAAACTCCAACCTCACCCATCAGGTGGGATGGTGATGATATTTTCTGCCTATTAGGGATAAAGATCCTAGGGTGAAATTGTGCTTGGAATGGACCAAGTAATCCTTCATGCCTGATGTGCCATGAGTTATAATCTCCTTGTCGTACGATACAGTCCCTAATGCTTGCAAAATTCTTCCATGGACATATCTGATGTCATTTATCTCTTAATGATCTGGTTTCTCAAGATGTTTCAAACTGATTTTTCACTTTTTCATGATTCTAATTTATTTATGTTAGATACATGATTTTTCCAAATCGGAATGACATGAAGTGGACCATAATTGGGAGGCCAGTTCGTCACAGTAACCAAAAACATATTTTTGAGAGAGTAGGGGTCATGCTTCATGGAAAGCATAATTTCTGCACCAAATTGGCAAGTATCATCAAGGTAATGGTCCATTTTTTTTTAAGAAGTTTCTTCTACCAGGACCTTAGAGGACTTCATAATGAGTGCCTTGAGTCACTCTAGTTGCTTAGATATATAAATGTAATTGCTAATATCAAAACTATCATGTCCATCTTCTAGTTAGCTTCTTGTACAACTTGAGACTGCATGTTAATTTATACTTGTGGGTGTGTGATTATTGGTACAGATTATACCATGTATACTTTGTTGCAAGTTAATTTCTCTCCAATTTTTCTTCTGTGTTGCTCAGCATGGAGGTGGACAGATTTTTAAAACTCTTCAGTGGCTAGATAGGAGCATTGAGGAAGATAGGATTTCTGTTGGAGCTTTAATCGCTGAAGATAAGCCTTGTATATCACGTCATTTGAAGTATTGTGCCTTGGAGAGGGGTATTTCTATAATGGTATGTATATATTTTAGTGTTTAGGATCTCACTAATGAGTAACTTGAAATTATATAGTTTTCTGTACCCGGCATCTGTAGGACGAAAACTTTTTCCTGGGTATCAACATGCTCAAAAATTCTCTGCCTCTCTCTCACCCACTGTTAGGAACCTGGATGTGGGCCATTTGGTGTTGGTTCATGAGGGAAACAAACTTACAAAATGGCCTGTTTGTTCCAGCAGGAATAAGAAACAGAATGGGATAGCATATAGGAAGTTATTTAATAGGAAGTTATGTTAGTCATGGCAGTTTATGTATGACAGTTTTTAGAATTAGTTACCTAAGTGTATATAATGGTATTTAAAGGTGCAAGTTAGTGGCTTAGAGGGGTGTGTTTTTTTTGGATTATGAAAGATCTGAGAATTTGTTCTCTAAAGAAAGTTTAGGCTTTGATTAGATGAGAGTCTCTCAACCAGATTTGTGGGTGCAAATTGCTGCAGTCAGTGTTGAATTTATTAATATTGTGTTTTTCTTTAATTTGATTTTTGGAACCCTATCACCCACACACTTGTATATATTTGTTCTGAAACCTTAACATTATTAACTTTGCAGCCTTCTAGCTGGATCATTAAGAGCTTATATTCAGGGAAGCTACTTCCTTTCACGGAAGAAAATGATATATCTCATTTTCCAGTTGCCAATGTCCCAGAAGTTCCAACTTCCTTGGATATCAGTGAAGAAATATAAAATTTTCTTCTCCTGCAGCCATTTACCAGGTAATGACCCAGTTTATCAACGATGACCATGCTATTTTTTCTGGCCAATCAATGATGACTATACTGTAAACCATGATTTGGTCCATAATAACTTGGCATGTATTTGTCTTTCTTTCCTTGTGTTTGTAGCAGTTTTTGCTCCTGATAACTGTTTCCCACCTTCAGATTCTTCACTATGGAAGCAGTGGTGACTGGTGAGTAAATATTAAAATGGTAAATGTTTGGATCCCCCCTCCCCCCTTATGCAGTTTGACATATCATAAATTCAATAATGACTCTTTACCAAGCTGTTACAATACAAAGAATATCTAACTGAACAAGGTTACAAAAACCGTTTCTGGACCCATGTCAAGATAGCAGACTTGATTAGTAAATTGTTTTTTATTTCTATGTTTGAAGTTGAAAATATAAAAGTATTGAACACAAATCGATTCCAATGGCTTCTTATTGGCTTAGAGAATTGAGAACATTAACAAACAAGACTTGGAAACGTCTCTAAGTTCATTAATATAGACCTTGTTTCCTGCTTTTAAACAGAGGCAAACTTTTGTGTCTTTGGTTGCTAAAATTGTTAAAGCAGGAAAAAAAAGATACATAGAACTCAGGAAGTAGCCAGATCCTATTCATCCTTCACTCCTGTCTCCCTTTCCATTTTATATCTTTAGTAGCAATTTTCATGAAACAAGCTAGATGTCTAGAAAAACTAGAATGCTACCCTTTCCTACCTTTACTATTTAAATGAAAATAAAACTACTCAAAGAACATGTGCTGTTTAAGAGTATGTAACTTGATCGAAACAGCTATGAAGCTTCTACTGAGGCAAATATCAGTTGCTTTGGTTGCTACCAGTTTGAAAAAAGAAATTTTATGCATCCAAACAAGACAAGGACTGGAGCCTCCTTTACAAGTCACACTTAAACCTCACCTTTTCACCTCACGTTTTTATTCATATGATCATTTTAATGACAATATCTGTGGTATCTGTGGTACTTGACCTGTGTTACTCTTGTCAAGGTTTGCAAGACTAATATTCAGAAGGGATCTGTGCCAAGTTCATAAACTTCTATGCTTCAACATCCCAAAGGATCAACCTTTGTTCGTTCTAGAATGCTCTGGATTCACAAGCTAAGAATGCTACTCTATTAATTTTGAGGAATAAGCAACCTCAGCGGCTCCATCAACCCAAACTGAGTGGGGCATATGAGCTAAAATTTTTGGCATCAGAAAGTAAACTTTAGCAGGTAATCTGAACACGATCTCAAAGTTCGGAAGAGGCATCCTAAATCTTAATCTTACAGCAATAAGAACAAGTTGTGAGAGAGCTAATTTGATTTCTGATCAAGTGAGCCCTTATATGGCAGCAAGTATTGTGGGTGGCAATATGGCAGCAATTTTCTAATGCTATTGATTGGATGACTCTAAACTTCTTAGTCTTACCCTTACAGGTATGTGGACAGGCAATGAATAGTGGATCAGGTGCAGTTTGAACTGTGTGATATCGACATTATTGACAATGTGCAGACTGCAAATGCATTCTCCCTGTAGTGATCGGTTTATCTTACAATATTGGTATTTGCTCTAATTCTCTTCCGACTTCTAATTATATTTCGAGAAGAGCAAAGAAAACGCATCCAAAGAAACTTTGCTTGTCACTCATCACTAGAAATATTTAAACATAGACATCAATGAAGGGAGAGGAAAGTTGAAAACATATTACTTATTATGCATGTAGCCACCTTGGAAGATTTAATTAGTTTATTTATTTTGTATAGTTTGTAAAGCACCCTGAAACTGTATTGGATGTGCCAGGTAAATAGTCTTTAAATTTAGGTGTTGTACATTTACATTCAATAAATAAGAAAATGGTGAAAAGGTTGGGAAACTTCTCATCCATTTTACTTCCTTGTGTCATCCCTATTTGGACATGAGATTTGTCGAAGTTCTACCATTTGATTGATAATTTGCTTGCAATTTTACAGTTTATTGTTGCATGTAATAAAATAAACATCCAGATAGTTGTAAAATATAATCAATATTTACCATAGCATCATAAAGTGCTTGTTCAAAATCAAAAAGGTATTAATCTTAGTTTTCTAAATTGTTTAATTTTCTTTTCATGTTCACATTTTTAATACGGGGAATTTAATAGGTCAAAATTATGTAGGAAATATATTAGGGAAAAAAAAAACTAAAACTGTTACATACACATAACGGTTCAAATTAGCATTTAAAATGCTGATAATCTGTCCAAAGATAAAGATGAACTGGGAGACTAATTTGCATAGAGAAAGAAATTAAAGGACTAAAGCAATGAGATTGGGAAATGTTTTTATGGGCCAAATTTTTTGTATTTAATAATTTTTTATTTATTTGTCTCGTTTTTATGATGTTAGTTTTCAGTCCTTTTAAGGAGATATCCTAATCTATAATTTTGTATTTTTCTCAAAAACAAGCAGAAAAATGAAAACAATAGTACATAGTAACATAGAGAACTTTGCCGAAAGCTGTTTACATATTTAAAATTTCAAGTCTACCACTGCAGCCGCAACTATGCCTCGTCATTAGATTTAGAGTAAATTATATATATATATATATATATTTAAATTTATGAAAATTATATTCTTTAATTTTAAATTATACAAAAGAAAATTGTTTTATTTACAAAATCATTAAAATTTATTTATAAATATTTTTGAACTTATAAATAGTCTAATTTAATATAATATAAATTATTAAAATACTATATTAATATTTTAATGTATTTTTTACAAAAATTTAAGGAAGTATGAGCATAAATTTTATAAATTTTAAAAAAATTATTTTGCCTTGAAATTAAAAAAATGTGAATATAATTTAAATAAATTTTAAGAGAAATGAATGTAATTTATTTCTAATTTAATTATATATAAAAATTTATCAAACTTTAGATTTGAAATCTTTAAAATTTGGCAAAATTAATCTGTGATGTATATTTAAGTCTAGCTGCGGGGAAGAGAGTATGAAGTAGGAAACCCTCGATGTGAATTCCTCGTAAAGTCTTGCAAACTCCCTACACCACCAAGGATTAAAGAAAATAGAAAAGAAAAAGAGAGTTTTGAAATTACAATTATTTAGGTAGATCAAATATGTGTGAGTATAACATTAATTTCCTTCAAAATATTAAAATTATCATTTTTAACAAATGTTTTTTTTGGGACTATAACTCTCTGGCAAACTTCTTAATAACTAAATTCAAATTTACTTATCAAAATTATAATTCACCATGTATAAGTTTCAATTTTTGTGTAAATTAAGGTTTATGTAAAAAGATAGCAAGAGACTTAGCTTCTGCTTAAGTCATATAAATTCATATATACAATTAAAAAAATGGCAAAGTTTGTTCAATTTTTTATTTATTTTTGGAAATAGTTTTTCTCAATAATTGACTTCATGACTTTGATTATTTTCTTAATTTAATTTATGAAGATATGGCAATGTTTAACAGATTGTCTTTTTGTTATCTTAATTCGTAATTATAGATAAAGTCAATTCTACAAGATATGGAATCTAATCAATGGGATTTCTTATAGGGACTGAGATGTATTTAAATGAACACATTTTTAAATTGGTACATTAAAGAAATGTTTAAAATAAACCAAAATATTATGTCGGCATGAGATCATGATAAATTATAAAAAATAAAAAATAATAATGCAAGACTCGTGTATGAATGTTGTGATTTTTTTATAGAAAAATTATAAATTTGGGTTTGATATTTTTTATTTATTTATCAAAGATATTACATAAAAAAATAAAACCTGCATGCATCGTGCATTAAGATAATCTAATGCTTACGTGTCAAATCAAAACTTTTGAACAATTTGGATTTGACCCGTAATTTAAGCAAATGATTAATTGATGGAAAGTTTTTTTCTTTTTTTGGACTTGGATGGAAAGTTTAAATACCAAATGAAAAGAGGGATAAGGTGGGCGTTATAATCCAGCCCAGGGCCCAGTGCAGGTAAGCAACTCCTCCAATCCATTTTCTATTAATGGACCCACACGATAAAGTCTCTGTCCATTATTAGCATCATATCACTTGTCCATACGCCAGTCCAAAAAAAGTAAAAAATGGATTGTGATATGATGCTAACAGTGGACAGAGACTTTATAGTGTGGGTCCATTAATAGAAAATGGATTGTTGGAATTACTTACCTGCACTGGGCACTGGGCCCTGGACTGGATAGTAACGCCCACCTTACCCCTCTTGTCACTTGTCCCTACTATTATTCTGACGGCTTCACTGTTAGTTAGGAGGCAATTGGCAAGTTCTCATTTTTATCATAATTTTTAAAATAAAATATACAAAGAATGTGTTTCTCAAATTAAATAAATTAATTTATAATTTATTTAATTAATTTATAAATTTATTTAATTAATTTATAAATTTATTTAAATAATTTAAATAAATTAAAAATTATACACTATTTTTTTATTTTAAATAAAGGATAATTTATAAATTTTAAATTAATTTATAAATTATTTTTATAAAAAAAAAATCTTAAAAATATACCTTATATGAAATTTTAGTTTATGAAAATATTACTTCACATAAGTTATTCATTGAAAACGTAAAATTATTGTAAATTGAATATGCATTTATGTCTGCGTAAATTCTCAAATCCTTGGATCTAGATTCATTCACTTAGAAAATTTTTAAAATAATAATTTTTTTTTACATTAAATCCTTTGCATATAAAATAATGGCCTATGTCTACTTAGACTCATCTACAAAAAGAGAAGGCAATAATTTAGAAGTTTATAATATAAAATTATCAAATTGGTCTTGGGGGAATCTAAACGATGCAACCAAGTGAAAGCATCAAATTCAATTATGGGCCACGCAGATTTTATAAATTTTTAAGAGTAAATATATAATTTAGTTATTAAATTTATTAAGTTATTATATTTAAATTTTTAAATTTAATTTGTTACACAGTTTAGTCTCTGAATTTACTAAACGTCAGACAATTTAGTCATTTCGTTATCTCTATATTAATAGTTTGCTGACGTGGCCCGGTAAATATCAAATAATCATGCCACGTCAATATTGACTCAACTTTTAAAAAAAGAGTAAATATAAAATTTAGTCTCTAAATTTATTAGTTCCTTATAATTTAGTCCTTTAACTTATTATATTCATACAATTTAATTCAAATCATGTCACATTAGCGCTGACTTAATTTAAAAAAAAAATAAATATACAATTCAGTCTTTAAATTTATTATGTTCATACAATTTAGTCCTTTACTTTATTATATATCTACAATTTAGTCCATAAATTCATGTCATTACACAATTTAATTTTTGAATTTATCAAACAATAAATAATTTAGTCATTATGTTATTTTTATCTTAATTGTTCATTGATATAACTTGTTAAGTATTTATATAGTACGTTAAATGTTAACTAATCATGTCACATTGGCATTGACTCATCTATAAAATTGTTGAACTAAATATTGCATTCATTTGTGGGGCAAGAAAAATTGTAGAAGCATTCAAATAAAAGGGAAGCGTCGTAAATGTATTTACAATTCAATAAATTTTTTTTTTCATACTATCAACTATTTAGCAGTAGAATGATAATATTTTCTATAAATTAAAGCACTTTTTTTTTTGTCCCTAAAGGAAAAAAAATGATAAGCAAAAAGACCTGTAAAAAAAGAAGTATCTTATTAAAATACACAATAATATTCAAATACAATTATGAGGGTTAACTAATAAATATTAACTATAAAATTTTTAACATTAAAATATATGAATTAGAGCAAAAATTATAAGAATTAACACAACACTGAATAAGAAAAAATTAAGAACGTTGAAATAATGACATATTGTTATAATTTAAAATGTGTAAAGTGTCAAATTAAACTACCCATGATTGTTAATATTATAAGTTTTATAATAACTTTTTTTATTTTTAATCATCAAAAACTTATTAGAATAATTTCGTAGTAAGGGGGTGTTTTATGGCATTGTCAATTGAAGATAGAAAATAAGATTTGTCATATGAAAAGTAAAAAAATAAAGTGAAAAATAAAGCATTTTAATTTTTTTTTTAAACTAAATTAGCATTAATGTAATGGGTTATATTACAAATAGTTAGTATAAAAATAATAGAATTAAATTGTTTAATCTTTGGTAAATTCAAGGATTAAATTTTACAATGACTTAATTTAAGGATTAAATTGTATGAATATAATAAATTCAGGGATTAAATTGTGTATTTACTATTTTTGTAAGTTGAGTCAGTGCTAATGTGGAATAATTAGTTGACATTTAACGTGCTATGTCAGCACTTAACGGGCCACGTTAGTAAGCCATTAATGTAGAGATAACGGAAAAACTAAATTATCTGACGTTTGATAAATTCGGAAACTAAACTGTGCAACAAGTTAAATTCAAGGATTAAAGTATAATGACTTAATAAATTCAAGAATTAAATTGTATATTTACTTAATTTTTAATGTTCCATAATAAGAATATTTTTTTATTAAAATAAATTTTTCTTTTTTTAAGAAGAAGATAAAATAACCTTTTTGAAAGGTCTTGTTCAATGTTTCATATAAAATTAAATTAAATATGATAATAATCATTAAATAGTATAAAATAAATGATCTATTTTATACTTTTTTATACTATCAGTTATTGTGATTATTTAAATTTAATGATAAATATAAATTTTGTATTTTTTTTAATTGGTCCATTATACGATTTTTTTACCAGCTATTATCACTCACTGTATATAATTATACATTAATTAATATGTAAAATTAATTTAACTAAACAATACTATCTAACAATGTATAATAATATATTATATAAGCTTATAATGCTTTTTGAGGTAAATTGTTATTATCCCACTCTATTCTATTGTCATTTTTTGTCTGGAAAAATAAAATAAAATCTATATACTAATTAATACGCCTTTTATTGTGATAAAAGAACGAATTATTAAAAATAGGTTTATAAAATATCAAAACCTAGATATATAATATTTATATTATTAGAAAAAAAAATTGATTGTAAGATAAAAATATTTTCAAATCAAGTTACGTATGATTGAGATTAAATTTTTTTTTTTAGACAATCTTAGAAATACAATTTAAGAGATTTAATTTTTTAAGGTGCTGATCATGAGATCTGAATCTAATAATCAAGATAAAAACGTACCTTTTTAAATTCTTTTTTTTTAAATATGTTTATTATTATCAGACATTATTTTTGGAGTGTAGTCAATGGTTCGAGGGCATTTCTTTGTGTCTGTTAGGGACCACCAGACCACATCCTTATCTTATTGGGTGCCTGTAACACCAGCTGAATTAAATTTATGTCTATTTTTTTATTTTTAAGTTTATCTTTTAAATAATAATAATTTATCATATTTTTATAAAAATAATTATTCCATGAAAAATTATTTACAATATAATACATATAATTAAATCTGAAATTTTAATAGAATGCAAATTAGTCAAAATATAATTTTAAATAGAAAAATTATACTTGTATTTTATGAATTTTAAAAAAATACATAAATAGTTTAATTTAACGTAGTAAAAATAATTATAAAATAAATTAATACTTATAAAAAATTAAAATAAATAATTTTTTCAAAATTTAAAGGAATTAGAGTATAATTTTTATAAATTTAAAAAAAATGTCTTAATTTAAATTTAAAAAGGACATAAATATAATTTTTTAAAATACCGTATCAATATAATTTATTCTATCTAATGTCTTATAAAAAAATAATTAATCAAAGGACAGTTTTTTTTTTTTTAAAAAAAAAGAAAACAACTCCACATTTAAGGAAAAAAGTGAGGCCTACAAATATAAGGAACCCCCCTAAAAGGTAATTGTCCCTATCTAATAAATTGTTGCCACAATTTAAAAATAAAATAAAATTTATACCCAAAAAAAAAATGTTACCACATAAATGTTGATGGGCACTAGTACCTAATTTTAGAATTGAGATTGGAGAGTTGCCCCACTCTCTCTCCCCGAAACATTTGAAACCCCACAGTACACTTTGGTTTTCTGTCCCGAAAAAGGCACTATTTTTTTTTTCCATATTCAAATTATGCGATTAATAAAAAGCACTATTTAATATCCACTTCTTGAATATAAAATAAGTGTTCATAAATATTTATTGAGATTCTCATTTTAATATGATTTTATCAATATATTATACCTAAAACATGTATGAAGAGTGTGCTTTAAAAATTTTCATCTACCAATCAATTAATTAGTTCAATAATAATATTAAAAATTTAAATATAAACTAAAACTAAATAAATTATAAAAACAAATTTCATCTCAGGATAAAATATATTAGCGCATCACTTAATATTCCCACTTAAATATATTTTTATTTATTTCTTATGGATGTAAAATGTAAGGAGCAAGCTAATACATATATATATATATATATATATATATATATATATATATATATTTATTTATTTATTTATTTGGTTCCAACTCAATTTTGTTTGAATTTTTTATTTCATAAATATTTTCAATAATATTGGACCCTTTTATGCAATTTCATTGATTGATTATTGTATCTAAAATAGGTAATAATATTTTCAAGAAATTTTCATGTTGCATAATAAAAGATGATAAAATTTAAATTTAATAAATGTTAATACATATCTAGAACAATGCTTTAGCCTTCATAGGAGACTTCATTTTCTTGTATCGTATTATTTTGAAATACCATTTTAAATTTATTTGAAGTATAAAAATCTCCACACCTTTTAAAATATAATATAAAGTTTAACACAATTTAATATTTTGGTTCTTAAAAAATAAAAATTTTCTTCATTTCATTCCTTATTTTCATTCAAATTACTGACATAATTAAATAAATGGATATAAGTCCATTAAAATTTTTATTTTTCAAAAAGAATGAAATACCATTTAAGTTAAGAAGTCATGCAAGTTAGAGCTTTCCATTACTACGGGGGTACGTACAACAGCTTTTTTGTATCTGCTTTGGCCGTGCTTTTTAATATTTTGGAATTATTTTTAAATAGAGCTTTAAAAAATAATATTATAATAAATAAACAAATATTATTTGACTAAATTATGTAATAAATATTTTTATTAATGTTATTGGGGTTTGTATAATCTTTTCAAAAAGCGCTTTTTATTGTTAAATTATTCAAAAAGACATATTTTTAAATTACTTTGCAATCAATACTATTTGAATAAAAATAAACTTACATATTACTTTTAAATTTTCATTAAATTAAAATTTAAAAGAAAATAAAATCACTTCATATATTTTTTCCCTCAAAATAAATTTTTAAATTATATTAAAATATACAATCAAAATTACAATTAAAATTTGTTTATTAATCAAAATAATAAATTTTTATAATTAAATATTTTATTTTTAAAAATTAAGGAGCTTAATTAGTAAAAAAATATTATGCACTTGAGTGAAGATATTTAAAGAGATAAAGTTAAATAATTTTTGTAATTTTTAATTTTAAGTGAATGTATTGTTGCTTCTTTATTTCAACAGAAAGTCTGCTTCTGCTGATATTTAAAAGAGCTTAGAGTGTTGATCAAGCAATATGTAAACTTAACAAAAAAAATTATTTAAAAAAAAACAGCTTTATTATCAAAATAAATTTGGCCAAACAGGTTTTTAATATAATTCAAAAAAGGGTTATAAATTAAATCGGGAAGAGATTCAAAAACAAAAGCCTCTTCCTCCATGTGGTTTATCTGCATCATATAAAAGTGCTTCTCTAAAAATATGTTTGCACCTTAGAGAAATATTGTGGTACATCGTCGGTGAACATTTTTTTATTCACCAGTAATATCCAAATTATATTATGTGTTCAAGATAATACTTTTTAAATTTATTTTAAACACATAGTAAAATCTGAACATCGTTGGTGGACAAAAAAATATCCACCAACGATGTACTAAATTTTAACTCTTTTAAATATATGTCCATTAATTAATATATTGAAAGCAGACTATATCGGTAATATAATTTAAAAATATATTATTTAAGTTTATAAAAATATTAACGTGGAAATAAATACATTAAAATAACATTATTTACTCTAAAATTGATCACATCAGAAAGTCACTTGGGATTTGCAACCGTCGTCGGCAAATAATTCTTTTATTGCTTTGCAAACTTTCATGAAAACGTGAGGAAGGAGGATCTCTAAATAAATAAAAGCAAATTTTCATTAAAATCCAGGTGCACTGAATGGGCATTATTTTAGTAGTTCCACTTCCTCTCTTTTTTTTTTTTTTTTTCCTTTTTTTGGGACAGGAGTTCCACTTTGTTTTTTTTTTTGGACAGAACAGGAGTTCCACTTCCTCCACATCCATTTGCATGTATGTGTGTGGGCCTTTGCAACTTTTGTCGGCAAAGAATGCTTTTGTTCTTTTGTGGTCGTCGACAGAGCAGACGATGTCGAGCCACACGTGGCTGACGTCGCGTCCCACTTATCCATTTCCTTCACTTGTGTCTCAAAACGTTTTTTATTTTATTTTAAAAAAAATACATTTAACTTATATTTTAACTTTGTTTTCAATTTTATTATTATTTTAATTATATTAATAATGAAATACTATTTGTGTATGTTGTTATAAGTTTCGATTATTTATAAAAATACTACAATTACATCATATTATATTATTAAAAATTATAAAAATATTTTTTTGACATTTTCAAAAATTTTAAAAATATTTTTCAAAAATATAAATAGAAAATATTAACCAAACATATTTTTATAATTTTATAGCTGTTAAAAAAAATATCTGTAAATTACTGAACACCCCTGGGCCTTCATTGTCTATATTTGGGCAACCTTGCGCTTTAACTGATTAAATTTAATTTCTCAAGTACTGTCTTCAAGATTTCAACTTAAGTGAAAAAAAAAAAAAAAGAAGCTCTTTGATCAATAAACTAACTCTTCAGAGTTTTTAAGGCTAAAACTAACTAACTTTCGATATAAATTTTATGAATCATAAAAAATATTTCCATTCAATTTTGGGTAATTTGTGAACACCTTTGTTATTTTCAAAAATTGAAAATAATCTTTAACTTAATTTACTGGACAATATTTATTAGTTGTTAATAATATTTATTAAAAAATTGTTAATTTTCGCATAACTAATGCAGACACTATTAACCTAGGTTAACATTTCCTTTATATACAAAAAGATGTTTTCTAAAGTCATCGTATAAATAAAAACATAAAACTATGTATTTTATGTCCTCTCTTAATCTACCTCTATGAACAAAAAATGAATTCCATCACATTTAATATTCAATTGAATTTGATTAATTAAATGAATATTTATTAAGTTAAGTAAATTTATGTACAATCCTCAACTATTATTATATAGCTTTTTATATATTGTATGTCAAAATAATATTTACTATTAAAGAAGAGGAAGACAAAATAGTTAAAAATAAATAATTAGTATTAAAGGACAATAGAAAATAAAATTTGAAGGAGTAATATTTTTTTTATTAGTTCTCTTTCGTAAAATTTGTTTGAAATATTGGAATTAAGCTGTACAATATTTTTTATTTATTTTTAAGACAAAAATAGAATTACGTAATAAAAATATTAATTAAAAAATATATTTTATTATATAGTTTTTAAATTTTACAAAAATTAGTTTTTATAATAAAAAGAATAATTGTGTAATAAAAATACTAATAAATTTAACATAATTTTTATGAAATTTAAAAAATTATGAGAATCTCTATATTGTATAAGAAATAAGAATGGCAAAAACATGTCTCCCATAACGAAGAATAAAAAGGGCTCTTCCGTCTTCGTGCCGCCCCGCCCCCGCCCCAATTTGTTACTATCCCTCAGTGGATAATTAACAATATCTTAAGTTGAAGATGAAACAAACGGTGAAATCAATTCGATGAAAATGAAATGATGGTACCACGGTACAAAATGGGAAAAATGAAAAAAAGATTAATGATGCGGAAATGAGAAATATGAATCAAACTATGACCCCTCTCAACTAATAAACGGGTGTGGCGTCGCTTGTTTGTGGGCCAGAGGATTTCAATCACTGCTCATCCTTACCTGACAAATGGCTTGCATGTTCTCAACGTGTTGATTTCAATAGACATATTCTTCTTTCTTCTAAAGCTACAACAAGCCTAGAACTAGAACCTGTATTGCTATAAATAATGGCTTCTTCTCAGCTAAATTTCCAACCCACCCAGTCTTACTTGCTACTACTACTGGTGCTCTGCTTCTCCAGTAATGGCTCCAATGGCTGTGCCCCAGTTCACAAAGACCCAAAGGGGTTGGGAGGAGGAAGTCATTGAGGGAGAGGAAAAGCTTAGCCAAGAATGTAAGGATCTGATTCTCTCTCTTCCCAGAGAGAGAGGTTGGAGAACCCGTTATCAGTATCTATTCCAAAACTTTTGGTGCCAGCCAGCTGAAATACAAGCCATAATCACCCTTCAGAATCACTTCCAAGCAAGAGACAGTGATGTTATTGTGGCTACAGTTCCCAAATCAGGCACCACCTGGTTGAAAGGTCTCACCTTTGCCACTGTGAATCGAAAGGTTTTCAACCCCTCTTCTAAGAACCATCCTTTGCTTGCTTCCAATCCTCACCACCTTGTGCCTTTCTTTGAGTACACCGTTTATGGTGCCCAGGATCAGGTTCCTGACCTATCCAATTTGCCTGAGCCAAGACTTTTTGGCACCCACCTACCGTTTGCTTCATTGCCTAACTCAATCAAGAAGTCTGATTGCAAGATAATCTATATATGCAGGAACCCTTTTGACACTTTCGTCTCTTCCTGGCTTTTTGTCAACAAAATAAAGCCGGGGTCATTACCCTCATTGGCACAAGAGGAGGCCTTTGATATGTACTGCAATGGAAAAATTGGGTATGGTCCATTTTGGGACCATATGTTGGGTTACTGGAAGGAAAGCAAGGAGAGACCTGACAAGCTTTTGTTCTTGAAGTATGAAGACTTAAAAGAAGATACCAATTTTCACTTGAAAAGAATTGCGGAGTTTTTAGACTGTCCTTTTACCTTGGAGGAAGAAAAAAAAGGTGAAATTGACAGCATAATCAACCTGTGTAGCTTTGAGAAGATGAAGGAACTAGAGGTAAACAAGTCTGGAACTTTTGCCAGGAACTTTGAAAACAGGCACCTGTTTAGGAAGGCTGAAATAGGGGACTGGGTTAATTATCTTTCCCCTTCAATGGTGGACAGATTAACAAAAGTCATAGATGAGAAGTTAGGTGGATCTGGTCTCTCATTTAGATTGCTTTCTTAGTGCAGCTAGTGGTGCAAAATGGATCAACAGTAAAACTGCTGGCCACGTATGTAAGTTGCTGAGAAAGTTCAGTATATTAATGTATTCTGCATGCATTTGTTGATCTAGGATTTCCCTTTCAGAAAAAAGGTGTTTCAGTTGTCCACAGAGACCATGTGGGTAGCAGAAACCTCAATTATTTCCAACCAGAATCAGCGGGATGGGATGTTGTCTCGTAAAGTTCTCTGATAGTGAAAGCATGTCTTAAGGTTATTTCTCTTGGCACTGTAAGAAGAATGACTTTATCTTGTTCTATAATAATGTCCACTTCTTTCACTGTTAGGAACTAAAAAAGTAACCGATACTACATAGACATTCTAAAACTAGATTCTTTTGTTTGAAACTTAAGGAGGTATTACTGTATCTTCTTGTCTATGGTGCTATAATATAATTAATACCCACTTTTTGCATTTTATATAAAAGAAAAATAGTATCATTTTCTATGGTTTATACATAAAATTTGAGTTGGTGCGACTGGGGAAATGGAGAGAAATATAGAGTGGAAAATTAAAAGACTTCTGAAATTGTATTTTGTTCTGTTAAAGAGGGTGATATGAGCATCAAAAAGTAATTATTTTGCATTTTTGGAATCTCAAACTAGATTGTTTGTGGTCACTTGATGGAGTCACACTAAATAGATGGGCATGTTATGGAATGGTTTCATACAGTTATGAAATTGAATTTTAAAAAGAGATGAGGAGGGAAAGAAAAAAAGGAATTGGAGACTTGAAAGTTGCGGCACCCTCAAATTGTTAGGTTAAGAGTCATTCTCTTCATTTTTTTTTTTTTTATAGAATATACTACTGTAAAATTGTTAGAACAATATTTTTTAATTTTTTTAGTTTGTAATTACAAGAACTTTTAGTTGGGACATTAAATTCCATCAGTTGGTGTCAAAGTCAGACTGACCCTTTTGAAAAGGGCTATCTGTGGAGGTCAGACTCGATGAACTTGGAGAAAAGTGCAACCCAATGTTCGAACCCTGTTGGTTGGGATGAGCCTCTTAGATAATGATAAATTAGCGAGAGCGTTATGAAGTGCAGTCGTTGAGGACATTAACTCTTTAAGAATAGTGTTATGATAGATTCTCACAAAATAAATACAGAGTTATGAAATTGAAGGGTAGTTATTGAGTGGTTCCGGACAATTATAGATTGGGACGAGGAGGGCTAGAAAAATAGGAGAGAGGAAAAGGGGATTTGAGATTTGAGATTTGTTGGCAACCTTTAATTGCCACATTGGGAGTCTTTCTTTTCATATTTTTCTACAGAAGCTATTACTCTAATATTGTTTGGATAGTATTTTCTATGTTTCTTTAATTTGTGATTGTAAGAACTTTTAGTTGAGACACTAAGTCTCATCATTAATTACTATTTTTTTATATAATTTAAATTATATTTTATAATTAAATTTTGTTTGTTTTTATAACAAATAAATAAAAAGATAAATATAATTAATACAGAGATAAAATTAAAAATAACACGAGGGTGGTTTAAAATCAAATTTCTTCATATATCTCCCGTTGTTCTTAAAATGTATTTGAAAAATACGAAAAAAAGGATCTTTGAAAGAAAAATAAAAAGAAAAAAAAAGTTGAAAAGAATTAAATATTAGTAATTTAATTATCTTTCTTATTGTTGAAAAATTCTAATAAACAATAATATTTGAGAGAAAAACAAGGATAAAATTCTCATTCACTCTCCTTCTTTAAAATAAAATTCAAACATATTGTCTGTCACGTATTTAAATTTTAATTATGTTAAACTTTTAAAATCAAGTTATTAAATTTTTTTTTGTGAATCGTTTATTCTTTTCATAAATGGCCTGTGTTTTGATTAAATTTGAGAAGAAAACTAGTTGATATATGCTGAAATTCACTTAGATATGATGTAATTGTAATCCTAAAAAAAAAAAAAGAATTAATGGATGGTTATTTTTCTCCTTCCTCCTACATTCTCTCCTATAAAGAAAACTTGGGTAATCTTTAGTTTCCTGAAACCTTGTCCCATGATCATCATTTCTATAACTAGTGGAGTTGATGGGAAAGATCGAGGGACGTGCATTAAATTGAGTACTAAAATTCGACAGAACATTATTTGCCCGCAGGTTCTATCCCAATAGGCACCTACACACCCAATAGGGTAGATACCTTTTTGGTCATCTAAACTTAAAAAACTTTAATGCAGATCTAGGTAGGTAGTGTTGAATTTTTCAACATAAATTCTCTAAAAATAGATTGAGGTTCTCTGCATTTTTTTTCAAGAAATTGATGGTACCAATTTTGAAGAGAGAAATACTTAATATATGGAACTCAGCACTTGATTAATGGACTCCACTTGTGTTGTTAATGAGAGTTCAGAAAACCGATACTGTTAATTTTTAATTTTTTGAGAAATGCAGAAGATTTAAATTCTTGTACAATTATTTTTCTCTTTAAAGTGTACCTGTATTTGAATATACCCTGTATTTTTAAGGACCTAAAATCCTTTGCCAATATGTATCTAGAGACTTTGGCGAGGATCAAATAGTAACTAATGCCATACCCTTTGAATTGCTTTTAAATCACAGCTTGATCACTTCCAAACTCAGGCTATTGCAACAAGTCGAGGAAAGTAAAATACTATATGATAGAGTTTTCATTTTCAGCAGAAAATTCATTTTATTACAGATTTTGATGGTTTAACAATGATTACTTTTTTTTTTATAGATGAAATCGGTTAAATAAATCAAACAATATTATAATAATTACATTAATTTAATAAAATAAAAAAAATATCATAGCTATAAGCATGGTTGTGTTTAAGATGAGCATGGTTCATTGTTAAGTCATCTCTTAGATTATAAATTTGAACTTTGATTAATTTATCTCCCTCCTGGGGATTTTTTTGGGACTACTATTTTCTTCAGAAGTTTGGCAATTTGCATGCATGCCTCAATAATTCATGGATAACTAGCGGCATAAATATTGCTTTCTTAAGAACTCTCATTTTCTCATGAAACCCAGAAATAATTGATATGTTGATAGAAAACTTAATTGATTTTAAAATTCCTTATATTTTAGTTTTTTGTTTGGGATGAAATTTTTGCATAGAAACACAGACATAGAACATAATACAACACCAACACTGTGATATATCAATTATTAAAAAAAAAAACCAACTTTTTCTGTTTCTGCCAAAAATATGTGGATTTCAAGCTGACACGTGGCAAGGTGGCTGGATTGAACGAGGCTGTTAAGAAAATTTGAACTGTGGCATAATGAACTTCTGAAATTGTGTTTTCACCCACGTAAAAGCAACAGTTGGTAAAGAAAATATATATTTTGTTGGTGAATAGAAAAATGAAGCGGGTTCTCTTTGGAATTGAAAAGTTCTTCAAAGTCTCACCAACCTTGTTAATTTGGCGGATTCTGTGGTGGCCATCTTGAAAGCTGGACACTAACGAAATGCTTTTACGGTCCATTCATATTGGGCCATATCAAATAGTGTGGATTCACATCTCACATCTAATATATATTAACATTAAAATTATAATTTAATCTTAAATATTTCTTTATTTATAACATTATCTCATTTTTTTATACCTAAATTTTATTTTTATAACTATTATAACTAAAATTTAATGGATAATTTAAACTATTCATTTATATTATGTTAAATAATGATAAGATTCAGTTTTTATTTTGCTATAAAAATTATATTTTATTTTTTATGCATTCATAATCTAAAAAATTATAAAATTTGAATCACGAAAACATAAGTAAAAAAATAATATAATTTAAAAAGTGTAACGCTAGAATAAAATCTAAATTTATCTATAACGATTATTTAAAAAAATTACTAGTCACATGCCTCATGATTCTCTTCTCATAGGCATAAACAAATAAATTGATTTAATAAATAAATAATATGGACAATATTATTTTAATTTAAATTAGAGGAAATAAATTGATTTATTAAATGAACTTAAGTGACTAAAAGTGCTAACACTATAATGACTAAATTATTTTCTTGAATAAATTAGGGGGACTAAAAATATTATATTAATTTTAAATTGAATAAATATTATATTAAAAAGATAATAATCTACTTAAAAATATAGCATGGCCAATTAAATGAGTATAATACTCAAACATGTCGCACTATAAAATAATATATTTTTCTATGCACAACCAAATGTTGATTTACATACTAGTTTTGCACTATATGTGCATCTTATTTCTTCAACACTATGATTAATGTGTATATGCTCTATGAAATTAAAATTGTGTATATTTTTTATATTAATAGTAAACACTTCAAGTTAATTTTAACTAACACTTAGTTATCTTTTTTAATTCCATTCTATTTCATTCTCTCTCTTTTTTATCACTTTTAAAAGATAATCATTTTTTCTTTATGTATGGTAATTTTCTTTTTATAATTTTTTTATTTTACCAATAAAACACAATATTTGATGGAATGAAAATTTAAATTTATATTCTCTTCTCTCATTTTTACCAACTAAATAGCGGAGCTTAGACTATATTTGATAAAATTAGCTTATAAGCTAATTTAAAATTTATAAATTTTCAGTTAATTTAAATTATTCAAATAAATTTGTTTACCAAACGTCTTTAATTTGATCAAATAAATTTATAAACTAGTCAAATACGTTATAAACTAATTTATTTATCTTGCTAAACATACTCTTAGTGTATTTTAAAGTTTAATTTTGTAAATCATTGATTCTTTTAAAAAATCATTTTAGTGTATTCTATTTTTATCAGAGAACTTGATAACAAGCACCAGAGAAACCTTAACTGAGATTTTTCCTCTCACTGCTTCTAAATTCTACTCTCCGTCAACCTTGTCAAGAGAAGCATGGAAGGGAAGAAATTTGCTTCAAACCCCAATGCTTTACTTAATGTTTCTTCCTTCAATTTCTTTCAGAATAGAGAAGGATTAATCTTTCACCTATTTTTCATTGTCTCTCAACCAACTACCTTTTTCCCATTTTATTATTGGACTCACTTTGGTGGCTACTGGGAGCCTCTTTATGTAAGAATGGCTTCAAAATTCAAATGTCCCTTCTCCGTTAACAACGAATTATCATCTGTTTTTGAATTCTCAAGCCACTTTGTACAAATACAAATAAATAGTTCTATCTCCAAAACAAGATGTCCTGTAATTATCATATTTTTAAAATTGTCTTTTTACTTTTTTGATTCAAATCTATGCTTTCTTACCTAATAATAGTAGTAGCAGTAATAATGATAATAATAATAATCTCAATAAATAATTGAGTTTAAACTCTCTCTAATATTTGGTATGTGTGTAGCTTCATTCCATATGATTTTTTTTTGTCAAAGATAAAAATTTTATTTTACAATAAAAAAGAGTAAAAACACTCAAATTTTATGGTAAAATATAGCGTAATATTCAAATAAAGCAAAAAAGAAAAGAAAAAAAAAGATTACAAAACAAAAGGAAGCCAACAACTCTAGCATTCAAGTGCATTCAAAAGACTTCAGAACAAAGAGCTCTTGCCTTTTGCAGAACTTGTGCTGGGTTCCAGTACCATTTTGAAATACTTCGTCGTTTTTGTTTTTCCATATGATTTTGACCTTGCAACAAATATTTGATGTGCAATAAACTCTCTTGGATATCAAATGTTAATAATGTCTAGTCAAAATTTCTAAAGAAACCATATTTAGACTTTATATGCTTGGTAAATATTAAAATATAGCTTAATTATAAAGAGAAAAAAATACTGATTATTAAAATATATTTTAAATAATCTTTCTTTTTTAAAAAGAATGATGAGTTGTCTTCATATATTTAAAAAATATGAATTGTTACGTGATTTTTAATATTTATTTTGCCAAAATCATATTAGTTAAAAAAAGTCATATTAATTGTTAGATTAAATAATAAAAATGTGTCGTTTCACTGAATTTTAAAGAATGAAAACCAATATAATTTTAACATCCAACACCAACAAATAAAAAAAAAAATCAATTTTATATTAATTTTGAATTCAATTATGAGGACTCCAAATAAAATCTTAAATCCATTGAACTGGCATAGTGCGCCCTACAAATGACTTGAAGAAAAAAGATTAATTTTGAGAAAGTCCGAAGATATCTGACTTAAATACTATAAAAAAAGAATATTGGGTTTATTTATTTATTTATTTTGTTAATTTTAATCTTTTTATTTTTAACAATTAAAAATGGCGGATCTACTAGAATCCACGTCAACCCTCTTTGGACAAATTCCCCTTGTAAAACTGAAAAAAATAAATAATAAATCATACTTAAGCTTCTAAAATTCACCATTATTCATAAACCTTTAAATCAAATCGGAGCGTCTATGGGAGCCGTTCCCCATCCAGTGGCCGGGATGGCGCTTCCCCTTGCCATTTGATAACGTCTATTTTCCCCCAACGGTCATAAAAGCTCAAAAAGACAAACATTTTACCCATCAAAATCGCTCTTAATTTTCTCTCTCAATACTTCTTCTTCTTCCACCCAAGAATCGTTACCTAAAACCCTATTTTCCTTTAGCATCATAGTATTTTCTGGATTCAGTATGAGTTTTCTGCAATACCCAGAAGCCATGAACGCCCCAGAGCTTCAGGTGTGGAACAATGCTGCCTTTGACAATGAAGAATCTGGAGGCTTCCCGATGAAAAATTCTTGGTCTAGTCTTCACCCTGTGTTCGAGAACCATTCTGAGTCGCTTGATTCTGATTGTAGCAAAGAAAATTTGAGCCCTGCCATGGTAAATTCTCCCGTTTCTGTTAAATCTTTGATACCCATCAAGCCCCTTCATTCAAACGGTGTCATAGGGAATTCCCAGAGCAAGAACTCAAAGGTTTTGGTCAAAAATGGTGGGAATGTCGAAAATTCATCGACGATATCGAAGAAGGGTTGCGAACAAGAAGATGGGAAAACTCGTGACGAGAAGAAGATCGATTCTGAGATTGAGGAGATTGAGAATGAGATTAAACGGCTGTCGTCAAGATTGGAAGCGCTTCGACTGGAAAAAGCTGAACGGAATGGTAAAACAATCGAAAGGCGAGGAAGAATCGTGCCTGCGAAATTCATGGAAGCCAAACAGAGTGTTAAGAAGACTGAAGAGCCTCCATTGTCGTCAAGTGCCAGAGCGAAGTTTAATCGGAGAGGTGTCAGTTTGGGGCCATCGGAAATTGTCGCCGGAGCGAGATTTCGTCCACCTGGGAAGCTCGATATCAGTATAACCCCAGTTCAGCCGACGCAGAGTCGACGGAAATCATGCTTCTGGAAACTTCAGGAGATTGATGAAGGAAAAGCAAGGACTGAAAGAAGGAAAAGTTTGAGCCTTAGCCCAAAATCACGAAGAACTGTGAGCAAAATCGAGGCTCAAAAGCAGGCAGCCACTACTGTGGGATCCAAAAAGTGTGGGAAGAAAGAATCTGGGGTTCTTTCATTGATTCAGCCAAGGAAGCTCTTCAAAGACGGGGAAAAATCCGTGCCCACAAAGAAACCATTGAAGCCAGGAAGGGTGGTAGCGAGCAGGTACAACCAGATTTCTGGGAATTCTTCCTCAGCCATGGATGCCCGGAAAAGGTCATTGCCGGAGAACGACAAGGATGATGGTGGTAAGAGATGCGACAAAAGGCTAGCTTCGTCTGTAGGAAGGATGAAGAAGAAGTGGGAGATTCCTGCGGATATTGTGGTTTACCAGAGTGAGGAGGAGGAGAAGAAGAAGCCGTCGTCATCGTCATCGTCATCGTCATCCATGGCGGATATAACTGATCTGCTTCCAAAGATCAAGACAGTTCGATGTGTTGAAGACAGTCCAAGAGGCTCTGGAGCTGCAAAAAGGGTGGCTGAATTGAAGGGGAAGAGATCTTTCTTTTGCCCAGATGAGAATCAGAACGATGATGACAATGATGATGCTGAGCCGTCTGCTTGTCAAGCTCTGAGTTTTGCAAAAGAAGAAGAAGAAGATCGGTAACAAAGTAGGCTTTTTTACTTTCTTAAGATTTGGATCTTTTGCCAGAGAAGGGGGGGAGGGGACCAACATAGGATTCAAATCTATTTTTTGGCTGTCGAAACTTCGGAGAGTCAAGCAAATGTAATGTTACTTCATGGAACTTGATTTCTCTGTAATGCAATAATACAACAAACATTTCTCCAATGTTTGTTTCAAATAGGAATTTCGGTGTCAAACAACTATGTTTGAATTTTTTATATGTTAATTTGAGGAGTCTTTTATTCCATTAAGTAAAGAAAATTATTAATATTAAAAAAATTTAAAAAATTGTAAGTGGGAGGACTGTGTTTACTGTATATTAGAGTGGTGGATGATTTTTATCAAATTTTTAAAAAAATGGAACTAAAAATTTAATAAATTTTTGTGTAAGATATCCTTGACTATCGCAGTATTTCATGACAAAATCAAAGTTAATAGTTTACGATAGCCTCTGCCTCTTTGATGTTTTTAGAGAGTACAAAAGTTATAGTTTGAACTTTTAGCTCAACTATTCAAACTTATTTATTATGTAGTGAGTTTTTTTTTTATAACATATTAATTAACCCACCTTCATTATTTTAATAATAATAATAATAATTCAATGCATAGTTTATTAAACTAATATTGCTATTAATCATTTTTTAATAATTAATTTATAAATATTACTATAAATTTTCGTTTATGCATGCTGAACTTTAAAATAGAAAAGTAACTTTTATTGAAAAAAAAAGTAGAATTTTTTTTGTAAAGAATACAGAGTTTAGATATAAGCTTAGAGTTTAAAATTTGATGCATTGCTAGTGTAAACATTTTTTGAACGACAAATCCAAAAAGTGTCACATTATCAACCCATATATATATATATATATAAAATTGACTTTTCACTTGAAAACAAAAACAACTTCATTGATTGCAAAAGCACGGAAGTATTTGATTCTTGGTTTTTAAAAATAATTTTTTAGTTTCACAAAATAAAGAAAATATGTTTTTTTTTTGTCCAATTATAAAATAGAAAAGTAGTTTGATTTGGTTGAATTTAAGGAAAATAATTTTATATTTAAATATTTAATATAAAAAATTCTTCATCATAAGAACTACGAGAATTTTCAATCCTATATAATTGAAACATGAGAAAACTTTCATGTTTTTTTATTAATAATTTATATAGTTTTTATTATATAATATTACAATTATTATTTATTTAATATATTTTCATATTTAAAATTATAATTTGAATGAAGGCAAGTTGCCTTCAGTTTAGAATTTTCAATTGAAATTATATTAAAATTTGGGAATCGGAATTAGAAGTTTTTTTGGACAACAAGCAGAATTAGAATTAAACAGGCCTTAAACCCCCAAAAACGCAGAACCAGATGGGCCACAATAGGCCGAGTCTCTAGACCCATATCATTGGATCGGATCGGGTAAGGAGAGAATACGGAAACCATAAGGGGAAGGATATAAATTAAACCCACTATAGCCAAGAACCCTAGTTCAGAGAGTTGTTTTCTTTCTTCACTCCGTAGCGGCGTCAGCTCTCTGGTTCTCTCCCTCTCTCTTTGCTTCAATCATGGCTACTGCAAGGACTGTGAAAGACGTGTCGCCTCACGAGTTCGTTAAGGCTTACTCTGCTCATCTCAAGCGATCTGGCAAGGTATTTTTCGTCCCTCGTTTGTTTCTTTGGAGAGGAGGGGAATCTTTGTTGGAGCCGGATACCTGGGGAATGGGTCCTCTGTATTCCTTGTTTGGAGAAGAAAGTATTGTAAAAATTTTAAATTTATGGAGTCCCTTTTTTTCTTTGCTAAATTGAACGTTCTTTAATAATGAGTGTGCAATGCCTGTGATTTTTTCTGTGCTTCCTTAGTGGGTTATTATGGTCTTGCTAATTTGATCTGCTTCGTGAACCTGGTTTGAGTTTTGTTCCAAATGTCATGCCATGTTTTGATTCATGTTACGTTTCCTGCCCAGCATTGATTAGCAAAATTTCCTCGTTGAACAAATTTTCGGTGATTGTGTTTCTAGGCAATGATATTTTTGTAATGTTCTAGCAAATATTAATGTACGAAAGTGGAAGATTATCCTATTTAGTCAGTTAGCTGATGACAAGAGCAATTTGTTTTACCGCTTATTCCATCTCAAAAAATAAATCAAAATAATAAAAATACTGGCTGTGGGCTTGTAGCATTCATATAGGAATTTGTAATACAATTGCAGCTGACAGGAAGCTAGTAAAAAAAATATCAGAATGACCCTGAAAGATGAAGATATAGTGGTTTCTGTCTTCAACTCGTGTCATAATTCTCCACATTATAACACTTTCTTTAGAGCGATTCTCATGTAATTCAAATGAATTGGTGCTCTTTGTGTAGGGAAATAATTTTCTTTGTTATTCGTGATTTGGTGGGGTCGTTATTTATATTTTCTTATTCAAGATTGGTTATTTTATCATTATTTTCGCTAAAATTCTGTAATTCTGAGCAGATGGAGCTTCCTGAGTGGACTGATATTGTGAAGACTGCAAAATTTAAGGAGTTAGCTCCGTATGATCCTGATTGGTACTATGTTAGAGCCGGTGAGTTCTGTTTCTCTTATTTTGTGTATTTGCTTGCTTACTAGTGCAAACTTGCCTCCTGATACGTGCACATTAACTTCTGAGGAGCGAGGAATAGCTAATGTCCTTTTTGCTAGAAAATTCACTGTTAGATTTTAGCACTAAAATTGATTTTTAATTGCAGCTTCCATGGCAAGGAAGATCTACCTCAGAGGGGGCCTTGGTGTTGGTTCTTTCCAGAGGATTTATGGTGGGAGCCAGAGGAATGGTAGCCGTCCTCCTCATTTCTGTAAGAGCAGCGGTGCTATTGCTCGTCACATTCTTCAACAGTTGCAGACCATGAGCATCATCGAAATTGACCCCAAGGGGTAAGTACTCATTCACCTTGTTTATCTGCTAGAGTTTAAAAAGCTATAGTATTACAATATCGAATCATTTGAGCATTGATATGGAATTTCTTGATCTGTCAGTGGAAGGAGAATCACTTCCAGTGGCCAGCGGGATCTCGACCAAGTGGCCGGTCGGATTGTGGTTGCACCCTGATTTGTGAAAGACTTCTATCCTGCTAGCAGATACATTTAGGTTTCAGTTTTTGTTGGAGAGATGTGTTGACAACAGATTGTGTGATGGGCAAATTTTGGCTTAAGCTGTGGAATATCATCTAAACAGGACATACTTAAATGCTGTGTTGCTGTTTTTAGTCATTTAGATAATATTGTCACTTTTAATTTTAATTTAAGTTTTTTCAATTTTTATCTTGAACAATCTTTTTATTTCATTTTCTTACGTATGAGATTAAAGTCTTAATTTTTTATGAATAATTTGCAACTATATTCAACTTTGCCTCATTTTAGAGTTTATAATTTTCTGATGGTGCCAGTGGCTCTTTGGTTAATAACACGAGTTCAATATAGTGTGAACTGGAAAATTTAAAATTTTCATCTCTATTTCCTTCGGTTCTTACGTTACCTCCGTCCATAATTCTTTTGGCATGAGGTACATGGATGTCTCATTGTTTTTATCTACATAAAAGTTTAAATATAAACTATTTGAGTATTAGATGAATAAAAAATTAAATTTTCTTATATTATTAAGATATTTTATATCAGATAAATTTTAAATTTTTTATATTTAAATATTTTAAAAATAACTTCTCAAATAGTTGGAAAATTAAAATTTTTCTTTTCCAACCGCAACCTTTCTCTTATCGTTTTCTAATGACAAGTTCACGGTATTTGGAAAATTTTGCAGTAAGTTTTTACTTTCATTTCTTATTTTATTTTCGTTTCAATATGGCTGTCAATTTTTAAATATTAGTTAAACCTTTTTTAGTTTACTATCTCCGTAAATACTGACTTACAAGCAATGAAAAATGAAAAAAAAAGATAAATCATATAACATCTCTTTTTTTAAAACAGAAAAAGTTAAAATCTCCCAAATTTATAAAATATACACTCTTAAGTTTTAAAAAATTACATTAATTTTTTGTATTTTTAGTTTTAATAGGTCTTTAAGTTGAACTTTTAATAACTTTTATTGTACTGAATTAGTATATTTATAATTTTTTCTTTTTATATAAAATATAAATTTTATTAATAATTTTATAAATTAAGAGAACATTTTTGTTTAAATTAAAATTAAAATAAGTGTGAATATAGGTTTTAAAAATATTAAAAAGTAAATGTAATTTACTAAAAAAAAAATATTAATACAGAGAAATTAAAATGCACCAACCCATCCCGTTGGAGGCAAAATGCAGAGAAGCCGGAGCAAAATAAGAGGGATGATGTAGGGTGCCTATGCCACGAATGGTATTAAAGGGGTTTGGACTGGAAAGTGGAACTAAACCTCCTTGAGTGGCTGCAGCAAAAGGCCATTATTGAGCCATCGTTCTGCATCTTCTTGCAATGGCTTCGTCATGACTCCAAGTTGAATAGAATCAGAGAAAACCAGATTAGGAGAAAAAAAAAAGAGAGGAAAGAAAGTGATTTACTTCTGTTAGTAATATTGATAAGAGTGAGAGTGAGCTTTGGCGCAACGGTAAGGTTGCTGCCTTGTGACCTAGAGGTCACGAGTTCGATTCCTGAAAACAGCCTCTCTGCTTACGGGGGTAAAGCTGCGTACATCTTTCTCTCCTCAAACTCCACCAGGTGAGAGCCTCGTGCACTAGGCCGCCCTTTAATAATATTGATAAGAGTTAATGGAGAGGAAATTTTTTAATGATTTTTAAAAATTAAAGGACCATTTTGGAATGAAAATAAATTCACCAACCAAAGCGAAAGTCAGTGTAAAAAAAAACATTTTTACCAAAACATAATGTATAGTCAACTTTATTTATTTATTTCTTTTCATGTTGATATTAAACTTTATTAAAATATAATAATTAAATGAGCCATATATTTTAAAACACAATACTAGTTTAATATATTTTTTAAAATGCTTGGCACGTATTTTTCATTTTTTTTATATGGTTTAGAGTACCCACTACTCAGGGCACTAAGAATTTCAGAATTCCACTCATCTTATACCAATACTTGGGAAAGTAAATTTTTTGTGTTTAATTTTAAATGTTCTGATGATAAATACAAAACTTATTGGGTAGTTTTAGATGACTAACTGAAACTCGCCGGTAATACCTAGCATTCCCACATGATTTTACCTGCAGTACATTGCATTTCCACACGATTACTAAATTAGATAGGACCACCGCTTGAAAAATTGGATTGAACCGGCTGTTCATTGAAAAACTAGTGAATTGGTCTAGTCATCAGTTCAATTTCAAGAGAAAATAGAGTCTCCAAAACCAGTCAAAGCCGATCAAAGATGGACCTAAGCTGGAAAAAATTGGACAGTTTCTTGCAAAAACCAGATCTGGCTTGCAGATGAACCAAGCCATGTTGGTAGGTTTTGCATGACTAGCAGAAAGTCACCTGTGGTGGTACCTGGCATTCCCACATTATTAGACCCGCAGTACCTAGAATTCCCACATTACGAATTCTGGCTTGTGAAAGCAAACCAAAAACAAAAATTATATTTCTTCTTATCTATCCTTCACACTGACAACACATAGACATGAGAAATTTTCCTTACTCGCATATATCCCTGTGGGAATTGCTCCATACAGAGGCCGGGATGAAGATAATTTCTTTTTCCTGACAAATGAGGATTAGAGAAATTTGCCCATTACAATAGGGAATGGAGATGGGGACACGGATGTAGAAGGAGTGGCGTTGATGAGGAGTAGAGAAGATCTCCTTGTTCCGTGGAGGGAGTCTAATACTATGTTTTCCATTATGTGAGAACGACCGAAAATAACCAAAAAGTATACCAAACTATTTTTTGCTTCCAAAGGGCCATAGGTCACCCCACATAGATCTTTTGGCCAGATTATGTAATTCAGGAAGTTTGCTCTTAGTAACAACAATACGATCAAAAGAACCCTCAGAAGCATCCCGTTTGGTGGATCTGCAGATATCCATTGCAACCTGTCTACCCCTCCTGAAAGGCATGAAAACTATTCTTCCCCAGCCACCTCCAAGATCAGCAGCACCAGCTGTTTCTTCTTCCCCTTGCTCCTCATTATCATCAGCAGCATCAGCTTCCATAAAATCCGAATCATAACTAACTGGATCCGCTTCTTCATAAGGAGCATCATCAGCTTCTTGTAACTTCAAGAAATCCTCTGAAAAGGTGAAGGGAAACAGATAAAAATATGGAAATGAAGAGTTGGTATCCATGAAGCACCAATACTTCAAAAGCAGAATCGCATCATGTTTGATACATGTCTGACATGACACAACATTGTGTTATGTTCTGTATCTGTGTTAATATCTGTGCGTCTTATGTTTGTATCCAAAGCATTTCCCCACAGACCATGGAAAGGAAGGTGGTTTAACAGCAAGTCAGACCATAATGATCTTGAAAAGGATTCATCAGAAAACAAGCTTCCACAGGGGTGAGAAATACCATAGTCGATTTCAAGATCCTCCAGATTTCTTTTGGCATGCTGCTCCTTCAGAGTATCGAACTTCATCCCATCAAGAGGCCAAGGTTCCCTGGTCCAGGGGATGAGCCCAAAAATTTAGAAATTACATCCATAGCATAAAAAAAATTAATGCCTGCTAGAAATATGGTTCATTTCATTCAATGGTCAAGGTGAAGGGATCAAAAGTGATAGCTTGAGAATCAGCAATGGCAACCATAAAGTTCCACAAACACAGGAAAAAAATGATAAATTAATATGGAAAAAGATGATAAATTAATTTGGAAAAAGATGATAAATGCTAAAATATTAATATATTATACATAGTGAAGTGAGACACATGACCATACATCAAAGTAGCTCTTAGGATCAGTTTTGTTATTTCATTTTGATATCACTTATCTACAAACATGAAAGGCTAATTTAAAATACTTGCCTTGGTCTTTGTCCTCGTTTGAAAACAACATAGGAAAACTTCTCATCTTCATATCCACGCAAGGGCTCACCTTTGGAACGCTTCAAAATGATAAAAAATAATACTTGATATTAAAAAAAAAAAGGGAAATAAGAGTGCATGGAACATGTGACTCATTCCAGCAAGGGAAGAAGAATATGGAATAAGGAGAAACCTTGTATGCACGCTGTGATGATGTCCTCTCCAAGCGCTGAACAAAATGACAGTATTTTCCAGTTTTTACCAGTGGACAAGGCCCATCATGAGGACACTGCATTAAAATTGATTAGATAGAAAGACAAGCATGGGAAAAGGGGATTTTTGAGAGGGGGATGGGGGAAGGGGGAGAGACAAAGAATGAGGTTGGCAAACTACAATGTTGAAAAGGAACTTAAGTGAAAATGTAAAATACTTACAGGAGCGACAATATAAGAGCCAATTTTCTGAGTCATCAAATCTTTACAAACTTCACCGGTCCCAGGGACAGATTTACGGTATTTCTAGCAAGTAAGCAAATTTTGTTCTTTGTAAGAAAATATTGTTTAAATAAAAACACAACCATGCTGGAGGAAGACAATATTTTGAAACAAACAGAATAATTATCTTCCTTCAAAACTTTCTTAAATAACAATATAAAAGGAGCAGTTAATTTACCCTTTTTTCCATCCATAATATGTGAGATCTCATCTGAGCTATAATATTAGATCCATGAGGTGTTCCAGGTTCGACCAAAACCTACAAGATGTTGATGTCAGAAATGGATATAACATTAGATATAAGATTGCAAAGGATCAACCAAAATTTTTTTTTTTTTAAATTCGAAAGTGCTCTCATTTGCAAGCGCATTACCCCCTCCCGCTCCTTTTTTCCTTCTTTATAGTTTATATTATTTTTTATTACTTTCTAAAAATATTTTAAAGTGGCTGCTTTTCTTCTAAGTCACATAAAGGTTTTTGACTACGAAATGGTAATTACTAGAAAACTGTCACCATGATGAGACAAAAAAAGCTAAAATTTGAGAGAGATCATACCAGAACATCCTCTGTTAGATCCCAAAGCTGCCGAACCATGGTAATTCGATCCTTTAGTGATGGAATCTCTCCAAGCACATAGGACTTTAGCCCATAAGAACAAATTGCAAATGTACTTAGCATCAATTAAAGGAAACATGGAGAAATGCTTAAAATAATATATGAAAAGAAAGTATGTCACTTCCAACAATACAGAAAATGCCACAACGTTGAAATAAGTAATGATTTGATTGAACATAAGAAATACATATACACACACAGACACACACATTCCACAATCTTGCAGAGCGTAATATACAGGTTGAACAAAACTAAATTAGATCTTTATATATCTGAGATCTTGCTACCTCATAATAAAAGTATGCATAAACATAACATTTTTTATTATAAATAAGTCAAATATGGTGGGTGTATTATCTTTGATATTTATTTATATATTTTTGTGACAAACATGATGTTTCAAGATGGACCATTGGTTATGGTTAATAAGAATATTGCCAGAGATCATTTTGGATACGATACATGCAAATTTGTTTACAAATAATTTAAAATTTCAGCGTAAATGTCTAAACATATTAACCAAACCATGGTCTAATTTGATATTATTGATTTACCATTTTATGTATGTACAAATATTATAATTTTCCAGGCCAATTTTTTGGTTTGATATTTCACCTCTATTCTGCAAAAAGTACATTGAACTACAACTTGTTGCTAAATAAATGTAAATAAATTCAAAAGAATAAACTTACAGCAATTACAAGGTCATGCCCTCTCTCTGATTTACCAATACTCTTGGAAAGTGATTGAATGCTATCATAGCTATGAATAAGTGGCAAATTCTGAAGTCCTAAATTTTTAACAACAGAAAAGAAAAACAGAATTTCATCAACCATTAACCAACTTTTTCTTATGAATATCAAAAGGGAAATATTTCAATATATGCAATTCTAATTCTGATTTATGCATAAACATATCTTATAAGAATTCAAACAGAATACAGTTAAAAAAATCAATTGCAAATCAATAGCATGATTGAATTTTTATATACTATTATACCCGGACACGAAAGATCAAATTTACTTTTCTTTTTTGTACTACTAAACTTGAAAAATTATGATATACTACCATGGTTAAAGATTCTTCTTCTGGAAAGAAGTAAAAAAATCATCCACATCATAAATTAACCTGCCACAGTTGATGCCAAGGAAAGATTAATTCATTTCAATTGCTGAAATGATTCAGGCACCAACATTAGAAGGATGCATTCCACTGTGCTAATAAAGAACCAACCATAGTGAGGCACATCTGCCTATCTCTTTCACAATTTTTAGAATTTTCTTATTGTGCTTTTTCTGACCATCTTCTCCTCCAACCAACCCTTTTCTTTTTCTTTCTTCTCTCAAAGTTTCAATTATAGTAGTTCATCTTCGGAGAAAATCCAGCATTTTTTTCGATGATATCAGTCTTAACTCCTCCAATAGTCTAAAAGTATAAGCATTTATTGAATATCTCCAAGCAAGGTTCTTTCTATCATCAACAGCCTTTCAATAACTTAGAGAAAAACACTTTTCCTGCAACAATATGCAGGTCCGAGTGACTGCGTTATTCTAACTTGCTTAGGTGATTAAGGATACCTAATTCTGAAAGCTTAGCAAAATCTGGATTGGCCCCAACTTCAATCACTCCTATCTGACATATGCCTTGCAGAAACTTGAATTATTTTCTGATATTTCCTAAGATTTAAACACCTTTGTCTTTTGTTCAAAATACAAGAATTTAAATTAATCAAACGAATCACAATTAAGTAGTGATTGTGCTTTTTCTGACCATCTTCTCCTCCAACCAACCCTTTTCTTTTTCTTTCTTCTCTCAAAGTTTCAATTATAGTAGTTCATCTTCGGAGAAAATCCAGCATTTTTTTCGATGATATCAGTCTTAACTCCTCCAATAGTCTAAAAGTATAAGCATTTATTGAATATCTCCAAGCAAGGTTCTTTCTATCATCAACAGCCTTTCAATAACTTAGAGAAAAACACTTTTCCTGCAACAATATGCAGGTCCGAGTGACTGCGTTATTCTAACTTGCTTAGGTGATTAAGGATACCTAATTCTGAAAGCTTAGCAAAATCTGGATTGGCCCCAACTTCAATCACTCCTATCTGACATATGCCTTGCAGAAACTTGAATTATTTTCTGATATTTCCTAAGATTTAAACACCTTTGTCTTTTGTTCAAAATACAAGAATTTAAATTAATCAAACGAATCACAATTAAGTAGTGATTGTGCTTTTTCTGACCATCTTCTCCTCCAACCAACCCTTTTCTTTTTCTTTCTTCTCTCAAAGTTTCAATTATAGTAGTTCATCTTCGGAGAAAATCCAGCATTTTTTTCGATGATATCAGTCTTAACTCCTCCAATAGTCTAAAAGTATAAGCATTTATTGAATATCTCCAAGCAAGGTTCTTTCTATCATCAACAGCCTTTCAATAACTTAGAGAAAAACACTTTTCCTGCAACAATATGCAGGTCCGAGTGACTGCGTTATTCTAACTTGCTTAGGTGATTAAGGATACCTAATTCTGAAAGCTTAGCAAAATCTGGATTGGCCCCAACTTCAATCACTCCTATCTGACATATGCCTTGCAGAAACTTGAATTATTTTCTGATATTTCCTAAGATTTAAACACCTTTGTCTTTTGTTCAAAATACAAGAATTTAAATTAATCAAACGAATCACAATTAAGTAGTAAGCAAAAACCCTCAAAAAACTTCAATAAGAAGGATCATAATCCAATAACCATAAACTAAATTAATGTCTTGATACAGACTGGCATCTATCAATTCATTTTTTTTAAAAAAAAAAAATAATAAAGTAACTTTACTGAAAATTGTAACTGTTTGAATCATGGATGTTGTGGAGGAGTTTGAATGTCATAGATAATTATTAGTTGATAAAAAGGGAGTGGTTTCCTATTATTTTAGGAGAGATAGAAGTCTGATAATGAACCAGGATTGGCAGAGATAGCCATAATTGGTGTAAAATTAGTAATACTTATCTGTCCATTTTTTTAACCCTAGGAAAAATTAGACAATCAGGTTTTTTGAGAAAGAGACAAAACTATAGTATATATACTAAGGTGACCTTAACCCAATCACCACAAAGTCATGAGCTATAAACTAGGTATGAGTTTTATAGATGCAATGATCTTGATGATATTAATTTATCTTCATTACACCTGAGTGAGAGAAGGTTTTCAGTGTAACCATCTAAATTTTGAAACCTTTTTTGTTGTTGTTATTCTGATAGTCTGAGAGACATGGGAATTGCATTTCAGATTACCCTATAAAGAGATCTCAGTCAATTACAAGAACACCAGTAACCTTAGAATCTTGGCCTTGGTCGTACAATTGTTCATTCTATATTTCATTTAATACAAAGACTAGTCAAATTTTAATCTTTATGTCAAACGTTTAGAAATTAACCCAAGTAGGTGCAACAAGTGTACTGAACAAAGTTGTAAGCCAACCGAGCCTAATTTGTACCCCTCCCCAAAACCACATAGCCAAGTGATGCATCCCATCCTGGTTTTGATATTCCGTATTACACAATAATTATTACTTATTTGCCACCATTAATGCACCAGGATAGGAAAGGAGCTAAGCCCTCTAGTCAAGCATATAAAAATATTTTTAAGCACTTACCCGCTCTTATAATACACTGGTTTCATCAAGAAAAATGTCAACTAATAAGGAAATTAGTAGTCCATAATCATATGGATAGAGAATAATTTTTTTTTACATTATAATAAATGTAAATTTCACTTCTAATTTCAAATTTCGGCCATTTTAAAATATGATGATCATAGTCATTGCACACTCTTCCATTGCCATCTGTATTTCCAATGTCAGGCTGTTTCTTGGCAAGACTTCGCTTAAGTATTTCTTACCTCCTTCACCTCAATTAGAAAGGACTAAAAAACCAATCTTGTTCAAAAAAGCTATAATTACCTTGTATGAGTCTCCGACCTGCACGCTGCATTGACTGTGATGGTTCAATTAAATTAACTTTCTCTAAAGACTTTGGCCATACTTCTTGCAGTGCCCTACATTATCAGATTTAAATCAAGACAAATTAATTCAAGAAACAACAAACTCAAAAGCTATAATATCAAGGCCACCAATTCACCAGAACAAAGTTCAAGAGTATTTTACCAGAAAGCCGACCCTGTTCCAGCACCGAAATCTAATACCTTTGCAGGGGAGAAATCAGGAAGCCTTCTACGAACCTAAAAAGACATAAAATGACAAAGTTCTGAAGATATTCATTTCAAATGCATTTTATTCAAGGCTAAATGGTTTTGTTTGGTTATTCATACAAGTAAGAAAGTAAAGTAGTATAAAGATCAGGTAGTAAATAAACAGTTCACATCTTATAGAAACTGAAGCATTAAGTAAATGATCCTACGCTCATATGACTTGGGGAGAAAAAACTATTGACAAGATACTAAAATCCCACACATTAGGGTTTTAATGTGTAAATCATTATTCAATCTGGTGCATGATTTCTGTTTCCCTGTATAATTATATTTAGAGTATAAATCTATGACCACAGTTCTTGCGGCCATAGAGTAGACTCTGTCCCAGAAGAGCATTTCAGTATAACTAATCTCTTTCCATTTTAGTGGCAACATAAGCTACCCTTGCCTTTGAAGAAATATTTTCAATTCATTAATGCTTCCTTGTCTTATCATGCATGCATTGAATAGTCTGCCACACCTATGATTTTCTTTATCTTATTATATAATGCTTCATCTATTTTATTTAGCAAGAAATGAAATACAAAAATTAAATAAGTCAAAAATTCATTTCTTCTTCCTCTCCCAGTTTAGTTTTTTTAAATAACAATAATTTTAAAGTTATACTTGTCCCCTTTCTGAGTTTTTGCACGCCTACCTCCTTAAGTACTCTGTAACAAGCAGAGTAAACGGCAGGCATTCGGGAAGCGACATAAGCAGTTGTCTCGTCATCTTGGTACATTAGACCAATGTCACCATAAGAGCTCTTAATCTTCCAACGCTGTGATTGTACAACAGACTTCAAAGGGTCTTCAACTAGCTCCCTTGATGTGGCGGTGGTCAGTTGTAGGTTGACTTCCTTGATTTCATTGAATGATTGAGACAATCTCAAAACTTTCTTCTTCATATGTGGCTCCTCCTCCTCTATTATCCCAAATCCACCAAAAACAATTGTATACACATGAACTTGAAATTATTATAAATAAGGAGAGGAGGCAAAAACAGAAAAAGTGGGGACCTCGTAGGTATTTTTTAATGGCACGACGGAGACGCACAGGGACAATGAGGCAGCGCTCGGATTGTTTGGCTGCATAACGGAGGGTTTCAGCAGTGACGATTTTCTGGGCAGTTTCGGAGATTGTCTGGGCAGCCATGCTGGCCCTGAATTTGAGAGACTTCTCCTGGTGGTCCAAGCAAACTGTTTCTTAGATCACTGAAAGTAGAATTTTAGGAATTAGCTACAACTAAAGAACTAATCAAAGCTTTGAGCTTTTTCCCCTTGTTTAAAAGATAAATAAATAAATAAAACTAATCATGGCAGCAACCACTACAAAATTTGAAACTAAATGAAAAAAAAGAGACTGAATTGAGAAGATAAAATAGCTTTCTTGCAAATTCTTCTCATTTCCATAAGAACAAGGATGTTACAAATTAGGAAAATTCTTTTCTTCTTCACTGTCTCTTTGTTTTTTTTTAAAAATCGCTGTTTCAAATTCTTTTGAGACGAGAACTACAGGTTTGAAAATTAGCCTTCGAATTGCAAGTAGCCATCAGCATCTACCCCTAGGTTTTGATAATTCAGTTTTTTATACAGAGTGGATGCAAAGAGTGAAACAAATGTCAAATTTCTCCACCTAAATTGGGCGTGGTCAGCCTACCAGCCATTTGGTCTATCAAGAGACCTATGAATAGGCTCCTGGGTCACACTAAAAGTTTGAAAATTGTTCGAAAAAGGCCTCAAGCTATGGCAAAACTGAACAACATCAAAGCTACAAGAAACAATAAATGACCGGATAAAACCTGAGCATTTCGGAGTGTACAATAACTCATTACTGAAACACCCCTTTAAGAAAAAAAAAAAAGACTAGTTTTTCTCCTCCGCTTGTTCATAACATCAAAATTTGACATTCTTCCGAGGATTCAATCGAAATTTAGGATACAGATTCATTAAAAGAAGGTTTTAGAAGACGAAACTTGACCAAAAATAAGACCATAGAATTACATGGTTGTGGAGTTGGATGCACAGTACGAAGCCTACACCGTCGCTAGCGCGAAGTTTGCCGAGGACTGCTGGTGCTGGGTGCAGTGGAGATGGAGTATCGGGTAAAAGCAAAATGATAAACCCCTCTTAATCCCTTTCAGTTTTTATTTTATTCCATTAACGGAGATTCATTTTAACTTTTATTTATAAATTTTTTTAATATATAAATTAATTTCAACTCATTACAATTTTAATTATTTTGTTAGTTTTTATAATATAAAAAATGAAATATTAATATATAATAAATTTTATATTTTTAGTAATTAATTTATGTGTTTAAATTTTAAAATTAAAATTAAGTAAGTTTAATATATCTATTATGATGGTTTTTACTTTCGGGCTCAAATAAACGATGAATATTTAAAATTTAAATAATAAATAAATTTGAGATAATTAAGAAATATTTATAATGTTAAAAAATTAAATTTATAAAAATATATTTATAAATAGTAATATTTTTAATATTTTAAACTAGATTAATCATATTTCTTTAAAACAAACGAAGATACAAAAAAATCTCTATGTTTTATGTGAAATATATATTTAATAATTATATCAAATATTTTAACCCGTGCATAAATATTATATATTTTATCCTGTGTCACCGTTGCTCAAAGATTATGTTAATTTTTTTTGTATTGATTCAATTTTATGGGATGTCTTGAAGGTACATTTTATGGTGCGTCACTGCATTTGTATTCATTATGTTCTGATTGAGGGAATAAGAATTGTACCAAAAAATTATAAATTTGATCCTCCTTTTATATATTAAGAAATTTTATTGCCCCTTCATCTTAGCTAACCTAATAAGATAATCTTGGAAAGTACGCCATGGACTCTCTTGAGATTTTATTTTTTAAAATATTCTACAACTATTAATATGATAAAATTAATTTTTTCTAAAAAAATTTCTCAATAAATATATGTGTCAAAAATTGAATTTGTATCTTCGTTCTTATGCCCAACTTTTATGGGTGACTATTTTAGAATTTGTTTTATTTTTATATTTTTATATTTTTATATTATCATGTGACATACCTTACGTTAGAGTGGAGAGAAATAAGGAAAAATAACTTTGTTCTTGAATAATAAAATTATTGTTCTTAGATAATTTTTTTGTTAAAAACTCATAAATAATATAATTTAATATATTACAAATCATTAAAAAAATTAAATAATAATTATAAAAAATTAAAATAAAGGAAGTTAATATAATTTTTTTTAAAATTAAGAGAATATGAGCATAATTTTTATAAATATAAAAAAGTGAATATAATTTAATCTTAAATTATTTTAAAATAAGAAAAATGAGAAAACTTGTGATCTTTCTGATCTTATTATTTTGTAAAAGGAGTCAAATATATTCCCATTGAGGCTATTTCTCCATTGACTTTATTTTGTTACTCTTTTACTTCCTGTTTTAATAACTGTCATTTTCAATAATATCGCATACTTAATTTCAGGAACCTAAAATCCGGACTGTGATCATCAATATTATTTTTTAAAATTTCTATGACTCGTAGAAAAGTTAAAAAACAAAAAATGTTTATACTGGAAATCTGACTGTGGGAAAAGAAAAATCATTTCAGTGAAATTACATTCAATTTTTTAATATTAAAATTTATACTCACATTTTTATTTTATTTTATACAAAAATATTTTATCTATTCAAACATTTATTAATGAAATTTATACTTTATATTTTTTTTCTAAAAACTTATAAATAGTTCAATTTAATATAATATAAATTATTAAAAGGTCAAATTAATTTTTATAAAATCTTAAAATAAAAAAAAATAGCATACCTCTTTTAAAATTTGATGTAATGTGAATGTAAATTTTATAAATTTAAAGAAATATTATAGTTCTAATTTGAAACTACAGTGTGCTTATAACTTGGATGTCATTTTATATTTTAAATATCAGTGTTTTCTTAAGTAATATAATCAGTGTGTCCTCAATTTTACTCAAAATTAATTTATAAAAAAATAAAAAAAATGTTTCCTTTTACATTAACCTGACAAAATATTATTATGTGTATTACATATTAGACACTTCCAAATATTTAAGAAAGCAAAATAAATAATATGCCTTAAGGACAAAAAAATGTGCAATTCAATTTATTAAAAAAAAATCATTCATATATCTCTGAAATCAAATGATTTTTTAAATAATACTAAAAAAAGATAATTTCTGCAATAATAATAGAGCAGAAAATAAAATAGAAACTGAGTTACAAAGAAAAAGGACATTACAGAGCACAGCAAAAGCACCAAAGGAAGTTGGCTGATAACGGCGGTTTAAACTCCATTAAATGGTTAAAAGTATTCTTAAAGACGTTAGAAGGTTTTATCTCCCGACTTGAAGGAAATTAGCAGGGGAATATTTGTTAGTTTAAACTTGGATCTATTAACAAGATTAACCATTCAAGGACGTTCTTTCAAAAGTTTAAACTTCTGAGAAGAATTAGCATTTGATAGTTTTGTCACGTACTTTACATAATTGTACAGTTACTGAAACATTTGTTACCGAAGTGGAGCCATTTTGAATTTGCAGACATGCAAGTGGGTATTGGGGGCTGGCTAAGAGTGTGATGCAGATTGAAAGATAAATCTTAAGTTATATCTTTTATTTTGATTTAGTGGCAAATAGCCGATGAAATATGAAATTGTCATGAAGAAAAATTATATCTTTGTGACTTTTAAGTCTTATATTTTATGCTTTAGAGAGGAAAACAATGCTCACTTCTGCTGCTGATCATATAAACTATATTTAGGGAGAGATAAATTGTGTTTGCATTGACCAAAACGAAAAAGTCTCTGTTCACCAAAAGAAAAAAAACCTCTAGCTTCGAAGCTCTTGGAAATTTTATGCTGTTCACTGGGGAACTAGCGGTTTTTTTTCCCTGTCGGGGGGGTGTTGACTGACACGTGGGATTGAGTCTGACCCAGTGTGCCAAGTAGACAAAATTTAACCGAAATAGATGGTGTTGACTGAAAAATAAAAAGGCAATCAAAATTTAAAATTTTATATTGTAATAGAACAGAACAAAAATATTATTTGATTCTCGTGGAATAAAGTAATTTATATTTGTATAGCCGAGATAGGATGCTGTGGAATAGGATTTGATTCTGTCAGCGGTTTAGTAAAAACCAATTTATCCTTTTTATCAACAAATAGATAATTTATAAAAGAATATATCACATAACCAATAACAGACATATGATGTAATATCTAAAAGACCGAGTAGTAATAGAGTCCATGGTAATAACAAGCCTTGAATGTTCTCAAGTTGCGGATACAATATTATAGCGAGTCACCTTATGATAATTTTTAATTATTATATCAAACCTAATAATTTTAAATATTATAATATATTACAAAGTAAGACCCTATTTTAATTTTTCAAAGATGTTTATTGTATCAATTTGTTTTCTAAAAAAAAATTGTCTTAGTTTACTGCCTCAATACTTTTAACATACTTCCCTTCTACAAAAGAAGCATCAAACAATTCAGATTCATAATATATATTAATTAAAATATCATTGTTCAATAACTTGTAAGAGTTATATATATTATCGAGAAAAAAATATTGGGAGAGAACGTTGATTAATTTTTCTTAAGCTCCTTTTTGAGGAGTGAGCGGTCGGAAGTGGCTAAAGCCTATTTCAAATGCTTGGTTTATACCAAACAAACCTTACAGATAGTGTGGTTAAGTCAACTAAATGCTTCCGCTCACACTAAAGGAACTCCGCTCCCCCTGATTGATGAAAATTTAAGGATCTAGAGACCGAAATCTCTACTCCTAATTCAGTCAGGATTACACGGTAAACCGAAGCGACTCTAACAACCATGTAATCTAACAATTAATTCATAATCATAACAGAATCAATCAATCAATTAATACTAACGGTAAAAAAATTAATTCATCATTATAACGGTACGAAGAGTTCTATTAAAGCTCTCATAACTGCCTCGACTGTGAATGCTGATGGGGTTGATTTGGATTTGGGTTTCATGGTCTTCAACCGGGTAATTTTCCACTGAAACTGCTTTTTTTGTTTTTGTTTTCCTTTCTCTGCTTGTCTCTCTTTACCCAGACTCTCATTTTCCCAATAACTTGAGTTAGCCTTTGATGAACTCTCTGCTTATCTCTCTTTGCACACACTAGTCCTGCATTCAGATAAAATATACTTTTGACTGAAGAATTAATTGCAAGAGGTAATTTCAAAATTACTGACATTATCTGAAACTCTGAAGGGGAAGAAGCGTAACGGTGTTTCCAATTTTGGTGTTTCGGCATTTTGTTTCCAAGACTGTGAATGCTGATGGGGTTGATTTGGATTTGGGTTTCATGGTCTTCAACCGGGTAATTTTCCACTGAAACTGCTTTTTTTGTTTTTGTTTTCCTTTCTCTGCTTGTCTCTCTTTACCCAGACTCTCATTTTCCCAATAACTTGAGTTAGCCTTTGATGAACTCTCTGCTTATCTCTCTTTGCACACACTAGTCCTGCATTCAGATAAAATATACTTTTGACTGAAGAATTAATTGCAAGAGGTAATTTCAAAATTACTGACATTATCTGAAACTCTGAAGGGGAAGAAGCGTAACGGTGTTTCCAATTTTGGTGTTTCGGCATTTTGTTTCCAAGACTGTGAATGCTGATGGGGTTGATTTGGATTTGGGTTTCATGGTCTTCAACCGGGTAATTTTCCACTGAAACTGCTTTTTTTGTTTTTGTTTTCCTTTCTCTGCTTGTCTCTCTTTACCCAGACTCTCATTTTCCCAATAACTTGAGTTAGCCTTTGATGAACTCTCTGCTTATCTCTCTTTGCACACACTAGTCCTGCATTCAGATAAAATATACTTTTGACTGAAGAATTAATTGCAAGAGGTAATTTCAAAATTACTGACATTATCTGAAACTCTGAAGGGGAAGAAGCGTAACGGTGTTTCCAATTTTGGTGTTTCGGCATTTTGTTTCCAAGACTGTGAATGCTGATGGGGTTGATTTGGATTTGGGTTTCATGGTCTTCAACCGGGTAATTTTCCACTGAAACTGCTTTTTTTTTTTTTTTTTCCTTTCTCTGCTTGTCTCTCTTTACCCAGACTCTCATTTTCCCAATAACCTGAGTTAGCCTTTGATGAACTCTCTGCTTATCTCTCTTTGCACACACTAGTCCTGCATTTAGATAAAATATACTTTTGACTGAAGATTGAATTGCAAGAGGTAATTTCAAAATTACTGACATTATCTGAAACTCTAAAGGGGAAGAAGCGTAACGTTGTTTCCAATTTTGGTGTTTTGGCAAGAGGTAGCACTTCGTTGGCTCTTTATTTGTTTATCTTTACTTACTGAGAACTAACAGACAAACTAACAGTATAGTTAATACAAATATCCTAGAAGAGCACATAGGCAGTTTATATCCTATCTAAGGGATTGAAGTAGGTATTACCAAATAGAGAGGGACAAGGGTGCAGCGTTTATTTCTAGATAAGTTTGAATGCAAATGAAGAATTGAAGCGGAGTCAATTTTAGTTAGGGATTTACAATATTAATTCAAAATATGCTGAACTAAAAATGTTGCTTTTGCATGAAAAAAACATGCATGTGCTCCTGGTGGGTTTAGGATTTCAGATCTAACCATTATCCTTATTCTTGTAGTGTAGGATATGCACTGGACATTACTGTATGTGTTAATTGATGTTCTATTTGTAATTTTCAAATTCCCTGAAAGGAAAGAAAGAAAGAAAAAAGTTTCAGCCATATATATTGTGAAAATGTTAAAAAGTCATTTTGCATATTGTTGAACATTTGCTTTCTCTGCTTATACTTTTCAAAATGTGGTACAGTGTCAACAGACTGGTATGCATTTTGATATGTTGCAGATGCTATCTTGTGAATACATTTTATAACTACACCCTTGAGAATACTATGGTAGATGCATAGGAACATGATAGTAAAGCCAGCGACTTCATGTTCGATCAGTAATTGAGTGCTAGATGAGGGAAGGTTGCTGGTGATAGATTTACATATCCAATATTTCAAATGAAACATAATTAGAGTTTGATGGGTGAATAGGTTCTGAAGACACATAGATAGATGACAATATAAAAACGATAATGTGGAGCTGAATAGTGAAGGGAATGAGTGAGGCTGACTGTAATTGTTGTTTAATAAGAAATTAATTGCATGTAAGGCCTAAGTAGTTGGGATTAAGAATTTGTGTGGTTATGTCAATTTGAAGATGTGTTATGCACTTATGCCATGCAATGGATGGATTTCACAAATTAGAGAATTTATTAATCTATTGGTAGTTGTATTCCCAGCAATTGGTAATGGAAGTTAAGATGGTTAACTAGCTGGTTGGCGTTCAGCATGTTTTGGAATCTTTGTTCTTTAATTTGATCTTTCCTTCCTATCAAATGCTGAAAACTCTAGTCTTTTGGATAGAAAAAGAAAGGGAAAACAGTACAATAGGTTGGAGGATAAGATATCCTCAGACCTGAAAAATTAATAAAAAAACCATTTCATAGTCAAAGAAAACAATCTTTGGCGGAAGATCTGCCCAATCTCTTTGCACATCTGAAATAGTGATTCCTTAAATAAACCATGTGCTGAACAACAATGAGAAGCCATGTGCACAATTCTATCCCATAACAGGTTTGAAGGCAAAGAAACACCCTTGAAAATGCAAGCATTCCTTTCCAACCATAGAAACCACAAAATCCCATTAATTGCACTTTGCCACAAGGTTTTGTTATCCTTCTTATTACCAAACCTTGAAATTGAATTTGAAGAAATTGATCCAACGAACTACGACATACCCAACTCTCACTAAAAATTTCAAAAAGCTTATTCCATAAACATCTCACTGTTGAACAATGGAGAAATAAATGAGATAAGTCACTGACTTAAATCTACACATAACACTTAATAGGGGAGAGAGCTATATGGGGCCATTGAACCTGCAACATGTCATTAGTGTTAATCCTATTAAGTATTGTAGTCCAAACAAAAGACCTGACTTTAGAAGGAGCTTTAGATTTCCAAAGTGGTTTATCAAGAACAAGTCTCTCTCTTGTAGGAGAATGAGTAAGGAACTGAAAATAAGATTTACATGAAAAAACACGAGAAGAATCAAGGTTCTGAACTCTTATATCATGATTAGAAGAAAAGGGAGCATAATCAAGTAAAGCCAAAAGGGAATGAAGTTTATTACTTTCTCTATCACTCAAATTTATGAAGAAATGAAATTCCAACAATTAGAATTTTGAAACTTGGAGAAACTTTGGATGGGAGAATTATGCATAGTAGAAAATCGGTAAAGCTGAGGATAAGTCTAAAAACATATTTCCCACCCAAGTATCCTCTCAAGATCTAATTTTTGAACCATCCCCTAATTTTATAGAAATAAGTGGCATAAAAGAAAAATAACCTTGTGAAATAAATTTTTAAGGATTCGCATGAGTCACATTTGCTGCTGTGTTTGCATTCCAACCATTCAGATGTAGGCCATACTTGGTTTGAATAACCTTATGCCATAAAGCAGTTAGCTCTGAAGGAAAAGCAATAGCCACTTAGCTGACAAGGTAATGTTCTTGGACAACATATTACCAAGACCCAAGCCATTTTCATTCTTAGGCTTGCAACAAACCTCCCAACTAAGCGAATGCTGTTATCCACTCCAGGACCTGACCAAAGAAAATTCCTATTAATCCTCTCAATCTGGTGAGCCACAACTGCTGGAATCTTAAAAGGAGACATATAGTAGATAGGGATGCTGGACAAATGCTGGGAACTAATAACATAGGGAGTGCACATAAGATTTTCAAGACATGATCTAGAGAATATTGTATAATTTGTATCCAACTTACTGGATGGTTTTGACCTTGGCCTATATTACAAAAGAGAGAATTATTTTAGATGTATATTTCTTACATGCCAACGTGAATACAATGAGATGAGCTTTATATAGTTGCAACGGACCTATACGTCATGTAACAATCTTCCAGCTCACGTAACAAACTTCCAGCTCATATACTAACTCATTTTAACCTAATTACAATATACCCTACGTATCGTAACACTCCCCCTCGAGATGGACTGTGAATATTATGATCACCCATCTTGCCAAGCAGAAACTTGAGTTGTGTGGGAAAGAGAGCCTTAGTCATAAGATCTACAAGCTGATGTTGGCTTGAAACGTGCAATGCCTTCAAATGTCCAATCTGAATTTGTTCTCTTACCAAATGGCAGTCAATCTCGATATGTTTGGTTCTCTCATGGAATACTGGATTGGAAGATATATGTAAAGCTGCCTCATTATCACAGAATAAAACTGCTGGTTTCGTTGGAATGATATTAAAATCTTTAAGCAAAGAATTTAACCAAATTATTTCACATGTAACATGAGCCATGGATCTATATTCAGCTTATGTTGATGAATGTGATACTGTTGGCTGCTTTTTCGATTTTCAAGAAACAAGTGAATATCCGATGAACACACAAAAACCACTGATGGATCTACGCGTATCAGGGCAAGAAGCTCAGTCTGAATCTGCAAATGCTCTTATTTCTGTAGAGAAACCAGAAGGAAACAAGAGACCTTGACCAACAGTCCCTTTTATATATTGTAGTAAATGATACACTGCTTGCAGATGTGGAACACGAGGTTTGCTTACAAACTGACTTAGCCTGTTGATAGAATAGGAAAGATCTGGTCTGGTTATGGTCAAGTATAGTAACCTCCCAATCAACCTTCGATACTGTGAAGGATCTTCCAAAAGCTCACCATCATCCTGAGATAATTTCTTATTGGGATCCATTGGAGTGGTTCATGGTTTGCTTCCTAGGTAACCAGCATCTGAAAGTAACTGCTAAGTATAATGTCTTTGAGACAAGGAAATGCCTGCATTAGAACGAGCAACTTCTAATCCAAGAAAATACTTCAAACTGCCAAGATCTTTTAATTTGAAACGACTATCTAAATAAGCTTTGAGTTCCTGCACGGACGTCATATTATTACTTGCAATCATAATGTCATCTACATATACCAAGAGGGCAGTAAAACCAGCATCATCATTTTGGAAGAAAAGGGAATAGTCTGAAAGGCTTTGCTGAAACCCTTTCTCAAGTAATGCAGTAGAAAATTTCGAAAACCATTGGCGAGAAGCTTGCTTGAGACCATAAATTGATTTATGCAATTTACATACAGTATTTGATGGTAAGGACTCCCCCTTACGTTGAAAGCCTAAAGGCAAGGACATAAAAACTTCTTCGGTGAGACCACCATGCAAAAATGCGTTGTTGACATCCAACTGTGTAAGAGACCAACCAGAAACCGCTGCAAGAGCAAGCAAAACTTTGACAGTGGTTAGTTTAGCAACAGGGGAAAAGGTATCCAAATAGTCGATCCCTTCTTGTTGAGTATAGCCCTTAGCAACAAGGCGGGCCTTATGTGTCTCAAGAGTGCCATCAGCACGAAATTTGAGTTTATAAACCTATTTTCACCCAACTACATGTTTTCCTGGGGGTAATATAGTAAGAGACCACGTACTATTTTGCTCAAGAGCTGCCAACTCAGCCTGCATGGCAGCATGCCACTCAGGAATAGCCGCAGCCTGAGAGTAAGTGTGAGGCTCAAAATGAGAAGAAATAGAAGAGATGAAAGATCTGTAAGCAGGGGATAGACGATGATAATCAAGAACTTGAGAAAGAGAGTGAGAAGTGGAAATCGGAGGATGAGAATGAATAGAGTAACAATGAAAATTATGAAGATAAGATGGAGGACGAACAATGCGATGAGGTCGTGACACAGGTAAACTGGAAGGGGAAGCAGAAGAGATAGAACGAGGCAATACTCGATCGGAAAAGAAATAAGTGGAAACAGGGGTAGAAAATGTAGTATCATGGAAAGGAAAAATTGACTCGTGAAAAGTGACATTACGAGATATATAGATGATGTTGGTAGAAAGATCTAAAAGTTTATAACCCTTATATCTAGGTGGATAACCAAGAAACACAGATGATGTGGCCCGAGGAGAAAACTTATGCCTGTGACGATCTAATGTGGAACTATAACAGAGACAACCAAACACACGTAAATGAGAATAAGTAGGTTTACGATGCCAGAGCATTTCAAATGGTGTCTTATTAGACAATACAGCAGAAGGGATACGATTAATCAAGTAGACAGAAGTAAGTATGCAATCATCCCAATAAACTAAAGGTATTTTTGATTGAAAAAATAAAGCACGGGCCACATTCAATATGTGTTGATGCTTACGCTCAACAACCGAGTTTTGCTGAAGTGTATCTACACAAGAACGAAAAGCAACAATACCTTTACTATGGAAAAAATCAGTGAGATTAAACTCAGGAGCATTATCAGATCGTACAACCTTGATCTTGATATTAAATTGGGTTAAAACAAGGGAATAAAAATGAGAAAAATGAAGATTAACTTCAGACTTGGCCCGTAAAAAATAGACCCAAACAAAACGGCTATGGTCATCTACAATAGTAAGAAAATAACGAAAATCATGTGTGGTAACAGGGGAGAAGGGTCCCCAAACATCACAATGTACCAAATCAAAAGAAGAATAAGACATAGAAGCTGAAGAAGGAAAAGGCAAACGTCTTTGCTTTGCCAAGGGACAAACAGAACAATGGAAATGTAAAACTTTAGAGTTATTATTAATATTCAGCTGAGTACAAATAGTATCGAGCTTTACATTGGAAAGATGTCCTAATCTAAAATGCCAAAGATCCTGAGATGAGTCAAAACGCAAAGCTCCATCAAAATGTGAAGAGGCAGGAATGATGTTGAATTGATTAAGCACATAGAGATTACCAAGCCTTTTACCCATCCCAATCATCCTGACATGTGTAAGGTCCTGAGTGACACAAGACGTATAATGAAAAACAACAGAGTAATTGAGACGATGAGTAAGAGTGCTAACTGAAATCAAATTAAATTGAAATGCAGGAACAAACAAGACATTTTTCAGAATAAATTGTGAATGCAATTTAACAGTCCCTACTCGTAGAACAGGTACAGATACACCATTGGGCAAACTAACAAATGAGTTGGAAACAATATGAGAATCATAGAAAAATGACAAAATACAACAAACATGATGAGTAGCCCCTGTATCTAATATCCAGGAAGCTCGAGTAATTGAATTACCTAAAGAAGAGAAGGAAGAAATTATACCATTGAAACTAGAAACAGAGGGACCAGGCTGTTGCAATTCCGAAGTACCACTAGCGACATTCTGAAGCTGAGAACTCAGAAGTGCAATACGTTGTTGACATTGGTTGGCATTAGGTAAACTAATCGGAGACAATGATCCACCATTGGTTGTGTTAGCAGGAACTAGCTCTTCAACAGCTGATGTTGTTTGATTTACATGAGGATGATCCGATTTATTCTGGATCCCTCCTTTGAACTTATAACCTGGGGGATATCCATGAAGCTTATAACGTTTATCCACCGTGTGGCCTAGGATACCACAATGAGTACAGAGTGGCCGATCACGCTTGATCCTAGAATTAGTCTGACTTCCAGACAAGTTGGCATTAATAGATGCATGATGATCATTACTAGAAATAGACTCAACAGAATAAGAAGGTTGACTAATCGCACGCTGTCTTTCTTCTTGAACAACAATGGAAAACACTTTGTTAATTGGGGGAATAGGGTCCATCATCAGTACCTGAGCACGAACCTGAGCATAGGATTCATTGAGTCCCATAAGAAACTGCATTACATATTCTTGATGTTAAAAGTCTAGCCACGGCTTCATGCCTCCACAATGGCAAGTTGGAGCTGGCTGATAAACTTTAAGTTCGTCCCAAATTATCTTAAGACGAGTAGAGTAGGAGCTGACATCCATCGCTCCTTGATGTAGATCTACTAATTGACGTTTAATCTGAAAAATCCGAGGACCATTACTCTGATGGAATCGATCACGCAAATCCTCCCAAATTTCAAAAGCAGTGTCAAGATAAAGCAGGCTATCTGCAATGTCTCGAGCAACAGAATTCGGGATCCATGAAATAACCATGCTATTACATCTCGTCTAAGCTGAAAAAACTAGATCAGCAGATTCAGGCCGAGTAATACTTCCATCAACAAACTGAACCTTATTCTTGGCAGTGAGAGCTATGATCATCGCACGACTCTAGGTATTATAATTCAGCCCGGTGAGATTATGTGAAACTAAAATCAATCCTGGATGATCAGCATTATGCAGAAAGAAAGGACTTGCTGTATCATCGATTGGCATTGGAGTTGAAACCACGGCCCTATTACTCTGACCACCACGGGCCATGACGGAGGAAATTATAAGAGAATGAACGCAGGGAAAAACTGCTTTGATGCCATATTACAAAAGGGAGAATTATTTCAGATGTATATTTCTTACATGCCAACGTGAATACAATGAGATGAGCTTTATATAGTTGCAACGGACCTATACGTCACGTAACGATCTTCCAGCTCATGTAACAAACTTCCAGCTCATATACTAACTCATTTTAACCTAATTATAATATACCCTACGTATCGTAACAGCCTAGTGGCTTAATGGGTTCAAACCCTAAGTGTGACAAAATGGCCCCTCCTTGATGTTGAGAAAAAAATTGTTGCACTTCGTTATCTAATATATTTGTTATTATTCAGGGCAAGAATTTCTACTGTTGCTGAAGGCGAGGAATGCAGCAAAGTTGCCGATTGTTTTGACCGAGGTATGAATTTATATTGTGGTGTCAAAATATTTCTATCCATCAAACGGTCTAGTCATAGGTCCATGGTTATTATAAATCAGATATCAAGCTTAAGTGAGAACTAAGTGTTCTTGTAACTAATCAAGTTAAATAGAAAATCTTATTTTATTCTGTGTTACGAAATAGCATACTAACAACTCTGTCTCTGATATAGTTTAGCAAAATGAGGCATTAAAGTTTTTCTAATATTTGTTTGTCCAATTACACATTTGCTTCTCTTTAAAACAGTTAATTTTGTATCAAATGCATGATAGAAATAAGTATGGTTGAAAGCACATGTTCATTGCAATATTATGAATTTACTTCCCTAATTTATGGTTTAAACTGTGTGTCACAAAGAAAAAGTTGATGGGATGCCAATAGAAGATCTAATTTCCCAACAGTGTTCAACAATTATAAAGGTAGAAGACTTTTAATATTGTTATATTGGAATCCATATATATGCACACTTGCTTGTTTGCACTTGTTCGCATATTTGCTTGTTTGAGCTTAGCTACAAGTTTGCTTACTTGTTCGCCTGCTTGTTTTCTTGCTTCTTTGCACTTATCTGTGTTTGCTTGTTTGTTTGTACGTTTGCTCGCTCGTTTGTCCATTTTCTTTTTTCCCCTTGACTGTGTGTTTATATGCTTGTTTGTTTCATTGTTTGCGCTTTTTTCCCTTGCTTCCTTTTTTTTCTTTGCTCGCTCGTTTGCTTATTTACTTGTTTTTTTTGTTTACACTTGCGTGTTTGTATACATACTCGCCTTCATGCTTGTTTGTATGCTCACTTGCTTATTTTCACTGTTCACATGTTTGCTTATTTGCCTCTTTATTTTCGTGTTTGCACTTGGATGTTTGTTTGCTCTCTTGCTCACTCACTCGCTTGCTTGTTTGCTTGCATGTGCGCTTGCTTGTTTGCCCTTGTTCACATGTTTGCCAACTTGCCTTTTTGTTTGCCTATTTGCCTTTGCCTGCTTGTTTGCACGTTTGCTTGCTCGTTTATCCATTTTTTTTCCCTTGATTACGTGTTTATATGCTTGTTTATTTCATTGTTTGCGCTTTTTTCCCTTGCTTCCTTTTTTTTCTTTGCTCGCTCGCTTACTTATTTACCTTTTTGTTTTGTTTACACTTGTGTGTTTGTATGCATACTCTCCTTCATGCTTGTTTGTATGCTCACTTGCTTGTTTGCACTTATTCACATGTTTGCTTACTTGCCTCCTTATTTTCATGTTTGCGCTTGTCTGTTTGTTTGTTTGCTTGCTCTCTTGTTCGTTTGCTTGTTTGTTTGCCCTTGTTTACATATTTGCCAACTTGCCCCTTTGTTTGCCTGTTTGTGTTTGCTTACTTGATCACTTATTTGCTTGCTTCTTTGCCCTTATCTACGTTTGCTTGTTTGTTTACTCGCTTACTCGCTCGTTTGTTTGCTTGCTTATTTTCCCTTGGTTACATGTTTACTTGCTTATTAGTTTCCTTGTTTGCGCTTTTTTGTGTGCTTGCTTACTTGTTTATTTTTTCTTTGCTCGTTTGCTGGCTTGCTTGGCTATTTGCTTGTTTGTTTCTTGTTTACGCTTGCGTGTTTGTCTGCACGCTCGCTCGTATGCTCACTTTTTTGTTTGAGCTTGTTCGCATGTTTTCTTAGTTGCCTCTTTGTTTTCTTATTTGCTTGCTTGGTCTCTTACTCCGCTTGTTTCTTTGCTTGCTTTTGCTTTCTTGCGGTTATTTGCGCTTATTTATTTGTTTGCTCGCAAATTTGTTCGCTTGTTTATTTTCATTTGATTATGTGTTTACTTGCTTGTTTGTTTCCTTGTTTGCAATTTTTTTTGCGCTTGCTTCCTTATTTATTTTTCCTTTGTCCGCTTACTCGCTTATTTGCTTATTTGTTTCTTATTTACGCTTACGTGTTTGTTTGCAAGCGAGCTTGCTGGCTTGCCCTTGTTCGCATGTTTGACAGCTTGCCTCTCTGTTTCCTTCTTTGTGGTTGCCTGCTTGTTTGCTCTCTTACTCGCTTTCTTGCTTGTTTGCTAGCTTATTTGCGCTTATCTATGTTTGCTTGCTTGTTTGTTCGCTTGCTTATTTTTCCTTGATTATGTTTTTACTCGCTTGTTGGTTTCCTTATTTGCACTCTTTTTCTGCACTTGCTTACTTATGTTCCCTTGCTAACTTGCTTATTTGCTTGCTTGTTTTTTGTTTATACTTGTGTGTTTGTTTGCATGCTCGCTCGCTTGTTTGTATGCTCACTTGCTTATTTGAGATTGTTCGCACGTTTTCTTACTTGCCTCTTTGTTTTCTTTTTTGCTTGCTTGGTTTCTTGCTTTGCTTGCTTTTTTGCAGTTATTTGCACTTGTTTGTTTTCTCTTGTTTGTTTGCTGGCTTATTTTCCCTTGGTTACATGTTTACTTGCTGGTTTGTTTCCTTGTTTACGCTTGCTTCCTTGTTTGTTTTTCCTTTGCTCGCACGCTCGCTTATTTGTTTGCTTGTTTTTTTTTTATGTTTACGTGTTTGTTTGCACATTCGTTTGCTTGTTTGTTTGCACATGTGCTTGCTTGTTTGCCCTTGTTCGCATGTTTGCCAACTTGCCTTTGTTTGCTTGTTTGCGCTTGCCTGGTTGTTTGCTTGCTTTCTATCTTGTTCGTTCGCTTGCTTGTTTGTGGTTATTTGCGTTTGCTTGCTTGGGCTGCCAACAGAAGAGCAAGGTGCCCGACATTGTTCAGCAATAATAAAGGTAGATGACTTGCAATATTGGTATATTGGAATCCGTAGATATCTTACACCATTTGTTTTGGATCTATCGGTATCAGTTGATGGGTGAAAATTTTGTATCATCAGTTGCTACGAGTTGTGCCTCATAGAGGCAAAGATCATCCAACGCGTGTGTTTTATAAATTTATTGCATTTTAATTTGTTGATAATACCTGTTCAATAGAATTTTATTCTTCAGTTGCAGTATTCATAGACTTTGTTATCTAATATGTTTGCTTCTTTTCAGGGCATGAAATTCCACGGCCATAAATGGCGAAGAATTCCATAAAGTTGCTGATTCTTTTGACTGAGGTACGAATTTATAATCTCGTGTAAAAATATTTCTATCCTTCAAAAGTTCTAGTCAATGGTCCAGAGTAAACTGAAATAAGATATCGATTTTAAGTTAGAACTTAGTTTTCTTGTAACTAACCAAGTGAAATAGGTAATGTGATTTTATTATACGTTGCATAATGGCGAACTAACGACTCTGTTTCTGACATGGTTTAGCAAAATGAGGCTGTATAGATTTTATAATATTTGTTTGTCTAATTAAACATTTACATCTACTTTTAAAACAGTTAATCTTGTATCAAATGCATGATAGAAATAGGTACGGTTGAAAGCACACGTTGATCAAATTATTTTGATGTTATGTTCCTAATTTATGGACTAAACAGTGTGTCGCAGAGAAAGAGTTGATGGGATGCCAACAGAATAGCCAGGTGCCCAACATTGTTCAGCAATTATAAAGGTCGGTGACTTGTAATATTGGTAGATTGGAATCCATAGATATGTTACAACATTTGTTCTGGATGTATCGCTATCAGTTGATGGTTAGTAATTTTATATCATCGTTTGCTACGAGGTTTGACTTGTAGAGGCATGTATCATCCAACACGTGTGTTTTATAAAGTTATTGCCTATTCAATGGATTTTTATACTTTAGTTGTTGTAATAATAGACTTCGTGATCTAATATATTTTCTCATGTTCAGGGCGTGACATTCCACGGCTACAGATGGCGAAGAATTCCAGATGGTTGCTGATTCTTGTGATTGAGGTACGAATTTAAAATCTCGTGTAATAATATTTCTATCCCTCAAAAGGTCTAGTCGCTGGTCCAGGATAAACTGAAATAAGATATCGGCTTTAAGTTTGAATTTTGGTTGTCTTGTAACTAGTCAAGTTATATAGGTAATGCGATTTTATTCGATGTTGCGAAATGGCAAACTAACAATTCTGTTTCTGACACGGTTTAGCAAAATGAGGCTATATAGATTTTTTAATATTTGTTTGACTAATTAAAGATGTGCGTCTACTTTTAAAACAGTTAATTTTGTATCAAATGCGTGATAGAAATAAGTATGGTCGAAAACACACGTTGATTGAATTATTTTGAAGTTATGTTCCTAATTTATGGACTAAACCGTGTGTCGCAGAGAAAGAGGTGATGGGATGCCAGCAGAAGATCCAGTTGCCTAGCATTGTTCAGCGATTATAAAGGTAGTTGACTTGTAATATTGATATATTAGAAGCCATAGGCATGTTACAACATTTTTTCTTGATGTATCGCTATCACTTGATGCCTTGTAATTTTATATCATCAGTTGCTACGAGGTATCGCTTGTAGAGGTATGAATTCTCTAACTTGCCTGTTCTTTAAAGTTGTTGCTTTTCCGAACTTGATAATACTTACTGAATAGAATTTTATTCTTCATTTATAGTAATGTTGCACTTCGTTATCTAATATATTTGTTATTATTCAGGGCAAGAAGTTCTACTGCTGCTGAAGGCGAGGAATGCAGCAAAGTTACCGATTGTTTTGACTGAGGTACGAATTTATATTGTGGTGTCAAAATATTTCTATCCATTAAATGGTCTAGTCATAGGTCCATGGTTATTATAAATCAGATATGAAACTTAAGTGAAAACTAAGTGTTCTTGTAACTAATCGAGCTAAATAGATAATCTTATTTTATTCTGTGTTACGAAATAGCGCACTAACAACTCTGTTTCTGATATAGTTTAGCAAAATGAGGCTTTAAAGTTTTCTAATATTTGTTTGTCCAATTAAACATTTGCTTCTACTTGAAAACAGTTAATTTTGTATCAAATGCGTGATAGAAATAAGTACGGTTGAAAGTACATGTTCATTGCAATGTTATGAATTTACATTCCTAATTTATGGTTTAAACTGTGTGTCACAGAGAAAAAGTTGATGGGATGCCAACAGAAGATCTAGCTGCCCAGCAGTGTTCAACAATTATAAAGGTAGGAGACTTGTAATATTGTTATATTGGAATCTATGTATATGTTACAACATTTGTTCTGTATGTATCGCTATCAGTCGATTCTTTGTAATTTTATATGATCAGTTGTTACAAGCGCGTGCCTCGTAGAGGCATGGATCATTTCAAATTTTGTGTTTTATAAAGTCATTGTATTTCTGAGCCTGATAATATTTGTTCGATGGATATTTATCCTTTAGTTGTGATAATGACGCACTTTGTTATTTAATTTATTTTCCTCTGTTTCAGGGCTTGAAATTCCACGGCTACAGATGGCAAAGAATGCTATAAAGTTGTCGATTCTTGTGATTGAGGTAAAAATTTCTACTCTCGTGTGAAAGTATTTCTATTCCTCAAAACGTCTAGGCACCGGTAAAGCGTAACCTGAAATAAGATATCGGACTTAGGTTAGTACTTAGTTGTCTTGTAAATTATCAAGTTAAATAGGAAATATGATTTTATTCTATGTTGCAGAACGGCATACTAACATTTGCATCTACTTTAAAACATTTAATTTTGTACCAAATGCACGAGAGAAATAAGTATGGGTGAAAGCACACGTTCATCGAGTTATTTTGAAGTTATGTTTCTAATTTATGGACTAAACCGTGTGTCGCAGAGAAAGAGTTGATGGGATGCCAACCGAAGAGCAAGGTGCCCGACATTGTTCAGCAATAATAAAGGTGGGTGACTTGCAATATTGGTATATTGAAATCTGTAGATATCTTACACCATTTGTTTTGGATCTATCGGTATCAGTTGATGGGTGGAAATTTTGTATCATCAGTTGCTACGAGTTGTGCCTCATAGAGGCAAAGATCATCCAACGCGTGTGTTTTATAAATTTATTGCATTTTAATTTGTTGATAATACCTGTTCAATAGAATTTTATTCTTCAGTTGCAGTATTCATAGACTTTGTTATCTAATATGTTTGCTTCTTTTCAGGGCATGAAATTCCACGGCCATAAATGGCGAAGAATTCCATAAAGTTGCTGATTCTTTTGACTGAGGTACGAATTTATAATCTCGTGTAAAAATATTTCTATCCTTCAAAAGTTCTAGTCAATGGTCCAGAGTAAACTGAAATAAGATATCGATTTTAAGTTAGAACTTAGTTTTCTTGTAACTAACCAAGTGAAATAGGTAATGTGATTTTATTATACGTTGCATAATGGCGAACTAACGACTCTGTTTCTGACATGGTTTAGCAAAATGAGGCTGTATAGATTTTATAATATTTGTTTGTCTAATTAAACATTTACATCTACTTTTAAAACAGTTAATCTTGTATCAAATGCATGATAGAAATAGGTACGGTTGAAAGCACACGTTGATCAAATTATTTTGATGTTATGTTCCTAATTTATGGACTAAACAGTGTGTCGCAGAGAAAGAGTTGATGGGATGCCAACAGAATAGCCAGGTGCCCAACATTGTTCAGCAATTATAAAGGTCGGTGACTTGTAATATTGGTAGATTGGAATCCATAGATATGTTACAACATTTGTTCTGGATGTATCGCTATCAGTTGATGGTTAGTAATTTTATATCATCGTTTGCTACGAGGTTTGACTTGTAGAGGCATGTATCATCCAACACGTGTGTTTTATAAAGTTATTGCCTATTCAATGGATTTTTATACTTTAGTTGTTGTAATAATAGACTTCGTGATCTAATATATTTTTTCATGTTCAGGGCGTGACATTCCACGGCTACAGATGGCGAAGAATTCCACATGGTTGCTGATTCTTGTGATTGAGGTACGAATTTAAAATCTCGTGTAATAATATTTTTATCCCTCAAAAGGTCTAGTCGCTGGTCCAGATGGCTTTGGTTCATATTGCTCCTGAGGTCATTAGTGTGGTTGTCCATCCCACAATGCACAATTTATTCATGACTCGTGTTGGTGATCAGGAGGTAATCTCTCTGAGCTTGTGGCTAACTTACATTAATGAACTTGTCAAGTGAGTTTCATCTTTTGGTGGTGATATGATATGTTTATTTGGATCGTAAAGACCTTCATCAAGAATTCATAAATCCTTCATATGCTCTTTTGTATTTCACTATTCTTTTAAAAACTTATGTTTGTTTACTCGGTTGCTCACTCGTTTGTTAGATTGCTTATTTACCCTTGGTTACTTGTTTACTCGCTTGTTTGTTTTCTGTTTTGCTATATTTTTGGAGCTTTTTTTGTTTGTTTGCACTTGCTTCCTTGTTTCTTTTCTTTTTTCTCGTTTGCTCACTCGCTTGCTTATTTGCTTGATTGTTTGCATGCTCGCTTGTTTGCTTTTTTGTATGCTCACTTGCTTGTTTGCACTTGTTCGCATATTTGTTTACTTGCATCTTTGTTTGCTTGTTAGATTTTGTTATCTTGCTCTTTCACTCGCTTGTTTGCTTTTTTTTTTTTCTCTTAGTTGCGTTTGCTTGTTTGTTTTCTCACTCGTTTGTTCTCTTGCTTATATTCTCTTGGTTACTTGTTTATTCGCTTGTTTGTTTCCTTGTTTACTTTTTTGTGTGTTTGCTTCCTTGTTTGTTTTTTCTTTGCTCGTCTGCGAGCTCACATTTTTATTTGCTTGCTTGTTTATTTGCACGCTTGCTTGCTTGTTTGCACTTGATTGCATGTTTGTTTACTTGTCTCTTTGTTTGCTTGTTTGCTTGCTCGGTTGTTTGTTTGTTTGCTTTTTTTGCGGTTATTTCCGTTTGCTTATTTGTTTGCTTGCTTGCTCGCTCATTTGTTCGTTTGCTTATTTTCTCTTAGTTACGTGTTTACTTGCTTGTTTGTTTCCTTGTTTGTGATTTTTTTTAGCGCTTGCTTCATTGCTTTTTTTCTTTACTCGTTTGTTCACTCGCTTGCTTATTTGCTTTCTTGTTTCTTGTTCATGCTTTTGTGTTTGTTTGCACGCTCGCTTGCTTACTTGTTTGTATGTTCACTTACTTGTTTGCGCTTGTTCGCATGTTTGCTCACCTGTCTCTTTGTTTGTTTATTGATGCTTGCCTGCTTGTTTGCTCACTCGCTCGCTCGCTTGTTTACGCTTATCTACGTTTGCTTGTTTCTTTGCATGTTTGCTCACTTGTTTATCTGCTTGCTTAATTTCCCTTGGTTACATGCATTGCATTTACATCTATTTTAGTTGAAAGTACATATGCTTTGTATTATGTTAATATTATGTGCCTAATTTATGGACAAAACCGTGCTTGGCAGGGAAACAAGTGACAAGATATCAACAGAAAACCTAGCTACCCAACATCTCTATTTTCGATATGGTTTATCAAATTGAGGCTTTAAAGTGGTTTTAATATTCATTTTTCCAACTCTAAATTTTCATCTAGTTTAGTTGAAAGTACACATGTATTCATTATTTGGAAATTACGTCTCTAATTTATTGACTAAACTGTGTTTGGCAGGGAAAGAGGTTATGGGATGGCAATAAAAAAACTAGCGGCTCAACATCGTTCTAAACAAATAAAGGTCCGTGACACGTAATATTGGAATATTGAATTCTATAGATATGTTACAACCTTTGTTTTGAATGTGATACTATTAGTTGATCATGCTTGACAGGAAAACAGTTGACAGGTTACAAACAGAGAAGCCAGCTACCCAACATCAAATTGAGGCTTTAAAGTGTTTTTTAATATTTGTTTTTCCAGCTCTAAATTTGCATGAAGTTTACTTGAAAGTACACATATATTGCATTATTTTGAAATTACGTCTCTAATTTATTGACTAAACTGTGTTTGACAGGAAAAGAGGTTATGGGATGCCAATAGAAAATCCAGCTGCTCAACATCGTTCTGAACATATAAAGGTCCGTGACGCGTAATATTATTATTTTTTACTATAATGCTATTAGTTGATCATGCTTTGCAGGAAACAGTTGGTAGGTTACAAATAGAGAAGCCAGCTACCCAACATCTAATTGAGGCTTTAAAGTATTTTTTAATATTTGTTTTTTCAGCTCTAAATTTGCATATATTTTAGTTGAAAGTATACATGTATTGCATTATTTTGAGATTACGTATCTAATTTATTGACTAAACTGTGTTTGACAGGGAAAGAGGTTATGGGATGCCAATAGAAAAGTCAGCTTTCCAACATCGTTCTGAACATATAAAGGTCCATGACGCGTAATATTGGAATACTGAATTCTATAGATATGTTACAACGTTTGTTTTGAATGTAATGCTATTAGTTGATCGTTCTTGGCAGGGAAACAGTTGACAAATTAAGAAAAGAGAAGCTAGCTACCCAACATCAAATTGAGGCTTTAAAGTATTTTTAATATTTCTTTTTCCAGCTCTAAATTTGCATCTATGTTAGTTGAAAGTACACATGTAATGAATTATTTTGAAATTACGTCTCTAATTTATTGACTAAAGTTTGTTTGGCAGGGAAAGAGGTTATAGGATGCTAATAGAAAAGCCAGCTGCTCAACATCGTTCTGAAAATATAAAGGTCTGTGACGTAATATTAGAATATTGAATTCTATAGATATGTTACAATGTTTATTTTGAATGTAATGCTATTTGTTGATCGTGTTTGGCAGGAAAACAGTTTACAGGTTACGAACAGAGAAGTCAGCTACCCAACATCAAATTGAGGCTCTAAATTGTTTTTAATATTTGCTTTTCCAACTCTAAATTTGCATCTAGTTTAGTTGAAAGTACACATGTATTGCATTATTTTCAAATTACGAGTTTAATTTATTGACTAAACTGTGTTTGGCAGGGAAAGAGTTTGTGGGATGGCAATAGAAAAGTCAGTTGCAACGTCGTTCTGAACATATAAAGGTCCGTGACGCGTAATATTGGAATATTGAATTCTATAAATATGTTACAGCGTTTGTTTTGACTGTAATGCTATTAGTTGATCGTGCTTGGCAGGGAAACAGTTGATAGGTTACGAACAGAGAAACCGACTACCCAACATCTAATTGAGGCTTTAAAGTATTTTTCAATATTTATTTTTTCAGCTCTAAATTTGCATCAATTTTAGTTGAAAGTAGATATGTATTGCATTATTTTGAAATTAAGTCTCTAATTTTTTGACTAAACTGTGTTTGGCAGGGAAAGAGGTTATGGGATGCCAATAGAAAAGTCAGCTTCCCAACATCATTCTGAACATATAAAGGTCCGTGACACGTAGTATTGGAATAATGAATTCTATAGATATGTTACAACCTTTGTTTGGAATGTAATGCTATTAGTTGATCGTGCTTGTCAGGGAAACAGTTGACAGATTACGAACAGAGAAGCCAGCTACCCAACATCAAATTGAGGCTTTAAAGTGTTTTTACTATTTGTTTTTCCAGCTCTAAATTTGCATCTAGATTACTTGAAAGTACACATGTATTGCATTATTTTGTAATTACGTCTCTAATTTATTGACTAAACTGTGTTTGGCAGGAAAAGAGGTTATGGGATGTCAATAAAAAAGCCAGCTGCTCAACATCGTTCTAAACAAATAAAGGTCCGTGACGCGTAATATTGGAATATTGAATTCTATAGATATGTTACAACCTTTGTTTTGAATGTAATGCTATTAGTTGATTGTGCTTGGCAGGAAAACAGTTGACAGGTTACAAACAGAGAAGCCAGCTACCCAACATCAAATTGAGACTTTAAAGTGTTTTTTAATATTTTTTTTTCAGCTTTAAATTTGCACGAAGTTTACTTGAAAGTACACATGTATTGCATGATTTTGAAATTACGTCTTTAATTTAATAACTAAACTGTGTTTGGCAGGAAAAGAGGTTATGGGATGCCAATAGAAAAGCCAGCTGCTCAACATCGTTCTGAACATATAAAGGTTCGTGATGTATAATATTGGAATATTGAATTCTATAGATATGTTACAACGTTTGTTTTAAATGTAATGCTATTAGTTGATCGTGCTTGGCAGGGAAACAATTGACAGGTTACGAACAGAGAAGCCAGCTATCGAACATCAAATTGACGATTTAAAGTGTTTTTAATATGTTTTTTTCAAACTCTAAATTTGCATCTAGTTTAGTTGAAAGTACACATGTATTGCATTATTTTGAAATTACGAGTTTAATTTATTGACTAAACTGTGTTTGGCAGGGAAAGAGTTTGTGAGATGGCAATAGAAAAGTCAGTTGCAACGTCGTTCTGAACATATAAAGGTCCGTGACGCGTAATATTGGAATATTGAATTCTATAAATATGTTACAACGTTTGTTTTGACTGTAATGCTATTAGTTGATCGTGCTTGGCAGGGAAACAGTTGATAGGTTACGAACAGAGAAGCCGACTACCCAACATCTAATTGAGGCTTTAAAGTATTTTTTAATATTTATTTTTTCAGCTCTAAATTTGCATCTATTTTAGTTGAAAGTAGACATGTATTGCATTATTTTGAAATTAAGTCTCTAATTTTTTGACTAAACTGTGTTTGGCAGGGAAAGAGGTTATGGGATGCCAATAGAAAAGTCAGCTTCCCAACATCGTTCTGAACATATAAAGGTCCGTGACACGTAATATTGGAATAATGAATTCTATAGATATGTTACAACCTTTGTTTGGAATGTAATGCTATTAGTTGATCGTACTTGGCAGGGAAACAGTTGACAGATTACGAACAGAGAAGCCAGCTACCCAACATCAAATTGAGGCTTTAAAGTGTTTTTACTATTTGTTTTTCCAGCTCTAAATTTGCATCTAGGTTACTTGAAAGTACACATGTATTGCATTATTTTGAAATTACGTCACTAATTTATTGACTAAACTGTGTTTGGCAGGAAAAGAGGTTATGGGATGTCAATAAAAAAGCCAGCCGCTCAACATCGTTCTAAACAAATAAAGGTCCGTGACGCGTAATATTGGAATATTGTATTCTATAGATATGTTACAACCTTTGTTTTGAATGTAATGCTATTAGTTGATCGTGCTTGGCAGGAAAACAGTTGACAGGTTACAAACAGAGAAGCCAGCTACCCAACATCAAATGGAGGCTTTAAAGTGTTTTTTAATATTTTTTTTTCTAGCTCTAAATTTGCACGAAGTTTACTTGAAAGTACACATGTATTGCATTATTTTGGAATTACGTCTCTAATTTAATAACTAAAATGTGTTTGGCAGGAAAAGAGGTTATGGGATGCCAATAGAAAAGTCAGCTGCTCAACATCGTTCTGAACATATAAAGGTTTGTGATGTGTAATATTGGAATATTGAATTCTATAGATATGTTACAACATTTGTTTTAAATGTAATGCTATTAGTTGATCGTGCTTGGCAGGGAAACAATTGACAGGTTACGAACAGAGAAGCCAGCCATCGAACATCAAATTAACGATTTAAAGTGTTTTTAATATGTTTTTTTCAAACTCTAAATTTTCATCTAGTTTAGTTGAAAGTACACATGTATTGCATTATTTTGAAATTACGAGTTTAATTTATTGACTAAACTGTGTTTGGCAGGGAAAGAGTTTGTGGGATGGCAATAGAAAAGTCAGTTGCAACGTCGTTCTGAACATATAAAGGTCCGTGACGCGTAATATTGGAATATTGAATTCTATAAATATGTTACAACGTTTATTTTGACTGTAATGCTATTAGTTGATCGTGTTTGGCAGGGAAACAGTTGATAGGTTACGAACAGAGAAGCCGACTACCCAACATCTAATTGAGGCTTTAAAGTATTTTTTAATATTTATTTTTTCAGCTCTAAATTTGCATCTATTTTAGTTGAAAGTAGACATGTATTGCATTATTTTGAAATTAAGTCTCTAATTTTTTGACTAAACTGTGTTTGGCAGGGAAAGAGGTTATGGGATGCCAATAGAAAAGTCAGCTTCCCAACATTGTTCTGAACATATAAAGGTTCCTGACACGTAATATTGGAATATTGATTTCTATAGATATGTAACATCGTTTGTTTTGAATGTAATGCTATTAGTTGATTGGTCTTGGCAGGGAATAAGTTGATAGATTACGAACAGAGAAGCCAGCAACCCAACATCAAATTGAGGCTTTAAAGTGTTTTTTAATATTTGTTTTTTCAACTCTAAATTTTCATGTAGTTTAGTTGAAAATACACATGTATGGCATTATTTTGATATTACGTCTCTAATTTATGGACTAAACTGTATTTGGCAGGAAAAGAGGTTATGGGATGCCAATAGAAAAGCCAGCTGCTCAACATCATTCTAAACATATAAAGGTCTGTGACGCGTAATATTGGAATATTGAATTCTATAGATATGTTATCATATTTGTTTTGAATGTAATGCTATTAATTGGTCGTGCTTTGTAGGAAACAGTTAACAGGCTACAAACAGAGATGTCATCTATCCAACATCAAATTGAGGTTTAAATTATTTTTAATATTTGTTTTTCAAACTCTAAATTTGCATCTAGTTTAGTTGAAAGTACACATGTATTGCATTATTTTTAAATTATGTCTCTAATTTATTGACTAAACTGTGTTTGGCAGGGAAAGAGGTTATGAGATGCCAATAGAAATGTCAGCTGTTCAACATCGTTTTGAACATTTAAAGGTCTGTGATGCGTAATATTGGAATTTTGAATTTTATAGAAATCTTGTAACATTTGTTTTGAATGTAATGCTATTAGTTGTTCGTGCTTGGCAGGAAAACAGTTGACACGTTATGAACAGAGAGGCCAGCTACCCAACATCTCTCTTTCTGTTATTGTTAGCAAAACGAGCCTTTAAAATTTTTTAATATTTTTTTGTATGGTTTTATATTTGCTTCTACTTTAGTTAAAAGTACATATGCATTGCAATATTTTGAATTTACATCCCTAATTTATGGTTTAAACTGTGTGTCACAGAGAAAACGTTGATGGGATGCCAACAGAAGATCTAGTTGCCCAACAATATTCAACTATTATAATGGTAGGAGACTTGTAATATTATTATATTGGAATCCATATATATGTTACAACATTTGTTCTGTATGTTTCGCTATCAGTTGATTCTTTGTAATTTTATATAATCAGTTGCTACAAGGCGTGTCTTGTAGAGGCATAGATCTTTTCAAATTTTGTGTTTTATAAAGTCATTGTATTTTCGAGCCTGATAATATTTGTTCAATGAATATTTATCATTTAGTTGTGACAATGATGCACTTTGTTATCAAATTTATTTTCCTCTGTTCAGGGCATGAAATTCCACGGCTACAGACGGCGAAGAATGCTATAAAGTTGTCAATTCTTGTGATTGAGGTAAAAATTTCTACTCTCGTGTAAAAGTATTTTTATTCCTCAAAACGTCTAGTCACCGGTAAAGAGTAACCTGAAATAAGATATCAAACTTAGGTTAGTACTTAGTTGTCTAGTAACTAATCAAGTGAAATAGGAAATATAATTTTATTCTATATTGCAGAATGGCATACTAACGACTCTCTTTCCGACATGGTTTTGCAAAATGAGGCTCTAAAGATTTTTTAATATTTGTTTGTCCAATTGAACATTTGCATCTACTTTAAAATATTTAATTTTGAATCAAATGCATGATAGAAATAAGTATGGATGAAAGCACACGTTCATTGAATTACTTTGAAGTTATGTTCCTAATTTATGGACTAAACTTTGTGTCGCAGAGAAAGAGTTGATAAGATGCCAACAGAAGAGCGGGGTGCTCGACATTGTTCAGCAATAATAAAGGTGGGTGACTTACAATATTGGTATATTGGAATTTGTAGATATGTTACACCATTTTTTTTGGATCTATCGCTATCAGTTGAATGCTGGTAATTTTGTATCATCAGTTGCTACGAGGTGTGCCTTATAGAGGCGTAGATCATCCAACGCGTGTGTTTTATAAAGTTATTGCGTTTTATGTCCTGATAATACCTATTCAATGGAATTTTATACTTCAGTTGTAGTAATCATAGACTTCGTTATGTAATATATTTGCTTCTTTTCAGTGCATGAAATTCCACGGCTATAGATGGCGAAGAATTCCATAAAGTTTCTGATTCTCGGGACTGAGGTACGAATTTATAATCTCGTGTAAAAATATTTCCATCCCTCAAAAGGTCTAGTCAATGGTCCAGAGTAAACTGAAATAAGATATCGATTTTAAGTTAGAACTTAGTTGTTTTGCAACTAATCAAGTTAAATAGGTAATGTGATTTTATTCTATGTTGCAAAATGGCAAACTAACCACTCTGTTTCTGACATGGTTTAGCAAAATGAGGCTATATAGATTTTTTAATATTTGTTTGTCTAATTAAATATTTGCATCTACTTTTAAAATAGTTAATTTTGTATAAAATGTATGATAGAAATAAGTACGATTGAAAGCACACGTTAGATTGAATTATTTTGATGTTATGTTCCTAATTTATGGACTAAAACGTGTGTCGCAGAGGAAGAGTTGATGGGATGCCAACAGAATAGCCAGGTGCTCAACATTGTTCAGCAATTATAAAGGTTGGTGACTTGTAATATTGATATATTAGAATCCATAGAGGTATGACTTTATTATCTCGTGTAAAAATATTTTCATCCCTCAAAAGGTCTAGTCAATGGTCCAGAGTAATGAGTAACCTAAAATAAGATATCGAACTTAGATTACTACTTAGTTGTCTTGTAATTAATCAAGTTAAATAGGAAATATGATTTTATTCTATGTTGTAGAATGGCATACTAACAACTCTCTTTCCGACATGGTTTGGCAAAATGAAGCTCTAAAGATTTTTTAATATTTTTTTGTCCAATTGAACATTTGCATCTATTTTGAAACATTTAATTTATATCAAATGCACGAGAGAAATAAGTACAGTTAAAAGCACACGTTCATTGAATTATTTTGAAATTATATTTCTAATTTATGGACTAAACCATGTGTGATAGAAAAAGAATTGATGGGATGCCAATAGAAGAGCTAGGTGCCCGACCTTGTTCAGCAATAATAAAGGTGGGTGACTTGTAATATTGATATATTAGAATCCATAGATATGTTACACCATTTGTTTTGGATGTATCGCTATCACTTGATGCCTTGTAATTTTATATCATCAGTTGCTATGAGGTATGGCTTGTAGAGGTATGAATCCTCTAGCTTGTCTGTTCTTTAAAGTTATTATTTTTTCAGACTTGATAATACTTACTCAATGGAATTTTATCCTTTATTTGTAGTAATAATGCACTCGTTATCTAATATATTCGTTATTATTTAGGGCAAGAAGTTCTACTGCTGCTGAAGGCGAGGAATGCAGCAAAGTTGCCGATTGTTTTGACCGAGGTACAAATTTATATTGTGGTATCAAAATATTTCTATCCATCAAACGGTCTAGTCATAGGTCCATGGTTATTATAAATCAGATATCAAGCTTAAGTGAGAACTAAGTGTTCTTGTAACTAATCAAGTTAAATAGAAAATCTTATTTTATTATGTGTTACGAAATAGCATACTAACAACTCTGTCTCAGATATAGTTTAGCAAAATGAGGCATTAAAGTTTTTCTAATATTTGTTTGTCCAATTACACATTTGCTTCTCTTTAAAACAGTTAATTTTGTATCAAATGCATGATAGAAATAAGTATGGTTGAAAGCACATGTTCATTGCAATATTATGAATTTACTTCCCTAATTTATGGTTTAAACTGTGTGTCACAAAGAAAAAGTTGATGGGATGCCAACAGAAGATCTAATTTCCCAACAGTATTCAACAATTATAAAGGTAGAAGACTTTTAATATTGTTATATTGGAATCCATATATATGCACACTTGCTTGTTTGCACTTGTTCGCATGTTTGCTTGTTTGAGCTTAGCTACAAGTTTGCTTACTTGTTCGCCTGCTTGTTTTCTTGCTTCTTTGCATTTATCTGTGTTTGCTTGTTTGTTTGCACGTTTGCTCGCTCGTTTGTCCATTTGCTCGCTCGTTTGTCCATTTGCTTTTTCCCCCTTGACTGTGTGTTTATATGCTTGTTTGTTTCGTTGTTTGCGCTTTTTCCCCTTGCTTCCTTTTTTTTCTTTGCTCGCTCGTTTGCTTATTTACTTGTTTTTTTTGTTTACACTTGCGTGTTTGTATACATACTCGCCTTCATGCTTGTTTGTATGTTCACTTGCTTATTTTCACTGTTCACATGTTTGCTTACTTGCCTCTTTATTTTCGTGTTTGCACTTGGATGTTTGTTTGCTCTCTTGCTCACTCACTCGCTTGCTTGTTTGCTTGCATGTGCGCTTGCTTGTTTGCCCTTGTTCACATGTTTGCCAACTTACCTTTTTGTTTGCCTATTTGCCTTTGCCTGCTTGTTTGCACGTTTGCTTGCTCGTTTATCCATTTTCTTTTTTCCCTTGATTACGTGTTTATATGCTTGTTTATTTCATTGTTTGCGCTTTTTTCCCTTGCTTCCTTTTTTTTCTTTGCTCGCTCGCTTACTTATTTACCTTTTTGTTTTGTTTACACTTGTGTGTTTGTATGCATACTCTCCTTCATGCTTGTTTGTATGCTCACTTGCTTATTTGCACTTGTTCACATGTTTGCTTACTTGCCTCCTTATTTTCATGTTTGCGCTTGTCTTTTTGTTTGTTTGCTTGCTCTCTTGTTCGTTTGCTTGTTTGTTTGCCCTTGTTTACATATTTGCCAACTTGCCTCTTTGTTTGCCTAATTGTGTTTGCTTGCTTGTTTGCTTACTTGATAACTTATTTGCTTGCTTCTTTGCCCTTATCTACGTTTGCTTGTTTGTTTACTCGCTTACTCGCTCGTTTGTTTGCTTGCTTATTTTCCCTTGGTTACATGTTTACTTGCTTATTGGTTTCCTTGTTTGCGCTTTTTTTTGTGCTTGCTTACTTGTTTATTTTTTCTTTGCTCGTTTGCTGGCTTGCTTGGCTATTTGCTTGTTTGTTTCTTGTTTACGCTTGCGTGTTTGTCTGCACGTTCGCTCGTATGCTCACTTTTTTGTTTGAGCTTGTTCGCATGTTTTCTTAGTTGCCTCTTTGTTTTCTTATTTGCTTGCTTGGTCTCTTACTCCGCTTGTTTCTTTGCTTGCTTTTGCTTTCTTGCGGTTATTTGCGCTTATTTATTTGTTTGCTCGCAAATTTGTTCGCTTGTTTATTTTCATTTGATTATGTGTTTACTTGCTTGTTTGTTTCCTTGTTTGCAATTTTTTTTGCGCTTGCTTCCTTATTTATTTTTCCTTTGTCCGCTTACTCGCTTATTTGCTTATTTGTTTCTTATTTACGCTTACGTGTTTGTTTGCACGCTCGCTTGCTTGTTTGTTTGCAAGCGAGCTTGCTGGCTTGCCCTTGTTCGCATGTTTGACAGCTTGCCTCTCTGTTTCCTTCTTTGTGTTTTCCTGCTTGTTTGCTCTCTTACTCGCTTTCTTGCTTGTTTGCTAGCTTATTTGCGCTTATCTATGTTTGCTTGCTTGTTTGTTCGCTTGCTTATTTTTCCTTGATTATGTTTTTACTCGCTTGTTGGTTTCCTTATTTGCACTTTTTTTCTGCACTTGCTTACTTATGTTCCCTTGCTAACTTGCTTATTTGCTTGCTTGTTTTTTGTTTATACTTGTGTGTTTGTTTGCATGCTCGCTCGCTTGTTTGTATGCTCACTTGCTTATTTGAGATTGTTCGCACGTTTTCTTACTTGCCTCTTTGTTTTCTTTTTTGCTTGCTTGGTCTCTTGCTTTGCTTGCTTTTTTGCAGTTATTTGCACTTGTTTGTTTTCTCTTGTTTGTTTGCTGGCTTATTTTTCCTTGGTTACATGTTTACTTGCTAGTTTGTTTCCTTGTTTACGCTTGCTTCCTTGTTTGTTTTTCCTTTGCTCGCACGCTCGCTTATTTGTTTGCTTGTTTTTTGTTTATGTTTACGTGTTTGTTTGCACATTCGTTTGCTTGTTTGTTTGCACATGTGCTTGCTTGTTTGCCCTTGTTCGCATGTTTGCCAACTTGCCTTTGTTTGCTTGTTTGCGCTTGCCTGGTTGTTTGCTTGCTTTCTATCTTGTTCGTTCGCTTGCTTGTTTGTGGTTATTTGCGTTTGCTTGCTTGCTCACTTGTTTGTTTACTTGCTTGCTTATTTTTTCTTGGTTATGTGTTTAATCGCTTGTTTGTGCTCTTTTTTTGCGCTTGCTTCCCTATTTATTTTTTCTTTGCTCGTTTGCTCGCTCGCTTGCTTAATTGCTTTTTTGTTTCTTGTTTTCATTTGCGTGTTTATTTCCATGCTTGCTTGCTTGCTTGTTTGTATGTTCACTTGCTTGTTTGCACTTGTTCGCATGTTTGCCTACTTGCCCTTGTTTGCTTGCTTGGTCTCTTGCTTTGCTTCCTTCCTTGTTTATTTTTTCTTTGCTCATTTTTGCTTGCTTTTTTTTTTGTTTATACTTGCTTGTTTGTTTGCATGCTCGCTTGCTTGTTTGCGCTTGTCCACATGTTTGCTAAGTTGTCTCTTTGTTTGCTTGTTTGCTTGCTTGCTCTCTCACTTACCCGCTCGCTTGCCTCTTTGTGCTTATTTGCATTTACTTGTTTGTTTGCTCGTTTGCTCACTTGTTTGTTCGCTTTCTTATTTTCCTTTGGTTACGTTTTTACTTGCTTATTCGTTTTCTTTTTTGCTTCCTTCCTTGTTTGTTTATTCGTTGCTCATTTTGGCTTTCTTGTTTCTTGTTTACGCTTGATTGTTTGTTTGCACTCTCGCTTGCTTGTTTGCGCTTGTTTGCATTTTTGCTAACTTGTCTCTTTGTTTCCTTGTTTGTGCTTGCCTGCTTATTTGCTTGTTTGCTCTCTTGCTCGCTCGCTCACTTGTTTGCTTGCTTTTAGTGGTTATTTGTGTTTGCTTGTTTGTTTGTTCGTTTGCTTATTTTCTCTTAGTTACATTTACTTGCTTGTTTGTTAGTTTCCTTACTTACCTCTTTGTTTGCTTGTTTGCACTTGCCTGATTTTGCACGCTCACTTGCTTGCTTGTTTGTATGCTCACTTGCTTGTTTGCGCTTGTTAGCATATTTGCTTATTTGCGCGCGCTTGCTTGTTTGCTTGCATGCTCTTTTGCTTTCTCGCTTGCTTGTTTGTGCTTATCTGCGTTTGCATGTTTCTTTGTACGCTTGCTTTCTCGTTTGTCTGGTTGTTTATTTTCCCTTGATTACATGTTTACACAGTGTTTGTTTCCTTATTTGCGCTTTTTTTGTGCTTGCTTCCTTGTTTGTGTTTTTTCACTTGTTTGCTTGCTCGCTTACTTATTTGATTTCTTATTTCTTGTTACACTTGCATGTTTGTTAGCTGGCTCGCTTGCTTACTTGTATGCTCACCTGCTTGTTTGTGCTTGTTTCCATGTTTGCTTACTTGCCTCTTCGTTTTCTTGTTTGCTTGCATGGTCTCTTGCTCGCTTGTTTGCTTTTTTGTGCCTATTATTGTTTGCTTATTTTCCCTTGGTCATGTGTTTGCTCGCTTGTTTGTTTCCTTGTTTATTTTTTCTTTGCTCATTTGCTTGCTTGTTTGCTCGTATTCACATGTTTGCTAACTGCCTCTTTGTTTACCTATTTGTGCTTCTTGCTTGTTTGATTTCTTGCTCTCTTACTCACTCGCTCGCTTCTTTGCTTGGTTTTTAGCTGTTATTTGTGTTTGCTTGTTTGTTTCCTCGTTTTCTCGCTCGTTTGTTTGCTTATTTATTTTTCTTTGGTTACGTGTTTACTCACTTATTTGTTTCCTTGTTTGCGCTTTTTTTTGCGGTTGATTACTTGTTCGTTTTTTCTTTACTCATTTGCTCGCTCGCTTGCCTATTTGCTTGCCTATTTCGTGTTTACTCTTGCTTGTTTGTACTAGTTTGCATGTTTCCTTACTTGCCTCTTTGTTTGTGCATGCCTGCTTATTTTCTTGCTTGTTCTCTTGCTCGCTTGCTTGCTCTTTTACTTTCATGTTTGCGATTTTTGGCGTTTGCTTGTTTGTTTACATGCTTGCTTGCCTGTTTGTCCGCTTGTTTTTTTCCCTTGGTTACGGGTTTACATGCTTGTTTGGTTCCTTGTTTGTGCTTTTTTTCCCCTTGCTTCCTTGTTTTTTTTTCTTTGCCCGTGTTCTCCTTCACTTTCTTATTTGCTTTCTTGTTTCTTGTTCACGCTTGCAAGTCTGTTTGCACGCACGCTTGCTTGCTTGTTTGTATGCTCACTTGCTTCTTTGCACTTGTTCGCATATTTGCTTACTTATCTCTTTGTTTTCTTGTTTTTTTGCTTGCTCTCTTGCTCGCTCATTTGTTCACTTGTTTATTTTCCCTTAGTTATGTGTTTGCTCGCTTATTTGTTTCTTTGTTTGCCTTTTTTTTTGTCTTGCTTCCTTGTGTGTTTTTCTTTACTCGTTTACTTATTTGCTTGTTTGTTTCATGTTTACGCTTGCTTGTTTGTTTGCACACCAGCTTGCTTGTTTGTACTTGTTCACATGTTTGTGAATTTGCCTCTTTATTTTCTTATTTGTGCTTGCCAGCTGATTTTCTTGCTTGCTCTCTTGTTCGTTCGCATGATTGTTTGCTTGCTTTTCTGCGGTTATTTGCGTTTGCTTGCTGCTTTGGTCGCTTGTTGGTTCTCTTCTTTATTTTCCCTTGTTTATGTGTTTACTCGCTTGTTCGTTTCCTCGTTTTTGCTTTTTTTTGGCTCTTGCTTACTTATTTGTTTTTTCTTTGGTTGTTTACTTACTCACTTGTTTATTTGCCTGCTTGTTTCTTGTTTACGCTTGCATGCTTGTTTGCAAGCTCGTTTGCTTGCTTGTTTGTATGCTCGCTTGCGCTTGTTCGCATGTTTGCTTACTTGCCTTTTTGTTTTCCTGTTTGCTCTCTTGCTCGCTCACTTGTTTTTTTGCAGTTATTTGTGTTTTCTTGTTCATTTGTTCTCTTGCTTATTTTCCCTTTGTTACTTGTTTGTGCTTGTTCACATATTTGCTAACTTTTCTCTTTATTTGCTTTTTTGTGCTTGTCTGCTTGTTTGCTCTCTTACTCGCTCGCTTGCTTTTTTGCGGTTATTTGAGTTTACTCGCTCATTTGTTCTTTTGTTTATTTTTTCTTGGTTAGTGTTTACTCGCTTGCTGGTTTCCTTGTTTGTGCTTTTTTTTAGCTTGCTTGCTTATTTTTTCTTTGGTCGTTTGCTAGCTCACTTGTTTATTTTCTTGCTTGTTTCTTGTTTACGCTTGACTGATTGTTTGCACGCTCCCTTGCTTGCTTGTTTGTATGCTCACTTGCTTGTTTACATGTTTGCTTACTTGCATCTTTGTTTGGTTATTTGTGCTTGCTTACTTGTTTGCTTACATGCTCTCTTGCTCGCTCGCATGCTGGTTTGCTTTCTTTTTTGCAGATATTGTATTTACTTGTTTGTTTGCTTGCTTATTTTCAATTGGTTACATGTTTACTCACTTGTTTGTTTCCTTGTTTACTTTTTTTCTGCTTGCTTACTTGTTTGTTTTTTCTTTGTTGTTTGTTCGCTCGCTTATTTATTTACTTGCTTATTTCTTGTTTATGCTTGCATGTTTGTTTGCACGCTTGCTTGCATGTTTGCGCTTGTTCGCATGTTTGCTTACTTGCCTCTTTATTTGCTTGTTTGCGCTTATCTATGTTTGTTTGTTTATTTGCACACTTGCTCGCTCGTTTATCCGTTGCTTTTTTTCCCTTGGTTACGAGTTCCTTGTTTGCGCTTTTTTTTTGCGCTTGTTCCTTGTTTGTTTTTTATTTGCTCGTTTGCTCGAATGCTTGCTTATTTGGTGGCTTGTTTCTTGTTTACACCTATGTGTTTGTTTGCATGCTCGCTCACTTGCTTGTTTGTACGTCACTTACTTGTTTTCGCTTGTTCGCATATTTGTTTATTTGCCTCTTTGTTTTCTTGTTTGCTTGCTTGCACTTTTGCTCGCTTTGCTTTTTTGGAGTTATTTGCAGTTGCTTGTTTGTTTGTTCAATTGCTCGCTCTTTTGTTCGGTTGCACACTCGTTTGTTTGCTTGCTTATTTTTCCTTGGTTACATGTTTACTCGCTTGTTAGTTTATTTGTTTGTAGTTTTTTTGTGCTTGCTTCCTTGTTTGTTGTTTCTTAGCTCGTTTGCTCGTTTGTTTGTACGGTCGCTTGTTTATTTGCGCTTGTTTGCATGTTTGCTAACTTTCCTCTTTGTTTACTTATTTGCGCATGCCTGCCTATTTGCTTGCTTGCTCTGTTGCTCTTTCCCTTGGTTGTTTGCTTGCTTTTTCACGATTATTTACGTTTGCTTGTTTGTTTGCTCGCTTGCCCACTGATTTATTCGCTTGCTTATTTTCCCTTGGTTACGTGTTTCCTCGCTTGATTGTTTCCTTGTTTTGGTTTTTTTATTTGCAATTGCTTCCTTTTTTTTCTTTGCTCGTTTGCTTTTTTTGCTTGCTTGTTGCTTGTTTATGCTTGCTCGTTGGTTTGCAAGCGCGCTTGCTTGTTCCTTGTTTACGTTTGTTTGTTTGTTCACATGTTTTCTTACTTACCTCTTTGTTTTCTTGTTTGCTTGCTTGGTCTCTTGCTTCACTTGCTTGTTTGTACGTCACTTACTTGTTTTCGCTTGTTCGCATATTTGTTTATTTGCCTCTTTGTTTTCTTGTTTGCTTGCTTGCACTTTTGCTCGCTTTGCTTTTTTGGAGTTATTTGCAGTTGCTTGTTTGTTTGTTCAATTGCTCGCTCTTTTGTTCGGTTGCACACTCGTTTGTTTGCTTGCTTATTTTTCCTTGGTTACATGTTTACTCGCTTGTTAGTTTATTTGTTTGTAGTTTTTTTGTGCTTGCTTCCTTGTTTGTTGTTTCTTAGCTCGTTTGCTCGTTTGTTTGTACGGTCGCTTGTTTATTTGCGCTTGTTTGCATGTTTGCTAACTTTCCTCTTTGTTTACTTATTTGCGCATGCCTGCCTATTTGCTTGCTTGCTCTGTTGCTCTTTCCCTTGGTTGTTTGCTTGCTTTTTCACGATTATTTACGTTTGCTTGTTTGTTTGCTCGCTTGCCCACTGATTTATTCGCTTGCTTATTTTCCCTTGGTTACGTGTTTCCTCGCTTGATTGTTTCCTTGTTTTGGTTTTTTTATTTGCAATTGCTTCCTTTTTTTTCTTTGCTCGTTTGCTTTTTTTGCTTGCTTGTTGCTTGTTTATGCTTGCTCGTTGGTTTGCAAGCGCGCTTGCTTGTTCCTTGTTTACGTTTGTTTGTTTGTTCACATGTTTTCTTACTTACCTCTTTGTTTTCTTGTTTGCTTGCTTGGTCTCTTGCTTCACTTGCTTGTTTGTACGTCACTTACTTGTTTTCGCTTGTTCGCATATTTGTTTATTTGCCTCTTTGTTTTCTTGTTTGCTTGCTTGCACTTTTGCTCGCTTTGCTTTTTTGGAGTTATTTGCAGTTGCTTGTTTGTTTGTTCAATTGCTCGCTCTTTTGTTCGGTTGCACACTCGTTTGTTTGCTTGCTTATTTTTCCTTGGTTACATGTTTACTCGCTTGTTAGTTTATTTGTTTGTAGTTTTTTTGTGCTTGCTTCCTTGTTTGTTGTTTCTTAGCTCGTTTGCTCGTTTGTTTGTACGGTCGCTTGTTTATTTGCGCTTGTTTGCATGTTTGCTAACTTTCCTCTTTGTTTACTTATTTGCGCATGCCTGCCTATTTGCTTGCTTGCTCTGTTGCTCTTTCCCTTGGTTGTTTGCTTGCTTTTTCACGATTATTTACGTTTGCTTGTTTGTTTGCTCGCTTGCCCACTGATTTATTCGCTTGCTTATTTTCCCTTGGTTACGTGTTTCCTCGCTTGATTGTTTCCTTGTTTTGGTTTTTTTATTTGCAATTGCTTCCTTTTTTTTCTTTGCTCGTTTGCTTTTTTTGCTTGCTTGTTGCTTGTTTATGCTTGCTCGTTGGTTTGCAAGCGCGCTTGCTTGTTCCTTGTTTACGTTTGTTTGTTTGTTCACATGTTTTCTTACTTACCTCTTTGTTTTCTTGTTTGCTTGCTTGGTCTCTTGCTTCACTTGCTTGTTTGTACGTCACTTACTTGTTTTCGCTTGTTCGCATATTTGTTTATTTGCCTCTTTGTTTTCTTGTTTGCTTGCTTGCACTTTTGCTCGCTTTGCTTTTTTGGAGTTATTTGCAGTTGCTTGTTTGTTTGTTCAATTGCTCGCTCTTTTGTTCGGTTGCACACTCGTTTGTTTGCTTGCTTATTTTTCCTTGGTTACATGTTTACTCGCTTGTTAGTTTATTTGTTTGTAGTTTTTTTGTGCTTGCTTCCTTGTTTGTTGTTTCTTAGCTCGTTTGCTCGTTTGTTTGTACGGTCGCTTGTTTATTTGCGCTTGTTTGCATGTTTGCTAACTTTCCTCTTTGTTTACTTATTTGCGCATGCCTGCCTATTTGCTTGCTTGCTCTGTTGCTCTTTCCCTTGGTTGTTTGCTTGCTTTTTCACGATTATTTACGTTTGCTTGTTTGTTTGCTCGCTTGCCCACTGATTTATTCGCTTGCTTATTTTCCCTTGGTTACGTGTTTCCTCGCTTGATTGTTTCCTTGTTTTGGTTTTTTTATTTGCAATTGCTTCCTTTTTTTTCTTTGCTCGTTTGCTTTTTTTGCTTGCTTGTTGCTTGTTTATGCTTGCTCGTTGGTTTGCAAGCGCGCTTGCTTGTTCCTTGTTTACGTTTGTTTGTTTGTTCACATGTTTTCTTACTTACCTCTTTGTTTTCTTGTTTGCTTGCTTGGTCTCTTGCTTCACTTGCTTGTTTGTACGTCACTTACTTGTTTTCGCTTGTTCGCATATTTGTTTATTTGCCTCTTTGTTTTCTTGTTTGCTTGCTTGCACTTTTGCTCGCTTTGCTTTTTTGGAGTTATTTGCAGTTGCTTGTTTGTTTGTTCAATTGCTCGCTCTTTTGTTCGGTTGCACACTCGTTTGTTTGCTTGCTTATTTTTCCTTGGTTACATGTTTACTCGCTTGTTAGTTTATTTGTTTGTAGTTTTTTTGTGCTTGCTTCCTTGTTTGTTGTTTCTTAGCTCGTTTGCTCGTTTGTTTGTACGGTCGCTTGTTTATTTGCGCTTGTTTGCATGTTTGCTAACTTTCCTCTTTGTTTACTTATTTGCGCATGCCTGCCTATTTGCTTGCTTGCTCTGTTGCTCTTTCCCTTGGTTGTTTGCTTGCTTTTTCACGATTATTTACGTTTGCTTGTTTGTTTGCTCGCTTGCCCACTGATTTATTCGCTTGCTTATTTTCCCTTGGTTACGTGTTTCCTCGCTTGATTGTTTCCTTGTTTTGGTTTTTTTATTTGCAATTGCTTCCTTTTTTTTCTTTGCTCGTTTGCTTTTTTTGCTTGCTTGTTGCTTGTTTATGCTTGCTCGTTGGTTTGCAAGCGCGCTTGCTTGTTCCTTGTTTACGTTTGTTTGTTTGTTCACATGTTTTCTTACTTACCTCTTTGTTTTCTTGTTTGCTTGCTTGGTCTCTTGCTTCACTTGCTTGTTTGTACGTCACTTACTTGTTTTCGCTTGTTCGCATATTTGTTTATTTGCCTCTTTGTTTTCTTGTTTGCTTGCTTGCACTTTTGCTCGCTTTGCTTTTTTGGAGTTATTTGCAGTTGCTTGTTTGTTTGTTCAATTGCTCGCTCTTTTGTTCGGTTGCACACTCGTTTGTTTGCTTGCTTATTTTTCCTTGGTTACATGTTTACTCGCTTGTTAGTTTATTTGTTTGTAGTTTTTTTGTGCTTGCTTCCTTGTTTGTTGTTTCTTAGCTCGTTTGCTCGTTTGTTTGTACGGTCGCTTGTTTATTTGCGCTTGTTTGCATGTTTGCTAACTTTCCTCTTTGTTTACTTATTTGCGCATGCCTGCCTATTTGCTTGCTTGCTCTGTTGCTCTTTCCCTTGGTTGTTTGCTTGCTTTTTCACGATTATTTACGTTTGCTTGTTTGTTTGCTCGCTTGCCCACTGATTTATTCGCTTGCTTATTTTCCCTTGGTTACGTGTTTCCTCGCTTGATTGTTTCCTTGTTTTGGTTTTTTTATTTGCAATTGCTTCCTTTTTTTTCTTTGCTCGTTTGCTTTTTTTGCTTGCTTGTTGCTTGTTTATGCTTGCTCGTTGGTTTGCAAGCGCGCTTGCTTGTTCCTTGTTTACGTTTGTTTGTTTGTTCACATGTTTTCTTACTTACCTCTTTGTTTTCTTGTTTGCTTGCTTGGTCTCTTGCTTCACTTGCTTGTTTGTACGTCACTTACTTGTTTTCGCTTGTTCGCATATTTGTTTATTTGCCTCTTTGTTTTCTTGTTTGCTTGCTTGCACTTTTGCTCGCTTTGCTTTTTTGGAGTTATTTGCAGTTGCTTGTTTGTTTGTTCAATTGCTCGCTCTTTTGTTCGGTTGCACACTCGTTTGTTTGCTTGCTTATTTTTCCTTGGTTACATGTTTACTCGCTTGTTAGTTTATTTGTTTGTAGTTTTTTTGTGCTTGCTTCCTTGTTTGTTGTTTCTTAGCTCGTTTGCTCGTTTGTTTGTACGGTCGCTTGTTTATTTGCGCTTGTTTGCATGTTTGCTAACTTTCCTCTTTGTTTACTTATTTGCGCATGCCTGCCTATTTGCTTGCTTGCTCTGTTGCTCTTTCCCTTGGTTGTTTGCTTGCTTTTTCACGATTATTTACGTTTGCTTGTTTGTTTGCTCGCTTGCCCACTGATTTATTCGCTTGCTTATTTTCCCTTGGTTACGTGTTTCCTCGCTTGATTGTTTCCTTGTTTTGGTTTTTTTATTTGCAATTGCTTCCTTTTTTTTCTTTGCTCGTTTGCTTTTTTTGCTTGCTTGTTGCTTGTTTATGCTTGCTCGTTGGTTTGCAAGCGCGCTTGCTTGTTCCTTGTTTACGTTTGTTTGTTTGTTCACATGTTTTCTTACTTACCTCTTTGTTTTCTTGTTTGCTTGCTTGGTCTCTTGCTTCACTTGCTTGTTTGTACGTCACTTACTTGTTTTCGCTTGTTCGCATATTTGTTTATTTGCCTCTTTGTTTTCTTGTTTGCTTGCTTGCACTTTTGCTCGCTTTGCTTTTTTGGAGTTATTTGCAGTTGCTTGTTTGTTTGTTCAATTGCTCGCTCTTTTGTTCGGTTGCACACTCGTTTGTTTGCTTGCTTATTTTTCCTTGGTTACATGTTTACTCGCTTGTTAGTTTATTTGTTTGTAGTTTTTTTGTGCTTGCTTCCTTGTTTGTTGTTTCTTAGCTCGTTTGCTCGTTTGTTTGTACGGTCGCTTGTTTATTTGCGCTTGTTTGCATGTTTGCTAACTTTCCTCTTTGTTTACTTATTTGCGCATGCCTGCCTATTTGCTTGCTTGCTCTGTTGCTCTTTCCCTTGGTTGTTTGCTTGCTTTTTCACGATTATTTACGTTTGCTTGTTTGTTTGCTCGCTTGCCCACTGATTTATTCGCTTGCTTATTTTCCCTTGGTTACGTGTTTCCTCGCTTGATTGTTTCCTTGTTTTGGTTTTTTTATTTGCAATTGCTTCCTTTTTTTTCTTTGCTCGTTTGCTTTTTTTGCTTGCTTGTTGCTTGTTTATGCTTGCTCGTTGGTTTGCAAGCGCGCTTGCTTGTTCCTTGTTTACGTTTGTTTGTTTGTTCACATGTTTTCTTACTTACCTCTTTGTTTTCTTGTTTGCTTGCTTGGTCTCTTGCTTCACTTGCTTGTTTGTACGTCACTTACTTGTTTTCGCTTGTTCGCATATTTGTTTATTTGCCTCTTTGTTTTCTTGTTTGCTTGCTTGCACTTTTGCTCGCTTTGCTTTTTTGGAGTTATTTGCAGTTGCTTGTTTGTTTGTTCAATTGCTCGCTCTTTTGTTCGGTTGCACACTCGTTTGTTTGCTTGCTTATTTTTCCTTGGTTACATGTTTACTCGCTTGTTAGTTTATTTGTTTGTAGTTTTTTTGTGCTTGCTTCCTTGTTTGTTGTTTCTTAGCTCGTTTGCTCGTTTGTTTGTACGGTCGCTTGTTTATTTGCGCTTGTTTGCATGTTTGCTAACTTTCCTCTTTGTTTACTTATTTGCGCATGCCTGCCTATTTGCTTGCTTGCTCTGTTGCTCTTTCCCTTGGTTGTTTGCTTGCTTTTTCACGATTATTTACGTTTGCTTGTTTGTTTGCTCGCTTGCCCACTGATTTATTCGCTTGCTTATTTTCCCTTGGTTACGTGTTTCCTCGCTTGATTGTTTCCTTGTTTTGGTTTTTTTATTTGCAATTGCTTCCTTTTTTTTCTTTGCTCGTTTGCTTTTTTTGCTTGCTTGTTGCTTGTTTATGCTTGCTCGTTGGTTTGCAAGCGCGCTTGCTTGTTCCTTGTTTACGTTTGTTTGTTTGTTCACATGTTTTCTTACTTACCTCTTTGTTTTCTTGTTTGCTTGCTTGGTCTCTTGCTTCACTTGCTTGTTTGTACGTCACTTACTTGTTTTCGCTTGTTCGCATATTTGTTTATTTGCCTCTTTGTTTTCTTGTTTGCTTGCTTGCACTTTTGCTCGCTTTGCTTTTTTGGAGTTATTTGCAGTTGCTTGTTTGTTTGTTCAATTGCTCGCTCTTTTGTTCGGTTGCACACTCGTTTGTTTGCTTGCTTATTTTTCCTTGGTTACATGTTTACTCGCTTGTTAGTTTATTTGTTTGTAGTTTTTTTGTGCTTGCTTCCTTGTTTGTTGTTTCTTAGCTCGTTTGCTCGTTTGTTTGTACGGTCGCTTGTTTATTTGCGCTTGTTTGCATGTTTGCTAACTTTCCTCTTTGTTTACTTATTTGCGCATGCCTGCCTATTTGCTTGCTTGCTCTGTTGCTCTTTCCCTTGGTTGTTTGCTTGCTTTTTCACGATTATTTACGTTTGCTTGTTTGTTTGCTCGCTTGCCCACTGATTTATTCGCTTGCTTATTTTCCCTTGGTTACGTGTTTCCTCGCTTGATTGTTTCCTTGTTTTGGTTTTTTTATTTGCAATTGCTTCCTTTTTTTTCTTTGCTCGTTTGCTTTTTTTGCTTGCTTGTTGCTTGTTTATGCTTGCTCGTTGGTTTGCAAGCGCGCTTGCTTGTTCCTTGTTTACGTTTGTTTGTTTGTTCACATGTTTTCTTACTTACCTCTTTGTTTTCTTGTTTGCTTGCTTGGTCTCTTGCTTCACTTGCTTGTTTGTACGTCACTTACTTGTTTTCGCTTGTTCGCATATTTGTTTATTTGCCTCTTTGTTTTCTTGTTTGCTTGCTTGCACTTTTGCTCGCTTTGCTTTTTTGGAGTTATTTGCAGTTGCTTGTTTGTTTGTTCAATTGCTCGCTCTTTTGTTCGGTTGCACACTCGTTTGTTTGCTTGCTTATTTTTCCTTGGTTACATGTTTACTCGCTTGTTAGTTTATTTGTTTGTAGTTTTTTTGTGCTTGCTTCCTTGTTTGTTGTTTCTTAGCTCGTTTGCTCGTTTGTTTGTACGGTCGCTTGTTTATTTGCGCTTGTTTGCATGTTTGCTAACTTTCCTCTTTGTTTACTTATTTGCGCATGCCTGCCTATTTGCTTGCTTGCTCTGTTGCTCTTTCCCTTGGTTGTTTGCTTGCTTTTTCACGATTATTTACGTTTGCTTGTTTGTTTGCTCGCTTGCCCACTGATTTATTCGCTTGCTTATTTTCCCTTGGTTACGTGTTTCCTCGCTTGATTGTTTCCTTGTTTTGGTTTTTTTATTTGCAATTGCTTCCTTTTTTTTCTTTGCTCGTTTGCTTTTTTTGCTTGCTTGTTGCTTGTTTATGCTTGCTCGTTGGTTTGCAAGCGCGCTTGCTTGTTCCTTGTTTACGTTTGTTTGTTTGTTCACATGTTTTCTTACTTACCTCTTTGTTTTCTTGTTTGCTTGCTTGGTCTCTTGCTTCACTTGCTTGTTTGTACGTCACTTACTTGTTTTCGCTTGTTCGCATATTTGTTTATTTGCCTCTTTGTTTTCTTGTTTGCTTGCTTGCACTTTTGCTCGCTTTGCTTTTTTGGAGTTATTTGCAGTTGCTTGTTTGTTTGTTCAATTGCTCGCTCTTTTGTTCGGTTGCACACTCGTTTGTTTGCTTGCTTATTTTTCCTTGGTTACATGTTTACTCGCTTGTTAGTTTATTTGTTTGTAGTTTTTTTGTGCTTGCTTCCTTGTTTGTTGTTTCTTAGCTCGTTTGCTCGTTTGTTTGTACGGTCGCTTGTTTATTTGCGCTTGTTTGCATGTTTGCTAACTTTCCTCTTTGTTTACTTATTTGCGCATGCCTGCCTATTTGCTTGCTTGCTCTGTTGCTCTTTCCCTTGGTTGTTTGCTTGCTTTTTCACGATTATTTACGTTTGCTTGTTTGTTTGCTCGCTTGCCCACTGATTTATTCGCTTGCTTATTTTCCCTTGGTTACGTGTTTCCTCGCTTGATTGTTTCCTTGTTTTGGTTTTTTTATTTGCAATTGCTTCCTTTTTTTTCTTTGCTCGTTTGCTTTTTTTGCTTGCTTGTTGCTTGTTTATGCTTGCTCGTTGGTTTGCAAGCGCGCTTGCTTGTTCCTTGTTTACGTTTGTTTGTTTGTTCACATGTTTTCTTACTTACCTCTTTGTTTTCTTGTTTGCTTGCTTGGTCTCTTGCTTCACTTGCTTGTTTGTACGTCACTTACTTGTTTTCGCTTGTTCGCATATTTGTTTATTTGCCTCTTTGTTTTCTTGTTTGCTTGCTTGCACTTTTGCTCGCTTTGCTTTTTTGGAGTTATTTGCAGTTGCTTGTTTGTTTGTTCAATTGCTCGCTCTTTTGTTCGGTTGCATACTCGTTTGTTTGCTTGCTTATTTTTCCTTGGTTACATGTTTACTCGCTTGTTAGTTTATTTGTTTGTAGTTTTTTTGTGCTTGCTTCCTTGTTTGTTGTTTCTTAGCTCGTTTGCTCGTTTGTTTGTACGGTCGCTTGTTTATTTGCGCTTGTTTGCATGTTTGCTAACTTTCCTCTTTGTTTACTTATTTGCGCATGCCTGCCTATTTGCTTGCTTGCTCTGTTGCTCTTTCCCTTGGTTGTTTGCTTGCTTTTTCACGATTATTTACGTTTGCTTGTTTGTTTGCTCGCTTGCCCACTGATTTATTCGCTTGCTTATTTTCCCTTGGTTACGTGTTTCCTCGCTTGATTGTTTCCTTGTTTTGGTTTTTTTATTTGCAATTGCTTCCTTTTTTTTCTTTGCTCGTTTGCTTTTTTTGCTTGCTTGTTGCTTGTTTATGCTTGCTCGTTGGTTTGCAAGCGCGCTTGCTTGTTCCTTGTTTACGTTTGTTTGTTTGTTCACATGTTTTCTTACTTACCTCTTTGTTTTCTTGTTTGCTTGCTTGGTCTCTTGCTTCACTTGCTTGTTTGTACGTCACTTACTTGTTTTCGCTTGTTCGCATATTTGTTTATTTGCCTCTTTGTTTTCTTGTTTGCTTGCTTGCACTTTTGCTCGCTTTGCTTTTTTGGAGTTATTTGCAGTTGCTTGTTTGTTTGTTCAATTGCTCGCTCTTTTGTTCGGTTGCACACTCGTTTGTTTGCTTGCTTATTTTTCCTTGGTTACATGTTTACTCGCTTGTTAGTTTATTTGTTTGTAGTTTTTTTGTGCTTGCTTCCTTGTTTGTTGTTTCTTAGCTCGTTTGCTCGTTTGTTTGTACGGTCGCTTGTTTATTTGCGCTTGTTTGCATGTTTGCTAACTTTCCTCTTTGTTTACTTATTTGCGCATGCCTGCCTATTTGCTTGCTTGCTCTGTTGCTCTTTCCCTTGGTTGTTTGCTTGCTTTTTCACGATTATTTACGTTTGCTTGTTTGTTTGCTCGCTTGCCCACTGATTTATTCGCTTGCTTATTTTCCCTTGGTTACGTGTTTCCTCGCTTGATTGTTTCCTTGTTTTGGTTTTTTTATTTGCAATTGCTTCCTTTTTTTTCTTTGCTCGTTTGCTTTTTTTGCTTGCTTGTTGCTTGTTTATGCTTGCTCGTTGGTTTGCAAGCGCGCTTGCTTGTTCCTTGTTTACGTTTGTTTGTTTGTTCACATGTTTTCTTACTTACCTCTTTGTTTTCTTGTTTGCTTGCTTGGTCTCTTGCTTCACTTGCTTGTTTGTACGTCACTTACTTGTTTTCGCTTGTTCGCATATTTGTTTATTTGCCTCTTTGTTTTCTTGTTTGCTTGCTTGCACTTTTGCTCGCTTTGCTTTTTTGGAGTTATTTGCAGTTGCTTGTTTGTTTGTTCAATTGCTCGCTCTTTTGTTCGGTTGCACACTCGTTTGTTTGCTTGCTTATTTTTCCTTGGTTACATGTTTACTCGCTTGTTAGTTTATTTGTTTGTAGTTTTTTTGTGCTTGCTTCCTTGTTTGTTGTTTCTTAGCTCGTTTGCTCGTTTGTTTGTACGGTCGCTTGTTTATTTGCGCTTGTTTGCATGTTTGCTAACTTTCCTCTTTGTTTACTTATTTGCGCATGCCTGCCTATTTGCTTGCTTGCTCTGTTGCTCTTTCCCTTGGTTGTTTGCTTGCTTTTTCACGATTATTTACGTTTGCTTGTTTGTTTGCTCGCTTGCCCACTGATTTATTCGCTTGCTTATTTTCCCTTGGTTACGTGTTTCCTCGCTTGATTGTTTCCTTGTTTTGGTTTTTTTATTTGCAATTGCTTCCTTTTTTTTCTTTGCTCGTTTGCTTTTTTTGCTTGCTTGTTGCTTGTTTATGCTTGCTCGTTGGTTTGCAAGCGCGCTTGCTTGTTCCTTGTTTACGTTTGTTTGTTTGTTCACATGTTTTCTTACTTACCTCTTTGTTTTCTTGTTTGCTTGCTTGGTCTCTTGCTTCACTTGCTTGTTTGTACGTCACTTACTTGTTTTCGCTTGTTCGCATATTTGTTTATTTGCCTCTTTGTTTTCTTGTTTGCTTGCTTGCACTTTTGCTCGCTTTGCTTTTTTGGAGTTATTTGCAGTTGCTTGTTTGTTTGTTCAATTGCTCGCTCTTTTGTTCGGTTGCACACTCGTTTGTTTGCTTGCTTATTTTTCCTTGGTTACATGTTTACTCGCTTGTTAGTTTATTTGTTTGTAGTTTTTTTGTGCTTGCTTCCTTGTTTGTTGTTTCTTAGCTCGTTTGCTCGTTTGTTTGTACGGTCGCTTGTTTATTTGCGCTTGTTTGCATGTTTGCTAACTTTCCTCTTTGTTTACTTATTTGCGCATGCCTGCCTATTTGCTTGCTTGCTCTGTTGCTCTTTCCCTTGGTTGTTTGCTTGCTTTTTCACGATTATTTACGTTTGCTTGTTTGTTTGCTCGCTTGCCCACTGATTTATTCGCTTGCTTATTTTCCCTTGGTTACGTGTTTCCTCGCTTGATTGTTTCCTTGTTTTGGTTTTTTTATTTGCAATTGCTTCCTTTTTTTTCTTTGCTCGTTTGCTTTTTTTGCTTGCTTGTTGCTTGTTTATGCTTGCTCGTTGGTTTGCAAGCGCGCTTGCTTGTTCCTTGTTTACGTTTGTTTGTTTGTTCACATGTTTTCTTACTTACCTCTTTGTTTTCTTGTTTGCTTGCTTGGTCTCTTGCTTCACTTGCTTGTTTGTACGTCACTTACTTGTTTTCGCTTGTTCGCATATTTGTTTATTTGCCTCTTTGTTTTCTTGTTTGCTTGCTTGCACTTTTGCTCGCTTTGCTTTTTTGGAGTTATTTGCAGTTGCTTGTTTGTTTGTTCAATTGCTCGCTCTTTTGTTCGGTTGCACACTCGTTTGTTTGCTTGCTTATTTTTCCTTGGTTACATGTTTACTCGCTTGTTAGTTTATTTGTTTGTAGTTTTTTTGTGCTTGCTTCCTTGTTTGTTGTTTCTTAGCTCGTTTGCTCGTTTGTTTGTACGGTCGCTTGTTTATTTGCGCTTGTTTGCATGTTTGCTAACTTTCCTCTTTGTTTACTTATTTGCGCATGCCTGCCTATTTGCTTGCTTGCTCTGTTGCTCTTTCCCTTGGTTGTTTGCTTGCTTTTTCACGATTATTTACGTTTGCTTGTTTGTTTGCTCGCTTGCCCACTGATTTATTCGCTTGCTTATTTTCCCTTGGTTACGTGTTTCCTCGCTTGATTGTTTCCTTGTTTTGGTTTTTTTATTTGCAATTGCTTCCTTTTTTTTCTTTGCTCGTTTGCTTTTTTTGCTTGCTTGTTGCTTGTTTATGCTTGCTCGTTGGTTTGCAAGCGCGCTTGCTTGTTCCTTGTTTACGTTTGTTTGTTTGTTCACATGTTTTCTTACTTACCTCTTTGTTTTCTTGTTTGCTTGCTTGGTCTCTTGCTTCACTTGCTTGTTTGTACGTCACTTACTTGTTTTCGCTTGTTCGCATATTTGTTTATTTGCCTCTTTGTTTTCTTGTTTGCTTGCTTGCACTTTTGCTCGCTTTGCTTTTTTGGAGTTATTTGCAGTTGCTTGTTTGTTTGTTCAATTGCTCGCTCTTTTGTTCGGTTGCACACTCGTTTGTTTGCTTGCTTATTTTTCCTTGGTTACATGTTTACTCGCTTGTTAGTTTATTTGTTTGTAGTTTTTTTGTGCTTGCTTCCTTGTTTGTTGTTTCTTAGCTCGTTTGCTCGTTTGTTTGTACGGTCGCTTGTTTATTTGCGCTTGTTTGCATGTTTGCTAACTTTCCTCTTTGTTTACTTATTTGCGCATGCCTGCCTATTTGCTTGCTTGCTCTGTTGCTCTTTCCCTTGGTTGTTTGCTTGCTTTTTCACGATTATTTACGTTTGCTTGTTTGTTTGCTCGCTTGCCCACTGATTTATTCGCTTGCTTATTTTCCCTTGGTTACGTGTTTCCTCGCTTGATTGTTTCCTTGTTTTGGTTTTTTTATTTGCAATTGCTTCCTTTTTTTTCTTTGCTCGTTTGCTTTTTTTGCTTGCTTGTTGCTTGTTTATGCTTGCTCGTTGGTTTGCAAGCGCGCTTGCTTGTTCCTTGTTTACGTTTGTTTGTTTGTTCACATGTTTTCTTACTTACCTCTTTGTTTTCTTGTTTGCTTGCTTGGTCTCTTGCTTCACTTGCTTGTTTGTACGTCACTTACTTGTTTTCGCTTGTTCGCATATTTGTTTATTTGCCTCTTTGTTTTCTTGTTTGCTTGCTTGCACTTTTGCTCGCTTTGCTTTTTTGGAGTTATTTGCAGTTGCTTGTTTGTTTGTTCAATTGCTCGCTCTTTTGTTCGGTTGCACACTCGTTTGTTTGCTTGCTTATTTTTCCTTGGTTACATGTTTACTCGCTTGTTAGTTTATTTGTTTGTAGTTTTTTTGTGCTTGCTTCCTTGTTTGTTGTTTCTTAGCTCGTTTGCTCGTTTGTTTGTACGGTCGCTTGTTTATTTGCGCTTGTTTGCATGTTTGCTAACTTTCCTCTTTGTTTACTTATTTGCGCATGCCTGCCTATTTGCTTGCTTGCTCTGTTGCTCTTTCCCTTGGTTGTTTGCTTGCTTTTTCACGATTATTTACGTTTGCTTGTTTGTTTGCTCGCTTGCCCACTGATTTATTCGCTTGCTTATTTTCCCTTGGTTACGTGTTTCCTCGCTTGATTGTTTCCTTGTTTTGGTTTTTTTATTTGCAATTGCTTCCTTTTTTTTCTTTGCTCGTTTGCTTTTTTTGCTTGCTTGTTGCTTGTTTATGCTTGCTCGTTGGTTTGCAAGCGCGCTTGCTTGTTCCTTGTTTACGTTTGTTTGTTTGTTCACATGTTTTCTTACTTACCTCTTTGTTTTCTTGTTTGCTTGCTTGGTCTCTTGCTTCACTTGCTTGTTTGTACGTCACTTACTTGTTTTCGCTTGTTCGCATATTTGTTTATTTGCCTCTTTGTTTTCTTGTTTGCTTGCTTGCACTTTTGCTCGCTTTGCTTTTTTGGAGTTATTTGCAGTTGCTTGTTTGTTTGTTCAATTGCTCGCTCTTTTGTTCGGTTGCACACTCGTTTGTTTGCTTGCTTATTTTTCCTTGGTTACATGTTTACTCGCTTGTTAGTTTATTTGTTTGTAGTTTTTTTGTGCTTGCTTCCTTGTTTGTTGTTTCTTAGCTCGTTTGCTCGTTTGTTTGTACGGTCGCTTGTTTATTTGCGCTTGTTTGCATGTTTGCTAACTTTCCTCTTTGTTTACTTATTTGCGCATGCCTGCCTATTTGCTTGCTTGCTCTGTTGCTCTTTCCCTTGGTTGTTTGCTTGCTTTTTCACGATTATTTACGTTTGCTTGTTTGTTTGCTCGCTTGCCCACTGATTTATTCGCTTGCTTATTTTCCCTTGGTTACGTGTTTCCTCGCTTGATTGTTTCCTTGTTTTGGTTTTTTTATTTGCAATTGCTTCCTTTTTTTTCTTTGCTCGTTTGCTTTTTTTGCTTGCTTGTTCCTTGTTTATGCTTGCTCGTTGGTTTGCAAGCGCGCTTGCTTGTTCCTTGTTTACGTTTGTTTGTTTGTTCACATGTTTTCTTACTTACCTCTTTGTTTTCTTGTTTGCTTGCTTGGTCTCTTGCTTCACTTGCTTGTTTGTACGTCACTTACTTGTTTTCGCTTGTTCGCATATTTGTTTATTTGCCTCTTTGTTTTCTTGTTTGCTTGCTTGCACTTTTGCTCGCTTTGCTTTTTTGGAGTTATTTGCAGTTGCTTGTTTGTTTGTTCAATTGCTCGCTCTTTTGTTCGGTTGCACACTCGTTTGTTTGCTTGCTTATTTTTCCTTGGTTACATGTTTACTCGCTTGTTAGTTTATTTGTTTGTAGTTTTTTTGTGCTTGCTTCCTTGTTTGTTGTTTCTTAGCTCGTTTGCTCGTTTGTTTGTACGGTCGCTTGTTTATTTGCGCTTGTTTGCATGTTTGCTAACTTTCCTCTTTGTTTACTTATTTGCGCATGCCTGCCTATTTGCTTGCTTGCTCTGTTGCTCTTTCCCTTGGTTGTTTGCTTGCTTTTTCACGATTATTTACGTTTGCTTGTTTGTTTGCTCGCTTGCCCACTGATTTATTCGCTTGCTTATTTTCCCTTGGTTACGTGTTTCCTCGCTTGATTGTTTCCTTGTTTTGGTTTTTTTATTTGCAATTGCTTCCTTTTTTTTCTTTGCTCGTTTGCTTTTTTTGCTTGCTTGTTGCTTGTTTATGCTTGCTCGTTGGTTTGCAAGCGCGCTTGCTTGTTCCTTGTTTACGTTTGTTTGTTTGTTCACATGTTTTCTTACTTACCTCTTTGTTTTCTTGTTTGCTTGCTTGGTCTCTTGCTTCACTTGCTTGTTTGTACGTCACTTACTTGTTTTCGCTTGTTCGCATATTTGTTTATTTGCCTCTTTGTTTTCTTGTTTGCTTGCTTGCACTTTTGCTCGCTTTGCTTTTTTGGAGTTATTTGCAGTTGCTTGTTTGTTTGTTCAATTGCTCGCTCTTTTGTTCGGTTGCACACTCGTTTGTTTGCTTGCTTATTTTTCCTTGGTTACATGTTTACTCGCTTGTTAGTTTATTTGTTTGTAGTTTTTTTGTGCTTGCTTCCTTGTTTGTTGTTTCTTAGCTCGTTTGCTCGTTTGTTTGTACGGTCGCTTGTTTATTTGCGCTTGTTTGCATGTTTGCTAACTTTCCTCTTTGTTTACTTATTTGCGCATGCCTGCCTATTTGCTTGCTTGCTCTGTTGCTCTTTCCCTTGGTTGTTTGCTTGCTTTTTCACGATTATTTACGTTTGCTTGTTTGTTTGCTCGCTTGCCCACTGATTTATTCGCTTGCTTATTTTCCCTTGGTTACGTGTTTCCTCGCTTGATTGTTTCCTTGTTTTGGTTTTTTTATTTGCAATTGCTTCCTTTTTTTTCTTTGCTCGTTTGCTTTTTTTGCTTGCTTGTTGCTTGTTTATGCTTGCTCGTTGGTTTGCAAGCGCGCTTGCTTGTTCCTTGTTTACGTTTGTTTGTTTGTTCACATGTTTTCTTACTTACCTCTTTGTTTTCTTGTTTGCTTGCTTGGTCTCTTGCTTCACTTGCTTGTTTGTACGTCACTTACTTGTTTTCGCTTGTTCGCATATTTGTTTATTTGCCTCTTTGTTTTCTTGTTTGCTTGCTTGCACTTTTGCTCGCTTTGCTTTTTTGGAGTTATTTGCAGTTGCTTGTTTGTTTGTTCAATTGCTCGCTCTTTTGTTCGGTTGCACACTCGTTTGTTTGCTTGCTTATTTTTCCTTGGTTACATGTTTACTCGCTTGTTAGTTTATTTGTTTGTAGTTTTTTTGTGCTTGCTTCCTTGTTTGTTGTTTCTTAGCTCGTTTGCTCGTTTGTTTGTACGGTCGCTTGTTTATTTGCGCTTGTTTGCATGTTTGCTAACTTTCCTCTTTGTTTACTTATTTGCGCATGCCTGCCTATTTGCTTGCTTGCTCTGTTGCTCTTTCCCTTGGTTGTTTGCTTGCTTTTTCACGATTATTTACGTTTGCTTGTTTGTTTGCTCGCTTGCCCACTGATTTATTCGCTTGCTTATTTTCCCTTGGTTACGTGTTTCCTCGCTTGATTGTTTCCTTGTTTTGGTTTTTTTATTTGCAATTGCTTCCTTTTTTTTCTTTGCTCGTTTGCTTTTTTTGCTTGCTTGTTCCTTGTTTATGCTTGCTCGTTGGTTTGCAAGCGCGCTTGCTTGTTCCTTGTTTACGTTTGTTTGTTTGTTCACATGTTTTCTTACTTACCTCTTTGTTTTCTTGTTTGCTTGCTTGGTCTCTTGCTTCACTTGCTTGTTTGTACGTCACTTACTTGTTTTCGCTTGTTCGCATATTTGTTTATTTGCCTCTTTGTTTTCTTGTTTGCTTGCTTGCACTTTTGCTCGCTTTGCTTTTTTGGAGTTATTTGCAGTTGCTTGTTTGTTTGTTCAATTGCTCGCTCTTTTGTTCGGTTGCACACTCGTTTGTTTGCTTGCTTATTTTTCCTTGGTTACATGTTTACTCGCTTGTTAGTTTATTTGTTTGTAGTTTTTTTGTGCTTGCTTCCTTGTTTGTTGTTTCTTAGCTCGTTTGCTCGTTTGTTTGTACGGTCGCTTGTTTATTTGCGCTTGTTTGCATGTTTGCTAACTTTCCTCTTTGTTTACTTATTTGCGCATGCCTGCCTATTTGCTTGCTTGCTCTGTTGCTCTTTCCCTTGGTTGTTTGCTTGCTTTTTCACGATTATTTACGTTTGCTTGTTTGTTTGCTCGCTTGCCCACTGATTTATTCGCTTGCTTATTTTCCCTTGGTTACGTGTTTCCTCGCTTGATTGTTTCCTTGTTTTGGTTTTTTTATTTGCAATTGCTTCCTTTTTTTTCTTTGCTCGTTTGCTTTTTTTGCTTGCTTGTTCCTTGTTTACGTTTGTTTGTTTGTTCACATGTTTTCTTACTTACCTCTTTGTTTTCTTGTTTGCTTGCTTGGTCTCTTGCTTCACTTGCTTGTTTGTACGTCACTTACTTGTTTTCGCTTGTTCGCATATTTGTTTATTTGCCTCTTTGTTTTCTTGTTTGCTTGCTTGCACTTTTGCTCGCTTTGCTTTTTTGGAGTTATTTGCAGTTGCTTGTTTGTTTGTTCAATTGCTCGCTCTTTTGTTCGGTTGCACACTCGTTTGTTTGCTTGCTTATTTTTCCTTGGTTACATGTTTACTCGCTTGTTAGTTTATTTGTTTGTAGTTTTTTTGTGCTTGCTTCCTTGTTTGTTGTTTCTTAGCTCGTTTGCTCGTTTGTTTGTACGGTCGCTTGTTTATTTGCGCTTGTTTGCATGTTTGCTAACTTTCCTCTTTGTTTACTTATTTGCGCATGCCTGCCTATTTGCTTGCTTGCTCTGTTGCTCTTTCCCTTGGTTGTTTGCTTGCTTTTTCACGATTATTTACGTTTGCTTGTTTGTTTGCTCGCTTGCCCACTGATTTATTCGCTTGCTTATTTTCCCTTGGTTACGTGTTTCCTCGCTTGATTGTTTCCTTGTTTTGGTTTTTTTATTTGCAATTGCTTCCTTTTTTTTCTTTGCTCGTTTGCTTTTTTTGCTTGCTTGTTCCTTGTTTACGTTTGTTTGTTTGTTCACATGTTTTCTTACTTACCTCTTTGTTTTCTTGTTTGCTTGCTTGGTCTCTTGCTTCACTTGCTTGTTTGTACGTCACTTACTTGTTTTCGCTTGTTCGCATATTTGTTTATTTGCCTCTTTGTTTTCTTGTTTGCTTGCTTGCACTTTTGCTCGCTTTGCTTTTTTGGAGTTATTTGCAGTTGCTTGTTTGTTTGTTCAATTGCTCGCTCTTTTGTTCGGTTGCACACTCGTTTGTTTGCTTGCTTATTTTTCCTTGGTTACATGTTTACTCGCTTGTTAGTTTATTTGTTTGTAGTTTTTTTGTGCTTGCTTCCTTGTTTGTTGTTTCTTAGCTCGTTTGCTCGTTTGTTTGTACGGTCGCTTGTTTATTTGCGCTTGTTTGCATGTTTGCTAACTTTCCTCTTTGTTTACTTATTTGCGCATGCCTGCCTATTTGCTTGCTTGCTCTGTTGCTCTTTCCCTTGGTTGTTTGCTTGCTTTTTCACGATTATTTACGTTTGCTTGTTTGTTTGCTCGCTTGCCCACTGATTTATTCGCTTGCTTATTTTCCCTTGGTTACGTGTTTCCTCGCTTGATTGTTTCCTTGTTTTGGTTTTTTTATTTGCAATTGCTTCCTTTTTTTTCTTTGCTCGTTTGCTTTTTTTGCTTGCTTGTTGCTTGTTTATGCTTGCTCGTTGGTTTGCAAGCGCGCTTGCTTGTTCCTTGTTTACGTTTGTTTGTTTGTTCACATGTTTTCTTACTTACCTCTTTGTTTTCTTGTTTGCTTGCTTGGTCTCTTGCTTCACTTGCTTGTTTGTACGTCACTTACTTGTTTTCGCTTGTTCGCATATTTGTTTATTTGCCTCTTTGTTTTCTTGTTTGCTTGCTTGCACTTTTGCTCGCTTTGCTTTTTTGGAGTTATTTGCAGTTGCTTGTTTGTTTGTTCAATTGCTCGCTCTTTTGTTCGGTTGCACACTCGTTTGTTTGCTTGCTTATTTTTCCTTGGTTACATGTTTACTCGCTTGTTAGTTTATTTGTTTGTAGTTTTTTTGTGCTTGCTTCCTTGTTTGTTGTTTCTTAGCTCGTTTGCTCGTTTGTTTGTACGGTCGCTTGTTTATTTGCGCTTGTTTGCATGTTTGCTAACTTTCCTCTTTGTTTACTTATTTGCGCATGCCTGCCTATTTGCTTGCTTGCTCTGTTGCTCTTTCCCTTGGTTGTTTGCTTGCTTTTTCACGATTATTTACGTTTGCTTGTTTGTTCACATGTTTTCTTACTTACCTCTTTGTTTTCTTGTTTGCTTGCTTGGTCTCTTGCTTCGCTTGCTTTTTTTCGATTATATGCATTTACTTGTTTATTTGCTCACTTGCTTGCTCGTTTGTTCGTTTGCTTGTTTTTCCTTGTCTATATGTTTACTCACTTGTTTGTTTTCTTGTTTGCACTTTTTTTTGCGCTTGCTTCCTTGTCTTTTTTTCTTTATATGTTTTCTTATTTGCTTGCTGGTTTCTTGTTTACGCTTGCTTGTTTGTTTGCACGCGCACTTGTTTATTTGCACTTGTTCGCATGTTTGCCAACTTGCTCGCTCGTTTGTTTGCCTATTAATTTTTCTTTGGTTATGTGTTTATTTGTTTGTTAGTTTCCTTTTTCGCATTTTTTTTACTTGCCTCTTTGTTTTCTAGTTTTCTTGCTTGGTCTCTTGCTTCGCTTGCTTTTTGTTTCTTTTATTTGCATTTACTTGTTTGTTTGCTCGCTTGCTCGCTCATTTGTTCGCTTGCATATTTTCCCTCGTTTACGTGTTTACTTTGTTGTTTGTTTGCTTGTTTGCACTTTTTTTTTGCACTTGCTTTCTTGTTTGTTTCAGAGGGTGAGCTTTGGCGCAACGGTAAGGTTGCTGCCTTGTGACCTGGAGGTCATGGGTTCAAGTCCTGGAAACAGCCTCTCCGCTTGCGGGGGTAAGGCTGCGTACATCTTCTCCTCCCCAGACCCCACCAGGTGGGAGCCTCGTGCACTGGGCCGCCCTTTTTTTTTTCTTTCCTGTTTGTTTTTTCTTTGCTCGTTTGGTTATTTGCTTGCTTGTTTCTTGTTTACTCTTACTTGTTTGTTTGCACTTGTTCGCATGTTTTCCAACTTGCCTCTTTGTTTGTTTGTTTGTTTGCGCTTACCTGCTTGTTTGCTTGCTTGCTCTCTTGCTCGTTCGCTTGCTTGTTTTCTTGCTTTTTTGCAGTTATTGGCATTTCATTTTTGTTTTCTTGCTTGCTCACTCATTTGTTTGCCTTCTTATTTTCCTTTGGTTACATGTTTTCTCGCTTGTTGGTTTCCTTGTTTGTGCTTTTTTTCTTCTATTGCTTACTTGTTTGTTTTTTCTTTGCTCGTTTGCTAGCTCGCCTGTTTATTTGCTTGCTTGTCTCTTGTTTATGCTTGCATGTTTGTTTGTACGCTCGCTTGTTTTCTAATCTGTATGGTCACTTGCTTGTTTTCGCTTGTTCGCATGTCTGCTCAATTGTCTCTTTGTTTGCTTGTTTGCGCTTGCATGCTTGTTTGCTTGCTTACTTGCTCTCTTGTTCACTCGCTTGATTGTTTACTTTCTTGCTTGCGCTTATCTGCGTTTGCTTGTTTGTTTACACGCTTGCTCGCTTGTTTGTTCGCTTGCTTTTTTTTCCTTGGTTACTTGTTTACATGCTTTTTTGTGCTCTTTTTTTGCCCTTGCTTCCTTGTTTTTTTTCTTTGCTTGTTTGCTCACTTGCTTACTTATTTGCTCGCTTGAAATACGCTTGCGTGTTCATTTTCATGCTCACTTGTTTGCACTTGTTCGCATGCTTGTTTACTTGCCTCTTTGTTTACTTGTTTGCGCTTTTATGCGTTTGCTTGCTTGTTTGCGCGGTTGGTCGCTCATTTGTTTGTTTTCCCTTGTTTACTTGTTTTTAAGCTTGTGTGTTTCCTTATTTGCGCTTTTTTTTGCGCTTGCTTCCTTGTTTTTTTTCTTCTCGTTTGCTCGATCGCTTGCTTATTTGCTTTATTGTTTCTTGTTTATGCTTGTGAGTTTGTTTGCACACTCACTCACTTGCTTGTTTGTGCTTGTTCGCATGTTTGCTTACTTGCCTCTTTGTTTTCTTGTTTGCTTTCTTGCTCTCTTGCTCACTCGCTTGCCTTTTTGCACTTATTAGCGTTTTCTCATTTGTTCTCTTGCTTATTTTCCCTTGATTATGTGTCTACTCGCTTGTTTGTTTCCTTGTTTGCGCTTGCTTCATTGTTTATTTGTTTTTTTTGCTCGTTTGCTTATTTGCTCGCTTGTTTCTTGTTTACGCTTGCCTGTTTGTTTACACGCTCGCTGTTTTTTTATGCTTTTTCGCATATTTGCTAACTTGCCTCTTTGTTTGCTTGTCTGTACTTGTCTGCTTGCTTGCTGTCTTGCTCGCTCGCTTCTTTGCTTGCTTCTTTGCGCTTATCTGTGTTTGCTTGTTTGTTTGCACACTTACTCTCTCGTTTGTCCACTTGCTTTTTTTCCCTTGGTTACGTGTGTACCCGCTTATTTGTTTCGATGTTTGCGCTTTTTTTGCCTTGGCTTCCTTTTTTTTTCTTTGTTCGTTTGCTCACTTGCTTGATTGTTGGCATGCTCTCTTGCTTGCTTGTTTGTATGCTCATTTTCTTGTTTGCAATTGTTCGCATGTTTTCTTACTTGCCTTTGTAGTTTGGTTACTTGCTCTCGCTCGCTCGCTTGCTTGCCCTTTTACAGTTATTTGCATTTGTTTATTTGTTTTCTTACTTGCTCGCTCACTTGTTTACTTGTTTATTTTCCCTTGGTTACGTGTTTACAAGCTTATTTGTTTCCTTATTTGCACTTTTTTTGGTGCTTCCTTCCTTGTTTGTTTTTTCTTTGCTTGTTTGCTCGCTCGCTTGCTTATTTGCTTGCTTGTTTCTTGTTTACACTTGCGTGTTTGTTTGCACGCTCATTTGCTTGCTTGTTTGTATGCTCACTTTCTTGTTTGCACTTGTTCGCATGTCTGCTTACTTTCCTCTTTGTTTGCTTGTTTGTGCTTGCCTGCTTGTTTGCTCTCGTCCTCTCTCGCTTGCTTGTTTGCGCTTATCTGCATTTGCTTGTTTCTTTGCGCGCTTGCTTGCTTATTTGTCTGCTTGTTTATTTTTCCTTGGTTACGTGTTTATAAGCTTGTTTGTTTCTTTATTTGTGCTTTTTTTTGCACTTGCCTCCTTGTTTGTTTTTTCTTTGCTCATTTGTTCACTCGCTTGCTTATTTGCTTACTTGTTTCTTGTTTACACTTGTATGTTTGTTTGCACGCTCACTTACTTGTTTATTTGTATGCTTGCTTGTTTGCGTTTGTTCGCATGTTTGCTTAATTGCCTCTTTGTTTGCTGTTTGTGCTTACCGGCTTGTTTGCTTACTTGCTCACTCGCTTGCTTCTTTGCGCTTATCTATGTTTGCTTGTTTGTTTGTCTGTTTACTTTTTTTTTCTTGGTTACATGTTAATACGCTTGTTTGTTTCCTTTATGCTTTTTTTTACCCTTGCTTCCTTTTTTATTTCTTTTGCTTGTTTGCTCACTCGCTTGCTTATTTGGTTGCTTGTTTCTTGTTTACGGTTGCATGTTTGCTTGCACCTTACTCGCTTGCTTGTTTGTATGCTCACTTGTTTGTTTGCGCTTGTTCGCATGTTTGCTTACTTGTCTATTTGTTTTCTTGTATGCTTATTTGATTTCTTGTTTCTTGTTTACGTTTGCATGTTTGTTTGCGCCTTACTCGCTTGTTTGTTTGTTTGCGCTTATTTGAATGTTTGCTTACTTGCCTCTTTGTTTTCTTGTATACTTGCTCTCTTGCTCTCTCATTTGCTTTTTTGTTTGTGTTTTTGCAGTTATTTGCATTTACTTTTTTGTTTTCTCATTTGCTCGCTCGTTTGTTCGCTTATTTATTTTCTTTGGTTACATGTTTATTCGCTTATTTGTTTTCTTGTTTGACCCTTTTTTTTTGCTCTTGCTTCCTTGTTTGTGTTTTCTTTGCTCGGTTACTTATTTGCTTGCTTGGTTCTTGTTTATATTTGTTTGTTTGTTTGCACACTCGCTTGTTTGTTTGTGTTTGTTCGCATATTTGCTAACTTGCCTCTTTGTTTGCTTGTTTGCGCTTGCCTACTTGTTTGTTTACTTACTTGCTTGTTTGCTTACTTTTTTGCAATTATTTTATTTTGCTTGTTTGTTTGATCGGTTACTCACTCGTTTGTTTCCTTGCTTAATTTTTTTTAGTTGCGTGTTTACTTGCTTGTTTGTTTATTTGTTTGCGCTTTTTTTTTCACGGGCTTCCTTGTTTGTTTTTTCTTTGATCGTTTGCTCGCTCACTTGCTTTTTTTCTCCCTTATTTCTTGTTTACGCTCACTTGCTTTTTTGTGCTTGCTTCCTTGTTTTTTTGCTCTTATTTTTTTTTTCTTGCATTCGTTTGTTTGCACTTTACTTGCTTGTTTCTTCCTCTACATTGCACCATCATATAGATATGCATTGACTGGTAGTTCTCCCAGTTCCATCTAATATTATTTTTTCATTTTTCTAATGAAGGCAAGGAACCATTCATCCACTCAAATGCCTTGATGCTGATTGGGCAATACCACAAGGTTTGTCTGACTAATATCACCTATATCTATATTTGTTCTCTATTTCTTTCCTTGTCTTAATTTTTATCTGACTTTCTAAGTTATGTTGGTGTGTATGGCAACACAAAGTGCTCTTTTTTTTTTAACTATTTATCAATTGAAATGGAAGTTTTCTTGTAAACGTCTAACCTTTTATTTTTTTAATCTGAAAATACTGATATTTAACCAATATAAAAACTCAGCCACTTTTTTTTGTCTATGATGACAAATTTAAAGAAATATATATGTGCGTGTGTTTGTGATTTGCTTTTAACTTATTTCTTATTGCTTTGCTTGTCCCTTGGTTTCATTTTCAAAACATTTTCTTACAAAATTTCTAGTCTATTCCGGTACATATTTTTCTTAATAGCATAAAAAAAAATGCCTTCAATGTTGTCTTCACCACATAATGGAATGCATTATTCTTTGCTTCCATATCAGACAAATAATGAAATGCGTTATCTAATTGATTATTTAGAACATGTGTCACTTAATGTTTTGGAGGTTACCTCCTTTATAATTTCCATGCAGATTTTATATTGGGTTCCATCTGAAGTGGATAGAATGATGAGGGGAACCATGGATACTGGGTATTGTTTGTGGCTGTAAAGGCACTTTATTTCACACCCACATATGTGTATGTGTGGTAATTCTCCGTGCTCTATCTCACATTGTTTCCTCATTTTTCCAATAAGGGCACCTTTAGTTCACAAAAATGGGGTGGGAGGATTATACTGCATGTTGGCTTCGTGGCTTGATGGGGTTGCTTTACTGTGAAGTTCCTTTGACTTATTTTCTGTGTCATTGTGATATTACCACCATTAACCTAAGCTTCTTGAATTTCCATTTTTTATGTTTGTTTTTCTTATTCTGCAGTCTAAAATAAAAACAAAAATAGTGTTTCGTAGAGACAACAGCTGAGAATCTACTTTCAGTAGGATCTCATTTGATAGCTGCTGCATCCAAAATACTTCATGAAACAGTGAGAGATGCACACTTACTCCAAGACTTTTTCATTTCTAGTAGCTCTCCAAATCCATTTGTCTTCCTAAGCATGACAGCACACTGGAATTTTAAGAATGGCCATAGAGTCTTGGGGAATGTAAGGAGATCTGATTTGTGGGGATTCATGATTGGAGTATCTTCAGATCACTTACAATTTTTTGTAGTTTGAGATACTAACTGAGTTTATTTTTACTTCTCTTCAGTTTAATCTACCTGCAGATGTTATGTTATGTTATCTCTTGTTGTTTTATTTTAATTTGGGAATTAAGGTTAGTTAGTTGATTTGTTTGGATTATATTCATATATATGTCCATATGCCTAATTATTATTTTATTTGTTTTGAGTCTTTTAGTGGAAAGAAACTTCTGCAAACTATATCCCTATATATATATGGATATGCATAATTATTATTTTCTTGTCTTTGACAGTTAATTAATAAAACGTGCTTGTTAGGAATTTCTTGGTTTTGGAAAGATATGCTTCTGCTATTTCGAATGTTAACTAGTAAAAAATCCCCACAGCTCATGGGCATTCTTCATAAGGTCAAGAAGCTCCATTCTGCTACAAACAAATAAATAGTGCTTCAGCTAAAGCTCCTAACAGAAGTTTGAATTCATGTCTGTTTTTCTCAAAGTGCATTTAAGTGTCAGTGTTTAATTGTATTCTAATTAAATTTTAATACGTTTATGATCTCCTGCCTGGACTGCTTCTAATTGATGATATAAGCAAGGAAACAAGATTGCATCTTTCCCATAACTATCTTCAACGCTATAACACTCTGATTTGGATTGTGCCACACTAGCTCTAAACAAAGTCACAGAATGACAAACTTGATCCTAGAACCATATGACCACATTTAACAGCAAAATAACTGCAAAATTAAGTTTTGCAATGCCTTAACTCTAAAACCGTACTGTTTATTTTATCGGATTTTGTTACTATCTACAGAATTCAGATAAATTCTAATATGAAACCCCTTTCCATTTTGTTCTTTCTTTTTCTTAAATACATAAACAAATAAAATGCACTTTTTGCCCCTTTTATGATGTTGTGAAGATCCTCCTTGACATCACCAAAAACCAGATGATTTAGCATATCTTCACTGCTCTAGGTCCTTATGCAAATTGAGGTCTGTCCATTGTCATGAATCAAGATTTATCATAGGCCATCTAAAAATGATGTGGGAATTAATAGAGATCGGCCACCAAAGTTACTTTTGAGTACTTCCAAAGATGATTCCAACTTTGAATCAGTCGCCATTTACACTTCCTGGGCTTCAGCTTCACACATAACCAATTCAAGCTTTTTTGCCATGCCTTCTCATATTTCAAAGGGGTATGCCAATTCAACCATGCATTAATACAATTTAACCTTAATTATCTTCAGTTTGCTAATGAAAGGCCAAGTTAAGCAAACATAAAATTTCCCTTTTCCTAACTTACATTTAACGAGGTTCAATATGATGACAGTCACTTAACAAAAACCCATAAACGAGGCAGATTGAGAAGTTCCACATACATTTCAATGCATGCCAGAAATATACTTAAAAAGGATGCAATGCAAGGGAAAACAGTGATAAAATATATGAAACTTTTGCACATATAACCCATCAAAAAGTGCCAGCTTCTGCTTCAGGTAACAATTCTTCCGACTTCAGTTCTTGGACCTCTTCCATCGACTACAGATGCACTAGAAATTGTTAGAAATATTAATAATTAAGGCTTAACCGATGCAATTAATAAGTTTCAAACATTGAGAATATATTTTTTTTACTCGTAATCATAGGCCATAAGATATCTATGATATGCGCCGTTTGATTTATATAGCCGATTCCATCTAGTGAAAAAATGCTTAGTTGTTATTGTAATCATAGGCCTTAAGATGTTCTGTGGTTGGAAGCTTGACCCTTCGGGTTCAGTGGCACCATAAGACCCTTGAGGACAGAACAAAATGTACAACGATGCAAGATATTCCTCCAGAAGTTGATAAGATTGTTCTAATTGATCCATTACTTCACAGATACCATCACCACCTGTTCACATTCAGATACCAAATTTTCATTTTTATTTGCTCAAACCCCAAACTCACTAATTACCATTAGAATGACTCACAGGCTTATAAAGGGTAACGAAGGTTCCGAAGTTTAAGATGCCATTTTGCATTTAAAAAACGTGAGAAGTATTTGATGTCGATTTGACATGCATAAATGTATATTGATCAAAGCTGAACATTGTTTTGACCAGAAACAGAGGCTCCTCTAAGGTTTTTTTTTTCTTCATGTTTTGACCAATCCAACGGCTAGTTTTTGCCTATAAATCCTGCAAGCCACATTGCCATCACTTTCAGTTCCTCTCCATCCCCATATCTTCTCTTAGCATTTGTTCTTGTGAAAGCCAATATCAATGAACAAAGTTTTGCTTTTGCTCCCATCCAAAACTCATCGTAAGGGATTCTCAATCTGCTTCTTCTTCTTCTTCTCATTCTGTTTTACATTTCTTCTTTGTTCTTAAGTTCCCTATTCCCTAAATCCAGAAAGCCACATTATTTTTGACTAGAAACTGAGGCCCCTCTAACGGCTAATTTTTTTTTCCCCTTATTTTACGTTTCTTATTTTGACTATTTAAATGTTAACCTAGCCAAACTATCTGCTCTAAATTTTCTGTGTGAATTTGTTGAGGGTGGAGCTTCTGGCAATCATGTTGGTCTGCAAATGATTGGTGCAAGATATGACAAGGTAAGGTATTTCCCAACCCATTGACGGAGCTGTTGATGTCGTCTTTAATTTTGTTTACTTTTTGCTGTCTCAATTTTTTGCAAATCATATTAAAGAAAGATGGTTATCGTCTATTAGAGTTTGTTGAAGTATATTTTGAAGATGACTGAATAGCAAATACATAATAATGTGCACACCCACGCCTGTCTAATCAAGCCTTTAAGTGCTTATGAATAGTCGTTGCAGTGATTGATGTTGCTACTGATAATCAAAAGCTTTAGAATAAGTGGAGAGCATAACCCACACAGATTTTGTCAGTAAAGTATGTAAGTTGCTCCATGCATAGAGTGGAAGTAATGATTCTGGCCTCATAAGGTCACATTCTTTGGGTTACTATTATTAACCATAACTCATGGAACGGATCTTTGCTTTTAAGAGGTTTGCTTAGTTTTTTGCTTTTTTCTTAGAAGAAAAAATAAGGAGAAGAATGGGTTTTCTTGGTGCAGGACAAAAGAATTTGCAGATTCTGAAGCGAAAATAAAAAGCCGCTTCTGCTGTATATGAATTTGAATTTTTTTTAATATATATTAGAGAATAGTAAAGTTTAAAATTATTGTGAAACATAAAATTAAAGTAATTATTAAAAAAAACAGTATAATAGATTTATGAAACCTTCTCATCCTAAATAGAGATCACTTTTGAAATGGATTGGTTCTATGTGGAGCATGAAGTTTGTGAACAAAATTAAAACAAACTAAAAAAATAAATTTTGAGAAAAATTCTTTTGAAATTTTTTTCTCAATACTCATGAAAATTAATAGAATAAGCTGAATTTTGTAAATATTTAACAAATTTCAATTTACATATTAAATTTTTGAGTAGCAATAGGGGATCAAAATTTTGCTAACACGAAAACCTTTGACAATAAGTTAAACATCGATTGGCCCAAGGGCCGCATAGGGGTTAATAGAGAAGAGTGGTGGGGTTCAACTAAGGCAATGGAGGCACTTGGGGTTGAGCGGGTGTGCTTGGGGTCCGAGCTTTCCCTTAAAGGTCGTAGGGGTCCAATGAGAGTGCCATGGGTATACGGAGCAATCTCCTAGGTTTGTTACTCTAAAGAGTTTTGGTTAGTGTATCAATTACGTGGCTCCTTTTAAAAATTGACTCGAGTGAATTATATGATTCATTTTTCCATTGCCACACTTCTCATGATTATTGCATCTATTTATACAGACAAAATTGTTATCACATGCAATGACCAAGATGGCATTCATTCATTGCAGAATATTTGATCATTTTCTCACGAAGGACCTAGGAAAATTTAAGTATTTCTTAGGCATTGAGGTTTCCTATTCTAGCTCTAACTTTGTCATTTTTTAAAGGAAATATGCCCTTGGTATTTTGAATGAAATTGGTATAATGAATTGTGAGCTTGTTAACACATTTATGGATTCGAAAGTTAAATTATTAACCAGACAGGGGTAGCTTTTGATAGATCCGTGTTGGTATTGAACACTTGTTGGAAAATTGAATTGTCTCAAAATTACACAACCAAATATTTTCTTTGTAGTAAGTGTGGTTCACCAATTAATTTTACAACCTATGTGTGACAGCCATTGGGATGGTGTGATTCTTAATCTTAGATATCTTAAGAGATCCCCAAGATATGGACTATTGTATGAAGATATAGGTTACACTCAGGTTATTAATTGCTATTATGTCAATTGGACATGATCTCCATCTAACTTGCATTCCACTTTAAGATTCTATGTCCTTATTTGGAGGGAATTTGATTTCTTAGGAAACTAAGAAGCATGATGTGGTTGATTGGTCTAGCACAGAATTTGAGCATAGGCTATGGCACAAGATATCTGTGAGCTTATTTGGTTGAAATATAAGAGTCGAAGTTTGACAAGGTCACTCAGTTACAGTTTATTTGTAATAATCAAGCTGTTGTATATATAATATTGTTCTGCTTTTCATGAAATTAAAGGACCATGCATATTGAGATTGATTTTCATTTTTTTAGGCAAAAGATTTTGTCTAGTTGTATTACTATGAGCTTTGTTGACTCAAGTGATCAATTGGGTGATATATGTGCTAAATCTCTTAGAAGTGGAGGATTGCCTCTAACAATTAAAACATTGAAAAGTTAATTGTTCACCTAACTATCTCACCAGAAAAGGGTTAAGATATTAGAAAGTGAAATATGTCATTTATCATAGAATAATAGCAATATAATCCTTGCTTTAAGATTGAGTTACCATTAGTTATCCTCAAATCTTAAATGTTGCTTTGCTTATTGTTCTATCTTCCTTAATGATTATGAGATTGAAAAGAATTTCTTAATTAGCTTGTAGATGGCAGAAGGTATTACTACATTGTTGTGAGAAAAATTAGAGCATCAATAACATGGGCAGTGAATAGCTCAATGATTTAGAGTCAATGTCATTCTTTAAATTAGTAAGATCGAGTTGTTACCATTTCATTATGCATGACCTTTTGAATGATTTGGCAAAATTTGTGATCGGAGAGTATTTTTTGCGTCCAGAGGTTTATATGGTGCAAGATATTCCTATGAAGGCTCGTTACATTTCATACAAAGATTATAGAAAGTATAAAACTGTTGAGCCTATTTCCAAGTGCAACCAATTATGCAACTTCAAATTGTGATATGGTGCATGAGGTGTTGTCCAGACTTGCGTATCTCAAGTATATGTGGGTGTTATCCTTTAAAGAATAAGAGAATGTCAAAAAGTTGGCAAACATTTGCAATTTACTGAAACTGAGGAGTTGCTGAATTCAATATGTTGGACGATAAATTTGCAGACGTTGAAATTAAAAGGATGTGATCGCTTGGCTACATTGCAAACAAATTTTGACAAAGTCATCAATTTGTGTCATCTAGACTTCGAGGGTGCAGTCATTAAAAAAATGCCCAAATATGTGAAAAATTTAAAAGCTCTTCAAACAGTGATTCAATTTGCTGTGGGAAAGCATAGATGATCTGATATATGATGGAATTGGGAAAACTAAATCATTTAAAGGATTCACTAGTTATTTCTAATCTGGAAAATATAATTGATCCTACAAATGCCAGAGAGGCCTATATGAAAGATAAAATGTATTTGAATATATTAGAATTCAATGGGGGAAAGATTGATGACCTTGAAGTGTCACGATCACGAGGTCAAGACCTTGAAGTATTTGAATATATTAGAATTCAATTGTGTCTTTAAGAGCTTCATATATGGCATTGCTCCAAGTTGACGAAGTCCCTGCCTCAACACCTTCCTTCTTTAAAAAAGTTAGGCATTGATGCCTGTGAAAATTGAGACTTCACTTCCCAAGGCTTTTGGCACGAAGGAGCTATTTTTAAAGAGCTGTAAAAAGATTTCACTAAAAGACATTTCAATTAGCAGCCAAGCATTTTTTATTAAGTGGGATCGATTACATAACAAAACGATGCCAAAGATGGAATCTTTGGATATTTTAGAAAGTGGCGTGGACGAGTCCCCCTTCCTCCTCTTCATTTCCTAACGTTAATAGATTGTCCAGAGATGGAATCATTTCCCCTGGAAGGTTTGCTTTCAAGCCTAAATTCGGGATTGCATGAGCTCCACTCTTTGGAAGAAGTTGAAACTAGTGATCACTTTCTCGTATCTGTGATTACAAATCAGAAAAGAAAAAATTATATCATTATATGTCTTCGTGAGTTACTTTTAGCTTCTTGCTTTGCTTGTACCCCCTGAGATGCAACTTTTGTTACCTGCTTTTCATTTTCAAAAAATTTGCGTATAAAATTTCGGGACAATTCCAAAATAATTTTCATGCGCCCTCATCACATTTGAGTTTTGTTTGACATACAGAAAAATATGTCACATTGGATTTGGAGACAACACCCTGAAATTTTGAGAATGGCCTCAGCAACTTGGAGAGCGTAAGGACTGTTAAGAACATCTGATTTGAAAGAAAATAAATTGAAAATTCATATATATGTTAAAAACGAAAGTAAAATTTTTCTCTTTCATACACGTCTGTTAAGAACTTGAAATTGTTACAATTTCTAAAAACTTCAGACTGAAAAGGGCAATTAATTTTTTATTTTTTCATTTTTGTGATCTTTGCTAGACCTTCGCTTTCATGGAATAAAGTTAGCAAACATTTCTTGCATTTGCTTCCTTTACTCGGCTTATAAATATAGACATAGATAAACTAAAAGGCAATAATAATGAATGGGGCACGCGCACGTCCTTTTCTTTCTATCTTTACAAACCATGCACTATATAAAAAGAACAAGGTCGTCACGTTTCACTTGAATTTGGAGGTCTATTGTCTATATAGGAAGAATAATTGAGATAGCATTGCCAATGATTTTAAAATGAAATAAAAAGCTATATCCTTTGCAATTTAAAATTCAGCCTAAATAGTTGGAGTAGAACAATCCGTTGCTTCAAAAGTGGTGCGTTTAAGATGCTGACCAAGTTTTCTCCAGTGGCACAAATAACATGCATATGCTAATCTCCCTCATCAATCAAGGTTGTGACCTAGTGACTTGTGAGGTGGGAATTTGTGTGGTTCACTATAAAATTATAAAGAATATTTAAATTGTTAATGATTTATATCAAATCTATTAGAAAGTTATTATGATTTACTAATGATCAAATTTTATATACATAATGTGTAATTAAATCAAATTCTTACACTAATGTGTTAAACAAATATTTATGTATAATATAATGAATTCTTGTAAACTCATTAGACAAATCAAATTGACCCATCTTTTTATCCCACTTATACTTTGATAAGAATGGCATTAGCTATTGTTTCTGAAATGGCTTGCTTAGTCCATTTAAACCACAAATTTTAGTGGCTCCCATTATATTTTGATGACTCATTTTAGGGTTGCATTGGTTATCGATTGACCGATTTTTATATTTTATTCTTCTTTTTCGGTGATTTGCATCCATAAAATTTAGTTTTGTATCCCCGGTTGATCATTGTTGTAGTTGTTGCCTTTCTTGTCCTTTGGCTTCTTCTTTCTTTCCTCTTTACTGTCAAGTCTCTTCTTGTACGCATGCGTATGTTCTCCAACAACTTTGTATTGATCAATTGATCACTTAGTGATCAATCTTCAATAACTTCCCATAAATCGATTTTTTTTTCTAATTCGGTTATAAAAACATAATGCATAAGCATTCCATTTTTCCTTTAAAAGTGACACTAAAAACTTAGACTTTTAAGCTATTAATAAAAATATGGTCCAAAAAGGAATCAAACCTGTAATATGCAGCGGTTATCAGAGAGGAACCAAGGGAACGAAACATAAAATAAAATAAATTAATATACAAGTTGATATAACGATGGCCTATAAAAACTCAATTTAGGCAACCAGCAACTGGTAGGGATTATAATAACTGCTTTAATTAATTGACATAATATCAAAGCTTTAAAAACTGCTTTAATTGTAGACTGGCGACCAGTTTTTCACGTTTAAAAGTGCAGGATGTCTTAAAGATACCTGCTTGTGTTGCTGTGATCTTTAAAATACTCTCAAAAACCCTTTCAGCTATTACTACCCCATTCGATCTGGATCAATTTATCCAAGGATTTTATCACTGGATTGCTACCATCTCATGGGTACACAACCATTTGGCAGTCAGTGACAGATTTTGGAAATACTGCCATTCGGGGGCCTTGCCCAGCTCGTTTACTGCTGCGACTGTCGTAAATTTGTTCTGCTCCTTGGTTTTTAAGCTTCATGGCTTTCCCACTTCCATTGTATCATATCGTGAACCAATCGTCTTGTGTAAATTTTGGCAACAACTCTTTAAGAATAGCGGTACGACCTTAAAGTACGGTTCTGCCCATCACCCACAAACTGATAGGGAAAATGAAGTGTTTAATTAGTGTATTCAACAGTATTTAAGAGCCTTTGTCCATCAACGTGATTGATCCTACTACTATTGAGCAACCCCAACTATTTGCTCCCACTGAATCTGGAGATGTTGCTCCTTTAGCTATCATTGCTCAAAGACCAGACCCTACAACTCCCAATTCTTGTCAAGTTCTCGTTGAATGGCAAGGGGAGGATGTTGGGAAATAACACAGATCTCCCTATAAGACAGATTAGTGGGAATAAGAAATAACAGTGAAATACACACAAAAATTTGATGACGGAGTTCGGCCAATGATGCCTACGTCTCCGGATCTGCTGCAGATCGTTTTACTGAAAGGAGAAAGTATACACTGTGTTTACAATACTCACAACTCAATAACTCCCAAGAAAATTACTCACAATTTTCTCTCAAACAATCTCTCCACTTCTTAGTTCTCCACCACTCTCACAAGGCTCTTAAAGAACTTCACCAAATGGATGAAGAGAGGAGGAAGGGATGTATTGAATGCTCCATGGATTGCTCTATTTATAGAACAAAAACTGCTTCCATTTGTTATCTAATGTCCTGTACAAATTACGGTGCCTAACTCCCCTTTTTCTGGTCAAGGATGGTGGGTGCAAAACTTCATTTTTGCTTCTTCAATTTGCCTAACTTTGACTTTCAAAGTCTAGCCCACCACACATATTCTAACAATCTCCCACTTGAAGACTGATTTCAATCTGTCTTCACACCTCGATCAAAGCAGCAGTATTTCTGATCTTGTTATTCTAGCAGGCCAACTGAAGTTGAACACAACTTCAATTTGTTGATAGTCACCGCCTTTGTCAACATATCAGCTGGATTTTTACTTCCTTGGATCTTCTCCAGTATTAACACCTCATCCTCTAATAGAGATCTGATGAAGTGATAACGAAGTCCAATATGCTTGGTTCTAGAATGAAATGCTGAATTCTTTGCCAAGTGTATCGCACTTTGACTATCACTATGCAGAACATTCCTTTCCTGTTTGAATCCTAGCTCAGTTAACAAACCTTGAAGCCATATCATTTCTTTACTTGCTTCAGTCACTGCTACATACTCAGCTTCTGTAGTGGATAGAGTGACAATTTTCTGTAATTGCGACATCCAACTAACAGCTACACTTCCAACAGTGAATATATAGCCGGTGGTGCTTCTTCGGTGATCGACTTCACCGCCAAAGTCTGCATCTACATAGCCTTGAACTTTTAACTCTCCCTTACCAAAGTACAAACACCTTTTTGTGGTACCTCGTAGATATCTCAAAATCCACTTTACAGCTTCCCAATGAGCTTTTCCTGGATTTGACATGAATCTGCTAACAACTCCCACTGCATGACCAATATCTGGTCTCGTACAGACCATTGCGTACATCAGACTTCCAATGGCTGAGGCGTAAGGAACCTTAGCCATGAATTCTTTTTCTTCCTCTGTCTGAGGGGACTGATCCTTGGATAATCGAAAGTGACTGGCCAATGGTGTGCTGACTGGCTTGGCGTCGCCCATGTTGAATCTCTGTAAAACACGGTTGATGTACTCTGCCTGAGATAACTGCAAAATTCCCTTATGCTTATCTCTAGTGATTTGTATTCCAAGAATCTTCTTTGCTGGACCTAAGTCCTTCATGTCAAACTCTTTTGACAATTGTTGCTTCAATCTTCTAATATCATCCATATCTGAACCTGCTACTAACATGTCATCGACATAAAGTAGTAAAATGATATAGCTCGACTTATATCTTTTGAAGTAACAACAGTGGTCGGCATTACACTTCTGGAAGCCTTCCTTGTGCATGAAGCCGTCAAACCTTTTATACCACTGTCTTGGGGCTTGTTTCAGGCCATACAAGCTTTTCTTGAGTTTGCACACCATATTCTCCTTCCCTCTTTCTGAAAAACCTTCTGGTTGATGCATGTATATCTCCTCATTTAAATTTCCGTGAAGAAATGCAGTCTTCACGTCTAACTGCTCAAGATAAAGATCTTCAATGGCAACAATACTCAATATTGTTCTAATAGTATTGAGCTTTACAACTGGAGCAAAAATGTCAGTGTAGTCAATTCCTTTCTTCTGCTGGAATCCTTTGACAACTAGTCGGGCTTTATATCTCTTGGAACCATCGTGTTCCTCTTTCACCCGATACACCCATTTGTTGTGAAGTGCCTTCTTTCCCAAGGGTAACTTAGCTAGTTCCCATGTTTGGTTGGAGATTAGAGACTTCATCTCATCTTTCATGGCACGCTCCCACTTGCTAGCATCTCCAGTCTGACAAGCTTCATCATAACATTCAGGCTCCCCTCCATCAGTCAACAGCAGGTAGTTCATATATTTTCTGTTAGGCACATGAGGTCGAGAAGACCTTCTCAATACAGGAGATGGAGTAGGAGGTTGTGTTGTGTCAGACTGCTGCATATTGCTTTGTCCAGCTGAGTCCTCTAGCTGTGGACTTACTGCAATCGGCTCCGTCACGGGACTATCTGGGACATCATCTGCATCTGCAAATACTGGCCCACTCTGTTCTGAGTCGCTGGCATCAGCTTTATGCATGTCCTTATACATTACCCGTTCGTTGAAAATCACATCTCTACTACGGATCAACTTTTTGTTTTCGTCATCCCAAATGCGGTATCCAAATTCATCTTCACCATAGCCGATGAAAATGCATTTCTTGGATTTAGGATCAAGTTTATTTCTGCCTTGATCACTAATATGCACATATGCTACACAACCGAAAACTCTTAGATGTGAGAGTTTTACCTCTTTTTCGCTCCATACCTCTTCTGGTATTTTATGCTCCAATGGAACTGATGGACCTCGGTTGATTAAGTAAGCTGCTGTGTTGACTGCTTCTGCCCAGAACTGTTTCGGTAGACCTGACTGTACTCGAATGCTTCTGGCTCTTTCTGTCAACGTTCGGTTCATACGCTCAGCTATACCATTTTGTTGAGGCGTACCCGGCACGGTTCTCTCCATTCTGATTCCATGCTCATAACAGAACCTCTTGAACCTGGTGTCTTCATACTCACCACCATTGTCGGTTCTGAGCTTTTTGATCTTTAGGCCTGTCTCATTTTCGACCATGGCTTTCCATTTCCTAAAAGTCTCAAACACTTCAGACTTGTGTTTTAGAAAATAAACCCATACCTTTCGAGAGTGATCATCGATAAAGGTCACGAAGTAGTGTTTTCCACCAATGGATGAAGTGGTCGTTGGTCCCCAAACATCAGAGTGAACAAGTTCTAATTTCTCCTTCTTTGGGGTTCTGCTACTTGTCTGAAAGCTGACTCTTTTCTGCTTTCCAAGTATGCAATCTTCGCACATATCTATGTCTACTGACCGTAGTCCTGTAAGCTTTCCATTCGAGTGCATAATCTTCATCCCTTTCTCACTCATGTGGCCAAGTCTTTGGTGCCACATATTGGGATCTTCATTTTCTACTGCTACTGCAATTGAACAGCATGCATTTGCTGTCATGTAAAGAGTACCACCCTTTTTGCCTCGGACAACTGTCATTGCACCTTTTGAGATCTTCCAATCATCCCCATGGAAGGTTGTAGTGTAGCCTTCACTAGCTAACTGCCCTACTGAGATTAAGTTCTTTCTAAGGTCGGGAATATGTCTGACCTCCTTCAGCTCCCAAATAGACCCGTTCATCTTAATCTTTACTACACCTTTGCCAATAATATCACAGGGTTGATCATCACCAAGATATACCTTTCCAAAGTTTCCAGGGACATACCTTTCAAAGATTTCCCCTTTTGAAGTAGCATGGAATGATGCTCCAGAATCCAACACCCATGACTCCTCCTTGTTCTCTAAAGAACATATCAACGCATCATCTTTTGTTGAGGTAGAAGCGACATTTGCCTCTGTCTTTGCTTCCTGGTTCTTTGGTGCACTCTTGCACTGATTTTTGTAGTGCCCAGTCTTCCCGCAATTCCAACACTCGACGGTTTTTGAGTTATGGGAATTATTGGGATTCCTGGACTTGGACCTCCTATCGTTGGATCTACCTCGATAGTTTGATCTACCACGTCCATTTCCTCTGGTTGAATTTCTTCCTCTTGACTCTGTATGCAATACTGAAGAGGTTGATGATTCACCTGTCTCTCTCCGTCGGATCTCTTCACTGAGAACCGTATCACGAACATCATCAAATTTTAACTTATTGCTTCCCGACGAGCTACTCACAGCCGTGACAGTAGCATTCCAACTTTCTGGTAGAGAAGACAAAAGTATTAATGCTCGTACTTCTTCATCAAATTCAATCCCAACTGAACTTAATTGGGTTGTCACTGTATTGAGTTCATTGAGATGTTGAGCTACCGATGCGCCTTCTGACATTCGCAAATTGAATAACCGCCTCATCAAGTGAACTTTGTTTGAGGCAGAGGGCTTCTCATACATACTGGAGAGAGCTGCCATAAGACCCACCGTGGTCTTTTCTTTTGCTATGTTGAAAGCAACATTGCGGGATAGCGTCAATCGGATAACTCCAAGTGCTTGTCTGTCTAGAAGGATCCAGTCTTCTTCCTTCATAGACTCTGGCTTCTTTCCTAAGAGAGGTTGATACAAATTTTTCTGATACAGATAATCTTCGATCTGCATCTTCCAAAAGCCGAAGTCTGCACCATCAAACTTTTCAATTTTCACCTTCCCTTCATCTACAGCCATTGCTCCCACTCGAATCTGACTTCTTCTGGATTGTTTCTGATTATTTCTGTGAACCACCGTGTGATCGGTACTACTGGCAATATTTCACTATTCACGAAATGTACTATTCATGTGAATAGTAACCTCACAGAAATTTGACAGAATTCACTACAACCCGGCTCTGATACCAGTTGTTGGGAAATAACACAGATCTCCCTATAAGACAGATTAGTGGGAATAAGAAATAACAGTGAAATACACACAAAAATTTGATGACGGAGTTCGGCCAATGATGCCTACGTCTCCGGATCTGCTGCAGATCGTTTTACTGAAAGGAGAAAGTATACACTGTGTTTACAATACTCACAACTCAATAACTCCCAAGAAAATTACTCACAATTTTCTCTCAAACAATCTCTCCACTTCTTAGTTCTCCACCACTCTCACAAGGCTCTTAAAGAACTTCACCAAATGGATGAAGAGAGGAGGAAGGGATGTATTGAATGCTCCATGGATTGCTCTATTTATAGAACAAAAACTGCTTCCATTTGTTATCTAATGTCCTGTACAAATTACGGTGCCTAACTCCCCTTTTTCTGGTCAAGGATGGTGGGTGCAAAACTTCATTTTTGCTTCTTCAATTTGCCTAACTTTGACTTTCAAAGTCTAGCCCACCACACATATTCTAACAGAGGAAGTCACGTTGAATTCTCTTGATGACTTAGTTCCAAATTCGCTAACCTTATCCTTGAGGACAAGGTCATTGTTGATGGGGTGAGTACTGATATAAATGGGTCCGCTAACATACAAAGTGGGACTGATGTGGCAAGCACCATACCACATAAGGATGATGATAAGGATGCAACTATCAATCGAAGTTCTGCAAGGGAAAGGAAGCTCCAAGCATGTCTCAAGGACTACAGCACGTGGAAGGTAGTTGGAATGATTAAAGTTTTATACTTTTATTCACTCAATTTTTTTTCCCCTTTTAACACGAACTCAACTTTTTCCTTATTTATATATACTTGTCATGAGAGGAATTGAGTGCACTAGCATAGTACAAGAAGTGTTTTTGTGTAGTTAATTAAAGCTATTGCTCCACCATGCTACTCGGTGTTTATTCGACCTGCTAGCTGCCATATGTGTACAAAAGCTTTTGATGGGTATAACTATATTGGTAGCTTGTTTGCTAGGAAAGGTGCCAGGCTTTGCCGCCTCTCATATTAAATTTCTTGAGCCTTCCAAAGAACATGACCACTATAAGGATGAACTTGCCTTTGTTACTCCATCTTCCTGACAATCCAATCCAGGAATCTCTACACGTTCCAACGGGTTTCAATTGCCTTTTGCAGCTATATCCCGTTGAGAATCCTACATTCCCGTATGCACTGCATGTTATAAAAAAAAATTAATTAGGACTTACCTTTTTGCGCATATATGAATATTAGACCTGATCATAAATGGGACTGAGGTCTTAGCTTTATCCATTTTTAAAGATTTCAAACTCTGAAAATTTTTATATAAAATAAAATTTAAAGTTGACATTACTATTATGTCTAGAAATAGAATTATTATTAAATATATTGACGATAAAATTAAAATTCTTATTAAAATTATATTAAATATTGACATGTGATAAAATTAATTAATTGCATTGATATTTTTATTATTATTTTATCACATGTTAGCATTTAGTGTAATGCTAAATTTCAACTCTATCGTTGATAAATTTAATAATAATTCCTAACAATATTTAGAAAAATTTCACAAAATTAAATATGAGAGAGAGAGAGAGAGAGAGAGAGAGAGAGAGAGAGAGAGAGAGACGTGCCTGATCACTTCTAGTGTAATGTTCAACACATTAAAGTTAAGGGGATCCTCTCTTAAGTTTTTTCTCTCTGTGATGCAAATCAGAATAATGAAGATAGCCAAGTAAGAGAGTTGAGAGAATAGTAGACAATCCACGAAGCCTTTTTTGTCTTTCTTGGTATCATTTTCGTGGTCCCTTAAGGGAAGAAATGTAGTGTATGGTGGCAGATACCTGTTAAAACAAAAAAAAACAAAAAATTATCACCAAAACTCTCAACACCAATTGACTTTATATATATTCTGTATACTGTATAGTCGTCAACAAGTGACATATATTGGATAGCTTTCTTGAGTACAAAATATAATCAAGAAAGCGTGCATTTGAATATTGGATCTCATAAAGCTGCAGAATCAAATATTTTTCCCCTTCAAAAATTATTCATAAAATTCCATTTGTTCCCACGTTCAATTTTAATACTGCTATAAAGTTGCAATGATTTCAACTATCATACGGATTCCAATTCCACTTAAGTGGGAAGGAAAGAATTTGTGCAAAGGTGGAGAAAACTCAAAAGAACAAATTATTTATGTCAGTAATAACACTAGTCCAACTGAAAGGACAAAGAACATCAGAATGTTCGTTCCCGCAGACAAGCTCTATTCAATATTCATTATGGAGGAACGGTGAGCTTTAATTTTTGTAATTTTAAATTAAAATTTTATAAAGTTTATATCAATAAAATTCAAAATTTAATATCTGCACCGAGATTAATATTGAGCCTGATATTTGAGCTATCATAATGTAAAACATTGTAAAAGAAAAACCAATCTACCCTTTTTCTTGTGTTCTTTTAAAGTTTCGTTTAGTTGTTAGTAAAAAAACAAAAAATTTAAAAATAGAATAGAAGTGTTATTAAAATTATATTTAATATGACATCGAAAAAAATAATTTTTTTTTATTTTTTTATATTTAATATGTCTTAAATAATACAACAATAAAATAAAAAATTGAAATTTTAAAAAATAAATATTAAAATAATATTTTTTGACTTAAAAATGATATAAATAAAAAATAAAATAAATAAATAATAATATAAAAATATTAATAATATTAAAAAATAATTTAGACATTATTTATTTTATTTTATTTATTAATAATAAACAAAATACAAATGGATAAATAATGAAAAAGGCATTTTAATATATATTTTTAACTCTATTTTATTTTCTTCATTTTTTTTATCACTTTTTAAAGTTAGTCAACTTTTTATATATAAGATAATTCATATTTTTTGGAATTTAAAACTTTGTCAATCAAACATAATATTTGATGGAATAGAATTTAAATTTATATTCTATCGATAAGAAAGATGAGACAAACTTAATTTAATAAGAGTATATGAAAAGATGTAATACAGAATTATGTATTAAATATAAATTTATTAAATAATAATGATAGATTAAATAATTATTAAAAACTTTAATTTAGATGCGCAAGAATTAGCACCCATAATTGATGAATTATGTGTCATGAACACACGATCTGTTGTTACCTTTGATGCCCTTGTTGATTTTAGCCATGAATAGATAAATTGGATATACGTAAGCATTTCTCTGTACTTAAGTGAGCAAGAGAGAGAGAGAGTAACTTACATCATGACAACGAAGAGCACCAATATGGCTGAAGAGATGGTGGAAAGATCAAAAACATATTCACCAGAATGTCTGGCATTTGAAATTTGGAACAAAGAAGCAACCAATTTCTGATAGTTATGTAGACCCTCCATATTTTCCGAGTTCCACTCCATGGAGCAGAACAAGAAAAACTGTATCAGATTAAAACCCATAACAGTGGCAACCAGGAGCCAGCAATGAAGAATAGAGAACATATGCTCGTAACCAATCTCCTTGTAATTTCTCAACATGTAAGAGAACTCTTCTCTTTTGGTTACTTTCTCAAGAACCCAAATCACAAGCCTCAGGCATGGTGGGTACAAGGTGTTGCCAAGAAAAATATATGGCAAGATAAGCAAGAGGAGACCTGAATTCTTCTTGAACACCATCATGTTCTCGTTAGTGGGGACAAAGCCACAACTTGCAAAAGTGGAAACTATGGTAAAGAAAGAAAATGTTTGTATGTTGATCCCTTTGTTTTTTAGTACTTCTCTTGCACTCGGTATGATGCTTATGTACGAAGAGACCAAACCAGAACCAACGAAGTTAAGTGCCATTAGGTAACCCAAAACGACAAACCCGAGGTACCTAATAGAGTTTTTCTTCAATGTATCGATCTTGACATTTTGAGGATTATTATCACTCTGTTTCTCCAGGTTTCCTGACTGAGGAAGAGAAACTAAACCAAGCTCGATTTGATTGGCATTTGGAGGCTCCTGTTTGAGTTCAGGAGTGCTTTCTCTGTTTTTGAGACTGTGTTTTTGGCTGACCTTGAACCAAGAAAACAGAAGATCAAGCATGGAAGTAAAAACCTCCCCGCCTACTAACATAAGGATGGTCATTAGAATCAGTTGGGAATTGGAGAAAACCTCCATTTCTACTGCTGTCATGCTGGAAACCGTGGATGTAGAAACGGAGGTGAAAAACAGATCAAAATTGTTGGGCCTAATAGGGGTTCTTGGCTTTAAGATCTTCAGACCCAGGAAACCAAACAGAGACATGGCTATGAAATAGCAAAGCTGGAAATAAAAGGGCTTAGCATGGAAGGCTAGAACACGATACAAGGACAGAGTGACAGCACCTTGAGACGATCGATTATGGAAGTTTTTGAGTGAAAAGCAACAAAGATGCTGCTTTAGCTTCTTACAAAAATAGGCAAAGTTCTTCATCTTTGTAAGTTAAAGGATTGCCTGGTTCTACGTCAAGTGGGAAGGGGTTTATAAAGCCTTAGCAAGTGCTGTGCGAGGCAGTAAGTGGTGGTACCCTCTGCATGTGGGCTCTCCAATTCGCTGTAATGGGTAATGCAATAGCAAAAATTGTTAAATAGAAACAATAGAATGTGGAGGGAAATGTTAAGGTAAGGATCGTTATCATATAAGATAGCAATATCCACAGTACAAGCACAAGATGGTGCATGTTAGGATCGTGTTTTTTCTAATGGTTATTACTAAACTAAACTTTTGGTACAGATGTTAATTTGAATCAAGTTCTATAGTATTTGGTTAGGCAGTATGTGCCTAACAATTTTTTAATAAAAGTAAATTATTAGTATTTTATAATATTTTTAAATTTGAAATAAGAATATTTATAATTAATTTATTTTTGAAATTTACAATTTTTATTATAAATTAACATGGAATTAAAACTCTTCCATCCTTAGGAAGAACTCCCAAAAAAAATATTAAATGACTAACCCATTAAGACAACTCTTAAGATCAAGTTTATAGAATAAACTTGTAACCCTTAAAAAACTAGACTACGTTAACATTTTCACGACACATATATTAATAAGGCTTTCTTGGTTCTGCTTTAAAAAGTTTGAACCCACTGGAGTAAAGCTAGGTTGAGACAATTTACTTTCTTATTTTTATACTAGTGGTTGTCCTTAGGAATTTATGTATATACCTGCAATTGTCCTCGCATAAAATAGTTTATAAGGTTTCAGACTCTCTTGGTTGTACTCGGTGTAAAACCCTACTTGGAGTATCAATAATCTTGTAGTATAATTTAATCTTGTAATATAATGTTTCATAATCATAAAAGCTGTGATTAAAAAAAAAAGGAACAAAAAGAAGGAATGTTCGTGTGATTTAAGAAAGAGTTGGTATTTGGTACATCGACGGTGGACAATTTTTTATCCACCAGCGATGTTCAGATCATGACACGTGGTAAAAATAATTTTAAAAACTACTATTCTTGTCACGTGTTACAATTTAAACATTGCTGATGGACAAAAAATTATCTACCGTTGGTGGACCAAATATTTTTTCTTTAAGAAATACCTCAAAGTTATAAGATCCACTTAATATAACTTCTCTATTTTTCCTCTCTTTTTTTTGGTTATGTATTTCATATGACTGAGACCAAGTAGTGGTAAAACAGGTTAAAGACCGTAAATTGGAACATATGGTGCAGGCTTAAATTTTAACATTTTCAACCCATTTAAATATGGGATTTTTATCCTTGAGGTTGGCGCCGATTGATATTTTTCTTTTTAGATTAAATTAATTTTTCTTTTTTTGATTAATATCTTGATTACTCGATTTTTCACTCTATTTTGAAAATATATGTAAACTTACTTTAAAAGTAAAAGATAAATATTAATTACAACTTAATTTAAATATTTTAAATATATTTAATGAAAGAGTAAAATATAATAAATAAATAAATAAAATATCACTTTTTCAAAAAAAAAAATTCTTCTTCTTTTGAATTTTCAACCAAGTTTAAGCCAAAAAATTTAGTATTTTGATAATTCGAACTGTTTTAAAATTATTTTAAAAAATGATAATTGTTATTAAAGAATGAATTAGAAAAAAAAATTGGAGTGTTATTTTATTTTCTATTTATCTTTCATAAAATATATTTGAGACATTTGAATTAAGTTATAACATATTTTTTATTTTTAAAAAATTGTTTATATATTTTTTATAATAGAAAGAAGGCCAGGGTAGTATAATAAATACATTACTTAAGAGAGAGAAAAGTGTTTTATTCTATATTTTTAGTTTTTTTAAAAAAATTGTATATTTTAAAATAAAATAAAGGACCATGTAATGAGGACATCAATAAAAAAAAAAACAAAAGTAATTTAGTCTTATATTTTTTGGGTCTTGTTAGTTTTTATTCTGTCAAAACAGTTTAACGACAACACAATTAAGTTTAATATATATTGAAGCCTAAACTGTGTTCTTGTTGCCCAGCTGTTCAACCATTGACTCGGATGGTTTCGTTCCAAGTTTAACCTGTTAAATTCTATAAATATTCAGACACATAAAATGATCCCTATGGTACAGTAAAAATGTTCTCCATAAAAAAACATGTTCATATATTCTTACTAAACCTACGAGAAACATCGTCATGCATTTGTGGTACGTAGATAACATTTTAGTAAACCCTAAAAAAAAATATATTTTTCCATTAAAAAAATTAAATAAGTTTATACCTAAAATATCATAGCTATTAACATGTATTTATAATATTGTTGTATGCATATATGATACTTATTGTAGCTAAGAAATATTTGAAAAGCTGCCTTCCTCTAATCATTTTGGTGTCTCTGGATACCTTATTCAAATATATACGTAAATTTTGAATTTGCATGTAGATCTCATCAAGTCGGTCAGCTTTTTAAACGGTTTCGATACATAAAATTCAAGTTTGGACTGGCGAGTCCACGGAATAAATAAAGTAATCTACAAGTTCATAATATTTATAAATTTTTAAAATAAAAAACTATATATATATATATATATATATATATATATATATATATATATATATATATATATATATATATATGTCATTTGTCTCCTCATGATAAAGTATTTATAAATCCCTTACAAGTGTTTATTGGCTTGGAGGTCTGCCTTACCCTAGACATAGGCGCCCTCCTTTTGACTTAAATTTTTATGAACAAGAAAAAAAAACATGAATAAAAAAATTGAGAGTGCAAATTGTTTTTAATTTTTATTTTACCAGAATATCCTAATGCATGATAGTTGTACAAAGAAAATAAAGAAAATGCTGACTATTTAAACTGTAATGGAAATAGTTGACAAAACAGAAAGAAATAACTGGTGGTTCTATAAAAAGTGGATTGAGGGTAAACTAAGCTGGTGATGAAGAAATTGAGTAGGGAAATAAAGATGGATAGCAAAGAATGTTTTTCTTTTAAATAGTCGTAAGACCAAGTCGCAAGGAGAGTCCAAACAAATACTATATTAGTATAGATGCACATGTGGAAGATTTGTGGCCTCCCTCTTATCATATTTATAACACATTTTGAAAACGCCATTGCATCTTTTCTTAAATTTAGAAACATATTCTGGATATTATAGCTTCTTCCAAACAACTTAACAAGGTCTTTTGCAGAAACAATGAAAGCACTAAATGGTAATGCGTCACTACCAAAAGACACTGAATGATCAGATCCTTTATTAGAGGAAAGGAATAAACTCCACAACAAACTTTACACAACGAATCAATACCCTCTGACCCATGCACCTCACTTCCTATTAATAGCTTCTGTTATTTTATCAAGCATATACTCACTAACACTCTTAACCAATTCCCTCAACTGAGAATTAATTTTCCACGTTTCATAATGATTTACATCAAATAATGCTTTGTCCAACTTGTTTTCGGAATCACTGATTTTCCCTTATCTAGCAACTTCTACTCGTCCAACTGCTATTCGGCCATGTTACTATTAGCACTTACAATATTAATGGAGATCCCAAATTTTATTATGATAAATGTGTATTTATGATTTTTTTTAATTAGAATAAAATTTCTATAGATTCATGGAATCGCATCTTTGAGATCTTCATTAGTGCTGCAACTAGACCCATAACTATCCACTTGCTATGTTATATTCAAAACAATTTTTCAACATTTACCAATAAAGACAAATTAAAACGCTAAAAAAATTTCAAATTTATCATGAAGGAAGACAAATAAAAAAATTGTCCTGAAATCTCTCATGGAAGATGAATATAAAAAAGATATTCATTTGAACAAAAAAGAGAAAAAGCCAAATAATAATAATGAGAAAAGGGAGGGCCCAACGCCTATAACTATATGGCAGCCACAGAAGGTTGAGCTGGTTTGCGAAAAGAGGTGCCAATTTTGGTGAGAGAATGATAGAGCCGCAATATTAGCAAAAAAAATACTTATAATCCTTTCATTATTTCTTTGATCCAACATTAGAAAGTGATATGACTGAATTTTGTCACTCTAAAATGTAACCCAGATCAATGAAATTCAATCGAACTTCATAAAATTTAAGACTTATTCCGAACACAAAATTAATTAAATAAAAGAAATTGGTTGAATGCATTAACAAACTTTCAATTGAGTTAATATCCATAAATTTATGTATGATGTAGTCAAACAAGAATGTTGTAATACCTTAAATGACTTATTAATAGATAAGAGTGATCTTTTGTATACATATAAAAGTGTCACTTACTTAAATGAGAATATTTGTATTTATTTAAGTTGAATAGTTCATAATATTACGTTAGAAAGATATATAAATGATTATTTATAAAAAGTCATATATAGTTTTATGGTACCTCTTTATTTTAAGAGACATAACTGCTACATTAAGTTTAACAAACACATTTGTTAAATAGAACTCAACAGACATATCTGTTAAACAGGGGCTAATCATTCTCTATAAATGCCTTTTGCTATTCTTAATCAACAACCAATAATAGAGTCCTAAGAGGTTTTGTTTGTATCTTGAAAAGAATTTGTTTAGTTTTTTCTAAGAGTATGTACTGGCAATATCTCTTTGGAAGAGGATTCTTGGTTCAATTTAAATTTATGTTTGATATCGTAATTTTTTTTTGGGGGGTAAGAAGGAAGAAGAGAGAACATTGGATAGAATTTAGAGAAAAATAAAGAAAATGAGCAAAAGTTGAAGGAAGAAAAGCAAAAGCTCTACCAATTTTATTGCCGCGACACCAGAAAAACATATTCAAAATCTAGAAATTTGAGACTCTAGCGTTGCGATGCTAGAGCCTTGCCATTACAATATTAGTGTGATAAATTTTAAAAATACAAATTTAAGTGAAATTAAATAGCTTTTTACAACTTTAAAAGAACTCTTTGAACTACTATTTGAGTATCTTTTGGTGGTAGATCAAAGAGGGAAACATCTTTAACTTAGAGAAGGAGAGTTAGCAACCCAATTTGTCTATCAAAGCTTCAATTTTATTTCTTAACAAGAATAGTGTACTCTTACACTAATAAAGATTTTTGTGAACAAGTTTTTTTACAAATAATTTTATTATAATATCTAATATATTCTCTCACACAAAGCCTACGCTATATCATGTGTGGATTTTTTTTATTTTTTTATAATTGATTATAGAGAATATGATATCATATCAAGATATATTTCAACTTTAAACTCTTAAGTGAGAACCTATAAATAATGTTGTTATAATATTTAATAATAACCTCCGTAGATTGAAGCTGCTCTTACACCAGTACTTACAATCCAGTTAATAAGGCCAATACTGACAGGTAAGAGTGAAAAGAAATAAGGAAAATTAACTTCATTCTTGAGCAATAAAATTGTTATTTTTGGACAGTGTCCCTGCTAATTTTCAGTACAATTCCATATTTATTCAGCCACTATGGACTACATATGTACTGACCAATATAGCTACACTTGCTTCAATAGGCATTAGTATGACATTGAGTGCACATTCTGAAGTTGCATTCTGCAAAAGAAGGGTTACATAGCCGTATGTAGTTGGCTTTTCATCTAAAGCTTAATTAAGTACTTAACCTACAATATGAGAGAGAGGGAGCTTTTCTATTAGTTTCAAGACTACTCCATCTTTCTGTGCTTAATAGTTTGTGAATTTGTGACATCAGCAAGTTCAAAATTCAAGCATAAATAAAATGAAGTAAAAGTTTTTGTTCACGTTTAAGTGAATGTTCAGAGACAGAAAATATTACAAATTTTAGTTTTTTTTTTCTAAAGCCCTTAATGATTACCAGCCAAGTGTCCAAGACAAGTACATGGCTATTTTGTGAATTGTCAATGACTCCATACTTTATAGATTATTGCACGTTATTTTTAGTCAAATATAGCATTCAACAATGAAGTTTCAAGGAAGTGGCGTAGAAACAATTTAGTAAACCTTTCATTAGACAAAACGGAATCCTTGTCAGACAAAAGTTTCACTTCTCACGGCAATTCCAATCTCACCTATTAGAATATAGAACAGACACTAGAGGTCTTTGGCTTCTTGCTACCTTAGCCTTAAAATTTCTTCCATCCTTCCCCACCACAAGGAAAAAAGGAAAAGTTACCCCAGAAGCAAACTCACTGTGAGCACTAAAAGAGGCTCGCATTATTAAATACAGAAAGAGAGATTTCAGAGTAAATTCATGGAACCAACAAAGTGAAGCATCGAGAACCCTTAGACACGCCTTGTTAGACCATAATTCCACTTCATAGCTGATTTCTCTCCCATATTACAGATTACTTCTCTGACTTATGAGTTGAACTTACATTGCTCTTATCAATATTTACTAGCTTTTCTATACAGAGAAATCTGATTAGTAAAAATTATACTCACAATTTAGATTCTTGTCTTAATTTGAAATTACAAGAAATGAACTAATATAATTTACTATAAATTTTATTATAAATAAGTGGCTTTTTTATTTTTTTTAGTTACAAAGGATGCCTCAAGCTATTCGGAATAGAGAATGAGGAAAGGAGGAGGGGTTAGAGATCAATATCTTAATAACAACTTAAATTAGTTTTAAAGACTAAGGTTATTATCATGTGAGTTATCAGAATCATTAACTGAGTTATCCAAACAAGGTGCATACAATTTGAAAAAAAAATTAAAAAAAAAAATTGGTCTTCCCAATGGCATCTTTATGCATGTTTTTTTATTTTTTGGATAGGAATTTACGTGGACTACCCACAATTCAAACAAAGCCCATTATGCAGCAAAGTAATTTATGCAGACTACCCAGAATTCAAACAAAGCTCATTTTGCAGTAAAATCATATCCCTCTCCAGGGATGCATGTTGGCAGATAATGAAAAAAAAAAAGGCGGAAAAAGTAAAAGTTGCTTTAATACATATTCTTTTACTCGTAATAAAAGAAAAGTAAATAAAATTTGACAACCACGCAAGAAATCTACCCCAATCGACTAAAGTGAATGAATTACTACACACTGCTTTTAGTCAAATCAATTCTAGTTAGGTATCCCTCCCCACAAAGAGAAGCATCAAGAACCCACAGTTCATCTTCGGTCATACTGAATTTTTCTTCCTTCGTTGCTGCTCAATATCTTCTGTTTACATATATTGAAAATCATGGCAGAGTTAGTGGGTGGAGCATTTCTGTCGGCTACCCTTCAGGTGGCTTTTGAGAGATTGACTTCTCGTGACGTCACAGACTATTTCCGTGGGAAAAAAAATCAAGGATGGGTTGCTGAAAAAACTGCAATTCACCCTTATTTCTATCAACCAAGTGCTGGAAGACGCAGAAGAAATGCAGTACAGAAACCAGAACGTGAAGCAGTGGCTTGATGAGATTAAAGATGCTGTCTTTAAGGCAGAGGACCTGTTAGATGAGATTGCTACGGATGCATCACGACAAAAGCTAAAGGCTGAGCTTCATCCCACCACAAGTAAGGTACGGAACTTCTTAACTACCTTTGTTAATCCATTTGACAAAGAAATTGAATCGAGGATCCAGGTATTGCTCGACCACCTAGATTTCCTAGAAAAAAAAAGGGTATACTGGGATTGAAGCAGGGCTCTTGTTCTGGCAGTGAAGGAGGAGTGGGGAGGAAACTGTCCAAAAGATTGCGGACAACATCTTTAGTAGAGGAATCTAAGATTTATGGTAGAAATGATGATAAAGAGGAAATTATTCGGCTTTTACTTTCCCATGACATGAGTGACAACCGGCTACCTGAGAATGTGATTAGCATTACGGGTATGGGTGGGATGGGTAAGACCACCCTGGCACAGCTTGTATACAATGACAAAAGGGTGATGGATCAATTTCATCTCCACGCATGGGTGTGTATTTCTGAAGAATTCAACGTTGTTCAACTTACAAAAACGATTCTTCAAGCATTTCATTGTTCCACAAAAGATTCTGATGACTTCAATCAATATCAACTTCAACTAAAGGAAAAATTAACAGGGAAGAAATTTTTCCTTGTTCTAGACGATGTCTGGAACGAGAATCATACAAGTTGGGATGTCTTCCAATCTCCCCTCAACTATGGAGCTTCAGGAAGTAAGATCCTTGCAACGACCCGCAATAAAAAGGTAGCCTCTGTTATGCACTCCACCCATATACATCATTTGAAGCCGTTAGAAGATGAATATTGTTGGAATTTATTTGCAAAGCATGCATTTAATGACCAACAAAGTGGTATAGATCCAAATCTAATATCAGTTGGTAAAAAAATTGTTAAGAAGTGTGGAGGATTGCCTCTGGCTATTAAAACATTGGGAAGTTTGTTGTACACAGAACTATCTATCCAGAAATGGGTTAACGTATTGGAAAGTGAAATATGGCATTTATCAGAGAATGATAGCAATATAATCCCAGCTTTGCGATTGAGCTATCATTATCTACCCTCGAATCTTAAACGTTGCTTTGCTTATTGTTCCATCTTCCCTAAAAATTATGACATTAAAAAGAATTTCTTAATCAGGCTGTGGATGGCAGAAGGTTTACTACATTTTTGTCAGAAAGATCAGAGTATCGAAGAGATAGGCAATGAATATTTCAATGATTTAGAGTCAAGGTCATTTTTTGAACCAGTAAGACAGAGTGGCTGCTACTTCATTATGCATGACCTTTTGAATGATTTAGCAAAATCTGTGATGGGAGAGTTTTGTCGATGTCTAGAGAGTGATATGGATATTCCTACAAAGGCTCGTTACATGTCATACTTGGCCAAAGGTTATAGAACGGACAAAACTTGTAAGTCTATTTCCAAGTGCAACCAATTACGCAGCTTCGTGCCGCTCAATCAACCCAACTCTGATTGTGTTTCTTCCTATTTGAATTCTGAGATGGAGCCTGATTTGTTGTCAAGACTTGCTTGTTGTAAACATATGAGGGTGTTATCCTTGCAATCATTTGTGAATGTCAAAAAGCTGGCAAACATTTGCAATTTACAACATTTACGATATTTAGACCTTTCTCACACTCAAATTAAAGAGTTGCCAGATTCAATATGTTCGATGATTAATTTGCAGACATTGAAATTAAAAGGATGTCACTGCTTGGTTAAGTTGCCGTCAAATTTTTACAAACTCATCAACTTGCGTCATCTTGACTTGAAGGATGCTGGCATACAGAAAATGCCCAAATATGTGGGAAAGTTAGAAAATGTTCAAAAAATGACTCAATTTGTCGTGGGAAAACATAGAGGATCTGATATGAGGGAATTGGGAAAACTAAACCATTTAAAGGATTCACTAATTATTTCGTGTCTGGAGAATATAATTGATCCTACAAACGCCAGAGAGGCCAACATGAAAGATAAGTATTTAGATAACTTATGGCTGCATTGGGATCGTATTCAAGACCGTCAAGTGTCACAATCACAACGCCAAGAGCGTGTGTTGGAGGCTCTCCAACCGCATAGTAACCTGAAAGAGCTGACTGTTAGAGGCTATGCCGGTACAAGATTTTCAAATTGGTTTGATGGTCCTTATTTGCCCAATTTAATATCTTTACATATGTGGAAATGTAAATCCTGTATCAATTTGCCTCCGCTTGGGCAGCTACCTTTCCTCGAGGAACTTCACGTTGATGGATTTGATGGAATAAAGGTGATTGGTCAAGAATTTTACGGAAATGGCTCGTCAAGTGCTCCATTTAGGTCTCTTTTGTATTTACACTTAACATATATGGAACAATGGGAAGAATGGAATATATGTTATGACGGTGAAAGTTTCCCACGTCTTCGAAGGCTTCATATATGGGATTGTCCCAAGTTGACAAAGTCCCTACCTCAACACCTTCCTTCTTTAAAAGAGTTAAGCATTGATGGCTGTGAAAATCTTGAGACTTCACTTCCCAAGGCCTTTGCCATGGAAGTGCTATGGTTAAGTATGTGTAAGAAGATTTCGCTAAAAGACATGCCAGCCTACAGCTTGACAAATGAGGGTAGTTCCAGAAGTGGTGTGGACGAGTCCTCTCTCCTTCCTCCTCTTTGTTACCTGACGATAATAGACTGTCCAGAAATGGAATCACTTCCCCTAGTAGGTTTGCTTTCAAGCCTACGCAAACTTTCAATTCACGGTTGCCCCAAAGTCATTGCTTCTCGCAAGGATTGGGGTTTACACGAGCTCCTCTCTTTGGAAGACTTCGTAGTTGGTGATGATTTTGAAAGTGTGGAGTCCTTTCCCGAGGAGGGATTGCTGCCAGCCAATATTCGGTCTCTTGTATTTGATAATTGCCCAAATTTAAAAACAATAAACTACAGGGGTCTTCTCCACCTCCAATCTCTTAAATCCTTAAGTATTTTGGACTGCCCTGCTCTGAGTTTCGAAGGCTTGCCAGAGGAAGGTTTACCCAAATCCCTTTCTTATTTAGAAATTCAAGGCAATTGTCTATTGTTGCAATAGTCGTACCAAAGGAACGGAGGACAAGATTGGCCTAAAATTTCTCACATCCAAGTTCCTGGCACTTTTATGTAATAACAATACTCTTCAACAACGAAGACAATAGTTCTTGCGGCTTTAAAGGTACTTCCTCTACATTGCACCATCATATGTATACGCACTGACTGTTAATTCTCCTTGGTGCTAATTGGGCTCGTAATGGAATGCGTTACTCTCTGCCTCCATATCAGACAAATAATGAAATGGATTGTCTAATTACTTACTTAGAACATGTGTCACTTAATGTTCACCTGGTGCAGAAGGTCACCTCCTTTATAATTTCCATGCAGATTCATCTGAAACGGATAGAATGACGAAGGGCATTATGGATACTGGGTATTGTGGCTGTAAAGATACTTTATCTACTTCACACCCACATATATATATGTGTGGTAATTCTCTGTGCTTTATCTCCCATCATTTCCCCATTTTTCCAATCAAGAATGAATTAGAACTGTAAACTGAAAGCTATCAAGAAGTGATTTGGTGAGGAAGCACTCTCCTTTCAGGTTCGCTAGCTGGAATTTCTTCTCAGCTGATTACATTTGAACTTTGTTTGACATGCAGAAAAACATATCCAAGGCACCATTCATCCACTCAAATGCCTTGATGCTGATTGGGCAATACCACAAGGATTGTATGACTAATTTACCATGTGCCATTGTAATCTATTCTATATTTGTTCTCTATTTCTTTCTTCTGTCTTAATTTGTTATCTGACTTACCTTTTTGAGCTAAGGAACATGTATGAGGTTTTTGATATTCCAACAATTTGTACAATCGGCCTATTTGTTTTTTTGTGAAAGGAAGTGAACCTGAGGATAACTGCCGTTGTTGGTCAAATACAATAGCCTAAAATGCACATCCATCTCCATATTTTTTTTTTCTGATTTGGTGGCTTCTTGTAGATTTTTCAGCAAGTTTCTCATGTGTGTTTGGATCGTTTACAATAATCACACTATGGTCATTTATTGTCTTTCTTGAATGTCTCATTTCTTGTAACTAGAGCAGAATTTTCTACCTCAAGGTGTTTGCTTAACATGACACTTTGTCGAGCTTCTTCTCGATGAATTTCAGAAAATGCTTCCCTAATGGTAGGTAGAGGAGTTTTTTTCAGAATACGATCACATGCCTCATCTAACTCCTTGTTCAAACATGCTAAAAACATAACATCCAGTCACTTTCTTGACGTTTCAAAAAACGGATATTGCCGTTAGAACATTTCCAATTATTATCATAGCATAAATCCAGCTCTTGCCAAAGCGTCATCAATTCATTATAGTAGGATGCTACACTTCTGTTTTTTTGCTTTGCATGCCATAACTTTGATTTCAACTCAAATATCCGTGAATAGAGTATGTTCCTTTGACAACCTCCCAAACATCTTTAGCAGTAAGTAAGAACATAAATAGTTTCTCAATTGCTGACTCCATTGCATTTATTAACCAGACAATAATTAGAGAATTTTCAGATTTTCACATTTTTCATTGTTGATCACCTTCTGCTGGCTTGGAGATTTCTCCAATAAGTATTAATTTTACAATTTGAGTCCACTCCACATAATTCCTTCCATTGAGTCTCTGGATGTTCACTTGGAGTGAGTCTGAGGATGTCTCTAGACTAATTCCCCTTTAGTTTATTGGTATCACACTATCCCAAGCTCTTCCTAGGATCTGAATGTCTATAGCGCCTTACACAGTGGGCAATGCAATTCTTTCTCCAGTTGTTGGTGATTTTCGGTTGGTTCCTCCATGGGTTAATGAATCTTGGCTGATCGTTCCTGTCAATGCTGTCTTCCATGCAGCTCTGTTTGCCATCGTTAAAGGAAGATGGAGCTCACGTTAGAAGTAGGCTGCATCCAAAACCAGGGGAAGACGAAACTAGTGTTTGCTGGTCTTCAGGAGGCTAAAGCAGCAGTTGGGTATGTGCCAAGAATTTTGGCACTTTCTAGTGTGGTTAGGAAGGTTTTCAGTATTTCCTGGGTGATGGAAAAGTTGCTGAGCAACGGGATAGAAGAGAAAAACCACTCAACCTATAGTGGCTGAAGGAATGCGGAGGGCTGTCGGCGGTGGGGAATGGCCGCATACACTTGTCTGTGGTGGTCCTTTTTGTCGGCTTGGGCAATAGTTTCTTGTCAAAGGCTTTACAGCTTCTGCAACGATGCTTACATTGAAGCCTTTGGATGGGTTCTATTCTTGCTTTGATATCATGTGAGCTGGAGCCAGGAAAAGAGAGATAGTGTGTGATGAATTCTTACTCTCTTATATTTATTCAGTTTCTCTTGGTACTTATACAAGGTTCTGCTCCTATAATCAAGGAGCATATTTCTGTGTAAAGAAGACTACAGTGGTAGTCAATCAAACAAACAAGAGTGGGAGAAAAAAGGATAATAATGCCTCAATTTTCCTACATTTTTTATTTCAAATTCTTGGGCCAATTCTACCTTCAACCTCTCCCTTTCAACCATATCATTTTCAATTACTATAATAACATCTACATACACTAAAAAAGTTATAAAGTCCCCCCTAGGTGAATGTTTTATAAAAAGGGTATGACCCCCTCTACTTTGTACATATTTCATCTTCTTCATTGCCTTTGTGAAACACTCATACCATGCTCTAGGATACTGTTTTAACCTATAAAGAGTCTTTTTAAGTTTGCATACTTTATTATCACCAAAGTTCTTGTTGAACCCTGATGGTGGCTCCATGCACACTACTTATAAATCTCCATGTAAGAAGGCACTTTTATATCAAATTGTTGTGAAGTCTATTGAAAATGTACTGCAATAGCTAATAATACTCAAACAGTGTTCATCTTTGCCATAGGAGCAAAAGTTTCTCCATAATCTATCCCAAATTTTTTAGTATACCCTTTGCCAACAATTTTGCCTTATATCGTTTTAAACTTTCATTTGCCTTGTACTTCCCACTAAACACCCATATACGCTCTATTGGAACAACTCTTGGAGGCTTAACTAATGGTATATCTTAGGCTCTTTCTTGTGTTGATTATATGTGCCAAATAACAGTCCATTTATTAATAATTAATAAATAATATAATCTTTTATTCGTTACCATTGCGTGGCGATGGTAGAATCCTCAAAGAATCGAAACTCAGCTTGAGATTTGGGAGACAATATCCTCTTATGGTAGCAAGAAGAGCATAATGTCCACTAAGTTAGTCCGTCCACAATATCAAATCAAAGTCACTATTCTGAAAATTCAAGAAGTTAGCTTCCAACTCTTGATCTCTAACCAACATTTACTAGACATCTTTTACCTCTATACCCATATCCTCTCTTGCAAAAGACTGGAAATAAAAGTGAGACTTGATGGACTATGTGTTTGCTGCCCAATTCTTCCCAACTTTGGCCGCCTATAGATGATAAACACCTTTGTGCTGAGCCATTTGTTTACTAAAGTTGATGCTAAATTAAAGGTGTATGTAATGCAAACCTTCTGCCTCATACACTTCTTCAATGGCTACATTAGTCATTGGCTTGTCATTCTTATTGTCTAGAACTACAACATCAGTTAGATTAAATAATGCATTTAAACTCTTCTAAATTTATAAACTTATGACTTAAACTATAAGTAAATTTAAAAGTGACTGAGGAATTTTTATAATGTCATGAGTATGAATTTACAAAAAAATATTTGTTGCTAAAATTATGAGTGTAGGATATAGATATTTTGTCCTAAAGCCTTGTATTATCATACCACTTGCTAAATTTTTGTCTTAATGCCATGTCACCTAATTTTAATTACACCATTATTTTATCACTTTAATTTTATTTTTATTTTTATTTTTCTTCTTAGGTTTGGGCTTATTCTTGCCCATTTTTTTTTATTTTGGTTAAAATTCTACCTTTCATAATGGGCTTGGTCACATTTTCATTATTTTTGGACTACCGGTCCAATTTCTATATCCTAGTCCAAGTCTATGTTTTATTTCTTCATTGGGCTATCCTATTGGCTTGCTAAAAATTTATATGAAGTAGAAAAACTCTATATGAAGTGTCCATAGGTGAAAGCCCAATTTATGTGTGGAGATACTAAATTTAGTAACTTTAATTCTTAAATTAGGAAAAATTACCCTAATGCAATCTTCTTGAAATTTTAATACCTCTATTTACTTCACAAAAATTTATCTTTCTTACCTAAGAATTTCACCTTTCTTTAGTATATTTATTTCTAATTTTTTCTCTTAGGTTTTCTCTCTTTACCTATTTCATTAATGTTAGAACATTTCTATGCATACACGTAAGGTGAAGAATTTTTAAGAATTATATTTTCTTAGATATTTAAAAATTGTTTAATAAATTTTATTTTCTTACGGGATGTTACATATATAACATCTTGACTGCTCAAAACCCTAAAAATTACGTGTGTACGGATACGAAGCACAGCCATGTTTCGGGCTGAAAATCTGGGAAATTCTCCACTTTTCGCACAGAGCACGTCCTGACCGTGCTTCATGCACATCAAGCATGGGCTGACCGTGTTTGGATTTGTCAAGCTTAGAATTTGTCAATTTCTTCAGGGTTGCCTCATTGCTTCCTCCTCAGCATGTTTCAAGTCTATATGGCTCCTCTCATGAGTGTTTTCGCTTGCTTCTTGGCCTTTTTTGCTCTCCTACAAACATAAAATAAATCAAAGCATACAGAGCAAAACATAACAAAAAACAGGGGAATACTCATAAGTTTATTTTAAATTAGGGGATAAAATATAATCATTAAACACTCAAATTTTTCATTTATCAACAACCAAAAAAGAGACCCGAATTGAAAAAGAATATGAAAAAAAAACATGAATATATTGACAGAATAAGCACGTTGTAAGAATGAAAAAAACAGCAGAAGCAAAAATGAAATAGAATTTGACTTTATAAAACAAGCAGTTAATGGAAGCAGGGGTGAAAATGAGAAGAGCAAATCGAAGCTTACCTCTGATGAATGATAGAGTTAGGTCGACGGTGGGAGAGTGAGGGAGGAGGAATAATTAGAATTCGACGGTGAAGCCGAGTTGAAAAGGAGAAAGAGCGAAATCAAAACTTACCTTGACTGAAGGACTGAGTGAGGTTGACGGTGGGAGAAGCTGCGGCGAGGGAGGAGGACTGATGTGCCTGGGATGAGTTGCGGCGAGGGTGAGGAATGATGAATGAAGTCGAGGGTGAGAAAAAAAATTTCTATCATATCCGGTTGGTTGTAATCCACCCTATACCTTGGGTTACAATTTTTAATTGAGAAACAGGATGGGATAATAAGAAGGATGATTTTATCCTATCCTATTAACACATCAAACACAAAATAAGAGTAAGATACTATCCTATCTTATTTATTAGGTGCACCAAACAAGTCATTATACTCCAGCTTGAGGGAGAGTGTTAGAATTAATGTAATTACAATATGTGTGATTAGAGAGTGTCAGTTATATCCCTTGATTTAAGGGATTATAGTAATCATCTTATCTCTTAATTTAAGGGATCATAATATCCCTTGTTTTAGGGGATCGTAATCATGTTTTGAAATTATTTGTATTCTTGTTTATAAATATCAAGGACTAATGTAGGGATTTTTTTATGAACTACATTTTATAATTATGTTTTTCTCTTCTTTTTTTACTTAACAAGGGTAAATTGACATTGCATAACACTAATTATCTTTTTGTTAAAAAAGGGCGGCTTTGTGCACTAGGCTTCCACCTGTTGGGGTTTAGGGAGGGTAGATGTACACAATCTTACTTTTGCAAGCGGAGAGACTATTTTCAGGACTTAAACCTGTGACCTCCAGGTCACAAGGTAGCAACTTTACCGTTGCGCCAAGACTCACCTTCACTAATTATCTTTTTGTTAAAAAGAATAAATTTCCTATAACCATTTCTCTATGTAGTGCTTACAGATGTGGATGGAAATAGCCCTATGGTGCATTTAAAGGTGATTTCAACGTCTGAGTATTCTGCAGCTAGATCTTCCACAAAAACTCCCAGTGCCAATTCTCCCACAAAATTTCAAAATGAAGGTTTGTGTCTGTATAGAGCACGAAACTTGCTGTTTTTCAGTAAATTTTATTACCCTAATTTAAAGAGATATTGGTTATTAGTATCTATCTTTCTTTTTATAAAAGATAAAAAATTAGGTATTCATCTTTGATAATAAGTTTGCCTCGAAGAAAAAAAATAATGTAAATCAACTGGCTAGGCTAATATCCAATAATGAAGAATAAGAAAAAAGAATTAATGTATCAATATGTATATATCTTTTTTAGAGAAAGGAGTGTGTATATATGCTGGTTACACCCTCTTAACCTCAAACCCAAAATTTCACCCTGTCTAACTAATTAATGATTGAATTGGTGATATATTCTATCACTTGGATAGGTTTAGAATTATGTTCAAAGATTGAAGGGTTTGAGCAATGGCAAAAATGGCATGCATGAAAAATCTCTCTTTTCTCCCATAAGTTAGAAAAATTGAGGTATCATTTGGATAGGTTTAGAATTACGTTCAAAGATTGAAGAGTTTGAGCAATGCCAAAAGTGGCATGCATGAAAAATCTCTCTTTTCTCTCCTTAAGTTGGAAATAAAGCTCTGTACCTATATTTTGAAAAACTGGTTTGCGACAAAGTACGCTAGTTCTAAAAGCAGCACTGCACGGGTTGTACATGGTACATCATTAATAAGCTAGCATCATATGATTAGCTATTCCACTATTTGCACCTTTCATCCTGAGATTTTCATGCGACAATCGTTAACACTTGCGTGTAGTACAGATACATCTGCATCTGCATCTCTAGAGAATTATTTAAGTATGGTCACCGGGAAAACTGTAGAACTTGGATGATAACTTGTTTACAATGTAAAATAGATACTCTGCCACACTAGACCTTGGATCTATTAACAAGATTAACCATTCAAGGACGTTCTTTCAAAAGTTTAAACTTCTGAGAAGAATTAGCATTTGATAGTTTTGTCACGTACTTTACATAATTGTACAGTTACTGAAACATTTGTTACCGAAGTGGAGCCATTTTGAATTTGCAGACATGCAAGTGGGTATTGGGGGCGGGCTAAGAGTGTGATGCAGATTGAAATATAAATCTTAAGTTATATCTTTTATTTTGATTTAGTGGCAAATAGCCGATGAAATATGAAAGTGTCATGAAGAAAAATTATATCTTTGTGACTTTTAAGTCTTATATTTTATGCTTTAGAGAGGAAAACAATGCTCACTTCTGCTGCTGATCATATAAACTATATTTAGGGAGAGATAAATTGTGTTTGCATTGACCAAAACGAAAAAGTCTCTGTTCACCAAAAGAAAAAAAACCTCTACCTTCGAAGCTCTTGGAAATTTTATGCGGTTTTTTTTCCCTGTCGGGGGGGGGGGGGTTGACTGACACGTAGGATTGAGTCTGACCCAGTGTGCCAAGTAGACAAAATTTAACCGAAATAGATGGTGTTGACTGAAAAATAAAAAGGCAATCAAAATTTAAACTTTTATATTGTAATAGAACAGAACAAAAATATTATTTGATTCTCGTGGAATAAAGTAATTATATTTGTATAGCCGAGATAGGATGCTGTGGAATAGGATTTGATTCTGTCAGCGGTTTAGTAAAAACCAATTTATCCTTTTTATCAACAAATAGATAATTTATAAAAGAATATATCACATAACCAATAACAGACATATGATGTAATATCTAAAAGACCGAGTAGTAATAGAGTCCATGGTAATAACAAGCCTTGAATGTTCTCAAGTTGAGGATACAATATTATAGCGAGTCACCTTATGATAATTTTTAATTATTATATCAAACCTAATAATTTTAAATATTATAATATATTACAAAGTAAGACCCTATTTTAATTTTTCAAAGATGTTTATTGTATCAATTTGTTTTCTAAAAAAAAATTGTCTTAGTTTACTGCCTCAATACTTTTAACATACTTCCCTTCTACAAAAGAAGCATCAAACAATTCAGATTCATAATATATATTAATTAAAATATCATTGTTCAATAACTTGTAAGAGTTATATATATTATCGAGAAAAAAAATATTGGGAGAGAACGTTGATTAATTTTTCTTAAGCTCCTTTTTGAGGAGTGAGCGGTCGGAAGCGGCTAAAGCCTATTTCAAATGCTTGGTTTATACCAAACAAACCTTACAGATAGTGTGGTTAAGTCAACTAAATGCTTCCGCTCACACTAAAGGAACTCCGCTCCCCCTGATTGATGAAAATTTAAGGATCTAGAGACCGAAATCTCTACTCCTAATTCAGTCAGGATTACACGGTAAACCGAAGCGACTCTAACAACCACGTAATCTAACAATTAATTCATAATCATAACAGAATCAATCAATCAATTAATACTAACGGTAAAAAAATTAATTCATCATTATAACGGTACGAAGAGTTCTATTAAAGCTCTCATAACTGCCTCGACTGTGAATGCTGATGGGGTTGATTTGGATTTGGGTTTCATGGTCTTCAACCGGGTAATTTTCCACTGAAACTGCTTTTTTTGTTTTTGTTTTCCTTTCTCTGCTTGTCTCTCTTTACCTAGACTCTCATTTTCCCAATAACTTGAGTTAGCCTTTGATGAACTCTCTGCTTATCTCTCTTTGCACACACTAGTCCTGCATTCAGATAAAATATACTTTTGACTGAAGAATGAATTGCAAGAGGTAATTTCAAAATTACTGACATTATCTGAAACTCTGAAGGGGAAGAAGCGTAACGGTGTTTCCAATTTTGGTGTTTTGGCATTTTGTTTCCAAGACTGTGAATGCTGATGGGGTTGATTTGGATTTGGGTTTCATGGTCTTCAACCGGGTAATTTTCCACTGAAACTGCTTTTTTTGTTTTTGTTTTCCTTTCTCTGCTTGTCTCTCTTTACACAGACTCTCATTTTCCCAATAACTTGAGTTAGCCTTTGATGAACTCTCTGCTTATCTCTCTTTGCACACACTAGTCCTGCATTAAGATAAAATATACTTTTGACTGAAGAATTAATTGCAAGAGGTAATTTCAAAATTACTGACATTATCTGAAACTCTGAAGGGGAAGAAGCGTAACGGTGTTTCCAATTTTGGTGTTTCGGCATTTTGTTTCCAAGACTGTGAATGCTGATGGGGTTGATTTGGATTTGGGTTTCATGGTCTTCAACCGGGTAATTTTCCACTGAAACTGCTTCTTCTTTTTTTCCTTTCTCTGCTTGTCTCTCTTTACCCAGACTCTCATTTTCCCAATAACCTGAGTTAGCCTTTGATGAACTCTCTGCTTATCTCTCTTTGCACACACTAGTCCTGCATTCAGATAAAATATACTTTTGACTGAAGATTGAATTGCAAGAGGTAATTTCAAAATTACTGACATTATCTGAAACTCTGAAGGGGAAGAAGCGTAACGTTGTTTCCAATTTTGGTGTTTTGGCAAGAGGTAGCACTTCGTTGGCTCTTTATTTGTTTATCTTTACTTACTGAGAACTAACAGACAAACTAACAGTATAGTTAATACAAATATCCTAGAAGAGTACATAGGCAGTTTATATCCTATCTAAGGGATTGAAGTAGGCATTACCAAATAGAGAGGGACAAGGGTGCAGCGTTTATTTCTAGATAAGTTTGAATGCAAATGAAGAATTGAAGCGGAGTCAATTTTAGTTAGGGATTTACAATATTAATTCAAAATATGCTGAACTAAAAATGTTGCTTTTGCATGAAAAAAACATGCATGTGCTCCTGGTGGGTTTAGGATTTCAGATCTAACCATTATCCTTATTCTTGTAGTGTAGGATATGCACTGGACATTACTGTATGCGTTAATTGATGTTCTATTTGTAATTTTCAAATTCCCTGAAAGGAAAGAAAGAAAGAAAAAAGTTTCAGCCATATATATTGTGAAAATGTTAAAAAGTCATTTTGCATATTGTTGAACATTTGCTTTCTCTGCTTATACTTTTCAAAATGTGGTACAGTGTCAACAGACTGGTATGCATTTTGATATGTTGCAGATGCTATCTTGTGAATACATTTTATAACTACACCCTTGAGAATACTATGGTAGATACATAGGAACATGATAGTAAAGCCAGCGACTTCATGTTCGATCAGTAATTGAGTGCTAGATGAGGGAAGGTTGCTGGTGATAGATTTACATATCCAATATTTCAAATGAAACATAATTAGAGTCTGATGGGTGAATAGGTTCTGAAGACACATAGATAGATGACAATATAAAAACGATAATGTGGAGCTGAATAGTGAAGGGAATGACTGAGGCTGACTGTAATTGTTGTTTAATAAGAAATTAATTGCATGTAAGGCCTAAGTAGTTGGGATTCAGAATTTGTGTGGTTATGTCAATTTGAAGATGTGTTATGCACCTATGCCATGCAATGGATGGATTTCACAAATTAGGGAATTTATTAATCTATTGGTAGTTGTATTCCCAGCAATTGGTAATGGAAGTTAAGATGGTTAACTAGCTGGTTGGCGTTCAGCATGTTTTGGAATCTTTGTTCTTTAATTTGATCTTTCCTTCCTATCAAATGCTGAAAACTCTAGTCTTTTGGATAGAAAAAGAAAGGGAAAACAATACAATAGGTTGGAGGATAAGATATCCTCAGACCTGAAAAATCAATAAAAAAACCATTTCATAGTCAAAGAAAACAATCTTTGGCAGAAGATCTGCCCAATCTCTTTGCACATCTGAAATAGTGATTCCTTAAATAAACCATGTGCTGAACAACAATGAGAAGCCATGTGCACAATTCTGTCCCATAACAGGTTTGAAGGCAAAGAAACACCCTTGAAAATGCAAGCATTCCTTTCCAACCATAGAAACCACAAAATCCCATTAATTGCACTTTGCCACAAGGTTTTGTTATCCTTCTTATTACCAAACCTTGAAATTGAATTTGAAGAAATTGATCCAACGAACTACGACATACCCAACTCTCACTAAAAATTTCAAAAAGCTTATTCCATAAACATCTCACTGTTGAACAATGGAGAAATAAATGAGATAAGTCACTGACTTAAATCTACACATAACACTTAATAGGGGAGAGAGCTATATGGGGCCATTGAACCTGCAACATGTCATTAGTGTTAATCCTATTAAGTATTGTAGTCCAAACAAAAGACCTGACTTTAGAAGGAGCTTTAGATTTCCAAAGTGGTTTATCAAGAACAAGTCTCTCTCTTGTAGGAGAATGAGTAAGGAACTGAAAATAAGATTTACATGAAAAAACACCAGAAGAATTAAGGTTCTGAACTCTTATATCATGATTAGAAGAAAAGGGAGCATAATCAAGTAAAGCCAAAAGGGAATGAAGTTTATTACTTTCTCTATCACTCTAATTTATGAAGAAATGAAATTCCAACAATTAGAATTTTGAAACTTGGAGAAACTTTGGATGGGAGAATTATGCATAGTAAAAAATCGGTAAAGCTGAGGATAAGTCTAAAAACATATTTCCCACCCAAGTATCCTCTCAAGATCTAATTTTTGAACCATCCCCTAATTTTATAGAAGTAAGTGGCATAAAAGAAAAATAACCTTGTGAAATAAATTTTTAAGGATTCGCATGAGTCACATTTGCTGCTGTGTTTGCATTCCAACCATTCAGATGTAGGCCATACCTGGTTTGAATAACCTTATGCCATAAAGCAGTTAGCTCTGAAGGAAAAGCAATAGCCACTTAGCTGACAAGGTAATGTTCTTGGACAACATATTACCAAGACCGAAGCCATTTTCATTCTTAGGCTTGCAACAAACCTCCCAACTAAGCGAATGCTGTTATCCACTCCAGGACCTGACCAAAGAAAATTCCTATTAATCCTCTCAATCTGGTGAGCCACAACTGCTGGCATGTTAAAAGGAGACATATAGTAGATAGGGATGCTGGACAAATGCTGGGAACTAATAACATAGGGAGTGCACATAAGATTTTCAAGACATGATCTAGAGAATATTGTATAATTTGTATCCAACTTACTGGGTGGTTTTGACCTTGGCCTATATTACAAAAGAGAGAATTATTTTAGATGTATATTTCTTACATGCCAACGTGAATACAATGAGATGAGCTTTATATAGTTGCAACAGACCTATACGTCACGTAACAATCTTCCAGCTCACGTAACAAACTTCCAGCTCATATACTAACTCATTTTAACCTAATTACAATATACCCTACGTATCGTAACACTCCCCCTCAAGATGGACCGTGAATATTATGAACACCCATCTTGCCAAGCAGAAACTTGAGTTGTGTGGGAAAGAGAGCCTTAGTCATAAGATCTACAAGCTGATGTTGGCTTGAAACGTGCAATGCCTTCAAATGTCCAATCTGAATTTGTTCTCTTACCAAATGGCAGTCAATCTCGATATGTTTGGTTCTCTCATGGAATACTGGATTGGAAGATATATGTAAAGCTGCCTCATTATCACAGAATAAAACTGCTGGTTTCGTTGGAATGATATTAAAATCTTTAAGCAAAGAATTTAACCAAATTATTTCACATGTAACATGAGCCATGGATCTATATTCAGCTTCTGTTGATGAATGTGATACTGTTGGCTGCTTTTTCGATTTTCAAGAAACAAGTGAATATCCGATGAACACACAAAAACCACTGATGGATCTACGCGTATCAGGGCAAGAAGCTCAGTCTGAATCTGCAAATGCTCTTATTTCTGTAGAGGAACCAGAAGGAAACAAGAGACCTTGACCAACAGTCCCTTTTATATACTGTAGTAAATGATACACTGCTTGCAGATGTGGAACACGAGGTTTGCTTACAAACTGACTTAGCCTGTTGATAGAATACGAAAGATCTGGTCTGGTTATGGTCAAGTATAGTAACCTCCCAATCAACCTTCGATACTGTGAAGGATCTTCCAAAAGCTCACCATCATCCTGAGATAATTTCTTATTGGGATCCATTGGAGTGGTTCGTGGTTTGCTTCCTAGGTAACCAGCATCTGAAAGTAACTGCTGAGTATAATGTCTTTGAGACAAGGAAATGCCTGCATTAGAACGAGCAACTTCTAATCCAAGAAAATACTTCAAACTGCCAAGATCTTTTAATTTGAAACGACTATCTAAATAAGCTTTGAGTTCCTGCACGGACGTCATATTATTACTTGCAATCATAATGTCATCTACATATACCAAGAGGGCAGTAAAACCAGCATCATCATTTTGGAAGAAAAGGGAATAGTCTGAAAGGCTTTGCTGAAACCCTTTCTCAAGTAATGCAGTAGAAAATTTTGAAAACCATTGGCGAGAAGATTGCTTGAGACCATAAATTGATTTATGCAATTTACATACAGTATTTGATGGTAAGGACTCCCCCTCACGTTGAAAGCCTAAAGGCAAGGACATAAAAACTTCTTCGGTGAGATCACCATGCAAAAATGCGTTGTTGACATCCAACTGTGTAAGAGACCAATCGGAAACCGTTGCAAGAGCAAGCAAAACTTTGACAGTGGTTAGTTTAGCAACAGGGGAAAAGGTATCCAAATAGTCGATCCCTTCTTGTTGAGTATAGCTCTTAACAACAAGGCGGGCCTTATGTGTCTCAAGAGTGCCATCAGCACAAAATTTGAGTTTATAAACCCATTTTCACCCAACTGCATGTTTTCCCGGGGGTAATATAGTGAGAGACCACGTACTATTTTGCTCAAGAGCTGCCAACTCAGCCTGCATGGCGGCATGCCACTCAGGAATAGCCGCAGCCTGAGAGTAAGTGTGAGGCTCAAAATGAGAAGAAATAGAAGAGATGAAAGATCTGTAAGCAGGGGATAGACGATGATAATCAAGAACTTGAGAAAGAGAGTGAGAAGTGGAAATCGGAGGATGAGAATGAATAGAGTAACAATGAAAATTACGAAGATAAGATGGAGGACGAACAATGCGATGAGGTCGTGACACAGGTAAACTGGAAGGGGAAGCAGAAGAGATAGAACGAGGCAATACTCAATCGGAAAAGAAATCAGTGGAAACAGGGGTAGAAAATGTAGTATCATGGAAAGGAAAAATTGACTCGTGAAAAGTGACATTACGAGATATATATATGATGTTGGTAGAAAGATCTAAAAGTTTATAACCCTTATATCCAGGTGGATAACCAAGAAACACAGATGATGTGGCCCGAGGAGAAAATTTATGCCTGTGACGATCTAATGTGGAACCATAACAGAGACAACCAAACACACGTAAATGAGAATAAGTAGGTTTACGATGCCAGAGCATTTCAAATGGTGTCTTATTAGACAATACAGCAGAAGGGATACGATTAATCAAGTAGACAGAAGTAAGTATGCAATCATCGTAATAAACTAAAGGTATTTTTGATTGAAAAAATAAAGCACGGGCCACATTCAATATGTGTTGATGCTTACGCTCAACAACCGAGTTTTGCTGAAGCGTATCTACACAAGAACGAAAAGCAACAATAAATTTACTATGGAAAAAATCAGTGAGATTAAACTCAGGAGCATTATCAGATCGTACAACCTTGATCTTGATATTAAATTGGGTTAAAATAAGGGAATAAAAATGAGAAAAATGAAGATTAACTTCAAACTTGGCCCGTAAAAAATAGACCCAAACAAGACGGCTATGGTCATCTACAATAGTAAGAAAATAACGAAAACCATGTGTGGTAACAGGGGAGAAGGGTCCCCAAACATCACAATGTACCAAATCAAAAGAAGAATAAGACATAGAAGCTGAAGAAGGAAAAGGCAAACATCTTTGCTTTGCCAAAGGACAAACAGAACAATGGAAATGTAAAACTTTAGAGTTATTATTAATATTCAGCTGAGTACAAATAGTATCGAGCTTTACATTGGAAAGATGTCCTAATCTAAAATGCCAAAGATCCTGAGATGAGTCAAAACGCAAAGCTCCATCAAAATGTGAAGAGGTAGGAATGATGTTGAATTGATTAAGCACATAGAGATTACCAAGACTTTTACCCATCCCAATCATCCTGACATGTGTAAGGTCCTGAATGACACAAGACGTATAATGAAAAACAACAGAGTAATTGAGATGATGAGTAAGAGTGCTAACTGAAATCAAATTAAATTGAAATGCAGGAACAAACAAGACATTTTTCAGAATAAATTGTGAATGCAATTTAACAGTCCCTACTCGTAGAACAGGTATAGATACACCATTGGGTAAACTAACAAATGAGTTGGAAACAATATGAGAATCATGGAAAAATGACAAAATACAACAAACATGATGAGTAGCCCCTGTATCTAATATCCAGGAAGCACGAGTAATTGAATTACCTAAAGAAGAGAAGGAAGAAATTATACCACTGAAACTAGAAACAGAGGGACCAGACTGTTGCAATTACGAAGTACCACTAGTGACATTCTGAAGCTGAGAACTCAGAAGTGCAATAAGTTGTTGACATTGGTTGGCATTAGGTAAACTAATCGGAGACAATGATCCACCATTGGTTGTGTTAGCAGGAACTAGCTCTTCAACAGCTGATGTTGTTTGATTTACATGAGGATGATCCGATTTATTCTGGATCCCTCCTTTGAACTTATAACCTGGGGGATATCCATGAAGCTTATAACATTTATCCACCGTGTGGCCTAGGATACCACAATGAGTACAGAGTGGCCGATCACGCTTGATCCTAGAATTAGTCTGACTTCCAGACAAGTTGGCATTAACAGATGCATGATGATCATTACTAGAAATAGACTCAACAGAATAAGAAGGTTGACTAATCGCACGCTGTCTTTCTTCTTGAACAACAATGGAAAACACTTTGTTAATTGGGGGAATAGGGTCCATCATCAGTACCTGAGCACGAACCTGAGCATAGGATTCATTGAGTCCCGTAAGAAACTGCATTACATATTCTTGATGCTAAAAGTCTAGCCACGGCTTCATGCCTCCACAATGGCAAGTTGGAGCTGGCTGATAAACTTTAAGTTCGTCCCAAATTATCTTAAGACGAGTATAGTAGGAGCTGACATCCTCCTTGATGTAGATCTACTAATTGACGTTTAATCTGAAAAATCCGAGGACCATTACTCTGATGGAATCGATCACGCAAATCCTCCCAAATTTCAAAAGCAGTGTCAAGATAAAGCAGGCTATCTGCAATGTCTCGAGCAACAGAATTCGGGATCCATGAAATAACCATGCTATTACATCTCGTCCAAGCTGAAAAAACTAGATCAGCAGATTCAGGCCGAGTAATACTTCCATCAACAAACTGAACCTTATTCTTGGCAGTGAGGGCCATGATCATCGCACGACTCCAGGTATTATAATTCGGCCCGGTGAGATTATGTGAAACTAAAATCAATCCTGGATGATCAGCATTATGCAGAAAGAAAGGACTTGCTGTATCATCGATTGGCATTGGAGTTGAAACCACGGCCCTATTACTCTGACCACCACGGGCCATGACGGAGGAAATTATAAGAGAATGAACGCAGGGAAAAACTGCTCTGATACCATATTACAAAAGAGAGAATTATTTTAGATGTATATTTCTTACATGCCAACGTGAATACAATGAGATGAGCTTTATATAGTTGCAACAGACCTATACGTCACGTAACGATCTTCCAGCTCATATACTAACTCATTTTAACCTAATTACAATATACCCTACGTATCGTAACAACCTAGTGGCTTAATGGGTTCAAACCCTAAGTGTGACAAAATGGCCCCTCCTTGATGTTGAGAAAAAAATTGTTGCACTTCGTTATCTAATATATTTGTTATTATTCAGGGCAAGAAGTTCTACTGCTGCTGAAGGCGAGGAATGCAGCAAAGTTGCTGATTGTTTTGACCGAGGTACAAATTTATATTGTGGTGTCAAAATATTTCTATCCATCAAACGGTCTAGTCATAGGTCCATGGTTATTATAAATCAGATATCAAGCTTAAGTGAGAACTAAGTGTTCTTGTAACTAATCAAGTTAAATAGAAAATCTTATTTTATTCTGTGTTATGAAATAGCATACTAACAACTCTGTCTCTGATATAGTTTAGCAAAATGAGGCATTAAAGTTTTTTTTATATTTGTTTGTCCAATTACACATTTGCTTCTCTTTAAAACAATTAATTTTGTATCAAATGCATGATAGAAATAAGAATGGTTGAAAGCACATGTTCATTGCAATATTATGAATTTACTTCTCTAATTTATGGTTTAAACTGTGTGTCACAAAGAAAAAGTTGATGGGATGCCAACAGAAGATCTAATTTCCCAACAGTGTTCAACAATTATAAAGGTAGAAGATTTTTAATATTGTTATATTGGAATCCATATATATGCACACTTGCTTGTTTGCACTTGTTCGCATGTTTGCTTGTTTGAGCTTAGCTACAAGTTTGCTTACTTGTTCGCCTGCTTGTTTTCTTGCTTCTTTGCATTTATCTGTGTTTGCTTGTTTGTTTGCACGTTTGCTCGCTCGTTTGTCCATTTGCTTTTTTCCCCTTGACTGTGTTTATATGCTTGTTTGTTTCATTGTTTGCGCTTTTTTCCCTTGCTTCCTTTTTTTTCTTTGCTCGCTCGTTTGCTTATTTACTTGTTTTTTGTGTTTACACTTACGTGTTTGTATACATACTCGCCTTCATGCTTGTTTGTATGCTCACTTGCTTATTTTCACTGTTCACATGTTTGCTTACTTGCCTCTTTATTTTCGTGTTTGCACTTGGATGTTTGTTTGCTCTCTTGCTCACTCACTCGCTTGCTTGTTTGCTTGCATGTGCGCTTGCTTGTTTAACCTTGTTCACATGTTTGCCTACTTGCCTTTTTGTTTGCCTATTTGCCTTTGCCTGCTTGTTTGCACGTTTGCTTGCTCGTTTATCCTTTTTTTTCCCTTGATTACGTGTTTATATGCTTGTTTATTTCATTGTTTGCGCTTTTTTCCCTTGCTTTCTTTTTTTTCTTTGCTCGCTCGCTTACTTATTTACCTTTTTGTTTTGTTTACACTTGTGTGTTTGTATGCATACTCTCCTTCATGCTTGTTTGTATGCTCACTTGCTTATTTGCACTAGTTCACATGTTTGCTTACTTGCCTCCTTATTTTCATGTTTGTGCTTGTCTGTTTGTTTATTTGCTTGCTCTCTTGTTCGTTTGCTTGTTTGTTTGCCCTTGTTTACATATTTGCCAACTTGCCTCTTTGTTTGCCTATTTGTGTTTGCTTGCTTGTTTGCTTACTTGATCACTTATTTGCTTGCTTCTTTGCCCTTATCTACATTTGCTTGTTTGTTTACTCGCTTACTCGCTCGTTTGTTTGCTTGCTTATTTTCCCTTGGTTACATGTTTACTTGCTTATTGGTTTCCTTGTTTGCGCTTTTTTATGCTTGCTTACTTGTTTATTTTTTCTTTGCTCGTTTGCTGGCTTGCTTGGCTATTTGCTTGTTTGTTTCTTGTTTACGCTTGCGTGTTTGTCTGCACGCTCGCTCGTATGCTCACTTTTTTGTTTGAGCTTGTTCGCATGTTTTCTTAGTTGCCTCTTTGTTTTCTTATTTGCTTGCTTGGTCTCTTACTCCGCTTGTTTCTTTGCTTGCTTTTGCTTTCTTGCGGTTATTTGCGCTTATTTATTTGTTTGCTCGCAAATTTGTTCGCTTGTTTATTTCCATTTGATTATGTGTTTACTTGCTTGTTTGTTTCCTTGTTTGCAATTTTTTTTGCGCTTGCTTCCTTATTTATTTTTCCTTTGTTTGCTTACTCGCTTATTTGCTTATTTGTTTCTTATTTACGCTTACGTGTTTGTTTGCACGCACGCTTGCTTGTTTGTTTGCAAGCGAGCTTGCTGGCTTGCCCTTGTTCGCATGTTTGACACCTTGCCTCTCTGTTTCCTTCTTTGTGCTTGCCTGCTTGTTTGCTCTCTTACTCGCTTTCTTGCTTGTTTGCTAGCTTATTTGCGCTTATCTATGTTTGTTTGCTTGTTTGTTCGCTTGCTTATTTTTCCTTGATTATGTTTTTACTCGCTTGTTGGTTTCCTTATTTGCACTTTTTTTCTGCACTTGCTTACTTATGTTCCCTTGCTAACTTGCTTATTTGCTTGCTTGTTTTTTGTTTATGCTTGTGTGTTTGTTTGCATGCTCGCTCGCTTGTTTGTATGCTCACTTGCTTATTTGAGATTGTTCGCACGTTTTCTTACTTGCCTCTTTGTTTTCTTTTTTGCTTGCTTGGTCTCTTGCTTTCCTTGCTTTTTTGCAGTTATTTGCACTTGTTTGTTTTCTCTTGTTTGTTTGCTGGCTTATTTTCCCTTGGTTACACATTTACTTGCTGGTTTGTTTCCTTGTTTACGCTTGCTTCCTTGTTTGTTTTTCCTTTGCTCGCACGCTCGCTTATTTGTTTGCTTGTTTTTTGTTTATGTTTACGTGTTTGTTTGCACATTCGTTTGCTTGTTTGTTTGCACATGTGCTTGCTTGTTTGCCCTTGTTCGCATGTTTGCCAACTTGCCTTTGTTTGCTTGTTTGCGCTTGCCTGGTTGTTTGCTTGCTTTCTATCTTGTTCGTTCGCTTGCTTGTTTGTGGTTATTTGCGTTTGCTTGCTTGGGCTGCCAACAGAAGAGCAAGGTGCCCGACATTGCTCAGCAATAATAAAGGTGGGTGACTTGCAATATTGGTATATTGGAATTCGTAGATATCTTACACCATTTGTTTTGGATCTATCGGTATCAGTTGATGGGTGGAAATTTTGTATCATCAGTTGGTACGAGTTGTGCCTCATAGAGGCAAAGATCATCAAACGCGTGTGTTTTATAAATTTATTGCATTTTATGTGTTGATAATACCTGTTCAATAGAATTTTATTTTTCAGTTGCAGTATTCATAGACTTTGTTATCTAATATGTTTGCTTCTTTTCAAGGCATGAAATTCCACGGCCATAGATGGCGAAGAATTCCATAAAGTTGCTGATTCTTTTGACTAAGGTACGAATTTATAATCTCGTGTAAAAATATTTCTATCCCTCAAAAGTTCTAGTCAATGGTCCAGAGTAAACTGAAATAAGATATCGATTTTAAGTTAGAACTTAGTTTTCTTGTAACTAATCAAGTGAAATAGGTAATGTGATTTTATTATACGTTGCATAATGGTGAACTAACGACTCTGTTTCTGACATGGTTTAGCAAAATGAGGCTGTATAGATTTTATAATATTTGTTTGTCTAATTAAACATTTGCATCTACTTTTAAAACAGTTAATCTTGTATCAAATGCATGATAGAAATAGGTACGGTTGAAAGCACACGTTGATCGAATTATTTTGATGTTATGTTCCTAATTTATGGATTAAATCGTGTGTCGCAGAGAAAGAGTTGATGGGATGCCAACAGAATAGCCAGGTGCCCAACATTGTTCAGCAATTATAAAGGTCGGTGACTTGTAATATTGGTAGATTGGAATCCATAGATATGTTACAACATTTGTTCTGGATGTATCGCTATCAGTTGATGGCTAGTAATTTTATATCATCGTTTGCTACGAGGTTTGACTTGTAGAGGCATGGATCATCCAACACGTGTGTTTTATAAAGTTATTGCTTGTTCAATGGATTTTTATACTTCAGTTGTTGTAATAATAGACTTCGTGATCTAATATATTTTCTCATGTTCAGGGCGTGACATTCCACGGCTACAGATGACGAAGAATTCCATATGGTTGCTGATTCTTGTGATTGAGGTACGAATTTAAAATCTCGTGTAATAATATTTCTATCCCTCAAAAGGTCTAGTCGCTAGTCCAAGGTAAACTGAAATAAGATATCGGCTTTAAGTTTGAACTTTGGTTGTCTTGTAACTAGTCAAGTTATATAGGTAATGCGATTTTATTCGATGTTGCGAAATGGCAAACTAACAATTCTGTTTTTGACACGGTTTAGCAAAATGAGGCTATATAGATTTTTTAATATTTGTTTGACTAATTAAAGATGTGCGTCTACTTTGAAAACAGTTAATTTTGTATCAAATGCGTGATAGAAATAAGTATGGTCGAAAGCACACGTTGATTGAATTATTTTGAAGTTATGTTCCTAATTTATGGACTAAACCGTGTGTCGCAGAGAAAGAGGTGATGGGATGCCAGCAGAAGATCCAGTTGCCTAGCATTGTTCAGCGATTATAAAGGTAGTTGACTTGTAATGTTGATATATTAGAAGCCATAGGCATGTTACAACATTTTTTCTTGATGTATCGCTATCACTTGATGCCTTGTAATTTTATACCATCAGTTGCTACGAGGTATCGCTTGTAGAGGTATAAATTCTCTAACTTGCCTGTTCTTTAAAGTTGTTGCTTTTCCGAACTTGATAATACTTACTGAATGGAATTTTATCCTTCATTTATAGTAATGTTGCACTTCGTTATCTAATATATTTATTATTATTCAGGGCAAGAAGTTCTACTGCTGCTGAAGGCGAGGAATGCAGCAAAGTTGCCGATTGTTTTGACCGAGGTACGAATTTATATGGTTGCTGATTCTTGTGATTAAGGTACGAATTTAAAATCTCATGTAATAATATTTCTATCCCTCAAAAGGTCTAGTCGCTGGTCCAGATGGCTTTGGTTCATATTGCTCCTGAGGTCATTAGTGTGGTTGTCCATCCCACAATGCACAATTTATTCAAGACTCGTGCTGGTGATCAGGAGGTAATCTCTCTGAGCTTGTGGCTAACTTACATTAATGAACTTGTCAAGTGAGTTTCATCTTTTGGTGGTGATATGATATGTTTGTTTGGATCGTAAAGACCTTCATCAAGAATTCATAAATCCTTCATATGCTCTTTTGTATTTCACTATTCTTTTAAAAACTTATGTTTGTTTACTCGGTTGCTCACTCGTTTGTTAGATTGCTTATTTACCCTTGGTTACTTGTTTACTCGCTTGTTTGTTTTCTGTTTTGCTATGTTTTTGGAGCTTTTTTTGTTTGTTTGCATTTGCTTCTTTGTTTCTTTTCTTTTTTATTGTTTGCTCACCTGCTTGCTTATTTGCTTGATTGTTTGCATGCTCGCTTGCTTGCTTTTTTGTATGCTCACTTGCTTGTTTGCACTTGGTCGCATATTTGTTTACTTGCATCTTTGTTTGCTTGTTAGCTTTTGTTATCTTGCTCTTTCACTCGCTTGTTTGCTTTTTTTTTTGCTCTTAGTTGCGTTTGCTTGTTTGTTTTCTCACTCATTTGTTCTCTTGCTTTTATTCTCTTGGTTACTTGTTTATTCGCTTGTTTGTTTCTTTGTTTACTTTTTTTTGCGTTTGCTTCCTTGTTTGTTTTTTTTTGCTCGTCTGCGAGCTCGCATTTTTATTTGCTTGCTTGTTTATTTGCACACTTGCTTGCTTGTTTGCACTTGATCGCATATTTGTTTACTTGTCTCTTTGTTTGCTTGTTTGCTTGCTCGGTTGTTTGTTTGTTTGCTTTTTTTGCGGTTATTTGCGTTTGCTTATTTGTTTGCTTGCTTGCTCGCTCATTTGTTCGTTTGCTTATTTTCTCTTAGTTACGTGTTTACTTGCTTGTTTGTTTCCTTGTTTGTGATTTTTTTTAGCGCTTGCTTCATTGCTTTTTTTCTTTACTCGTTTGTTCACTCGCTTGCTTATTTGCTTTCTTGTTTCTTGTTCATGCTTTTGTGTTTGTTTGCACGCTCGCTTGCTTACTTGTTTGTATTTTCACTTGCTTGTTTGCGCTTGTTTGCATGTTTGCTCACCTGTCTCTTTGTTTGTTTGTTGATGCTTGCCTGCTTGTTTGCTCACTCGCTCGCTCGCTTGTTTACGCTTATCTACGTTTGCTTGTTTCTTTGCATGTTTGCTTACTTGTTTATCTGCTTGCTTAATTTCCCTTGGTTACATGCTTTGCATTTACATCTATTTTAGTTGAAAGTACACATGCTTTGTATTATTTTAATATTATGTGCCTAATTTATGGACAAAACCGTGTTTGGCAGGGAAACAAGTGACAATATATCAACAGAAAACCTAGCTACCCAACATCTCTATTTTCGATATGGTTTATCAAATTGAGGCTTTAAAGTGTTTTTAATATTTATTTTTCCAACTCTAAATTTTCATCTAGTTTAGTTGAAAGTACACATGTATTCATTATTTGAAAATTACGTCTCTAATTTATTGACTAAACTGTCTTTGGCAGGGAAAGAGATTATGGGATGTCAATAAAAAAGCTAGTTGTTCAACATCGTTCTAAACAAATAAAGGTCCGTGACGCGTAATATTGGAATATTGAATTCTATAGATATGTTACAACATTTGTTTTGAATGTAATACTATTAGTTGATCGTGTTTGATAGGAAAACAGTTGACAGGTTACAAACAGAGAAGCCAGCTACCCAACATCAAATTGAGGCTTTAAAGTGTTTTTTAATATTTGTTTTTCCAGCTCTAAATTTGCATGAAGTTTACTTGAAAGTACACATGTATTGCATTATTTTGAAATTACGTCTCTAATTTATTGACTAAATTGTGTTTGGCAAGAAAAGAGGTTATGGGATGCCAATAGAAAATCTAGCTGCTCAACATCGTTCTAAACATATAAAGGTCCGTGACGCGTAATATTGGAATATTGAATTCTATAGATATGTTATAATATTTTTTTTTACTATAATGCTATTAGTTGATCGTGCTTGGCAGGGAAACGGTTGGTAGGTTACGAATAGAGAAGCCAGCTACCCAACATCTAATTGAGGCTTTAAAGTATTTTTTAATATTTGTTTTTTCAGCTCTAAATTTGCATATATTTTAGTTGAAAGTATACATGTATTGCATTATTTTGAAATTACGTATCTAATTTATTGACTAAACTGTGTTTGACAGGGAAAGAGGTTATGGGATGCCAATAGAAAAGTCAGCTTTCCAACATCGTTCTGAACATATAAAGGTCCGTGATGCGTAATATTGGAATACTGAATTCTATAGATATGTTACAACGTTTGTTTTGAATGTAATGCTATTAGTTGATCGTGCTTGGCAGGGAAACAGTTGACAAATTACGAAAAGAGAAGCCAGCTACCCAACATCAAATTGAGGCTTTAAAGTATTTTTAATATTTCTTTTTCCAGCTCTAAATTTGCATCTATGTTAGTTGAAAGTACACATGTAATGAATTATTTTGAAATTACGTCTCTAATTTATTGACTAAAGTTTGTTTGGCAGGGAAAGAGGTTATGGGATGCCAATAGAAAAGCCAGCTGCTCAACATCGTTCTGAAAATATAAAGGTCCGTGACGTAATATTAGAATATTGAATTCTATAGATATGTTACAACGTTTATTTTGAATGTAATGTTATTTGTTGATCGTGCTTGGCAGGAAAATAGTTTACAGGTTACAAACAGAGAAGTTAGCTACCCAACATCAAATTGAGGCTTTAAATTGTTTTTAATATTTGTTTTTCCAACTCTAAATTTGCATCATGTTTAGTTGAAAATACACATGTATTGCATTATTTTGAAATTACGACTCTAATTTATTGACTAAACTGTGTTTGACAGGAAAGGAGGTTATGGGATGCCAATAGAAAAGCCAGCTGCCCAACGTCGTTCTGAACATATAAAGATCTGTGACGTGTAATATTGGAATATTGAATTCTATAGATATGTTAGAACATTTGTTTTGAATGTAATGCTATTAGTTGATCGTGCTTGGCAGAAAAGCAGTTGATAGGTTACGAACAGAGAAGTGAGCTACCCAACATCTAATTGAGGCTTTAAAGTATTTTTTAATGTTCTTTTTCAACTTTAAATTTGCATCTATTTTAGTTGAAAGTACACATGTATTGCATTATTTTGAAATTACGTCTCTAATTTATTGACTAGACTGTGTTTGGCAGGGAAAGAGGCTATGGGATGCCAATAGAAAAGTCAGCTTCCCAACATCGTTCTGAACATATAAAGGTCCATGACACGTAATATTGGAATAATGAATTCTATAGATATGTTACAACCTTTGTTTGGAATGTAATGCTATTAGTTGATCGTGCTTGGCAGGGAAACAGTTGACAGATTACGAACAGAGAAGCCAGCTACCCAACATCAAATTGAGGCTTTAAAGTGTTTTTACTATTTGTTTTTCCAGCTCTAAATTTGCATCTAGATTACTTGAAAGTACACATGTATTGCATTATTTTGAAATTACGTCTCTAATTTATTGACTAAACTGTGTTTGGCAGGGAAAGAGGTTATGGGATGTCAATAAAAAAGTCAGCTGCTCAACATCGTTCTAAACAAATAAAGGTCCGTGACGCGTAATATTGGAATATTGAATTCTATAGATATGTTACAACCTTTGTTTTGAATGTAATGCTATTAGTTGATCGTGCTTGGCAGGAAAACAGTTGACAGGTTACAAACAGAGAAGCCAGCTACCCAACATCAAATTGAGGCTTTAAAGTGTTTTTAATATTTTTTTTCCAGCTCTAAATTTGCATGAAGTTTACTTGAAAGTACACATGTATTGCATTATTTTGAAATTACGTCTCTAATTTAATAACTAAACTGTGTTTGGCAGGAAAAGAGGTTATGGGATGCCAATAGAAAAGCCAGCTGCTCAACATCGTTCTGAACATATAAAGGTTCGTGATGTGTAATATTGGAATATTGAATTTTATAGATACGTTACAACGTTTGTTTTAAATGTAATGCTATTAGTTGATCGTGCTTGGCAGGGAAACAATTGACAGGTTACGAACAGAGAAGCCAGCTATCGAACATCAAATTGACGATTTAAAGTGTTTTTAATATGTTTTTTTCAAACTCTAAATTTGCATATAGTTTAGTTGAAAGTACACATGTATTGCATTATTTTGAAATTACGAGTTTAATTTATTGACTAAACTGTGTTTGGCAGGGAAAGAGTTTGTGGGATGGCAATAGAAAAGTCAGTTGCAACATCGTTCTGAACATATAAAGGTCCGTGACGCGTAATATTGGAATATTGAATTCTATAGATATGTTACAACGTTTGTTTTGACTGTAATGCTATTAGTTGATCGTGCTTGGCAGGGAAACAGTTGATAGGTTACGAACAGAGAAGCCGACTACCCAACATCTAATTGAGGCTTTAAAGTATTTTTTAATATTTATTTTTTCAGCTCTAAATTTGCATCTATTTTAGTTGAAAGTAAACATGTATTGCATTATTTTGAAATTAAGTCTCTAATTTTTTGACTAAACTGTGTTTGGCAGGGAAAGAGGTTATGGGATGCCAATAGAAAAGTCAGCTTCCCAACATTGTTCTGAACATATAAAGGTTCCTGACGCGTAATATTGGAATATTGATTTCTATAGATATGTAACATCGTTTGTTTTGAATGTAATGCTATTAGTTGATCGTGCTTGGCAGGGAATAAGTTGACAGATTACGATCAGAGAAGCCAGCAACCCAACATCAAATTGAGGCTTTAAAGTGTTTTTTAATATTTGTTTTTTCAACTCTAAATTTTCATGTAGTTTAGTTGAAAATACACATGTATGGCATTATTTTGATATTACGTCTCTAATTTATGGACTAAACTGTATTTGGCAGGAAAAGAGGTTATGGGATGCCAATAGAAAAGCCAGCTGCTCAACATCATTCTAAACATATAAAGGTCTGTGACGCGTAATATTGGAATATTGAATTCTATAGATATGTTACAATATTTGTTTTGAATGTAATGCTATTAATTGGTCGTGCTTTGTAGGAAACAGTTAACAGGCTACAAACAGAGAAGTCAGCTATCCAACATCAAATTGAGGTTTAAATTATTTTTAATATTTGTTTTTCAAACTCTAAATTTGCATCTAGTTTAGTTGAAAGTACACATGTATTACATTATTTTTAAATTATGTCTCTAATTTATTGACTAAGCTGTGTTTGGCAGGGAAATAGGTTATGGGATGCCAATAGAAATGTCAGCTGTTCAACATCGTTTTGAACATTTAAAGGTCCGTGATGCGTAATATTGGAATTTTGAATTTTATAGAAATCTTGCAACATTTGTTTTGAATGTAATGCTATTAGTTGTTCGTGCTTGGCAGGAAAACAGTTGACAGGTTATGAACAGAGAGGCCAGCTACCCAACATCTCTCTTTCTGTTATTGTTAGCAAAACGAGCCTTTAAAGTTTTTTGATATTTTTTTGTATGGTTTTATATTTGCTTCTACTTTAGTTAAAAGTACATATGCATTGCAATATTTTGAATTTACATCCCTAATTTATGGTTTAAACTGTGTGTCACAGAGAAAACGTTGATGGGATGCCAACAGAAGATCTAGTTGCCCAACAATATTCAACTATTATAATGGTAGGAGACTTGTAATATTATTATATTGGAATCCATATATATGTTACAACATTTGTTCTGTATGTTTCGCTATCAGTTGATTCTTTGTAATTTTATATAATCAGTTGCTACAAGGCTAGCCTTGTAGAGGCATAGATCTTTTCAAATTTTGTGTTTTATAAAGTCATTGTATTTTCGAGCCTGATAATATTTGTTCAATGAATATTTATCATTTAGTTGTGACAATGATGCACTTTGTTATCTAATTTATTTTCCTCTGTTCAGGGCATGAAATTCCACGGCTACAGACGGCGAAGAATGCTATAAAGTTGTCAATTTTTGTGATTGAGGTAAAAATTTCTACTCTCGTGTAAAAGTATTTTTATTCCTCAAAACGTCTAGTCATCGGTAAAGAGTAACCTGAAATAAGATATCAAACTTAGGTTAGTACTTAGTTGTCTAGTAACTAATCAAGTGAAATAGGAAATATGATTTTATTCTATATTGCAGAATGGCATACTAACGACTCTCTTTCCGACATGGTTTTGCAAAATGAGGCTCTAAAGATTTTTTAATATTTGTTTGTCCAATTGAACATTTGCATCTACTTTAAAATATTTAATTTTGAATCAAATGCATGATAGAAATAAGTATGGATGAAAGCACACGTTCATTGAATTACTTTGAAATTATGTTCCTAATTTATGGACTAAACTTTGTGTCGCAGAGAAAGAGTTTATGAGATGCCAACAGAAGAGCGGGGTGCCCGACATTGTTCAGCAATAATAAAGGTAGGTGACTTACAATATTGATATATTGGAATTTGTAGATATGTTACACCATTTTTTTTGGATCTATCGCTATCAGTTGAATACTGGTAATTTTGTATCATCAGTTGCTACGAGGTGTGCCTTATAGAGGCGTAGATCATCCAACGCGTGTGTTTTATAAAGTTATTGCGTTTTATGTCCTGATAATACCTGTTCAATGGAATTTTATACTTCAGTTGTAGTAATCATAGACTTCGTTATGTAATATATTTGCTTCTTTTCAGTGCATGAAATTCCACGGCTATAGATGGCGAAGAATTCCATAAAGTTTCTGATTCTCGTGACTGAGGTACGAATTTATAATCTCGTGTAAAAATATTTCCATCCCTCAAAAGGTCTAGTCAATGGTCCAGAGTAAACTGAAATAAGATATCGATTTTAAGGTAGAACTGAGTTGTCTTGCAACTAATCAAGTTAAATAAGTAATGTGATATTATTCTATGTTGCAAAATGGAAAACTAACCACTCTGTTTCTGACATGGTTTAGCAAAATGAGGCTAAATAGATTTTTTAATATTTGTTTGTCTAATTAAATATTTGCATCTACTTTTAAAATAGTTAATTTTGTATAAAATGCATGATAGAAATAAGTACGATTGAAAGCACACGTTAGATTAAATTATTTTGATGTTATGTTCCTAATTTATGGACTAAAACGTGTGTCGCAGAAGAAGAGTTGATGGGATGCTAACAGAATAGCCAGGTGCTCAACATTGTTCAGCAATTATAAAGGTCGGTGACTCGTAATATTAATATATTAGAATCCATAGATATATTAGAATCCATAGAGGTATGACTTTATTATCTCGTATAAAAATATTTTCATCCCTCAAAAGGTCTAGTCAATGGTCCAGAGTAATGAGTAACCTGAAATAAGATATCGAACTTATATTACTACTTAGTTGTCTTGTAACTAATCAAGTTAAATAGGAAATATGATTTTATTCTATGTTGTAGAATGGCATATTAACAACTCTCTTTCCGACATGGTTTGGCAAAATGAGGCTCTAAAGATTTTTTAATATTTGTTTGTCCAATTGAACATTTGCATCTACTTTGAAACATTTAATTTATATCAAATGCATGAGAGAAATAAGTACAGTTAAAAGCACACGTTCATTGAATTATTTTGAAATTATATTTCTAATTTATGGACTAAACCATGTGTGACAGAAAACGAATTGATGGGATGCCAATAGAAAAGCTAGATGCCCGACCTTGTTCAGCAATAATAAAGGTGGGTGACTTGTAATATTGATATATTAGAATCCATAGATATGTTACACCATTTGTTTTGGATGTATCGCTATCACTTGATGCCTTGTAATTTTATATCATCAGTTGCTATGAGGTATGGCTTGTAGAGGTATGAATCCTCTAGCTTGTCTGTTCTTTAAAGTTATTATTTTTTCAGACTTGATAATACTTACTCAATGGAATTTTATCCTTTATTTGTAGTAATAATGCACTTCGTTATCTAATATATTCGTTATTATTCAGGGCAAGAAGTTCTACTGCTGCTGAAGGCGAGGAATGCAGCAAAGTTGTTGATTGTTTTGACCGAGGTACAAATTTATATTGTGGTATCAAAATATTTCTATCCATCAAACGGTATAGTCATAGGTCCATGGTTATTATAAATCAGATATCAAGCTTAAGTGAGAACTAAGTGTTCTTGTAACTAATCAAGTTAAATAGAAAATCTTATTTTATTCTGTGTTACGAAATAGCATACTAACAACTCTGTCTCTGATATAGTTTAGCAAAATGAGGCATTAAAGTTTTTCTAATATTTGTTTGTCCAATTACACATTTGCTTCTCTTTAAAACAGTTAATTTTGTATCAAATGCATGATAGAAATAAGTATGGTTGAAAGCACATGTTCATTGCAATATTATGAATTTACTTCCCTAATTTATGGTTTAAAGTGTGTGTCACAAAAAAAAAGTTGATGGGATGCCAACAGAAGATCTAATTTTCCAACAGTGTTCAACAATTATAAAGGTAGAAGACTTTTAATATTGTTATATTGGAATCCATATATATGCACACTTGCTTGTTTGCACTTATTCGCATGTTTGCTTGTTTGAGCTTAGCTACAAGTTTGCTTACTTGTTCGCCTGCTTGTTTTCTTGCTTCTTTGCATTTATCTGTGTTTGCTTGTTTGTTTGCACGTTTGCTCGCTCGTTTGTCCATTTGCTTTTTTCCCCTTGACTGTGTGTTTATATGCTTGTTTGTTTCATTGTTTGCGCTTTTTTTCCTTGCTTACTTTTTTTTTTGCTCGCTCGTTTGCTTATTTACTTGTTTTTTTGTTTACACTTGCGTGTTTGTATACATACTTGTCTTCATGCTTGTTTGTATGCTCACTTGCTTATTTTCACTATTCACATGTTTGCTTACTTGCCTCTTTATTTTCGTGTTTGCACTTGGATGTTTGTTTGCTCTCTTGTTCACTCACTCGCTTGCTTGTTTGCTTGCATGTGCGCTTGCTTGTTTGCCCTTGTTCACATGTTTGCCAACTTGCCTTTTTGTTTGCCTATTTGCCTTTGCCTGCTTGTTTGCACGTTTTCTTGCTCGTTTATCCATTTTCTTTTTTCCCTTGATTACGTGTTTATATGCTTGTTTATTTCATTGTTTGCGCTTTTTTCCCTTGCTTCCTTTTTTTTCTTTGCTCGCTCGCTTACTTATTTACCTTTTTGTTTTGTTTACACTTGTGTGTTTGTATGCATACTCTCCTTCATGCTTGTTTGTATGCTCACTTGCTTATTTGCACTTGTTCACATGTTTGCTTACTTGCCTCCTTATTTTCATGTTTGCGCTTGTCTGTTTTTTTGTTTGCTTGCTCTCTTGTTCGTTTGCTTGTTTGTTTGCCCTTGTTTACATATTTGCCAACTTGCCTCTTTGTTTGCCTATTTGTGTTTGCTTGCTTGTTTGCTTACTTGATCACTTATTTGCTTGCTTCTTTGCCCTTATCTACGTTTGCTTGCTTATTTTCCCTTGGTTACATGTTTACTTGCTTATTGGTTTCCTTGTTTGCGCTTTTTTTTGTGCTTGCTTAGTTTATTTTTTCTTTGCTCGTTTGCTGGCTTGCTTGGCTATTTGCTTGTTTGTTTCTTGTTTACACTTGCGTGTTTGTCTGCACGCTCACTCGTATGCTCACTTTTTTGTTTGAGCTTGTTTGCATGTTTTCTTAGTTGCCTCTTTGTTTTCTTATTTGCTTGCTTGGTCTCTTACTCTGTTTGTTTCTTTGCTTGCTTTTGCTTTCTTGCGGTTATTTGCGCTTATTTATTTGTTTGCTCGCAAATTTGTTCGCTTGTTTATTTTCATTTGATTATGTGTTTACTTGCTTGTTTGTTTCCTTGTTTGCAATTTTTTTTGTGCTTGCTTCCTTATTTATTTTTCCTTTGTCCGCTTACTCGCTTATTTGCTTATTTGTTTCTTATTTACGCTTACGTGTTTGTTTGCACGCTCGCTTGCTTGTTTGTTTGCAAGCGAGCTTGCTGACTTGCCCTTGTTCGCATGTTTGACAGCTTGCCTCTCTGTTTCCTTCTTTGTGTTTGCCTGCTTGTTTGCTATCTTACTCGCTTTCTTGCTTGTTTGCTAGCTTATTTGCGCTTATCTATGTTTGTTTGCTTGTTTGTTGCTTATTTTTCCTTGATTATGTTTTTACTCGCTTGTTGGTTTCCTTATTTGCACTTTTTTTCTGCACTTGCTTACTTATGTTCCCTTGCTAACTTGCTTATTTGCTTGCTTGTTTTTTGTTTATACTTGTGTGTTTGTTTGCATGCTCGCTCGCTTGTTTGTATACTCACTTGCTTATTTGAGATTGTTCGCACGTTTTCTTACTTGCCTCTTTGTTTTCTTTTTTACTTGCTTGGTCTCTTGCTTTGCTTGCTTTTTTGCAGTTATTTGCACTTGTTTGTTTTCTCTTGTTTGTTTGCTGGCTTATTTTCTCTCGGTTACATGTTTACTTGCTGGTTTGTTTCCTTGTTTACGCTTGCTTCCTTGTTTGTTTTTCCTTTGCTCGCACACTCGCTTATTTGTTTGCTTGTTTGTTTGCACATGTGCTTGCTTGTTTGCCCTTGTTCGCATGTTTGCCAACTTGCCTTTGTTTGCTTGTTTGCGCTTGCCTGGTTGTTTGCTTGCTTTCTATCTTGTTCGTTCGCTTGCTTGTTTGTGGTTATTTGCGTTTGCTTGCTTGCTCACTTGTTTGTTTACTTGCTTGCTTATTTTTTCTTGGTTATGTGTTTAATCGCTTGTTTGTGCTCTTTTTTTGCGCTTGCTTCCCTATTTATTTTTTCTTTGCTCGTTTAGTCACTCGCTTGCTTAATTGCTTTTTTGTTTCTTGTTTTCATTTGCGTGTTTATTTCCATGCTTGCTTGCTTGCTTGCTTGTTTGTATGTTCACTTGCTTGTTTGCACTTGTTCGCATGTTTGCCTACTTGCCCTTGTTTGCTTGCTTAGTCTCTTGCTTTGCTTCCTTCCTTGTTTATTTTTTCTTTGCTCATTTTTGCTTGCTTGTTTTTTGTTTATACTTGCTTGTTTGTTTACACGCTCGCTTGCTTGTTTGTGCTTGTCCACATGTTTGCTAACTTGTCTCTTTGTTTGCTTGTTTGCTTGCTTGCTCTCTCACTTACCCGCTCGCTTGCCTCTTTGTGCTTATTTGCATTTACTTGTTTGTTTGCTTGTTTGCTCACTTGTTTGTTCGCTTTCTTATTTTCCTTTGGTTACGTTTTTACTTGCTTATTGGTTTTCTTTTTTGCTTCCTTCCTTGTTTGTTTATTCGTTGCTCATTTTGGCTTTCTTGTTTCTTGTTTACGCTTGATTGTTTGTTTGCACTCTCGCTTGCTTGTTTGCGCTTGTTTGCATTTTTGCTAACTTGTCTCTTTGTTTCCTTGTTTGTGCTTGCCTGCTTATTTTCTTGCTTGCTCTCTTGCTTGCTCGCTCATTTGTTTGTTTGCTTTTAGTGGTTATTTGTGTTTGCTTGTTTGTTTGTTTGTTCGTTTGCTTATTTTCTCTTAGTTACATTTACTTGCTTGTTTGTTCGTTTCCTTACTTACCTCTTTGTTTACTTGTTTGCACTTGCCTGATTTTGCACGCTCACTTGCTTGCTTGTTTGTATGCTCACTTGCTTGTTTGTGCTTGTTAGCATATTTGCTTATTTGCGCGCGCTTGCTTGTTTGCTTGCATGCTCTTTTGCTTTCTCGCTTGCTTGTTTGTGCTTATCTGCGTTTGCATGTTTCTTTGCACGCTTGCTTTCTCGTTTGTCTGGTTGTTTATTTTCCCTTGATTACATGTTTACACAGTGTTTGTTTCCTTATTTGCGCTTTTTTTGTGCTTGCTTCCTTGTTTGTGTTTTTTCACTTGTTTGCTTGCTCGCTTACTTATTTGATTTCTTATTTCTTGTTACACTTGCATGTTTGTTAGCTGGCTCGCTTGCTTACTTGTATGCTCACCTGCTTGTTTGTGCTTGTTTTCATGTTTGCTTACTTGTCTTTTCGTTTTCTTGTTTGCTTGCATGGTCTCTTGCTCGCTTGTTTGCTTTTTTGTGCCTATTATTGTTTGCTTATTTTCCCTTGGTCATGTGTTTGCTCGCTTGTTTGTTTCCTTGTTTATTTTTTCTTTGCTCATTTGCTTGCTTGTTTGCCCGTATTCACATGTTTGCTAACTGCCTCTTTGTTTACCTATTTGTGCTTCTTGCTTGTTTGATTTCTTGCTCTCTTACTGACTCGCTCGCTTCTTTGCTTGCTTTTTAGCTGTTATTTATGTTTGCTTGTTTGTTTCCTCGTTTTCTTGCTCGTTTGTTTGCTTATTTATTTTTCTTTGGTTACGTGTTTACTCACTTATTTGTTTCCTTGTTTGCGTTTTTTTTGGCGGTTGATTACTTGTTCGTTTTTTCTTTACTCATTTGCTCGCTCGCTTGCGTATTTGCTTGCCTATTTCGTGTTTACTCTTGCTTGTTTGTACTAGTTTGCATGTTTCCTTACTTGCCTCTTTGTTTGTGCATGCCTACTTATTTTCTTGCTTGCTCTCTTGCTCGCTTGCTTGCTCTTTTACTTTCATGTTTGCGATTTTTGGCGTTTGCTTGTTTGTTTACATGCTTGCTCGCCTGTTTGTCCGCTTGTTTTTTTCCCTTGGTTACGGGTTTACATGCTTGTTTGGTTCCTTGTTTGTGCTTTTTTTCCCCTTGCTTCCTTGTTTTTTTTTTCTTTGCCCGTGTTCTCCTTCACTTTCTTATTTGCTTTCTTGTTTCTTGTTCACGCTTGCAAGTCTGTTTGCACGCACGCTTGCTTGCTTGTTTGTATGCTCACTTGCTTCTTTGCACTTGTTCGCATATTTGCTTACTTATCTCTTTGTTTTCTTGTTTTTTTGCTTGCTCTCTTGCTCGCTCATTTGTTCACTTGTTTATTTTCCCTTAGTTATGTGTTTGCTCGCTTATTTGTTTCTTTGTTTGCCTTTTTTTTGTCTTGCTTCCTTGTGTGTTTTTCTTTACTCGTTTACTTATTTGCTTGTTTGTTTCATGTTTACGCTTACTTGTTTGTTTGCACACCAGCTTGCTTGTTTGTGCTTGTTCACATGTTTGTGAATTTGCCTCTTTATTTTCTTATTTGTGCTTGCCAGCTGATTTTCTTGCTCGCTCTCTTGTTCGTTCGCATGATTGTTTGCTTGCTTTTCTGTGGTTATTTGCGTTTTCTTGCTGCTTTGGTCGCTTGTTGGTTCACTTCTTTATTTTCCCTTGTTTATGTGTTTACTCGCTTGTTCATTTCCTCGTTTTTGCTTTTTTTTGGCTCTTGCTTACTTATTTGTTTTTTCTTTGGTTGTTTACTTACTCACTTGTTTATTTGCCTGCTTGTTTCTTGTTTACGCTTGCATGCTTGTTTGCAAGCTCGTTTGCTTGCTTGTTTGTATGCTCGCTTGCGCTTGTTCGCATGTTTGCTTACTTGTCTTTTTGTTTTCCTGTTTGCTCTCTTGCTCACTCACTTGCTTTTTTGCAGTTATTTGTGTTTTCTTGTTCATTTGTTCTCTTGCTTATTTTTCCTTGATTACTTGTTTGCGTTTGTTCACATATTTGCTAACTTTTCTCTTTATTTGTTTTTTTGTGTTTGTCTGCTTGTTTGCTCTCTTACTCGCTCGCATGCTTGTTTGCTTGCTTTTTTGCAGTTATTTGCGTTTACTCGCTCATTTGTTCTTTTGTTTATTTTTTCTTGGTTAGTGTTTACTCGCTTGTTGGTTTCCTTGTTTGTGCTTTTTTTTAGCTTGCTTGCTTGTTTTTTCTTTGGTCGTTTGCTAGCTCACTTGTTTATTTTCTTGCTTGTTTCTTGTTTACGCTTGACTGATTGTTTGCACGCTCGCTTGCTTGCTTGTTTGTATGCTCACTTGCTTGTTTACATGTTTGCTTACTTGTATCTTTGTTTGGTTATTTGTGCTTGCTTACTTGTTTGCTTACATGCTCTCTTGCTCGCTCGCATGCTGGTTTGCTTTCTTTTTTGCAGATATTTGTATTTACTTGTTTGTTTGCTTGTTTATTTTCAATTGGTTACATGTTTACTCACTTGTTTGTTTCCTTGTTTACTTTTTTTCTGCTTGCTTACTTGTTTGTTTTTTCTTTGTTGTTTGTTCGCTCGCTTATTTATTTACTTGCTTATTTCTTGTTTATACTTGCATGTTTGTTTGCACGCTTGCTTGCTTGTTTGCGCTTGTTCGCATGTTTGCTTACTTGCCTCTTTATTTGCTTGTTTGCGCTTATCTATGTTTGTTTGTTTATTTGCACACTTGCTCGCTCGTTTATCCGTTGCTTTTTTTCCCTTGGTTACAAGTTCCTTGTTTGTGCTTTTTTTTTTGCGCTTGTTCCTTTTTTGTTTTTTATTTGCTCGTTTGCTCGATTGCTCGCTTATTTGGTGGCTTGTTTCTTGTTTACACCTATGTGTTTGTTTGCATGCTCGCTCACTTGCTTGTCTGTACGTCACTTGTTTTCGCTTGTTCGCATATTTGCTTATTTGCCTCTTTGTTTTCTTGTTTGCTTGCTTGCACTTTTGCTCGCTTTGCTTTTTTGGAGTTATTTGCAGTTGCTTGTTTGTTTGTTCAATTGCTCGCTCTTTTATTCGGTTGCTCACTCGTTTGTTTGCTTGCTTATTTTTCCTTGGTTACATGTTTACTCACTTGTTAGTTTATTTGTTTGCAATTTTTTTGTGCTTGCTTCCTTGTTTCTTGTTTCTTAGCTCGTTTGCTTGTTTGTTTGTACGGTCGCTTGTTTATTTGCGCTTGTTTGCATGTTTGCTAACTTTCCTCTTTGTTTACTTATTTGCGCATGCCTGCCTATTTGCTTGCTTGCTCTGTTGCTCTTTCCCTTGGTTGTTTACTTGCTTTTTCACGATTATTTACGTTTGCTTGTTTGTTTGCTCGCTTGTCCACTGATTTATTCGCTTGCTTATTTTCCCTTGGTTACGTGTTTCCTCGCTTGATTGTTTCCTTGTTTTGGTTTTTTTATTTGCAATTGCTTCCTTTTTTTTCTTTGCTCATTTGCTTTTTTTGCTTGCTTGTTGCTTGTTTATGCTTGCTCGTTGGTTTGCAAGCGCGCTTGCTTGTTCCTTGTTTACGTTTGTTTGTTTGTTCACATGTTTTCTTACTTACCTCTTTGTTTTCTTGTTTGCTTGCTTGGTCTCTTGCTTCGTTTGCTTTTTTTTTATTATATGCATTTACTTGTTTGTTTGCTCACTTGCTTGCTCGTTTGTTCGTTTGCTTATTTTTCCTTGTTTATATATTTACTCACTTGTTTGTTTTCTTGTTTGCACTTTTTTTTGCGCTTGCTTCCTTGTTTTTTTTTCTTTACATGTTTTCTTATTTGCTTGCTGGTTTCTTGTTTACGCTTGCTTGTTTGTTTGCACGCGCACTTGTTTATTTGCACTTGTTCGCATGTTTGCCAACTTGCTCGCTCGTTTGTTTGCCTATTAATTTTTCTTTGGTTATGTGTTTATTTGCTTGTTAGTTTCCTTTTTGGCTTTTTTTTTACTTGCCTCTTTGTTTTCTAGTTTTCTTGCTTGGTCTCTTGCTTCGCTTGCTTTTTTTTTTCTTTTTTTTGCATTTACTTGTTTGTTTGCTCGCTTGCTCGCTCATTTGTTCGCTTGCATATTTTCCCTCGTTTACGTGTTTACTTTGTTGTTTGTTTTCTTGTTTACACTTTTTTTTTGCACTTGCTTTCTTGTTTGTTTCAGAAGGTGAGCCTTGGCGCAACGGTAAGGTTGCTGCCTTGTGACCTGGAAGTCACGGGTTCAAGTCCTGGAAACAGCCTCTCCGCTTGCGGGGGTAAGGCTGCGTACATCTTCCCCTCCCCAGACCCCACCAGGTGAGAGCCTCGTGCACTGGGCCGCCCTTTTTTTTTCTTTCTTGTTTGTTTTTTCTTTGCTCGTTTGGTTATTTGCTTACTTGTTTCTTGTTTACTCTTGCTTGTTTGTTTGCACTTGTTCGCATGTTTTCCAATTTGCCTCTTTGTTTGTTTGTTTGTTTGCGCTTACCTGCTTGTTTGCTTGCTTGCTCTCTTGCTCGTTCGCTTGCTTTTTTGCATTTATTGGCATTTCATTTTTGTTTTCTTGCTTGTTCGCTCATTTGTTTGCCTTCTTATTTTCCTTTGGTTACATGTTTTCTCGCTTGTTGGTTTCCTTGTTTGTGCTTTTTTTTTTCTATTGCTTACTTGTTTGTTTTTTCTTTGCTCGTTTTCTAGCTCGCTTGTTTATTTGCTTGCTTGCTCTGTTGCTCCTTCCCTTGGTTGTTTGCTTGCTTTTTCACGATTATTTACGTTTGCTTGTTTGTTTGCTCGCTTGCCCACTGATTTATTCGCTTGCTTATTTTCCCTTGGTTACGTGTTTCCTCGCTTGATTGTTTCCTTGTTTTGGTTTTTTTATTTGCAATTGCTTCCTTTTTTTTCTTTGCTCGTTTGCTTTTTTTGCTTGCTTGTTGCTTGTTTATGCTTGCTCGTTGGTTTGCAAGCGCGCTTGCTTGTTCCTTGTTTACGTTTGTTTGTTTGTTCACATGTTTTCTTACTTACCTCTTTGTTTTCTTGTTTGCTTGCTTGGTCTCTTACTTCGCTTGCTTTTTTTCGATTATATGCATTTACTTGTTTGTTTGCTCACTTGCTTGCTCGTTTGTTCGTTTGCTTATTTTTCCTTGTTTATATGTTTACTCACTTGTTTGTTTTCTTGTTTGCACTTTTTTTTGCGCTTTCTTCCTTGTTTTTTTTCTTTACATATTTTCTTATTTGCTTGCTGGTTTCTTGTTTACGCTTGCTTGTTTGTTTGCACGCGCACTTGTTTATTTGCACTTGTTCGCATGTTTGCCAACTTGCTCACTCGTTTGTTTGCCTATTAATTTTTCTTTGGTTATGTGTTTATTTGTTTGTTAGTTTCCTTTTTCGCATTTTTTTTTTACTTGCCTCTTTGTTTTCTAGTTTTCTTGCTTGGTCTCTTGCTTCGCTTGCTTTTTGTTTCTTTTATTTTCATTTACTTGTTTGTTTGCTTGCTTGCTCGCTCATTTGTTCGCTTGCATATTTTCCCTCGTTTACGTGTTTACTTTGTTGTTTGTTTTCTTGTTTGCACTTTTTTTTTTGCACTTGCTTTCTTGTTTGTTTCAGAGGGTGAGCCTTGGCGCAACAGTAAGGTTGCTGCCTTATGACTTGGAGGTCACGGGTTCAAGTCTGGGAAACAGCCTCTCCGCTTGCGGGGGTAAGGCTGCGTACATCTTCCCCTCCCCAGACCCCACCAGGTGGCAGCCTCGTGCACTGGGCCGCCCTTTTTTTTTCTTGTTTGTTTTTTCTTTGCTCATTTGGTTATTTGCTTGCTTGTTTCTTGTTTACTCTTACTTGTTTTTTTGCACTTGTTCGCATGTTTTCCAATTTGCCTCTTTGTTTGTTTGTTTGTTTGCGCTTACCTGCTTGTTTGCTTGCTTGCTCTCTTGCTCGTTCGCTTGCTTGTTTTCTTGCTTTTTTGCATTTATTGGCATTTCATTTTTGTTTTCTTGCTTGCTCGCTCATTTGTTTGCCTTCTTATTTTCCTTTGGTTACATGTTTTCTCGCTTGTTGGTTTCCTTGTTTGTGCTTTTTTTTTTCTATTGCTTACTTGTTTGTTTTTTCTTTGCTCGTTTGCTAGCTCGCCTGTTTATTTGCTTGCTTGTCTCTTGTTTATGCTTGCATGTTTGTTTGTACGCTCGCTTGTTTTCTAGTCTGTATTGTCACTTGCTTGTTTTCGCTTGTTCGCATGTCTGCTCAATTGTCTCTTTGTTTGCTTGTTTGCGCTTGCATGCTTGTTTGTTTGCTTACTTGCTCTCTTGTTCACTCGCTTGATTGTTTACTTTCTTGCTTGCGCTTATCTGTGTTTGCTTGTTTGTTTACACGCTTGCTCGCTTGTTTGTTCGCTTGCTTTTTTTTCCTTGGTTACTTGTTTACATGCTTTTTTGTGCTCTTTTTTTGCCCTTGCTTCCTTGTTTTTTTTCTTTGCTTGTTTGCTCACTTGCTTACTTATTTGCTCGCTTGAAATACGCTTGCGTGTTCATTTTCATGCTCACTTGTTTGCACTTGTTCGCATGCTTGCTTACTTGCCTCTTTGTTTACTTGTTTGCGCTTTTATGCGTTTGCTTGCTTGTTTGCGCGGTTGCTCGCTCATTTGTTTGTTTTCCCTTATTTACTTGTTTTTAAGCTTGTGTGTTTCCTTATTTGCGCTTGCTTCCTTGTTTTTTTTCTTCTTCTCATTTGCTCGATCGCTTGCTTATTTGCTTTATTGTTTCTTGTTTATGCTTGCGAGTTTGTTTGCACACTCACTCACTTGCTTGTTTGTGCTTGTTCGCATGTTTGCTTACTTGCCTCTTTGTTTTCTTGTTTTCTTTCTTGCTCTCTTGCTCACTCGCTTGCTTTTTTGCACTTATTAGCGTTTTCTCATTTGTTCGCTTGCTTATTTTCCCTTGATTATGTGTCTACACGCTTGTTTGTTTCCTTGTTTGCGCTTGCTTCATTGTTTATTTGTTTTTTTTTTTGCTCGTTTGCTTATTTGCTCGCTTGTTTCTTGTTTACGCTTGCCTGTTTGTTTACACGCTCGCTGCTTTTTTATGCTTTTTCGCATATTTGCTAACTTGCCTCTTTGTTTGCTTGTCTGTACTTGTCTGCTTGCTTGCTGTCTTGCTCACTCGCTCTCTCGCTTCTTTGCTTGCTTCTTTGCGCTTATCTGTGTTTGCTTGTTTGTTTGCACACTTACTCTCTCGTTTGTCCACTTGCTTTTTTTCCCTTGGTTACGTGTTTACCCGCTTATTTGTTTCGATGTTTGCGCTTTTTTTGCCTTGGCTTCCTTTTTTTTTCTTTGTTCGTTTGCTCACTTGCTTGATTGTTTGCATGCTCTCTTGCTTGATTGTTTGTATGCTCATTTTCTTGTTTGCAATTGTTCGCATGTTTTCTTACTTGCCTTTGTAGTTTGGTTACTTGCTCTCGCTCGCTCGCTTGCTTGCCCTTTTACAGTTATTTACATTTGTTTATTTGTTTTCTTGCTTGCTCGCTCACTTGTTTGCTTGTTTATTTTCCCTTGGTTACGTGTTTACAAGCTTATTTGTTTCCTTATTTGCACTTTTTTTGGTGCTTCCTTCCTTGTTTGTTTTTTCTTTGCTCGTTTGCTCGCTCGCTTGCTTATTTGCTTGCTTGTTTCTTGTTTACACTTGCGTGTTTGTTTGCACGCTCATTTGCTTGCTTGTTTGTATGCTCACTTTCTTGTTTGCACTTGTTCGCATGTCTGCTTACTTTCCTCTTTGTTTGCTTATTTGTGCTTGCCTGCTTGTTTGCTCTTGTCCTCTCTCGCTTGCTTGTTTGCGCTTATCTGCATTTGCTTGTTTTTTTGCGCGCTTGCTTGCTCATTTGTCTGCTTGTTTATTTTTCCTTGGTTACGTGTTTATAAGCTTTTTTGTTTCTTTATTTGTGCTTTTTTTTGCACTTGCCTCCTTGTTTGTTTTTTCTTTGCTCATTTGTTCACTCGCTTGCTTATTTGCTTACTTGTTTCTTGTTTACACTTGTATGTTTGTTTGCACACTCACTTACTTGTTTATTTGTATGCTTGCTTGTTTGCGTTTGTTCGCATGTTTGCTTAATTGCCTCTTTGTTTGCTATTTGTGCTTACCGGCTTGTTTGATTACTTGCTCTCTTACTCACTCGCTTGCTTCTTTGCGCTTATCTATGTTTGCTTGTTTGTTTGTCTGTTTCCTTTTTTTTTCTTGGTTACATGTTAATACGCTTGTTTGTTTCCTTGGTTATGCTTTTTTTTACCCTTGCTTCCTTTTTTATTTCTTTGGCTTGTTTGCTCACTCGCTTGCTTATTTGGTTGCTTGTTTCTTGATTACGGTTGCATGTTTGCTTGCACCTTACTCGCTTAATTGTTTGTATGCTCACTTGTTTGTTTGCGCTTGTTCGCATGTTTGCTTACTTGCCTATTTGTTTTCTTGTATGCTTATTTGATTTCTTGTTTCTTGTTTACGTTTGCATGTTTGTTTGCGCCTTACTCACTTGCTTGTTTGTTTGCGCTTATTTGAATGTTTGCTTACTTGCCTCTTTGTTTTCTTGTATACTTGCTCTCTTGCTCTCTCATTTGCTTTTTTGTTTGTGTTTTTGCAGTTATTTGCATTTACTTCTTTGTTTGCTCATTTGCTCGCTCGTTTGTTCGCTTATTTATTTTCTTTGGTTACATGTTTATTCGCTTATTTGTTTTCTTGTTTGACCCTTTTTTTTTGCGCTTGCTTCCTTGTTTGTGTTTTCTTTGCTCGGTTACTTATTTGCTTGCTTGGTTCTTGTTTATATTTGTTTGTTTGTTTGCACACTCGCTTGTTTGTTTGTGTTTGTTCGCATATTTGCTAACTTGCCTCTTTGTTTGCTTGTTTGCGCTTGCCTACTTGTTTGTTTACTTACTTGCTTGTTTGCTTACTTTTTTGCAATTATTTTATTTTGCTTGTTTGTTTGATCGGTTACTCACTCCTTTGTTTCCTTGCTTAATTTTTTTTAGTTGCGTGTTTACTTACTTGTTTGTTTATTTGTTTGCGCTTTTTTTTTCACGGGCTTCCTTGTTTGTTTTTTCTTTGATCGTTTGCTCACTCACTTGCTTTTTTTCTCCCTTATTTCTTGTTTACGCTCACTTGCTTTTTTGTGCTTGCTTCCTTGTTTTTTTGCTCTTATTTTTTTTTTTTTGCATTCGTTTGTTTGCAATTTACTTGCTTGTTTCTTCCTCTACATTGCACCATCATATAGATATGCATTGACTGGTAGTTCTCCCAGTTCCATCTAATATTATTTTTTCATTTTTCTAATGAAGGCAAGGAACCATTCATCCACTCAAATGCCTTGATGCTGATTAGGCAATATCACAAGGTTTGTCTGACTAATATCACCCATATCTATATTTGTTCTCTATTTCTTTCCTTGTCTTAATTTTTATCTGACTTTCTAAGTTATGTTGGTGTGTATGGCAACACAAAGTGCTCTTTTTTTTTTTAACTATTTATCAATTGAAATGGAAGTTTTCTTGTAAACGTCTAACCTTTTATTTTTTTAATCTGAAAATACTGATATTTAACCAATATAAAAACTCAGCCACTTTTTTTTGTCTATGATGACGAATTTAAAGAAATATATATGTGCGTGTGTTTGTGATTTGCTTTTAACTTATTTCTTATTGCTTTGCTTGTCCTTGGTTTCATTTTCAAAACATTTTCTTACAAAATTTCTAGTCTATTCCGGTACATATTTTTCTTAATAGCATAAAAAAAAAATGCCTTCAATGTTGTCTTCACCACATAATGGAATGCATTATTCTCTGCTTCCATATCAGACAAATAATGAAATGCGTTATCTAATTGATTATTTAGAACATGTGTCACTTAATGTTTTGGAGGTTACCTCCTTTATAATTTCTATGCAGATTTTATATTGGGTTCCATCTGAAGTGGATAGAATGATGAGGGGAACCATGGATACTGGGTATTGTTTGTGGCTGTAAAGGCACTTTATTTCACACCCACATATGTGTATGTGTGGTAATTCTCTGTGCTCTATCTCACATTGTTTCCTCATTTTTCCAATAAGGGCACCTTTAGTTCACAAAAATGGGGTGGGAGGATTATATTGCATGTTGGCCTCGTGGCTTGATGGGGTTGCTTTACTGTGAAGTTCCTTTGACTTATTTTCTGTGTCATTGTGATATTACCCCCATTAACCTAAGCTTCTTGAATTTCCATTTTTTATGTTTGTTTTTCTTATTCTGCAGTCTAAAATAAAAACAAAAATAGTGTTTCGTAGAGACAACAGCTGAGAATCTACTTTCAGTAGGATCTCATTTGATAGCTGCTGCATCCAAAATACTTCATGAAACAGTGAGAGATGCACACTTACTCCAAGACTTTTTCATTTCTAGTAGCTCTCCAAATCCATTTGTCTTCCTAAGCATGACAGCACACTGGAATTTTAAGAATGGCCATAGAGTCTTGGGGAATGTAAGGAGATCTGATTTGTGGGGATTCATGATTGGAGTATCTTCAGATCACTTACAATTTTTTGTAGTTTGAGATACTAACTGAGTTTATTTTTACTTCTCTTCAGTTTAATCTACCTGCAGATGTTATGTTATGTTATCTCTTGTTGTTTTATTTTAATTTGGGGATTAAGGTTAGTTAGTTGATTTGTTTGGATTATATTCATATATATGTCCATATGCCTAATTATTATTTTATTTGTTTTGAGTCTTTTAGTGGAAAGAAACTTCTGCAAACTATATCCCTATATATATATGGATATGCATAATTATTATTTTCTTGTCTTTGACAGTTAATTAATAAAACGTGCTTGTTAGGAATTTCTTGGTTTTGGAAAGATATGCTTCTGCTATTTCCAATGTTAACTAGTAAAAAATCCCCACAGCTCATGGGCATTCTTCATAAGGTCAAGAAGCTCCATTCTGCTACAAACAAATAAATAGTGCTTCAGCTAAAGCTCCTAACAGAAGTTTGAATTCATGTCTGTTTTTCTCAAAGTGCATTTAAGTGTCAGTGTTTAATTGTATTCTAATTAAATTTTAATACGTTTATGATCTCCTGCCTGGACTGCTTCTAATTGATGATATAAGCAAGGAAACAAGATTGCATCTTTCCCATAACTATCTTCAACGCTATAACACTCTGATTTGGATTGTGCCACACTAGCTCTAAACAAAGTCACAGAATGACAAACTTGATCCTAGAACCATATGACCACATTTAACAGCAAAATAACTGCAAAATTAAGTTTTGCAATGCCTTAACTCTAAAACCGTACTGTTTATTTTATCGGATTTTGTTACTATCTACAGAATTCAGATAAATTCTAATATGAAACCCCTTTCCATTTTGTTCTTTCTTTTTCTTAAATACATAAACAAATAAAATGCACTTTTTGCCCCTTTTATGATGTTGTGAAGATCCTCCTTGACATCACCAAAAACCAGATGATTTAGCATATCTTCACTGCTCTAGGTCCTTATGCAAATTGAGGTCTGTCCATTGTCATGAATCAAGATTTATCATAGGCCATCTAAAAATGATGTGGGAATTAATAGAGATCGGCCACCAAAGTTACTTTTGAGTACTTCCAAAGATGATTCCAACTTTGAATCAGTCGCCATTTACACTTCCTGGGCTTCAGCTTCACACATAACCAATTCAAGCTTTTTTGCCATGCCTTCTCATATTTCAAAGGGGTATGCCAATTCAACCATGCATTAATACAATTTAACCTTAATTATCTTCAGTTTGCTAATGAAAGGCCAAGTTAAGCAAACATAAAATTTCCCTTTTCCTAACTTACATTTAACGAGGTTCAATATGATGACAGTCACTTAACAAAAACCCATAAACGAGGCAGATTGAGAAGTTCCACATACATTTCAATGCATGCCAGAAATATACTTAAAAAGGATGCAATGCAAGGGAAAACAGTGATAAAATATATGAAACTTTTGCACATATAACCCATCAAAAAGTGCCAGCTTCTGCTTCAGGTAACAATTCTTCCGACTTCAGTTCTTGGACCTCTTCCATCGACTACAGATGCACTAGAAATTGTTAGAAATATTAATAATTAAGGCTTAACCAATGCAATTAATAAGTTTCAAACATTGAGAATATATATTTTTTTTTACTCGTAATCATAGGCCATAAGATATCTATGATATGCGCCGTTTGATCTATGTAGTCGATCCCATCTAGTGAAAAAATGCTTAGTTGTTGTTGTAATCATAGGCCATAAGATGTTCTGTGGTTGGAAGCTAGACTCTTCGGGTTCAGTGGCACCATAAGACCCTTGAGGACAGAACAAAATGTACAACGATGCAAGATATTCCTCCAGAAGTTGATAAGATTGTTCTAATTGATCCATTACTTCACAGATACCATCACCACCTGTTCACATTCAGATACCAAATTTTCATTTTCATTTGCCCAAACCCCAAACTCACTAATTACCATTAGAATGACTCACAGGCTTATAAAGGGTAACGAAGGTTCCGAAGTTTAAGATGCCATTTTGCATTTAAAAAACGTGAGAAGTATTTGATGTCGATTTGACATGCATAAATGTATATTGATCAAAGCTGAACATTGTTTTGACCAGAAACAGAGGCTCCTCTAAGGTTTTTTTTTTCTTCATGTTTTGACCAATCCAACGGCTAGTTTTTGCCTATAAATCCTGCAAGCCACATTGCCATCACTTTCAGTTCCTCTCCATCCCCATATCTTCTCTTAGCATTTGTTCTTGTGAAAGCCAATATCAATGAACAAAGTTTTGCTTTTGCTCCCATCCAAAACTCATCGTAAGGGATTCTCAATCTGCTTCTTCTTCTTCTTCTTCTCATTCTGTTTTACATTTCTTCTTTGTTCTTAAGTTCCCTATTCCCTAAATCCAGAAAACCACATTGTTTTGACTAGAAATTGAGGCCCCTCTAACGGCTAATTTTTTTTTTCCCCTTATTTTACGTTTCTTATTTTGACTATTTAAATGTTAACCTAGCCAAACTATCTGCTCTAAATTTTCCGTGTGAATTTGTTGAGGGTGGAGCTTCTGGCAATCATGTTGGTCTGCAAATGATTGGTGCAAGATATGACAAGGTAAGGTATTTCCCAACCCATTGACGGAGCTATTGATGTCGTCTTTAATTTTGTTTACTTTTTGCTGTCTCAATTTTTTGAAAATCATATTAAAGAAAGATGGTTATCGTCTATTAGAGTTTGTTGAAGTATATTTTGAAGATGACTGAATAGCAAATACATAATAATGTGCACACCCACGCCTGTCTAATCAAGCCTTTAAGTGCTTATGAATAGTCGTTGCAGTGATTGATTTTGCTACTGATAATCAAAAGCTTTAGAATAAGTGGAGAGCATAACCCACATAGATTTTGTCAGTAAAGTATGTAAGTTGCTCCATGCATAGAGTGGAAGTAATGATTCTGGCCTCATAAGGTCACATTCTTTGGGTTACTATTATTAACCATAACTCATGGAACGGATCTTTGCTTTCAAGAGGTTTGCTTAGTTTTTTGCTTTTTTCTTAGAAGAAAAAATGAGAAGAATGGGTTTTCTTGGTGCAGGACAAAAGAATTTGCAGATTCTGAAGCGAAAATAAAAAGCCGCTTCTGCTGTATATGAATTTGAATTTTTTTTAATATATATTAGAGAATAGTAAAGTTTAAAATTATTGTGAAACATAAAATTAAAGTAATTATTAAAAAAAACAGTATAATAGATTTATGAAACCTTCTCATCCTAAATAGAGATCACTTTTGAAATGGATTGGTTCTATGTGGAGCATGAAGTTTGTGAACAAAATTAAAACAAACTAAAAAAATAAATTTTGAGAAAAATTCTTTTGAAATTTTTTTCTCAATACTCATGAAAATTAATAGAATAAGCTGAATTTTGTAAATATTTAACAAATTTCAATTTACATATTAAATTTTTGAGTAGCAATAGGGGATCAAAATTTTGCTAACACGAAAACCTTTGACAATAAGTTAAACATCGATTGGCCCAAGGGCCGCATAGGGGTTAATAGAGAAGAGTGGTGGGGTTCAACTAAGGCAATGGAGGCACTTGGGGTTGAGCGGGTGTGCTTGGGGTCCGAGCTTTCCCTTAAAGGTCGTAGGGGTCCAATGAGAGTGCCATGGGTATACGGAGCAATCTCCTAGGTTTGTTACTCTAAAGAGTTTTGGTTAGTGTATCAATTACGTGGCTCCTTTTAAAAATTGACTCGAGTGAATTATATGATTCATTTTTCCATTGCCACACTTCTCATGATTATTGCATCTATTTATACAGACAAAATTGTTATCACATGCAATGACCAAGATGGCATTCATTCATTGCAGAATATTTGATCATTTTCTCACGAAGGACCTAGGAAAATTTAAGTATTTCTTAGGCATTGAGGTTTCCTATTCTAGCTCTAACTTTGTCATTTTTTAAAGGAAATATGCCCTTGGTATTTTGAATGAAATTGGTATAATGAATTGTGAGCTTGTTAACACATTTATGGATTCGAAAGTTAAATTATTAACCAGACAGGGGTAGCTTTTGATAGATCCGTGTTGGTATTGAACACTTGTTGGAAAATTGAATTGTCTCAAAATTACACAACCAAATATTTTCTTTGTAGTAAGTGTGGTTCACCAATTAATTTTACAACCTATGTGTGACAGCCATTGGGATGGTGTGATTCTTAATCTTAGATATCTTAAGAGATCCCCAAGATATGGACTATTGTATGAAGATATAGGTTACACTCAGGTGATTAATTGCTATTATGTCAATTGGACATGATCTCCATCTAACTTGCATTCCACTTTAAGATTCTATGTCCTTATTTGGAGGGAATTTGATTTCTTAGGAAACTAAGAAGCATGATGTGGTTGATTGGTCTAGCACAGAATTTGAGCATAGGCTATGGCACAAGATATCTGTGAGCTTATTTGGTTGAAATATAAGAGTCGAAGTTTGACAAGGTCACTCAGTTACAGTTTATTTGTAATAATCAAGCTGTTGTATATATAATATTGTTCTGCTTTTCATGAAATTAAAGGACCATGCATATTGAGATTGATTTTCATTTTTTTAGGCAAAAGATTTTGTCTAGTTGTATTACTATGAGCTTTGTTGACTCAAGTGATCAATTGGGTGATATATGTGCTAAATCTCTTAGAAGTGGAGGATTGCCTCTAACAATTAAAACATTGAAAAGTTAATTGTTCACCTAACTATCTCACCAGAAAAGGGTTAAGATATTAGAAAGTGAAATATGTCATTTATCATAGAATAATAGCAATATAATCCTTGCTTTAAGATTGAGTTACCATTAGTTACCCTCAAATCTTAAATGTTGCTTTGCTTATTGTTCTATCTTCCTTAATGATTATGAGATTGAAAAGAATTTCTTAATTAGCTTGTAGATGGCAGAAGGTATTACTACATTGTTGTGAGAAAAATTAGAGCATCAATAACATGGGCAGTGAATAGCTCAATGATTTAGAGTCAATGTCATTCTTTAAATTAGTAAGATCGAGTTGTTACCATTTCATTATGCATGACCTTTTGAATGATTTGGCAAAATTTGTGATCGGAGAGTATTGTTTGCGTCTAGAGGTTTATATGGTGCAAGATATTCCTATGAAGGCTCGTTACATTTCATACAAAGATTATAGAAAGTATAAAACTGTTGAGCCTATTTCCAAGTGCAACCAATTATGCAACTTCAAATTGTGATATGGTGCATGGGGTGTTGTCCAGACTTGCGTATCTCAAGTATATGTGGGTGTTATCCTTTAAAGAATAAGAGAATGTCAAAAAGTTGGCAAACATTTGCAATTTACTGAAACTGAGGAGTTGTTGAATTCAATATGTTGGACGATAAATTTGCAGACGTTGAAATTAAAAGGATGTGATCGCTTGGCTACATTGCAAACAAATTTTGACAAAGTCATCAATTTGTGTCATCTAGACTTCGAGGGTGCAGTCATTAAAAAAATGCCCAAATATGTGAAAAATTTAAAAGCTCTTCAAACAGTGACTCAATTTGCTGTGGGAAAGCATAGATGATCTGATATATGATGGAATTGGGAAAACTAAATCATTTAAAGGATTCACTAGTTATTTCTAATCTGGAAAATATAATTGATCCTACAAATGCCAGAGAGGCCTATATGAAAGATAAAATGTATTTGAATATATTAGAATTCAATGGGGGAAAGATTGATGACCTTGAAGTGTCACGATCACGAGGTCAAGACCTTGAAGTATTTGAATATATTAGAATTCAATTGTGTCTTTAAGAGCTTCATATATGGCATTGCTCCAAGTTGACGAAGTCCTTGCCTCAACACCTTCCTTCTTTAAAAAAGTTAGGCATTGATGCCTGTGAAAATTGAGACTTCACTTCCCAAGGCTTTTGGCACGAAGGAGCTATTTTTAAAGAGCTGTAAAAAGATTTCACTAAAAGACATTCCAACTAGCAGCCAAGCATTTTTTATTAAGTGGGATCGATTACATAACAAAATGATGCCAAAAATGGAATCTTTGGATATTTTAGAAAGTGGTGTGGACGAGTCCCCCTTCCTCCTCTTCATTTCCTAACGTTAATAGATTGTCCAGAGATGGAATCACTTCTCCTGGAAGGTTTGCTTTCAAGCCTAAATTCGGGATTGCATGAGCTCCACTCTTTGGAAGAAGTTGAAACTAGTGATCACTTTTTCGTATCTGTGATTACAAATCAGAAAAGAAAAAATTATATCATTATATGTCTTCGTGAGTTACTTTTAGCTTCTTGCTTTGCTTGTACCCCCTGAGATGCAACTTTTGTTACCTGCTTTTCATTTTCAAAAAATTTGCGTATAAAATTTCGGGACAATTCCAAAATAATTTTCATGCACCCTCATCACATTTGAGTTTTGTTTGACATACAGAAAAATATGTCACATTGGATTTGGAGACAACACCCTGAAATTTTGAGAATGGCCTCAGCAACTTGGAGAGCGTAAGGACTGTTAAGAACATCTGATTTGAAAGAAAATAAATTGAAAATTCATATATATGTTAAAAACGAAAGTAAAATTTTTCTCTTTCATACACGTCTGTTAAGAACTTGAGATTGTTACAATTTCTAAAAACTTCAGACTGAAAAGGGCAATTAATTTTTTATTTTTTCATTTTTGTGATCTTTGCTAGACCTTCGCTTTCATGGAATAAAGTTAGCAAACATTTATTGCATTTGCTTCCTTTACTCGGCTTATAAATATAGACATAGATAAACTAAAAGGCAATAATAATGAATGTGGCGAACACGCACGTCCTTTTCTTTCTATCTTTACAAACCATGCACTATATAAAAAGAACAAGGTCGTCACGTTTCACTTGAATTTGGAGATCTATTGTCTATATAGGAAGAATAATTGAGATAGCATTGCCAATGATTTTAAAATAAAATAAAAAACTTTATCCTTTGCAATTTAAAACCATATTCAGCCTAGCTAAATGATTGGAGTAGAACAATCCGTTGCTTCAAAAGTGGAGGTTTAAGATGTTGACTAAAGTTTACTCCAGTGGCACAAATAACATGCGAATGCTAATCTCCCTCATCAATCAAGGTTCATTATAAAATTATAAAAGAATATTTAAGTTGTTAATAATTTATCAAATCTATTAAAAAGTGATTATGATTTACTGATCAAATTTTATATACATAATGTGTAATTAAATCAAATTCTTACACGAATGTGTTACACAAATATTTATGTATAATATAATGAATTTTTTAATTTCAAATATTGTCAACTCATTAAACAAATCAAATTAACCCATCTTTTTATCCCACTTATACTTTGATAAGACTGGCATTAGCTATTGTTTCTGAAATGGCTTGCTTAGTCCATTTAAACCACAAATTTTAGTGGCTCCAATTATATTTTGATGACTCGTTTTAGGGTTGCATTGGTTATCGATTGACCGATTTTTATATTTTATTCTTCTTTTTCGGTGATTTGCATCCATAAAATTTAGTTTTGTATCCCCGGTTGATCATTGTTGTAGTTGTTGCCTTTCTTGTCCTTTGGCTTCTTCTTTTTCGTCTTTCTTCTTTCTTTCCTCTTTACTGTCAAGTCTCTTCTTGTGCGCATGCGTATGTTCTCCAACAACTTTGTATTGATCAATTGATCACTTAGTGATCAATTGATCACTTAGTGATCAATCTTCAATAACTTCCCATAAATCGATTTTTTTTTCTAATTCGGTTATAAAAACATAATGCATAAGCATTCCATTTTTCCTTTAAAAGTGACACTAAAAACTTAGACTTTTAAGCTATTAATAAAAATATGGTCCAAAAAGGAATCAAACCTGTAATATGCAGCGGTTATCAGAGAGAGGAACCAAGGGAACGAAACATAAAATAAAATAAATTAATATACAAGTTGATATAACGAAGGCCTATAAAAACTCAATTTAGGCAACCAGCAACTGGTAGGGATTATAATAACTGCTTTAATTAATTGACATAATATCAAAGCTTTAAAAACTGCTTTAATTGTAGACTGGCGACCAGTTTTTCACGTTTAAATGTGCAGGATGTCTTAAAGATACCTGCTTGTGTTGCTGTGATCTTTAAAATACTCTCAAAAACCCTTTCAGCTATTACTACCCCATTCGATCTGGATCAATTTATCCAAGAATTTTATCACTGGATTCCTACCATCTCATGGGTACACAACCATTTGGCAGTCAGTGACAGATTTTGGAAATACTGCCATTCGGGGGCCTTGCCCAGCTCGTTTACTGCTGCGACCGTCGTAAATTTGTTCTGCTCCTTGGTTTTTAAGCTTCATGGCTTTCCCACTTCCATTGTATCATATCGTGAACCAATCGTCTTGTGTAAATTTTGGCAACAACTCTTTAAGAATAGCGGTACTGTAACAGCTCCATTTATGTAACAAATTTTTTTTATATTTAACATCATGAAGTTATTACCTCAACTTAACTCACAATAACATTTATTTAATTATACAATACTAAATTTACACTCACATCATTAATACAAATATTTGTACAAGACATACATGTACATATAAGCCCTAATCTTCTACATAGACTATTTCCGGGGCCACTGGTTCGGGTGGTGGCACCTCCGCCGGAATCTCAGTCACTTCAACAACTGATATATCCGCAATAATAGATATTTGCCAAAGATAGGGCACCTCGATCATACGTACAGCAATAATAAGTCTCATTGAAAACAACTGCATAGCTAATTTTTTGAACATGATATGAAAATATAGTGAGAATTAAATCCCAGTATGTTCAACAATAATTCATTATCAATATAGTTCATCACGTCATGTTCAGCTGTATAAACTACAGAAAATATCTTTAGGTCACATGAATGCACTTTATCATGCACATGAAAATTATACAGTTATGACATGTATGGCATGAATAACTATTTTTTCGAATTTCATATGATGACTATCAACTTATTCTTACTTCAAGTAACCTCGGTCAGGGTAAGTATTCTCTACTTTTCGGTACGGGCTTATCTCGCTCCGTCCGACATGGCACACTTTCTCTTTCTTTTCTCATGAATATAACCATAACCGTTGGTAGGGCGTCCCCTACTGGTGCACCACACGGATTGCCATGTGACCGTGCTCATTTCTTTTCTTTTCATATTAATAGCCGAAAATATGATTCCAATAACAAGTATGTTCATTATATTCTCATACCATAATGTATCAAAACATAATCATTCTCAAAATTCATTGGTAAACTGAAATTATGCCATGAATATAATCATTTTCTAATTTTCACTTTATAAAATATTTCCATGTCAAAATTCCACACTAATACCTCGATAACTGGATAGTAATTGTAGTCTGTAAACAGCGCACCAGGAAAGTTCCCAGAAAAGAGAGGTGGGTCACTAATGGACACGCTTAAGTACCAAGTCTTTCCTTGCCAGAGCTTTCCTTAAACATGCACTTTTCACATATCACAATTTTTTTCCAGTAACTAGAATAATTCTTTTCTGATGTAGAAATACTGCAACCACGGAGCGTACTAAGATTTTTTTTCAAATAAAACCGGCACTTTCAAAACTTCTTGGAAATTTATATGAGTACTAGGGTAAATTCTATGTTAAAAATTACACACTTAAAATGGTAGTAAGTTCATGCAATGGCAATAGTTAGGGCATATACTAGGCATTTATTATTTTCATTTATAAATTCCTCTTCTTTCTTGAATATTATTTTCATCTTTTCATTTTCTTTATGTCTAGGCATTTAGTCATTTTATTTCTACTTATATCATTTCCAACACATGTTCTTACAAATTTTATAGAGCATTTTTCCTCAAATTGATTTCTACTATTACCTTAAAAATTCATCTAGGGTAGAAAAAATATTGAAAATAGGTTTTACTAACTTTTAACACAGTCTTTACTTACAAATCAGAGCATAACTTTCTCATTTTAACTCCGATTAAGATGATCTTAGTGCCTATGAAAAGCTAAGACAATTATCTAAAACTATTATGTTAATCATATCAACAAAATAGTATGATATTGTGGTGTTATTACTCCTTTAAATTTAGTATTATTTCTTCTCGTGTAGGTTCTGACCTTTACTGACTAATTAGACCATATCTCTCAAATTTGAACTCCAAATTGAGTTATTCCAGTTGGTAAAATTCCATGAGCCATATATCTATAATTGTTATGTTGGCGCGCTATTTTAATTCCTTACAGATACTTCCCAGAAATTAAAATACCGAAGCTATCCTAACATATTTTTCCCTGATGACCCATTTTCTGACTTTTGTCTACTAATCGGCTCATATCTCCCTTATATGGACTCCAAATTGAATGATTCCAGTGCCTAAATATCCATGACACATATTTCTTTAATTATTATGTTAACCATTTATTTTAATTCCTTATAGATTGTTCCCAGAAATTAAAATACCGAAGCTATCCTAACATATTTTTCCCTGATGACCCATTTTCTGACCTTTGTCTACTAATCGGCTCATATCTCCCTTATATAGACTCTAAATTGAATGATTCCAGTGCCTAAATATCTATGACAAATATATATTTAATTCTTATGTTAACCATTTATTTTAATTTCTTATAGATTGTTCCCAGAAATTAAAATACCGAAGCTATCCTAACATATTTTTCCCTGATGACCCATTTTCTGACCTTTGTCTACTAATCGGCTCATATCTCCCTTATATGGACTCCAAATTGAATGATTCCAGTGCCTAAATATCCATGACACATATATATTTAATTCTTATGTTAACCATTTATTTTAATTCCTTATAGATTGTTCCCAGAAATTAAAATACCGAAACTTAAAATTCTGCCTCCCATAGCCATAACCATGCAGAACTATCTACACCAACCTAAGTATTCAAACATACATCACATGCAAGATCAATATGTAACATGATATAGCAACATCATGACCAATCATAAAAGTTCTAAGATCAAAATCTCATATAAATATTATAAGTTTCAAAAGTTTTCTTCAAAAAGAAATATTGTTAAACTTACCTGGAGCACTTAGTCTCCTAGACTTCTCCTTCCTCTTTCTTCCTTTCTTCCTCTCCTTTCCTCACTCTAGGGGTGAACAAAAACCGAACCGGACCGAACTAAACCGAAAAAACAGAACCGAACCGACCAAAAACCGAACCAAACCGATTAAAATCGGTTTAGTTCGGTTTTTTTTTTTGAAAAACCGACCGGTTCGGTTCGGTTTGGTTCGGTTGGGACGGTCCAACCGAACCAAACCGAACCGAACCAAATTATTTTTAATATATTTAATTTATATTATTAAATTTATTTTTTATTATATTTTAAAAATATTTTACATAATTTTTTTTTAATTTTTTGAAATGGGCCCAAAGAATTCGAAATAAGCCCAAAAATTAAAAAAAAATTAGGCCCAAAAAAATTTAAATGGGCCAAAAATTAAAAAAATTTGGCAAAACAAAATTTTTTTTTTTTTTAAAAGAACCGAACCAACCGAACCCAACCGAACCGCCTTTTGGCGGTTCGGTTCGGTTGGTTGGACCCCAACCGAACCGAATAGGTCCAATTTTTTTTTTTTATGGTCGGTTCGGTTTGGTTGAGTTCCAAAACCGAACCGAACCGAACCTATGTACACCCCTACCTCACTCTACCTTGCTTCTATTTTTCTTCTCCCTCACTTGGACGAAATTCTAATGTTGTAAGGGTGGGTTTTCTTATATAGACCATCAAATAATTCACCTTTCATGATCATGGGTCTACCTTATCACAATTAAGATACACTTTGTTGAATTTTTGGAAAACAAACAACTTATGTTCTTGTTTTCCTCTTCCTTAGTCAAGATATGCATAGGAAAAGGAGATTTGTATTTTGAAAATTATGATAATATGTTCTTAAGATAAGGGACAAGGTCCCTTTGATTTAGGGATTCATTTCCATTTTCTTTTGTCTTAAACAAGTATGATAGGTTTTCCTTTTTAGGTGACAAATTTCTAGCCCTTGAATCTCCATTATTTGGTTGATATTATTTGTGTGGGCTATGAATGTTTTGTCCTAATACCATGTATTATCATACCACTTGCTAAAATTATGAGTGTAGGATATAGATGTTTTTGTCCTAAAGCCTTGTATTATCATGCCACTTGCCTAAATGATGAATGTAGAATCACACCACTTGCTAAATTTTTGTCTTAATGCCATGTAACCTAATCTTTATTCTTATTATTATATCATCATCTAATTTATTTTATTTTATTTTTTCTCTTGGATTTGGGCTTATTCCTACCCATTATGGGCTTGTCCTACCCATTTTCTTTGCTTTGGATAAAATTCTTCCTTTCTTGGTGGGCTTGGTCACATTTTCATAATTTTTGGGCTATTGGTGCAATTACTATATCCTAGTCCAAGTCTATGTTTTATTTCTTGTTTAGGTTATCCAATGGGCTTGTTAGAAACTTATGTGAAGTGGAAAAACTCTATATGAAGTGTCCATAGGTAAAAGCTCAATGTATGGGTAAAGATTTTAAACTTAGTAACTATAGTTCTTGAATTAGGAAAAATTACCCTAATTCAATGTTCTTGAAATTTTAAGACCTTTACTTGTTTCTAAAAATTTATCTTCCTTATCCAAGAATTTTGCATCTCTTTAGTATGTTATTTCTAATTTCTTTCCTATTAGATTTTCCTTCTTTATTTGTTCTCTTAATGTTAGAAACATTTTCTATGCATATATATAAGGTGAAGAATTTCTAAGGACTATATTTCCTTAGATATCTAAAATATTGTCTAATAAATTTTATTTCCTTAATTAAATTTTTTATGTACCTTTATCAATAAAAGAAACGAAATTAAGGATGTTACATTTCTCTCCCCCTAAAAGAAATTTTGTCCTCAAAATTTCAGAAATTACCTTATAAGAACAATTGCGGATATTTCTTCCTCATGACTTCTTCCAGCTCCCAAGTTGCTTCTTCTGGAGTCAAACCTTCCCATAACACCTTAACTAGGGGAATGGTTTTATTTCTCAGTTGCTTCACGTCAGTGTCCAATATGGATGCAGGTACTAGCTGGTATGTCATGTTCTCCTTTATTTGGATTGGTTCATCCAGTATTACATGTGATGAATCTGAAAGATACTTCCGCAACTGTGATACGTGGAAAACATTATGCAGGTTGGACAAATTAGGTGGGAGAGCAACTTGATATGCTGATGTCCCTACTTTCTTCAGAATTTGGTAGGGTCCTAAAAATCGCAGACTTAACTTTCTTGTTTTGAGAGACCTACCAACTCCAGTAGTCGGGAAAAGTTTCAGAAATACATGGTCTCCTTCCTCAAACTTTAGATGTCTATGTCTCTTATCGTAGTAACTCTTTTGCCGACTCTGCGCTGTAAGTATTTTGTTTCGTATCATCCTTATTTGTTTAGTGGTTTGTTGAACTAGATCAGGACCCAACAAGTTCTTTTCTCCTACCTCGAACCAACATAGTGGAGATCGGCACTTTCTACCGTATAAAGCTTCATAGGGGGCCATCTTAATGCTAGAGTGATAGCTATTATTATAAGCAAACTCTACTAAAGGTAGGTACTTATCCCATCCTTTACCTTACTCTATCACACAAGCCCTCAACATATCTTCTAGGGTTTGAATGGTTCGTTCTGTCTGCCCGTCAGTCTGAGGATGGTAGGCAGTACTGAACCGCAACTGAATACCAAAAGTTTCTTGCAACGCCTTCCAAAACCTCGACGTGAACCTCGGATCTCTATCAGAAACAATATTTAAGGGAATCCCATGGAGTCTAACTATTTCCTGAACGTACAATTGGGCCAATTTATCTAGTGAAAAGTTAATTTTTATGGGCAAAAAGTGAGCAGATTTGGTTAATTTGTCAACTATTACCCAGATAGAGTCATGTCCCACTGAAGTCTTAGGTAAACCTACAACAAAGTCCATCGAGATACTATCCCATTTCCATTTAGGGATCTCAAGAGGTTGTAGAAATCCCGCTGGCTTTTGATGCTTCACCTTCACCTTTTGACAAATGAGACATTTCGCCACAAACTCAACAATGTCATTTTTCATCCCTGGCCACCAATACATCCTTTTTAAATCCTGGTACATTTTAGTGCATCCAGGATGGATTGTGTATTTACTTTGATGCGCTTCCTGCAGTATCTTAGTCCTCAACTCTTGTTCTTGAGGGACACAAATCCTTCCCTGATACATGATTGCTCCATCTTCCATGACAGAAAAATTACCTTGGTCTTTATGATCCTGTAAGTATTGATCGTGAGCTTGAGCCTCTTTGATCTGGGCTCTAAGGTCAGACCCTATACTTAAACCATTAATGACAAGATTCTTTGGAGTAAGAGTAGTGGCTAGCTTCAAATTTCGAAACTCCTCTAGCATCTGCATCTCATACACCATCATCTGACCCATGTGCAGAGATTTTCGACTCAAGGCATCTGCTACAACATTCGCCTTTCCGATATGATACTTTATCTCAAACTTGTAGTCATTGAGGAATTCTACCCATCTTCGTTGCCTCATATTTAACTCCTTCTGATCAAAGAGGTATTTAAGACTCTTATGATCACAATATACTTCAAAGGTTGCCCCGTACAAATAGTGTCGCCAAATCTTTAAGGCAAACACTACTGCCGCTAATTCAAGATCATGGGTTGGATAGTTTCCTTCGTGGGGTCTCAGTTGCCTAAAGGCGTAAGCAACTACTCTCTTATCTTGCATCAGCACACATCCTAGCCCTTTCTTTGAAGCGTCACTATACACTTCAAAATATCCTGTGGGGTCTGGAATAATTAAAACAGGAGGAGTGGTCAGTCTTGTCTTCAGCTCCTGAAAACTAGCATCACATTGATCAGTCCATTTGAAAGGACTTCCCTTCCTGGTCAATTTAGTCAATGACAAGGCTATACGAGAGAAGTTTTGTATAAATCTCCTGTAGTATCCTGCCAAACCAAGGAAACCTCTGATTTCCGTAACCGTCTTTGGTGTCTCCCACTTAATCACTGCTTCCGTCTTGCTAGGATCTACGGCTACCCCTCTATTAGAGATGACATGTCCGAGAAACTTCACCTCTGACAGCCAAAATTCACACTTCTCCAATTTAGCATATAACTTTTTCTCTTTCAGCAGCACGATTCGGAGATGTTGTTCATGTTCTTTCTCACTCTTAGAATATATCAAGATGTCATCAATGAACACTACAACAAATTGATCTAGGTAGGGTCAAAAAATGCGATTCATGTAATCCATGAAAATTGCAGGTGCATTTGTCAACCCAAAGGGCATTACGAGAAATTCATAGTGCCCATACCTAGTCCTGAAGGCAGTTTTTAATACATCCTCATCCTTGATCATAATCTGATGATATCCTGACCTCAAGTCAATTTTAGAAAAGATAGAGACTCCCTTCAGTTGATCCAATAAGTCATCTATCCTAGGGAGAGGGTACTTGTTTTTAATAGTCACCTTATTCAGCTGTCTGTAATCTATGCATAGTCTCAAGCTTCCATCTTTCTTCTTAACAAACAATACAGGAGCTCCCCAAGGTGATACACTTGGTCTAATGAATTGCTTGTCTAACAGTTCCTCCAACTGTTTCTTAAGTTCCTGTAGTTCCTTCGAGGCCATTCGATATGGTGCAATAGAGATAGGCCCTGTCCCAGGTAGGAGATCAATAGAGAACTTTATCTCTCTCTTGGGAGGTAAGCCTGAAATATCTGATGGAAACACTTCAGGAAACTCGTTGGCTATTGGAATTTCATCAAGCTTCGATTCGACTTCTAGGTTTGATAAATACAAGAGAATGTATCCAAGTACTCAATTCTTCAACTCCCTATTAACTTGATTGGTATTTAGCATCAATAACTGGACCTCCTCTTTCGGAGTAGAAGGTAGAAATTCAACGGTCTTGTTACAACAATTCAACAAGAGTCGATTTCTAGACATCCAGTCTAACCCTAGAATGACCTCAATACCTCTTAAAGGTAAACAGACGAGGTCTACAGAAAAAGTTTTCTCCTGGATGGTGACTTGACAGTCTTTACATACAGAGGAAGTTAATACTCGTTCCCTTGTAGGGGTTACTACGGATAGCTCATAGGGAGTTTAAGAAATAGGAAACTGAAACTTCCTAATACATTCTTCCGATATAAATGAATGACTAGCACCAGAGTCAAATAACACCATAAGAGCAAATCCATAGATATAGCATGTACCTTGAATCATTTCAGAAGATTGGGCTGCCTCTTGGCCGCTCAGCGTGAAAACCCTTCCTTTCACCTGACGCCTTTGTTCTGACTGCTTCCCCACATTCTGTGGGCAGTTTTTCGCAAAATGTCCCTTTTGTCTGCAATTGAAACAGACATCTTGTCCCATGTAGCATGGCCGGTTACCATGCATGCGTCCGCACTTAGCGCACTTGACTGAGGCGAGGTCTTGTTGAAAAGGCCTAGGACCCGCAATCAATGGCCTCTTACCAGCTCTATATCCACTTCTTCTCACATTCTTTCCAGAGTTGGAAAAATTTTTCTTCCTCTTCCATAGGTTTCGCCTTTGCTTCTCGTCCTCCACTGTCCTTAAACTCTTTTCCAGGAGTCTGCATTTATTTATCAGAGGTACAAACTCCCTGATCTCCATAGCTATAACAACATTCTTTAATTCTGGGTTTAGTCCTGCTTCAAACTTAACCGCCTTCCATGCTTCATCTGGGTTATATCGCAGATAAGAGGAGAACTTAGATAGCTCCTCGAACCTTGCAATATACTGGTCCACAGTCATGCTGCCTTGCCTGAGTTGGAGAAATTCGATCTCTTTCTCTGCCCGTACAGTACTTGGAAAGTACTTTTCAAAAAAAATGTCCTTGAACACTTGCCAGGTGATCTGTCTTTCCTGATAAGCTAAAAGTTCTCTAGCTCCACGCCACCAGTATTCTGCTTCATCCTTTAACATATATGCAGCAAAAATAATTTGCTGCTCTTCAGTACAGCCCATCACTTCAAAGATTTTCTCTAATTCCCTAATCCACCTTTCGGCTACCGTTGGGTCATAGCCACCTTAGAAACAAGGTGGTCTAGTCCTCAGGAACTCGGATATGCCATTATCTTTTCCAGCCATTCGGTTGTTAGCACCATTCTCAACATTTGTGTTATTAGCATTCTGGAGATGTTATAAAATTTGATTGGTGGTCAAGACTTGGTCTCGAATTGCTGTGGCCAGGTTATGCAGGGTTTCTTCCGCATTATTTGCCGGATTCCTCCTTGGTGGTGCCATTTCCTACTGTGGCAAAAACAAAGTTATGCTGCTATTGAGGTGATCAAACCCAATAGTTAGTTTCAAAATATTTAACAGCAGTCATAACACCACCTCGGCATATAGATAGGAAACACTAGTAATTTCTTACCTATATGAACTCACTGATTCCCTACACAGCATAACCACAACATACTCAAGACACTATAAGATCGATTCAGATAACCATCCACCCACTGGCCATCTAGGATCGACCTGCTCTGATACCAATTATGTAACAGCTCCATTTATGTAACAAAATTTTTTTTTTATTTAACATCATGAAGTTATTACCTCAACTTAACTCACAATAACATTTATTTAATTATACAATACTAAGTTTACACTCACATCATTAATACAAACATTTGTACAAGACATACATGTACATATAAGCCCTAATCTTCCACATAGACTATTTCCGGAGCCACTGGTTCGGGTGGTGGCACCTCCGCCGGAATCTCAGTCACTTCAACAACTGATATATCCGCAATAATAAGTATTTGCCCAAGATAGGGCACCTCGATCATACGTACAGCAATAATAAGTCTCATTGAAAACAACTGCATAGCTAATTTTCTGAACATGATATGAAAATATAGTGAGAATTAAATCCCAGTATGTTCAACAATAATTCATTATCAATATAGTTCATCACGTCATGTTCAGCTGTATAAACTACAGAAAATATCTTTAGGTCACATGAATGCACTTTATCATGCACATGAAAATTATACAGTTATGACATGTATGGCATGAATAACTATTTTTTCAAATTTCATATGATGGCTATCAACTTATTCTTACTTCAAGCTACCCCGGTCAGGGTAAGTATTCTCTACTTTTCGGTACGGGCTTATCTCGCTCCGTCCGACATGGCACACTTTCTCTTTCTTTTCTCATGAATATAATCATAACCGTTGGTAGGGCGTCCCCTACTGGTGCACCACACAGATTGCCATGTGACCGTGCTCATTTCTTTTCTTTTCATATTAATAGCCGAAAATATGATTCCAATAACAAGTATGTTCATTATATTCCCATGCCATAATGTATCAAAACATAATCATTCTCAAAATTCATTGGTAAACTGAAATTATGTCATGAATATAATCATTTTCTAATTTTCACTTTATAAAATATTTCCATGTCAAAATTCCACACTAATACCTCGATAACTGGATAGTAATTGTAGTATGTAAACAGCGCACCAGGAAAGTTCCCAGAAAAGAGAGATGGGTTACTAATTGACACGCTTAAGTACCAAGTCTTTCCTTGTCAGAGCTTTCCTTAAACATGCACTTTTCACAAATCACAATTTTTTTCCAGTAACTAGAATAATTCTTTTCTGATGTAGAAATACTGCAACCACGGAGCATATTAAGATTTTTTTTCAAATAAAACCGGCACTTTTAAAACTTCTTGGAAATTTATATGAGTACTAGGGTAAATTCTATGTTAAAAATTACACACTTAAAATGGTAGTAAGTTCATGCAATGGCAATAGCTAGGGCATACACTAAGCATTTATTATTTTTATTTATAAAATTCCTCTTCTTTCTTGAATATTATTTTCATCTTTTCATTTTCTTTATGTCTAGGCATTTAGTCATTTTATTTCTACTTATATCATTTCTAACACATGTTCTTACAAATTTTATAGAGTATTTTTCCTCAAATTGATTTCTACTATTACCTTAAAAATTCATCTAGGGTAGAAAAAATATTGAAAATAGGTTTTACTAACTTTTAACACAGCCTTTGCTTACAAATCAGAGCATAACTCTCTCATTTTAACTCCGATTAAGATGATCTTAGTGTCTATGAAAAGTTAAGACAATTATCTAAAACTATTATGTTAATCATATCAACAAAATAGTATGATATTGTGGTGTTATTACTCCTTTAAATTTAGTATTATTTCTTCTCTTGTAGGTTCTGACCTTTACTGACTAATTAGATCATATCTCTCAAATTTGAACTCCAAATTGAGTTATTCCAGTTGGTAAAATTCCATGAGCCATATATCTATAATTGTTATGTTGGCGTGCTATTTTAATTCCCTACAGAATATTTCCAGAAATTCAAAAACTAAAGCTTTAATAACATACTCTTCCCTGAATAAACATTTTCTGACCTCTGCTTACTAATCGGATCATATCTACCTCATATGAACTCAAAATTGAGTTATTCCAGTTGGTAAAATTCCATGAGCAATATATCTATAATTGTTATGTTGGCGCGCTATTTTAATTCCTTACAGATACTTCCCAGAAATTAAAATACCGAAACTATCCTAACATATTTTTCCCTGATAACCCATTTTCTGACCTTTGTCTACTAATCGGCTCATATCTCCCTTATATGGACTCCAAATTGAATGATTCCAGTGCCTAAATATCCATGACACATATTTCTTTAATTATTATGTTAACCATTTATTTTAATTCCTTATAGATTGTTCCCAGAAATTAAAATACCGAAGCTATCCTAACATATTTTTCCCTGATGACCCATTTTCTGACCTTTGTCTACTAATCGGCTCATATCTCCCTTATATGGACTCCAAATTGAATGATTCCAGTGCCTAAATATCCATGACACATATATATTTAATTCTTATGTTAACCATTTATTTTAATTCCTTATAGATTGTTCCCAGAAATTAAAATACCGAAACTTAAAATTCTGCCTCCCATAGCCATAACCATGCAGAACTATCTACACCAACCTAAGTATTCAAACATACATCACATGCAAGATCAATATGTAACATGATATAGCAACATCATGACCAATCATAAAAGTTCTAAGATCAAAATCTCATATAAATATTATAAGTTTCAAAAATTTTCTTCAAAAAGAAATATTGTTAAACTTACCTGGAGCACTTAGTCCCCTAGACTTCTCCTTCCTCTTTCTTCCTTTCTTCCTCTCCTTTCCTCACTCTACCTTGCTTCTATTTTTCTTCTCCCTCACTTGGACGAAACTCTAATATTGTAAGGGTGGGTTTTCTTATATAGACCATCAAATAATTCACCTTTCATGATCATGGGTCTACCTTATCACAATTAAGATACACTTTGTTGAATTTTTGGAAAACAAACAACTTATGTTCTTGTCTTCCTCTTCCTTAGTCAAGATATGCATAGGAAAATGAGATTTGTATTTTGAAAATTATGATGATATGTTCTTAAGATAAGGGACAAGGTCCCTTTGATTTAGGGATTCATTTCCATTTTCTTTTGTCTTAAACAAGTATGATAGGTTTTCCTTTTTAGGTGACAAATTTCTAGTCCTTGAATCTCCATTATTTGGTTGATATTATTTGTGTGGGCTATGAATGTTTTGTCCTAATACCATGTATTATCATACCACTTGCTAAAATTATGAATGTAGGATATAGATGTTTTTGTCCTAAAGCCTTGTATTATCATGCCACTTGCCTAAATGATGAATGTAGAATCACACCACTTGCTAAATTTTTGTCTTAATGCCATGTAACCTAATCTTTATTCTTATTATTATATCATCATCTAATTTATTTTATTTTATTTTTTCTCTTGGATTTGGGCTTATTCTTACCCATTATGGGCTTGTCCTACCCATTTTCTTTGCTTTGAATAAAATTCTTCCTTTCTTGGTGGGCTTGGTCACATTTTCATAATTTTTGAGCTATTGGTGCAATTACTATATCCTAGTCTAAGTCTATGTTTTATTTCTTGTTTAAATTATCCAATGGGCTTGTTAGAAACTTATGTGAAGTGGAAAAACTATATATGAAGTATCCATAGGTAAAAGCCAAATGTATGGGTAAAGATTTTAAACTTAGTAACTATAGTTCTTGAATTAGGAAAAATTAGCCTAATTCAATGTTCTTGAAATTTTAAGACCTTTACTTGTTTCTAAAAATTTATCTTCCTTATCCAAAAATTTTGTATCTTTTTAGTATGTTATTTCTAATTTTTTTTCTATTAGATTTTCCTTCTTTATTTGTTCTCTTAATGTTAGAAACATTTTCTATGCATATATATAAGGTGAAGAATTTCTAAGGACTATATTTCTTTAGATATCTAAAATATTGTCTAATAAATTTTATTTCTTTAATTAAATTTTTTATGTACCTTTATCAATAAAAGAAACGAAATTAAGGATGTTACAAGTACGACCTTAAAGTACAGTTCTGCCCATCACCTACAAACTAATAGGAAAAATGAAGTGCTTAATTAGTGTATTCAACAGTATTTAAGAGCCTTTGTCCATCAACGTGATTGATCCTACTACTATTGAGCAATCCCAACTATTTGCTCCCACTGAATCTGGAGATGTTGCTCCTTTAGCTATCATTGCTCAAAGACCAGACCCTACAACTCCCAATTCTTGTCAAGTTCTCGTTGAATGGCAAGGGGAGGAAGTCACGTTGAATTCTCTTGATGATTTAGCTCCAAATTCGCTAACCTTATCCTTGAGGACAAGGTCATTGTTGATGGGGTGAGTACTGATATAAATGGGTCCGCTAACATACAAAGTGGGACTGATGTGGCAAGCACCATAACACATAAGGATGATGATAAGGATGCAACAATCAATCGAAGTTCTGCAAGGGAAAGGAAGCTCCAAGCATGTCTCAAGGACTACAGCACGTGGAAGGTAGTTGGAATGATTAAAGTTTTATACTTATATTCACTCAATTTTTTTCCCCTTTTAACACGAACTCAACTTTTTCCTTATTTATATATACTTGTCATGAGAGGAATTGAGTGCACTAGCATAGTACAAGAAGTGTTTTTGTGTAGTTAATTAAAGCTATTGCTCCACCATGCTACTCGGTGTTTATTCGACCTGCTAGCTGCCATATGTGTACAAAAGCTTTTGATGGGTATAACTATATTGGTAGCTTGTTTGCTAGGAAAGGTGCCAGGCTTTGCCGCCTCTCATATTAAATTTCTTGAGCCTTCCAAAGAACATGACCACTATAAGGATGAACTTGCCTTTGTTACTCCATCTTCCTGACAATCCAATCCAGGAATCTCTACACGTTCCATCGGGTTTCAATTGCCTTTTGCAGCTATATCCCGTTGAGAATCCTACATTCCCGTATGCACTGCATGTTATAAAAAAACAAAAATTTTAGACATATCCTTTTGCGCATATATGAATATTAGACCTGATCATAAATGAGACTGAGGTCTTAGCTTTATCATTTTTCAAGGAATTCAAACTTAAAACTGACCTAAAGAATTTTATATAAAGTAAAATTTAAAGTTCACCTGACCATCATGTCTAAAAATAGAATTATTATTATATGTACTAATGATAGAGTTAATTTTTACTAGCACTATATTAGATACTGACATGTGACAAAGTTAGTTAATTGTCTTGATATTTTTAATATTGTTTTGTTACGTGTCATTATTTAGTCTAATACTAGTAAAAATTTTAACTACATCGTCGATGAATCTAATAATAATTTTTAAAATATTTAAAAAAAAATTCACAAAATTAAATATGAGAGAGAGAGAGAAAGACACGTGCCTGATCACTTCTAGTGTAATGTTCAACACATTAAAGTTAAGGGGATCCTCTCTTAAGTTTTTTCTCTCTGTGATGCAAATCAGAATAATGAAGATAGCCAAGTAAGAGAGTTGAGAGAATAGTAGACAATCCACGAAGCCTTTTTTGTCTTTCTTGGTATCATTTTCGTGGTCCCTTAAGGGAAGAAATGTAGTGTATGGTGGCAGATACCTGTTAAAACAAAAAAAAACAAAAAATTATCACCAAAACTCTCAACACCAATTGACTTTATATATATTCTGTATACTGTATAGTCAACAAGTGCCATATATATTCGTTTGTAGATAGCTTTCTTGAGTACAAAATATAATCAAGAAAGCGTGCATTTGAATAATATTGGATGTCATAATTAAAGCTGCAGAATCAAATATTTTTCCCCTTCAAAAATAATTCATAAAATTCCATTTGTTCCCACGTTCAATTTTAGTACTGCTATAAAGTTGCAATGATTTGAACTATCATACGGATTCCAATTCCACTTAAGTGGGAAGGAAAGAATTTGTGCAAAGGTGGAGAAAACTCAAAAGAACAAATTATTTATGTCAGTAATAACACTAGTCCAACTGAAAGGACAAAGAACATCAGAATGTTCGTTCGCGCAGACAAGCTCTATTCAATATTCATTATGGAGGAACGGTGAGCTTTAATTTTTGTAATTTTAAATTAAAATTTTATAAAGTTTATATCAATAAAATTCAAAATTTAATATCTGCACCGAGATTAATATTGAGCCTGATATTTGAGCTATCATAATGTAAAACATTGTAAAAGAAAAACCAATCTACCCTTTTTCTTGTGTTCTTTTAAAGTTTCGTTTAGTTGTTAGTAAAAAAACAAAAAATTTAAAAATAGAATAAAAGTGTTATTAAAATTATATTTAATATGACATCGAAAAAAATAATTTTTTTTTATTTTTTTATGTTTAATATGTCTTAAATAATACAACAATAAAATAAAAAATTGAAATTTTAAAAAATAAAATATTAAAATAATATTTTTTGACTTAAAAATTTATTTAAAAATGATATAAATAAAAAATAAAATAAATAAATAAATAATATAAAAATATTAATAATATTAAAAAATAATTTAGACATTATTTATTTTATTTTATTTATTAATAATAAACAAAATACAAATGGATAAATAATGAAAAAGGCATTTTAATATATATTTTTAACTCTATTTTATTTTCTTCATTTTTTTTTTATCACTTTTTAAAGTTAGTCAACTTTTTTTTATATAAGATAATTCATATTTTTTAGAATTTAAAACTTTGTCAATCAAACATAATATTTGATGGAATAGAATTTAAATTTATATTCTATCGATAAGAAAGATGAGACAAACTTAATTTAATAAGAGTATATGAAAAGATGTAATACAGAATTATGTATTAAATATAAATTTATTAAATAATAATGATAGATTAAATAATTATTAAAAACTTTAATTTAGATGCGCAAGAATTAGCACCCATAATTGATGAATTATGTGTCATGAACACACGATCTGTTGTTACCTTTGATGCCCTTGTTGATTTTAGCCATGAATAGATAAATTGGATATACGTAAGCATTTCTCTGTACTTAAGTGAGCAAGAGAGAGAGAGAGAGAGAGTAACTTACATCATGACAACGAAGAGCACCAATATGGCTGAAGAGATGTTGGAAAGATCAAAAACATATTCACCAGAATGTCTGGCATTTGAAATTTGGAACAAAGAAGCAACCAATTTCTGATAGTTATTTAGACCCTCCATATTTTCCGAGTTCCACTCCATGGAGCAGAACAAGAAAAACTGTATCAGATTAAAACCCATAACAGTAGCAACCAGGAGCCAGCAATGAAGAATAGAGAGCATATGCTCGTAACCAATCTCCTTGTAATTTCTCAACATGTAAGAGAACTCTTCTCTTTTGGTTACTTTCTCAAGAACCCAAATCACAAGCCTCAGGCATGGTGGGTACAAGGTGTTGCCAAGAAAAATATATGGCAAGATAAGCAAGAGGAGACCTGAATTCTTCTTGAACACCATCATGTTCTCGTTAGTGGGGACAAAGCCACAGCTTGCAAAAGTGGAAACTATGGTAAAGAAAGAAAATGTTTGTATGTTGATCCCTTTGTTTTTTAGTACTTCTCTTGCACTCGGTATGATGCTTATGTACGAAGAGACCAAACCAGAACCAACGAAGTTAAGTGCCATTAGGTAACCCAAAACGACAAACCCGAGGTACCTAATAGAGTTTTTCTTCAATGTATCGATCTTGACATTTTGAGCATTATTATCACTCTGTTTCTCCAGGTTTCCTGACTGAGGAAGAGAAACTAAACCAAGCTCGATTTGATTGGCATTTGGAGGCTCCTGTTTTAGTTCAGGAGTGCTTTCTCTGTTTTTGAGACTCTGTTTTTGGCTGACCTTGAACCAAGAAAACAGAAAATCAAGCATGGAAGTAAAAACCTCCCCGCCTACTAACATAAGGATGGTCATTAGAATCAGTTGGGAATTGGAGAAAACCTCCATTTCTACTGCTGTCATGCTGGAAACCGTGGATGTAGAAACGGAGGTGAAAAACAGATCAAAATTGTTGGGCCTAATAGGGGTTCTTGGCTTTAAGATCTTCAGACCCAGGAAACCAAACAGAGACATGGCTATGAAATAGCAAAGCTGGAAATAAAAGGGCTTAGCATGGAAGGCTAGAACACGATACAAGGACAGAGTGACAGCACCTTGAGAAGATCCATTATGGAAGTTTTTGAGGGAAAAGCAACAAAGATGATGCTTTAACTTCTTACAAAAATAGGCAAAGTTCTTCATCTTTGTAAGTTGAAGGACTGCCTGGTTCTACGTCAAGTGGGAAGGGGTTTATAAAGCCTTAGCAAGCGCTGTGCGAGGCACTCCAAGCTAGTGCGTGGTGGTAATAACCTGTGCATGTGGGCTCTCAAATTCGATGTAATGGGTAATGCAATAGCAAAAAATGTTAAGGTAAGGATCGTTGTCATATATAAAGCATTTTGATAGCAATATCCCCGGTACAAGCACAAGTTGGTGCATTTTGGGATCGTGTTTTTTTTAATGGTTATTTTTCTATTCTTGAAACGGTATTTAGATCATCAGTCGTAATAAAAATAATTTTAAAAAATATTATTTTTATTATTTATTATAATTTAAATATTATTAATAAATAAATATTATTATAAATTAAATACCAACTCTTCTTGTTACTCAACTAAAATTTTGGTACAGATGTTAGTTTGAATCAAGTTCTATGGACCCACTCATTCACATTTATTACGATTATAGGATTGGTTTAGTAAAATAACAGTTTATTTTAAGAAAGAAACTTTTTAACCAACTATATTGAACCTTAGAGCTGAACCCAGTTAGGCTAGAACAAACCTTAATTAAGGTTAAACAAAATTTGTAAAAGAAATAAAAAATTGATAATTGAGTAAAGCTCGGGTAGTATTTGGTTAGGCCGAATGAGCCTAACAATGTTTAAAAAAAAAGTAAATTATTAGTATTTTATAATATTATTAAAATTTGAAATAAAAATATTTATAAGTAATTTATCTTTGAAATTTACAATTTTTATTATAAATTAAGATAGAATTAAGACTCGTCCATCCTTAGGACGAACTCTCAAAAAACTATTAAATGACTATATAGAATAAACTTGTAACCTTTAAAAAACTAGTGTACTTTTAACATTTTCACGACATATATATTAATAAGGCTTTCTTGGTTCTGCTTTAAAAAGTTTGAACCCACTAGAGCTAAGCTAGGTTGAGACAATTTACTTTCTTAATTATTTTTATACTAGTGCTTGTCCTTTGGAACTTTTTTTTCTCTTATGATTGTTTTACAAATTATTTGTTATATGCCTGTAATTGTCCTCACATAAAAGAGTTTATAAGGTTTTAGACTCTCTTGGTTGTCAAAGGACATTTAGTACACGGATTTTTTTTTATTTTTTACAAATTTTAATTTAAAAAATTAGAATTTTTATGTTTAATACAAATTTTTAAAAATTAATTTCTGAAAAACTAAGATTCTCAAAAATTATTTTTTAGTAAATTTTTCATAAAAATATTCTGACGAAAATGAGTGAGAATCTTAATTTTTTATAAAAATGATAATCTTTTTATAATGTCAAAACACAATTATTCTTTTATCATTAAGGGATTAATTGTAATAATAATAAAAAAAATTCTCTTTTTATTTTTACTCTCTCTCTCTCTCATCTCTTTTTCTCTTTATTATCTCGCTTTTTCTCTCTTCCTCTTTTTCACTTTCTCTCTTCACTCTTATTTTCACTTTCATAAAAATAAGAAATATTTTTTAAAAATATACTAAAAATTTTTAGAAATAAAATATAATCAAACAGAATAATAAAAATTTTTTAATAATTTTAAAAGTCAATTAAACATATTTTATATATTTTTAAAAATTATAATTTTTATCAATTATATTTTTTAAAAAAACATGATTTATGAAAATAAAAAATTTTGGCGTTTATCAAACGCCCCTAATTAAAGTATCAATAATCTTGTATTATAATTTAACCTTGTAATATAATGTTTCATAATCATAAAAGCTGTGATTAAAAAAAAAAAAGAACAAAAGAAGGAACGGGCGTGTGATTTAAGAAATACCACAAAGTTATATAAGATCCACTTAACATAACTTCTCCATTTTTCCTTTTTTTTTTTTTTTTTTTTGGTTCTTCATTGGTTATGTATTTCAAATGACCGAGACCAAGTAGTGGTAAAACAGGTTAAAGACCGTAAATTGGAACATATGATGCTGGCTTTTAACATTTTCAACCCATTTAAATATGGGATTTTTATCCTTGACCATTTAACCCATGGTTCAAAGGTTGGGGCCAATTGATATTTTTCATTTTACATTAAATTATTTTTTATTCTTTTGATTAATATCTTGATTACTCGGTTTTTCACTCTTTTATGAAAATATACGTAAACTTTAAAAGTATGAGTGAAATACTATATCATCTTTTAATTAATACTATTATTACACAACATTTTCTTTTATCATAAAAGTGTACATGAATTTTTTTAAAAGAAAAATATTATAACTTAATTTTAAATATTTTAAATATCTTTTATGAAAGAGTAACATACAAAAAAAAATCACTTTTTCAAAAAAAAAAAATTTCTTTTTTTGAATTTTCAACCAATTTTAAGCAAAAAAAAAAATTAGTATTTTGATAGTTCGAACTATTTTACAATTATTTTGAAAAATGATATTTTTTTTCTATAAAATATATTTGAGACATTTGAATTAAGTTGTAAAATATTTTTTATTTTTAAAAGAAATGTATGCATATATTTTTTATAATAAAAAAGATAATAGTATAGTAAATACATTACTTAAGAGAGAAAATAGTGTTTTATTCTATATTTTTAATTTTAAGAAATATTTTTGTATATTTTAAAAATAAAATAGAGGACTATATAATAAGTACATCAATCAAAGAAAGAAAAGAGTAATTTAATTTTATATTTTTTGGGTCTTGTTAGTTTTTATTCTGTCAAATTAAACAGTTTAACGACAACAACAAATTAATATATATTGAAGCCTAAACTGTATCCTTGTTGCCCAGCTGTTCAACCATTGACTCGGACGGTTTCGTTCCAAGTTTAACATATTGATTCTAGAAATACTCACACACACAAAATGATCCCTACAATACATTAAAAATGTTCTCCATAAAAAAAATGTTCATATATATATATATTTACTAAACCTATGAGAAATATCTTCATGCGTATGTACGTAGTAGTTGACATTTTAGTAAACCCTAAAAAATTAAATAAGTTTATACCAAAAATATCATAGTTATTAATATAAATATTGTTGTATGTATATATGATATATATTGTAGCTAAGAATTAAATATATGAAAAGCTGCCTTCCTCTAATCATTTTAGTGTCTTTGCATGCCTTATTCAAATATATACGTAAATTTTGAATTTGCATTTAGATCTCATCAAGTCGGTCTGCTTTTCAAACGTTTTAGATATATAAAATTCAGGTTTGAACTGGCGATTCCACAGACTAAATACACTAATCTACAAGTTTATAATATTTATATATTTTTAAAATAAAAAAATGTTTTATATATATATATTTGCCAGTCGCAAGTTTGAGTTCAAACTTTGTCATTTGTCTTCAAATGATAAAGTATCTATAAATTTCTTGTAAGTGTTTACCATGAATAAACAATTGAGAGTGCAAATTGTTTTTAATTTTTATTTTACCATAATATGCTAATGATAACTGTACAAAGAAAATAAAAAAAAATGCTGACTATTTATGCTATGTTTGGCAAAAATAGCTGATAAGCTATCTGAAAGCTGAAAAATTAATTTTTAACTTAAAGTTGAAAGCTGTTAAGTTAATTTATTGAATTACAAGTGTTTGATAAAATATCAATTGAATTAACTGATAAATGTAAAATGACATAAAAAGATATACTTATATAAAATTTATCATTTTTTGTTATAGTAATTACACTTTATTATATAATTTCAAAAAATACAAAATAAACATATCATATAGTGTCCTACAATAAATTAGTAATATTGTTACGAATCTCTTTTATCTTAGTAGATATCTCTAAATTTTTATTTTTTGTTTCACTATCAATAATATATAAAAGTTCATCGTAGGATATATAATTTGAATATTGTTTGAACATAGTAAAAATAGTGTCATATCTTGTGAGTAGGATAGTATTGAAATTTGAATAAAATAATAAGGATAAAAAAAATTATAAAAACTATCAGTTAAAAGTTATACGCTACTTGAAGTAGCGTATGGTAAAAAATTATAAGCTACTCAAATAAGTTTATTTACCAAACACCTTTAATTTGGTTAAACAAATTTGTAAGTTAATTAAATATGCTATAAGTTAACTTATTTAATTTATCAAACATACTCTTAAACTATAATAGAAATAGTTGATAAAATTGAAAGAGATAACCGGTGGTTCTATAAAAGGTGGTTAGAGGGTAAACTAAGCTGGTACGGTAAGGAAATAAAGATGGACAGAAAAGAATGTTTTCTTTTAAAGAGTTGTGAGACCAAGACGCAAAGAGAGTCAGATGTATATGTGGAAGATTTCTGGCCTCTTTCTTATCACATTAATAACACATTTTGAAAACGCCATTGCATCTTTTCTTAAATTTAAAGATATATTCTGGAATATTATAGCTTCTTCCAAACAACTTACCAAAGTCTTTAGCAGAAACAATGAAAGCACTAAACGGTAATGCATCACTACCAAAAGACACTGAATCAGATCCTTTATTAGAGGAAAGGAATAATTAAACTCCACAACAAACTTTACACAATGAATAAATACCCTCTGACCCACCTCAGTACTTCCTATTAATAGCTTCTGTTATTTTACCAAGCATATACTCACTAACACTGTTAACCAATTCCCTCAACTGAGAACTTATTTTCCACATTTCATAATGATTTACGTCAAATAATGCTTTGTCCAACTTGTTTTCGGAATCACTGATTTTCCCTTATCTAGCAACTTCTACTCGTCCAACTGCTATTCGGCCATGTTACTATTAGCACTTACAATATTAATGGAGATCCCAAATTTTATTATGATAAATGTGTATTTATGATTTTTTTTAATTAGAATAAAATTTCTATAGATTCATGGAATCGCATCTTTGAGATCTTCATTAGTGCTGCAACTAGACCCATAACTATCCACTTGCTATGTTATATTCAAAACAATTTTTCAAAATTTACCAATAAAGACAAATTAAAACGCTAAAAAAATTTCAAATTTATCATGAAGGAAGACAAATAAAAAAATTGTCCTTAAATCTCTCATGAAAGATGAATATAAAAAAGATATTCATTTGAACAAAAGAGAGAAAAAGAAAAATAATAATAATGAGAAAAGGGAGGGCCCAACGCCTATAACTATATGGCAGACACAGAAGGTTGAGCTGGTTTGCGAAAAGAGGTGCCAATTTTGGTGAGAGAATGATAGAGCCGCAATATTAGCAAAAAAAAATAATACTTATAATCCTTTCATTATTTCTTTGATCCAACATTAGAAAGTGATATGACTGAGTTTTGTCACTCTAAAATGTAATCCAGATCAATGAAATTCAATCGAACTTCATAAAATTTAAGACTTATTCCGAACACAAAATTAATTAAATAAAAGAAATTGGTTGAATGCATTAACGTACAAAATTTCAATTGAGTTCTCCATAAAATTATGTATGATCGATGTAGTCAAACAAGAATGTTGTAATACTTTAAATGACTTATTAATATATAAGAATGATCTTTTATATACATATAAAAGTGTCACTTACTTAAATGAGAATATTTTTATTCATTTACGTTGAATAGTTCATAATATTACGTTGGAAAGATATATAAATGATTATTTATACAAAGTCATATATAGTTTTATGGTACCTCTTTATTTTAAGAGACATAACTGCTACATTAAATTTAACAAACACATTTGTTAAATAGAACTCAACAGACATATCTGTTAAACAGGGGCTAATCATTCTCTATAAATGCCTTTTGCTATTCTTAATCAACAACCAATAATAGAGTCCTAAGAGGTTTTGTTTGTATCTTGAAAAGAATTTGTTTAGTTTTTTCTAAGAGTATATACAGGCAATATCTCTTTGAAAGAGGATTCTTGGTTCAATTTAAATTTATGTTTGATATCGTAATTTTTTTTTTTTTGGGGTAAGAAGGAAGAAGAGAGAAAATTGGATAGAATTTAGAGAAAAATAAAGAAAATGAGCAAAAGTTGAAGGAAGAAAAGCAAAAGCTCTACCAATTTTATTGCCGCGACACCAGAAAAACATATTCAAAATCTAGAAATTTGAGACTCTAGCGTTGCGATGCTAGAGCCTTGCCATTAAACTCTTAAGTGAGAACTTATAAATAATGTTGTTATAATATTTAATAATAACCTCCGTAGATTGAAGCTGCTCTTACACCAGTACTTACAATCCAGTTAATAAGGCCAATACTGACAGGTAAGAGTGGAAAGAAATAAGGAAAATTAACTTCATTCTTGAGCAATAAAATTATTATTTTTGGACAGTGTCCCAGCTAATTTTCAGTACAATCCCATATTTATTCCAGCCACTATGGACAACATATGTATTGACCAATATAGCTACACTTGCTTCAAAAGGCATCAGTATGACATTGAGTGCATTCTGAAGTTGCATTCTGCAAAAGAAGGGTTACGTAGCCGTATGTAGTTGGCTTTTCATCTAAAGCTTAAGTACTTAACCTACAATATGAGAGAGAGGGAGCTTTTCTATTAGTTTCAAGACTACTCCATCTTTCTGTGCTTAATAGTTTGTGAATTTGTGACATCAGCAGTTCAAAATTCAAGCACAAATAAAATGAAGTAAAAGTTTTTGTTCACGTTTAAGTGAATGTTCAGAGACTAGAAAATATTACAAATCTTAGTTTTTTTTTTCTAAAGCCCTTAATGATTACCAGCCAAGTGGCAATGTGGAAAAGGTACTTATGGCCCACTAAAATAATTTGCAAGGTAGTCTCAAATTAGACTGCAAGCGACCCACGGGCAAGTTTCAAGATGAAATAACAAATTACTATTGTTGAGACTAGAGACAAACAAATCCAATAGTTTAATTAAAATAAATATAGATGAATTATTGTCTAACAAATATACACTGCTACAAAAATTAACACAATAAATTTTAAAATATTCATAAATAATTTAAAAAATTGTATTGGATTGTGTCTAAAACAAGTACATGGCTATTTTGTAAAGTGTCGCTGACTCTCTGCTTTATAGATTATTGCACATTTTTTTTAGTCAAATATAGCATTCAACAATGAAGTTTCAAGGCACTGGTGTAGAAACAATTTAGTAAACTTTTCATTAGTCAAAACAGAATCCTTGTCAGACAGAAGTTTCACTTCTCACAGCAATTTCAATCTCACCTATTAGAATATAGACCAGACACTAGAGGTCTTTGCCTTCTTACTACCTTAGCCTTAAAATTTCTTCCATCCTTCCCCACCACAAGGACAAAAGGAAAAGTTACCCCAGAAGCAAACTCACTGTGATCTCTAAAAGAGGCTCGCATTATTAAATACAGAAAGTGAGATTTCAGAGTAAATTCATGGAACCAACAAAGTGAAGCATCGAGAACCCTTAGACACGCCTTATTAGACCATAATTCCAATTCATAGCTGATTTCTCTCCCATATTACAGATTACTTCTCTGACTTATGAATTGAACTTACATTGCTCTTATCAATATTTACTAGCTTTTCTATACAGAGAAATCTGATTAGTAAAAATTATACTCACAATTTAGATTCTTGTCTTAATTTGAAATTACAAGAAATGAACTAATATAATTTACTATAAATTTTATTATAAATAAGTGGCTTTTTTATTTTTATTTTTAGTTACAAAGGATGCCTCAAGCTATTAGGAATAGAGAATGAGGAAAGGAGGAGGGGTTAGAGATCAATATCTTAATAACAAGCTTAAATTAGTTTTAAAGACTAAGGTTATTATCATGTGAGTTATCAGAATCATTAACTGAGTTATCCAAACAAGGTGCATACAATTTGAAAAAAAAATTTAAAAAAAAAAAAAATTGGTCTTCCCAATGGCATCTTTGTGCATGCATTTTTTATTTTTTGGATAGGAATTTACGTGGACTACCCACAATTCAAACAAAGCCCATTATGCAGCAAAGTAATTTATGCAGACTACCCAGAATTCAAACAAAGCCCATTTTGCAGTAAAATCATATCCCTCTCCAGGGATGCATGTTGGCAGATAATGACAAAAAAAAAGGCGGAAAAAGTAAAAGTTGCTTTAATACATATTCTTTTACTCGTAATAAAAGAAAAATAAATAAAATTTGACAACCACGCGAGAAATCTACCCCAATCGACTAAAGTGAATGAATTACTGCACACTGCTTTTAGTCAAATCAATTCTAGTTAGGTATCCCTCCCCACGAAGAGAAGCATCAAGAACCCACAGTTCATCTTCGGTCATACTGAATTTTTCTTCCTTCGTTGCTGCTCAATATCTTCTGTTTACATATACTGAAAATCATGGCAGAGTTAGTGGGTGGAGCATTTCTGTCGGCTACCCTTCAGGTGGCTTTTGAGAGATTGGCTTCTCGTGACGTCACAGACTATTTCCGTGGGAAAAAAATCAAGGATGGGTTGCTGAAAAAACTGCAATTCACCCTTATTTCTATCAACCAAGTGCTGGAAGACGCAGAAGAAATGCAGTACAGAAACCAGAACGTGAAGCAGTGGCTTGATGAGATTAAAGATGCTGTTTTTAAGGCAGAGGACCTGTTAGATGAGATTGCTACGGATGCATCACGACAAAAGCTAAAGGCTGAGCTTCATCCCACCACAAGTAAGGTACGGAACTTCTTAACTACCTTTGTTAATCCATTTGACAAAGAAATTGAATCGAGGATCCAGGTATTGCTCGACCACCTAGATTTCCTAGAAAAACAAAAGGGTATACTGGGATTGAAGCAGGGCTCTTGTTCTGGCAGTGAAGGAGGAGTGGGGAGGAAACTGTCCAAAAGATTGCCGACAACATCTTTAGTAGAGGAATCTAAGATTTATGGTAGAAATGATGATAAAGAGGAAATTATTCGGATTTTACTTTCCCATGACATGAGTGACAACCGGCTACCTGAGAATGTGATTAGCATTACGGGTATGGGTGGGATGGGTAAGACCACCCTGGCACAGCTTGTATACAATGACAAAAGGGTGATGGATCAATTTCATCTCCACGCATGGGTGTGTATTTCTGAAGAATTCAACGTTGTTCAACTTACAAAAACGATTCTTCAAGCATTTCATTGTTCCACAAAAGATTCTGATGACTTCAATCAATATCAACTTCAACTAAAGGAAAAATTAACAGGGAAGAAATTTTTCCTTGTTCTAGACGATGTCTGGAACGAGAATCGTCCAAGTTGGGATGTCTTCCAATCTCCCCTCAACTATGGAGCTTCAGGAAGTAAGATCCTTGCAACGACCCGCAATAAAAAGGTAGCCTCTGTTATGCACTCCACCCATATACATCATTTGAAGCCGTTAGAAGATGAATATTGTTGGAATTTATTTGCAAAGCATGCATTTAATGACCAACAAAGTGGTATAGATCCAAATCTAATATCAGTTGGTAAAAAAATTGTTAAGAAGTGTGGAGGATTGCCTCTGGCTATTAAAACATTGGGAAGTTTGTTGTACACGGAACTATCTATCCAGAAATGGGTTAACGTATTGGAAAGTGAAATATGGCATTTATCAGAGGATGATAGCAATATAATCCCAGCTTTACGATTGAGCTATCATTATCTACCCTCGAATCTTAAACGTTGCTTTGCTTATTGTTCCATCTTCCCTAAAAATTATGACATCAAAAAGAATTTCTTAATCAGGCTGTGGATGGCAGAAGGTTTACTACATTTTTGTCAGAAAGATCAGAGTATCGAAGAGATAGGCAATGAATATTTCAATGATTTAGAGTCAAGGTCATTTTTTGAACCAGTAAGACAGAGTGGCTGCTACTTCATTATGCATGACCTTTTGAATGATTTAGCAAAATCTGTGATGGGAGAGTTTTGTCGATGTCTAGAGAGTGATATGGATATTCCTACAAAGGCTCGTTACATTTCATACTTGGCCAAAGGTTATAGAACGGACAAAACTTGTAAGTCTATTTCCAAGTGCAACCAATTACGCAGCTTCGTGCCGCTCAATCAACCCAACTCTGATTGTGTTTCTTCCTATTTGAATTCTGAGATGGAGCCTGATTTGTTGTCAAGACTTGCTTGTTTTAAACATATGAGGGTGTTATCCTTGCAATCATTTGTGAATGTCAAAAAGCTGGCAAACATTTGCAATTTACAACATTTACGATATTTAGACCTTTCTCACACCCAAATTAAAGAGTTGCCAGATTCAATATGTTCGATGATTAATTTGCAGACATTGAAATTAAAAGGATGTCATTGCTTGGTTAAGTTGCCGTCAAATTTTTACAAACTCATCAACTTGCGTCATCTTGACTTGAAGGATGCTGGCATACAGAAAATGCCCAAATATGTGGGAAAGTTAGAAAATCTTCAAAAAATGACTCAATTTGTTGTGGGAAAACATAGAGGATCTGATATGAGGGAATTGGGAAAACTAAACCATTTAAAGGATTCACTAATTATTTCGTGTCTGGAGAATATAATTGATCCTACAAACGCCAGAGAAGCCAACATGAAAGATAAGTATGTAGATAACTTACGGCTGCATTGGGATCGTATTCAAGACCGTCAAGTGTCACAATCACAGCGCCAAGAGTGTGTGTTGGAGGCTCTCCAACCGCATAGTAACCTGAAAGAGCTGACAGTTAGAGGCTATGCCGGTACAAGATTTTCAAATTGGTTTGATGGTCCTTATTTGCCCAATTTAATATCTTTACATATGTGGAAATGTAAATCCTGTATCAATTTGCCTCCGCTTGGGCAGCTACCTTTCCTCGAGGAACTTCACGTTGATGGATTTGATGGAATAAAGGTGATTGGTCAAGAATTTTATGGAAATGGATCGTCAAGTGCTCCATTTAGGTCTCTTTTGTATTTACACTTAACATTTATGGAACAATGGGAAGAATGGAATATATGTTATGATGGTGAAAGTTTCCCACGTCTTCGAAGGCTTCATATATGGGATTGTCCCAAGTTGACAAAGTCCCTACCTCAACACCTTCCTTCTTTAAAAGAGTTAAGCATTGATGGCTGCGAAAATCTTGAGACTTCACTTCCCAAGGCCTTTGCCATGGAAGTGCTATGGTTAAGTATGTGTAAGAAGATTTCGCTAAAAGATATGCCAGCCTACAGCTTGACAGATGAGGGTAGTTCCAGAAGTGGTGTGGACGAGTTCTCTCTCCTTCCTCCTCTTCATTACCTGACGATAATAGACTGTCCAGAAATGGAATCACTTCCCCTAGTAGGTTTGCTTTCAAGCCTACGCAAACTTTCAATTCACGGTTGCCCCAAAGTCATTGCTTCACGCAAGGATTGGGGTTTGCACGAGCTCCTCTCTTTGGAAGACTTCGTAGTTGGTGATGATTTTGAAAGTGTGGAGTCCTTTCCCGAGGAGGGATTGCTGCCAGCCAATATTCGGTCTCTTGTATTTGATAATTGCCCAAATTTAAAATCAATAAACTACAGGGGTCTTCTCCACCTCCAATCTCTTAAATCCTTAAGTATTTTGGACTGCCCTGCTCTGAGTTTCGAAGGCTTGCCAGAGGAAGGTTTACCCAAATCCCTTTCTTATTTAGAAATTCAAGGCAATTGTCTATTGTTGCAACAGTCGTACCAAAGGAACGGAGGACAAGATTGGCCTAAAATTTCTCACATCCAAGTTCCCGGCACTTTTATGTAATAACAATACTCTTCAACAACGAAGACAATAGTTCTTGCGGCTTTAAAGGTACTTCCTCTACATTGCACCATCATATGTATACGCATTGACTGTTAATTCTCCTTGGTGCTAATTGGGCTCGTAATGGAATGCGTTACTCTCTGCCTCCATATCAGACAAATAATGAAATGGATTGTCTAATTACTTACTTAGAACATGTGTCACTTAATGTTCACCTGGTGCAGAAGGTCACCTCCTTTAAAATTTCCATGCAGATTCATCTGAAACGGATAGAGTGATGAAGGGCATCATGGATACTGGGTATTGTGGCTGCAAAGATACTTTCTCTACTTCACACCCACATATGTATATGCGTGGTAATTATCTGTGCTTTATCTCACATCGTTTCCTCATTTTTCCAATCGAGAATGAATTAGAACTGTAAACTGAAAGCTATCAAGAAGTGATTTGGTGAGGAAGCACTCTCCTTTCAGGTTCGCTAGCTGGAATTTCTTCTCAGCTGATTACATTTGAACTTTGTTTGACATGCAGAAAAACATATCCAATAGAGCTCGCTCCATTGTCCATAACAATCTCCAGCATGGTTCTTGTGAAGGATTAAAGTTACAGAATGGAAGCAATTCTTCTAAAAAGCGAGAGATGCACACTTAAACAAGAATTTTCCATTCCTAGTAGCTCTCCAAAATCCATTTGTCTTCCTAAGCGTGACAGAATAGTGGAATTTTAAGAATGGCTACAGCAACTTGGGGAGTATAAGGAGATGTGATTTGCTTGTGATTTTTTTGTATTAATTTATTTGATGCAGATACTATATTATCTTATCTTTAGGTTTTTAATTTTAATTTTTAAATTAAGATTTTTAATTTGGGCATTAAAATCAATTAGTTGATTTGTTTGGATTTCAATTATCTATATATTCATGGATAAACATTATTTTGTTTGTTTGAATCTTTTATTGAATTAGACTTCTGCAACCTATATGCCTATTTATATGAATATGTATCATTATTATTTCTTCGTCACTGATTATCAATTAATAAAATTTAATATTGAATTTAATTCAGAGATAATTCTTTATTTGTTCCCTTCGTTTTTACATCACTATCAATACTTGAGCACACTGGAATTTGAGAATGGGCTTAGCATAGGATGGCGAGGATAAATGCTGTGCAGGAAAATCTAGCTTCCTAATCTCATTGCAGCTAACAAAACAGAAGCAATCAAGGAATAAGAATTGAGCTCTGCCTGATCAAAAGCATAGATTCCATTTCTGGTCAAGCACTAGTGTTTCAGATGCTTCTTCAGCAAAAACCAACATCTTTTTCCGACAAATTACCCCTTGAAGTGAGAACAAAGGAACCAGATGGCAATGTTGCACGGGTGGGAGATACAGTTATTTTTTCAAATATAAATAAAGATATAACAATTCTTGCAACAATAAAAATTAATAATATATAAAATCAATCAAAATAGTAATTCAAGTTTATTAAAGTTCATCTAACTTTTTTTTTTCTGTGACAACATATGACTCTATTCAATATAAACGGAGAGTAATATATGGTATCAAAATTGTATTGTAGGTGCAACTTTGTGTATATTAGTTTGTATTATTGAGTTTTTAAGATTTAATTTCATATATCTATGTATATTAGTTTATATTGTAGTTCTGTCTACTATTTATTTATCCAATATATATGAAGACCAAACTTCCAAAAAAAAAAAAAGAAGAAGCAAAAGACTAGTACAAAGTATCTAAAAGTATTCCAAGAGTATAAGCTAGAATCTAGAAATACTCATGCTTCATAGCTGCAGAGACAATGGTTGAAACTTGAAGACTTCAGTCCTTCACTTTCGCTAAGAGGAAAGCCATATCATTCTGGGAATAGGGCAATGAAGTAAAATATGAGTTATAGTTTCTTCTTCCCTCTGCCACATAGAAGGGCATGCTATTCTTTTGATTAATCTTTGCAATTTTGTGTTGCACAGAATGATAAAGGTAATCTGGACCTTATTTTCACTTGCTATAATTAATAAGTTTGATTAGCAATATTATATCTGACGATAGGCCTTTTCCCTTCTTTTAAAAAAAAAATGAAAATAAGAAAAGAATTTATCTTTCTGATTTTAATATTTCATAAGAGGGGTTAAATTGATTTCCATTTGAGGCTATTTCATCATTGTGGCTAGAAATTAATGACTAAATTTTGTCATTCTTTTACTTTTTGTTTCAATTATTTTCATTTTTTTTTTCGAATTATTGCATACGCAGGACCCTACAATTAGAGCAAGATTCTCACCCTACAACCTTTTGGACCATATTAGGATAATAAATGTATCTTATTTTTGTCTGTTATAAATAAATAAATTTTTAATTTAATTCATTATATTAATTTTTTAATTAATCCGTCGTAAATAAACTATTTGCAACCTAACTTTTTAGTTAATATATCAGTTAGAATTTAACACTAAACTTATTATTGATATTATAATTTTTTTATTATATTTATTTAATTTAATATATAAATTATCACTCATGTAGCATTTATAAGTAAAATTCTTAAATATGATAAATTTGATTGATAAATTAAAAATTATACATACAAAGGTCACATAAATATCAATTCATAATATAATAAAAAATTATAATATTAATATTAAATTAAATTTATCATTAAATTTTAAATAATAATTTAATTAAAAAATAACATTATAAGTACTCTGGTTTGTAAAAAATTAAATTAAAAATTTATTTATCAAAGATAAAAGTAGAATTTTTTTTTTTTTTCAAATTTTATGCTTTTATATATATATATATATTAGAAACAAACGCTTATCACTAAAAGTGTAAAAAATTAATTGAGGTGCAACTTTAATTCTTAATACCATGTCTTCACTACTAATGGGAAGCTCACACACTAGCGTCTAGCGAGCTCCGAGAGAGTCATACGATCTCCCCTCCCCAGTTGCAAACCTTAGCTGCGGCAGGAACTACAGCACAGCTTTGGTGGAGGGGATATCCTCTCTCCCTTTCCCCATTCTTTTCTCCACCAATTTTTTTTTTATTTTTTTTAAAAAAGACTTTTTTTCTTTTTAAAAGAATTTTTTATTTTTTTAAAAGATTTTTTATTTTTATAAAAAAAATTTCAAAGCTTTCAGAATATGCATATTTTTTGTTCATATTTATATTACTAAACTTAAATCTATCATTTTAAATTTAAAAATTATATTTATAATATTAAATTTGCAATTGAATAAAAATAATTTGAAAAATTAACTTTTAAGAAAAAGTTAAAAAGTATATTACATATTTAATAATATGTTATTTTTATATTATATTAATTATTTATCTAAATTGTTGATATATATTATTTGATATTAGAATTTAAAAGATATATTATTTTTTTATTATAATATTAATTTTTTTTATACTTTTAAAAATTACAATATTTACTTATATTATTTTTATTTTTATGTGACATAATTTAGATGGCTAGACAGCTACGCACGCACACAAGCAAACTAAGAAAGAATGGAATTTGAGTCTTCTCTTATTGCTAAAGGAAGAGCCGAAGTGGCCTCCTGCTTACACATCAATCATGACACAGACTAGAATGTCCTCTTTTTCTTTTTTTGGACTGGCAGACTAGAATGCCCTGACTTTACCCTTTTACCTCTCTTACTCGTTTTAACCAACTTAACCTTTCCAAGACCCACGATTATTAACTAGGAAGTCAGTGTTTAGTAAGAGAAATTTTTTAAGAAATTAAATTTTTATATTTAATTTTTAAATTTTAAAATAAAATTTTTAAGAAATATAAATTTTTGTGAATAATTTAAAAAAAAATTGCCAAAATTTGTTGTATAAAAAAATAAAAATTCAAGTTTTTTTTTTAAAAATTTAAATATAAAAAAATAATATCTTTTATTTTATCACAATCTTTTATTTATTTATTTCTTACTCATTTCTCTCATTTTTTTTTATTATTATTTTATCTATTCTCAATAATAAAAAATTTTACCCTCTCTGCTACGACTCTTATTGATGGGCTCTTTCAACAAAACGGTGCGTTGCCTTCTTTTCTTTTCACATCGTGACACCTTGCCTTCTGTTTGATCATCGAATGTAATTTTCTCGCTTGTTTAAAAAAAAAATAGAGTATACTTATATTAAGTCAAATATTTAAACTATTACTCGATATGAAACTTTAATACTTATATATATATATATATATATATATATATATATATATATATATATATATATATAAAAAAGGACACTGTGATTGATCAGATCTTTTTTGACTTTCTTTTTTTTTTTTTTTGGACTGGCGATCTTTTTTGACTTTCGTTTTCATCAAAATTTCTTCCACGGTTACCTACTAAGAGGAAAAAGTGGGCTATGATGTGGTGTTGACAAGCAAATCCATTCAGATCACTGGACAGGATGATGACACCATTGAAAATTTTATCTTTCACTAACCCACAAATTCCTCTCTCATCTTATCAAAGTCAATCATCAAGAACCTACATATTCCTCTCCCATCTTACAGTGTTTCTTGGGTTGGTTAATTGATCTTAATTCCTTCGTTGCCGCTCGAAATCTTTGCATACAGAAAATCATGGCAGAGTTAGTGGGTGGAGCATTTCTCTCGGCTACCCTTCAGGTAGCTTTTGAGAGATTGGCTTCTCCTGAGATACTTAACTATTTCCGTGGGAGAAAACTGAAGGATGGCTTGCTGAAGAAACTGCACATTACCCTTATTTCCATCAATCAAGTTCTTGAAGATGCAGAGGAAAGGCAATACAGAAACCCCAATGTGAAGCAGTGGCTTGATGAGCTTAAAGATGCTGTCTTTAAAGCAGAGGACCTGTTGGATGAGATTACTACAGAGGCATTACAACAGAAGCTGGAAACTGAATTTCAAGCCACCAAAAGTAAGGTACAGAACTTCTTAACTAACCTTGTTAGTCCATTTGACAAAGAAATTGAATCGAGGATCATAGAAGTGCTTGAAAACCTTGAATTCCTAGCGAAGCAAAAGGATGTGCTGGGATTGAAGGAAGGCTTTGGTGCTGGCAGTGAAATAGGAGTGGGTTGGAGGCTGTCAAATAAACTGCCAACAACGTCTTTAATAGATGAATCTATCATGTATGGTAGAGATGTTGTTAAGGAGGAAATATTTCAGATTTTATTGTCACACAACAGGAGTGGCAACCAGCTACCTGTGCATGTAATTACCATTAGTGGTATGGGTGGGGTGGGTAAGACCACCCTAGCCCAGCTTGTATACAATGACAAAAGGATGGAGGATCATTTTCAACTTAGAGCTTGGGTGTGCGTTTCAGAAGAATTTAATGTTGTTCGAGTTACGAAAGCAATTCTTGAAGCCCTTCATTGTCCAAAAGATTCTAATGACCTAAATTTACTTCAACTTCAATTAAAGGAGAGATTGATGGAGAATAAATTTTTTCTTGTTCTGGATGATGTTTGGAATGAGAATCGTACAAGTTGGGAGATCCTGCAAGCTCCGTTCAACTATGGAGCTGAAGGAAGTAAAATACTTGTCACAACCCGCAATAAAAAGGTAGCATTAATTATGCACTCTACACATATACATCATTTGAAGCCATTAGCAGAAGAAGATTGTTGGAAGTTATTTGCAAAACATGCATTTCATGACCAACACGATGCTACAGATTCAAATCTTGTATCAACTGGTAGAAAAATAGTTAAGAAGTGTGGAGGATTGCCTTTAGCTATAAAAACATTGGGAAGTTTATTGCGCACAGAACTTTTTAGCCAGGAATGGATCAAAATATTGGAAAGTGATATGTGGCATTTATCAGAAGATGATAGCAATATAATCCCTGCTCTAAGATTGAGTTATCATTATCTACCTTCAAATCTTAAACGATGTTTCGCTTACTGCTCTAACTTTCCAAAAGATTATGAGATAGACAAGGACATCTTAATCCAACTATGGATGGCAGAAGGTTTATTACGTTCGTATCATAAAGATCAAAGTATGGAAGAAGTGGGCAATGAATATTTCAATGATCTTCAGTCAAGGGCATTTTTTGAACCATCAAGATGCAGTAACGGTCGTTACTTCATTATGCATGACCTTCTTAATGATTTAGCAAAATCAATTATGGGAGAGTTTTGTTTTCGGCTAGAAGGTGATTATGCACAAGATATTCCTATAAAGGCTCGCTACTTTTCATATTTGAGCACATATTATCTCAAATTTATCAACTTTGAGCCTATTTTCAAGTGCAACCAATTACGTAGCTTCATGCCACTCAAGCTCAATAACTCTATAGGATGTGATGTGATGGATAATCTATTGTCAAGACTTGCTGCTCTCAAGTATTTGCGGGTGCTATCTTTTTGTGGATATAAGAATGTCAAACATCTAGTAGATGATATTAACAATTTAAAGCATCTACGTTATCTTGACATTTCTTTCACATCAATTAAAGAGTTATCTAATTCAATGTGTTCGTTGATTAATTTGCAAACATTGAAATTAGTAAATTGTTGCTTCTTGACAGAGTTGCCTCCAAGTTTGCACAAACTCATCAATTTGCGTTATCTTGATTTGAGTGGGACCAGCATAAAGAAGATGCCCAACTATATGGGAAAGTTAAAACATCTTCATACACTGACTCGTTTTGTTGTGGGTAAGCGTAGAGGATCTGATATGAAGGAGTTAGGGAAACTAAACCTTCTAAGGGGTACAATTTCAATTTTAATGCTAGACAATGCTATTGATCCTATGGATGCCAAGGAGGGTAATATGAAAGAGAAGAAATATCTAGAAGAATTAATGTTAGAATGGTGTGAAAGCAGTCAAGACTCGCAGCATGAAAGGTGTTTATTGGATTCTCTCCAACCTAATAGTAATTTGAAAAGGCTCACCATTAATCACTACAATGGCACTAGATTTCCAGATTGGTTTGAGGCTGCTTATTTACCTAACTTAGTATCTCTTCAGCTGAGTGGAAGTAGCTACTGTTTTTGTTTGCCACCCTTTGGGCAGCTACCCTCACTCAAGGAACTCCGTATCTATAGATTTATTGAAATAGAAGTGATTGGTCCCGAATTTTATGGGGATAGTTCATCAAGTGTTCCATTTAGATCCCTTGAATGTTTAACATTTTCTCATATGAAACAATGGGAAGAATGGAATTTATGTTGTGAAGGTGAAAGTTTCCCATGTCTTCAAGAGCTTAGAATATGGAATTGTCCCAAGTTGACAAAGTCCCTGCCTCAACTTCTCCCTTCTTTGAAAATGCTGAACATTAATAACTGCGAAAATCTTGAGGCTTCACTTCCCATGGCCTCTTCCATGGATCAACTTACGTTGAGCAATTGTAAGAAGATTTCGCTACAAAATGTGCCAACCAGTTTGACGTGCCTTTCTATATCCGAAATTGGTGTGGATGAGTGCTCCCTGAACCATATTCTGCTCACTAACCCCAATCTTGAACAACTGCACTTGAGTAGTTGTGATGAACTTATATCATTCTCCATAGGTGGAGCTGGATTTTCTGCTCTCAAGCTTAATTCTATGTTCTTTGATAGGATGAGTAATCTGAAGTCATTGCCGGAAACCATGCGTACCCTCTTTCCATCTCTTCATTCTCTGACATTATGGGATTGTCCAGAGCTGGAATCACTTCCCCAAGGAGGTTTTCCTGCAAGCCTTGTGGATCTTGCAATAATGTGTTGCCCCAAACTCCTTGCTTCTTGCAAGGATTGGGGTTTGCAGATGCTCCATTCTCTAAGACACCTCAGTTTAAGTGGTGATTTAGAAAATGTCGAGTCGTTCCCGGAGGTGGCATTGCTGCCACCCAATCTTACATCTCTCACCATGAAAAATTTCTCAAATCTAAAATCAATAAATTACAAGGGTCTGCTCCACCTCAAGTCTCTTGAATCCTTATTTATTTGGGACTGCCCTAGATTGAGTCTCAAAGGGTTGCCAGAGGAGGGTTTACCCAAATCCCTTTCTAGATTAGAAATTTGGGGCAATTGTCCATTGCTTAAGCAGGGATGCGAAAAGGAGAAAGGACAAGATTGGCCTAAAATTTCTCACATCCCTCATCTATGGATTCGTTAGATAAGATTCTGAAAGCTACATTCAGCAATTTCTTAGAGCTAAGACACATGGATACTGGGTCTTATGGTTGTAAAGGTACTTCCTCTACATTCTATGATTTATCTAACATCATTTCCTCGTTTTTCTTATAAAAAGCAACTTTAATATACAGAAATGGAGTAGGAGGATTATATTCTACATGTTAGAGCAGTGGCTTGATCGGGCTATACTATAAGGTTCCTTTCACTGATTTATAAGTGGTATTATAATATCACCCCCATTGACCCAAGGTTCTTGAATTTTCATATCTTATGTTTGCTTTGCTTATTCTGCTGTACAGAATGAAAGAATAAATAAAAAATAAAAAAATAGTTTTTTGCAGAAACAATTTCTAGGACTATTACCGGAAGACCTCGAGTTTACATTCAGGGAGCTCTTGCTGGAAGTTGCTGCATCAAGATACTTCATAAAATAGCAGCCCAATGGTTGCACCTAGTAGTTTTGAGCTGATATACGAAGCAAGGTCCCATTTGTCTCTCCGACTGTCAGTGGCAACTTATGATGGTCAACATTTGTTCTCTATTCCTTTTCTTTCTCTTAATTTTTTATCTGACTTTAGTAATTAGATTATGTTTATGTTCTGTTTGCTAGCTAGAAGGAATGTCTGTTTCTATTACCTCAAACTTTGTGTTGGACCGTTAGTGCTTAAGAATTTGTAAATAGGACTGACAGTGACAACCCCTTTCTCGTTGCTTTGCTTACAGCATGAGATGTGGTTTCTGTTAGTAGCATTTTATTTTCATAACATATGGTTTTCATCATTCGTAAATGTGTTGCATTACTATTAAATTTCTGGCCAATATCAGATTATATGTTCATTTCTTGCAACCAAAACAAACACCCTTCAATGATGTTTTGGTCGCACAATGAAATTAATTATTCTCTACTTACATATTTAGAACATATCACAGAATGAAATGCATTATCTCTACCTCATATTCAGAGCATGTCTCACTTAATATCCAAGGGTGCGCTGACCCGCGCTGAAGGCTTACTCCTTTATTTTTCTGTGCAGATTTGATAGATTTCGATGAAGGGCACTTCTACATGAGGCATGAATGAATTAGAAGTGTAGATTGAAATCTATCAAGAATGAATTTGGTGAGGAATCACTCTCCTTTCAGGTTAGCTTGGCTGAACTTTCATGTGTCGTAATCACAATTGAATCTTTTTACGAACAGAAAAGAAAAACATATCCAATGGAGCTCTCTTCGTTGCCCATAACAATTTCCAGCATCTTTCTTGCAAAGTCTTAATAGTTATGGAAGCAGTTCTTCGTACTGGTGAGAGATGCACACTTCACCATGGGTTTTCCATTTATAGTAGATGATGATCAGACTTTTCATCTCTTGTGGATGATCTTCAGTACCTGCAAAATAAGAGGAGGTTAGTAGTGTGATGGAGCCATGACTCTATTATAGTCTCCCACACCGGAATTTTGAGTATGGTCTCAGCAACTTGGAAGTGCAAGGAGATATGATTTATGGGGATTCATAATTTAAGTATCCCCACGTCACACGTCAATCTTTTCTTCGGAACAGATGTAATTTTAAGATTGAAATTGTTTGAGACAGTGGGCTTATTGCTGCCTTTCTTCAGCCTAATCAACTATTTGTAGATTCTATTTTTGTGCTGAATTCTCCTTTTGAGAGAGTTCGGACATTATGACAATAAATTGGACCCATTCTTATGGACATTCAGATTGTACAAATTCCTGTCAAGTTCATCAATTAAGTTAGCAGAAGAAGCTGCGTGAATGTCCCTATGTGAAATTTTGAAATTTTATAAAATTTATGGATGGGAAGAATGGAATCATTGTTATGTTTATATATATTATGTTTAATTGATATGACAATAAAAAAATTGGAAAACAATAATATATATATATATATATATATATATATATATATTATTTTATATGTACACGTTATTATTTTTCATTTTTTAAATTCTGCAAAAACACGACAAATGCGTAGGCAAACAGTGCACGTGGCAAAGCTAAGAAGTCCTGTGTACATTAGTGTATGAAGAAGTAAAACTGCGGTGACGGTAGCCTTTGATCAAATTGTAAACGTAGATTTATTGTGATGTGTGCAAATAAGTCTAGATCCAATTTGAACAGAGCATAAAGAAAATGTAGCTATTTTCTTTTAATTTTGGATCATAACATTTTAGACATTTTGTTTATTTTCTGTTAATAAAATTAATAATATTATATCCTTTTTACATACATCTCACTGTTAAGTCCGTTTATTTTGAGACGTTATTTTTGTAAGTTAAAAATAAAATGGATAAATTGTGTTAAATAATAGTTATCAAAAGTTGAAAGAATAATTTTTTTACTTTTAAAATTAAAAGAGGTATTTTTAGATGATTAAAACTTGAAAATGATATATGTAAAATATGGACTGAGATTCTCTAATAGTCGATGTGCTGTGGTGAGTTAAGATTATGCGTAAATATATAATTTAATTTTTAAATTTATTATATTATTATAATTTAATTTTTGAATTTAAATCATTTTATAATTTAATTTTTAAATTTATTAGATAATTTAATCTTTTAATTATTTTTATACTAACTGTTTGTTAATGTGATTTGTTTAAATATTTATGTAACACATTAAATATTAATTAGTCATGACATATCAATACTAACTTGACTTAAATATATATATATATATATATATATATATATATATATATATATATATATATATATATATATATAATTTAGTCTATAAATTTATTTAGTACTTATAATTTAATCTTTAAATTTAAATTATTTTATAATTTAGTCATCGAATTTAATAAATATCAGATAATTTAATTATTCTATTTTCTCCATATTAACTGTTTGTTGATGTAAACCGTTAAGTGTTTACGTAATATATTAAATGTTAACTAATTATACTACATCAACGTTGATTCAGTTTTATAAATAAAACTTTAAAATATTTTATTTTCAACTTTATTTTTTTTATTCTCCCTTGAAAATCTCTCTTTCTATCTTCAATTAATAATGCGAAGCATTCCAACACTACAAAATCATTTTTTATTACACATAATATTGCCTTGAGATATATCATTTTTTTTTATTTTAGGAACGAAAAAAATATTTTAACTTATGACATATATTATCACTCTATAGCCAAATAGTTTATTGAATAGAAAATTTTTGTATTGATTGTAAATAAATTTACGATAGTCTCCCTTTTTTTTAAATGCTTTTACAATTTTCATTCTTCGTAAAATAAATGTAATAATTAATTCAATAATTTAAAATAAACAATATTATATGAGATTAAGGAATCAACTTTATTTCAAAAGTTTATAGATTAGCCAATATTAATATGTCATGATTAAGTAACATTTAACATGCCATATAAGTATTTAACGGATTATATCAATAAATAATTAAGATAAAAATAATGAAAAGATTAAATTATTTGACGTTTGATAAATTTAAAAATTAAATTGTGTGATGATCTGAATTCAAAGACTAAATTATAGAGGCTTAAAAAAATTCAATGATTAAATTATATCTTTACCTTTTTAAAAAATTAAATCAACCTGTTATGACATGATTAGTTGATATTTAATATGTCATGTGTGCACTTCATAGGTTACATCGGTAAACAGTTAATGTAGAGATAACAAAATGATTAAATTATCTGATATTTGATAAATTTAAAAATTAAATTGTACAATGACTTAAATTTAAGGAATGAATTATAAAAATATAATAAATTTATAAATTAGATTATGTATTTATTTTAAATTTATATAATTTATTCTTATATTTTGTTTGATGTAACAATATATTTTATAATATTATTTATTTATTTAATCAAACTAATTTTATACATTGATCAATATATAATTCTATATATGATGGAAGTAAAAGATGAAAATTGATAAGAAATATTAGATAAGAGATTTGATAAAAATTAATTACAAATTTTTATATTTGTCCCCAATTCTAAATACATATTTAAATTTCAAATTTCAAATCTCATATACTAAAATCTTAAATATCAAAATTTCAGTTATCAAAACTCTATCAAACCAAAATCTTAAATCTTAAATGTTTAAACTTTAAATTTCAAAATTTTAAATTTTAAATTTTTATCCTCAAATTTTCAAAATGTTAAAATTTAAATTTTAAATCTAAAATTTTAAATATCAAATTTTAAACTCTACGAACTTAAATTTTAAACCATAAATTTCAAATTTTAAATTCTAATTTTTTAAATTTTATTCAAAAAATAATTGTTTTTAATTTTTTTTTTACATATAGATAATTTTGTTAAAATAACATTACTTTGATCATATTGGTTACTTACCAAACACGTAATAAGATTATATTATATAATATAAACTAGTATACAATAATCCAATAAATACGTGATAGTACAAAAATTTATAAGATGAATAGTTTATTTTATACTATTTATTAATTATTATCTAATTTGACCAAATTTTATACAGTACACACAAGACTTAAATTTTTAAAAAAGATATAGTTTATAAAATATGTATCTAAATTAACTAATTTTATTAATTTATTATATATTAATTTATTAATTTATATACTTTTATTTATTTATTTATTTATTTATTTATTTTATACTATACTACTCGCAGGAGGATCCGAATTTGTAAAATATCGGGCAAATATGCGTTTGTTGTCGATTACTTTACTTATCATCCGGGTCAAAATATCCGGAAAGGGTAAGGGCGAAGCTAAAAGGCTAAACGGGGCGGAAGAGCGGTACAAGGGAGGGGTGTAGGAGGAGCATGGAGTTGGACCCGGTTATGGTTCAGAGGAAGACAAGCATGGAAGAAGGACTAGAGGATAAGGACAAGTGGACGCGAAGCGTGAGGAGAAGAAGCTCATCTTCCTCATCAGCTTCTGCCATCAATAATCTTGACGATGGTTGTCTTATGCACATCTTCAGCTTCCTTTCTCCTATTCCTGGTAAACCCTATTTTCTTCATGTCATTTTTTGTTTTGGGTCTCAACCATTTCGTTCAATTAAGCAAGTCCCAGTTTAGGATTTTTTGTCAGTCTGGATGTATATTTCTGGGTTAGATGGATTATGCCATGCCGTTAGATGTTTCTTCAAGTTGTCACTTGGTAATTTGGAGCATGAACTAGGGTATGAAATTGGTGTCATTTCTGTCACAAAGCTGCTATTGAGTTTGCAGATCGCTATAACACCGCCCTCGTTTGCCACAGATGGAATTACTTGGCATGTCACCCTCGCCTGTGGCTTCGGGTAGATCGATCGGTCAAAGACTTATCAGAACCTGGCGTTTTCCCCAACATTGAAACTGCTGTCTCTGCTGCAAGGTTTGCAAAAATCATTGCTTTTTTGTTTGTTTACCCTTCAACAATGCTATTTGTGTATGCTGAGATTTTCCTCACTCCTCAGGCTATGGATTATGATCATTTTTTTGTTTCTTACAGACCAGGTGATACCATTCTAGTTGCAGCTGGAGGGAGTCATCTTGTCTCTAACATTCAGATAAAGAAACCAGTTTGCCTGGTGAGTCCTCTAACTCTTTTCTAAGAATCACAAACATTTATTTAGTTACCCGCTGAAATTAATAGAAGGAAATGTACACCAAGTGATTTTTCATGAATCATTGATGCCTTTGGTTTTAATTTATATCATTTTTAGGAAATGAGTTTGACCAATGTGTAGGTTTTACTATCATTTTTCTTATCTAAATATTTATAAGAAGCTATTATGTACTTTGTAGTTCCTACTTTATTACCTAATCAATAGCCATATGTTGATGAAAAACACTGCCTATACTGATTAGAGAAAAATAAATAAGGAAATGGAAGTTGAGTTTGAGATGGTCACCGCAATAGATGCTATAGCCTGCTCTCTTGTCCAGCACAAAAAACTAGAATCTGGGTTGCATAAGTTGTCTTCAACGGCGGCTAAAATTTATGTAAAGGTTTGAACCTAAGCCTTCTGCATAGTTTACTGTCGCAGCTGGAGATTTGCATATGTCTCTTGCTGGTATCAAGTGAATACCGCTTTTAGTTGATCTTTCTCAGATGTCCTGTACCATTCATTGTCAATAATTGTCATGTAGGTATTTATATATGATTGTTATTGGAAGATTTCTAGGTTCAGTTACACTGATTTGAATCTGATATCAAATTCTAGCTGACAACTCTTCACAATGATGTAGCTTGTGGTATTATAGGGTTATCTCAGCTTCTGGTTTGGAATAAATTTGTATATTCATAAATTGTGGGAAACCAGATGAGTTAATTACATAGCTCTAGCTATAGAGTTGCTGTCAACAGATGGAAGAAAAATTTATATACTGGTTCAATATCTCTACCTAACACCAGTTGAAAAATTCCTCACTAATTGTAATTGTTGCTTCAACCATTCCACTAATCTAGTTCTTGGGGAAAGAAGTGGTCATGTTAGAAAATATTTCCATACTTCCCTTTTCTAATCTCATTTTTCTTTATTTACCAAAATAAAAATGTCAATTTTGTTTATTCAGATTGGTGCAGGGGAACTTCCAGATCACACAATGCTCATTTGTTCTCGAGGCTCAGACAGGTTTGCAGAACTTTCATTTATATTTTTTTACCTTTTTTTGGTGAACTTCTGAAGTTGTAAAGAGCCGTGTCCATCCTGCTGGATTACAATGGATAAAATACTTGGCTAGATAGAATGCTTTTGAGGCTCATGCCCCGAATGTTGGTTCATAATACTATAATAGTTCAAATTTCATTAGATGTTTCCCTTAATTCAGCAGTATGGAAAGGCCTCCCGGAAGTTTACTACTGTATATTTTAATCTTCAGCAACATTTGGTATCCTGCTCTTGATCTTGTCTGAGCAGTGCCTTGGAGTTCCTTTCCACTTGCAAGCTAGCAAATTTAACTGTGAGGGCAGAGCTTGGTTGCTGCTTGCTGCATAGAAGGGGAAGACTAACTATAGATGGATGCATACTTCAGTGTGAATCTAATCCTTTGGATTATCTCTCGTGTCCCATTGTGAGTACTGCCAATAGCAGTGAGGTACTTCCCTCATCAATGAAGAGCAAGAATGATGGCGTTTTTGTTTCTCAAACTCGAATTGAGGGGGGTGCCAAAGCTGTTTTGACTAGTGGGGATCTGGCATTGCAACGAGTCAGAGTAATTTATGCTCGAACTTCACTTCTCTTTTGGTTTGATGTGGAGCATAGATGATCAAAGCGGTCATGATAATCCTCTGTATTATCATTTATTTCTTTATGTACTTCGTAGTGTTACGGCATTTTAGGATCTCTTAGTGGCGTTCGCTCCATCTGTTATTGTACGTAATCTCTCGGCAATTTATAATTCACTTGGGTGTGCAAGATAAGTAAAAATAATTCCGGTGATGAATTATTAAAGTAGGTACTTCAGGTGATGAAAATTTTAAATTTATGCAAATGGTGTACTTGAAGATTTCTCATTCAATAAATACTCTTTAATCTTCGCACGTGTTTGCTTAATCATTTTGTGTTGGCAAGTATTTGCATATACTTATAAAGTTTAAATGTATAATTTTGTTATTAAAAAAATCTGTCTACAGAAGAGAACCAATGATATATTAACTTTTTAACCCAAAAAAAAAATTGTTCTTTTTAACTTCAATTATTTTCTTAATGCAGTTGGAAGTGAAAAAAAACAATAAAGGTTCAGTTGGTCATTATGTTTTGGACAATCTATAATTCAGCCAACTCCGGACACTAAACTAATAGGTAATGTTAATACTACACGTAGCCTTTTTGGGGAAAAAACACACTAAACTGTAGACGAGGAACTTGTATATAAAGTTACTATCAAAAAACTTTATTTTAGTCAACAAAGATATACAGTACGAGAAAAATGAGGAAACAGCCTCGTTGCCTGGCCCTTAACTAGGCGAACTACATCTCACCCAAATGGACTAATGGTTTATGCACAAGTGATCTTGTCCAATAGAAAAATTCATCTTGTCCCTCAATCAGCAGTAGCAAAAATGGAATCCGCTGTCTCACTAGATATTCTCCAATATGGTTACCCCTTTCATGTAGTTTTCCCAGTCCAATCCCCAGTATTACAAGGTTCATTTTCTTCCCCAAAACAGATCTTCAACTTCTCTCTAGCCCCTGTTTTTTCAGTCAGTCCATAAACTACCTGAAAATTGAGCACGGAAATGTAATTATTACATGAGGATAGAAATTATTCCTTTAGAACTGGGAGGGGAGGTCCTCAAGACCTGGGAAAAGGGGAGCTGGGAAAGGGGAAGGGTAAAGGGTCCAACCTGTAGATACAAGATCACCTCTGCTGTGTGAATAATTAACTCATTAACATTGCATTTTTATTTTATTACATTCAATAGGAGGTCCATGGCCTAGAGAGAGGGAGTAATGGGAAGGGGCAATGGATAAGGTGGGTGGGAATTGAACCCAATACATCAAACTCGACCTTCAAAAGAGTTTAGTCCCATGTGACCTATCAACTAATTGGCGCATATAATATTTACGTATGCATATTAAAGGGGGAGCGGATACGATGGTTAAGGACCAATCTTAGCTTACTACAGTACGTGGGTTAAATGTCTCAGTGCCTTTCTAAATAAGCCCCAGATAGAATCAAAATCTCTAGATCTTTCAAAAATATCATTGACTGAGCACAAACTTATACCTCTGCTTCACCAGTCCAACCACCTCTCAATCACTGAAATATAGACAATTACTCAGATGTGCGCATATATTAAATTACTCACCATTTTAAGCCAAATCAAGGGAGCTGAACTCAACTCCCTGTAGCAGGTCTTTGTTTCACCACCAAATCATCAGCAGAGTAATAATCAGCTATAAGCCGGTACATGTATGATGGGTTATGCCCTCCTCTGAGAAGAAGTAATTTCCAAACCAGCAAATGCAGAGAAAGGAAAATAAGTATGACAGTGTTCAAAAGTCAATGTAGAAGGTTCGCTATATTTTTCTTACTCAATCTCAGCTCAACTTACGTGTCAGTAATAAAGAGACTAACAAGCTTTGGTGGCACATAGTCGAATGTTGGATTAACAACATGAAGGAGAGAAGAACCAGAGCTGCTTGCAGAATCCATGCAATCTGAAAATTCCCCAAAGTCAAGCAGCTCAGATGGGGACCTCAGCTCATTCAGCAAGACCTCAGGATTGTGAGGATACAAAGGGCATAACTGTCAATAAGATAGATCAGCTTTCAACAAAAGCAGAACAGTTTGTAACCAAAATTATGAAGCAAATCACAATCATATTCCATAACAGGACTATGGCATTAAAGAATGCCAACTCATATATAATGGCAAGCCAGAGGTTAATAATATTTATATCATCTAGGCACATCCCAACTGAAACAATGGATACGATGAAGCTATCTCATTCTCATAATACAAAATATAGTTCAATTAAAATTTCTAATTTCCAATTTCCAAATCCCATCATTAGGGTAAAAAACTCTGTAACTATAGCAATCCAAAAGTCATCAGTCATTTATTGTTAAGTCTTTTCTTCCTGATCGGCCTTGTAGTAAGCAATAAGTTGGCTAAGAATCTAGACAACGACCAAAGTGTGATGGAACTAGAACTTGTTGGCTTCACTACTCAAAGCTTCCTAAATCTTTCTATGCTTCTCCATACTTACCTTCTCTTGGAGTAAGCATACTGCAGAATTAGAAGGTAACCACCACCTAAAATTTTGTACGAATTATTTATGTCAAAATGGGAAGTCTACTGTGGTAGTTAAAGTTAGCCTATCTGCTCAGCATTTTAATGTCTCACAATAACATCAACCAGTTATGCTATATTTTAAGCATGAGCTGACACTTATAATAGTAACCTCCCTCACACTCCTGCCCCGACAAAAGGATGTTAGAAAATCTACACTAGACTGTCAACTGACATAATAAAAAAACCAGTAATTAAAGTTGATTCAAATAGAAAAGATGTAGGATTTATGTATGGAAATCATTGTTTAAAGAAAATGAAAGATAGATAATTTAAAAGATCACTACTACAACCCAGTTTTATTAATATATTTTAACTTCAAAATAATTCATGCTTCAGAAGTAGAGTAAGAAGAGGAGTGTACTTATTGTAATCATAAATATTATTCATATTAGATTTCATGATGCGGGAACACAATTCCTGTTACTTTGCACAAAGCCAAAGGTGGAGGAAAGAAAATATAAATAACACGAAATTGATGATATAATTATTTTGTAAATCATCTAGCTTCTCTATTTGTTCTGATATTCCTAATTTATAAACTGTATTCAACTATTCAATCAAGCAACTAGCAGATACACCACTGCACAACCTTCCTGTTCTCAAGCAATAATATTACCGAAATTAAAATTAAGAAAGCATATATTTAAACCCAACTATTAAGTAAAGGACAGCAAACAAAATTTTCAAAAACATCCCCTTAAACCGGTACGGTCAATCGTCATTCATGTCCAGTATTGAACAGAAGAAGGCAAGAAAATAGGAGCAGACATCCAAAGTCGTAAGAATTTTGTTTGCTTTGACATGATCAATGTGAGGCAGATAGATATGATACTCTCACAATTCACCTTGTGACTTCCTGCAAGTACAACAAAAGGAACAGCATGCCTTTGAGCTGCAAGTGCCACCATATTCATACCAACTGGAGCAACAACTCCACCATTAGCCATGACTGCGTGAGCTCCAACTATAACCTATATAACTTCATGTAAGTTGAAAATCATTTAAATTTGAAATACAAAACCAGGGTTTTCAAGTACCATGTTTACTCGGGATATCATGGCAAAAACTGCAGAATCAGTAATCACAGTGGTTTGTAAGCCTCTTGCTGCCAAATCCTTTGCAAGGAGATGTCCCTTATATCTGATTGTATACACATTCCACATTAATTGGCCTTATAACGAGTACATACAAAACCCCACAGCTAAATAAACAGTCAGCATTGCTTGCAAATGTTAGCTAGCCAGTAGCCACTATTACCAACCTAGGGGCACCCTCGGCAACAAAGACCCGAAATGATCTCTTTTTCTCCTTTGCAGCACAAAGAAACTCCAGTACTGTTCTTGAACTTCCCAGTGTTAATATTACCTCACTGAAAAACATGCAAACAGCTTTGTAAAGGAATAAGAAAAAAAATAGACCCTTGTATTAAGATGAAATCAACTGAAGCTGGCATTCCCCCTTCCATGTTTAAGACACCAGGTGTGCAAGGAAAGAAAATAAAAAGAATGTATGGACCCTTGTGGTAGTCATATAAAATTATAGATGCACAAATCCTTTGCAATGCTAAACAATCTCAAATTTAAGATTATCTGGATGATAAATGAACTCATATTTTCCCAAAAAAATAGAGAAACAGACAACATCACAATTACATTCAACAAAAATCCATTGATGACATTGTTGATCAATGTTATAGATTATGTGCCAATTAAATGCATGATATTCTATATTAATTTTAAGTGCTTGAAATCATCCTTGGAAAAATCATATCAGTCAATAGTAATTATTACCAGCAATGCAACTGCCATAAATCCAAAAATGATAAATCATTATCAATTTATTTGTATTCTCTTCGAGACCAGTAATGTTAGCATGCTTTCACAATGTCAGCATGCTTTCACTTAGAGGTAATACAGCCACCAAAGGAAGCTAAGATACTAATTAACATTGAAAAAGAAAATGGCGGCACAACAGGCCCCAAAGTAAGCTTTTACCCTTAATAGTCGGCCAACAAACACAGCCATAAGAATACTTGATTAAAAATAATTGGGATTGGCCTTGCAGATATGTCTTTGCCATTGCAGTTCAATCAAGGCCTCGTTACCAAAGAAAGCAATCAAAACAAAGCATTGGACATTTAAAAATGCATTGCCTCCTATTTAATTCTCAAAATTGACAACACATTCAATCTATAATTTTGGGACTTCAACCATCTAGGAAATAGTCACAAATGCAATTTTTATCACTGTATAATCTGGATTATAACACTCAACTCACGAAACAAAATCCTTCAACCATCCATGAAAAAGATTATGCTTGAGTGTTGAATCTTCATCAATGCATATAATAAAAAAAATTTAGCATTGACACCAATACATGATAAAATTATTCGGGGCAATATTCCCATACAAGCTTCTCAGGCTAATCAACAAACTAGGAATTTGAGAATAGCAAGAAATTTTAAGAATATTTACAACAGCCTCTTAGAATAGTTTAGGGGGGAAAAGTACTTTTGATGGATGTGTTCAACTGCTTGCTCAGCTATTTGTTCATGGCAGGTGGTAACATCTTGAATAAGTTCATTGACAGCTTCAATGACATCATGCTTCAGCTTCCGACCTCGAGAACCTTTGTCAGCTGCTGTAAGAGAGTAAAAAGTAAATTCAAACCATAAAACCCAAAAGGCACATTCAATTAAATGTGAAGGCAATAACAGCATCCATCATAAAATGGCACGCAATGGCAAAAAATTAATATTAGTCAATAATCACATTTATAGAAAGATATATCTTCCAATAATGTTGATATAGGCTATCTATTTCAATATTGTGATAGACATAATAACTGTATAAAGATATAAGATTTCAGTCTTGGGTCATCCTCACATCTACTTTTTCCTTCAGATTCACCTCCTGAAGAAGATGGGTGTGGGATGGCAGCTGAATCAGGCATATCCTCTAGAAGAGTTTGCAATGATGGTGGACGCAAGGTGCTTCTTGCAGCAGCAGCAACTGCAGCAGCAGATAGAGCAGGATGATCATCTTGATCATCGTCTTCATCATCACTAGCTGGTGATAGTCCTAAACCAGCAATAGCAGCTGTTGCAAGGGAAAGATCCTCCTCCCTTATAATGTGCAAAACACGCCTCACAATATTGCCCACAGCTAGTTCTGCAATCACATACATTATATATTAGGATAGGAAAACAAAAAATTAACCTCCACAAATCCTAATATGTTGTTTTGCAGAGACAAGAAAACATCCTCCAATAAAAGCTGGCACTCGGGTAGAAAATGAACCCGATACATAATCGACTAAAATAAAAATTTAGAAAGGTCCATGCACAGCGCACCCACACAGAATGCATTATTCCAGTAAAATTGAAACACTAAATATTAGCATACCAACAGGATTTGCAGCAATGAGCCGCTCCCCTACAGCCCTTACTGCATCAATCAGAGCTCCAGCCTGATTTGTGTGTGGCACCCGCTGTTGTGAAATAACAGACCGAAGCAATTCTGCTGTCTGCTTTGCTGTGGCCTGGGAACCTTCAATTTTACTACACCCCACAGCAACAATCAGGAAAATGAAGGATACAAGAAAGCACAGTAACTGGTTTTTAATTTTATACATTAGTCTCTGACACATTATTTATTCAACTCTAACAGTGACAGTGAAGAAAATATACCGCTTCTTTAGCTGATTCAGGAAATCATTAACAAAGGACTGAACATCTGGCATCGTGATTGCCGATTCTAGCTGAAATATAAAGAAGAATATACCTTATGTAAATACAATAGGAAGGGTAAGCCTAGCTAGCATAACAAAGTGATGGGTCTTCACTTTTTGGATCATAATCCAATCTGGTTGTTTCATCTAGATTTCTCACCAACCAAACAAGAGCAAAGAAAAAGACAAACGAACTACTACTTCAGCGAAGTATCAGAATCATGCCTAACCTGTGGCACTACGTTGTCGCTGGGACTGTTAGGCTTGCAAGAGAAGTATCGCAAAACAAAGAAGAATAACAAGGACGATTGCTTCCGCGAAGCTTTATATTTGCAGACTTGCAGTTCTGTTTGGGATTGCAGAGATTCGATTTTCAGCTGCGTGTAGGGTTTCAAAGATCCATACGGGAAATGATGGGAACTGTTTGTGAGTTCGGGTCGTGGATTTCGATTGGATAACCCGGGTTCAGAGCTTTTTCAGTGGATAATATGGCTGTTCTGTTTCAAGTTTTTAAAAAATATTTTTTGTTTTAAATATTTTAAGAATAAAAAAATTAGTTTAATAATTATTTATTATTATTATTTTAAAAATAAATTATTTTTAAATAAAAAATTATTTTTATTTTTTGTTTTCAAAATATAAAAAAATTAAAATAGTTTATCAAACAAATATTTTTTATTTATTTTATAAAATAATTTTTAAATATAATTTCTAAAAAAAATCAAAATTAAACAAATCTTAAAATTTTTGTTGATATTTTGGAATTGTAATATAATTAAAAAAATATATATATATATATAACCGTGAAATTTTTTTATAAATAAACTAACCTCAAACGTGGTAAATGATTTATAACTTTAAAAAGAAGTTAAATATTTAAATTTTAAGAGACGTCGTTAAATAAAGAATTGAAAACTATAAAATTCTAAAATTAAAAAAAAATTAATCTCATGTAATTTTTGTAAAAATATTCTTAACTATCATCACGAAAAGAGAAATACTCCCACCTAAATATATTAATGATATTCTAAATTAAAATATTTTATTATAAAAATGTATTATTTTTATTCATAAAAAAATTTATAATTAAAATTTTATAATATTTTAAATAATTTTATAAATTTATTTTGATTAAAAAATATATATGTATATTGTGATTTTATTTTCTGTATTTTAATTACATAAAAAATTAAAAATAATTAAATTAATATTTAAAATTAATTTTCTATTCAAATTGTATTAATTGTAAAATTGTTTATAGTAATTTGACAATAAAATGTTTTTTCAAAGCCAAATACTAATAATATTGATTAAAAAAATTTATGAGATGATTTGTATAAATATTATTTATTTCTTTGTTTTTAAAATTTTATTAAAAAAGAAATTTTGAGAAGAGTAAGCACTAAAATATAGAGTTAACGGAGTGCAAATCATACGTGAATTTTAAAAAAAATTTATCATCTTTTTATTTTAAAAATAAAATTCATATTAAAAAATTATTTAACTATCTTAATAAAAAAATTTAACGGAAATCAGATCAAATGGTAGGTTTATAGGAAGGCTAGAAAGATACAAGATCTCAATTCTCTGATACTCAGAAAGTTTGAAGACGATGCCCTTGTTCTTATAGCTATATGATATAGGAATGATCTTGATCAGGTGCCCAAACCTTCATCTCATAAATTTGATTGCAAAGAACCCTGCGAGTCCGCGTGCCTCTAAAGTTTGTGCTCTTGGACACCATTTGTTTAATTAAAAGGTTGGTTAAAAAAAGATCATATGTGGCCCTTTAAATGTTGGGTCTTGGATAGAAAGCTGATTTCTTGACGAAAGTTTGTATTCAAATTTGAATGATTTGTTTATTAATATAGTTTTATTTTTTATGGAGAAAAAACAAAGTTAACGTGGTTGTTTAGTTAATAATATGTTTAATAAATTATATTAACTTTTCATAAGGTTTGATTTAATTATACTTAATTCTTCTTTTATTTTAAAAATAACAATATGCTTTTTAAACTTTAAAATTACATTACATATATATTCCTTGTTGACTCGTACTTAATAAAGTTAGAGTTTGTTTATTTTATCTATTTTTTTACTTTAATTAAAAACAAAATTTGTGATTGAAAATATACTTGGTCAAGTTTAAGCAAAAATATTTTCTAAAAACATTTTTTAGAAACAGAGACAAATTTTAAAAGACATTTTTAGTATTTCTAAAAAGTAACAGATGACATTTTTATTATTTTAAAAATGAATCTATTATAAGTATTAAACAAAATCAATAATTCAAAAGTCAATAATTTTTATAGCAATCTATATCAATTAAATTTGGAAATAAATATAAGTAAAATTTTAATGCACAAAAAAAAACATCATTTTAAAATAATAAAAACGTAAAAATAAAAATATATTTAAAAAAATATAAACTAAACTTTTTTTCACAAACTAAAGACATAGATAGTGTTTGAGTTTATTTTTATTCATTTATTTTGTAAAACAAAAGCATAAAAAAAATATGTTTAATAAATTGTTTTAAAAATATATTATTCTTTTTTTTAGTGTTTTGAGAATAAAAATATTTTTTCTTATTTTTATTTTGTGGTTTTAAAATAAATAATTTTAAAATTTGTTTCTAAAATAAAAAAATAGAAAACAATTTTTCGAAAAAATTTTTTTTATTCTAAAACAATTTGAAAACAACCGTAATTTTTCACATTCGGAAAGACTTTTTTGCCCTTACCACGTGAAGAGGTAGGTTTTTCATCTTAGACTTACAACTAACAAATTTTTTAACTCTTCTGTATCTTTGCTGGACAAAATATAAAATTAACAAATAAACTATAAATATATATTAATGTAAGTAACAGTTGAGAACATTTTCATTACATAAATATTTTTTTTCTTACCAGATAAATAAATAAAATATTAAATATATTATATTTTTACTAAATTTCGGTATAAATTTAAATTTAATTATATTAACTTTTAACGTGTCGTTAATTTTACATATATATTTGTCTATCTAAATTTTAAACAAAAAATACTATAACAATATTTTATTATTAATTATTGTAAAATTTAAAATTTTTTAATAAATTGAATAAATCTTTTCAGTACTAAAAATATAAAAAAAAAGTGATAAACAATTAATTATAGTAAACTTTTTTAAAATATATTTTAATGCTGTGAGAAAAATTTTATAGTTGACTCTAATAATTTTCTTTCTTTTCTGTGTTTCTGTTTCGGTATATCAGCGCACTGCTGGCTGCGAAAGAAATTGTCGTACAGTACAGAAGCAATTAATTGGCACGAAAACCTGAAAAGGCCGAATCAAAAATATAACCGGGAGCGAGCGTGTCCGTGACCCGACATAAATGCCATCACCATCATCGTCATCCCGCCACTGTATCTCCGACCAACTGCCCCGTTTTCTCTCTCCTCTTTCTCCCTCTGAAACCATTTCAAATATTTAAATGTTTTAGGAAACTGAGGGCAAAACGCTACGAATTTTCAGAGAAAGAAATCTGGGTCTGGCCCCACCTTTTTGTATTTTCTCGAGAAAATTCTCTCTCCTTCCTTTACCTACGCTCCTCCCTCTCTCTTTAATTTGAAATTCTTCTTTCACTCGCAGACGCGCATTCGTCCTGCCTCCCTTTTTATTTATTACATTACCGCGTAGTCTTAACTCTTTAGACCACCACCCACCCATTTTCCTCCTTGACCCCCGACCTTCCTCTCTCTTTGGGGTTGATTTTATTTTTCTCTGCAATGGGCTTTTGATCATCAAATCATCATTTCAGGTATTTTTTTTCCGTTTTGGGGTTTTCACTGTTTGTTGGTTGATGAGTTGTTTTCTGATTTGGGTGATAGAGTTTCCATCTTTTATTCAATTATTCTATCGACAACTATTTTCTTTCTGATTTTATGTTTATGTATTGTAGATCTATAGTAGGTTTCGTTTGAATTTCCTTTCCATTTATTGCCTAAGGTTAGGGTTTCAATCTGGTATGTGAATGGATGAAACAGTTTGTTGTTATCCATTCTTGGATATCTTGATCACCGAAGTTTCCTTTTCTGCTTGGTTAATTTCGTGTCATAGGTTCCGCGGTGCAATGCAATAATGTCACTGTTTAAACTAAATATCTTTGATCATGCATGAATATAAGGAAGACCGATTGAAAACTTGACATATTTTGTAAATAATTCATGTATACAAGATAGTTTTTGAGCAGGGAATAATTTCCGCGTGACATAAATTTCGGATTTGGAATAACTTCTGTACTGAATATTTCATATTCTTATTTCTTTTTCGTATAATATTATTTTTAGTTTCGCAAGATTTTTATAGTTCTGTTCATTTGGAAGTGTAGTGTAGATTTGATTTTATTATCAACTTTAGAATGTTTTACTCAGTATGGGAAGCATAAAATTGACCATGAAGACCAAAGTTAAAAATTGAGTATGGGGAGAATGAATGCTTTTTTGACTGAGATTTCAGACTACTGATATTTTTCTTATGCCTGGAAAATTAGTTTTTTAAAAATGGTTATGGCAATACTTTCCTGTTTCGTTATGGTGGTGATTAGTAGTTTTCTGTAGTTTGTCTTTTAAATTTAGTCGATCAGCACATAATTCATTAAGCTATACTGAAAATGTGGGACTATATGTTTCAAAACTTAAGCTGAAGACTGCTGTATGTAATGGTGCACCTTTGGTCCTTTCATGTAGGAACAACAATTAGGGTGATAGAATTGAAAGAAATTGATGTTCATGAATCATGTCATGGAAAAACTATGTTTCATCACTTTCATGAAAGAAATGAGTTGGAATCCTTCATGTAGTACCTTACTAAGCTTGCTATGTTCACTGTATGATGGAAGAAAAAGGATCGCTAGGTTTTGAATTTAATTGCAGGGTGATTTTTATGTTCTTTTTTCATTCACACAGGGCGGACGGTTGCTTGTATTGACATGGCATCTAGCAATCCATTCTTTGATGATATACGGACAAAATCTGATGTTGATCCTCCTCCAAGTGAAGAGTTGACAGATGTTAGTGAACTTGTGAATGATCCTACAAAACCTGCTCTAAAACCTAATGTGACTGTTTCAAGCAGTGTTCGCGATCTTTTAGAATGCCCTGTGTGCTTGAATGCCATGTACCCTCCAATCCACCAGGTTGTTTTTATATGGATAATTCATCATTGATTTTTTGGATTCATGAGATAGCATGAGGTTGTAACAAAAATTCTGGTTTGTGGCTTTGAGCAAATTGTATGCCTGCTTCTTAAGAAAATTGAATAATAGGTAAATGGGACAGAAGGGGAATTTCTTGCCTTGATTAAAATAAAGCAATGGTCTGTGAGGCATGTTGTAAGCAAAATGCAATTGTGAGAGTATTAATTCCCTTGCTGAATGGATTAAAGGACATTTTTATTATTTCTTTATCAAAAGCATTATGTTTTAGATTTTTCAAGTGCTTGCTTGGATTTCAGTTTTGGCTGGCAAATATTAGTTCTGCTAGTTCAAAAGTAATTCTATCATTAACTTGTATTGATTGGCAAATGACAGCAAAAATTGCTTTTGTGCCTTGAAAGGTACTACTAACATAGGTTGGTGCAGAAGTAACCTGGGTTTCATTCTTTTGTTTATTAGATGAGCTCAGGTACATGAAATATGGACTACAAACAATCGTAATTAATGATCAGATTTGGGGTAGTTTCTGATTTGATATGTGGGTACAAGTCTTTTTCTTGAGTGCTGTTTCATTGAAATGAAATCTTGACAATTTGTTTAAATAATCTGGTAGTTGGAACTTGGCTGTTGAATATTTTGATTATGCTCTGGGACCCTCATGCTAGAATACGAAGTTTTTCTTATTCCTTTGTTTTCTGAAGTTTCATGAATCAGGGGTTCCTTTATAAGCATTGGAGGTGCTGAAACCATGAGAAACTCAACTTGTTTCTTTTCCTATTCATGGAAGATTTTAAACACAATTTGTTGTAGCAAGAAGTCAGTGAAGTTTTTCTATTTTAATTTTCTTTTTTAGTTAATAAGTGGTGGTTTTACTGTCTACTTGAAGTAAATATCCTCTGGTGAAAAAAAAAAAAGAATTGTTATTTGGAAATTTAAGTAATAGTCTATATTGTTAATCATTGTTGCAGTGTTCAAATGGTCACACCTTATGTTCAGGATGCAAACCCAGGGTCCACAATCGGTGCCCTACTTGTAGGCATGAACTTGGCAATATCAGATGTCTGGCATTGGAGAAGGTGGCTGCATCTTTGGAACTTCCCTGTAAATATCAAACTTTTGGTTGCGTGGGCATATATCCATACTACAGCAAGCTAAAACATGAATCTCAATGTGCATATAGACCTTATAATTGTCCGTATGCTGGTTCAGAATGCACTGTTATTGGTGATATACCTGACCTGGTGGCCCATCTGAAAGACGATCACAAAGTGGACATGCACAATGGTAGCACGTTTAACCATCGATATGTCAAATCAAATCCACAAGAAGTTGAAAATGCCACATGGATGCTGACGGTATAGCTTTCCTGCACTTCCTGTCTCTTCTTCCCACTCCCTGCCTTCTATTGTCTTCTTTGTGAATTCACAAGACTGATGGTAAATTGTGTAATATTTCTGCACTAGGATGTAAAAGTGTGTTTGTCTTCATAAGTTGATGATAAAATATAGATTTGGCCAAATTGCAAATAACCTCCTTCAAGGACATTTTGTCAAATAAACCTTGTAGTTTTGATTTTGGCAATTAATCTACTTTAACTTTTAATATGTGACAAATAGCCTCTTATAAAATGTCAGACTTATGTGTCCTAAATTTAAATTAATGGCATAAAGTTATAAAATTAAATGATATTTTATTTGAGAGTACACTTCTTGAGTCAAGTTCTACCAAATTCAAATTTAGTTGATGAATTTTCCTTGTTTTCTTTTGCTTCTTGTTAGATGGAAGGAGTTATTTGCTACATGTTGAAAGTTTAGGCAGTTACTGCCAAAATCAAAACCAGTGGCTGATTTGCCAAAAGGTCAAAGTTGAAGGGGTTTCTAGCATATAGAATTTAAGCAATTAAATTTGCTTTGCAACTTTTTTTTACTTGATGAGCCTAGGAAGTTCATGTTATGCCTGTACTGGGTTATCTGGAAAACAAAGATTTGTATATTTCAATGTGGCTAATAACTAATGAATTTATATGCAACAACTTTGGCTTTTGTAGAGAAAAAACTTATTGAAGTGTTTGGCTGTTTGCTATCAGGTTCTATCATAAAAGTATTATGACAAGTGGAAGAATTTTTTTTAAGAGTCAATCACGTAATGCTAAATTCGAAAAAATATCCATATGTCATGTTTTAAAATCCTAATATTTAACACTTTAAAAATTGCACTACGTCTTGTCATTTTGTATGAGGGCCTTATTCATGTATTTTATTTATACTTGGATTAGTCCGTGTGGAATTTTAGGCCTAGCTGATTTCTGGATTCTACATTGACTTTTCAGGTTTTCAGTTGCTTTGGTCAGTATTTTTGTCTACACTTCGAAGCTTTTCAGCTCGGAATGGCTCCGGTCTACATCGCCTTTTTGCGTTTCATGGGTGATGATAATGAGGCAAAGAACTATAGCTACAGTCTTGAGGTTGGTGGAAATGGGAGGAAGATGACTTGGCAGGGGGTGCCTAGAAGCATTAGGGACAGCCATCGGAAGGTTCGTGACAGTTTTGATGGTCTCATCATTCAACGGAACATGGCTCTCTTCTTTTCTGGGGGTGACCGGAAGGAATTGAAGCTACGGGTTACTGGGAGGATTTGGAAAGAACAGTGATTGGAGAAAACCTTTCTTCATCTAGATTTTAGGCATTATATTGAACTGAATATTTTGTAATGCAGGTTCCTTCTTGTAGTGGTATCATTCATTCTTCTGGTCATGTAATGAGGCAAACTCTCTTTGCTTATTATTACATCAAATACATGAACAGGAAGGTGTACCACTTATTATTATGATATTTATGAATAGAGATGTAGAATCTTAAGGGGCTGCTTTATTGTGATTTTTTAAAATAGAATTTTATTTTTTAAAACAATAAAACAAAAGAAAAAGTAGTTTGTTTGAAAGTGTGTGTTTTAGCTATCGATTTTAAAAACAGAGGAAGAGAGTAATGTTTTAAAAAATATTATGTAGAACAATATTTTATTCATATAAAGAATTTAAGAACACTGAGCATACTGTTTTCATTAATGGCCGCACCGCAAAAGTGTAAATATATACCAGAAAAATTACTTATTTTGTGACAATGTTGGATGCGAGGAAATGTCACTTTTTTTTTTGAAGTAAAGGCATATTATGGCTCACAAATCTCAAGTTTATAACACTTATAAATTGCTAAGTTACTCCATAGCTAAATTGTTAAATTACCTCAATCATTCATGGATTTATAGTGCTTTAATTTTGGAATTGCTCATTCTTCTCCGAGAGAGCTCACCTCCCAAATTGAAAATTGGGCGTCCATCTCCGTGTAGTAAATGAACTCCGCATGATGATTGTTCCAGCATCTAGCAGTAATTCTTTCATTTTTTTTTTATTTTTTCTTTTTTTGGGAAAAAATCATATTTTTTTTTGTACAAATAAGTGAATTTTAAATTTAATTTTTCAAAAATTAATTCTTTTTTTATTTCCTTTAAAAAAATGTTTATAATATTATTATTTAATTAAATTATCTTCTAAAATTTGATATTAAAATTGATTCATGACTAATATTATAATTTTTTATTATATTTATCTTATTTAGACATATTAATTAACATTCATTAACACTGATTTAATATTGGACACTTAAACATAAAATTTTTAAATAAAATTAATTTAATTAAAAAATTAAAAATTTGTCTATAATTACTAATATGTTAGGCCGAGTGTTAAATTATATGAATATAATAAAAAAAATATAATTTTAATATTGAGTTAAGTTTGATATTAAATTAACTTAGAGAAAGATTATAAATATTTTTATCTATAAAATATTAAATTAAAAAAATTAATGTGTGAGACACTAAATTAGAATTTTACCTATATGTCAAAAATAATGAAAAAAATTTCCTCTTTTTTTTTTAAAAAATATCTGTTTTGGAGTAATGGATGATTTATTTTAAGTTTTTCGTTATTTGAAATGTGTGCTCCGACATGTTTGGTTCAATACTTGCGGCTTAGCGTTGCCTCAATTTGGGTCAAGATTGCAAGGCCACTAGGATGTGTTATCCAAAACAAAGACTTTCAATCGTAGACTCCAATTGGATTGAAGACTTCTTTAAGGTGTCGTTTGGTTGATGGCAAAGAAAAGAATAGAAAAGAATAGAAAAGAGAATTGAGAATGAAATGGAATAGAATGAAATGTTATAAAAAAAATTACGTTTGGTACGTAATGGAATGGAATAGAATGGAAAACTGACAAAAAGACAAAAATACCCTTAGAGTATAAAAATAATAAAATAATATTATTTAATTTTAAAAATTATTTAAAAATAATATAAATATAAAAATAATTAATAATATTTTTTAAAAAATATTAATAAAATTGAAAAATAATTTAAATATTATTTTTCATTTTATTTATCAATAATAAACAGTTTGTAATTTATAAAATACAAAAATATTTTTTTATTCTTTTTTATAATTTTATTTATTATTTTAAAAAAAAAAATACTTTTATTACTTATCTAATGAAAAATATTTTGATTTTTTAAAAATAAATAAAATTTTATTATACATGATAACACAAAAAAATTAATATAATTTTTAAATTCTTTTATATAAATTTTAATCATTTTTTGAAAAAAAAAATTCATTTTATTCATCACTATTCTCCTTCTCTTTATCCTAAAACGTACAAGCATTTCTGTCTCTAACTGTGGCACCATCAAGTGGTATAGTTCAGAGCCAAAACCAATGGAAGGTTGAACGACATGTATTTTATAAAGTAAAGAGGATATTTCAGTCTTTTCATAATACATTCCCACGCCTTCAGCCACTTTCCCTTGCTTTCGAGATGGAATGCGCGTTCCCTAACTTAATAGAATCACAATTCCCTAGTAATAAAAAGCTGGCAACCAAACGTGAAAAGCGATGGAATGGGAATGCAGATTCCCATTCCATCAGCTTATATCTGCCTACCAAACATAACGTAAGGCTTTTCTTGTTTGCAATTAACTGTCGAGGAATGAGTCAAGATTGGAGCATAATGCTCGTCAACAAAGAAGTGCTTAGCCACATTCATTATTTTATTGACGAAAGAGAGTTGCTCCCATAAATACCAAAGAATAAAATTAACAAATGGTATAAAAATGATGTGAAATCACATAGATTTTTTTTTTTTTTTTATCTTTTCTTCAAAAAAAATTCTCAAACACTTTTTGTTTTGTTTTTTTATAAAGGTGATTAAAAATAATTTAAATTTTTAAAAGACATAAAATAAAAAACATAATCAATTAAACCCTCTATCCTTTTGAATCAACTACGTGAACAGAATCTTCAGAGTAGAATACTTCTTGGAAAGCAGAAGCCCAGTTCTTCAAATGCTTCACAAAATCAATCTTCAACACTTTGAATAGCCTGTCCCAGAAAAAAAGAAACACTTGAATGGAGAAATACTTCAAATTTTGATTTTCTTTTAAATGCAAAATTGAATATCAAAGCCCTTTTTCCTTCGGAATCAACTAACAAAAGGAGCAGGTAAAACAGGGCATCTTCCAAGTTGCATCATACCCATCAAAAAGCAGGAGAACCCCCGTTCTTCAAATGCTTCAAAGCACCAATCTAAATTAAGAAATGCTTGAAAGAAAAAATATGCCAAATTGAATCTCAATACCTTTTTCCTTTCGAATCAACTACAAGAATCAAAGGAGAAAGTAAAGAGGGCATCTTCCAAGTTGCATCATATGCCTAAAAGTTAATTTTACTACGTAGGAAAATAATTTCAATTTTTATCGAATTAATATTCTTTTAATTTTTTATTTATACAGTACATATGAAAATATAAACATACCATGAACCTAAGTCCCCTCCCCCCTTAATACTATCATTTGTGAAATTTTATGTTCCAATAAAACTCAAATACTGAAACTATTGTCTTAGCCAATTAATGTTGTTTGGGCATATGAAAATATAAACATACCGTGGAATATGTTTTTTTGGGTAACATTTGCAAATAATGTTGTTTGGGCATTTGCAAAACTACTCGCCTGCAATTTATATCTTCTAGAAAATTAACAATGTCCTTGCATTTTCTGGTATTACGGTTAAGAATTGGTGCATTGTTGAGGGTTCAAATGGCAAGACCATCGTACTTTGTGTGTATTTGCAGCAATGAATAGTCAGGGTTATGCTGAAGTTGGATTCTTAACAAAGACTCTGATTCTAAAGTCAAATAGAGTTATTTTTGGTATAATTGCACCGCCGCCAATTCGCAATGTCTTCTCTATTAGTCATTGTTGATAAACTCTTCTCCAAATCGTTACTTAAGCTCCATTCACAATATCTTCTCTGCTAGTTGTTATTTGAGAAACTTTTTTCGCCGTATCATCGCCTAAGCCCCATTGTTGAGAATTCGAACCCCTCCACCCCAATTTGTGAAGAAGTTGGAAAGGTTGAGATTTGTTTTGTGCATAATTCTCTTTTTCTCATTTTTGGTAGAATTGGTTTCACACTTTTTTGGTTTCCCGTTGCTTTTTGTAGGCAAACAATGCCCAATATTTGATTTGTGCATTCATGAATTAAAGAATAAAGACGAGTTTGTTTATGGTGATAATTTGATAATGAAATACATTGATAGTGTTTGCTGTTTTAAACATTATACGCATAATTTATTATTGTTATTAGATTTTGAATCTGTTTTGCATAAATTATTTTCCATTGTAGTCCTATATATTGAAATTGTCACGTTATAATATTTATGCAATTGGTATTGTGGCGGTGATATAATATTTTTCAAATGTGAGTCTCAGACTCTCAAATCTATTGTCTTAATCTCTTCCACATTGACAGAAATGTCAAATTCTTTAAGATTTAGAGAATCAAATTCCCTTTTGGCAAGAATAACCATATTTCTCTTTTTGGAACATAGATACTTCCTATGTGCCGCAATTTCAGGTGAAGAAAGTTATTAGAAATAATTAAAAATTCGGAGTGCCTCTTTAAGGCATGTTTGAGGGTTTAGACAGAAAGAAAAGAAAAAGAATCTAAAAGAAATGAATGATTAAATCAAGATTTCCTTCTTCTTTTTTTAATATTTAAAATTAACAAGGTAGTAAATTAAAGAGAATCAATAAAAGAAAATGATTGATTACAATATTTTTTTTTCATTAAAATGATTAATTGTAATAATTTGATTTATTGATATGCAATTTTCAAAAATCATGAATAATATAATACTTAGTGATTAATTTCTCATCCAAACTTAGTGATTAGTTTCTCCTACAAAACCCCCAAATTGAGATATAGAGAACCTAAAAATATAAAGAAAAGATTTTGGAAGGTTAGTGGAAAATCCCCTATTCTGCTCCCCTCTTTTTAACAAACTTCCAAACAATGGAAGGTTTCAATGAAACCTCCCTTCCCTTCCCTTCCCTTTTCCTCTATTATCCCTCTTCTAAACATACCTTTATGTTTCCACTAGAACTACATTCAGAGCAACCCCGTACCTTTATCATGAAAACTTGAAAATGATGAACAGCCATGAATGGAACATGTATCAGCAAGAAAACAAAAAAGTCAGCCTCGTTAACTGAAACATGTTATTAGACTTCAAAATTACACCCAAGAGCTTCCTCTAGGTTTCTAGTGAAACTAAAGATGCAGCAGAACCGTTTAGACTTGGAATACAGGCATTAAGTGCACTTGGCCAAATATGCATTCCATCCTTGAAGACGGTATTCACGAGCTGCTTCAGCTGGATTGTTTGCCTTGATGATGCCACGGCCCACAATTATTATGTCACTGCCCCTGTCATAGACAACCTGCAACACCATTTGGTCAAATGTCAAGAGTAGCAAATACTACTAAACCAAAAGTCCAAAAGTATTTAAAAAAAAAATGCAAACACGGAGAAGTTCATGTTAATAGAAATGACAATTTTCCCTGTTCATGAGGATCCCACAAGTACTGCCCTCCATGGCAGCTGGGATGGCAGAATTTATCTCCCGCATAATGGGGACTGGGATGGAGTGCAGGAAAGACCTCCCATCCTCCCCCGGTTGCTATTCCTTTATGTTATCCTTAAAGTTCAATACCTAAGGGTTGCCTGACCAATGAAAATGTTACATGTGGCAAAACAAAAAAGAGTAAATTACATTCACTTAGGTTTTTAAAAACTACACTCACAGTATTTCCAGTTTCAATTTATACTAAGACGGTAAAAGCTCTTCTCTATTTACAAAATCTCATAAATAGCTTAATCAGTGTAATACAAATGATCAAAAGTTATGTTAATACTTATGAAAACTTAAAATAAGAGAGGTTAGTATAGTTATTCTAAAACTTGAAGCGGCGTGAGTATTTCATTTTATAAACTTAAGATAGGTTCTTGTTTAAATTTGAAACTTGAGGAATGTAAATGTAATATTCATAAACCTCAGGAGTGGTGAATGTAATTTAAACTACAAATTATAGGTGCCCGGTTTCATATTGGAAAATAATTTTTTGGTCACGTGTTGCATTTTCATTTGTAACATAGAACTTTGGAAAAACAGCAGAAAGGGGCAGAAAAACAACCACATTATGATAGTTTCAGGCCAGGAAAATTGTGAGGGTTTTTTTTTTGGTGGGGGGGCGGGGGACAATTACTACCTCTACGGCAGACTAGAAGGGAATGATGAGACAAAAAAATTACATTAAGATAACGATAATACTATTATTTAAAAACAAACTGATATTCTACAGGGAAGAAATAAAAGTAGATCAAACGAAAATTCTACACTGATATGAACGTTAGAGAAAAAAAAAGCATGCAAAGGGAAAATGCAAACCAATCATTAGCCCCCATAAATCTATAGCCAATACCCACAACAAATAAAAATTCACACCGTATCCATATATCTCTAGTACCTATAAAGCACAGACACTTCACAATATGGGTCATGCCCTTTTTTGACATGCATTAAACACTCATATTAAAAACAGCACAACTCTTCAATTTTTATCATGTCGTGCACCTGTGTCCATACTTCTTAGCTAGTTACTAACTGTCCTCCATCAATGGATATGTTAGGAGGGTTGTCTTTTATGGGGGCTTGTTATAAGAAGGAAAGCAAAATGAAGGCTTTTCAACTAATTTCAAGAGTTCTCTAAAGTACTCACTCTTTTCTTCCAATTTGAACAATTTTGGAAGATAAATCAATTATTAAGCATTATGTTGTTCACCCTTCTTCAGGTTGCTTCGCTTCCCTTCCCAAACATACCCAAAAGTAACTATTTTCACCCTAGGAGTCAAAAGTAAAGTACCTCATACACATAGTCATCTTCTTATATAACTAACTTCTCCCTATGTATAATATAGATAAGTAAAACAAAGGCAAATGCGACTTACAGAATATGGAGTGTTATATTGCTGTCCTAAAGCATCACCACCAGTCACCATTTGAACGCCAGGAGTAGCCTGAATGAAAGAAGGATTAATCGGTGCTCCTGGCCATGATGCTGGATTGACAGAGATGAAGCCAATAACAAAATCAGAATGATCCTCAGCAATTTTCACTGCAGCAGCAGTATAATCTCCCTTGGCAAGGTTACCAGCTGAGCTCATTTCAGCAAGCAGCAACAAACCCCTACCACGAGGCAAGCCCTGAGTACGGTTCAAGACATTTTAGACTCTTAATTGAGGTCTTGACTAGCAATAATCAAGATAATATAATTTCTAGAATTACAGACCTTCAATTTCAATCCGTCCACAATTCCAGGACCAGAGATAATGTGGGCATTTACTATATCAGCCCAATCCAATATATGAAAGATCCCTCTTTGGATAAAAGAATAGACAGACGTCACATTAAAGCTTAAAAAGATTAAAGGAAACTGTAGAAGAAGCCAAAATAGGAAAGCAAAGTCTTACCCTTCATACTGCATGCTCACTGTGTTACCAATGTCAGCAAATTTGCGATCCTCAAATATTAAGAAGTTATATTTTTCTGCAATCTTCGATAGAACAAGGAATACATTAGACAAAGCTAGACCAGGAACTTAGGTAATTCCTCAAATCTTATTACACATTACATGATGCTCAAAATCATATATAACAATCTTATACAGGAATTATGCAGGAAATCAACATGTTATTTCTGATAAATGCTAACAAATATACTTAAGTGCACAAAAGTCAATAATCCTATGAAGCAAAAGGCAAGGCACAAAAGATATACAAACAAAATAGGATTTCTATTAGCAATATACCGTGCGAAGCTTAGAACCAAAATCAGGAGTAAAGTCTGGCAAAATATCCACATGGGTTTTCAGCAAGCATATCTCGGGCCCAATCTGACAGGAGAAACCAAATTAGTCAAGAGAAAAATTATTTACTTATGCAAAACTTCTAACTACAACCCAATTGACAAAAAATGATCCAGAGAAAAGAACTCGTTTTATTTTCAACCTTCTATTTAATAAGTAATCTAATCTCTAACTTTTTATGTAACTATTTTAAAAAATGTATTAAAGTCTCAAGTGAATGGAATAATACTTGTTCTTTAAAATATTTATTTTACATTTTGTAAGATTGATGGGGAGGATTATCCAAAAAAGAAGGCCAAGTTCTCACCTTCTCAGCAATTTCAAGCAATTCTGCAGCAGTTCCAACATCAGCAGCCAAACACATATTACTCTCCTTCTCAGCCATTATATCAAACAACCTCTTTCCCATTGGGTTCTTTGACAACTTTGATCTCTCCCCAAATGACAAAGCCTTGACCCTAGTTGTAGGCTTCTCCACCTTTGTCAAAGCAGCAACCTTCCGGTTCTCCTCTAAGAATTTCATAACAGTCCCAACCATCTCATCATCAAGTTTTCCTTGTTCCCTTAAAATTTTAACCATTTCAGTCAATTTAATAATTGCATGCAGCCTGATGCCATTCTCCTCCAAATTCTCTCTCCCACCTTGTTCTCTATCGATCAAAACAACAGCATCACTGACCTTCAATCCTGCAGCACGCAGTGGTGCAGCAGTTTCCAAAACTGATGTGCCACTGGTAACTAGGTCCTCAATTATCAAACAACTTTGGCCGGACTTGAAATCACCCTCAATGACTTTAGCAGTGCCATAGTCTTTAATTTCCTTGCGGCGCATTACCATAGGGATGTTCTGAGAAACAGAAACACAAGTGGCAATGGGTAGAGCGGTGTAAGGGACACCACAAACAAGGTCAAAGGAAGTAGAAGAGACAGAGGAAATTAGAATTTGGGAGATTTGTTGGAGGAGGGAAGGGTAGGATATAATGAGGCGGAGGTCTATGTAAATTGGTGAGGATATGCCAGATTTGAGCTTGAAGTTGCCAAATTTGACAGCTGAAATCTCGTGGAGTTTAAGTACTAACGACTCCATTGACGATGATGTTGACATCCCCTCTTGGCTTTTTATCTTTCTGTGAGTGTTTCAATTGTTGTTCAAGACCTTAGAGAAAGCCTGTGTCATTTGGTAAGCAACATCATCAATTGAAGATTTTGAAGAAATAGAGATGTAAGTATGCACAAGCTACACAAATACTTGTTCTAAAATTTTAAGCATACAAATGGCAACCAGCGCAGACTTTTTCATAGTATTCTCACACCATGGATGATATCATAGAAGTGGACAATTCTTGCAACATTTTACAAGCCACTATAACTCAAGAGGCAAATAGCCTGAAAATTAAATGATAAAATTTGAGCGATGCAACACATAGAATACATATGAAAGGACAAATTGCATTACCAATCCAGCAATCCCTAAACATATCTGCCAAACCGAATGTCAACCAAGCATAAATGAATCACTGTTTCTAAGCATCCTTCAGTCATTACCCCAAATTCCACTGCTATGGAGCTTATGGCAAGCACTCCAAAGTCCAAATATGTTCAACAAAAAATGACATTCAGTCTACCTTTACAATACACCAAAAATTATGAAAAATAGAGGGACTAAAAAGAAAACATATAACAGAATATAATTAATATAAAAAATAAAAGGAAAATTTGAGCTCCAAATCATATAGACGCAATCTATGGGAAGCACAGTTTCATGGCTTTTACACCCACAAAAATACAACCCCTTGCTTCCAAAATTTCATAGTTTGATTATCAAAATTAATTCAATCAGAACTCAGCTATAATGCAGCAACCAATATAAGATAACAAATGGGGCCAAAAAATATATACAAACCAAAAGGAAATATAATTCCCAAATCATACAGACGCATTCAATGGCAGGCAAAGCTCCATGACGTTTATTTACAATCATTCATCTCCCTTCTACCGTGTTTCCGGTATTTAATTAACAAAATTAACTCAACCCAATTTCATCCACAATGCACCAACTCAGACAACATATGTAGCTATAATAAAATTAACTAAATTTAACCCAGCAGCTTCAGATCACTAGAAAAGAGTGAGAGACTAGTGGGTCACCCTCTCCTTCTTAGAGAGGAAAAAATCAGAGGTCAGATGCTTACTTTCGAGAGGTCAACAGAGAAATCATTGGAGACAAGTGCAGGTGAAGGACAAGAGGAAAAAAATGAAGGGGGAAGGGGAAGGAGGGTCCCAATCAATGAGATAACACAGTGCCGATCCGATGTGAGCTTTTTCGGCGACTCTCACAATAGAAGAGAAATAAACAACAACAGAAATTTTCAGTGTGCGAGTATAAAGAGAGCTGAGACTGCTAATATGGTAAACGGCACAAGAAAGCTTGCAGAAGTAGAAGAGTGACCACAAGTAACAGAAACAAAGAGAGACCCACCTGATAATCGCCGGCAATGCAGTCGGCGGCTGGAATCGGAGGCTGGAGCGTCAGAGCGGGCTGCCACCTACGTACTTATATTATGTGGATTGTGAGGAAACCTGGCAAAGTTTGCAACTTTTTTTTCGAAAGTTAACCGGCGTGAACCACGGGGAATAAGAACTGAGAAAGTTTGAATACAATCATTAAAGAATTTTTACAATATCAAAATTTAGTTTGTAAGAAAATATTTATATTTAAAAAAATGTCCATGCTAGAATAAATCAAAAGAAAAATGCAAACTCTTTCTATCAATTTTGAGATATTTGAAAATATCTTTCTTTTTTTTCAATTTTGAAAAACAAAAATGATTTCTCTTAATTGAGAGATGCCATGTGACAAGTGTTGTCAATCTCATTAATTTTTTATTTTTTAATAAAAAGAATACTGAATATGTTAAATGTTAATTTGTTAAGTTGAGGGATTTAAAATATTTGCATACCCAAACTTAAAAAGAGGGAGGGGGTGTTTGCATTTTTTTTTGGTTAATCAAACTGTGTTTTGCTTTTGGGGTAGAAAATTAAGGAGAATTGTTCTTTTTTTATTTATTTTAAATGTATAATTTTATTTGCTATTTAAAAATTTTCACTTATCAAATAAAATAATAAATATAATGACATACAACAAAAGATTAGTAAGCTCAACCTCTTTGAAGTTTGAGTTTTTCAAAACACCACCATATTTTTGAGCAGAAAAGCATTTTTAGCTAGTCAACTTTGATTATTTTGTAAGTCTTATTGTTTGTAATTAATTGCTCAAATTTCCCAAAATTTATGAATTATTTTTTCTTTTTGTTTTGGTATAAAAATTCCATTAAAATGTGTCCATTCCTCATTTTTATAATTACGAAAAGGATTTGAGTAAAAGCATCTATTGAATATTTTATAAATTTAAGTATTTAAAATTCATAAAATTAAGGTGAAAGAATTTAATATAGTGTGGAATTGAAAAAAAAAACCACATATTATATTTTTATTAAAAATTTAATAACAAACACTTAACAAATTGTATGTCAGTTTTGTTCTTATGTAATAACTTTATTATCTATAAATAAAAATATTGAATAAAAAATGACATTGATAACTTGTAAATTTTGTGATTTACAAATTGGGCAATGAAGATTGAATTTGCACTACTTTGAATGACATTAGAAAAAACAATATTTTTTCTATAAAATTATTTTGAATTGTATTTAAGGTAGGTTGTCTATTCTCACCATTCATATGTCAATTTATTCACCTTCACAATCAAATCCACAGTCAGGAACAATTGCATCTTCGAATATCTCCCTTATGAAAACCACAAGTTTCATTACTTCAATTTTTCTTTCATTTTTTTTTCTATGATTAATATGAGTATAATTTGGAATTAAATTTTATCAAAAAATTTTAAGAAAATTAATTAAAAATTTGATATAATTTTGGGCAAAACTCTAATCTAGTTAGTTTTTCAACAAAATTTTTATCCCAATTTACTATTTTAAAATTCTATTTTATATTATTTATATCTTCTTGTTCTATTTTTATTAACAAAATTGTTGATATTAAAAATATTTTTAGTGATGTATCATGTTAACAAATGACGTAATTGAATATTTATTTTGTAAGTAAAAAAAATGTTAAAAATGTCTTATCATCCATTCTCGTGAAACATACAAATCATAAATTTTGTCAATGTAAATTAAATAAAGGGATATAAGTAGTACAAATTGAATCTGAAAGTAATAAAGTGAGACAAAATTTTTAAAAGAAGATTTTACTCTATATCTTTATATAAGTTAAAGCTTAAAAGTCATCCACCCATTTTACAAAAAGCAAAAGGTATTATATTCTTCTTGTGCTAATTGTGGGAGACTGAGGCGAATATTATTTGATGGATAACATTGAATCATTGACGGGCGTGAGAATGAAGCTAAATAGGATAATATTTTATGAAGTATGAAATCTCTTGCTATTTCTAAAATTGTCAATTTTATTCTTAAAAATTAATATATAGCCTAATTCAATAAAATATAATTTATTAAATAAAGTAATGCTCAAAAGAGATTCTATTTCAATTTAAAATTAAATAGAATACGAATGTAATTTTTACAAACCTTAAAAAGAAATGAATATAATTCATTCAAAGAACAAATTCCAATATATTCAGTGAAATTGCGGATGATTGTGAACAAAACGCTCTAAAAGCTAATGATTTCAAGGTTTTAACTTTCAATTCCTATTTATGATGTTGATTTAGAAGAAATTGAAGCGACTCTAGACAGAAATATCCCCTTTCAATTCCTATTATGATGTTGATTATTGAACTTCAAAGGTTGTAGTGCAATCTACCCGATGGACCTTTTTTTTTTCTTTCTTTTTTTTTTGGGGTGGGGGGAGGGGAAGGTTGCATGAGATGTTCATGATCTGCGAAAGGGGTAGGAGTCGAACTTGAAATATTACCGATTTGAGAAGCAAACTCTCTCATTTTGTTGCCAAATGACACAAAATGCTAATTATTATTTGAATCAATCTATGTAATTAAAAATCTCATGTTTATACTGTTGACACATTACTGAAAAAAAGAAAGAAAACATAGCTAGAAGCTTATGCAAAGGATCTCAACAAAACATGCTTCTTCCTTATAGACAAAGAAACACATCCTAAAGCGTCCAGAGTTTGTATGAGTGCCAGAACAACTGATGGAACAATGTGGAATGGACTTGATAGTTAAGTTTCATTAGGATGGAAATGAAGCATATCTTTTATTAGGTGCACAACATTAAATTTCAGCTATAGCTTATAAATAAACAAAATTGAAAAAGCAACCACCCGAAAACTCTGCCAGTCCAGAGACTTGGGCAATAATGATGAGATATTATAAATTTTGGATGACTTAGGGAGATGTGAAATACTAAAAGAAACATTTCAATAAATTTTTAGGAGGACAATATATATCTCTTTACCTTTATTCCATAACAACTTTTGCACCAAGTGCTTTCATTTTCTCTATTATCTGTTCTCCTTCGTCCTTCGAAACGCCCTTCTTTATAACAGAAGGTGTTTTTTCAACTAAATCCTTTGCTTCCTTCAGACCTAAATCGGTAAAGTCACGAACCTCCTTGATGATTTTAATTTTTGAAGCTGCTTCATAGGACTCCAATTTTAACTCAAACACAGTCTTCTCTGGCTTCTTCTCCTCCTTGCCCGCAGTTGGTGCCTTCACTGCCATTCTAGCTAAATTAGCAGGCTCCTGGTTTCATATATCCCACGACGGGCATCTCCTTCAATCCCATTTTCTTCATCAGAATGGGGCCCAATTCTGCAGCTTCAGCTAGTGTTAGAGACGCCATTTCATCAACAAGTTTGAAAACTCTCTCCGGCGGAGGACTACGATGCTCAGTAGGATCAAATGTGGCAGGATTAAAATCAGCTGGGAGCCTTCTTTGGTCAATTTCCACTTCTTTTACGTCCTCCTCCTCCTCTTTCCTTGCAGCTTGACCAAAATTTCTTGAAATCGAATTTAATTTACTTGGATTAAGCCCTACTACGACAGCCAAATGAAGAGGTTGTCTAGATAAATCATTCGGTAAATGATGCCTTATTCTTAAAAGCAAACTCATTCTGAGGCTGTGGGATTTCTATCTCTCTCAAAATGGCAAATCAGTCCAGTAAAATACACATTATGAACTCTTTCCGCAGAAAATAAACATCCTGTAAGCAAAACAAAACAGAACATCCATATTAACACAAACCGAATAGTCTTACTTCTGCAACTCAACAGCTTATAGAAATATAGTCAATCAAAATCCAGATTTCACGTATCATCATTTGAAGATCAACAAAACCAAATACCGAAGTCACATAATTTTATATACCAACAAATACTATAAATTAGAAAGAAAAAGTTACACCAGCAAGAACCCTCAAGCTTTGCATACGATCTAGTGTTAAAAGAAAAAACACGTTAACCTACGAGGCTACGAGCCAATTTGGCTCGACTCTGTTTAGCGGCGAACCAGTGAGTCAGGTCAAATTGATTCAAGTTTAAATGAGGTACATTTTTTGTAATTTAACTCGTGTATAAACATGAATTAATTGAGATATTCGAAGTTAACAAAATATATTGATGGCAGTTTGAATTAATAAATTATATTTTATTAAAAAATAAAATTTGTATAAATAAATCGAGTATAATTTTTAAAATTTAAAAAAACTTAACTCGATCAATATGAATCAACATTGATTTTTTTTATAATCATTTTATTATAATATAATTTAATTGATTTGATATAATTTAACATTTTTTAAATAATTTAAAGATATTAAATTTAAAATTTAAAATATTTTTTAATTAAATTGAGTTTATGTAATTGAATTATCTTTAAATTCAATTTTTAAGAGCTCTGATAACAAAGTGTTAGAAGAGTGATATTGGTGGAAATTTTGAGCATGGTGGTGAAGGTTGTGGAGCTAATAATCCTTTGTCTAACTCCCAGCAGGAATGGCAGAAGCATATTGTAAGGAAATAAATAATGTTAGGCTAAGCTGATACTAAAAATAATAATAAACAGGTGGGTTGATAAGGATGAACCTTCCGGCAGAAGGTGTCCTTTTTAGATAAGAATGAACCTCTTCAAAACAGAATAGTATATAGGTCACCGTCGAGCTCAGAAATTTTGGACAAAACGGTTACCTCCGGCGTCCATGACAATGTGTACATTATTAATAGACAAAGAGTTTCGGGGAATTCAGTTGAAGTTAGTTAGGTATTTGTTTTTAAAATTTTCAAATAAAAGTATTATGTGAGTATTTTTTAATTGATTATTATAATTGTTTTAAATTTTTAACGATAATTTTATTTAAAAATTATAATTAACTCTTTGAGTGAATTATATTTATACTTTTTTCAATTTTAATTTAAAGTTGAAATCAAATTCATAAAATAAGCACTCTTACTTTTTAAAATGCTAAAAGAAATCATACTAACTTTTTTGTTTTAATTTTTTCATAAATATTAATTAAAATTTAATACTGTATTAAATTGTGTTATTTATGAGTTTATTGATAAAAAAATACATAAAATATAAATTTTATTAATTATTTTGTGAATAGAAAAAAATATTTTAATATAAATTAAAATTAATAAAAGTGTTTACGTAAGTTGAAAATAATAAAATTTTGAGAAAAATAAAATAACTGAGCGCTCAAGTGTTTAGTAACAAGATCCTTTTTTTTTTTTTTGTTTACAACAAAATCCTTTTCATTAATATATCATTACCAAAGAACTAAATTTTTTTTCTTTTCCATCGAAATGATCGAAACGTTTCCATTTTCTGAGTCACTGATACGAAACAGAGTTATCGAAACGAAATGAAGTGTTTGTTAAAAAATTATGCTATTTCGATTAAAATTATTATATTTCGAAATGTTTCGGTAAAAATATTCTTATTTCAATAGAAATTTTGGTAGAAATATTCTTATTTCGAGTTATTTCGATGGAAATACTCTTGTTTCGAGTTATTTCGATGGAAATACTCTTGTTTCGAGTTATTTCGATGGAAATACTCTTGTTTCGAGTTATTTCGATGGAAATACTTTTATTTCGAGTTATTTCGATAGAAAAATACTCTTGTTTCGAGTTGTTTTGATAGAAAAATATTAAACTAATTTTAAAAAAAATTGACAATCTAAAAATAGATAAAAGTAACATTATATCACATCCAACATCAAGTTATTTTTTCTCACAATTCACAACATTTTTATTAATTTCATACTCTCCCCCTTTGTTCTCATAACATTATTTTCCTTCATTATCTTTATTTTAAAGAGAAAACTATAATAATGATGAAAAGAGATATTGAAAGACAAAGAGAGAGGAAGATATATAAAGATAGAGATAGAATCATGATCGAGAGAGAGGGAGACTTAAATATAAATGTCACGAAAGAGTTAAGAAGAAGATGAATAAATAGATGTAAAAGAGATATTGTTGTTAAATGCTGTTAGAATTTGAGTTGGAGTTCCTACTGTAGTAGCATATTTACTTATTATTCAATTATAGACATTAATTCGAATTATTTTTAATATAATTTTATATTTCTATATTATTAATATTATGTTAAAATCTTTTTAAATTAAAAAAAATATTATTTGAAATATTTCTTAAAAAATTTTTCGTTTTCTCGAAATTTTCGAAACGTTTCGAAATGTTTCTGTTTCTCGAGTCACCAAAACGGTACCTCAAAACGAAATTTAGTAACTTAATTCTTACCGGGCAAAAAGATTTAACACGCGCTATGTAAGCGCGTTTAGCTAGTTATGGTTGAACAGAATTGTTTGTTGATGAGTCAATCATTTGCGAGAAATAAAAAAACGCTTCATTCCCGAAAATTCGATATTTCCACCTTGACTTTTGATGCCTATTGGATATAATAATTTTTAAACAAGTAAATTAAAAACAAATTACGATAGTTGTCGGAAACAGAAACCTTCACTGATTCTAGGAATCAGACCTGTCCCATTTTTCCTGAATCTCTGTTTTATTTTCTCTCCGAAATCCCATAATAAATTTCCAATTTTTCTTTTCATTTCAGTTTTCTTCAAGTTTCAGGCTTTTCAACTGTCGTCAAATACCAATTTTCTCACCGAACCATATGAAATTTTCTGCCCTTCCGAAACCCATAAACTGGTTAGGAAATCTTTGATTTTGCCTTTGTTTTTTTATGCCCATTTTGATTGTTGCAGAGGAGAAGCTACCATTGACTCCTCCTTGAACACCCAAATATAAGAAGATAAAGATATAACCTGATCTGTAAGATTTCGGTATGTTTTTTTCCTTCAATTTTGAGTTTTATATGCTCTGTGCAAGATGATCAAAATGAAAATATTGCACCTTAATATTTTCTTCATTTTGAGTTGTATGCAAGATGATCAAATTGATTATGTGCAATGATTCCACAACTGCAGTCAGAGAAAAAGAAATGGTTGTTCTCAGATTGTAGTGGCATTTGTTGGTTTGGGGTATCGAAGTATTGGATGCTGAAGATGGCTTTACACCATAACGATTCTGATCTCGATGGTGTTTCAGGTTGAAGCTTTTTATCTCCTTCTTCTCTCCCCCTTGCCCCTTTGCCAAAAGAATGGAACAATTTATGTTGTATAGGGAAAGAATATTCATTCTTATACCCAGGGGAGTTGGCTCGATCATGAAAGGGGATGACATCATTCCTTATCAATATGGTTTGTTTCCTCTGAGAGCTCAAAGTAAAATTCTAAATATACCAGAGCAAGCCTTAAAATCGCCTGGAGAGGGGACCTAACCTGGGGAAAGCCCGAGTATGCCCCTTACCATAATACCAAAATAAATAAGAATATTCATTCCTATAATAGAATTGTTTCATTCATTTTTTTCTTTTTCCCCTCCTTTTATGAAATAATTTTCATGACAGACTATTTGGTGGGTGACAATTAACAATGAAACTGTCTTTCTTTTATGGAACTTGAAAGTCTTTGAAATTTCAAGCATTTAAGGACGTGAAGTCTATTGAGTCCATTGTCGATTATTTGGATAATTGTGTTGATTATTTGGGATGTTTGTAGAATCATGTGTTGATTAACTATTTGCATAAAAAATCTGGTTGCTATGAAAAGTCCCTTTATATTCTTATTCTGAGGTGATAGGAACCGCAGATATAGTTCTTGCAGTATGTGATAATGTCAGTGGTTGCATAAATGATGTGAGTTACATTTTGTAATTTCAGCCGTGCCACACTAATATAGTCTATTTCCTAAATATACCTTCCCAGCTTTCTCTAGGAAGAGATGAAGACATTATCAATGAGGTCTTCATACTATTGCCATCTTGGGACATTTCAACTATCATGGCATTTATAGCAAGAAAAAAAAATCATGGCATTTGGATGAAGTTTACTGGCTGATAGATATATAGAGAATAGCTATGTGTACAAACATGAGTTTCTGCAACAAGAGATCAGGCTGTCAAGACATAATAAATCAGATAATTAGATTGTTCGCTGGAGCATGTAATGGAAGGGAACTGAACACAACTTAGTCTGAATAACATAGCATACCATGCGAGTGAGGGTTCAAGTTTAAAACTTCATCTTAGAGATGAGCAGTTGACAGTTTAATCTGTATCCTTAATGGTTTTGACCTTCCTGTGGAAAATTTTCCATGATCTTAGCAATGGCTGTGGTCTTCAGAAGTAAAACACTTACACATGATGTCATTGTCGAATACTTTGGTAAGGAATTGACAATATCACAGCACTCAAACATTTGATAAACATACTTGGAAAACTTGGTCAAGAATCTTAAGGCATGTGGACAAGAAGTATGGTTAGTCACCGTTTAAACTCTTGGTAAAGTCAGAAAAAATTGATAACCTATATTTATGCAAGTGAAGATTAGTGGATACATATATAAATGTTTGAGATATATCTGTATCTGTATCTTACAAGTCATTGCAGAAGTATAATTAGGGTCTTGACAGGATGTGAGTTGGGAGCTGGGGCACTATAATATGCAACTTACATCATTTTAATAATAGTATGACATCTTTCTCCTCCATTTTTAATAATTGTAAGCTTGCAAGATTGAGCTTTTTTTAATTTAAAAAAAGAAGAAGCAAAAATTGGACATCAAGAAGCAAATCCCCTTTCTATAGTCATAGATTATTACAGTAATTCAGAGAAATTAATTGTTAGTGGTATATCAAAAAAGATGGTTCAAAAGTATTAGTGAAATGAAAAATTAAGAAAGGTACAGAAATTTTTTTAATATTTCATGTTAGCTTCTAGTTGTGGTTGTTGTAACTATATAAAGTTGAAAGTTTATTTTCTTGTGATGTCCTCTCTTGTTGCCAATTATGATAGGCTAACTATGGAATGAAGTGTTTCAACTGTAGGGCCACCATCTTGCCTTTATGATCTTTTGTGCTCTGAAACTCCAAGTTTGCAATCCCAAAGGGATCGATGGATGTCAACTGGTACTATAGCTTTATTATTATTTAAATTCTATATATAGGTTTCTGTTATCTATATATGCAGGGACTATCCTTGATATAACATTACCTTAGTGTTTGGAAATTATCAAATTAAAGAAATAAAAGTCAACATAATCAACATAGTGTGAATTTTTTTTTTTTTTTACCTCACTATATTACTCATCATTCACATATAGCCACAGGCTTTGTTTGACATAATTAGTTACAGGTACCATCTTATTCCTTTCCTTCATGTTTCCAATTAATAGGCCCTCTAAAAAGGCTAGAAAAACTGATGCACCAAGCTGGGAACAAGTTCTGCGCTGATTGTGGATCTCCAGAGCCAAAATGGGCGTAAGAATCACCCTGATTTTTACCTGAATTTGGTCTGTCTTGATTGTTCATTTCTCATGTTGTTTAAATTATATCATCCCATATCATAAACTGGATGTTGTTTTAGTGTCCTCCAAGATAACATTTTTCCTTCCTTCTCTACATTAACCAGGAGTTTAATGTCTCTTTCTGAAAAGGTTATTGACATTTGACTGGTAACAAAATTTCTAATTGTTCTACATGCGAAAACTTTTGAAGATTTGTTCTGGAAATACTAATGTCAACTATAAAGTGATGGGGAGCTTGTCTCTTCTTTTCTTTGGTGCCAAGAGCTATATATTCAATTTATTCTCTCTTTGTTTGAAACAACTTGTTTTCTCTGTATTTATTTTCTATATTAATAAAACAGGCACCAGATAATCTGTGATTTTTTTTATTTTTTTGTACCTGTGGGAAAGATTTCTATGTGATGATTTGTTTTTATGGGTTAATCTAGGCATATAATGGATTTATCTGGAGAAAGGGAAAAAATATGATAGGGCGTAAATAGACTAAGTGAGCATACTTAACCAAGTATATTTGGCTCTTATACCAAGTAAGCTGAGCCAGAGAAAGCTTCTTGAGATGATGGCTTGGCTCTTATATGAACAAGCTGTTTGGATAATGAGCTAACCATAGCAAGCTTACAACCTCTCGAGTCAAGCAGTAAGAAGATGTTGAATTTACCTTGATAACTAGTAATTCAACACATTTTATGTCCAAAAAGGAAAACTATATACTATTTAATGACATTAAATTTTGTGGTGCTTATGAACTGAGAAGTTTGCCCTAAATATAGTTATGCTCTTTGAATATAAGACCTGATTTCGAGCCAATATCTTTTTTATGCATAGCACTTTTCCTTTACACCCTTTATACTTAAGATCATAGATAAGGACTATGCTGATTACTGAATTCTAGACAAATTTCAGGTACTTCCAGGGTGCCTCAGTAACTAATTTCGGGGCAATAATCCTTTGTCATTTGTTTCCAAAATTTTCTTTCATTTTGGATTATATATTTCTAGATTGCTTGAAGAATTGATTTTAATTTCTCACTCATTATTTATAACCTGTTGGCCTGAATCGTAAAGTAATTCCTCACAAATTTAAGGAAATATAGAATATAATAATAGTTTGGAATTGTTTGAGAAATTTCTTTTATCAGCAATTCATTAGCTCATATTATCTGCCTTTGTTTTTATTCATTGCATTTGTTGAATATCAGATCTTCAAGTCTTGGAGTATTCATTTGCATCAAGTGTTCTGGTATACATAGAAGCCTAGGAGTCCATATATCAAAGGTATGTTCCCAACAAAGCTTGAGGTTATGGAAATATATTTATATCTACTGTTTCAAAACCCTTTGTCAAGTGATAACCAGCGGCAAACCTTCTTCCTGTGGTCTCCCTTCCTTCTCTTTCTTGCTTTGCCCTCTCTCTCACGAGAGAAATTAATAAAATAAATTATGTTCACCTCGAGATGTGTAAAAATTACACTTACTATCCTCTTAATTTCAAATTGAGACAATAACCTCTTTTGAAATTTACAAAATCTACACTCACACTCCCTCAAGTTTTTTTTTTACTCAAATTAATGTGATGAAATGCTTGCCAGATTGAAAGGATATCATAAATCCAGATTTCTAGTTCTTAAGTGATTGTCATTCATAAAAACTTGAATTGCATATAATAGATGAACAGCTGTTGTTGAAAACCACAGCCAGGGAGAAATGGACAAAATGAAAAATAGAATTTGGTAGCTTAAAACTGAAAGGAAAGTCAATGAGAAAACTACAACGTCATGACAACATTTGAATGAAATGTTATACTTTGTTATTGCTATAGAGGCACCGTGCATGCTTGGCTTTAGCTGTTTTCACAATTTGTTGTGAGGGGAGTATTTTGTATGCCCTTTGTTCCCACTTTATCCCCCATCTACCCAGTTGGCATGTACCTACTGCTTACATACATTTACAGGCACATCAACAAATGAGAATTCTAACGTTATATGATACTACTGTAGGTTCTATCACTGAAACTAGATCAATGGACAGACGAACAAGTTGATGCACTAGTGAAGTTGGGTGGAAATACAGTGCTAAATAAGAAGTACGAAGCTTGCATCCCAAGTAATATAAATAAACCAAAGCCAAATTCTTCCATTGAGGAGCGTACTGAATTTATCAGGTAATTGAAAAAAATCACTATTCAATATATCTGTCAAGAAGGGAGTAAACGAGGAGCCCTAATATTCTAAAGCTTGTGTTATGAAATATACAAATTATTCAAGCTTGACTTGACTAGTGAAACTAAATGATATATATATATATATATATATATATATATATATATATATATATGAATATTTCTAAGAATTTATTAATTTATTTTTAAATGAGCAGTTTATGAACTAAATGAGCAGAGTTTGACTTGTTTATGAAAAAAGTCTAATGTTATGATCAAATTTATTCATTTAATAAATAAACTGAGCCAAACCGAGTTTTGCTATAAATCGAACCCAAATTGTTTTGATTACTCAGGAGAAAATATGAGCTGCTACAGTTTGTGGAGTCAGATGAAAGCTTGTCCTGCCCCTTTCCACCACCATCACAGAGCAGTTCATCACGCAGCATTTCTCCTCCAGACAAAAAACAATATAGTAAACAAGCAACCAAAAATCGTATCGGGCAGGCATTTCGTAACAGCTGGGGAAGAAAAGATTCTGACAATAAGGCTGGGAAGAAAAGCAGCTCATTGGTAATATCTTTTCTTTTTTATTAATGCTGGCTCTATCAGCCAGCTTTAGAATTATTGAAACCACTTCTCCTTTTGGAGTGAATAAATGCGACAAAGTATGCTATCATAAATTGCATTCCCTCCCACCTTTAATTCCCTCTTTGGTTGAACCATCATGAAAACAATTTCTCGCATTTTATACCAGATTGAGAGCTTAGCTTTTTGTTATGACTTATGAGGACTCCTTCTTTAATGATTTCCAAGCTTCATAATCTGTTTTTTCAGGACATAATATTAACAAGATATATGAAAGGAGCCTTGTAGACAATTTATATCTAGGGTCAGGATGGTTATAGGTCCCCCTCTGTATTCTTAATGAAGGTTTCTCTGGTGATGGAACTGTTGACGGTTTATGGGATAAAAGAAGAGGAAAAACAGAATATTTGTTAGGGCTGAGCTTACTCAAACCTTTCATGTGAGGAGAGAGATGGATTGAAGTTGCATTTGCTGAAAAGATTAGACTTAATTTGTTTGGAATCATTTTAGTGTGTTGGAGACAATTTCAAGCAAGAAGAGAATCAGCAGAATAATTTTAAAACTGATATGACAATTAAACCTATTCCAGAGAATTGTATGTATGATGATTTCTGTGGATCTGTTACCTTTTTCCAATATGAGGTTTTAACTTCAGAGCCTTATAAAGAATCTCATTGAGAATTAGAACATTCATATAAAGTGAAGCAATGGCCATTTTATACCCTATTCTGAATCTATAAAGCCCACACACTTTACAAAATGTGCTAGTCCGTGTCTAACGTGTATTAGATCTAGATGCTCATACTAGACATGTCACAACTCTTTAAATTTTATCATATTACGATGTTCGTGTCAGTGTCCATACTTCTTAATTATAAATATAAAACAGAAAAAATTATAAAAAAAGACTGTTATTGAAATATTGAAATTCTTATTTGAATACTGATACTGGATCTTATTTCTCTCTATGAACTGTTATAGGCAGGTATGGTTGAATTTGTTGGGTTGATAAAGGTTAATGTGGTTAAAGGCACTAACCTGGCCGTCCGGGATGTAATGACTAGTGACCCTTATGTCATCCTTTCTTTAGGTCACCAGGTGAGGATCTTCACCTCTGAATTGCTTAGCATTATTCATTAAAAGGGAGAAAATGAAACATTTACACAGTACTTTCTTTAATATTTGCTCTTGCAGTCGGTAAAGACCCATGTCATAAAGAACAGTCTGAATCCAGTCTGGAATGAGAGCCTAATGCTGTCAATTCCAGAGAACATTCCTCCTCTTAAAGTCGTAAGTTCAATGGCTTACCAGTTACCAGTTTCTGTTAAGATTCATTAAAAAAAAATGGATGGTATCAGTGTGCTGGTACCATAATCAAACTTGTATTAGACTTGATTCAAATTTTAATCAGTGACTACCTTATGAATGCAGAAAATATTTTTTATGATTCAATTCCTTGTACCTTGCATTGTCATATTATATGATTCCTTTTATATTATTTTTCTTGTCCTGACAGAAAGACTTCATAAACCAGTAACAGACTGACAACTGGTCATATTCTAATTTATACATTTTTTTCTTTTAATTTATGTAACTGACTTCTTTGTGGTAACTATATATGTTTCTTCACTCCTTTCTTTCTTCTATTCCTTCGAGTTTCAAAGTTATACTAAAGAAAAAAATGAATTAAAGATCTCTTCTTTCCGTTCTTTCTTTTGACATTCTTAGATCATGTGGTAAAATAACTTGTGTTACGATATTGTTTCCTCTCTTCTCTCCCAGAAAATCCCATTTGCTTCTCCAATTCTGGTTCTTTACATTTCTTCCTTGCTGCTTAGCGTGTAGTAGTTATCTGGTTTATGGCATTAGGTATTATCATAGTTAGAAATTATAATAAAACTATTCATAAAACTTTATTTAACAGCTTAAATTTCTGAGTTAAGTTGCATCACAAAGTATGGTGGATTTATACTTTGTCCACACTTAAAATTTGATAAAATTTTGTACAGTGTTAAATATTATAATAAAATTATTTTATAGTTCTTTGCTCAACAATTTAATTTTTTGAGCTGAACTGACCTTTGACAAGCACTATGGTTTTAGTTGATAGTTGAATAGTAGACAAGAAATGTCTGCTATCATCTAACCTTTGTGGATTACTTCCTCTTTTACGTTTATATAAGAAATCAGCTCCATTTGAATCCACGTTTGATAACCTCGCTCAAATTTCACTTTGTCTGCCACTCATGTTTGATCAGAATTATTGTCACGCTTTCATGCAGCTTGTGTATGACAAAGACACATTCTCAACAGATGATTTCATGGGTGAGGCTGAAATAGACATCCAACCCCTACTCGCAGCCGCGAAGGCCTTTGAGAAATCCACGATCAACGAGTCCATGCAGCTCGGAAAATGGGTAGCAAGCAAGGACAACACCCTTGTTAAAGATGGTATAATCTCCCTGGAAGATGGGAAAATCAGACAGGAAATCTCAGTAAGGCTACAGAATGTTGAGAGAGGGGTGCTGGAAGTTGAGCTTGAGTGTGTTCCTCTCACTCAGTAGCTGGGATAGAAGTTGAGGGTGAGAACTAATCTGAGCCCACTTTTTGGAGCATGCATGTCTTTTAGGAACTTAATTGACAGAGCTTGAACCTCTTTCTTGTACATTATTCTTTGGTCAACAATTGAATTGTTAATAGATTTTGTTGGGATGGTTTAAAGTCTGCACCTTTTGCTTTCTGTCATATGCTATGGTCTATAATACTTGCCCGCTTCCTTCTAAAGAAGTCACTACCGATTAGTAAGGAAAGGTGTTCATCCATTTGGTTTATATTGATTTAGACATCTATATCATTCAAATTGATTAAATTGTTTTACCAAAAAATTCATTCCAACAATTCAATTAGAATTTGAACCAATTCAATCCAAACTTAATTGGTTCAGATTGGATTAGATGGTCAATCTTTCAGGAAAAATAATTTCATGTAACATATTTTAAAAATTAAGCATTTTATATTTATTCAACTTTAGTATAAAATTAAATATTTCGAACATTGTATTACAAAAAAAAAATCATAAATTATTTATATTAAGAATATTTCAATCAAACTTTAAATTAAATAAAAAAACATAAAACTCATAATTAAAATTACAAATTCTATCAATTAGTAATTCAATAGAACTTATAATATTATGAAGAGTGAATATTTAGGTTTGTAAATTATCATATTTCCAAATCCACAAACCGTCTAATGGAATAATAAAAATTAATTCAAACGTATATATTAGATTTTAAAATCAGACTTTCAACAACTGAATGGATTAAATTAATTTTTGAAAAGTTCCATCTAATTTATTCAATTAAAAAATCGATTTTGGTTTATTTAAATGTGTTTGAGCAAGTCTTTAGATCATGCTCACTCCTAAACTTAGAATACTTGTGTGTTTCCGTTCCTTTCGCTGTAAGATTTGCTCTTCCAACTGGTCCCATTTTTCACTTGAGTTCAACTTAAAATTCTCGCATCACTACTTATTTTGTTTTGGGAATGTACGAAGTTAGAATATGAGTTACTTCTTGTACTTTAAAATAAGGAAAATTGTTCTAAAGTGGGAAACTAAGAGGGTATAAATTAAAAGTTTAATTGTAATTTTATTCTTTCTATTTATTAAATTTATCATCCATTCAGTTTATATGTTATATATGCATTATTAAATTTATTGTTAATATATTTTGTTTAAGTGTGTGTGTGTGTGTGTATATATAATGTATGTATAATAAATTAGTTACAGAATAGATTATGAATTTAATAATAAATTATTTTAACTCATTTATTAAAATTAAAAATATCAAAATTATAAAAAAAATTAAATTGATAAGTTATTAAAAATAGAAAAATAAAAAATGTAATTAAGTTAAGAGTAAATTAAAAATCTAAATACATTAAATCTCTCTATTTTAAAAATTGAAACTAGCAACCAAATAAATTATTAATTAATTCACTTTTCAAATGATACTTCGTCGAGACAAAAACACAGATGTGACAAAAAAATGTTCAGCTACATTTTTTTCCCCCGGCGATTTAGGCCTTGACGTTGGACTTACCCTTCGTTGTTCATTACTTTGTTACCTTGTGAAATAAGCAAAAAGCCTTCACACCCCTTTGGCTTTGACAAAATGCAAATTTAATTAATTTTGAGCCATCAATTACCAAGGTTATTCCATGTTATGGTGAACAAAGATTTTTCTTAGGTTTGAGCTAGGTTAGAGTCTTCTCACAAGTAACACTCTGATGTTTAAATTAGTATTAATAAAAATAAAGAATTTATACATAAAAATAATTATCGCTATTTATAGATTGGAGAGTATTTTAATAGTAGCATTTAGTATTATAATACCTGATTAATGATTTGTGTTTGATAACTATGATTAATATGAAAGATGTCAGACTACCATTGTTAACGTGATTTTTGATAAAATATTTTATTTTATCTTTATTCGTAACTAAAATTATTTATAATCAGATCTATGATATAAATTTTTTAAGAGAATTAAATTTTAGGCTGAAGTTATCTATTTGTCTAATATTCAGTTCAGGTAGCCCATTAAAATTGGGTCAACCCAAATTCTCTATTATCAAACACGATTTTACAAGTCGAGTTTAAACTCCCTCTTTTAGTTATGTACAAAAAAGAAAATTATTAACGTATTTACCATCCATCCCACACAGTATCTAAGCATATATTATATATATAAAGAATAAATTAATAATTTAATATTTGAATTTATAAATTTATTTAATTTTAGTTTTAAATTTTTTTAAACATAATATTTAGTCTTTAAATATATTAAATTATAATACACAAATAATTTAATATTTTTAAGAACTAGCAAAATAATTAATATGTAACAGTTAATAATTTCAAAACTAATGTAAACTTAAAAGAAATTTAGAGATAAAAATGAAATGGATTTATAAATATAAAGAGATTAATATGTAATTAACTTAATATTTTTAAGAATTAAAAAAATAATTTATGTGTAATAGTTGATAATTTCAGCAGGATTTAATGTGTACTCAAACAAATTCAAATATTAAAATAAAATAGAGTTGTGAAAAAAATTGAATACAGTCTGAAAGTCCAACAATTTTTAATGAGACAAAATAAGAATTTTAAAAATATACCTAAAAGCAAATTTTTTAATTAAAGCGATGACTGGATGATAATATTTTTATTTGATTCCAAGTAACGACGTTAAAAATAAACTAAACCTGAGTCCGAACACCACCAGTTATCACCAACCGTTTATCATCTTTTTATGTAATCCAAACATACGGAAAAAAAAATTCACAAATTTTTTTGTAATGAAACAAATAAAAAATTGTTATTAACAATTTTTTCCAAAAAATTCATCAAAACAAACTGACTTTAATGAAATTTGTTTGGTCTCATAAACATGATCTGAAACCAAGAGTGAGAGAGAGAGAGAGAGAGAGAGAGAGAGAGAAAATAACATAAAAGAAGAGAAAGAAAACAGAGGAAAAAAAAAAAAAACTAAATAGGATGCATGTTAGCTCTGTCTGTGCTAGATCAGTTTCGCGAGTCATTTCTTTTTTCTTTCTTTTTTTGGACGAAGTGAATATTTTAAATAAATATAACTAAATTTAAAAGTTGGAAGAAAAAATTAAAAAAAATAAAGAATTAAATTAAAACAAATAAAAAATTTAAGAAACTAAGACACTAATTAAGACAAAAATTTATTAAATATTAAAAATATTTTTAATGATTTAATTCATTAGAATTGTTTAAATGAGTCTTATATTATTGTATTATTATTTTTTATTTTAAATAATTTTTCATTTTAGTACAATTTTAAAAAATTTATTAAATAAATTTTATAAATTATTTTATATCTTTTTATTTTATTTATATTTTTAACTTAAAATCTATCTAATTTATATTTTAATTTTTAAATAATAAATATATAAAAAATTTAAGTAATATTTTTAATATAAATTTTAAAATAGTAAATACATAAATAAAATTTTTAAAAATAATATAAATTTATTTTAAATAATATTTTTAATAATAATTAAAAATAATACAAATATATAATAAAAAAATATTTTTTTATTTAAATACTATTATTTATAAAAATAACAGTCCTTAAATTTTTAAAAATTTTTAGTGTCATCATAAATTATGTATACAATAAATAACACATAATAGAGATTAAATTTTTTTTATTGGAGTTGCTCTAATATTGAAATCTTCTCTCATAAAAAAAGAAGTAAAATTGACACTTTAAAAAAAATATAAATATGACCCTAAAACATTAATAATTTGCTAAAACTATGTATAAAAAAAAATGGTCAAATAAATTATTTTTTTATTATAATACTTCTGAAAAAACACAAATTTTATAGTATGGCCAGATTGGCCATTATTCAATAGACTACTACTACAAAGGCCAAGGATGTACGGGCTCGGGGTGCTTGAGATATGGCAAAGCCAATAAAAATTAGGTTGGAGTGGGCAAGATCCTAATTTTACTGTTCAATGGGGGCCAATTGAAGATTCAAATAAAGGGATTATTGATGTTTTCAATAAATAGAAGCAATCAAAAGAGGAGTTAGAGAGGCCCTTTTCACTATCCGCAGACCCAGAAAACCACGATAATCAAACTAGAAATTAGAAAATGATAGTTTTGCTAATTTTGAGGTCTTTGGTAACCTCATCAATCAGCTATGAGGTAGCTGCCCCTACTACATCTATCTTGAACTAATAACTAAAGATTAAAATAATAATTTGGGCAAATTTTTTTGAGTGCAAAATTTATCTTAAAAATTATTAATTCATAATACGCTTATTATTTTATTAATTTTAAAAATATTATATATTAATTTTTTTAACTTAGATAATTTAAAAATTAAAAAAAATGAATCTATAAATTTAAAAATTAAATTATTAATTTATTCACCAAGGCATACAACATTGTCAAACAAGGAAAACAAACATTAATTTCAACATAAGTACAATAATTTTCATGTGATTTAAAATATATCATTGAACTCTACGTGGTTTGTTTCGATTTTTTTTGTCAAATTGCTAATAAAAATAATATGATGAACAGATTTATTATTAAAAGTTTTGTTTTATTTATATCTTTAACAATTTTATAATTTTTATTTGAAATTAAGATAACATATGAAAATATCAGAATAATTACATATTAGTCTATGAACAGACTTATATTTAATAAATTTAATTTTTTAAAAATAAATAAAATAACTAATATATAATAAATTGATAATTTTATAAATTAATTTGGTACACTCAAAAAATTCAAAGAGTAAAATTAAATAAATCTACAAAATTAAATTATAATTTATTATGAACAAAAGAAGATAATAATGTCAAAGCAGATTATATTACACTGCCATAGCAAATATCAAGATCAAGAATATTGCTCTAGTGAGCCATAATACCCCAAATCCCCTTTCCCTTTAGGTCCCAACATCGTCCAAAGAAAAAAAAGGTTCCAATAGGGGCCTTCCTAGAATAAAAAGAAAAAGGAAAAAATAATGAATATTTCACAGAACTATTTGTTCTTTTGCAGTTATATTTGGTGTAGAAAATAATAATCACAAATGTTTCTCTTCTCTTCTCTTCTCTTTGGCTTTTGATCTTTATGAACTTCAAAAATGCCTAACCTATAATTTATGCTTTGTGCTTCAACATTATTCAGTGTGTAAAAGTCATGGTGATAACAATTTCAACCAACATTTCATAAAGAAAATACATGATCTTGCATAATCGAAGTTTTAGCCTTTATTAATTGTTATAAAATATCAATTAAATTAGTTCTATGACATCTTTTAATTATCATACTAAATATAAAAATTTTAAACATGATAATATTTTATATTTTGATATGCTGAAGCATTAAGCAACCACGTTCTATCAAATACAAGAAGATATATGATTAAACCAACAGAGGATAATTAAGTACAGAAAGAATGACTTAAAATAAACTATGCAATGTTTGCAAATCCTTTCAGTCATATAATACTAAATATTTACATTAACACGAGGAGAATCATCTCCCCTCTGTTGAATACAGTAAAACATACTCGAACCAATCCTGCAATTTGATGAGCCTGCCAGGCTCTTGAAACAAAATGCAGTTCAGGTAGCTGAATACTATTATCAGCTATGATGATAATTCAAAAGCAACCATAAATTCAAAGGGTGTTTTGAATCATAACCTTAAAGCAAACCCGTATCGATCGATCATGACAAACTACTTCAGTAATTTTTCTTTATTAACAACTAAAATGTGCAAGGAAGCAGCAATACTACCCAGAGAGTTCAAGCACAGCAATGGGGACAACGAATCAATCCATTCTCATTGCAATCCAAGCACCTCTTCAACATGCCTTCATCTTCATCAAAAATCTTCCTGCTCCCACTGCAATTCACGCATGGTACAAACCTCACATCTCCACAGCTATCGCACATAAACCCAGGTTTTGTCTTTGGGAATCCTTCAAGAATTTTGGCTAAGTCACCCACTTCAAAAAGATACTTCACCACTTCAGCACCTCCCAGGTACTTTCCCCTGACAAACACTTGAGGCAAAGTCACTTTCTTCTCTCCCAGCACACTCTGCAACTCTTTTCTGTATGCTGAATCCATAGATATGTCTCGCTCATCCACCCACACCCTGCATCCCCTGAATATGTTCCGAACCGCATAGCAATCTTCAAAAGTCCTTCGGATTCCTCGCAAACTAGTGAAATACAGCACAATTCTATCCTCTGTCCCAGGTAATCTGATAAAAGAGCTTTTGTTGAAACTGGAAGAAACCCGGGAATCGGTACCCATCGATTTTGAGGGTTTATGCTTACTGGGATATAGAACAGGCGCTTCATCAGAACCCTTTGACGAATTTTTGGCGGATTCGAATATATTACATAGTTTCTTGACCTTCCCTTTGATGGAATTTCCCGCAGATTTCACCGATTCCACTGAATTGTAGAATTTATTCAACGACCCGGTGCGGTCAAGAGTGGATTGAAGGTGGATTTTCTGAAACGATTCCGTAGAGCTTGCGCGCATCGTTTGTGAACGATTGAATAACGAAAACTTCGCCTTCCCCGGTGAGAAATCCACCTTGTTTTCCAATTCCGCCATCGACCCTGATCACAAAGAACCCAAAATTCTTCGTTTTTGAGCTCACACGAAATTTTCAACGGAAAATAATCACAAAAACTATCGATTCAGGGTATAAAAACTCTAAGGAATTCAGCTTACCCATAATTCAAAGGGTTTCTCTCTTACCTGCAAAAGGTTATAAAAGAAACCTCCACACTAAAGGAGATACACCAACAGACAGCGGCAGAAGATGGCAATGACAATACGGCACGGCAACGGCAGCGGCGGATAATCAAAGCGACAGCTGAATTTCTTTGCCGTTGATGATGATATTTTTGTTCCACTTTTTGCCGTTGCAGCTGTTTTCTGTCCGCTTTTTGGTTTTTACAAGAGAGAGATCGTTGAGAAAAATGTGGAAGATGATAAGAGAAAACAAGCTGGCTTTCTGTTGGGTTCGAAAGAGAAGAGAGGCGCTGCTACAAAGGCAAGAAAGAGAGAGGAAACGGAAAATTTCAAATGAAAATGATTTATTTATTTATTTATTTATTTATTTCTGTATTTTTCTTGGAGAGAGAAAACGGTGTTTGTTTTTTTGAAAGGCTGTTTTTTTCTTTTTGGGTGGCTAATGCCTAACCGAAAAAAACAGACCGACTTTTCAGTGTGTTTGGATTGTGGGATAAGATAGTCGCGGATGAGGACAAGCCCATCGCCCTTTTTTTGAACATTGACGCGGCTAGCTACTTTGCGTCTTTTTATTTTTATTTTATTATATATTAAAAGTATTTTTAGATTAACTTACGTCAAAATTAAAATTAAATCACTCTGTTGACAATTTTAAAAGCATACTTTTCTTTTCAAATTTATATAATGAATTTGAGAAAATAAGTTTTTTTAAATATTAATTTTTGTATTTGAATAATTAAGACAAAAAATATACTTTATTTAGCTAATAAGTCAATTATTTATTTTTATAGGCTTGTCAATCATATGATTTTTGTACCAAATTTGACCATACAAATCACCAGCTCTTTGTAATGGTATCTTATAAATACTAAATTCTAGTACATGGCTATATGCTTTACTTGTTATATTTTACTTTTTAAATATATATTTTAAATCATTATATTATAATATATCACTTTAATAGAAACTAAGAATTAAATACAATTTAATCCCTATGATATTACAAATATTTTAATTGGTCACTTTAATTCAAAATAAAATAATATTACTTTTATATTTTTGAAGTTATAATTGAATATTTCTATAATACTTCTTAACGTGCGTGCAACTACCATTCATGATTTTTTTATGAAATAAATTTTTTTAAAGATTTAATTTCCGGCCTTGAAATAAGAAAGCCTATTCCCAACCCAAAATTTTATATTTTTATGTATTTAAATAAAATTATTTAATTTTCTATTAAATAAAACTTCTGATAATAACTCCTTAGTATTGAAAAAAACAAGAATTCATAGTACAATATGCTTTTGTTGCTTTTTTTTTTTATATATAAGAAATCAAGATTGAATCAAATATGAACTTTAAAATAAAAAAAAATCTAATATTACTCCCTAATTATTTTTGCCGACGTTTTTTACGCTGCCAAACAGTATTTAACAGCTTTCTTAATAAGAACAGAAAATTTAAATTATTTAATGAAAAGAAATTTAAATATAGTTTTTCTTCGATGGAAAACAAATTTATGATAGGTAAAAGTAATATATGATGAAGGGCTTGACCCAGCTTTGCCCATTAAAGAATTAAAACGACTTCCACTATGAAATGATAGGTTATAATTATGATCTAAAGAAGGAAAAAAAGAAGAAGATATTCTAGCACAGAAGAATTTCATCAGATTCAGTTTGGTCGGATTTTTAATTTTTTTAAATAAAATTTTAGCAAGTGTTATAACTAAAAATAAAATAAAATAAAAATAACGCTTGACTAAATTATTTCACAAGTACTTTTGATCAATCTTATTAGAATTTAGCTAATATTTCAATTTTTATTGTTGTCAAATTACTAAAAAAGTAAATAAAAAAATCTATATATAAAAAGAAGAGGGAGAGAGAAGAGGTAGTGAAGAGAAAAGGAGAGAAAAGGAGAAGGAGAAAGAGGGAATGAAAAGGGCTTTCAAAAAAGGAGATTGGATATATTTGTAATTTTTTATTTTGTGAGAGTATTTTTATTTATAATAAAAGTAATTTTTTATTTCTAATTCAATAAAGAAACTCCAACTTGTTACTTATGAATTTTAACAAAAGAACTGTTTTTACTGACATTTAAAAGTATATTTGAGTTTCGCTCAAACAAGATATTAGACTTTTAGCAACAGAAAGGTGAAATAACTATTCAAGCTCACCCAAATTTAAAAGATTGAAATTGGTGTAATGTAAACTATCAGTTCATTACACCTGCTGAAAATTTGAAAAAAGGAATAAGGGTAGCATTTCTATTAATTTCAGCCAATAATAAGCAAAAGTTGGGTACACTAAATCATAATATGACCATCAAGAATTGATAAATTGCAGCTCTGTCTCAGGAGCAGGGCTGAAAAAATGCAAACTTGAATCATGAAAAGCATTATAATAATCATCTGAAATTGTTTTGATTCTAAATTCATTTGTGAATCTTCGAACAGCCAAAATATTCCCCAACGAGCCCAGGATAGGCGAATTCTTAAACTCTGACACATGCTCATAGGTTTCAAAGCTGTTTCCAAATAATACCACGTTACTTAAGAGATTCAGTTTCCAATTTGCCTGCAAGAGATTGTTGTATAACTCGGCTTCACAGTGAGGCATAAAGAATATAGTTGGCTTCACGGCCATTCGCCTTCCCTGCTCGTCTATAGGTAAGACAGAACAACCAAGAGCTCCCAAAACATCAGACTCAGTCGCAGAAAGAATAGGATCAAATACCTCTATGTTTCCAATCCAACTGAAATCTCTTTTCATCAATATTGCAAGGCTAAGTTGCAACCGAGGTGGTTCATACAATTCAAGACTTCCAATACCATAAATTACCATTTGCATCTTTGTGTCCGAGCCCAAAACCCTAAGGATGTAGTCAGAAATTGGTGAAGTTTGGATTTGATTTTGGAAAGTATGATAGAACTGAGAGCTCTCAATCTTATTTATAGATCTTTCCATTTTCTGCATCAATGTATTTTTCCTGCAAGGTTCGGTCTGGCAATCTGTTGGAGCCCATGGTTCTTGTTTTTCTTCCACAATTCCAATTTTGGTAACTTTTCTTCTTTGTCTACCACGACGGGGTAAAACAACCGTCCAGCCTCCATTTAAAGTGCAATTGTCAATTGGAGGAGTTTTTGCAGAAGCTTCCATTCAAAGACAATAATTGCTGACTTGTGTTTCTGATATACTACTTCACACTTCAAAATGCAATGGCAACTTCTGAATAAAACTATACACAGTGTAAGTGACGGGGCACATTACATTTCTGGCCATAAGCATCAAGAAATCAGCAGTTAATATAATCCATATTACTGGTCCCAATACACTACATGCCATTTAATGGGAAGGTTAAATATCATCCGCAATGCTTTCCAAAGAATTTGCCAGAAACAAGTATTATTTATTGCATATTACCTACAAAGCAATGACACTTCACAGAATGAGCCATTTCCGTGTCCATGTCCAACACATATATTAGACACTCGTACTAGACACAACACAACTCTTCAAATTACATATACTTTCAAATTTTATCGTGTCTTGGTGTCTATGACAATGTCATGTCGTGTATCCTTGCTTCTTAGCATATTACTATATGCATCATTTGCTATCACTTTCCACCATAAATAATAACACTAACACCACATAAATCATGAGGGCAAACACCTGAAATAAGGTTAATTCAAGCAAAATCAATGTACGAACATAGTCAGGGCCTGCATTTCAATCTAGTCAGATAGATAAAATCCAAATCTATTACAACAACCACAACAGCAAAACATTTTTCTACTAGGTGGGATCGACTACATAAATTAAACGACACCATAGTGGCCTATTATGAATGAAATCAATAGATAGATTATTAACTATTAAATTTTTTTTAATAGTTTCATCTATTTTTTTTTTTACTTCTTTCTACCTCTAACCATCGGATTATTCTCTATCTGATCTACTCTTCTCAAAAGGACTTCTGCAGATCTTCTCCCTACATGACCAATCCACTTTAAACAAAATTCCACAATTTCTTTACAATAAGTGCTACCCCAACTTTCTCTCTAATACACTTATTTTTAATCATATCTCTTTTAGTGTGTACACACATCTAACGCAACATTCTCATCTCTACAACATTGAGTTTATCTTTGTGTTGTCTTTTAACTGCCTAACATTTAATACCATACAATATAACATGTCTTATAACTGTACGATATAATTTTCCTTTAACTTTAAACGGTATTTTTCTATCACAAATGACACTTAAAACTTTCATCCATTTTATCCATCCCGCTTGAATCCTATGACTTACGTTCTCATTTACTTCGCCACTATTTTATATAATAGATCTAAAATATTTAAAACTTGTAAATTGTTTTAAAATATAGTCTCCAAGTTTTACTTCTAAATTCGTATTTGTTCGCCTTTTATTAAAATTATATTCCATATATTCTATTTTATTTTTATTTGTACAAAAACTATGTGTTTTCAAAATTTGTCTCCATGACTCTAACTTCATATTTTTTTTTTTCGATTCACCATTTAAGACTATATCATCGGCAAAAATCATATATCAAGGCCCTAAAATAAAATCCAAATCCATTAATTAAAAAAAAAAGTATATTCCAACTCAAGATTGACAAGGAATCACAATAATACTGTATTCTTTCAAAGAAGCTATGTATCATAACACAAACAGCGTTATGTTTGTCAAACACCCGGTACATGGTGTTTATCATTATAGTAAGGGCCAATATTCCAATCTAGTCAAATAGATTGAATCTGAATTTGTTAAAAGAAGTAGTATATTCGAAGCTGAAGCTTCGAAAGGAATCATAATAATAATATTAAATTTCGCAGGAATGAGAAGATTGCAAAATCCAATGAAAAACACTTCCAATACAGATAAGGACTGTGGATACCCTTGGTATGTTTTTACCTAACACCTTATGGGTCCTTCCAACATGTCAACCAGATTCCTATTCCTAGAATGGCATACTGCTAGTCTTCTGCTGATACAACAAAATTCTGAGGATAATTTTTTAATATTACAAGACAACAACTTAAAGAACTAAGTCAAAATTAATGAATGTAACTCAATTGGAACGTCCCAAGAAAAACGTACAAGTATACCGTGTTTACTAAAGTTGGTTAATTCTAAGGATCATTTTTTAATATTACAAGACAACAAGTTTAAGACCTAAAGTCAAGATTAGTATATGTAATATGTAAACCAATTGGACACTAGAACCCCAAGAAAAACATAAAAAACATACTGTGTTTACTAACGTTGGACTTCTAACAATAAGACATCTTTACTTATGTCTACCAGTACCAAACAATTTCTTCACAAATAAATTTAAAGCCTATATTCCCTGATAAAGTTTCTCGAATTGTGTGAGGTTCCCATCACACCATCATACTCCCATATAGCCATAGAGGACAGATTCTATGAACTCAAAGTGCTGACAGAGAGTAAAAGTGCAGCCAGGTTGGATGTTTACAGGTACATCATTGATATACAAACACTAAGGCATTTGAGACACAACAATAAATTATATACAGACAATGGTAGAGAATTATTGGAGGATTTCACTTCATCTAATGGGAATAAACAAACCACTATCATTAATGGATGAGTGATTCTCCTTGGAACTGTACTTCTAGGTAGTGCTCAATATTCTACTCTATTGCATTGCACCTTAAGATGCACATTTTATTTCTTTAGATGAAAATGGGTGAAAGTATAAAAAGTACAATCCCCTCCTTACCGTATGTAGTGAAAAAACATAAATAACACAAAAGATCATAATAATTATGAAACAAATCCTAAATTAAAGGTAAGGAGCAGAAGCAACTTCCTTGATCTTATTGAGAAGTCAGTGACACTTCAAAGATAGACGCGTATCGTGTCTAATACATCTTGTATTGGATATGAAAAAAATACTTTAAATTGCAATAAACACTAAGTACTTGTTTAGTCGAGTGGAATGAATTTTAGTAGGAATGAAAAGAGAAAATGAAGTAGAAATGAAAAGGGAAATGGGAATTCATTATCTCATTTAGTATGTGATGAAAAAAATTAAGGTAATGTGATATTCCATTGTTTGATATGAGAATTAATTGAAAAAATGAAAAGACAGTGTAAGTAAAAAGATTAAATTATCATTAAACTTTAAATTATAAAAATTCTTATTCTAATATGAATTAAATTAATTCTTTTTGGAAAGGAAACAAAACAACTTTTTTTCTTTCTTTCTGGATTATCACTTCATCTATTTTTATGATAAAACATAATAATTTCTTATTTAATTGATTTAAAAGATCATAAAGGATTAAAATATTAAAATATATAGTCTAGTCATTATATTAAATTACTATAACATAAGTTCTTTATAACAAAGAAAGAAATTAAAAATTCAAACCAAGTGCAACAATGAGATAAAAAAAACACAACTTGCAAGAGCATTATGAACACAACTTGCAATGTGCCTAACAAAAAAAAATCTACATCAATAGGATACAGCCCCAAAAAAACCCAAAAAACTAAAGTCATCTATAAAACTATTTGATGTAATCACGTATGATCATTGCCTTAACATTTGGTGGGAGGGTAGAGAACATAATCAATATCATCTCATCCTTTCCTATCATTATGGCTGCCTTTGCCATCTCCTCTTCAGTAAAATTTGGAATCTTTGTCAACTCTTCTCATAACTTTTCTATCTTCTCAGCTAAGTTTGCCTTATGTGCAACACAACGAACTTGGGTTGCAAGCTTCGTTGCGACTTCCTTGAATCCCTTCTCTATCAAGTCAAAACCATTTGATAGAGTTTCCACAAGGGCATCATTGTTGTTCCTTTGTCTTTTGCGCAAGGCTAAAGTTGTTTCAGTACTTGGAGTGGATGATTGGTTACAGAATACACCATTTAGCTTATCATCTTGATTTGTATCTATATCCTCAATACCATCGATCCCTTCACCAATATTATCAAGCATGGAATAAAGATGATTAAATTTTGACCTATACATCCTAAATTGATCATAACACATAATGTCACTAAAGTAAACCATATTTCTAAGGTGGACCTTTTTTTAATGAAAGTCTATATTGTATCTAATAGGTCTATTCAAGAACTTACGATGATGAAGGGCAACAACCACAAAGATTAGAATGCGCATTTTACGCAATATGTTAGCCATGTGCAACTACCAACATAATACGGCAATCAAGACTTGCGCTGTTGTTTGCACCATTCCACAAGGGAAAAAAATATACCTTTAAGAATATGAGAGATAAGATCACAATGTGAGGTGGAGAAAAAAAAGAAAGAAAGAATGAAAAAAGAAAAATCACTTAAAAGAAGCCATGAACAATATTTTTCAAAAGAATCCATCTAAAAAAATAATTGATTTAAATACCAAGCACATGTTGCAAAAATAAAAGTGTTTCCCAACTGAAAGATTTATCATATTCCTAGTGTGCCACATCTATCTCACTGTTTTGAGATAGGAGAGGAAGCAAAGCAACCTTCACCTCCCATTCATCTCCATGTTGTTGGTTTGTGAACAATAAATATCTCATGAACAATATAATTTCTTATGTTTAGAGTGAATAATAATATATGGAATTGTCAAATTATAGGAACATTTCATGATCTCCTTTTTTTATGCTTTTTGATTGTTAACCAAATTAGAGGATAGTAGATTGATTGCCTTGTACCTTGCAATAAAACCAAGTGCATTAGGTAATTTTTCAATTCAAACTAAAGATCTCAATTAGTACTGCTATTTATATTCCATATACCAAAGAGAGCATTATTAATTACAGCCTCCAAATTCTCTTAATTAGATAAATATATTTTTGTATGTATATGTGAGCACGTGTCACTCTTTCCCATTAGAGAGCAGAATAAACTACCATTAGGATTTAGCAATCCAAATATCATGTCACTCTTTCCAGTTCTTTTTTCTAAGAAACAGTGGTGGAAAAATAACACATTTTGTTTTCTGTGGGGAGCATAGAAGCTTAAATTAGGTAAGTGACTACAAAAATATAATAGCCTAACTTTAGTTTAATTGTTCTAAGGAAAAATAGCCAAAAATATATCTATAATAAGCAAAACATTCCCTTCCACTCCCGTTTCCAAAAGGCTTCCAATTGCTAGAGCAAAGAACAATTGAGATAGAATTCACTGTCAATGTCTTTTCATACACATTTCAGTTGATTGTGACAAGGACTTCCAGATCAAGACAAAGGCAGCAATTTAAACATTCACCTAGCTCTTAATGCTCTGCTTAATTGCTATATGAATTGGTGCTAGCATAATAGACCAAACAATAGAAAGAAAACTAGTCTTCCATTCAGTGAACTCAAATTTTATGGTTTATGATGTCTTAGCACTAACAGAACAAGAATTGGAAATTTGGAAATATGCAGAACATGACAAGAAGCTTTGATATCTTTGACAACAGAGTAGATTAAAAATTTGAAAATGACTACACATACCAATTTATTCATTAACTCAATTTCGCCAGCTAAGATGAAATGTCAAATTGTAAATACACTACTGCACGGTAAAATTTCACAAATACATATATAGTTCCACAAACACTAGGCAAGAAGGCAGAAAAGTGGAAGATTAGCAGAAAAGTGAAAAAAAAATACATCACTGTTATTTTTCAAATGCATGTTCTGGATATGGAATATATGCATTCAATCAAGTGATCAACTATGCCCAAACACAGCCACAATTCAATCAAGCTAATTCAAACAAGAATGTGAAATCTAAATATATGCCCAAACACAATCATAAATAACTAGTAAACCCCAAATCGATCCACATTAATCAAGTTTTCTCTATCCAAGTCAGAATGTGAAATATGTAAACGAAGAAGAAAAAAAGAATCAAAATTTTACCTTCTCCATGATTCTTGAACCAAAAAGGGTGCATTTGGTTCATGAAAACATTTTCAATTTTCATTCTCTATTTTCAGATTTTAAAATCTATTTTTATTTTCAAATTTTATTATTTAGAAAATATATTTGTTTTGTGAAGTCAAAAATTTGTTCATATTTTATTTTCAAATCAAATTAGCATACAGGGGTGAACACGGCTCGGGTTGGGAGAAATTCTTCACCTGATTGAACAAAAGTTGAGTTGTAAAAATAGCATCCGAAACCAATCGATAATCTGGTTATCCGAACTATTCGGGTTCAGTTTGGTCAATGCTGGGTTAGTCAGTCTAAATGGGTTTGCAATTCAAAAACAACAAATCAGAAAGCCAAAGACCCCTTACCAAATTTCTCATATTTGCATTTCTTCATCTCTTTTCCACAAATTTTAACCTTGAAATTTTAGAAGCTAAGTCCCTAATCAGCCAATCGTCAGTTTCCCAATCTCCGTCATCATAAACTATATTCTCATGACCTTGCCTTCCTTCGTCATCATTATTTTGATTTTTGAAGAGAAAACCGTGAACACGATGGAGAAAGAGATTGAGAGACAGAGAGAGGTGCTGAGAGACCGATCCAAGAATGAAGGTTGAGAAAGGTTGATAGAAGGAGTCATGGAGGCTTGGTTGAGAACAAGATCTAGAGAGGCAGATACAGTTATGAAGGTCGCTGTGAGAGAAAGAGAAAGGGATATGGAGAAACGGATGGGGAGAGAAAGTGAAAGGTTACCGTGAAAGAGAGAGGGAGATGGTGAGTTATGAAGGTCTCCATAAGAGAGAAGAAGATGGAGAGACAAAGGGATGAAAAGAGGCAGACACCGTGAGAGTGAGAGTGAGAGAGAGAGAGAGAGAGAGAGAGAGAGAGAGAGAAAGGGAGATGGAGACATGGATGGGAAGAGGCAGTGAGGCACTTAAGGCATGTTTGGTTCAATAGAATGAATTTGAGTTGGAATAGAAAAAGGAAAAGAAGAAGGAATGGATAAAAGAATGGAAACCTATTTACTTTGTTTGGTATAATAGAAAAAATGAAAGGAATGAAAAAAGAGAGCTAGTTAAATGTCTAAATTATCCTTGAGAAACCCATACGTGAAAAATTCACATGTTAAGTTATCAACTCTAATACCTCTCATATGCATTTCTTCAAACACTACCAGTGCCTGGGAATTCATCAAGTGGAAGACCTCCATGCACTTCTTCAACTCCCTCGCAGCACCCAAAGTCCTCACATCCTATCATTTACCAAGTTACGCCATCCTATCTCTTGCAAAACTTCCTAGAAAAGCTTGATGTTCTTTGACTTCCCAATAACATCAACCATCTTATTGAAAGAGACAGATGTGTGACTGAATTGTGGGTATTTCTGGGTGTACTAGAAATATCTGTAGACGGGTCGCCATGAATAAGGAAAATTGTTGCACACCTAAAGGAAGAACTCGTGGGTGAGATCGAACTCGCAAGATTAGAGCTTGGAGTAGAGTCTGGACTCAGGCGAGTTTTGCTGTTGGTAAAGGACGGTGCAGACTCGAAGGAGGTTATCAGGGTTGAAGGGCAAAATGGGGTTGGTGAGGTTGTGGGGTTGTGGCGAGGCAGTGACTAGCAGATGGAGATTGTGGCTACGAAGCAGTTGATCGGTGAGTGTGGCAGAGAAGACAAACAACGTTCTTCAAAGTAGCATCGTGTTAGAGACGAAAATGAAGAAGGCACGCACGCAGTGGATATCAAATTAGGGGTATGATTGTCTTCAGCCCAATGGAATATCATATTTCCTTGGATACACGGGGAAATGCACATTCCATTAAACAATGGAATCCTGCATTTCATAGAATGTAAATTCAATCAAACCAAACGACGGGAAGAGAGATTCCAACTCCCTTTCCCTTTCTATTCTTTCAAACCAAACGGGTCCTTAAGATTTGTGAATTTGAACTAAACGATGTGTTTTAGTTTATATAGGGGAATTAGAAAACAGCAGTTGACAGAACTTGAACTCAGGTCTCGCCAATAATCCCATGCACCTTATTTACCATTAAGCCATAGCCACTATGCTATTTATATAAAATTTTCACTTTTATTCATGTTATTGCTCGAATCGGGTTCAATCGGATTCAAATATCTTAAATTCAATTTCAACTGATAAACTCAACTTTTTTCAAATTTTATCTTGATTAAATCGTTAATTCAATTTAATATACTCGAAACAATTATTTTTGATCGAGTTAGAATGCTCACCCCTATTAATATAGATAGCTATAAATGTTAGTGATTATGTTTACGACAACGACAACAATCAACAATAATTTTAATAATTATGTTTAAAATTATAAAAATGCCACTGGTTGTTTTTTATGTTTTCTATTTTCAACTTGTTTTAAAGAAATTTCAATCGTATTTTTGTTTTCAATGAAAATGAAAACAAACCAAACAGGCCTAAATATTTTGTGTCCTATTGGTATCGTATTTGTATCCTTATCATTATCCATACTTGAGAAGCATCCAATCGTTATAATACAGGTAACATACAAAACATATGGGCTTTTACCATACAATGTTAAACACACATGCACCCAGTTTCTAGATAGGAAGTATTAATAGAATATGCAGTAACTACTTCAACAGAACAAATGGGGCAATCATAATCAATTACAATTTGGCAACCCCAGAAAAAAACCATTACAGATTATCATTCCAAAAGATTAAAGGATGAAAGGGTAATTGGAAATCAGGTGAGCAGCTATAATTACCCGCAGTATCTCTGATTGAGCCTCCTCTGTACCACTCTGCTTCGGATGATACCAACAGTTGAATACCCACTTGCAGATATCCTAAAATCAGATCAAAGCTGGAGATCAGGTCTCCATATATGCCACGGAGATGAAGAATATGAAAGAAAAACCTTAGGCATTGAAGCAAGGGAAGGAACCTGGAAGCTGAAGAGAGAGAAAGGAAGAGACGACTGATGAGTGGGACAAAAGCGAAAGTGAGCAGAACGGAAAATTGGCATTTAATCCCTATTGTGCCCCACGAAGGCCCGAACCTCTAATATAGGATTTTAATTATTAATTTTTTATTTTTATAAAAAATTTCTTAATTATCATATAAAATACTACACATTTTAAAATAAATATAAAAATTTAATAATTAAAACATTCAATCTAAACAAAAATTGAGTTTTCAATAACAAAAAATTTTGAAAGTCAAAGGCGTAAATGTAACTTTCGATTTTTTTTAGTACATAAACATTTCATCTCTTTAATTTAAAATAAATATTACTTCTTTTATTTTAAAGCAATTTATAATTAAATCCTTTATTAACAGTTTTTTATTTGTTTTTTCACAACTAAAATCATTTGTGGTTTAGGAGACTAGAATCGCACTAACAAAATATTACTTCAATTATTGAAGTGTTATCTAAATAATCTATTTTAAAAAAGTTACAATTGTAGTTTAACATTAGCATCTTTTTTTTTATTTAATAAAAGAGATAGTTTGATTATAATTTCATTAAAAATGAAAGAGTAATATTATTTTGTTTAAAATTATAATAATCAAATTAAAACAGTTACAAGAAGAATTGAACATATATTTAAGTTAAAAATTTAAGTTAATATTAAAAGTGTTTAGAATAGCATAAAAATTAAAATTGTATTTAAATTAAAAGTAAAAGTGTTTTTTCTTGCTAACTATAATTTTTAAAATTTTATTTAATAAAAATAAATTATAAATTAATTGAAAATTTATAAATTATTTATAAGTTTTTAATTAATTTAAATTATTCAAATTATTTAAATAATTTTTTATTAAATATTTTTAATTTAATTAAATAAATTTATAAATTTATAAATTAATTTATTTTCTTTATCAAATAAATTATAAAAATATTAATTTTATTTAAAAAAAATTAAAATGAGAACTATTTTATTTAAATATTAGATATACTATAAATTTTAATAAATATTTATAATAATACTTACAATTTTTTTTAAAAAATTATTAATATCAAAAATTAAAGTAATTTTTTTTTGGTATAAGCAAATTTAAATTTTATAAATGGGGAAAGTAATTCGACTTTTATTAACTAAGCCAAATCGCCAAACTAATTTTATTTTGCTGAAGAGTAATGAACTGATTTGGAAGGGCATCCCTGGAAATGACAGTTTTACGTACACTTATTCTAAAAAATTCACTTGCATTCCCTCAAGTTCCCGCTCCTCCTTCACCCCCGACGAGGAAATTAGGGGTTTAGGGTTTTGCTTCGTGCTCTGCATCTGAGCCCTACAATTTCACCCTGATTCGTTCACTTATCTTCTTCTCAATTTTGTTGCTAAGCTCTAGTTACAATGGTGTACAATGATCCTCATCACCACCACCACCAACATCAGCAGCAACCACAACCACAACATTTTCAACATCAACAGCCAGAAGCAGAATTTCTCAGGGGACCACCACCGCAACCACAATTGCAGCAGCCGCAGCAGTTAATGCGCCACCCTTCTGCTTCTTCCACGAATCTAGCCCCAGAGTTTCACCCTCCCGCTGCTGGAGGCCCTCCACCTCATTACGATGGTAAGCTTTAAGGTTTTTGCGGTTATTAATATCCATCCACGTAATTATAATACTCCTTTCCTGGTGGGGTAGAATTTGATGTTTAAACTTTCTTGGTATTGTGCGACGAGTCAGCGAAATATCCTTGAACTGATAAGTACAAAGGATAAGATGTCGCCGATGCCAAAAAAAAAAAATTGCATTTTGAGTTTCTATGAATTCATAAAATCCATTGTGTAGAGATATATTCATTGGAAGTTTATACTGCATCGGTGCTTGAAAACAAGAGTTATGGTTATTGGATGTACTTTGGCCGTTTGGCGACAGAGGAGGCTAGTTTTGCCACTTCCTGCATCAAATTTGGATGTAATTATTAGGAGCTTGTGAAAGAGTTACTTCATGTTGGAGCAACTTTGAGATAGTAGTTGACGTCTTGTATGGTGTTTGATTTGGAATTAGATTCTCTTTGGCATATGGTGATTAGGAGTGTGGCTTAGAATTATGATCTAAAAATTGGGATTTACATCATACATGCAAAGCCCTTGGAAATTAATTTATCAGTCATATCATTCGTTCTTTCCTTCAGTGAAATTTAAATTGCGGACTTGGTTCTTGGTCCTTGGCTTCTGGTTTTTGTTTTATGGGAGAACAAGAAATGAGAGGTGCCTTCATTTGTGTCTCTCATGATGCATAGTCCTTTTCCAATTTTATCTTAATATTTCTAGTATTTCTAATGCCCCTCGTTTATTAAAATGTCAGTAGTCCAAATCAATTCTGTATTTTATACTTAAAAATTCATTTATATAAAAAAGATACAAAAGTGGATCAAATAACATGTAATATATTTTATAATCACCTAGTATTTTTTTGCTTTACATAACATGGGGATCCTGATGTATGCTTTTATTTGTTTCTTTGTTTCTAGTATTTCTAATGCCTCTTGAATCTTTCATATTGTTTTTGGGTCAAATCTAAATGAAAGAAAGGTAGAAGATTCCACTACATATGCCCATTGTGAATTTTATATCTTGATGTTTCTAATGTCTATTGCATCTATACCTATGAAGCACAGACACAAACACGAACACGGACATGAACACTTGACACGTAAATTTAAAAAAAAATGTAGGACACGACACGTTGAAGACACGTGAATTAAAAAGAATATATATATATATATAGCCAGACAATAATATTATTTACAACTCATTTCACAACTTAATTTTAAAAAAATTATCATAAATTTATAATACAATAAACATTCATTCTTCTTCAATATATTCTTCATCATCGCTATTGTTTTCATTCCTTTCGTCTGTGAAAAGAACTTTCTAATTCTGAATTATAAAAAAATAAATTTGCAACCGATAAAACTCTAATATCAACGACAATAAAAAATAACAAAAAATACAAAAGTTTTGTGTACATATAGCAATAACAAAGAACAAAAGAGAGCAACTCCAAAAAGAATAATATGTGCATTATTATAATTCAATTTTCTCACTATAGACAAAAACTACCTCAATTCTTTATCATTGCATTTATGTAAGACATTAAATACAAAAAGTAGAAGAATTTGGTTTTCTTTGCCTCCATAGAAAAGCTTGAACCTCAAAAGCAAATTTTCGAATAGGTATATATGCTTACAAACGACTTGTTGAAAAGAAATATACACATGGCCACATGTATACAGACAAATCTAATAAGAGAAAATAGAGGAACTTACTCTCAATAGTCAACAAAAACAAACAATAGAGATGCGATGACTGGAATGCAAACTACAATAGATGATGGGTATCCAACTTCAATGAAAGACATGTTACGATGACCAAGATACAAGTTACAATAATTGGTGTTGGTTTCTAACTTCAAATAAAAATCTAAAGAGAATGGAGGATTTATGCCTAAAATGTCCGAAATAAGTGTTAGATACGTTTAAAAATGTGTTCGACACGAGTTTTTTTTTTATAATTTTTTTTTAAAAAGTTGGACACGGGACACGCGTTAGACATGTGTTCTAAGAGTGTCTGAGGAGTGTCGGTGTCTGTAGAGTGTCCGACACTTCGACATGCCCTAATGCCCTAAAATGAAGTGTCCGTGCTTCATAGATCTATACTTTTTAACAACTCTTAACAATGATGGCGTTCCTATTCAAGTTGAAGATTGAGATAGACACAGAGAGGAGGAGAGAAGAGGAGATGTTTATACTATTTCTTGTGGAAAACACAACAACATGAAATCTCTAAGAGGGGATTATAAATAAAAAAGACAAGGATTATATGAAAATTTGTTTCCTTGGGATATGTGGCAATTAGGTATCATTCTGGGACGAAAAAAGCAAATTATAATAAAACCCGAAAAGTACATATATATAAGTTCTTTCCTAATTAATCATTTTTAACTTTCAAGTTATTCCAAGTTTTCTTCACTATCTAAATATCAATAATCATTTCTTCAAATATAAGAACTTCATACATGTTTTATTTATTAATAAAAAATAAATTTTGGGCTACTGTTATGTTTTCATATGTATTTAATTTTTTACTTTCTCCTACTTTTTGTGTATTGTTTCCAAGAAAGGTTGAAGATTCCACTACATATGGCCATTGTGAATTTTATATCTTGATGTTTCTAATGTCTATTGCATCTATACTTCTTAACAACTCTTAATGAGAGCTTGAGCATCTTGTTTTGCTCCTTGATAGCCTTCATTATCCTCATTTTATGTGATGATTTGAATAGGATATCGCAGAGATTAATCAATTTCTTTCTCTTGTGATTCTTTCTTTGTCTGTGCTCCAAATACCACTCATTTTTCTCCTGTCTGTTCTTTTTGGTAGCCAAAGGTGCCTTCCAAGGTTGAGGTTTTTGTTTTCCTTGTGATACTTTATCATATAAATATTACATTCTTCTGTTCTCATGTAGTTCAATGGCTTGAAAATGTCAATTTTTTCCTTCTATTTTTGGTGAGGTTTTACCCTAGAACTTCGAAGGAGCCTTTTGTGATTATGCAAAAAAGGGCGGCCCAGTGCACGAGGCTCCCACCTGGTGGGGTCTGGGGAGGGGAAGATGTACGCAGCCTTACCCCCGCAAGCGGAGAGGCTGTTTCCAGGAATCGAACCCGTGACCTCCAGGTCACAAGGCAGCAACCTTACCGTTGCGCCAAGGCTCACCCTCTTTTGTGATTATGCAAGACTTGAGAAATTTTACTAGCTTATAGGAAGGAAAAATTGTCTGATGAAATGGATTGTTTGCCATTATTTGGTGTACCTGGTTAGGAATAAAGCTTTGCAGCCTCATTTGCTTTGTATAGAACTAATCTGTCTCTCCGTGGTTCTTTGCATATATACTTTAGGGGTTTTTCCTCATAGGCATTCATTGGACTTGTTAAGCTAATTTGTTGTATCTATGTGTTCTTTGGAGTTTTATTTTTTTTTCTTACCTCACTATCGAGTATGCCATCTCTGTATATCTTTACCCTTTCATCTTGATTTTTTTTATTGTTCCCTTTCATGAAACTGTATTCTCTTACTGCATTTTGCATGCATGAGATGTTACTTGACGTGTGAGGAACATGTACCATGCCTTATTGTTTTTAAGTGGATGCATTACATTTATATTCTCCTTTATTGACTATAAGATGAGCTGAATTTGTTGAAAATCTTAGATCTGGATTATCATGACTATTCTAATTTATTTTTATATTTCTGATTTAATGAAAAATGTTGTTACAGTTCATGGTGATAGTTATGGTGCAAAAAGAATGAGAAAGCTTACCCAAAGGAGGGCAGTTGATTATACGAGCACTGTTGTGCGCTATATGCAGGTGGTGATTACATGTCCACTGTTGGTGGATTTGTCTATTTATATTGTCTATCACACCTATCTGCAATGTTTTTGTGCTTGTTCATCTCTTACTATGTGTATTTCTCTTGGACATTAATCATTAATTTGAAACTGTCTACAGATTCGTATGTGGCAGCGGGATTCAAGGGATAGGACAGTATTGCAAGCTACCCCAGCAGCAGCAATTGATGTCAGTGAGCTTATTTTTCTCTTGTATCTTTTTTCTTATTTGTTTTAATTTTGTATTTTTTTCCCTTTATTCTAATGACATGATTGATTTTTAAGAAATTATTTTGAAACTCTGCAATAATAGAGTAGTAAATTATCAATCCAAGTATGCTTTACTTGTTTCTTCAACATTTTCATCTTCTGCTTTGTTTTTTTTTTTTTGCAGATGTTGCCAACAGTTGCCTATTCAGACAACCCATCTACAAGCTTTGCTGCTAAATTTGTTCATACATCTCTAAATAAAAACCGATGCTCGATTAATCAGGTTCTGGTGAGTAAGAATGAAATGTTGTTCTAGACATGTGCCCATTATCAATAACGGTTATACCAGCTGCATGTTTTGTTGCTCAGTGTGTTCAAACATTGTTGAACAGAAGCTGCTTCTCATTTAATCAATGTAGTGAAAGGTGCTAAAAAAGCCCTTGCCTGAGTGAAGTAAGCTGCTAAAATTTGGAACAAAGAACTAATATATAAATAAAGTAGCTAATAACTGTATATATTTATCATATAAATTAACTACTCAAGCATAAGCTCAAATAAACTAGTAAACGTTCAAGATCAAGTACGATAATAAGCCATGGAGTTTCAAATTGGCAGCCGAAGAAAGATGTGGCATGCCCAAACTTTATATTTATATCATTTGGAATTTTTTTTGTTCTTTTTTTTTTTACTAGTTTTTAATTATTATTTTTTATTTTCTATGTTCTCAGTTTCAGAATCTGTTTCAAGTGCCCATTGCTAGAAGTTAGAGAAATTATATTTTAAGCCTGCATATTAGAATTTTATTAGATTAAAATTTAAAACATGCTAAATCAGCTTGCATTACCTAGTCATTTCTCAGCTTGATGAAGGACTTTGACTATCTCGTATAGTTTGGCTGAACAGAGGTAAAAATCTTAACATTTTACTAGCAAAATTAGAAGCAAATGGGAGTTTAGTCAGCTTAAAGTAAATTCAGAGCTTCATTCTTGCGATGCATTATCTGAAAAAGATTCCAAGAAGAATGAAAAGCACTGAGATTTTACTCAGGCAGAAAAGAATTTGAAACTAATAAGGACACCTGCCCGAATTATGTATAATTTGAAAATATGGCACCTATCTGAATAGGCCACACCATCAAAAGAGGTTACCCCCTCTGTTGCCTTAGGCGTGCCTTTTTGTGCCTTGACTTCACTGCATTTAATTGGAGTTTTTGTGTTAGGATTGGGGAAATAACTTTCTAGAGTAATAGATACAATTTCTTCAACTAAGTATGCCAATGGTAAGATATGCCACTGACTTCGTTCAGCCTATTCAAATGAAAAAAGTTGCTGCATAGTTAACTGGTTTCTGTAAGTTGAATTGAATTAATTTAAAAGTAAATGCTTTCCTCCATTGCCTTTATTTAGTTGATTAACTTTTCTTTAATTTCATTTTTGATAACTTAAATTTCTTGGCATTTTGAATGTTTTCAATTAATTTAGAGAAAATAGTTGGCCATTTATTTTGATGTTGTTAGTGAATTACATCTGACTGACTGTTATGATGCTACCACTTGGTTTTTTTTTAATAAATAAAGTGGACTCCAACGGGGCGGCGTCTAATCACAGGATCACAGAGTGGGGAATTCACTCTTTGGAATGGACAGTCTTTTAATTTTGAAATGATTCTTCAGGTTAATACATTTAATCTTTGTCTTGATCTCATTTTTTTTATTCTTTATTAATTTAAGTAAAAACAAAGTCAAAAAGTGGGTTTTTGAACTTATACAGGCTCATGATCAAGCTATCAGATCCATGGTCTGGAGTCACAATGACAACTGGATGGTCTCTGGTGATGATGGAGGCGCAATAAAGTAAATATAACCTTTAATATTGTATGCTTGCTGCTGAGATTATGTTTTAATTATTTAACTAGAATTTTCTGAGTTAAACCATATACCTGATTAGATGTAGTTGTATGTGTGGGGCATTATCCTAGGTATTGGCAGAACAACATGAACAATGTGAAAGCCAACAAATCTGCTCATAAAGAATCAGTCCGTGACTTAAGGTAGATATATTATTATTTAATCAATTTATACATGACAATTGTAACATGCTCATTAGGCAAGCTGCAATAACCCTTTTGAACAGTTTCTGCAGGACAGATTTGAAGTTCTGTTCATGCTCTGACGACACCACTGTTAAAGTTTGGGATTTTGCACGCTGTCAGGAAGAGCGTTCATTATCCGGTAATGTGCTTTGGATGCACCAGATATGAGAATTAGTTTCTTGTCTATAATCTGGTTGAAGTCTTGAATGGGAATCACTGATAATATTCTGCTAATATTTGGTTGGAGCCTTTGGCACTGATAATATTCCCTTGATTCCTTGATATGTTGTGTCCCCTTTAATTTTCAATTAAGTGAATCCCAGCATGCCGCAGCTTCATTTGAGGCTTCTTGTATTGCTTAGGCCTTTGAAATTGGATCTCTTCACTTTGTTATACAAACTTGTGTATTCCTGGATGTTTGAGTGTGTATTATATGGTAATGGGAGTGGTTAATTGCAGGGTTGATGGTGGGTTTGAAAATTACCACAGCATAAGTTAGTTCAATTGGCAGTCTGTCAAATTTTTCTTGTTAATACCGGCCTAGGTGTGGTATTTTGAATAATTACTATGTAGATGGTGAGCTCAAGAAGGAGGCTTGTGTACTGTTGTTAGCTTTTGGCAGTGTCTATGAAAGACTTTGAAAACAATGTGGGCTGAATGTCCGGTAAGTTGCCCCACTTTCCCCCGTTTGGGGTTGGTGGTGGTGATTTATTTGGAGGGCTCAGTAGATTTGGTGTTTCTTTTCTTTCTTTTGCTCTTTTTAATTTTACTTCTTGAAAGTTGAGGGGATGCTTACTGGTGGGAAACTTGACTAGATTGAGCTGCCCTGGCACAGAGAAAGGTTTAATTTTGCTGGTTCCTCTGATGCAAATACTGTTGTATCAGATTTTAATTTCACTACTTTCTTTGGCATTTTGGCGTGAGTGCTTGATTGCCTATATCTGGTCATACTTTGACATCCTGTGGAATTAAACATTTTAAAAGTTAACCCTTTTTCTTTATGCTTTGTCATGTCTGGAGCTTGGTTAATTGAACTAATATTTGAAATGGAATTGGTTATGCTCTTAAATATTTTTAGGGTTCATAGTGGCAAATGTATATGAGCATAAGGGATGAATTTTTGATTTTTTCCAACTACAAAAACAGTGACTAATGTATCTTGAATTTTGAATATTTTAAGTACCAGAAAGAATCAGGATTATTCATAAAGAACTCTTCATTGTGTATTCAATTAGAACAATGTTAGTTTTATCATATGTGAAATACCTTCTATAAAAAAAAAAATTCATATGTGAAATACCATAAAGGGTGTTAGTGTCAACTGTTAACCACATGAGCAACTTTTAAAACACTGATCAATAACACTCGGTCAATTTATAATTTGTCCTTATTATTTATGTCAATAGCATATACATAATTGGGTTGTTATGCTAATATTTTTCATCTTTCTGTTTACCATATCAGCTGTTTATTCCTATTAAAAATGTATTTTATAACTAATAGAGTAAATTACGTTCACATTCCATGAGGATTGTGAAAATTACACTCACACCCTCTCTAATTTCAAAAAATGCGAAACCCTCCTCTCTATTCACAAAATTGTTTATGAAACTTATATTTTATGCATTTTTTTCTCCTAAAAACTCATAAATAGCCTAATTTAATACAATATAAATTATCAAAAGTCAAATTGATGCATATAAAAAATTAAAGAAAAGGAGGTTAGTATAATTTTCTTAAAACTTAAGGGGCGTGAATGGAGGTTTTATAATCTTTTAAGAGAGGTTCTTGTCTCAATTTAGGTTAGTATAATTTTCTTAAAATTTAAAGGGCGTGAACGTAGGTTTTATAAACTTAAAGAGAGCTTCTTGTCTCAATTTAAAAATAGAGGATGCGTGAGTGTAATTTTCACAAATTTCAGGATGTAAATGTAATTTACTCTAACTTATATTCTAATTGTAATCAATATGACTTGAGTTCTCAAAGTTGTGTGTAAAATCAGTTTCTGAATTAAGGTTTTTACAATATGAGAATCTATGTTAAAAGTTTTTATGCTATTCATTGCCCTTTGTTTATGAACTAACCTAGGAGTTTTAATTGTGACATTTGAAATCAGGCAGGCCATGGTTGGGATGTGAAGAGTGTTGATTGGCATCCTACAAAATCTCTATTAGTTTCAGGTTTTCTTAATATTTATCCTATGAAATTTCTTGAGAATATGAAATTCAATATTGTGATATGCATTCCATGTGGTTGTTGTAATTTAGGTGGGAAGGACAATCTTGTGAAACTTTGGGATGCTAAATCAGGGAAAGAGCTTTGCTCATTGTAAGTATAAAATCAAGTGTTGATATTTTTAGTTTTATTTGCAGTTTAGTATCTCATACTTTCATGCTTGCATCATGCAGTCATGGCCACAAAAATACTGTGCTATGTGTCAAATGGAATCAAAATGGTAACTGGGTGCTAACTGCTTCAAAGGATCAAATAATCAAGGTTTGTAACTGTATCTTAACTGTAAAAGTGGATAGACCCCTATTTTGCATTTGCCTCTTTCTTTCTAGTTTATTATTGGGATGATGGCCTTCTTGGGATTCAAGTTGGATGTTTCTCTCTACTAATCAATCTGTCTGTGTGTGTATTTCCTTGCTTCTTCTTTTTTAATCATATTCTTTCTTTCTTGCTCATTTTAACATTTCTTTCTCCCAGAGTACGTATATTCATATGCTCCCTGTATTTGCAGCTTTATGATATAAGGGCTATGAAGGAGCTTGAATCTTTCCGTGGACATCGGAAGGATGTTACTTGTAAGTTATATATCTATTTTTGTGAGAAAGAATACAAGGATATATAATTGAATTCAATATATCACGGAAATCAATATTAGATGGTGATCAGTGAAAACAAACATGGTGATGAAACCATGTATAACTGTAAGCTTGTCAGCAAACACAATGTAATATTGACTTGAAAACCTCATGTTGCCATTATAGTTCCACTTGTGTTTCAGAAAAGAAAAGTTAACTGTAACAGGAACACAGGATTTTAAAATATTTGGAAGTTGTATGTTGTGTAGCTGCTACTAGACTGGCAATTGCTATAGTTCTAGGTGAGGAAATTATATGAACAAGGATTACATGCCATGGAACACTGATTGGTGAGATCTTAAATTCCTTGGACAAGTGGTATGTAGGCCAGGAGGTTCCAAAGTTTACCTGAAGCAACTTTCAGTTTAGATTTAAAGGAGCTGATTAGAGATTGATTTTAGTTTCTGGAAAAATGTCCTATACTCCAATCCTTAGTGCTGACATTGATGTTTTTAGTGATACTATTTTCTGATTGTTGTACAGAGGCTAGGCTCGGTGAGGAAATATAGTTAATCGACAGTGATATCAAGTTATGGGTTTCAGTTATGTAGTTTAAGTGTGCATTATGGCATTTCATTGTTTGCCCTTAATTAAGATTTTGACATGATTCTCTGGATTCAAAAACGGTTTAGTCAGCTACTATTTTTTGCTTAATCCCTGACTATGTCTAACCTTGTTAGCTGTTATTATCATGGTAAAGTTGCTATAAATAAATCTCCTCTATGAGAACTTGAGTTATAAATTGATTCAAGTGATGCGGCTATGTAGTCTTGAATTGTTGATAATACTAGATTCCATCGTTTGAGAACTCATGGTTGATTGATTTGCACCATACCCTTCAATCTGAGAACTCAGATGTTGTGTATTTGTATGGATTTATCTTGCCACCGCATGAAGCTGCTCATGTGATATTGTTAGATCATTAACATATTGGCTGCTGTATACTTATGCAAGGTTTTGAATTTTAAGTGGGCTGCTGGTAAATTTTCTTTTTGTGTTTTGTATAATATTCCCAGTGGTTCATGGGTGATGGCTATACTATGCATGTTTGCACGAATTTCCTTATATGGTAAATATTTCTTCTTTTTTTGGGTTAAAAGCTTATATAGTCAATATGGTTACATTGGGCTACTAGGTAGTATAACATTATGCTGTGTTTGGTTAGAGAGAAATGCTCAAAATTTTCAAGGTGTTTCGGTATCATGGATATGTTGTGGGAAAGGATGAGGTTTTTGTCTTCTCTTTGGTGTATGGTGCATGGTCTTTCAAGGGGGTTGCCATTTCAGATTTACAGAGATTGGGCTGCTATTGTGCATGTTTACCTTAGAATTTTGTTTCCCTTTCCTTTGTTTGCTTCTCTTTCTGTAGTTTTCTTTTGGAGGATTTCTTATCCTTCTGTCTTTGTACTTCTCTTCTTTCTTAATGAATTTTTTTTTTCTATAAAAAAAAAACATTGCTAAGACTGTAGGACGAATTGCCATTTTTGCCAAGGCTTCTGAAATTATGATAGAATGGAAGATGATTCTCACATGTTACCTTTTGTAATGTTGTCAGCTTTGGCTTGGCATCCATTCCATGAAGAGTACTTTGTCAGTGGGAGTTATGATGGTTCCATCTTCCATTGGCTTGTTGGGTAAGTTCATTTTTCTCATTTGCTGTTTCCTTCTCTTTTACCATGTTTCATGGAATTTTTTTTCTCATCTTGTCTCTCATCTAGTTGACCTTCTTGTAAAATTTTTCTTTTGTTTATGCCATTTTCTTAAATTTTGGCGCCAATCTTACACCAAGAAAGTAACGAGAAAACATACCGAAGTATTAAAATCTGTTTAAAAATTATTTATTCGAAATGGTGGGAAACTGTTTTTGGTGTCAAAGAAATGAATGATGCTTTCTTTCTCCATTCAATGATCTTTGCTAAATTGGAGCTTATGCCCTGGTAGACTGGGTTGAACAGTATTAACTAGTTGTGGTTTGCTAAAGTTGATTTTTGTTAATTTCGATTTTGAGAATAGTTGCCAATATTGTTGAGGGTATTTGTCTCTGTCTGAATCTTGTGTCACACACATGCACAATCACAAATTAAAAGCATTATGATCTTGTGCTCATACTTTAAGGCCATGTATATCATATGGAAGAAGAATGTTTGGATAGGTAGATCTCTTTAGTCCCTGGTTAGGAGGAGAGAAAACAGTGAAAAGCCCTTCGTCAAGAAAGCAGATGTTTATGGGTTATCTATTCCGAGCGTGTTTTAATTTTATTTTTCCTGTAATAATTTTGAGTTGTAATTTATGCTTATTGCTTAGTTTTTGTGTCACTTGTTTTTATTGCTGAAATTTGGATTTCCTTATAGTTAGGTCTGCTTTTTATGATTGTTAATCTAATCTGTTCTGCAGGCATGAAACACCACAGATTGAGATTTCCAATGCTCATGATAATAGTGTGTGGGATCTTGCATGGCATCCTATTGGATACCTTCTCTGCAGGTGAACTTAATTTCCTCTCTGCAGTAGCTTTGAATTATGCTTTATGGCGTTCTTTCTTTCTTTGTCTTCTACTGCGTGGTATTTACCTAGTATTATGAAGCTATTACACCATAAATGTCTATCTTAGTATATTATGTAGCTTTCTTTTTTCCAAATGATTTCTAAAACACTTATTTTTTAAAAAGGAAAGTACTAAAGGAAGAAAGTTTGAGAGCATTGCCGTTTGAACTTTCTAACCAGGAATTAAGTTCCAATATAATACAATATCTGTACCCTTATGAATAATATGAGACTTGAACATGTCTGTTGATATGTCTTAGTGCCTCGAAATAACAATTTTTGTATCTTCCTTGAGTTCTGTTTTGGTAGTAATATTATGACCTATCTAATTGATTTTGTGAATTTCTGAAGAAAGTGATAGTGAACTCATAAGTTATTTGGCTTTCACGTTTTCTTTTGCAGTGGTAGCAATGATCATACAACAAAGTTTTGGTGCAGAAATAGGCCAGGAGACACTGGTCGTGATAGATTTAGCATGGGTATGCAAGGTAATTGTCCCAACAAAAGCAAAATAAGCAGCATACATGTTTTGTCGTCTTCTGTAGAATGTTAACATATTTCTACTTCAATTGTCCCTATCTAATTATTGGACTGTATCATTTCATGGGTTCTTAATGCTGTCCTGATTATACATCCTTTCTCCAGAACTTAATAATCTATAAATTCAATCTATAAGTATTAAGTGTTTGCTTTAAACTTGAGGTAGAGATAGCAAGATTTGAAGGGCAGATGCCACTTTGTTGAGCACCCGAGTTTTGTTCACGATAATCCTTATAGTTACAAATATTGCTTAGCAGTAGGACTATGAATGAAATGTCTTTCATTATTTTGAATATGTTGATCTGTCAGGATATGCTGAGCAGAATCCCCTTGCTGGTCGTGCGGGTGGTAATTTTGCTGCACCTGAGGGACCAACAACTCCAGGACCATTTCCTCCTGGGTTGACTCGAAATGAAGGAACCATTCCAGGTGTTGGGGTTGCAATGCCCCTATCCATTCCTTCTCTTGATGCATCTCAAGGGGAGTTGAAGCAGTCTCATCCCATTTCGATGGGTGCTCCTCCTCTCCCACCAGGTCCGCATCCCTCTCTTCTTGCTGCCAATCAACAGCAACCCTACCAGCAGAATCCTCAGCAGATCCCACAACACCAACACCAGGCACTACCACAACAGATGGGTCCTATGTCTATTCCTCCTCCAAATATGCCACAGCTACAGCATATGTCCCATATGCCCTTGCTCCCTCATCCACATTTGCCTCGCCCTCCACCCCAAATGCCTCCACTTGGAATGCCAGGATCTCTACAACCGCCTTCATCAGTGCCTGCATCACATCCAATGCCAATGCCAGGGCCAATGGTAGTTCTGTAAAGCTTTTTTCGTATCCTGATTTTCAATCATATTATGAAATTGTCTGGGTGTTGTCCCTAACTTCTGTAAGAGATCTGTGCGCATGTTTTTTTGTGGGTGGGATTGGTGGTGAACTATTACTTTTTTCCCCATTCCCTCCATTAATTTGAGCTAATGATTTATACCTCTACATTTCTTAAAAAAGAAAAGAAAATGATGTATCTTACAGGTATCCAAAAGATGTACACTTTGCACAATGGGACGTAGCTGTAATGAGTCCTTTGCACAAGGCAAAATTATTTAGTTGGTTGCATGTGCATCTAGTTGAATATTAGATTTGTCAAATTATTATTTTTTAGGTTATTACTTATTAGTATTAAGCTATCACTATTTATGTACAATGCAAAATCAAAAGCAGTCATTTATATATCTGCCTTCAGGGGATGCAAGGTGCAATTAATCAGATGGGACCTCCAGGGCCACAGGGTCATTATGTGGGCATGAATCAAATGCATTCAGGATCCTTACCCACAAGTGGAGGGCCGCCTGTTGGAGGTTTTCCAAGCAACTTGCATAACATGCAGGGGCCATCGAATGCTGGTTATCCTCAAGGTGGTTCATTTAACCGACCACAAGGTGGACAAATGCCATTGATGCAAGGGTATTCTCCATACCAGGTAAGATTAGTTTGTCACTTCAGGAACTTTGTCTTGTGCTAGTATGTTATCAGAAAATTGATATTGGAGCTTTGATTTTGATTCTATTCTTATTTCTTTTCTTTTTTTATTTATTTATTTTGTTCTGTGATATAATTTATTACCTAGTATACACATCAAAGAAGCAGTCATTTACCTATTCGCATCTCTAATTTAGCCTCCCCCCCCCCCCCCCCACCCTGGTTTTTTTTTTCCTTTACTTACACAATAAGGCATGCTGTGTAGCGCTTAGGAATCCTCCATGAGTGTGTCAGACAAATAGTGTATGTCTTGGTTTTCTGTTCCACTTTCTCATGAAGCTTATTCCAGACCTGTGAATGATGAGAATACTTTTCCCCATATCTCTCTTGTCCCTTGGATAGATAATGACATGTGTCTGGTCCCCTTGCCTCATTGTTGGATGGTTTTATGTTTAAAAGTCAGATTTCTTAACCTTGTATTGTGGGTAGAATATGTTATATGTAATCTACGCTTTGCCCACCTAATCACATCAGCTTTTTGATCAGATGTTCACTGTTTGCTCTATTCTTAGTTGAAGCTTCTCCCCCATGGAAATGATTCATTTTTTATCAGATTGCTAAATTTGTCAAAGTTATATTCCCTATGTGAAAAAAAAAACTTCCCTAGTATTTGTGATTTTGCAAAAGTAATTCTCTATTCGCTAAAACATATTAACTAGACCAACTCGATCACTATATGTGAACGAAAAAATGTGTGACATGGTGATCTGCAGGAAATATGTCTATGTTCAAGATTTACTGACCTGGTCCATGAATTAGAAAATCAGGTTGTCGTTGGTCCCTAGCGTTTATGCAAAGGTTGACTCTGAGAAGCAAAGCGTTCTTCAAAGGTTTTATATGTACTTAGGTCTTGAAAGGTTTTATGTGTACATTGTTTGAAACTTGGAAGGAGATTGGATTAACATTTCTGAAGACAAGAAAAGAATGTGAATTCCTTATCTTAAGAATTATTCTAATATCTTTTACCATCCATTCTCTCATATTCTTAATGTTAACTTCTTAAAGATAGCTTACTGCCATGGCCCATAAATTACCCAGGAGCTATAACATTATACCCTATGGAGCACGGACACTCAATGAGTTGTCTCCATGTCAATATCACTTTATATATTATACCAGATTGGACTAGTGGATTAACTTCTGAAACCTAATCTATTATGTACAGCTTTTTTAATAGATCATGGAACAACTCCAGATATGTGTCATGTCAACTCTATTAATTGTTCTGATCTCTCTTTTGATGATTGTTTACTTTGTTACTGGGAGGTCCAATTTTCATGGGATGCTAATTTTTAAGTCTTGCTTATTGCAGTCTGGGAATCAACCAGGGATGCCTCCAAGTGCACAAGGAGGTCCCCCACCACACTCTCAAACGCCTCAATAGGGAAAGAAATTGCTTTCTTGCCTCGTTGTTTATTATTCATTCACTTGTAATTTCTCTCGCTTTTAATCTTGTTTTGATCTGATACAGGGAAAGATATTGTATCCTCTGCTCGTTTAATTATCTGTATTTCTCTCTTGGATATGCAAGTGGTTTCTGGACTCGGATGCTTAAATGAGATGGCATAAGCAAGTTGTTAATTTACACATGCATGATTCATTGTAGTTCTATGCTTGTTGATAACTTTTAGAGCACATGACCCGAGAACAGGTACTATATGTTTGGATTGGAGAGAATGAAGGGAAGGTTAGGTCTTATTTAGACATTTTGGTTGGTTTAGATTTAAATCAATTGTTAGGTCTTATTTAGACATATTTGTTGGTTTAGATTTAAATCAATCTTTTCCTTCTGTTCCCTCTCCTCAATCCAAACATCAGAAAGGTAGAGTAAACCAATGAGGAATAAAAGCATGTTAGAAGTAATTTCATTCGGAAGTTATTGACATGTCCATATGGGTGCATCTTATTGGCTTAATCTATTGCAAGAATCTGTCCACATAATCTATGTATCACTGACTATCTTAAAAGCCATGCAAGAGACAGGCTATTTTATATAATAGTCAATAAAATCCAAGAACATCCGTAAACATTTGATTGCCTTCTGTTATTTGCAGTGACTGAAAATTGTTGGTAAAATGTCCAATCTTGAATATTATTATTTGAAATATTATGTCATATTTAATATTATTTTATGACATTTAAGTAAGTCAAAAGGGATGTGATGAGATTTTCGTAATTTTGGAGTGATATTAAATATCAATACTAAAGAATGTGATATCAGGTGGTATCTCATATTTTATTATGTTATAATATAAAAACATATTAAATACATGTATTCATTTTAAATATTCATGATACTATAACATGTCAGATAACAAGGGTAGGATCATAATATCCAACACCCATATGACAATGTTTCTTTAATTTCTTTTTGGAGTGCTTGTCTTGTCGAGTGTGAATTCCAGTAATGAAATTAGTATAACAAGGGATGCTAATACTGGAGTATCATTTTATTAATGGTTCTAACTAAGGATAACTACAAATTTACTAAAATCTTCCTTAGATTATGGTTTTTTCTTTAAAATGGCTAAAATGGGTTTGTGAGCAACTTTGCTCTCAAATATGTATGCATTTCACTAAATATTTAGTGAGTTGATGCCTGTGACATTTTGTTAAAGTGCCTAGATGTTAATATCGTCAAAATTGCAAATAAAAAAAGAAGATAAAAGTATAATAAAATTAACAAAGGGAATTAAAAAAGAAGAGAGAAGAGAAGGGTGTTGAAATTTCCTAGAAATGTTTAAATAGAGAAATTTTGAAAATTGTTAAAAAAATAAATATAAGTACTTGATAATTTAGATAAGTGAATTTATATTTAGAAAAATTAGTTTAATGTTTGAGAAGAATAAACTAATCACTTTTAAATTTGAAAAACTGATACAAATTTAAATAATTTAAAAATTATAAATTAGATTCTGTTTCCTTAATTTAAAATTTTTTATTATTTTTCTTAAAATATTACTTAACAATATATTTGAGTTTGGTTTACATCCATCGACGACAGATCTAATCAATATTATTAAAATAAAAGCGTTATCTTGAACTAGTTAAACATTGATTTCTCTTCCCATTAACCAACAGTCGTCCTTGTAATTGGCTAAGAAAACAAAAAACAACTATGGTCCTTAAATTTTGTACTGTGCCAACTTAATTTTTTTCAAAACGAAAATGATAATAGAATAATCTAACAATTCAGTTATTAGATTAATAAGTCCATTTAGGTTTATTCTCTAAATTTTGTTTAAGTGCATGAGTTTGTGTCATAAATATTAAATTTATTGTATATTAAATCTTTCAAAAATTAATATGTAATAAATTTGATATTTTAAAGAATAAATTAATTAATTTACAATAAATTGATAATTTCAAGTATTAATATATACATTAAAAAAATTAAAATAAATAAATTTATATATTCAAAAATCAAATTGAGAATTTATTCATAATTATAAAAATATGTTACTTTAAAACTATTAATTAAAACGTGAAAGGTGAGATTTCAGAAATGCGTTTATAGACCCAACTAGAGGTACTTTGGTCATAGAAAATGCAAAGTATTAAACAAGATTTCTTCAATCAATTAAGTTAACTAATATATTAAGAAACTTAAATTTCTTTTATTTGACATACAGTCATGTGAAAAAATAAACAATTATAAAGAGTTTATTATTTTTTTGTAATTAATTATTTTATATCTTCTTTTTTAACTAACAGTCATGCCATATAAAAAAATTTTAATCTCATTTTAATATTATACTTAGGCCATATAAAAAGTGAAGTTTTGTAACAACTTCAGACAATTTAATTCCGAATAGCCTACATTTAATCATACTAGCAACTAACAAGGTGGACGAGCTGTAGTGTCTTCAAATTAGTACCAACACTATATATATATATATATATATATATATATATATATGTATTCTCTTTATATGTAATTTTTTTTCATTTTTCATTTCTTTTATAAGAAATTTTTTTTATTCAAACGTAAACCCAATAACACTTACCGTAATTGTGGAAATCTTAGATCTAATAATAACAAATAAAATTCATCTTCCGAGCTTCGTCTTTAGAATGAAAAACTGTTAGCATCGATATCAATATTGCATTTATTCACTTGACGCATCAATTAACACTCTAATAACATCATAAAATTTTTAGGCAAAAGGAAAAAAAAAGAAGTTAGAGAAGTGTAAAAGAAAACACATTACAATATCAATCACAAAAACTACTCAAACTAATGAAGCATAGGAAGGATGTATGATTTCTCTAGACATTAGCAAGGCATAAAGAAAACCAGCCAATCAGAGCCTTCCAAATTGCCTCCCCAATTAAGAATACCATATTCCATGCCACTGCCATGCCTCAACCTCAATACCTCACTCCGCGAGGTGAAAATTTCTTCAGTCCACAGTAAAACCCAATTTGAGCAAAACCCATCACAGAAAAACAATTAACTTTTCTATGATATTTTCATTTTTATTTTGGTCATCCACTCCTAAATTTTCATTCAATGTAATTCTTCTGTCAGTAAATTGGCAACTTCGTAAACAAATTTAGCAGTTAACTAACAGAGAGACTGGATAAAATGAATTAATTAAAGTTGATGCCCAAAGTAAAGGCGTAAATCTCTTTCAGGCCTGATTTGAAATTGGTCAATCTACAAAAGATCAAAATAAAATTTCAATCATAAAAATTCACATTGGGAAGCAAATACAGAAGACCTAAACAAAAAGCAAATGATCATCATATCCATTGCATACCTATGAGAATTAAGAATGATGTCTCCTTGCAAAACTAGCATTGCTTGCTCATATTATTGAGAGCGCTTCTTCTTGGGCTTTTGATGCTTCCTTGATTTACTGAGTAATTTATACATGGCATCTTAGTGGAAACCCATAGTTTCTGAGGCAAATTGATAATGGCAATTGACAACGATTAGACAAGTAAAAGTGGGACCATACTCATTGCTGTACATAACTACACGTGTATGTGAATGTTGGCAATGGATAGCTCGTGTCAATCTCAATCTTGTAATATTATGGTCTCGAGTTTGAATTTTACGATTTTGGAAAAAATTTCAAATAAATCTACCAAACAACCTAATTGTGAAAAGTTGAAGAGATTTAGTTTGGTGACACTTTCTTTGGTTATATAATATAAAAGTTTTAATGTGTACGAATTCGATTCCTGACTTTCTTTTTTTATACAATATCTTTACTAAAAAAAAGCAAATTGTGAAAAATGAGACACACTTTTTAATATTAATTATTTTTGATAAAAAAATTGAATTATAAAAAATTAATAGAACAACTCAATAATGAAAGAATATATAAATTCCAGACATATTTTTTTAATATGTTTCACTTATGATTGATTTAATCTTTATTAATTGAATTAATATATTTATTTTTTTATGAATTATATCTACCTGAGAATTTATAACTACTCCAATACTTATTCTCTTATTTTTCCCTTTATCTATCCTCAAGATTTTGAAATCCCTTTGTATTTAACAAAATTATAATCAACCATTCACTTATAAAATTTAAATCAATTTATATTATCAATAAATTTTTTTAGCAGATGATTTTTAAATATTATTATAAATATTTATTAAGAGTTATAACATGTTAATCTTCTCTGAAATTTATCTATTACAAAAAAGTTATATATGTCAGGGTTGGAAAAACAGTAATGAATGTGACCTCGTCAGGCGGCAAGTGAGTTTGCATCAAACATCACTGATTGAGAGACCCTATGGATTGATCATTCTACGTTTGGGGACCAAAACAGAAGCAGGATAAGGATGATGCCCTGGCTAGGTTCTGCTACGTGTCCACAGCATAAATAATTGATTGCATTTTCACAAAGAAAATTGATCTTAGCTTCAGGATTGAGACTTTTCAAACCCCTACAGCACAAATAATGGAGGTAGGTAGGGTTTAATTCAATGGCTGTTTGTTGATGAAGAACTTATGGATAACAATCAATTTGTCTATTTTTTCAATGACAGGGATGATGTGTTATCCTCCTCATGGTTTTTACACTTTTGTAAGAGATAATTATGTTGGGGAGCTTGCTATCCGTTTATCTTATATATTTTTTGTTTACATTTTAAATATTATAATATTCAAAGTTCCTCTGTTTAATAAAACAATTGAAAAATGTCAAAGAAATTTGTATATTATAAAAACCAATAGAGCTAAAATTTCAACAAACAAAAAATGAAATCTTCATAATTTTTAAATAATATAGCACTGTTTACACATTATTTGTAGTGACACGATTTTTTTTTCTTCGTTATAAGGAAGGTTTTGATAGAAGCAAGTGCACAACAAATAATGTTTTTCTTTTTAGTTTTCTCAAATATTTTCACAAACTATTAGTATTATAAAATTAATTTCTTTTGAACTCTTGCAATTAATAAACACTTCTAACAATTATTTACTTTAAGAATCCAACTTGAATGAAGTAAACCTAAGAAAAAGTTTTCCACCATATTGTTCATAAATTCAATGAAAAAAAGAATGGTAACCTATTCTCCATTGTTTGAAAGTTACAATGCTTGATAGGGCAAAGTGAATTTGAGTGGTAAACTTTAATATATTATCTTATGTATAATTGTTTTTTTAATAGAAGGAAAGAAAAGCAGAAAAAAGATAAAATGGTGATTTGGACCCATTATTAGCCTTGGCAATTATGAGTATTACAATAGGACGAAACGTAGTTGTAATTTTGTAATCGTAAAGGTTTGTTATTATATTCTTCAATAAAAACATAGTACATCAATATTTTTTACATTATTAACTCCTCTGCAAAAAGTACCTTCACATGTCATAATTAAAGTGTATAACATGATGACAAACACTCCAAAAATTAAGCACAAATTTTATCCATTGCAATTTTATGAAACAATAGTATTTCCTAAAGCAGCTAAGAATAAAGTTTTGGGTATACTACATGCTTGAACGCAAGAAAGTTGAATTCTTCTTATAACTTTACTCATCAATTCATAGGAAAAAGGAAATAGAATCAGTTCATCACTTACTGCAGTCGCACATGTCTTTTGAACCTCTTTCCATATTTCTGGTAGATTATATTAGAAAGAATTTGTAATGCATCATAATTTACACAAAATCCTATCCTCTATGGGACACGAGAATATATTACCCCCCCCCCTCTCTCTTTTCTCAGGTTACATTTAAATTGTCATGCATGCAATAGTAGAATAACATTTTATCAAGAAACATTTCAATGTAAGTTTAAACTGTTAAGTAAAGAAAGATCCACATATAATTTTATTAGAATCTCTAACATACCCTTTCATTTGAAGGCTCTTTAGGGTTAAGATGTTGATAAAGTACAAATCCACTTACCTCGCCTTGAAATTTTGAAAGAATGTAGAAGGTAAAGACCAAACTGATAATCACTTGGTCATAGAAATTTTGATATCATGTCAAAAATCATTTCAGCTTGAAAGTTTAAACTATTAGGCGAAGAATCATGAATTATTCTATTATACTAGCCTGAAAAAGAAAGGGGAATCAACAACCAAATGGCCAAATTAGCAATGCAATGTGGGTTTTATAAATCCAAGTTAATGAATTCTAGTGCTCTTAGGAACCAAAAATGCAAAAAGCATATATGCCAACCACAAAGCTTTTCTTAGCTACTATCAAACAACTATGAAGTTAGTTTGAAGAACAAAAATATTATATCCTCCCAGGTTAAAACAAAGACCACAACATATTCTACAATGCATTTCACCAAATTCATTCTTAGGAACCAAAAATGCAAAGCATATATGCCAACCACAGAGCTTTTCAAAGCTACAATCAAGCAACTATGAAGTTAGTGTGGAGAGCAAAAGTATTATATCCTCCCTGGTTAAAATAAATCTCAGAACATATACTAATACCAGACTAGATAAAGAAAGGAGGAAGGGGGAGACAGAGAAGAGGGGTGGAAGGCAGTGAGATCAAATTGAAAAGGACACTATCAATTATTTGCTGGCAACCAAGCCTACCGTCCACAGTGTATCAAGCTCCCTGCAGCGAGGAACAAACCAAATATAGCTGCACTTCCCACAGTAGTTTGCCCAATATGTCTTATCTTTAGGAGGCCAGGAACCTGCATATTTTCAAGGTCAGACCAAGACTATAAAAAAGGAAGGTACACCTTTCAGCAGAGCGTCACTAAATTAGCCTGAACACATAAGACAGCCATTGCACTCTATAACACATAAGATACTTCAAATTCCCCAAGTTCAAACTGGGCAACTTTCAAATACAGCTATGATATATCCAAATAAAACTTATTTAATAGAAAAGACCTATATAGTTGTAGAGGTTTAAAGAATAAGGTGCAACTATGAAAAGAAGTAAGAATCTACAAAATTTTAAATCATAACATATACATGCGGTTATCAGTACTCTATATCCTAAGTTGAATAAGCAAGTCATAATCATAACTAGTTAGGATTTGGAACAACAAACATGCTTCCCTTATCAGTTTGGTCAGTTTGAAAAAGATGTAAATGTTGTAAAATATGTGAATCAGATGGTTGGACGTAAAATAAATTCAAATTACTAGATAAGGAATGTGCTAGTAATAGTCTGTTCAGGTAACATGCACTGAGATTTAAAGGCAGCATTTGCGTTCATGACACACCCTATGACCAGCATAAACAGCACCTCAGCATTTACATTTACAACCAACAACACTAGATGCTACTGTCTCCAGGCCACAACAGTGTGCTACAAAAGAATGTTTGGGATCGTCTAACAGCAAGGTTGAAAAAGAAAAGTTGTCTCTACCTCCAGTGAAAATATTTGAATACAAGAAAGAATTTTCCCTGACTCATCCCCCTGGTAGTGGGTGATAATTGCTCTCTCTCGCTTTTCTCATAACATTTTAGAAAGTGAACATTATCAAGGTTCTGGCCTTCTAAAATGAAGATGTAGGTGGGTTAAATTGCTAGCTTGGGAAACAGTTTGAAGCTAATTTCTTTCAAGATCATTTTTTTACTATTAATAATTTTTGGTGACAAGCATACGTGTTTATGAATTTGAATCAAATAAGAAATACTGAAACAATCGGATTGCATTGAGGTGACTACTTAAACGGATTATGGCAGGATATCTGATTTAAGTTGCTATTGTCAACAGTACCGAGACATACTAACTCTAGGTTTAATAGAAATTTGGGCAGTTAGGATTTGTGAAATTGAAAAATCTAAGTTATCTGCCCCAATAAACAGATATGAATAGGGAATTCAATATTAAGAAATCAATGTATGTATTATAAAGATGGAGAAGACCGGACTTCAGAACTAGGGATTTTAGGCATCACAGCTTGGAACCACGTCATACTTCTTGGGGGATAATTGTAACATTACAAACTCAAGCAATATGAATTTAACTTTTGCCTGCGTCATATTGTGTCTGAAATCCCTCCAAACCACTTTACTAAATGATGATTGGTTGGATGCAACATAAGATACCTTACTCCATGTGAAAGAGTGTTAAAAAATTTGCATTAAAAAAGTAATTAAAAGGATGAACTTTTCAAATGAGGCAGAAACTAAAATTGGGATAAGTAATTTGACAAGTGTCAGATTGAGGCAAAGAAACCTCACATAAAGGAGTATATATGTCGCAGACCATGAAACAACTCTAACTGAAGACTCTTGTAAAAATAGTAGAGTATGTTATTCCTAACAAGTCTACTCTCGTACATGGAAGATTGGGGGGCATTCTAACTATCTTCACTATTTTTTGCCGCATTAGCCAAGCTCCAAGATTGTAATTCTCGGGATGCTGTCCAAGAATTCAACATTTTAATTCTCAAATACTCTAAGAACTTTAGGTCAATTTTCTCCTATCAACCAATGGCAAATGATGCAAGCAATAGTCAAATTTAGAAGGGATAAGATTAATAAGTAAAATAACTCACTACTTTGGTTTAAATTTGGTATTGGGCATTATTACTTAGACCTTACTAGGTCATAATTGTTTAGATTTATTAACTTAAAAAAGCTATCACTTAGTTAATTTTATATTTTCAATACCAGAGGTATTTTCATGACTTTATGAGTAGGCCTTAGAAATTGTTCTATAATTGCCTTTTTCTCACATTTCATGATAGTCCTTGCTTTCACAATCAGTCATTTCAAGAAGACTAATAAGTGAACAAGAAAAAGAAAAAGAAAAAGATTAACGAACATTAACATAAATTTAATGAACCCGTTGACTTATAGCTTGATCAAACACACTGAAATGCCACAATCAAATAACAAACAAAAATTTACAAATTACAGTTACCTTTACCAGTTCTTCATTCAATGATGAGTGAAGGAGAACACACCAGCTAACTAAATGAAGGAAGACATACCTTATACCTAACAGCTTCGTATGTTCCATAGACGGCACCTGCATACACAGCATTCAAAATTACACCCCAACATAACTATCTAAAAACACAGCAAGGTCAACAGTATAAAAAATTAAAGCATTATTTAGTATTTATTATAGTAAAAGGAAATTTTGACTTAATTTAACCTAATAATGACATGTTTGGCTAAGATAACAGGACGCAGAAACAAGAGTGAGTCATTCCACAGGATACACAGCAACCAAACAAAGATCGAGGACCTTGCAGAAAGAGAAATATCTAAAACAGTTTAAGAAGAAGCTCACCGACGGCGCCGCCGATTGCACCGCCAAGGGCGGCTCCGGCTGCGACGCGAGTGAGGCAGCTGTCTCTAGCCATCTGATGATCTCTGAAGTGAACTGGTTGCTTTTCCTCGTCGGGCGAGTTTTCCTCGATTTTATAGCGGAATCTAGGGGCGAATGAATATGCGACATGTCGTATGATTCGTGTGAACAGGAAGTTAGAGCATTAGGTTTTGCGCTTCCAATTGGCCAAAAAAGTTTAGAAGTTAGTATTATTTTAACAAAATTTAAATGTTTATTTAAAAAATTTAATTTAATTTTTGGAGAAAAGTTTAGTACTTAAAAAATTGGACAAAATTTTAATTTAATTTTTTAAAAATAAATATTTATAATATCATCATCTATAAAAAAATAATATATATAATATAAATATAGTCTCAAATTGAGAAAAATAAGTTTGAGGTAATGTAAATTTTAAACAAATAAAAATAATATATTCAAACCCTAAAGGATTAGAGTTTTTTTTTGTGTGTGGCAAAAACGAAAACTACAGCAAAACTAAACTAGTTTTGAAAAACAAACTCTTTTCATATCTTTTAAGTATATATCAACACAAAAATATAAGAAAATTCTTAAACACGTGTCATTGATTCGTCATATAATGAGATTAACTTGTTAAATTGTTAGTCATTCAATTGTCTTCTTAATAAGTGTGCACAAGCTGAACTTGCTTTTTAAAAGGATTTAAAACAACTTATTCTTAATTTAAAATTTTAATTTGAGATTCATCTCTTAAGATTAAATTTATTGGTTCAGACTTTGAAATTTGAGATTAAGTTTATTTTATTAATTATAAAATTATTTATTAATTTTAGTTTGAATTTAAGGGTTAATTCATTGAAGAGAATTTAAAAATTAAAATTAAATTAATTTATAAATAAATTTAAATAATATTACTGAGGTGGAGAAGCCCATCGAGAAGAAAAGTCATGCCGTTTTATCTTATATCCTTTGAAATTTTGTTCTATTTATACCTTCAATTTTAATCTGTTGGCGTCAGAAATGAGTGTTGGACTTTTCTATTCTTTATCTACCTGCTATGGTTGCTCGTTTTGGAAGCGGCACCGTGATGCGCAGATTCCTAACACACTCGTATTTGAATCCTTAATTTGCTCAATTTCGTAGGCTCTGGAGGTTCGAGGTTCTGCAATGGATGATGCCTCCTCCGACCACAAGCTCTGCGGTTTCCTATTTGCGGTTCTTACAGTTGCTCCGTCGCAACCCGACCCGTGTGGTAGTCTAGGTTTCAAAGAGCGCTGCGAAATCTACGGCGATGGTTCTGGTGTCGTCGGGTTTCGGTCTGAAAACGGTGTCGTTTTAGTTCCGGTGGACTCGGTGACAAAGCGGATTGGGAACGAGGATGCCTCTCCTTCCGTTTCAGAGCAATGCAAAGCTGTGAAGAGGGATTCTGGGCTTGATTCCGATTGCAGTGGCAAGATTACGCCACGGGGTTCGTGGAAGAAGGGCGCTTCTGGGAGAAAAAATGGTGTAGTGGCGGGAAGTGGTAGCTTGAGGACGAGGAGGATGACGAAAATTGGGATGGTGAACGGGAGTGTTAGTGTGGTTCACCAGCTTCACGCTCTGGTTAGCCGCAAGTGCTTGAAGATTGATGCTCGAGTGATTTTGGTTGAGCTTGGTAATTGTGCCGAGGCGAGGGCTGTGGTACTGGTCGATGTGTATCTCCCTATTGTATTGTGGAGTGGATGGCAGTTTCCAAGATGCGGGTCGACTGCCGGTGCTCTTTTCCGGCATTTGAGGTTTGCTTCCATAATTTATTACTAAATGTAATGCCTGTTCTATTGCAATTTGATGCAGAGCTTGCAATTGTATGTATTTCTGCCTCTAGTGTTAGTTTAATGGCGGTGAAACGTGTGCTGATTTTCTGCCGAATATTATACTGGCAACGGCACGTTAGTTTTTGCAGGAAATAGGTTTAGAGGTTATGTTGAAATGATAATATATGAAGTTATTGCCACGGTTAGTATTGATTTAAGAGTCAGTTACCATAATTCAATGTGTCTCATTAACACTTGTTTAGCCTTAATGCCTCTTTGGGTATGTCGTGGAAGGAAAAAAAAAAAGAAGAAGCTATTTTTCAAAAAGGGGAAAAAGTTTTTTTTTTTAAAAAAAAATTTGGTCAACACAAAAAATCACTTTTAAATGACAGTAGCATCAATATTTCTAATCTAAGAGAGAAGCAAGGAATTGGTAATTCTTCTGTAAAGCAAAATGACAAAATGAAAATTCTAAACTAATATTTGGTTGGACAAAAATACATTTACCCAAATAAAAGACTACTCGCATTATACCAAAAACATTAACAACAATAAAAGCACTAGTGAGAAGATTTGACCAAATAGTAAACTGTTTATTTGTTACATTGCTTTTTAAAAAAGTGGTTTTCAAAAAAGGTAGAAATTTTACAGCAAGGTTAATTACGCCTTATGGGCTATGTGATTAAAATTTTAATGGCACGGCAATTTATGAAATGCTTTTCTGCCTCAGCACTTTGGTTTTATGCTTAGAAATCAAAGTGAGTTTTGGTTTAAATTTCTTGCAATTCTGCGTGAGTAAGTAGTCTTCATGGGGTCATGCTTCCATAAAATTCACAAAGCTATACAAACTAGTTGATAAAGTTCTGCAAGGGACATGGACTAAGATGAATCTGGAAATTTCCTATTTATTGGTCTTACTCTTGGATATTTTATGTTTAAGTGCTTTATTATGCTTGTTTGGCATAATAAGTTTCTGGTAATATAATATGCTTAGGTTTACTGTGTATGCTGCAGTTCCATAAATTTGTTTATTTGTCAATGATCATGGTTTGTAAACTTTTTGAGATTTTCATATTCTCTTGGGACTTCAGATTCAGATGTCTGCATCATCTGGTTCTAATGATCCATGCATGAAAACTCAAACATTGTCAATCCTATACTGTAATTGTGTTTAAAAGGTCACATGTTGGAATTAGGCCAACTGTGGATGGACCGTTGTACCATCATCACGTCATTGTATGTAATTGCTGATCCAAAGTTTTATTATATTCACTTAGTGAAGGCAGGCTTATAGAATATATAGGGAGAACTTTGACATCCATTTGGAAATTTACAGTGTTTGGGTTTATTGATCTTCATGTCAAGTACACAGTCAAACCTTTGAAGGGATGTAAAAATTTTGAAATAAGAAAAGAAAAATACACGGTGATACATCACTGGAATCGGCGTGAGTTCCAAATTTAACAAAATGAATCATTTTGTAGAACTTAATGCCATCTATAAAATGGTCATATAGTGGTTTTTTTAACTAGTCACTAACTGTTTTCTCATAGGGCACAGTAATATAAAACAACTGATTAACTCCTCCCCCCTCTTTATTTGTATTTTTTAATGGTTCTGCTTAACTTATAACCTTGACTGTCTTACTTTGCTGACACAAAGGCTTTCCGCAGCTGTGATTGGGGTGAGAGAATCTCAATGCTTTCTTGCTCAGACTATTGTAGGAAGACTCAGGGGGTGAGTGAGAGCATTTGGAGCCTTTCTGACTGTCATGTACTTGGTTGCAAGCTCCATTACCATGCAACTGATTCTTCAAAGAATAGTCTATTTGAACTTCATGAGATTTTTAAGAGTGTACCTGGTGTAGGAAAACAGCAGAAATCTGATAGTTCCAGAATAGTACCCATGAATGACTCTTGGAGATCTGGGATTTGGGAGATATCTGATGACATTTTAACTCAGATTATAGCTTCCCTTGGCCCAATGGATCTTGCCAGGGTTTCTGCTACTTGTCGCCATCTAAGATCCTTGGCTGCTTTAGTGATGCCTTGTACAAAGTTAAAGCTGTTTCCTCATCAGCAGGCAGCAGTTGAGTGGATGTTGCATCGCGAACGAAATGCTGAACACTTGGCACATCCTTTGTATGTTACTTTCTCAACTGAGGATGGCTTTAGTTTCCATGTAAATACTGTATCTGGTGAAATAGTCATTGGGGCACCTCCCACCATCAAAGATTTTTGTGGTGGAATGTTCTGTGATGAGCCTGGCTTGGGTAAGACAGTAACAGCTCTTTCTCTTATTATGAAGACAAAATGTACATTAGCAGATCCGCCAGATGGTGCAAAAGTGGTTTGGTGTCATCATAATGGTAATCAGAAATGCGGCTATTATGATATTAGCGGTAATTACATCATTGACAGTAGTAATTTGGGGAAGAGGGATATATGCCAGGTTGCTTTGAGAAATAATGAGAACCATGATTACTCCTCCAAAAGAGCCAGATTGGTGGTTCCTATTGAGCAAATCACTGGACCTAATAGTTCATGTTCTGGGGAACAAAATAAATCACCTATAGGTGCATGCTCTGAGCAGCCAGTGCCTGCAAGTCGATGCACTTGGAGCTTGAGTTGCATAAAGAAAAATCTATATTTCCCTTATGATGAGGAAGCTGGGTTTTCCAACGAAAGAAAAGTTTGTGAAAACCTTTCTAAACTAAAGCATCCATCAGATGTTGCATCTCATATATCTCAAAATAAGCTAGTTGATACTTCATATGGACATGAAAAGGATTACAGGAGGTCTGGGAAACCTACAGTGGATCATTTCGAGAACAATGACACTTGGATTCAGTGTGATGCTTGTCACAAGTGGCGAAAGGTTGCAGATACCAGTATGGCTAATACTAGTACAGTGTGGTTTTGTAGTATGAACACTGACCCTTTGTATCAGAGTTGTAGTGTCCCTGAACAATCTTGGCATAATAGCTGCCAAATAACTTACTTACCAGGATTTCATTTGAAAGGTACTGCTGGGGGTGAAAAACAAAATGTTTCCTTTTTCACTGGTGTACTTAAGGAGCATTACACATTGATAAATTCTCAGACAAAGAAATCCCTGATTTGGCTGGCTAGAATTTCTCCTGACAAGCTTGCTGAAATGGAAACAAATGGCATACGGGGTCCTATTTTAAGCACCTGTGCTGTGTCTAGTGGATATATTAATTCATACCACAAAATATTTCAAGCATTTGGCCTTATTAAGAGACTAGAGAAAGGTGTAAGCAGGTGGTACTACCCACAAAATCTTAATAATTTGGTTTTTGATGTGGCTGCTCTTGGCATGGCTCTCCGTGAGCCATTAGATTCAGTTAGGCTATACTTGTCAAGAGCAACCCTTGTAGTTGTTCCTGCCAACTTAGTGGATCATTGGAAAACGCAAATAGAAAAGCATGTCAAATCTAGTCAACTGCGACTTTGTGTTTGGACTGATCATCGGAAGCCATCTGTACACAGTCTGGCTTGGGATTATGATGTTGTCATTACTACATTTAGCCGTCTGAGTGCAGAGTGGAGCCCACGTAAGAGAAGTGTTTTGATGCAAGTCCATTGGCTTAGGATCATGTTAGATGAAGGGCACACTCTTGGCTCAAGCCTCAACTTAACAAACAAGTTGCAAATGGCTATTTCATTGATGGCTTCAAATCGGTGGATACTAACAGGAACACCAACTCCTAACACTCCTAAAAGCCAACTATCACATCTACAACCATTGCTAAGATTCCTTCATGAAGAAGCTTATGGACAGAATCAAAAGTCATGGGAAGCTGGCATCCTTAGGCCATTTGAGGCAGAGATGGAGGAAGGAAGGTCTCGTCTGTTACATCTACTTTGTAACTGCATGATTAGTGCAAGAAAGATAGATTTGCAGAATATTCCACCATGCATCAAGAAAGCTGTTTTTCTAGATTTTACTGAAGAGCACTCCAGAAGTTACAATGAATTGGTACTAACAGTTCGGCGTAATATTTTAATGGCTGATTGGAATGATCCTTCACATGTTGAGAGTCTACTGAATCCAAAACAATGGAAATTTAGGAGTGCAACTATAAAAAATGTCAGGCTCTCATGCTGTGTTGCTGGACATATTAAATTTACACATGCTGGTGAAGATATTCAGGAAACAATGGATATGTTATTGGAAAGTGGTCTGGATCCTACCTCAGGAGAGTATGCCTCCATAAGATATAATCTCCTTTATGGTGGCCCCTGTGTCAGGTAATATTTGGCTTTTGACCTTTCATGTGGCTTTAGTTTTCTTCATACCATATTGAACTGCACATTACTGGTTTTATATTTTTTTTTCCTTCTTTTTTGTGAAGATGTAAGGAATGGTGCCGCCTTCCTTTCATTACACCATGCCAGCATCTATTGTGCCTTGACTGTGTTGCTTTAGACAATACGAGATGTTCTTATCCTGGATGTGGTAAATTATATGAGATGCAGAGTCCTGATACACTAGCCCGCCCTGAAAATCCTAACCCAAAGTGGCCTGTACCCAAAGATCTTATTGAGCTACAACCTTCATATAAACAGGTAGGGTTTTATGAAAAATCCAGTTGAATTGCATTATTTCTTATTTTATTTTTTGTGTGTGTTAAGAATCCTCCTAAACATGCTCTGTTGTGAACACAGGATAATTGGGATCCTGATTGGCAATCAACATCTAGTAGCAAGGTCTCCTATCTCATCCAGAGATTGAAAACTTTACAGGAAGCTAATAAAGAGATGGGTTACTATATGGACAATAGCAATGATCAGATGCACACCGAGAGTAGTTGCCCTTTGCAGATAGGAGATGCCAAATCAACATTCCAGCAATGCCCTCCAAGCACTGAGCCCAATAAGATCCCTGAGAAAGTTTTGATATTTTCTCAATTTCTTGAGCATATACATGTCATTGAACAGCAGGTGGTTTCCCTGTGGCACATTTTGGGTGTGATCTTTTGTGAATTTTTTTCAAAACAATCATATTATTAACTTTCATTTCTCTTTGGTTAGTTGTCAATTGCTGGTATTAAATATACTGGGATGTATAGCCCAATGCATTCTAGCAACAAGGTATGACGTTGGAAATCTCATCTACTATTGCTGAGTACTATCTATTTTTGGTTTCTGATCTTTGGGTAGTTTGGTTTTTTATTTTCCAGAAGAAGTCGCTAGCCATGTTCCAGCATGATTCCAGTTGTATGGCACTTGTGATGGATGGAAGTGCTGCATTGGGTCTCGACTTGAGTTTTGTTACACACGTCTTTTTAATGGAACCAATTTGGGACAGAAGGTAATACATTTACTCAATCTATATGCAAGTATGGATCAGAAATAAGGAGCTTTGTATTTTGAGGCAGAGAGGAAAATTTGAGTTGGAGAATTTGGAAATATATGCATTTGATTTGTGAAAAACGTTTTCTATTTTTTTTTCATTTATTCAAAATATTTTTTATTTTCTATTTTTCACATTTCAGAAAATATGTTTTGTTTGTGTTTTATGATCATATTTTCACTTTTTATTTTATTTTATGAACAGTGTTTGAAATAATTGCAAAAATTCCACAATTAATGCACTATAGTACTAATATTCTAAAAACGTTTTTTTTTTACATTTTCAGAATTTTCAGAAGTTCATGATATATTTTTTGAAAATGAAAACAAAAAATGCTAACCGAACACATTTTCATAGCTATTTTTTATTTTGAATGAAAATGAAATCAACCGCCCTAACATTTTCAAAAACTCCTTTCTTCAGTTGAAAATCTACTAAAATTTACTCTTCTCTGTTGTCTGAAAACTTGTCTGTCTAAATTAACTTTTTTGGCATACAAAATTGTGAACCAAGGCAGTCCTAATTTGCATTGTCTGCCAATATTCAATGTTTCATTTTCTAATTGAATTTCGAAACTTGATATTCGTTGTTGAATAAAATGAACTATCTATCTATGTATGTATATCCTTGTCCCGTATTTACTTTTATCCTCCTACTACCAATCAAATCACCATTTGTCCAATTTGATTATCCTGTGACACGTTTTAATGGTTAAAAACTTACCAGTATGGAGGAACAAGTAATTAGTCGTGCTCATCGCATGGGTGCTTGTCGTCCCATTCATGTAGAAACATTAGCAATGTGTGGTACAATCGAAGAGCAAATGCTAGAATTTTTACAGGTGAATCCCTATGACCTGAGCTGTACATATACCATCCTAAATTAAGATTTTACCTTTTGATGACTGATGACCTGTTTCATAGAATATGACTAATTTTTTATTTTATTCACTTTTCATTTATTTGTTGTGCTGCATAGTTTTCCCACCCTACCCCTACTTTACTTTTTATTATTCATGCTTCAATTTCTTGATGTTTGAACAGGATGCTGATAAATGTAGGAAATTCCCAGCTAATGTTGTTGCCAAATCTGAAGATGAAGGTGGACGAGGATATCGATCATTGCATGATTTTGCTGAAAACAGTTATCTACTGAAACTTAAATTTGTGCACACCAATCCTGACATTGTAGAAGGTTTGTTTTGATTTATTGTTTTTGAAAACAGTTTTGAGGAATAAAAAACAAAAACAAAAACATGTTTGGAAGATTTGTTTTAAAAATAGTTTTAAAAACTAAAAAACAAAAAACCTGTTTGGAATTTTCGTTTTTAAAATTTAACAAATATGGCAAAAAAAATATTATTTGCTTTTGTGATAAATTTAATATAAAATAAAAACACCAAAACCCCCAAACCACAAACTCAAAACCCAAATTCGAAAATTCTAAATTTTAAACCTCAAAATTCTACTCATAAATCTATAACCTTAAAACTCCAAATGCCAAAGCTCTAACCTTAAACCTCAATACCCAACTTTAAATCCCGAAATGCAAATTTCAAAACTCCAAACTTCAGAACCTAAGCTCTAAACTTCAAACACTAAACTCCAAAACTCTAATTTTAAAGTTTCAAATCTCAAACTCTAAACGAGCTTGATGTTTTGAGGCTTGGGGTTCTAAGGTTCAAGGTTTATGGTTTAGAGATTTAGGGTTTTATGGTTTGGGGTTTAGAATTCTAAGATTTGGGGTTTTGAGATTTAGAATTTAAGGGTTAGGGTTTTCAAATTTGGGGTTTAAAGTTTTGGAATTTGTGGTTTGGGATTTTGAGTTTTAAGGTTTAGGAGTCCGGAGAGTTTGGAGGTTTTAGGTTTAAGTTTAAGTTTTTGGGGTTGAGATTTTGAAGTTTGCAGTTTTGAAATTTAGGGTTTAATATTTGGGATTTGGAGTTTGGAGTTTTCTTTTAAATGTAATAGTATTATATTTACTATAATGCCATTAATGAATTAACATATTTACAATATTGTCATTTTGAGAAAAGATGTTTTTGAAAACATGGTAAATGTGTTTTCTATTTATGTTTTATGAAACAAGAATTTTGAAAGTTGTTTTTAAAACACACCCTTAAGAAACAGCATTACCAAACATATTTTTCTGATTTTTTTATTTTATTTTCAGAAAACAAAACTGTTTCTAAAAACACTTTCCATACAGGCCCTTAGCTTTTACTTGCGCTTTTCATGTTTGGAATACATCAAGTTGAAGGAAAAATGAAGAGTCTTGGTGCATTTGGGAATTTAGTGGCAAGATGTTCTATTTACTTCCTGCCTTAAAAAAATATATATTTGGAGGTTTGGTAATGAATAAAAGAAGTAAAAATGGTATATGTGGAAGTGATACAGTTGATAAAAATTATACCATAATCTCCAAAATATCTGAAGTGAGAATTGATGCTTGTTATTGCTTGTGAATATCTTCAAATCAATCAGTGAACTTTGGCAAACCGAATGATTGTATTATATCATTTTATGTTACTGGATTCCAAGATAGAAACTATATACTGGGTGTGTTGTTTTATTAGTTCCTTTTCCCATCTTTGGCTTGTTAAGTCTATACTAATTTATCGTTTTTCTTTTTCCTTTTTCTTCAGGAGTTTGACGGGCCATTATTGCCAACTGACTAATTTGCTTAATCATGAACATCCTGCATGCGTTTTGGTACAACTGCCAATTGTATATCAGGCATGTTTTTGAATATGAATGTTCTTTTTGAATGTAGTCTTACAAGTGCTCAATTAATGGGATTGAAATAATTGGTGCAATTTGCATTAGGGGATGTCATGCACTATTCTTTTGTAAAGAATCATGGATTAATTGCAAAATCATTTTTATCAGCTATTGCCTAATGAAAGAATGAAGAGTCCTCTGCATATTTTAAAATAGCAAGTCTTGCTTTGATGGAAAAATTCTAAGATGGTGTTTGTTTCCAGGGGATTTAGTTTTTCAAGTATTTATAAATATATTTTTAAGATGTTTGAAAGTAGTAAATATGAAAATCTAAAATTTTATGTGTTATATATGATCTAAATAATACAAAACAATTAATTTTTTCTAGTTTACTCCATGCTCAAACTTTTTATATATAGGTTTTTAATTACATAAAAAATTAAGATATCAATGTACTAAATGTTACGTTAAATAAAATTGGTAAATGAAATATAAATATATCAAGTTATTCACAAAGAAATATATAAGTATGTCGAATATATTTTACATATTAGAGAATTAGCACATTTGAGCATGGCTTATTTTGTATTCTCTCTTTTAATTTTAGCTGCTAGTCAATTTGTAGTTGTATTGCTGAAACTCTGAGTTTAATAAAATAAAACTTTCAACAATTGCAAGATGCTTTTTGAAAGTATTTTAAAAGTTCTCTGCTTATTAGGTCAATCAAGTCTTCTCTCGTCCATGAAATCGAATCCAGTTGTGAAATACCCAAAATCAAAATTAATCTTAGCTCTTCACGTTTAACAATAGTAGCTTTCTTGAATATGGATCAAGATGCTTTTAACTTGAAGGCAGATTTGTACTTCAAGAAAACGAAGAAATATAAGATTAGAGCTTCGAAACTTAGAAAATACCATGGTGAAGAGTTAAAAATCATGATTGTTCTAAGATTCGAAAAACAGTAGTCTCACAGTAAAGCTAGTGAAATATCTTTGGATCTCACCAAAAGAAAAAAAACCAAAGAAATATCAATAAACTATTCAGCTGTATTAATGTAAAGTTATGAATAAAATACTTAACTTCCCATCCTCTTCCAATTTTAAATTATACAAAGACTTTCCTTAACACACGGCTTTTTTACTTCTGAAAAATGTTGTGCAGAGGAAGTTATCTGTCTTGAGGGAAAAAAAATCACAAGCGATTAACTAAGGTCTTTGTATAATTTGAAACGGGAAAAGTTTAGAGTGCAAGTTATACTAAACCTCAAGGGAGATCAATATAATTTTCTCTTGAATGTATTCCTTTTCTGTTGTCAAATCTAGGGTTTCTTAAATTTAACCTACAAATTGTACTAGCCAAATACTTACCCATAATTATTGTGAACTTTGACTGTAATCCTATCCTAAAATGTTTTATTTGATTGCCCCGGCCAGAAGGTTGTCATAGTAGCCCTTCTAATTTTACGAATATTTTTTTTTCGGGTTCTGTGAAAGATAAACTCTCTTTAATATTGCATATAAAACTTATTCTTCTGAAGTCCAACTTACTTACCATTGAAACACATCCTTGTGAGTTATTAATAGTTTTTTTGGTATCGCAATTAAGTGTCGCACACCTTGATTAGTTTACCTCTGAAGTCCAATCAAAGATAGATTGTCTATACCAGGATAAGGAAATTCACAGAAAAAAAAATTCCGGAAATTTTACAACTTTATTTTAAATATTTGTCATAGTATAGGATTAATTAACTAACATTTGAATGCATAAGCTAAAACCCATGTAGAAACATTAGCTCAAGATAGCATGAGGTTGATATAGTGACCCTTATAATTTTTACATTTTTTTATGTGGCAGTCAAAGTACACATCTTAGCCAATCTACTCCCCCAGTAAACTATCCATACTAAAACTAAGAAATTCACAAAAAAAAAAAAAAAAGATTCGGGAAGTATTAAAACTTTATCAACAATATTTAAATTCACAAGCTAAAGTCCAAGAAAACACTACTAGCTAGTGGTCATGGAAATTACATATATCTATCTAGGAACTTTGCTTCACTTGGATTTTTGGTATTGGAGAGTCTAGCAAAAACCAAACTCTTTATGGTGCTACACTTGATTATGGTATTTATTGAGGCTAGGACCTTGATGATTGCTAGATTCAGTCCCATCTTCAACCCTTTTGAACACAAAACTCTTAGCAAGCCAGACATAAACACACAAACTCAGAGCACTTAACCCAGCCAACACCCAGTAAAAGTCATCAAGGTGTGCCCTATTTAGATTGTTCCCTAACCATTTCTCACCGACTCTTGAGGTGATTGCCTCCACAATAGCTATAACAGCATTACTTACAAAGCTTCCAACTCCCACAATGCTTATATATGCTGCTGCTCCTAGGCTTCTCAGTGCCTCTGGCATTTGATCATAGAACAGCTCTTGCAGCCCAACAATGGTGAATGCATCAGAAACACCAGTGATCATATATTGAGGGAGCAGCCACCAAATGCTCATTGGTAGCACGGCTTTTGGGTTGTCTATGAGATGATTGTCTTTTGCAACATTAACCCTTTTGGCCTCCACAAGAGCTGAGACAACCATGTTGAGTATGGACAAAAATAGACCAATTCCAATCCTTTGTAAAACTGTTATACCAGATGGATGCCCTGTGAGTTTCCGAGCTAGTGGAACAAAAACCCGGTCATAGATCGGGACTGCCACGAGGATTGTAATTCCGACGAGGCCTTGAAGTGAAGCAGGAGGGATTTGGAAGTGTGGTCCGATTGAGCGAATCATGGTGCTGCCTTGCTTGGTGAAAAATGTGTGGAGTTGAGTTTGGACAACTGTGAACATTAAGCAGCTAAGCCATATAGGGACGAGGCGAAGAACTAGCTTCACTTCTTCAACTTGTGTCACTGAACATAGCCTCCAAGGGTTCCTGGTTTTGCTTGAGGCATCCAGGTCATCAATGACCATTGCCTTCTCCAAAAATCTACAAGAATTTCCAATTAAAAATATGAAAAGAACAAGAGTTGGTGATGGAGGAAGATAAGGAAGATTTACTATTTATTTTATTATTTGAAATAATTATGAATTTTTAATTAAAAAACTTGAGTAATTTTAGGATTAACTAACAGTTATCCATAAGTCTAGGAGTTTGTTATCCCAATAGTATTTTATTAGGATGTATAATTAAAATAATAATTGCATTAATATCACTTAAAAGTTTGTAAAAATTACATCTCTGTATCTAAATTGAGACAAAAAATTTTTTAAGGTTTATAAAATTCACATTTACATTCACTCAAGTTTTAAAAAATTATATTAATTTTTCTTATTTTAAATTTTTTTAAGTTTAATTTAATTTTTTAAAATTTGTATTGTATTGAATTAAACTATTTATGAATATTTAAGAAGAAAAAAATAAAATATAAATTTTATTAATAATTTTATGAATAAAAAAAATTAGTATAAAATAAAATTTAAAGAAAAAATGAATGTAATTTTTTCTAAGTGAAAAATCTGATAATAAATACTTAAAAAAAATGTGGCAAGCAACACTAAGGACAGAAAAGGAGTAACTCCACAACAAATTGTGGAAAAAAAATTATCCTTTGTTATGTGATAAACAAGTCTAAAGGGACAAAACTTAATAAAATTCTTTAGATATTTATTATGAAATTTTATAATAAAAATATGATATATAATCTAATTTTAAAAAAATTAATTATATAACACTAAAATGTAAAAAATAATTAAATATTACGTTTTTGTCGTGAAACATGATAATAAATATTTTAAAAATTACACTTAAGTGTTGTTGAGTTTAATTTATATATTTTTTGATAAAAAAATTATGTATAATTTTTAAAATGTTTATTATGAGATTTTTATAATAAATGAATGGCACCTGAATTGATCAGTGTGGGCCAGAGCATGAAACATGGGTTGACCTCGTATATGGGACCCATCGTCCTCCTGATCGCCATACCAATAATTGCGAGGACCATGCGTGTCCTGCACGCGCCATTTCCGAGTTGCAGCGACAAAAACTTGGGCCAGCCTAGTGAATGGGCTCCCTGTTGGGCTTTCCTTTCTGTACCTTTTGATTCCCAGCAAGAAAAATGCCAGTGCCAAAGCCAACACCCCAGCTAGTACTCCCAACCCCACAGCCCACCCAACGTTGTCCTGTTTAGCATTATAATTGAAATAAAATCATTATAATATTTTCAAATACTCTAATATAAACATTTTACCCATAAATCATGAATATTTCAAAAAATAAATTGTGTTTTTGTTCTATAACTACAATACAATTTTTTAAATCATAAATAAATACTTTATATTGTGTTTTATATTTGTTCAATGTGCATGCTTCAAAGCATTTGAATTTTGCCAATTTTTTTAAAAAAACTTCAAATAATTATTTATTATAAGGATAAAATAATACCTTTTTTTTTTTAAAATTAACTACAACTTTGAATTTTTAAATTAAATTGTGTACGGTGAAAAGACTAGGTGAGAGATGAAAGCCCCACAAAAGAAGATTACAAATTTGACAATTATAGCTACATAGAAGTCAAAAAAGGCATAATATGCAAAATCAAGGATATGAATAGAATAGAATAGAATAGAAAATTAATTGTTGATAATTTGATTAATTACCTGCAGATATATCACAACAAAAACAGCAGCAGTTGAGCCGGCCACTACTCCCAAGTACCACCAATTGTAGAATGAGCTCTTGGCATCTTTCTCCTCCGGCGTGTCATCATCGAACTGATCCGCGGCAAAGGTTTGGACACACGGCTTGTGACCGCCGTCGCCAACGGATAGTATGTAAAGTGCCCAGAAAAATAGCGTTTTATGTTTCATGACCGAGACAGATAGTGTCAAGAAAACCATGCCCTGTAATGTTTGTGACATAAGAACTCGAGAATTTCTTCCATCACAGCTATATAGTGACTAAATGTCTGAGAGCATTTTATATTTTTAAATATAAAATTATGTTTTACATTACAAAAATATTATAATTTTTTAACTGCTAAATTCAAATTTATTTATTATTTAAAGTACAAACTTATAAGCACTAATTCATCTTTTCAATTTAATAAAAAATTTCCATTCATAGGATGACTAAAAAAATAAACAAAATTAAAATTTGAATTTATATCAGTGTGCCTAATAAAAAAATGTTACCCGTTGAGATTAGCAAGTTTGATACTTGACAGCACAAATAAAGGTGCGTCGATCTTACAACTTGCATTTAGGAAGCTGGCCAAGATCTTGTATAAATAATTCATGTTAAATAATGCAAAATGGAGATCAAATAAGTGGCAATATTTAAATATTTTGAAGCACATAGCTCTGAACTTTGTATTTTACACTAACTTAAGTTCCTTATTTTTTAAATTCCTAAAAACTATTCTCACGCCTCTTCTAAATTTAAATATAAATATAAATCTCTATAAATTTATAAAATTTATATTCACACTTTTCAAATTTTAAAAAACATTTATTTTTTATTTTAAACTTTAAAGATATTAATTTAATTTTTTTAATGATTTATATTACAGTTAATTAATTTATTGATCAATTTTTAGGAAAAGATACATAAAATAAATTTATTAATAATTTTGTAAAATATAAATTTTTTTAAAAAAAAATTAAATATAACTTTGAAAAAAAAGAAGTGAATATAATTTACTCAATAACTAAAATTATGACTATTCAAATTATTTTCTGTCAACCTGAATATAAATTGAGATTCGTAGAATTTATAAACTTCTATAAATTGGGGTAACTTTTTATTTTCAAAATTATATTTTTTTTTGGAAAAAAAAATAATTTCAGAGTTTACTTTGCAATTGAGTCCCCTTAATTGTACACAAATGCAATTTATTCCTTGCTTTTGGTGGAGCTCAAAATAAAATAAATAAGCAAAGCTTCTCATTGGTGTAATCAATTATTTTACACACATACACGCACATGCAGTGGCGCACCACGCAAGCACTCACAGATTGTTTGTCATCAAATTTTATGACGAAAGCATAACATGTATTTCTTTTTTAAAAAAAATTATCATAAAATATTAAACTATAAAAAAGATATTCATATATTATATTTTTATTGCAAAACTTAATGACAAAATTCTTAAAACCTGCTACTAAGTTTTCGCTCAAGTCGATCCATAAAACAAAACTGTAACGTGGAAGATGGAAAAATACACAACAAAACAAAACCATTACATCTTTTAATATTTATGTTTTCATTTTGTGGGACCCATTTATATAACACTCAAATTCTAAAGGACAAATCTTACTTGCATCACAACATTGGATTCACGAAACGATAAAGGGAGAAATTTAATTGCGACAAAAAGAGAGAGAGAGAGAGAAAAGAATGAGGATGAGATTTATGTACCAATAGATAAATGACGGAGGACAAGAGGATGGTGTTGAAACGGCCAAGATAGGAGTCAGCGACGAAGCCACCCAGCAAAGGGAAGAGCGACGAAACGCCAACCCAGGTGTTGACGTTTTTTGCTGCTGTGGTAATGGGTTCGTGAAGAACATTTGTGAGGTAAGTGATGAGGTTGCTTGCTAAGCCTTGGTATGCAAATCTCTCTGCAAACTCCACAACTGCAAGAAACCCCAAATGGGTATCCAGAATTAGGGAAGAAAATGAAGCAAAATCGGAAACTTGAATGAAATGGGTTTTTGAAATCAATGAAGGAAAAGCAGAAGCTTAAGTGGCTATCCAGAATCCATGAAGGAATAGTAGAAGATTAAATGAAATGGGTATCTAAAAGCAATGAAGGAAAAACAGAAACTTAAATGAAATGGGTATCTGAAATCAATGGAGAAAATGAAAGAAAAGCAGAAACTTAAATGGGTATCCAGAATCACTGCAAGAAAAGCAGAAACATAAATGGGCATTTATAATCAATGAAGGAAATAAAGGAAAAGCAGAAACTTAAATGGGTATCCAAAATCAATGAAGGCGATGAAGAAATTGTAGAAACTTAAATGAAATGGGTATCCAAAATTGATGAAGGAAAAACAGAAACTTAAATCGGCATCCAAAATCAATGCAGGAAATGAAGGAAAAACAAAGTTAAATGAAATGGGTAATCAAAATCAAGAAGAAAATGAAGGAAAAACAGGAACTTTAGGGTCTAATTTTAAGGAGGAGATGAAGACAGAAGAGAGAGCAATGGGAGAAAGGGGGGTGCAGTGAGACTCACAGATGATGAAGATGGCAGCTTGCCAGCCACCTCTGGTGGTTGTGGGGCGGTCGATGAGGGCGTTGCTCTTGCTGCTCTCCGCCATAATAATGGGGTTTTGCAGAAGCAGATTGTTATATCAGTTAAAGTTGCGAATCAAGTTTGAAGATGATGCTTTTCTGGGGGGTCTGGTGCCTTATTTATATACAAATCTGAGATTCTGTGTGTGTGAGGGTGAGGGACTGTCATTGAAACGTGGATGAGCTCGTGAGCACTAGCAATTTAGAAATTTACCAAATGACCAGTAGTAGCCAGAGCAGGTGGGACCGACTAAGAATAGTATTTTTGCTTCTTCTTTTTCTTGAAAAAAAGAAAAGCTCGCACAACTTTGCGTAATAAACAATGAATTAACAATTTTTTAAATTTACATAACCATTTTATTTTAATCTTTAAATTTTTTTTTAGTCTATTAACGAATTCTTAAAAAAATTATATTCAATTATACGTTGATTCTTTTCTAAATTACTTAAAATTAATATGCAACAAAATTAATATTTTTATAAATAAAAGATTGACTTAAAACACAATAACTTGATAACCAACTTATATAATAAATAAAATTCAAAAGCTAAAATAAAATAAAATTTTATTTTATTTTTTTTCTCTTGATTCATTCAATGAGACTTAACTTTGTACAAAACCAAAGAATATTTTTTATCGTGATATTAAAATAATAGTAGTAGATAAATTGTTTTATAAAACATAAATAGATTAAGTGAAGTATAAAAAATATGTTTGTATGCCATTTTAACTGATTTATTTGTTCTCCTATCTATAAATACTATTTCATAATTTTTTGATAAAGGTATATATACCTCATATAAATGAGTTTTTCGTGAATAATGAATTAATTAATAGTACTAAAATCATATTTAGAGTTAAATATTTAAATTCCAATTTCAATTAGAGTTAAATAAATAAAAAGTTTGACATAACATTTTTTTTATTAGAATGAGGTGATGTGTGTCTTACTTTATATACATTTTAAATAATTTATTTTTTTATTCTGATTAAAAATATGTCATTTACAACAACAAAAATTGATCAAAATGTGTTATAGTCTAGCAGTGTTGATAAAATTAATATTGGAACTCGTATATTATATATAAATATAAAATTTTATAATTTATATTCAAGTTTCCCAATTAAATTCATATGGATTTATGAGTATAATGTTACTATGATAATTAAAATTATTGGTGGATTGAACATCACAAAACTTCTTTTGTCGCTATATCATTTAGAAATTATGACTTCTAAAATGGAAATAAGATCAAATGTTGGAGTTTCCAATTTACTCATATTATTTTTCTTCTCATACAAATATTTCATATTTTTTAAATATAAAATTAATTTTATTTAAAGTATTGAAGTTTCTTATTCTCACAAATAGTTTTTTTTTCATAATTTTAAACTCTTGACATTATAGAAATTTTTAAAAATAATTTTAAACAATGTTGTGATGATAGAATCTTGGTCCAAAAAATCCAATTTATTGTTGGTAAGGTGAAAAATTCATGCATGCCATGGGATATTTATTTTGTCAATATTAAGTGAATGGAAAAATGTATATTAACCAAGTAAAATAGTAGAGGAATGTAAGTAAAGAAAAAAAAAACTCAAATATACTTTTGATCTTTTTACTATTTTAAATGTTTCAATCCAGTCTATCTAATTTAAAAGAAACAATATTATCTTTCTATTTTTAAAAAAATTATAAGTAAATTTATTATTCACAGTTCTATCATTTACGTTAAACCATCAACATAGCTTTTATTTTTCATGTAGAATATTTGAATGGCACCTAAGTAATTGTTAATTGAAAAAATTGATATTGCATAAATAAAATATTATTTTAGTTATTGAGATGTCATTTAAATAATTCACTTAAAAAAAGGACCACGTCAATGCATTTTTTATTTAAAAAATTATAAAATTATATAGAAAGATTGGATAGTAACTTTTTTGAAAATAGAGGGATAATATTATTTTATTTTAAATTAGATGAAGCAAATTGAAACATTTAAGATAACAAAAAAAATAATTAAGTCTAAAAAACCAAAATAATTTTTTCTTCTTCTAAATAACTGAAAAGACCAAAGTAAGTGCAAAGATCTTACATTAGATTCTCTTGTATGTTAAAAAAATTGCACAATTATTTTTAAATCATGGGAGATAATGTTGCAAAAGGAATGGTATAGTTTGAGTCAATAATGCCTTGAATGCTTATCCTTAATGTCTAACACTATATAAAGCTCTTGTGATCTTACCATAAATATACCCATCAAGTAATAGATTCTCTTTTTCTTGATTTAGGAAAAGTTATTAGAATGTAATCTTTAGATTTTCTTTTAAGATAAGTGTAATAAAATAATTGAAATGAGAAATTTATTGTGTGGTGGTAAGTTTGATACTTCTCTAATAAAAGGTGACAATGAATTCCAATCTGTCTAATCTCTAAAATAAATATATATATATATAAAATTAGTTTCCGTCTATTTGTGGTAAAATAAAAAGTGGTGAAATTGATTGACAAACCCATTTTAACACATTATCATTAACTCTTTGTTTGTTTTGACTGTAAGTTTTATACACCCAAAAAAAAAAAATCCTGTTCATAGGATTTTTTTTAATTGGCATTTTGTTATCTTGAGACGCCTCAAATAAAAATTTCCAAATCCCATATAATTTCTACAATATCACCAATTCCATACTCTCAATATTTTAATAATCTATCAATCTAACATCCTTAATTTTTATTAAATTTTCCAGTTTTATCTCCAAATTCTTGGTTAATCATTTAGTCTCACATTTCCAAATTTTTGCTTCATCTCCAAATTTTTAGTTCAAATTATTTATTGAAATGAAAATGGGAAAAAGGTGAAAGTTAAATGGGAAAATAGTTAATTATATTTTACCCTTATTTTATTTTGCTGGCAAGAGAACCAAACCGAAGCAGAGAAAGAACAAAAGGGATAAGAGATACCAAAACCATACTCATTTCTTAAGAATGCGTGTGCTTTGCAAAAATATTTTTAGTTTTTCTTTTTAAATTTTATTTTTAAAAATATATTTTTATTGTAATTTTTTATTTTTAAAAAATATGTTTATTTTATAAAATTAAAATTTGTTTATGTTTATTTTTTACTAGATTTTTAATTTAAATTTTATAATTATGATATTATTTTTATTTTATTCTATAATTATGATAGACTCTTTTTAAAAGTTACAAACATTTTAGTGAGAAACAGTAAAAATATTTATAAAAAACATTTCTTTTAAACTATACTAAAAATATTTTTAGTTATGTTATTTATTTTCAATAAAAATAAAAAATTCCTAAGCTTTTTACAGCCATATCCACAAAAGGCATTATAATGGAACACTGCCGAAGAATTTCCTATTTTTCTAGCAAACACAAGCCATTATCTTTGTTAGTACATGGCTAATTATTTTCATTTGAGGGCAGTGGCTGTCCTACAATAATCTTTTCGCTCATAATTCACTATTATGATGTTTCGTTACCTTATAGTAACTATTTTTTATGTAGGGTCAGCATGTCACGCTATTATATAAATAAATAAAAGTTAATAATAAAAAAATTACAACTATAATATAACCGAACTCATTAGACACGTACGGATTGATTTATTTATACAAATAAAATTTAGATGAGAATATCTCTTTCACTATAGAATACAAATATTTTATAAAAATTGTATTTGCGTTTAATATATTTACTATTTATACTAAATATAATATAATTTTTTATATTATATATAAATATTTTAAATTTTATTATATTGTTATATAAATATTAACGATGTATTACGTGTATGTGATAATGCATAATTATTAAAGCCGAACTATTTGTATCACTGATTCAACAGTCAATTTATTAATTAAATTATTTATTTATAATTTACAATAATATTATTAAAAAATATAATATATTTTATTTTTATAAATAATATGTAAATATAAAATTATTATTAAATTTATAAAAATAATGATATAAATTTAGTTCAATTGTATTATGTCACTAATTTTTTATTTCAACCGTTAAATTAATTCAGACTAATTTAATTTAATTATAAAAATAATTAAGTGTTAGAAGTGGATTAATTTAATAACTGATTCAGCGAGCGAATCAATTGTAAAGCTGTGTGGCAGTGCGAAGTCGTGGATAATAGAGTATGCTGATGTTCATGACATGGGGTCAGGGTGTAATAATGAAAAATCTTTACTTTTTAGCAAAATGGTCCAACCAGTCAATGCATGAAAGATTTTCGCCCATTTGCCGAAGCGAAACTTAGTGGTTCACCGATGATTGTTTTTTTTTTTTTAATTTTTTGGTAACTTTCTCCATTTTGCTTTCGAGGTTTGGCCGACTATCACTGTCCATCTACGTATCCTCTGTAATTTCACTGACGTTGCAATTTTCTGTTCTCTCTTTTGCTTTGTGGGCAAAACATCAAACAAAAGTGGCATCAAGAAGATAATAACTACATCTCTTTCTTGATTTGCCATCAAATATATCTTCTTGAGTTTGGCCGACGGTCACTGTCTACCTACAATTGCTTCTCATTCTTTCTCACATTTAATGGTCTTCCAACTAATCATTGTATTTTTGTTAAACTTCTAAACAGTTCAATTATTATTAGAATAAATCAACCAATGATTTAGTTATTAAATTTATAAATTCACTTAATTTTAAATTTTAAATTTTTTAAATATATAAATTAATTTTAAAATAATTAATGTTTACCGAATTTAATATTGTTTTAAAAAAATTAACAAAAGAATTATCTAAAATGATTATCAATTGCTTTCTCTCTCTTGGTCACATCTAATGGTCTTCAAACTATTTAGTGTATTTTTGTTATGCCTGTCCAAAAATTATAACTAATAATTAAGGGAAAATTATATTTTCTTTTTCTAATTTATTGCAAAGTATATGTCAAGTGTCACAAGAAGAGTTTATAGCAAAAATTCTTAGTAAACACATTAGCCGATTGGTGTAATGAACCAATAAAGTGTGTTAACTTAATGGACTCTAACACTGCTTGAAACATCAATTTTAATAATTTTTTATTTTATTTTTTAAATAATTAATCGGTACATTCATTGTATGTATTTAAAATTTTTTTAGTAATTGATGAACGAAATTAACTTTTGATTTGTTGGAATTTGAATCTCAACTTTATTTATTCGAATACCAAATATCATATTAAATACTTACCATTAGATTAAAAGTAATAGTTAAATATCATAATTCCAACATAAAATAATCGATAAATATTACAACTGACATTCTATCAATTAATTATCTCAATTATACTTTGAAAAAGTTGAATATGTGATTTCATTCAGATCCACCGAAACATTTTAAATGTCACAATTAAAACACCAACAATTTCTAATCCACCTAAATATTTATTCTCTAGGAGGAGCTTCACCAGCTAGCAATCTCCCAACAGCTCCACTTGCACAGGTACCCTACCAAAGTTGTGGAAGTGGTAGTAAGTCAGCAGCACCTGAAGCAAAATTTGGAACGGGGTCAATGTATCAGATGATGGATGGGGTTTCCAAAAAAACTCACTTGCACACCACAATTCCCATTCATATATGCATGATATTGGCGATAACCACTGCTATTCTATGTTATATGCTCCTTGACTAAAATGGCATCTTGCTGTGGAAAAGCAATTCAGTTGGAAGAACTTTCTAGGCATTGTACCCGCTGAGAAAATGTTTGTGTCCAAGATTCAATGACTCAACGCAGGGAATAGTGGCGGAGGGAGACATCGTATCTTTCTATAGTCCTTTTGAATATCAAAAATAGTGTATACTTCGTACAATAATTTCTAGAAGATATAGTGCTTTTTAAGTTAGTTTTGAAGTATTAATTTTGTCAATTTCATTTTAAATAAATTAATATATTTTTAATGTCACTTTTTAATTAATATTTTATTTAAAATTAGATTATTATTATATATAAAAATTATTTATTGAATTAATTATAAGTAAACAGATAATTGCAAAGTTAATAATTATCTAATTTTAAAGTTAAATTTTAAACGTAATGTTAATGACATTAGACGCAATTTAATAAGTTATGAACAAAATTGGCACAATTAATATATAATAAATTAAATTAAAAATCAACCTATTTATACGATTTCTTCAATTTTTAATTATATTTTTTGCACAAATATAAAAAGTTACTGAAAGTTTTTTAAAATAAATATGTCGGTACACTTGACCACAAGAAACACGAGAGATTCTAAGACATAGACATAGTGCCTATTTATAGTCCTTTTTATTGTTGGAAAAAAAAAATAGAGTACTCTTTTTGTAGATTCTTACATACACTTTTTATATAGACAATTAGTACAAAAATATTATAGAAACTCATCAAAACATATATTTCACTAATTGACATTCCCTAAACACACTCCATCTATAAAATTTTCATAAATTAAATTAATTATAAAAATACAAATTAATATATTAAAAGTGAGTTTCATTAAAAAATATACCTGTCATTCTTATACATCTCAATTTTTGTTATAGTACTTTTCAATATATATATAAACTGCACTTACAAAAAAAAATAGATTTACCAATTCAATCCTAAAAATACACATGAATATGTCAAACGTGGACTTCACTAGAAAAATTTATCTTACGTGTTTAAAGTCATCCAAACTTTGTAAAAATTATTTCGATGGAATTGTGGGTTGCCGACTTTGATCGAATAAATTTTTTAGATATAATTTTTTGAAGTTTAATTCAACACGATTTAAAACTTTGATTGACAAGGAAAAGCAAACAAATTTTTTAATGATTCACTGCACAACGAAAAAGGGCAGGCTTTTTAAGGGTATGACGGGGGGAGGAGGGTCCGCAGACACACAGATCTCGGGCTCTTTAAATGGTCGTCAAAAGCAGAGATGTTTTCTTAACCGATTATTGTGACAGATTTAGAGAGAGCACAACTCGCACAGTTTCCTTGATTCTTCCAGAGAGAAAAACAAAAATTGGACGATTCTCTCAACAATAATATGATGAAGCAGATATGAATCTTCTTTTTTGATCTCATATTTTAAAGATGTGACATGTTTACCGGAGGAATATTTTACCAAATTATAATCATTTTATGTTAAAACATTAGAGCAAAATTCTATTTGGCTCTAAAATAACTTCAATATCATTTTATTCTTTCAAAAAAAAAAGCTTTATCTTAATTTATTACTTTAAATTTAATTTTTATATATTTTTTATTTATTCTCAATTGACAGAATTATTAACGTTGTTAAAATAGCAGGGAAAAAAAATATGGATGTTAATAATTTCAGAATGATTATTGTTTTATTTAATGATGTAATTCTCTTAACGCAATTTTCGAATAGAGAATCTCTAAAAATTCATTTAATTGATATTGGCTTGAGGATAATATGGTGGCCATGTGCCAAATAAAATAAATAATAAATAAAAAAGAAAGAAAACCATGTGTTGAATGAGGGTTGTGTTTGTTTCTTTCACTGACAAAGTCAAAAGAAAACCCCGATTTGACTTTTCGACAATAATGAATATGACTTCTCTAAAATATTTATTGGCTTTATAATTGCTTTAACGTCAATTTTCATTTTGATGTGCCTTGCAAGAAAATAATTTTGGGCAGTCCTGCACTCATATAATGCTATGGCTTTTTGTTTCACTTTTTTTTTTTTATAACGAAAAGATGAATTTTATTTTATTTTATTTTTTGTCAATATTTTTCTAATGTGTTTCTCCTCTCTTTGAAAGCTAAATGTACTTTATTCAGAACCAAAAATAAAACGCTATACAATTTAGAAATGCACTTTAAGGCTGCCGCGAGTCACTCTTCAATTACTAAATTTCATTTATTTCTTTTAAAATTTATAAAAATTTCATTCATATTTTTCATTTTTAATTTAAAATTTACGAAACATAATCGCATGCTCTTTTCAATTTTAAAACAATTATATTAAATTTTATTATTTTAAGCTTTTATGAATTTTAATTAGACTTTTTAATGATTTATATTATATTGAATTAATATATTTATTAAAAAAATACATAAAATATAAATTTTATTAACAATTTGATAAGAACAATTTTTTATATAAATTAAAATTAAAGAAATTGTGAGTATTAAGTTTTGAAAATCTTAAGAGAAGATAATATAATTTATTCAAATATATAATTCAAAATATCCGAAATAAATAAATAAATCACTGCACAAAAGACCCACAATGCGGTATAAAGAATAAAAAAAAACTCATTATAATAAATAATTCAACAAATCCTAATCCGTGAAAAACTCATTTTAATGAATTATCATTGGCTTTTGTACATCTGTCTTCATGCGATGAGTGGGCTTAGAAATTGTTCCAGTGATGCCTGTGGACTGTTGTCGCATTCTCTCAGTACTCAAAATGACACAGCCTCAATAATATAACCAATAAAAAGAAACACGGGATTATTTACATAATTACAGTTAGGACAAATAAGCACATTTATATCCAGAAAATAATATATATGTGCTTATACGATCTCATTGAATAAAAGAAATTATCAAATTCTTTTTCACATATAATTCAGTTGCTATCTTTCACTAATTCTCCTCTAGATGTATCGTAATTCATCAAGAAACTCATTTAGTGCAAGCACACTATCCCAAGCTCAACTTCAGCAGAACAGCTGGTCTAAGGCTACGACAGAAGTAGTTTATTTTTTTTTAATTGCCTCGGCCGGCTGAAAAACACATAACATTTTCAACCAGCAACAGTTGACCTTGATCTTCAAAGCCGTCTTAAATCATTCAAAGGGTTTTCAAGCACAAAGTCTTCAGATAACACTTGCATGCCCCCACTCATTTTTTATTCTTTGGTCAAACTTGCATACCCCACTCAACAGTGTTAGTCTGGTATAGACACCTTAAGCCTCTCTTGGCCCCAATAAGTACCAGAAGCCCCTTTTTTTTTCACACAACGGAGTGGAAATATGGACCAAAGACTACCTACAAACTATTCACACCCCTTACCATTTGACCACACCTAATGGCTTAGTATCGTAAGTACTTGCTTTAGCAACATTTTTGGTGAGTAATCATTGACCTCGTGATTACAAGGAAGACGAACAATAGGTGGTCAGCCTCAGCCCTGCTGGAATCGTTCAGTTGGTGATAGCTCCTTATGGCTGCAAATAAATTCCTGTAAATGAGCAAATTCAAAATGAAAGAAAACTCCATGTCTAACACATGCATTTTGTTTATTTATCAACCAGAAGCAACTATGCAGGCTAAACCAGTACCATCGCCTAATTTTATAAATACATGCCAACAATACAATATGGCACACCCACGTAAAGTCGCAGCTTGAGACATTTGAAAGTATGAACCAGTGCCTACAATCATCCAGTTTTCTTGTTAAGCACATTCTTAGTCCAAATTGTGGTGGCAATGATCATGATATTTATTTTTCTGACATTTCTAGTAATTCCCTCCAAGTAGAGAAGCAGCATTTTTTCCAGTTATTCCTTCCTTCTTATTCATGTGATAATAAAGAGTAATTGAGAATTAATTCATATAAAGAAAGACTAGAAATCTATTAAAAAAAAAGAATCATCAACCATAGACAAACCCATGACACTTATTTTGCTTCTCGAGAAAAAAGAAAAGGTAAAAAGAAACAATGAAGAAATTGTCATTTTGGTGAATAAATGTAAAAATTCCATCACACATTTAATTCCAAGATTATGTGAGTTACACAGCAATTCCAAGATTAATGGTTTGGGTAACTGTCATCGATGCACAGCCTATTGCCTAACAAATTAAAATGATTTGGTACAGCTGAAAACTAATTAACAGATCAACAGGAATAGTTATATGGTCAAATGGAGAAGTTATGGACAGCTAAGCAAGTTCAACCATTGAAAACGACAACCATCTGCCTTCTTTCAGCTCATAAGCAAATAGTATTTTCTTTAATCACATTCTCATGACGGGTAACTAGAAAATACTGCAGTATGCATTGTGTGTAATTTATTAATATATGATGCCCTTGAAAACTAAAACCAGTTAAATTTTAGCATTCCTCCAGTAAGTTGTAAGTTCATTCCAACTGATGCAATTTTTCTACAAGCATAAGGGATATGATGCAACCTGTTAGTCACCACTCACCACTAATTAAGTGAAACTCAAGGATCATATCGGTGCCCTCGTTCCCAAATGTTCTGATAAAGAATAAGATCCAAAGCCAATCTGAACAGGAGCATAGTGATAGCTGAGCTGATTTTATCTGACTGTTTCATCTGCTGGAGCACTATGGTGCCGTTTGATCCATGTAGCCGACCCCACTTAATTAGTTGTTGTTGTTGTTTCATCTGCTAGAGTTTGGAAGAATACTGCATTCAAAAAATGATCTAAATATCACTCCACGCCAAAACAACAAATAGTAAATCCTAAAATGTCAGAAACGCTTGTATCTATGGGATCCTTAACTTCTTCAATTTTCTCAACCAAAGCCAACAACTGGTTTAACCATAGTTGTCTTAAGTTCAAAAATACAAGGCAGAGAACTGTGTCTAAGTTCTAAAACAACATTTGAGTTTTGGCCACAAACAACCAAAATTACTCATCAATTTAAGAAGCAAAAATTTCAAAGTTGGCCTGAGGATATTTCCAAACCCAGATAGAAAAAATGATGAAGGTGACTCAAATTGAGGAAAACCAAGTGTTAAGTTTTTACTAGTAGTCTATACTCTATCGCGGTGCTCCTCCTACAGGATCCATTATGAAGTTGTTCTACCCACCCTAGATGTAATTATCCAGAACCCAAATAAATTAGTTAATGAGTTCAGAAGCATATAAATAATTCAAACATCTAAAATAATCTATCCAACACAAACAAGAGAATATTTAATTAAGCTTCTGAGTCCAGTATTCAGCAAAAGGTTTAAACTAGTAACAAGATTATTTCACCAAATAGAAACATGTTGTACACACTGTTTGCATAGATAAATACCTGGAGAGTTAGTCACTCATATGAACCAAAGCATGAGAACCATCCCATTTTAATCGGAAGTCTGAATTTCAGAAAGAAAAAGAATGACTTTTGTCCAAGCATGGCTTCCTTTTCCAAAACTTGTAACTCTGCAATGTCTAAAGCTATTAGCACAATAGAGGATTACTAGAGACGATTGTTTCGTTTACTGGCCAACCAGTCCTGATAAAAGTTAAATGCCATGACTGGTTCTTCCAGTTTACAATACTCATTAAAAAGAATCTGAACTGGCACATGATCATTCAATAAACCAGATTTCTGTATTTTAGCAAAAAGCTCTTCTGCCTGTTTTATGTTACCTCTCATACAGTTCCCTCTAATTAGTTCGGTGTAAGTAATGATATCTGGCTCATATCCCCTTTGGAGCATCTCATCATGTAACAGAAGTGCAAAATGAAGGTGTCCCAAATTACAAGCAGCACCTATCAACAAATTGTAGGTGATCACATCAGGAAAGAGACCACTTAAAACCATCTCTTCCTTCAGAGAGTAAGCATCACGAATGTTTCCTCTCTTCACTTGTGCATGAATTAATGCATTATAAGTATATACATTGGGTCGAACACCAAAAGCCAGCATCTGATCTTTCATGAAGAATGCATGTCTAAGATCTCCACACCTTCCATAACAGTCAATTATAAGGTTCCATATTAAAGGCTTGGGCACCATTAAACTCTCCAACATAAACCAAAGCAACTGTTCGGCTCTAGCAATGCATCCGTTAAAACAAAGTCCTCGAATCATAATTTTGAATGAAATTAAATCAGGCATAATTCCCATTTTGGACATAACCCCAAGAATATAGCAAGCTTCATCTATTTTGCCTTCCTTGCAAAGAGCACCAATAAGAGTATTGTAAGTAAACACATCAGGAAGTAAACCTTTCTTAAGCATTTCACATGCATATCCGTATGCAAGATTCGTTTTTTGACTCATGCAAAATCCATGGATAAGAACATTATAAGCAACCGCATCTACTTTTCTACTCTTCTGAAGCATCACATCCCAAAGACTGAGAGCCTGAATTATAGATCCATTCTTAAAATATTTATCCATAAATATAGTAGAGGTAATTAAATCTGGTATTTTTTCATCATTATCATCTTTTAATATTTTTTCAAAGAGCATTTTAGCTTTCTTCAGAAGACCTTTCCCACACAATGCATGTACAAGTATGTTACAAGTAACCCTGTTTGGCTGAATACCAGCATGGGCCATGTCAGCGAACAGATACAGTGCTTTATCTACTTTATTAATAAGGCAATGACCCTTAATAAAAGTGTTGTAAGTGGCACAGTTGGGAGTGGGACCCATTTCTAACATCTGACTAATAAGCCAGTCTGCCTTCTCTATAAGCCCCATTTTGCAAAGCCCATTCACAAGATGGTTGTGGGTAAACACATCAGGAAAAAACCCTTTCTGCGTCATTTTCCTCCAAAGGCAAAGAGCTGCTCCCAACTTACCTTCCAAGCACAAAAGCCTAATGATGGCCGCATGTTCAGTGTAGTCATATTCATATGTATATCCCTGAAGATCTATCTTTGCCAAAGATACCCTTTTCCTGCAAAATTTCATGTAAGAAACAAATGTATTATTCATTTTGGAATTTTGTAACATTTTTCATATAACATCTATACACAGAGAAAACAAGTATACATATATGCATGTCAGTAGTTATTCAAAATTGTTTCAGACAACACCCCCTCTGCCATGGATTTAGGAACCACAGTATTGAGAAGAAAGGAATGTGGACAAGCCTTTTACTGTCGGTCACAGGCACTACTCCTCAAAGTACAAAGCAGAACATTTTTCAACTGCTTGATAACAAAGGCAACAAAAAGCAACTAAAATAGCAGCTAAGACCTCAGATATTGCTTTAGAAGGTCATCAAGTATATTTACTAAGTATACCTACTTCTAAACATTGCCATTGAAGAAATAGATCCCACTTCTTAATTAAAGTTATTAAATTAAATTTATACTTTTAAATAAATGCACAAAAGAGTGGCATAAAGTACCATGAAGAAACCTAAATACTCCGGCAATATTCTTACTACAGACTACTTCAAAGTTGACTATGTCAGAAGCAAATACAATCTCTCAAATTCTTCAGACTTGATGATATCAAAGCTCACCTCATCATCTTCAGACGCTCTAAACTGTCCTTTAGCATAGTATCCAATGCATTGAAAACAGCTTGTGGGCCATTTTTGTCACCAAAATTCCTCTCTCTTGACCAATCTCGAGCATTTAATTGCCACTCTTTTCCCATGGTTGACATGAGACCTTTGGCAGATGATGACAACACATCCTCTTCACAGCACGTCCTACATATAAATAATAAGAAACACAATAATACCATAAATTGCATCTAAGATCAAAAGAAAAGCATAAGGTGTAAGAGGAGACAATTGAGAAAGAAAAGTAGAATACACTTTTATTATTATATACTCCCTTTTGTAGTGACAAATAATTCAACAAAGTCAGGACTTTCTACTGGGCTACTATGTACCAGTGTTACACAATGCAAGTCGCTCCCCAGTTTGTGGCTCAATGAGAAATTTAATAGTACCATATAGCATTTGCATGATGCTGAGGTTTGAAAAATAATGTATAAGATTAGAATATAAGGACATAACGTTAGAATTCAGAAAATAGCTAGTGAATAAGTTAAGAAATTTCTTCTTGAAAAAAAAAAGGAACCACAGTATGACAAGACATATAATGATATGTTCTACTGTTTTAATGCCTGACTTTGCAGCATTGTAACCATTCCCACCCACCCCTGCAGAAGACCAACCAGAAAAAAAAGGAAAAAAGAATAAGTGACCACATACTTACAGGTAACTAAAAGGTAAATCATTTTTCACAGAACTATTTATTAATAAAGAGGAATAAAAGCATAAAATATATTGAACCATCAAATGCATCTTGTGGTGCTCATCCAAGTCCATACATGAAATCTTCAACATAAGTAAATCTAACAGTTGTAACACGCAGGATTGAAGTCTTATCACAAATATATGATAAAACTCCCCTTCTATCTGTTTCTCAGTCAGTAACTACAACCTAGAGTTCGAAGCTCTATCTATTCCCTTTCCCTCCTATTTCAAAGAAACTAGCCAAGTAAATTTGTTGGGAAATACTTCATATCATCAAATTCAAACTGAGGGTAGAGGAAGAGCAACTTAATTGACTTACAAATTTACCTTAAATTGTTTAACATTAAAGAGAGGTATATGATAAATTTAAAATAAAAAAAGGAAGCCTAGTTGAATACCAGTTTGGCATTATTTTGTCTTTAGCTAAAACTGTTAACAACTTATGCCCCACCTTAAGCAAGAAAACAAATTAAAAGGACAACTATAAGAAATTACCTGCTATTTGTGTCGATGTTTGGTTGGGAGGAGAAAACGCTAGCGAAGATCTGACCAACATCATGCTTGATGTACTCAATGCTTTGATTAAAAATTCTTAGAAAAGCAATATGCATTGGCAAGAAATGTGATTCTCCAAAGGCAACAAATAGCTGAGGCACCCATAACAAATAAATCAGCCGCATAGCTATACAAAAACATTATTGAGATTGGGACATCATTAGCCATTAGAAAGAGTTTGCACTCACAGCCATCCAGCTCTCTCTGGTTCGGTGCTTTCAATTTATTCCATAAAAATTGAAGCTATCTGAAAGTAAAAATGAAATAAGGTTTCAGCCAAAGAGTTTACTGTATTTCAGATTAAGTCACCTTAATGCCAAAACATGCAAGACACCTGACCAGCCAAGCATAATTTTTTTTTAAAAAAAGGTTAACTTAATTCGGTTTTAAATAAACTATTTCAAAACCATTTTATTTAAAAGATTGGTCTTAAAACCAAACTTTTGTTACAAAATCTGATTGAGAATAGTTTATTAAGCACCCTATGTCACCTGCCCAAGCGGTTACAAGAAAGCCATACAAAATCATAGCAGACCAAATATACATTCAACTCTTGGTAAAAAATAAAGAAACAATATAAGCTAAATGAACATGCAATATGCAATACACATATAAATTTGGACCGAATAGAAATGAGAAGAGTATCAATCAGGAAGACAATTTTTCAAAAAGTTCGAAAGTTATCTGAATACAAATTCAGTATAAATATATACATACTTATATATATATATATATATATATATATATATAGCATCACATCCAACGGGATAAAAAATAGATACAAATAAAATATAAGTATAAGGAAGCCAAACTCATCTTATGAAATACATGTCAACCAATTTTCACGCGCACACTCACACAAGTTCCCAATCCAAAGACTTATAAGACATTTTAACTATTAAAGATAAAACTAACAAAAAAAAATTGTGACAATGATAAAATAAAATTTTCTCATTGAAAATCCGGCCTGAAGTCCATAAAGCTACTAATTCAAAATAAAACAGCCCTTTTATATAAAGATATCATTGGAATTATTTTATGCCCATCCAAGCCTTAAGTTCGTATTTAAGCATGACCGAAGCTCGAAGTAAATAAATAACCAAACTTTGAATCAATCAGAAAATGGGACCAAAACATAGTATGCATTTCAGCTGAGTTGCTTTTACTTATCCCTCCAAGGAAGGACCAAAGCAGAAACCTGTGTTGTTGTCGAAGAAAATACAGCAGCCCAGAATTCTCTTTCGTTCTGGGTTTCCTTAGGTTACTCAGATCTGCAATGGGTGTAAACTGCCACCCAGAAAGCTTCGGCCTATTGGCCTAACCGCCGGCACTTTCAACGACCCACTATGGGATTAAATGGGGAATTTGGGAGAGAAAAGAGAAGCCAAAATCCAGTCTATGAAGAAGAAGCAGCAGCCTCAACAGAGGTTTGTTCGAATATAACAAAGGAGACGAAAATCCAATCAAAGAGTGGTAGAGAGAAGGACTTGAAAAAGAGGAAGAGGAGCTCCGGAGCTCCACTTCGTTGCGTGCGCGAAATATGCTGTGGGCTGAGCGGGTTAAGCACGTTTGGGTTTCTAAATATTGGATCTACAAAAACGTCAATTTTTTCTTTCACTAGTACTTTTTTTTTGGTACAATTTTCTTTCACAAACCATACAATGATTGGAACAAATTATAGTATCAGCACCTACTAAAAGTAATTATTTTAGATATGTCAGATTAATGTGGAAGTGCGTTTTTAAAATCATCAGGAAACATAACTTTATCTCAATAGGAAGAATATTTTCAAAATAATAGTAAGATCATTTATAAGAGATACTTATGTTTTGACGTGTCTTTGTATGTTAATTTATTGGTTAATTAATTTTGTTTAATAATTAAAGTAATTAATTTTTTTTATTTAATATCAATTTTTTTAGATTAAAAACTAAAAAAAAATACTAAAAATTTTGGATTAGTCCACTAGTATCAAAAATTTATGGAGGGTTAGTATAAATCCAATAATTGTGATTTATCTGTCGGACTTATATTTTAAATTAATTTCACTTATTAACTAAGCTATAAAAATTCTCTAATTTAAAGAATATAAAAAAAATTACAAATTTTTTACAAGTTTTACTTCTATTAAGACGCTGAAACCTACAATTGTTAAATCTATAAAAACACTTATGCAGTGCATTTGCCTCACTTTGTGGAGGACGTTTGGTCTTGAAAACCAAGGACTTCAATATTTTTGTCCATATAATTCTTAGCAATAACAAAAAATTAAAATACCTAAACTCAAAAGCTCCACCCCTACAATAACAGGTCCTCTGCCTTAAAGACAGCATCTTTGAGCTCATCAAGCCATTGCTTCACATTCTGGTTTCTGTACTGCATTTCTTCTGCATCTTCCAGCACTTGGTTGATAGAAATAAGGGTGATGTGCAGTTTTTTCAGTAATTCATCCTTGAGTTTTCTCCCACGGAAATAGTCTACGAGAAGCCAATCCACTCACTAACTCTGCCATGATTTTCTATATGAAAAGAGAAGATTTTGAGCAGCAACGAAGGAGCTAAGATCAATTAACCAACCCAAGAAACAGTGCGTAAGATGGGAGGAATTTATGGGTTAGTGAAAGATGAAATTACGGGTTCGACATTGCCATCCTCTTGTTAGGAAACTATGGAAGAAATTTTGATGAAAATGAAAGTAACAACCAGTCAAAGACTTGATTTCTGGTTTTTTATTTTGGATAACTACCAAGTATCCCTCCAATAGACAAAGGACATATTAAAAAATAAAAATGGAACATTTATCATTTAAGGACATTTTAAAATTTTTATAGGTAATGATACTTATGGTAAATTTTTACTTTGTTAAGATTAATTAGTTTTATTTGTAATTAATTATTATTATTTTTAAATATAACTAAGTATATTATATTGAATATTTGTATTTAAACTAATTGTAATTAAATATAAATTTAAATAATGATATTATTCTTTTTATTATGATTTTAGTAAGATGAATAATTTATCAATTATATTTTTTATTCTTTTGATTATTTTTGTAGCAATATTTATAAGTTTTAATAATAAAGATATTAATTCAAGTAAAAAAAAAAGTACACATTAAACATTTTTAAAAAGTGATTAAATACCATTGGCATCATTTTGAGTTTTAGTAATTATTAAAGTTGTCATTAAAAGTTTATTTTTATAGACAAATATAGAAAGTTGTCAGTCAAAATAGATTTAATAGTGACTTATTTAAATTTTTATTAAAAATAAATATTTAATAATGACTATTATAATTTTAATAGAGACTTTTATAATTTTTAAATTATCATAAAAAATATTTAACAACAAGGTTATTATCGATAATGTGACTGTGACTAAAAAGTGGCAATTTTTTCAATTTTCAAAGTCTCGGTTGAAATTCTATTTCTTGTTGTATATTGTTTTAAAAATTTTATACAAAAGTGTCAGTATTAGTTCCTTTTTCCTCTTTTGCTATAAAATATTGTTAAGAGAAATGGCTTCTTCTCTTGGTTCAACAATGAAATTTGGGTGCCACATGAAGTTCGAATTAAAAGCACTTTGACAAATGTATCAGTTTTTTCTTCAAGAAGCATTTGAAAATTCATTATGTAAACAGAATAATATTTAGTAATCAACAATAATAATTTCTGCACAAAAGTCAAAAGAAAAGCCAATGGTAACAATATGAAAATAAAAATATTAACAATTTGTAATGCACAAGTAGATGAAATAAATTTTGGTCTACTATAAACTCTTGTTCAGAATTGTAGCATGTCCTTGGAATGGAGTACTCCCTCCTTATTATTAATCTTTTTTTCTCAAGAAAAAAAAAATTTGGCAACAAACAATGGTAAGAACCAGGATTGTTATTTTCATTCTCATTGATGATTAATGCATTCATATAGCCTTGGCTCAAATGATCATTGAGCAAGAAATTAAAAAAAAAAAAAATTAGATGGGAATTCAGTAAGGTCAACTTGGGACACTTCAAAAGAAAACAGTGATACGGGAGTTTAATTCAGCTTCCAAGAATATAAAAATTTCTGCAAACTTGAGTGATAAACATTACATGACAAAACACTTGGATGAAATCTCAAAAGGAGAATTCAGCTCAAAAACAGAATCTAGAAATGGTAGATTAGATTTAAGATGAAGAAAGTAAGCAATAAGGCTGGTACTTCAATTCTCAAATGATCATCTCTTCTGACAAAAAAAGTTGACAAGTCATGATTTAGAGACACTCAAATCATGAATCCCCCCACAAATCTGATCTCCTTACACTCTCCAAGTTGCTGAGAACATTCTCAAAATTTCACCTTGCTGTCTCTTGCTGGAGAAGACAAAAAGATTTTGGAGAGCTACTAGAAATGGAAAATTCTTGGTGAAGTGTGCATCTCTCACTTTTTAGAAGCGCTTCCATTCTGTAACTTTAATCCTTCACAAGAACCATGCTGGAGATTGTTATGGGCAATGAAGCGAGCCCCATTGGATGTGTTTTTCTGCATGTCAAACAAAGTTCAAATGTAATCAGTTTACAATAAAGTTCCAGCAAGCCAACAAAAAGTGCTTCCTCACCAAATCACTTCTTGATAGTTTTCAGTTTACAGTTCTAATTGGATAATGCATTTCATTATTTGTCAGATATGGAAGCAGAGAATAATGCATTCCATTATGTGGCCAACACAACATTGAAGGTTTTTTTTTTATGCCATTAAGAAAAATATGTTTTGGAATCTAACTAGAAATTTTATAAGCAAATGTTTTGAAAATGAAATTAAGGGACAAGCAAAGCAATAAGAAATAAGTCAAAAGCAAATCACAAGGACGTATACATATAATGGTATTTTCTTTAAATTTGTCGTCATAGACAGGAAAAAGTAGCTGAGATTAACCGTAGTTTAAGATCAGTATTTTTAGATAAAAACAAAAAAATTAGAAGTTTACAGCAAGAGAACTTCCATTTCAATTGATAAATAGTAAAAAACAAAAAAAGACAGCACTTCGTGTAGATGAATGGCGGTATTGCCCAATCAGCACCAAGGCATTTGGGTGGATGAATGGTGCCTTGCCTTTATTAGTAAACGAGGAAATGATGTCAGATATATCAGATGGTGCAATGTAGAGAAAGTACCTTTAAAGCCATAAGAACTGGCGTCTTCGCTTCTGAAACTCTTGTAGAGTGTTGTTATGTGTGAGGAGTTGGTCCAGTCCACACACGAGGGATGTGAGAAATTTTAGGCCAATCCTGTCCTATATCCTTTTGGCACCGCTGTTTCAACAGTGGACAATCACCCCTAATATATAAACTAGAAAGGGATTTGGGTAAACCTTCCTCTGGCGGCAAGCCTTCGAAACTCATACTAGGGCAGCCCCCAATAAATAAGGATTTAAGAGATTGGAGGCGGAGAAGACCCCTGTAGTTTATTGTTTTTAAATTTGAGCAATTCCAAAATGTAAGAGACTGGACATTGGCAGGCAGCAATCCTTCCTCAGGGAAGGACTCCACATTTTTAAAGTCATCACTAACTTCGACGTCTTCCAAAGAGTGGAGTTCGTGCAAACCCCAATCCTTGCGAGAAGCAATGACTTTGGGGCAACAGTGGATTATAACTTTGCGTAAGCCTGAAATTAAACCTCCCTGGGGAAGTGATTCCATCTCTGGACAGTCTTCTAACCACAGGGAACGAAGAGGAGGAAGGAGGGAGGACCCGTCCACGCCGCTTCTGGAATTACCCACATCTATCAAGCTGTAGGTTGGCATGTCTTTTAATGAAATCTTCTTACACCCACTTAAATTTAGAACTTCCATGGCAAAGGCCTTGGGAAGTGAAGTCTCAAGATTTTCGCAGCCATAAATGCTTAACCCCTTTAAAGAAGGAAGGTGTTGAGGCAGGGACTTTGTAAACTTGGGACAATTCCATATATCAAGCCTTTGAAGACGTGGGAAACTTTCACCGTCATAACATATATTCCATTCTTCCCATTCTTTCATAGATGAAAAGTGTAGATACAAAAGAGATCTAAATGGAGCACTTGACGAGCCATTCCCATAAAATTCTTGACCAATCACCTTTATTCCATCAAATCCCTCAACGGAAAGTTCCTTGAGGAAAGGTAGCTGCCCAAGCGGAGGCAAATTAATACAGGATTTACAATTCCACATATTTAAAGATATTAAATTGGGCAAATAAGGACCATCAAACCAATTTGAAAATCTTGTACCGGCATAGCCTTCAACTATCAGCTCTTTCAGGTTACTATGCAGTTGGAGAGCCTCCAACACATGCTCTTGGCGCTGTGATTGTGACATATCAAGATCTTGAATCATTCCCCATTTGAATGTTAGTTTATTCAAATACTTTTTGTCTTTCACATAGGTCTCTTCGGCGCTGCTAGGATCAATTAGATTCTCTAGTTGTGAAATAACTAGCGAATCCTTTAAATGGTTTAGTTTTCCCAATTCTATCATATCAGATCCTCTCTGCTTTCCCACAACAAAATGAGTCATTGTTTGAAGGCTTTTTAACTTCCCCACATATTTGGGCATTTCTTTTATGCCAGCACCATTCAAGTGAAGATGACGCAAATTGATGAGATTGCAAAAATTTGACGGCAACTTAGTCAAGAGACAACATCTTTCTAATTTCAATGTTTGCAAATTAATCATCGAACATATTGAATCTGGCAACTTCTCAATATCAGTGTAAGAAAGGTCCAGATATCTTAAATGTTGTAAATTGCAAATGTTTGCCAACTTTTTGACATTCTTAAATCCTTTCAAGGATAACACCCGCATATACTTGAGATGAGCAAGTCTTGACAATACATCGTGCACCATATCACAATTCCAATAATTATAATAACAACTGCCGTCTGGATGAAGTGGTATGAAGCTGCGTAATTGGTTGCACTTGGAAATAGACTCAAAAGTTTTATACTTGCTATAATCTTTAGCCAAGTATGAAATGTATCGAGTCTTTATTGGAATATCTTGCGCCATATCACCCTCTAGACATAAACAAAACTCTCCAATCACAAATTTTGCTAAATCATTCAAAAGGTCATGCATGGTGAAGAGGCAATCACTTTTTCTCACTGGTTCAAAGAATGACCTTGACTCTAAATCATTAAAATATTCATTGCCCATGTCTTCCATGCTCTGGCCTTTCTGATAAGAATGCAACAAACCTTCTGCCATCCACAAGTCGATTAAGAAATTCTTCTCAATCAGAAAATCTTTAGGGAAGATGGAACAATAAGCAAAGCAATGTTTAAGATTTGAGGGCAGATAATGGTAGCTCAATCTTAAAGCAGGGATAATATTGCTTTCATCTTCTGATAAATGCCATATTTCACTTTCCAATATCTTAACCCATTTTTGGTGAGATAGTTCCGTGTATAATAAACTTCCCAATGTCTTAATAGCTAGAGGTGATCCTCCACACTTCTCCACAATTTTTTTACCAACCGATATAAGATTTGGATCAATACCACGTTGTTGGCCATTAAATGCATGGTTTTCAAATAACTTCCAACAATATTCATCTTCTAGTGGCTTCAAACGATGTATATGGGTGGAGCGCATAACAGATGCTACCTTTTTATTGCGGGTTGTCACGAGAATTTTACCTCCTGAAGCTCCATAGTTGAAGGGAGCTTGCAAGACATCCCAACTTGTACGATTCTCGTTCCAGACATCATCCAAAACCAGGAAAAACTTCTTTCCCATTAATTTCTCCTTTAGTTGAAGTTGATGTTGATTGAGGTCATCAAAATCTTCAATGGAACAATGAAGTGCTCGAAGAATCATTTTTGTCACTTGGACAACATTGAATTCTTCAGAAATACACACCCATGCTTTGAGATGAAATTGATCACTCACCCTTTTGTCGTTGTATACGAGCTGTGCCAGGGTGGTTTTACCCATCCCACCCATACCCGTAATGCTTATCACATTCACAGGTAGCTGGTTGTCACTGATGTCATGGGAAAGTAAAATCTGAATAATTTCCTCTTTATCATCATTTCTACCATACATATTAGAGTCATCTACTAAAGAAGTTGTCGGCAATCTTTTGGACAGTTTCCTACCCGCTCCTCCTTCACTGCCAGAACTAGAGCCCTCCTTCAATCCCAGTTTATTCTTTTGTTCTGCTAGGAAATCTAGGTGGTCAAGCAATTCCTGGATCCTCGATTCAATTTCTTTGCCAAATGGATTAACAAAGGTAGTTAAGAAGTTCCGTACCTTACTTGTGGTGGGATGAAGTTCAGCTTTCAGCTTCTGTCGTGATGCCTCCGTAGCAATCTCATCTAACAGATCCTCAGCCTTAAAGACAGCATCTTTAAGCTCATCAAGCCACTGCTTCACGTTCTGGTTTTTGTACTGTATTTCTTCTGCATCTTCCAGCACTTGGTTGATAGAAACAAGGGTGATCTGCAGTTTTTTCAACAACCCATCCTTGAGTTTTCTCCCACGGAAATAGTCTCTGATGTCACGAGAAGCTAACCTCTCAAAAGCCACCTGGAGCGTAGCCGAGAGAAAAGCTCCACCCACTAGCTCTGCCATGATTTTCTATATGCAAAGAGTAGATTTTGAGCAGCAACGAAGGAGCTAAGATCAATTAACCAACCCCATAAACACTGTGTAAGAGGGGAGAGGAATTTGCGGGTTCTTGATGATTGACTTTGATAAGATGAGAGAGGAATTTGTGGGTTAGTGACAGATGAAATTATGGATTCATTAATTTCATCCTTTCTAGTGATCTGAATGGATTTGTCCGTCAACACCACACCATAGCCCGCTGTTTCCTCTCGGTAGGTAAAGCGAAATCAACAACTAGCCAAAGACTTGACTTCTGGTGTTTTTTATGGAAGACTAACCCATTTTGTGGAAAGTTCAATAGACAAAGTCGTTTGTCATCTTCAAAAATTGTACATTTCCCATTTAATGGGTTCAAACCGCCGTGAACTCTGCCGTAGACCAATTCTCTGTAATGCTTTTTCTTTGTGACTCGGTTTTTAATTTTAGTTTTCATTTGGTTTTCTGCGTCATTATTAATGCTGCGGAAATTTTTTTTGTATTATTTAGAAAATTCATTAGATTTCAAAGATATATAAATAAAACACTTTTTAAATAAATTCATTGAAATTGCACCATTTTTTGGGCCTTGTAGTACATTTTTTATTTTGGAAGTGTCTAACACGTGATACACATAATAATATTTTGTGAAGTCTATGCAAGAGCATACATTTTTAATTTTTTTTTAGAATATTTAAAATATAAAATGACATCCAAGATATAAAAAATTATAAATTAAATATTTTAAATAGTATTTCATATTATTTAAAAAAAATATAAGATCTCGTTGTCTTTAAATTTTAAACTTTATTAACGTTTAAAAATTATTGATTATATATTCTTTTTGAATTTTTTTTAATAATCATAGGACGTTGAATGCAGTAATATTTCTACGTTGATATCTTATATTTGGAAATATAAAAATTTATATATTCGTGGACTGGGGCTAAATCATTAATGAAAAAAGATAAACATGATCCAAGTTAAAATAAAATATCGTGTCAATATCTTTAAACCCCCCCCCCCCCCAAAAAAAAAAAGCAGAACTCAATGTTTTTATTAAATAATTTTGAAAGAATTGACTTTGTAATAAAATTGACGGTTAAATTAAAATCTCTAATCATGAATAGTAAATTCACAAAATTTGATTTGTAATTTATTAGTTTATCCTAACATTATCATATAACGTATTTTTTAAATATGAAAAATAATTACATATTAATTATTATTTCTTTTCAAAAACAATTTGACATGAAATGAAAGATCAACATAGTAATTATTTTTAATTCAATAATTAAATCAATAAAAATATAAATAAGGTATAATAAAATATTGATAGATGTAACCCAACCATTAATTTATTGGCAATATTTTAAAAATATTGTTAGTCCTCAATAGTATTTGAATATTGAAGTGAGAAAGACGGACCAAGATCCTCTGCTGTGGGATGAAACACAGCACGCCGTGCTATGGGATGAAACGACGCCGTTTGGTGTCTGCGTGGAAAAAAAAAAGCCAGTTCAGCGTGAGACGTGGCAGGCGGGATGTCAGGCGACTGGGTGAGGGTCTGATGGCCTCTGGAAAACAAACCCGTCGACTGGTAAGCCACTGGATGGATTCCAGTGGCTACCAGGCGCTTGGCCAGTCGACTGGTCCAGCGCCTGGTAGCCACTGGAATCCCAACCAGTCGCCTAGCATATAAACCAGTCGACTGGTAAGCCACTGGATAGATTCCAGTGGCTACCAGGCGCTTGGCCAGTCGACTGGTCCAGCGCCTAATAGCCCTTAGAATCCATCTAGTGGCCAATGGCTACCAGGCGCTCGACTAGGCGACCGGCCAAGCGCCTGGTAACCCTGGATGGCGTTGGCCAGTCGATTGTTAAAAGTAACAGTCGACTGTCCCATGAAAAATGGGCCACCAGGCCCTCGACCGGTCGCCTGGTTCCTATTTTACCCAATAGACCAGTCGACTGGCTCTCCCGTCAGTCGACTAGTCTCCATATTAATAGCCTCTGGAAGGGCTCGACAGTCAATTGGTACCTTCAGAGGAAATCGTGGGAGGTGCCTTACCAGTCGATTAATTATACCCACAGTCGACTGGTAAGGCTCTTTATAGCCAAAATCACACGCATTTGCCCCCATTTTTCTCGGCAGTGCTCCATCCTCTCTCTCGAATCTTTGGTACCCATATCTCTTTTTTGAAATTTTTTGTCAAAACTCCCCGATTAAAACCCTCTAAACACTCTAATTCAAAACCCCCACCTACAATCCATCCCAACCAACCTACATTTTCTCCAAATCTCCCAAATTTTCCCAAACCGTCGTTAGGGTTCCTCGGTCCCTTTCTGCAAATTCAACCTTCATTTCCAAATGCCTCCGAAGACATCTTTCAAGAGACCACGAGTTGGAGCTTCCAGCTCATCTGAACCTCAGCCTCGGATGTCCACACAATCTCAAGCTCCTGTCCCCTTATTGACCTCGACAGAGCAAGAAAGACGATACCAGAAACATTTTATGGATAGAACCGTGGTCTAGGGTATGTATCTCAATCTTGATTTTTTGGCTAGAGAAAAATTGGAATTGAATATTCTGGTGAGAACTCAGGGAATGCAGAAGTACCTTGGTTATGAGACACCATACTCACCTAGTGTAATTAGAGCTTTTTTTACAAACTTAGCATATAATGAAGAAGAATTGGAATTTAGTTCAGAAGTTAGAGGAGTGAAAATTTCATTTAATAAAGATTTGTTTGCAAGGGTTGTTGGTTTGCCTGTTCTTAATCCTGATGAAGATCCTTGTAAATTAGATGAGACTATGTCTGATCTTTCTTGGTATAACAGAGAAGCTATTGTCTCTAGAATTTTAGGACAAACACGGGTATCTAGTACTAAGATATATACAAAGGATTTGAGTGTTGATACCAATATAGTTTTTTACATGATTTGTCATATGTTGCTTCCAAAGGCTGAAAATTATTCTTACATGAGTGATTTGGAGCAAGTATTGGTATATTGCTGGCTACAGGGGAGAGTGATAGATTATCCTTATTTAATGCTCAAGTTTATAATCACAGCTCACAAGCAGGCTAAGAAGGGTCTTCTATATGCATCAGCTATTACTAGACTCCTCCAACATTTTGGTATTGATACAAAAGATGGCCAAGTCATTATTCCCAAAGTATTCAATGAAAATAACATGAATAGGATGTGGTTTATAAAAAAAAGATAATATATGGATTTGGAAAAGAGAAAATGAAGATGAGTTAGAGCAGAGAGAACCTACTAAGAGTAATGAACCATCAACAGAGCAAGGATCAAGTACTGACATGTTAAAATACATATGTAGTATGTTGGAGACTACAAATTTAAAATTAACCAGCATGGATAACACATTGATAAATTTGAGCACCAAAGTGATAGGAATTGAACAGAATATGGCTGACTTTTCTGAGAGATTACGTAGATTTGAACAAGTACAACATGGACAAGAAGCAATGGATCAAGAGCCAGAGTAAAGTCATCAAGAAGCACAAGATAGAGACATAGGACATGAGGAGCCATGTGAAGAAGTTAAGGATGAAGAACCAGATGCAGAGGGTCAAGAGCCAGAGCATGGAGATTAGTTTGTTGATTTAGTTTAGTTGCTTTGTTTAAATTCTATCAAACTCAGACAATTTTGTATCGGTCCCCTTTTGTAAAAAACCATAGGGGAGTCTGAGTTATCTGAAAATTGTAACTAAACCAATGTATTTAATTGATGCTTTCAATTCAATGAAATGTGATTGATTTAATTGCCTATTTGATGGACTAAATTGCCTATTTGTATCAAAATTATATTCATCATGCTTGTATTGCTTGTGGTGACTTGTACATTTTTCATTGACAATCTTATATTTGGTTTGCTTGGATATGGAAATGAAATGAACTGTAAAATTGCTATAAGTATTGTTCAGTATAAACTTGCTAATGATGTGCATTGTAGGGCTCAACATTTTAATGTGAGTGACTTTGATGGTTCACATCTGAGCTAGTTACTGGTCCTTTTTAAAGCCTAGACAAACATGGCCCTAATGCACATTTGCTTGTTTTACCTGCTCATATGAATATTAGTCTTGTTTTTAATGATCATTTATCCATATGTTCTTGATGGAGAGGCTGGAAAGATTGGTCTTGAACCCAAAAACCTAGTTGCTTACAATACCTTAGAAGTTCAATTCTGTTTTCACCCTATGCACATAAAATGTGAATCAATCTTGCATAATCAATAAATTGTCAATGGTTTTGGATTTTTAGTTTGCATTAATAGTTTCTTTTAGTTGTTTCTGGATTTCCCTGTTTCTTTTTTTTCCATAGTTGTTTCTGCTCATTTATCCATATGTTCTTGATGGAGAGGCTGGAAAGATTGGTCTTGAACCCAAAAACCTAGTTGCTTGCAATGCCTTAGAAGTTCGATTATGTTTTCACCATATGCACATAAAATGTGAATCAATCTTGCATAATCAATAAATTGTCAATGGTTTTGGATTTTTAGTTTACATTAATAGTTTCTTTTAGTTATTTCTGGCTTTCCCTGTTTCTTTTTTTTCCATAATTGTTTCTGCTCATTTATCCATATGTTTTTTATGGAGAGGCTAGAAAGATTGGTCTTGAACCTAAAAACCTAGTTGCTTGCAATGCCTTAAAAGTTCAATTATGTTTTCACCCTATGCACATAAAATGTGAATCAATCTTGCATAATCAATAAATTGTCAATGGTTTTGGATTTTTAGTTTGCATTAATAGTTTCTTTTAGTTGTTTCTGGCTTTCCCTGTTTCTTTTTTTCCATAGTTGTTTCTGCTCATTTATCCATATGTTCTTGATGGAGAGCCTGGAAAGATTAGTCTTGAACCCAAAAACCTAGTTGCTTGCAATGCCTTAGAAGTTCAATTATGTTTTCACCTTATGCACATAAAATGTGAATCAATCTTGCATAATCAATAAATTGCACATAAAGAGTTTGATTTCTTACATCCTTTAGTTGGGTCAAAGCACTGTTTTCACCCTATGGTTTTTAAAAATATCATGCTTCAAAATATACATTAGTAGCCATGGAAAGTTGTCATTTCAGCGGTGAACTTCATTAGCATCCGAGATATCTCCAAATAACTCGATGGCATCAAGCGACTGCATGGGTTGATCAATAGGTGCCTGCGGCAATTAAGACCAATAATTATAAACTCGGAACTTTAAAATAATAAGGGTTGATTAAATATTGATTAACGAATATTTATTGTATAAGAAATCTTTCCACCGTCAACATTCTAATATAACTGAATTCACTCTCATGCTGTGATTGAGTCCCCCCGATAGGTCATATGCATATAGAAGAGGATATTTCCTTGTGATTCACACTACATGTCGAATAGTTCTACAAAGACAAGGTAAATAAATTTATTCATAAAATAATAATAAAAATTGTAACTTATAAAAACAAGTACAACTTTACTTACTTGGGAATCGTTTGCTTTTTTGACTTTTCTTTTTTGTCGAGATTGAACCTCAATCCAACTTTTCAACTGTTTCTTACTCTTTATTCCTATTTTCTTCTTGAATCCCTTTGCTTGTAGACCATATTCATTCGCTGGTTGTATGATTGCACCAATCCCATCATCCGAACTTTGTTACCTCATACGAAGTTGCATGACTTTATTCGCCAATTCATCCACAGCTTTATTTACCATAAGATATGCTTCTGGACAATCACACACCTCAGTTGCTAATTTTATTAGCTTGGGACATAGTTGTTTGAACCATTGAGTGCTCCCGAGCCTAGTATCTTCTTCAATTTCATTCCCTCTCAAATTATGGAATACACTACTCCGAGCTTATTTTATGCACCTCTTTAAAACATATCAATTAGGAAGTGTTTTAACATCCATCACATCAAGGACCTTCAATGCATGGCAACATAATATACCAAATGTTTCGAACTTCATGCAGCCACAAGAAACAGATTTATTAACAGGGTCAAACAACACTCTATATGATCCCTCTTGATTGACCATGGCAATAACATACTCAAAAATTGACTGACTTTTATTTCTATATTTTACACATGTAGCAGTATATAAATCAAATTCTTTCTGAAACAAATCAAATATAGTCATAGTATAAACTTGAGCAAGTTGTTGTAGCATATGTGAATTCTCCATTTTCAATCTAGGTAGTTTTTGTCGCGACTCAAATTTATGTTTCAACTCGTTATACCGCTTCTTGTCTACAACCCTTTCAAAGTGCTTGAAAAATTGAGTAATGTCTAAATCCGGTTTCATGCAACTTTTAAAGTCAGAATTTAAACTTTCACTGAGTTGGGTGCTTCGTATACCTAGGGTGAAAGCTTTCTTCATATAGCAAGCAGCCCACTCATGCTTTATCTTGTATAAACAATTCAACCAACTATTTTCATGTACACTATATTTTGACAACATGTTACTCCATGCCATTTCAAATTGTATTTCCTCCTCATATCCATACATGCACTTTTTGAAATCAGTCAAAAAGTGAGAGCCATCTTTCATTAAATTTCCTAAATGCTTGATGCCATTTTGCATTAAGTGCCATGTGCATTGTCCATGACAACTTTCAGGCATCACCTCATGTAACATCTTTGCCATCGCTTGGTCTTGGTCGGTGAAAATAGTCACAGGATTTTTTTGTTTATGTGCCTCTAAAAAAGTTTCAAATAACCATTTAAAAGATTCAGCGGTTTCATCATACAATAAAGTTGCTCCAAAAATTACGACTCCCCTGAAATGGTTCATTCCACAGAATATTGCAAGTGGCCGATGTGCATTATTAGTATTGTAGGTTGTGTCAAGAGATATTACGTCACCGAAGTAGCTATAATCGATTAACATTCTTGCATCAGCCCAAAATACATTAGTTATTTGTTCTTCAATATCTATTTGATAAGCATGAAAAAATGATGGATTTTCCGATAACTGATGTTGAAAATATTGCAACAAACACCCAACTTCGCCGTAGATCATACTTTTTTGTCTCTTAGTTTGAATATAATTTTTTGCATCTAACCGGATAAAACTAAGATTAGCTCTTCCTCCAACTTCCTTACTCATCAAGTCAAAACATGCTTTTTGTCAGAGTTCAGAATCACTAGTCAACTCAATCTCGTAAGTTTGGACGTCAGATAATTTGCGTTGAGATGCCAACATGTGAACCGTTTCATGAAGATGCATAGGGTGATTATGTTCATCCACAAACTCATTTATATGATACATTCCATTCTTGAGTGTGACCCCCATCCTTGCTTTACAACTAGTTCTGGTCTCTAGCCGATGGTTTGTGGTAGCTATATCTCTTTTATCAGTCTTTCTAGTTCCTTCTTTGCAACAAACAAATTTATAAGAAGTTATAGTTTCATCTTTTGGTCTACGATTGAAATAATGTTTTCTAACTCCAAATCCTATTTTTCCTCTGTAATCCACCCAAAAATTTCAAGCTTTATCTAAAGTATCAAACTTCATATCTAACTCAAGCTTCCAAATGACTTCTGTAGAATGTATTTCTTCTTCCCGTGCAGCAATAGCTTCTGTATAATGTATTTCCTTTTGTTGTACAACATCCTCTGGAAACTCCATTTCTACTTGCTCCGACGCATGCTTCATGTAATATGACTCTGTTATTGCTTCCTTCACCAAACGTATTTCCTCTTCCAGTCTAGCAATAGCTTGTATATAATGTACTTCCTTTTGCTTAGTAGCATTCTCTGGTAACTTCATTTCTTCCTGCTCCTATGCGTGCTCGATTGCTCCTTCACTGGCTGGTCTGGGGTTTGCTGGTCTTCCTTTTGCTGGGGTTTGCTCACCAACTTCGTTCACGTTTCCCACCCTCTTTGTTCATTTTTCATGGTTTTTATGGCTTTTACGCAACTAAACTCACAACGCTGCATTTTGTTTCGTAAAATAAAATGAAAATTTTTTGGGGAAAATCAGGCTATTAATATGGAGACTAGTCGACTGACGGAAGAGCTATTCAACTGGTCTATTGGGTAAAATGGGAACCAGGGGACCGGTCGAGGGCCTAGTTGCCCATTTTTCACGGGACAGTCGACTGTTACTTTTAACAGTCGATTGGCCAACGCCATCCAGGGCTACCAGGCACTTGGCCGGTCGCCTGGTCGAGCGCCTGGTAGCCATTGGCCACTGGATGGATTCCAATGGCTACCAGGCGCTGGACCAGGCGGCTGGCCAAGCGCCTGGTAGCCACTGGAATCCATCCAGTGGCTTACCAGTCGACTGGTTTATATGCCAGGCGACTGGTTGGGATTCCAGTGGCTACCAGGCGCTGGACCAATTGACTGGCCAAGCGCCTGGTAGCCACTGGAATCCATCCAGTGGCTTACCAGTCGATTGGTCTATTAACCAGTCAACTGGTTTGTTTTCCAGAGGCCATCAGGCCCTCACCCAATCGCTTGACGTCCCGCTTGCCACGTCTCACGTTGAGCTGGCTTTTTTTTTTCCACGCAGACACCAAGCGGCGTCGTTTCATCCCACAGCACGATGTGCTGTGTTTCATCTCACAGCAGAGGATCCTGATCCGAGAAAAACACAATAACTTACTCCCAAAGCAAAAGGAGCAACTTACGTCTTAGGTGGAGTTCTTGTGAACGCAGATGGTTTATTGAAAGGCTTTCTAGTTGGTTTCCACACAAGTTCCTTGTAACTGCATTAGAAAGTGCAATCTGACAAGGACTAGAGTGCAATAATTCATTCTCTGTAGTTGATTTGGACAGATTCTCTCAATTGGTTGTCAATTTTAAATAAAATATATTTACTTTAATTTTTAAAATTTACATTTATATTAAAAAGTATGAATATAATTTTTATAAATTTTAAAAAAATTTAATACAACTTGCTCTTTAATTTTATTTTATTTTATCATTATTATTTTCTCTCTAAGTAATTTTAAGAAGTTTATGTGAAGTGTACGTTGATGCTTTGATGAAAGGTCTTCTTGGTGGTTTCTCCGCAATTGCGTTGTAACTTCAATATGAAATGCTGTTTGACTAGGAGCAGTGTGCGATAATTCATTCCCTGTTGCTGATTTGCGTAGATTTTCGTGCATGGTTGTCAATTCTTATATACTTTTCTTTTAGAGTAAACACACAATTTAGTCACTGAATTTACTAAGTCATTATACTTTAATCCTTGAATTTAACTTATTACACAGTTTAGTCCCCGAATTTACCAAATGTCAGACAATTTAGTCCTTCCGTTATCTCTAAATTAACTGTTTGCTAACGTGGTCCGTTAAGTGCTGACGTAGCCTATTAAGTGCTTATGTGACTTGTTAAATGTCAACTAATCATTCCACATTAGTGCTGACTCAGCTTACAAAAATAGTAAATACACAATTTAGTCCCTGAATTTATTATATTCCTACAATTTAGTCCTTCAATTAAGTCATCGTACAATTTAATCTTCGAATTTACCAAGGATTAAATAATTTAGTCATTCTATTATTTTCACACTAACTTATTATAATTTTTGCTCTAATTCATATATTTTAATGTTAAAAATTTTATAGTTGATATTTATTAATTAACCTTCGTGATTATGTTTGAATATTGTTGTGTATTTTAATAAAATACTTCTTTTCTTGCAGATCTTTTTACTTATCATTTTTTTTCTTTAGAAACAGAGAAAAATGTGCTTTAATTTATAGAAAATATTGTCACTCTACTGCTAAATAGTTGATAGTATGAAGAAATTTTTTATTGAATTGTCAATACATTTATGACATTTCCCTTTTATTTGAATGCTTCTACAGTTTCCCTTGCCCCGCAAAACGAATGCAATATTTAGTTCAACAACTTGAAGCAAACAACATTGTCAAAGGTTGAGGGAACAATTTTATTTCAAAATTTTGTAAATGAGTCAATGTTAATGTGACATGATTAGTTAGCATTTAACGTATTTAATGTATCATGTAAACACTTAACAAATTATATTAGCAAACAATTAAGATAAAAATAACATAATGACTAAATTATTTGATATTTGATAAATTCAAAAATTAAATTATGAAATGGCATGAATTTAGGGACTAAATTATAGGGATATAATAAATTAAATGACTAAATTGTAAGGACATAATAAATTCAAGAACTAAATTGTATATTTATTCTTTTTTAAGTTAAGTCAGCGCTAATGTGGCATGATTTAGACTAAATTGTCGGAATATAATAAGTTAAAGGACTAAATTGTAAAGACCTAATAAATTCAAGGATTAAATTGTGTATTTACTCTTTTTTTTTAAAACTGAGTCAGCGCTGATGTGGCATGATTAGTTGGCATTTAACGTACCATGTCAACACTTAACTGGCCACTTCAGCAAATAGTTAATGTAGAGATAACGGAAAGATTAAATTATCTGACGTTTGATAAATTCGGGGACTAAACTATGCAATATGTTAAATTTAAAGATTAAATTATAATGACCTAGTAAATTCAGGGACTAAATTATGTATTTACTCTTTCTTTTATTACGAGCAGAAGAATATCCACCACTGCATGCATCCTTGGAGAGGGATATGATTTTGCTGCATAATGGGTTTTGTTTAAATGCGGGTATAAATTAGTTTTAAAAAAAATACTCATATTTATAGCATAAATTTTCACCAACAATTTAGAACCAAAAAAAAAATTTAATTAATATGAGTATAAATTACTCATATAAAGCGTTAAGAAAGAAAGTTGCTATAACATTAATCTATGATTTCTTTATTTAAAATTTATATATATAAAGATTAATTTATCCTGATATTTATTTTAGAATCTAAATAAAATTTAGAATAAAGTTTTATTTTAGTCTTTTATTATTGCAATAAAATTCAATTTAGTTTTTAAAAATTTTAAGGTGATAAGCTGACTTTTGAGTTATTTAAATAGGTACTTCAATTTATAAGTTAATTTTTTTTTGACAAAGTTAGACATAAAGATTAAAAAAGAAAATTTATGAAATACTAAGGATTCATTTGAAAAAAAAATACTTTTATGAAAAAAATTGAATTTTACTTCAAACTTAAAATATTTAAAAAAAAACTTTATCCTACAGTATGTGTTGTGCAATTAATAAGTTAAAAAATGTGATCAATCATGTAAATGACATAAAATTTTAAAGAATTTTTTTTTTTTTTTTTGTCTTTAATATATGAATTTTCAATTTAATCTCTTCCATATTAATTTATATTCCCTTTTGAAGTGACAAATTATTCAACAAAGTCTGGACTTTCTTCTAGGCTACTGTGTCCCCGTTTTACACAATGTAAGTCGCTCCCCAGTTTATGGCTCAATGGGAAATTTAATATTACAAGACTAGAATAAAAGGACATAACATCAGAACTCAGAAAATAACCTGAGAATAAGTTAAGAAATAAAAAGAAATTATTTTCTTTAAAAAAAATAAAAAGAAACACCTCTGTGGGGGACCAACAAAAAAAGGAAAAGAGAATTAGTGATCTCATACTTACAGGTAACTAAAAGGTAAGTCATTTTATCGGAACTATTTATTCATAAAGAGGAATAAATGAAAAAAAAAAAAATCCAACCATCAAATGCATGTTGTAGTAGCTCATCCAAGTTCACAAATGAAATCTTCATCAAACGTAAATTTAACAACCTATCCCCCACCTATCATACTTTTGTAAGCAGGAAAACAAGGTAAAAGGAAGACTATAAGAAATTACCTGTCATTTGTGTCGATGTTCGGCTGGGAAGAGAAAACGCTAGCAAAGATCTGACCAACATCAAGCTTGATGTACTGAATGCTCCGATTAAAAAATCTTAGAAAAGCAATATGCATGGGCTAGAAAGGTGATTCTCCAATGGCAACAAATAGCTGAGGCACCCATAACAAATCAATCAGCCGCATAGCTATACAAAAACATTATTGAGATTGGGACATCATCAGTCATTAGAAAGAGTTTGCACTCACTGCCATCCCGCTCTCTCTGGTTCGGTGTTTTCAATTTATGCATGCCATAAAAATAGAAGCCATCTGAAGAGTAAAAATGAAATAAGGTTTCAGCCAAGGAGTTTACAATATTTCAGATTACGTCACCTCAATGCCAAAACATGCAAGACACTTGACCAGCCAAGCATAATTTTTCTTTTAAAAAAAAAAAAGGTTAGGTTGATTTGGTCTTAAAACCAAACTTTATAGCACCACATCCAACGGGATAAAAATAGATACAAATAAAATATATAAGTAAAAGGAAGCCAAACTTATCTTATGAAACACTTATTAACCAATTTTCAGGCACACACTCACACAGTTCCTCAACCCAAACACTCAATCTTTCTCTGAGACATTTTTAACTATTAAGGATAAAATTAACAACAACAAAATTTCTGACAATGAGAAAATAAAATGTTCTCGTTGAAAATCCAGCCTGAATTCTATAAAGATACTAATTCAAAATAAAACAATCCTTTTGTATAAAGATCTCATTGGAATTATTTTGTGACCATCCAAAACATAAGTTCGTATTTAAGCGGGACTGAAACTCGAAGCAAATAAATAACCAAACTTTGAATCAATCCGAAAATGGGACCAAAACATAGTATGCATTTCAGCGGAGTTGCTTTTGCTTATACCTTCGAGGAAGGACCAAAGCAGAAACCTGTGTTGTCGTCAAAGAACATACAGCAGCCCCGAATTCTCTTTCGTTCTGGGTTTCATGAGGTTACTCAGATCTGCAATGGGTGTAAACTGCCACCCAGAAAGCTTCGGCCTATTGGCCTACGCGCCGGGGCTTCCAACGACCCACTATGGGATTAAATGGGGAATTTGGGAGAGAAAAGAGAAGCCAAAATCCAGTCTATGAAGAAGAAGCAGCAGCCTCAACAGAGGCTTGTTCGAATATAACAAAGGAGACGAAAATCCAATCAAAGAGTGGAAGAGAGAAGGACTTGAAAAAGACGAAGAGGAGCTCCGGAGCTCCACTTCGTTGTGCGCGAAAAATGTTGTGGGCCGATCGGGTTAAGCACGTTTGGGTTTCTAAAGATTGGATCTACTCTACTTGGATCCAAACGGGTAATACCACGAAAACGTCAATTTTCTCTTTCACTAGTATTTTTTTTTTGTGTCCAAAAAAAAAGTAATTTTTTTTGACACAATTTTTTCTTTCACAAACTTCAAAAGGATTGGCTCAAATTATAGCATCAGCATCTACTAAATTTTATTATTTTAGATATATCAGATTAATGTGGAAGTGCGTATTTAAAATCATCAGGAAACATAATTTTATATCTCAATTGACTCTCATTAAAGGAAGAACATTTTCAAAATAATAGTAACATCATTCTCAAGCAATTTTCCTTTGCTTGCTGTCTTGGTAAGAGATACTTATGACTTGATATGTTGTTATATGTTAATCCATTTTTTAATTAATTTTTTTAATAATTAAAGTAATTAATTTTTTTATTTAATATCCATTTTTTAGAGTAAAAACTAAAAAAATACTAGAAATTTGGATTAGTCCACTAGTATCAAAAAGTTGTGGAGGGTTAATATTAATCTAATAATTGTGATTTATCTATCAGACTTATATTTCAAATTAATTTCACTTATTAAATAAGCTATGAAAATTCTTTTATTCAAAGAATATTAAAAAAAATTCAAAATTTTTGCATGTTTTATTTCTATTGAGACGCTGAAACTTACAATTGCTAAATCAATAAATACCTATTTAGTGCATTTGCTTCACTTTGTAGAGGGCTAATGTCCTGAAAACCAAGGGCTTCAATATTTTTGTACATATAATTCTTAGCAACAACAACAAATTAAAATACCTAAATTCAAAAGATCCACCCCTGCAATAACAGGTCCTCTGCCTTAAAGACAGCATCTTTGAGCTCGTCAAGCCATTGCTTCACATTCTGGTTTCTGTACTGCATTTCTTCTGCATCTTCCAGCACTTGGTTGATAAAAATAGGGGTGATGTGAAGTTCTTTCAGCAACCCATCCTTGAGTTTTCTCCCACGGAAATAGTCTACGAGAAGCCAGTCCACCCACTAACTCTGCCATGATTTTCTATATGCAAAGAGAAGATTTTGAGGAGCAACGAAGGAGCCAAGATCAATTAACCAACCCAAGAAACAGTGTGTAAGATGGGAGAGGAATTTGCGGGTTCTTGATGATTGACTTTGATAAGATGAGAGAGGAATTTGTGGGTTAGTGAAAGATGAAATCATGGGTTCGACATTGTCACCCTCTTGGTAGAAAACTAAGGAAGAAATTTTGATGAAAACGAAAGTAACAACCAGTTAAAGACTTGACTCCTGGTCTTTTATTTTGGGTAACTACCAAGTATCCCTCCAAGAGACAAAGGACAAATTAAAAAATAAAAATCGAACATTTATCATTTAAGGACATTTTCAAATTTTTATAGCTAATGATAGAAATATTTATGGTAAATTTTTATTTTGTTAAGATTAATTAGTTTTATTTATAATTAATTACTATTTTTTAAAATATAATTAAGTATATTAAATTGAATATTTGTGTTTAAACTAATTATAATTGAATATAAATCTAAATAATAATATTATTTTTATTATTATAATTTTAATAAGATGAATATTTTATCAATTATATTTTATATTTTTTGATTATTTTTGTAGTGATATTTATAAATTTTAATAATAAAGATATTAATTTAAATAAAAAATTACACATTAAATTTTTCAAAAAAATAATTAAATATTAATATGTGATAGACATAATTTTAAATTTTTGTAGTGATTAAAATTGTTATTAAAAATTTATTTTTAATGACAAACATAAAAAGTTATTAATCAAAATAAATATAACGACAACCTATTTAAATTGTCATTAAAAATAAATATTTAATAACAACTATTATAATTTTGATAAAACAAATTATGATTTTTAAATTTTCATAAAAAATGTTTATCGACAAAGTTATCATCGACCATGTGACTGACTAAAAAATGGCCATTTTTTCAATTTTCAAAGTCTCGGTTGAAACTCTATTTCTTGTTGCATATTTTTTTGAAATTTTTATACAAAAGTGTTAGTATTAGTTCCTTTTACCTCTTTTCCTATAAAACATTGTTAAGAGAAATGGCTTCTTCTTTTGGTTCAACAGTAAAATTTGGGTGCCACATGGAGTTCGAATTAAAAGCACTTGGACAAATGTTCCAGTTTTTTCTTCAAGCAGCATTTGAAAATTTATTATGTAAACAGAATAATATTTAGTAATTAACAATAATAATTTCTTCACAAAAGTCAAAAGAAAAGCCATCAACCTTGGATAAATTCTTCTATGCTCAAGCAACGTTTATATTCTGCCCTTTTTTTTTCATTTTTAGTGTAAATTATTTAACAATTATTCATTTTAACTAAAAAAGAGATGCAACTTGGAAGTGAAAAATAATCGTTATAATTAAAATAATATTATTTTATTTATAAAAATTTATTTAAAAATTAATATCTGTTATCACTTCTTATTATACATAACAAAATCAAATCTTGAACTTGTAGTTAACTATATTCTAAAACTCTATTGTTGTTATAATTAAAAATAAGGATAAACACTTTATTCCAATAGTCTAATTGAAAAATATTTTGTGTCATTTTAATTTGAAGTATGTCAATTGATTTTTTTTTTATTTGTTATGTAATTACTAATCCAAAAAAATTTTAATTTGTTTTTTGTTGTTATATTTATTATGTAATTATTTAGTTATTTTATGATATTTTTTATTCAAATTTTGACAAAATAATTAAATAAATGTTAAATGATGAATAATTTTATTGTAGAAAATATAGTCCTTATCTAAGGACCCTAGTCTACTAAGCTACAAAAAAAGAAGCTAAAAGAAGGTGTTTGCTACTCAATGTCATATATGATATTGAAGGCGCTAAAAACATGATTAAACCCTCTCTTATACTTTGAATGATTTTATAGTTTTTTGAATCCAAAATGACATGTAAAAAGCAATTTGATTAATTTACAATATAAAAGATTGCTGTCAAAAATAGTTTTAATGGCAACTATTGTGACAATATTAACTACTAATTAAATATTAATAACATGTAGTAAATCTTATAGTTAAGTTGCAGACCACTAAAATTATTTTGGTGCTTCATTAGTAAAATTATCTTGAATATTCATAAAGCTCAAACGCACAAGAAACTCATTAAATCTAGCAATTCATACTTTTTAGTGTTTTGAATATTAACCAAATAAGATTATGAGACTATTTTTCATTCTCTCAAGTTTGAGAGAGACAGAAAGAGATGCAGGGTGTTCGTATGTTGCTCATAAGATCTTGTGGCTTACCGAGCAAAGCCATTGTTATCCTTATTCTTCATTCTGTCTTCTTCCACATGGAAACTAATTTTAATGAAGAAATAAATATTTCAGTTTGAGTATTAAGAAAGAATAACACAATACTCTTTTAAGGATAATGTAAAACGAAGAAAATTTACTTCAGTTTTGACAAACATGAAAATCAAAATATTAACAGTTTGTAATGCACAAGTGGATGAAATAAATTTTGGTAATCTTTTTTCGACAAAAAAAAAAGTTGGCAACAAACAATGGTAAGAACCAGGATTGTTATTTTCATTCTTCTTGATGATTAATGCATTCATATAGCCCTGGCTCAAATGATCGTTCGGCAAGAAATTAAAAAAAAATTAGATAGAAATTCAGTAAGGCCAATTTGGGACGCTTCAAAAGAAAACTGTGATACAGGAGTTTAGTTCAGCTTCCAAGAATATAAAGATTTCTGCAAACTTGAGGGATAAACATTACGTGACAAAACACTTGTACGAAATCTCAAAAAGGAGAATTCAGCTCAAAAACAGAATCTAGAAATGGTAGATTAGACTTAGGATGAAGAAAGGCAGCAATTAGTCCAGTATTTCAAACTACTTCGATTCTCAAATGACATTTCTTCTGACAAAAAAGTTGACAAGTCATGATTTAGAGACACTCAAATCATGAATCCTCCCACAAATCAGATCACATTACACTCTCCAAGTTGCTGAGAACACTCTCAAATTTTCGCTGTGCTGCCTCTTGCTGGAGAAGACAAGGATTTTGGAGAGCTACTAGAAATGGAAAATTCTTGGTGAAGTGTGCATCGCTAACTTTTTAGAAGAATTGCTTCCATTCTGTAACTTTAATCCTTCTCAAGAACCATGCTGGAGATTTTTATGGGCAATGAAGCGAGCTCCATTGGATATGTTTTTCTGCATTTCAAACAAAGTTCAAATGTAATCAGTTAACAAGAAAGTTCCAGCAAGCGAACCCAATATAAAATCTGCATGGAAATTATAAAGGAGGGTGACCTTTTGCACCAGGTGAACATTAAGTGACACATGTTCTAAGTAAGTAATTAGATAATGCATTTCATTATTTGTCAGATATGGAAGCAGAGAAAATGCATTCCATTATGTGGTCAACACAACATTGAAGGTTTTTTGTTTTTTATGCCATTAAGAAAAATATGTTTTAGAATTTAACTAGAAATTTTATAAGCAAATGTTTTGAGAATGAAATTAAGGGACAAGCAAAGCAATAAGTCAAAAGCAAATCACAAAGACGTATACATATAATGCTATTTCTTTTAAATTTGTCATCATAGATAAGAAAAAGTAGCTGAGATTTAGCGTAGTTTTAAGATTAGTAATTTCAGATTAAAAAAAAATTAGAAGTTTACAGCAAGAGAACTTACTATTTCAATTGATAAATAGTAAAGGAAAAGTCAGCACTTCGTGTGGATGAAGGGCGGTATTGCCCAATCAGCACCAAGGCATTTGGGTGGATGAATGGTGCCTTGCCTTTATTAGAAAATGAGGAAATGATGTCAGATGGAACTGGGAGAATTACCACTCCATGCATATATATATGATGGTGTAATGTAGAGAAAGTACCTTTAAAGCCATAAGAACTGGCGTCGCTTCTGAAACTTGTAGTTTGTTGTTATGTGGGACGAGTCCGTTCAATCCACACATGAGGGATGTGGGAAATTTTAGGCCAATCCTGTCCTATATCCTTTTGGCACTGCTGTTTCAACAGTGGACAATCACCATCAATATATAAACTAGAAAGGGATTTGGGTAAACCTTCCTCTGGCGGCAAGCCTTCGAAACTCATACTAGGGCAGTCCTCAATAGTTAAGGATTCAAGAGATTGGAGGTGGAGAAGACCCCTGTAGTTTATTGTTTTTAAATTTGAGCACTTCCAAAATCCAAGAGACCGGACATTGGCAGGCAGCAATCCTTCCTCAGGGAAGGACTCCACATTTTCAAAATCATCACCGAGAGAGACTTCTTCCAAAGAGTGGAGCTCGTGCAAACCCCAATCCTTGCGAGAAGCAATGACTTTGGGGCATCTGTAGATTGAAAGTGTCCGTAGGCTTAACAGCAAACCTCCTTGGGGAAGTGATTCCATCTCTGGACAGTCATCTAACCTCAAGAAACGAAGAGGAGGAAGGAGGGAGGACCCGTCCACACCGCTTCTGGAATTACCCAAATCTGTCAAGCTGTAGGTTGGCATGTCTTTTAGTGAAATCTTCTTACACCTACTTAACAATAGCTCTTCCATGGTAATGGCCTTGGGAAGTGAAGTCTCGAGATTTTCGCAGTCATCAATGAGTAACTGTTTTAAAGAAGGAAGGTGTTGAGGCAGGGACTTTTTCAACTTGGGACAATACCGTATTTCAAGCCTTCGAAGACGTGGGAAACTTTCACCGTCATAACATATATTCCATTCTTCCCATTCTTTCATAGATGAAAAGTGTAGATACAAAAGAGATCTAAATGGAGCACCTGACGAGCCATTCCCATAAAATTCTTGACCAATCACCTTTATTCCATTAAATTCACCAATTTGAAGTTCCTCGAGGAAAGGTAGCTGCCCAAGCGGAGGCAAATTGATACAGGATGTACAATTCCATATATGTAAAGATATTAAATTGGGCAAATAAGGACCATCAAACCAATTTGAAAATCTTGTACCGGCATAGCCTATAACTGTCAGCTCTTTCAGGTTACTATGCGGTTGGAGAGCCTCCAACACACGCTCTTGGCGCTGTGATTGTAACACATCAAAGTCTCGAATCATTCTCCAATCGAATTCTAGTTCATTCAAATACTTTTTATCACTCACATTGGCCTCTCTGGCGTTTGTAGGATCAATTAGATTCTCCAGATGTGAAATAACTAGTGAATCCTTTAAATGGTTTAGTTTTCCCAATTCTATTATATCAGATCCTCTCTGCTTTCCCACAACAAAATGAGTCATTGTTTGAAGACTTTTTAACTTCCCCACATATTTGGGCATTTCTTTTATGCCAGCACCATTCAAGTCAAGATGACGCAAATTGATGAGTTTGCAAAAATTTGATGGCAACTTAGTCAAGAGACAACATCTTTCTAATTTCAATGTTTGCAAATTAATCATCGAACATATTGAATCTGGCAACTTCTCAATATCAGTGTAAGAAAGGTCCAGATATCTTAAACGTTGTAAATTGCAAATGTTTGCCAACTTTTTGACATTCTTAAATCCTTTCAAGGATAACACCCGCATATACTTGAGATGAGCAAGTCTTGACAATACATCGTGCACCATATCACAATTCCAATAATTATCATAAAAACCGCCGCCTGGATGAAGTGGTATGAAGCTGCGTAATTGGTTGCACTTGGAAATAGACTCAAAAGTTTTATACTTGCTATAATCTTTAGCCAAGTATGAAATGTATCGAGTCTTTATTGGAATATCTTGCGCCATATCACCCTCTAGACATAAACAAAAATCTCCAATCACAAATTTTGCTAAATCATTCAAAAGGTCATGCATAGTGAAGAGGCAATCACTTGTTCTCACTGGTTCAAAGAATGACCTTGACTCTAAATCATTGAAATATTCATTGCCCATGTCTTCCATGCTCTGGCCTTTCTGATAAGAATGCAACAAACCTTCTGCCATCCACAAGTCGATTAAGAAATTCTTCTCAATCTCAAAATCTTTAGGGAAGATGGAACAATAAGCAAAGCAATGTTTAAGATTTGAGGGCAGATAATGGTAGCTCAATCTTAAAGCAGGGATAATATTGCTTTCATTTTCTGATAAATGCCATATTTCACTTTCCAATATCTTAACCCATTTCTGGTGAGATAGTTCCGTGTATAATAAACTTCCCAATGTTTTAATAGCCAGAGGCAATCCTCCACACTTTTTAACAATTTTTTTACCAACCGATATGAGATTTGGATCTATACCACGCTGTTGGCCATTAAATGCATGTTTTTCAAATAACTTCCAACAATATTCATCTTCTAGTGGCTTCAAACGATGTATATGGGTGGAGCGCATAACAGATGCTACCTTTTTATTGCGGGTTGTCACAATAATTTTACCTCCTGAAGCTCCACAGTTGAAGGGAGCTTGCAAGACATCCCAACTTGTACGATTCTCGTTCCAGACATCATCCAAAACCAAGAAAAACTTCTTTCCCATTAATTTCTCCTTTAGTTGAAGTTGATGTTGATTGAGGTCATCAAAATCTTCTATGGAACAATGAAGTGCTCGAAGAATCATTTTTGTCACTTGGACAACATTGAATTCTTCAGAAATACACACCCATGCTTTGAGATGAAATTGATCACTCACCCTTTTGTCATTGTATACGAGCTGTGCCAGGGTGGTCTTACCCATCCCACCCATACCCGTAATGCTAATCACATTCACGGGTAGCTGGTTGTCACTGATGTCATGGGAAAGTAAAATCTGAATAATTTCCTCTTTATCATCATTTCTACCATACATATTAGAGTCATCTACTAAAGAAGTTGTCGGCAATCTTTTGGATAGTTTCCTACCCGCTCCTCCCTCACTGCCAGAACTAGAGCCCTCCTTCAATCCCAGTTTATTCTTTTGTTCTGCTAGGAAATCTAGGTGGTCAAGCAATTCCTGGATCCTCGATTCAATTTCTTTGTCGAATGGATTAACAAAGGTAGTTAAGAAGTTCCGTACCTTACTTGTGGTGGGATGAAGTTCAGCTTTCAGCTTCTGTCGTGATGCCTCCGTAGCAATCTCATCTAACAGATCCTCAGCCTTAAAGACAGCATCTTTAAGCTCATCAAGCCACTGCTTCACGTTCTGGTTTTTGTACTGTATTTCTTCTGCATCTTCCAGCACTTGGTTGATAGAAACAAGGGTGATGTGCAGTTTTTTCAACAACCCATCCTTGAGTTTTCTCCCACGGAAATAGTCTCTGATGTCACGAGAAGCTAACCTCTCAAAAGCCACCTGGAGGGTAGCCGAGAGAAATGCTCCACCCACTAACTCTGCCATGCTTTTCTATATGCAAAGAGTAGATTTTGAGCAGCAACGAAGGAGCTAAGATCAATTAACCAACCCCAGAAACAATGTGTAAGATGGGAGAGGAATTTGCGGGTTCTTGATGATTGACTTTGATAAGATGAGAGAGGAATTTGTGGGCTAGTGACAGATGAAATTATGAATTCATTAGTTTCATCCTTTCCAAGTGATCTGAATGGATTTGCCTGTCAACACCACACCATAGCCCACTTTTTCCTCTAGGTGGGAAAAGCAAAAGTAACAACCAGCCGAAGGCTTGACTTCTTGTCCTTTTTTTTTTTTTTAATGTAACTACCAAAAATTCTTCCACGCAAATAGAAGACTAACCCATTTCTTGGAAAATGCAATAGATAAAGTCGTTTGTCATCTTCAAAAATTGAACATTTCCCATTTAATGGGTTCAAACCGCCGTGAACTCTGCCATAGACCAATTCTCTGTAATGCTTTTTCTTTGTGACTCGGTTTTTAGTTTTAGTTTTCATTTGGTTTTTTGCGTCATTATTAATGCTGTGGAAATTTTTTTAGTATTATTTAGGAAATTATTTGAAAATTCATTAGATTTCAAATATATATAAATAAAACTTTTTAAAAATAAATTCATTGGAATTGCACCATTTTTTCGGCCTTGTAGCACATTTTTTTTATTTTGGAAGTGTCTAACACGTGATTACACATAATAATATTTTGTGAAGTCTATGCAAGAGCATACATTTTTAGATTTTTTTTGACAAAAAATTAATTTTGAGTAAAATTGAGGACACCCTGATTACAATAGTAAAAAAAAACTAATATTTAAAATATAAAATGACATCCAAGATATAAAAAAATATAAACTAAATATTTTAAATAGTATTTCATATTATTTAAAAAAATATAAGATCTCGTTGTCTTTAAATTTTAAACTTTATTAATGTTTAAAATTTTTTGATTATATATTCTTTTTGAATTTTTTTTAATAATCGTAGGACGTTGAATGCAGCAATATTTTTATGTTGATATCTTATATTTGGAAATATAAAAATTTATATATTCTTGGACTGTGGCTAAAACATTAATGAAAAAAGATAAACATGATTCAGGTTAAAATAAAATATCGTGTCAATTTCTTTACCCCCCCCCCCCAAAAAAAAAGAACTCAATGTTATTTACACTTATATAGAAATTGATCTTACACTATTAAATAATTTTTAACAGACTGACTTTGTAATAAAATTGACGATTAAATTAAAATTCCTAATCATGAATACTAAATTCACAAAATTTGATTTGTAATTTATTAGTTTATCCTAAAATTAGCATATAACGTATTTTTTAAATATGAAAAATAATTACATATTAATTATTATTTCTTTTCAAAAACAATTTGACATGAAGTGAAAGATCAACATAGTAATTATTTTTAATTCAATAATTAAATCAATAAAAATATAAATAAGGTATAATAAAATATTGATAGATGTAAACCAACCATTAATTTGTTGGCAATATTTCGAAAATATAGTTAGTCCTCAATATTATTTGAATATTGAAGTGAGAAAGATATAATAACTTACTCCCAAAGCAAAAGGAGCAACTTACGCCTTAGGTGGTTTCTACGCAAGTTCCTTGTAACTTGATTATATTATAAAGTGCAATCTGACAAGGACCAGTGTGCAATAATCCATTCCCTGTAGTTGATTTGGACAGATTCTCTTAATTGGTTGTCAATTTTAAATAAAATATATTTACTTTAATTTTTTAAATTTACATTTATATTAGAAAGTATGAATATAATTTTTTTAAAAATTTAATACAACTTGCTCTTTAATTTTTTTATTTTATCATTATTATTTTCTCTCTAAGTAATTTTAAGAAGTTTATGTATAGTGTACATTGATCCTTTGATGAAAGGTCTTCAAGTTGGTTTCTCCGCAATTGCGTTGTAATTTCAATGTGAAATGCTGTTTGACTAGGAGCAAGTGTGCAATAATTCATTCTCAGTAGTTGATTTGCGTAGATTTTCTTGCTTGGTTGTCAATTCTTATATACTTTTCTTTTATTACGAGCAGAAGAATATCTACCACTGCATGCATCCTTGGAGAGGGATATGATTTTGATGGGTTTTGTTTAAATGCGGGTATAAATTAGTTTTAAAAAAAATACTCATATTTATAGCATAAATTTTCACCAAAAATGTAGAACCAATAATAATAATAATAATCAGTATGGGTCTAAAATTCCTGTCCAAAACGTAATAATTAGTGTGGGCATAAATTCCTCATATAAAGCGTTAAAGAAAGGAGCTTGTGATAACATTAATCTATGATTTCTTTGAAACATTCATATATAAAGATTAATTTATCCTGATATTTATTCTAGAGGCTAAATAAAATTTAGGATAAAATATTATTTTAGTCTTTTATAATTGTAATAAAATTCAATTTAGTTCTTAAAACTTTTAATGAAAAATAACTTTTGAGTTATTTAAATAAATAGCTCAGTTACTGCATTTAAGTCAATATTTTTATTAATTTTTTTGACAAAATTAAATTTGAATGTTAAAAAGGAACGTTTAGGAAAATGCATTTGATCAAAAAAATACTTTAAGAACAAAATTGAATTTTACTTCAAACTTAAAATATTAAAATAAAATTTTATTTTAAAATATTTATTGTGCGATTCATAAGTTAAAAAATGTGTTATCAATTATGCAAAGAGCATAGAATTTTAAAGAAAAAGTATTTTTTTTATAGATGAATTTTTAATTTAATCTCTTGTATATTAATTTTTTAATTTAATTTTTCACGTATAAAAGTACTGACAATATCATTTCTCAATTAACTCATAATATCAAATTTGATATCAAATTTAACTAATTATTAATATTATAATTTTTTATTATATTTATTTAATTTGACATATAAATTGGTAGTTACATAATATTAACTTTTTAATTTACAAATGAAATTAACCATATTTAAGAGTTTTACCTATAAGTGCCACATAAATATTATTTTATATATCAAATCAAATAAATATTATACAAAATTATAATATTAATAGTGAATTTAGTGCTAAATTTTATAGGATGGTTTGATTAAAATGATAACATTGCAAATATTTTTATTTATAAAAAATTAATTAAAAATTTACTTATTTATGAGAAACAAAAATAAAATATTCCTCAATTCTAAATAATAACGTTTATGATCCTAAAGTGGCCCAAAGGGGGTTGTAGAGTGAGAATCTTGCTCTAGCTGTAGGGCCCGGACTATCTAATAATTTGAACAAAAAGTAAAAGAGTAACAAAATTCAGTTATTAGTTTCTACTCACAATGGTGACATAGCCTCAATGGAAATCTATTTGAACTCCGCTTATGAAATAATAAAATCAGAAAGACAAATTCTTTTATTTCAAGAAATAAATAAAAAATAAAAAACAAGGGAAAGGGCTATATATCTTCAGATATAATATTGCTAACTAAGCTAATTAATTATAGCAAGTGAAAATAAAGTCTGGATTACCTTTATTGTAACATCCTTAATTTCGTTTCTTTTATTGATAAAGGTACATAAAAAATTTAATTAAGGAAATAAAATTTATTAGACAATATTTTAGATATCTAAGGAAATATAATCCTTAGAAATTCTTCACCTTAGGTATATGCATAGAAAATGTTTCTAACATTAAGAGAACAAATAAAGAAGGAAAATCTAATAGGAAAGAAATTAGAAATAACATACTAAAGAGATGCAAAATTCTTGGATAAGGAAGATAAATTTTTAGAAACAAGTAAAGGTCTTAAAATTTCAAAGAACATTGAATTAGGGTAATTTTTCCTAATTCAAGAACTATAGTTACTAAGTTTAAAATCTTTACCCATACATTGGGCTTTTACCTATGGACACTTCATATAGAGTTTTTCCACTTCACATAATTTTCTAGCAAGCCCATTGGATAACCTAAACAAGAAATTAAACATAGACTTGGACTAGGATATAGTAATTTCACCAATAGCCCAAAAATTATGAAAATGTGACCAAGCCCACCAAGAAAGGAAGAATTTTATCCAAAGCAAAGAAAATGGGTAGAACAAGCCCATAATGGGTAAGAATAAGCCCAAATCCAAGAGGAAAAATAAAATAAAATAAATTAGATGATGATATAATAATAAGAATAAAGATTAGGTTACATGGCATTAAGACAAAAATTTAGCAAGTGGTGTGATTCTACATTCATCATTTAGGCAAGTGGCATGATAATACAAGGCTTTAGGACAAAAACATCTATATCCTTCACTCATAATTTTAGCAAGTGGTATGATAATACATGGTATTAGGACAAAACATTCATAGCCCACACAAATAATATCAACCAAATAATGGAGATTGAAGGGCTAGAAATTTGCCACTTAAAAAGGCAACCTATCATAATTGATTAAGACAAAAGAAAAATTAAATGAATCCCTAAATCAAAGGGACCTTGTCCCTTATCTTAAGAACATATCATCATAATTTTCAAAATACAAATCTCCTTTTCCTATGCATATCTTGACTAAGGAAGAGGAAGACAAGAACATAAGTTGTTTGTTTTCCAAAAATTCAACAAAGTGTATCTTAATTGTGATAAGGTAGATCCATGATCATGAAAGGTGAATTATTTGGTGGTCTATATAAGAGAACCCACCCTTACAACACTTTAATTTCGTCCAAGTGAGAAAGAGAGAGAAATAGAAGCAAGGTAGAGTGAGGAAAGGAGAGAAGAGAGAAGAAGAAAGGAAGGAAGAAGAAGGAGAAGTTTAGAAAGCTAAAGGTAAGTTTAACAATATTTCTTTTTGAAGAAAACTTTTGAAACTTATAATATTTGTATGAGATTTTGATCTTAGAACTTTTATGATTGGTTATGATGTTGCTATATCATGTTACATATTGATCTTGCATGTGATGTATGTTTGAATACTTAGGTTGGTGTAGATAGTTCTGCATGGTTATGGCTATGGGTGGCAGAATTTTAAGCTTCGGTATTTTAATTTCTGGGAACAATCTATAAGGAATTAAAATAAATGGTTAACATAAGAATTAAAGATAAATGTGTCATGGATTTTTAGCCACTGGAATCATTCTATTTGGAGTCCATATGAGGTAGCTATGGTCTGATTAGTAGTCAAAGGTCAGAAAATGAATCATCAGGGAAGAATATGTTAGGATAGCTTCGGTAATTTAATTTCTGGGAATTATTGGTAGGGAATTAAAATAAATGGTTAACATAAGAATTAAAGATAAATGTGTCATGGATTTTTAGCCACTGGAATCATTCCATTTAGAGTCCATATGAGGTAGCTATGGTCTGATTAGTAGTCAAAGGTCAGAAAATGAATCATCAGGGAAGAATATGTTAGGATAGCTTCGGTAATTTAATTTCTGGGAATTATTGGTAGGGAATTAAAATAAATGGTTAACATAAGAATTAAAGATATGTATGTCATGGATTTTTAGCCACTGGAATCATTCAATTTGGAGTCCATATGAGGGAGATATGAGCCGATTAGTAGACAAAGGTCAGAAAATGGGTCATCAGGGAAAAATATGTTAGGATAGCTTCGGTATTTTAATTTCTGAGAAGTATCTGTAAGGAATTAAAATAAATTATTAACATAAGAATTAAAGATAAATGTGTCATGGATTTTTAGGCACTGGAATCATTCAATTTGAAGTCCATTTGAGGTAGATATAAGCTGATTAGTAAGCAGAGGTCAGAAAATGTTTGTTCAGAATATGTTATTAAAGCTTTAGTTTTTGAATTTCTGGAAAATATTCTGTAGGAAGTTAAAATCGTACGGCAAGATAACAATTATAGATATAGGGCTCATGGATTTTTACCAACTGGAATAACTCAATTTGGAGTTCAAATTTGGGAGATATGGTCTAATTAGTCAGTAAAGGTCAGAACTTACACGAGAAGAAATAATCTGTACATTTAGGGAGTAATATCACCTTGATTTCTTAATATTTCGCTACAATGGTCAACATAATAGTTTTAGATAATTGTTTTATCTTGAAATTGACACTAAGATCACCTACATCAGAGTTAAATTGAGGGAGTTATGCTCTGATTAGTAAGAGAAGGTTAGATAGGATGAAAACCTGCATCAAGAAAATAAAGAAATAAAATTAGTATTTTAAAAAGAAGATGAATCTTAACAATTGACTAGTATAGCCATAGCCATTGCCATTGCATGAACTTACTACCATTTTAAGTGTGTAATTTTTAACATGGAATTTACCCTAGTACTCATATAAATTTACAAGAAGTTTTGAAAGTGCCGGTTTTATTTGAAAAATCTTAGTATGCTCCGTGGTTGCAGTATTTTCACATCAGAAAAGAATTATTCTAGTTACTGGAAAACAAAATTGTGATTTGTGAAAAGTGCATGTCTAAGGAAAGTTCTGGCAAGGAAAGACATGGTACTTAAGCGTGTCCATTAGTGACCCACCTCTCTTTCCTGGGAACTTTTCTGGTGCGCTGTTTACAGACTACAATTACTATCCAGTTACCAAGGTATTAGTATGGAATTTTGACATGGAAATGTTTTATAAAGTGATATTTTAAATGGTTATGTTCATGGCATGATTACCAATGATTTATGGTAATAGTTATATTTTGATGAACATACTTGTTATTGAAAGCATATTTTTGGCTATCATTGTGAAAAGAAAAGAAATGAGCACGGTCACATGGCAATCCGTGTGGTGCACCAGTAGGGGACGCCCTACCAACGGTTATGATCATGTTAATAAGAAAAGAAAGAGAAAGTGTGCCATGTCGGACGGAGCGAGATAAGCCCGTACCGAAAAGTAGAGAATACTCACCCTGACCGGGGTAGCTTGAAGTAAGAATAAGTGGATAGCCATCATATAAAACTCGAAAAATAGTTATTCATACCATACATGTCATAACTGTATAATTTTCATGTGCATGATAAAGTGCATTCATGTGACTTAAAGATATTTTCTGTAGTTTATACAGCTGAACATGACATGATGAACTATATTGATGGTAAATTATGATTTATTGTTGAACTTACTGGGATTTAATTCTCACTATATTTCCATATCATGTTCAGAATAATAAATATGCAGATATTCTCTATGACACTTATTATCTCTGTACGTTGGATCGAGGTGCCCTACCTTGGGCAACTTCCAGTTATTTCTGATGTAACTGTCGTAGATGTAACTGAGATTCCGGTGGACGTGCCACCCGAACCAGTGTCCCCAGAAGTAATCGATATAGATGATTAGAACTAATATGTATCTTTGTACAAATGTTTGTAAAATAATGGTGTGTAGTTTGTAAAATAATAGTGTGTATGGAAACTCAGTATTGTATAAATGAAATAAATGTTATATTGAGTTAAGTTGTAACGAGGTAATAACTTCATGGTATTTTTAAAAAAAAAAAAAAAAATTTACATAAATGGAGTTGTTACATAATTGGTATCAGAGCAGGTCGATCCTAGATGGCCAGTAGTTGGATGGTTATCTGAATCGATCTTATAGTGTCTTGAGTATGTTGTGGTTGTGCTGTGTAGGGGATCAGTGATTCATATAGGTAAGAAATTACTAGTGTTTCCTATCTATATGCCGAGGTGGTGTTATGACTGCTATTAAATATTTTTGAACTAACTATTGGGCTTGATCACCTCAATAGCAGCATAACTTTGTTTTGTACCATAGTAGGAAATGGCACCACCAAGGAGGAATCCAGCAACCAATGCAGAGGAAACCCTGCACAACCTGGCCACGGCAATTCGAGACCAAGTTATGACCACCAACCAAATTTTACAACATCTCCAGAATGCTAATAACACAAATGTTGAGATTGGTCCTAACAACCGGACGGCTGGAAAAGATAATGGCATATCCGAGTTCCTGAGGACTAGACCACCTTGTTTCCAAGGTGGTTATGACCCAACGATAGCCGAAAGGTGGATTAGGGAATTAGAGAAAATCTTTGAAGTGATGGGCTGTACTGAAGAGCAGCAAATCATTTTTGCTGCATATATGTTAAAGGATGAAGCAGAATACTGGTGGCGTGGAGCTAGAGAACTTTTAGCTCATCAGGGAAGACAGATCACCTGGCAAGTGTTCAAGGACATTTTTTTTGAAAAGTACTTTCCAAGTACTGTACGGGCAGAGAAAGAGATCGAATTTCTCCAACTCAGGCAAGGAAGCATGACCGTGGACCAGTATATCGCAAGGTTCGAGGAGCTGTCTAAGTTCTCCTCTTATCTGCGATATAACCCAGATGAAGCATGGAAGGCGGTTAAGTTTGAAGCGGGACTAAACCCGGAGTTAAAGAATGCTGTTATAGCTATGGAGATCAGGGAGTTTGTACCTCTGATAAATAAATGCAGACTCCTGGAAAAGAGTTTAAGGGCAGTGGAGGACGAGAAGCAAAGGCGAAACCTATGGAAAAGGAAGAAAAATTTTCCCAACCCTAGAAAGAACGTGAGAAGAAGTGGATATGGAGCTGGTAAGAGGCCATTGATTGCGGGCCCTAGGCCTTTTCAACAAGACCTCGCCTCAGTCAAGTGCGCTAAATGCAGACGCATGCATGGTAATCGGCCATGCTACATGGGACAAGATGTCTGCTTCAATTGCGGACAGAAGGGACATTTTGCGAAAAACTGCCCACAGAATGTAGGAAAGCAGCCAGAACAGAGGCCTCAGGTGAAAGGAAGGGTTTTCACCCTGAGCGGCCAAGAGGCAGCTCAATCTTCTGAAATGATACAAGGTACATGCTATATTTATGGATTTGCTCTTATGGTGTTATTTGACTCTGGTGCTAGTCATTCATTTATATCAGAGGAATGTATTAGGAAGTTTCAGTTCCCTATTTCTGAAACTCCCTATGAGCTATCTGTAGTAACCCCTACAGGGGAACGGGTATTAACTTCCTCTGTATGTAAGGACTGTCAAGTCACCATCCAGGAGAAAACTTTTTCTGTAGACCTCGTCATTTTACCTTTAAGAGGTATTGAGGTCATTCTAGGGTTAGACTGGATGTCTAGGAATCGAGTCTTGTTGAATTGTTGTAACAAGACCGTTGAATTTCTACCTTCTACTCCGAAAGAGGAGGTCCAGTTATTGATGTTAAATGCCAATCAAGTTAATAGGGAGTTGAAGAATGGAGTACTTGGATACATTCTCTTGTATTTATCAAACCTAGAAGTCGAATCGAAGCTTGATGAATTTCCAATAGCCAACGAGTTTCCTGAGGTGTTTCCATCAGATATTCCAGGCTTACCTCCCAAGAGAGAGATAGAGTTCTCTATTGATCTCCTACCTGGGACAGGGCCTATCTCTATTGCACCATATCGAATGGCCTCGAAGGAACTACAAGAACTAAAGAAGCAATTGGAGGAACTATTAGACAAGCAATTCATTAGACCGAGTGTATCACCTTGGGGAGCTCCTGTATTGTTTGTTAAGAAGAAAGACGGGAGTTTGAGACTATGCATAGATTACAGACAGCTGAATAAGGTGACTATAAAAAATAAGTACCCTCTCCCTAGGATAGATGACTTATTGGATCAATTAAAGGGTGCCTCCATTTTTTCTAAAATTGACTTGCGGTCAGGATATCATCAGATTAGGATTAAGGAGGAGGACGTACCAAAAACTGCCTTCAGGACTAGGTATGGGCACTATGAGTTTCTCGTAATGCCCTTCGGGTTAACGAATGCACCTGCAATTTTCATGGATTACATGAATCGCATTTTTCGACCCTACCTAGATCAATTTGTTGTAGTGTTCATTGATGACATCTTGATATATTCTAAGAGTAAGAAAGAACATGAACAACATCTCCGAATCGTGCTGCAAGTGCTGAAAGAGAAAAAGTTATATGCTAAATTGGAGAAGTGTGAATTTTGGCTGTCAGAGGTGAAGTTTCTCGGACATGTCATCTCTAATAGAGGGGTAGCCGTAGATCCTAGCAAGACGGAAGCAGTGATTAAGTGGGAGACACCAAAGACGGTTACGGAAATCAGAAGTTTCCTTGGTTTGGCAGGATACTACAGGAGATTTATACAAAACTTTTCTCGTATAGCCTTGCCATTGACTAAATTGACCAGGAAGGGAAGTCCTTTCAAATGGACTGATCAATGTGATGCTAGTTTTCAGGAGCTGAAGACAAGACTGACCACTCCTCCTGTTTTAATTATTCCAGACCCCACAGGACATTTTGAAGTGTATAGTGATGCTTCAAAGAAAGGGCTAGGGTGTGTGTTAATGCAAGACAAGAGAGTAGTTGCTTACGCCTCTAGACAACTAAGACCCCACGAAGAAAACTATCCAACCCATGATCTTGAATTAGCGGCAGTAGTGTTTGCCTTAAAGATTTGGCGACACTATTTGTACGGGGCAACCTTTGAAGTATATTGTGATCATAAGAGTCTTAAATACCTCTTTGATCAGAAGGAGTTAAATATGAGGCAACGAAGATGGGTAGAATTCCTCAATGACTACAAGTTTGAGATAAAGTATCATCCCGGAAAGGCGAATGTTGTAGCAGATGCCTTGAGTCGAAAATCTCTGCATATGGGTCAGATGATGGTGTATGAGATGCAGATGCTAGAGGAGTTTCGAAATTTGAAGCTAGCCACTACTCTTACTCCAAAGAATCTAGTCATTAATGGTTTAAGTATAAGGTCTGACCTTAGAGCCCAGATCAAAGAAGCTCAAGCTCACGATCAATACTTACAAGATCATAAAGACCAAGGTAATTTTTCTGTAATGGAAGATGGAGCAATCATGTATCAGGGAAGGATTTGTGTCCCTCAAGAACAAGAGTTGAGGACTAAGATACTGAAGGAAGCGCATCAAAGTAAATACACAATCCATCCTGGATGCACTAAAATGTACCAGGATTTAAAAAGGATGTATTGGTGGCCAGGGATGAAAAATGACATTGCTGAGTTCGTGGCAAAATGTTTAACTTGTCAGAAGGTGAAAGTGGAACATCAAAAGCCAGCAGGATTTCTTCAACCTCTGGAGATTCCTGAATGGAAATGGGATAGTATTTTGATGGACTTTGTTGTAGGTTTACCTAAGACTTCAGTGGGACATGACTCTATCTGGGTAATAGTTGACAGATTAACCAAATCTGCTCACTTTTTGCCCATAAAAATTAACTTTTCACTAGATAAATTGGCCCAATTGTATGTTCAGGAAATAGTTAGACTTCATGGGATTCCCTTAAATATTGTTTCTGATAGAGATCCGAGGTTCACATCGAGGTTTTGGAAGGCGTTGCAAGAAGCTTTTGGAACCCAGTTGCGGTTCAGTACTGCCTATCATCCTCAAACTGATGGGCAGACTGAACGAACAATTCAAACCCTAGAAGATATGTTGAGGGCATGTGTGATAGAGCAAGGTAAAGGATGGGATAAGTACCTACCTTTAGTAGAGTTTGCTTATAATAATAGCTATCACTCTAGCATTAAGATGGCCCCCTATGAAGCTTTATACGGTAGAAAGTGCCGATCTCCACTATGTTGGTTCGAGGTAGGAGAAAAGAACTTGTTAGGTCCTGATCTAGTTCAACAAACCACTGAACAAATCAGGATGATACGAAACAAAATACTTACAGCTCAGAGTCGGCAAAAGAGTTACTACGATAAGAGACATAGACCTCTAGAGTTTGAGGAAGGAGACCATGTATTTCTGAAACTTTCCCCGACTACTGGAGTTGGTAGGTCTCTCAAAACAAGAAAGCTAAGTCCGCGATTTTTAGGACCCTACCAAATTCTAAAGAAAGTTGGGACATCAGCATATCAAGTTGCTCTCCCACCTAATTTGTCCAACCTGCATAATGTTTTCCACGTATCACAGCTGCGGAAGTATCTTTCAGATTCATCACATATAATACTGGATGAACCAATCCAAATAAAGGAGAACATGACATACCAGCTAGTACCTGCATCCATATTGGACACTGACGTGAAGCAACTGAGAAATAAAACCATTCCCCTAGTTAAGGTGTTATGGGAAGGTTTGACTCCGGAAGAAGCAACTTGGGAGCTGGAAGAAGTCATGAGGAAGAAATATCCGCAATTATTCTTATAAGGTAATTTCTGAAATTTTGAGGACAAAATTTCTTTTAGGGGGAGAGAAATGTAACATCCTTAATTTCGTTTCTTTTATTGATAAAGGTACATAAAAAATTTAATTAAGGAAATAAAATTTATTAGACAATATTTTAGATATCTAAGGAAATATAATCCTTAGAAATTCTTCACCTTAGGTATATGCATAGAAAATGTTTCTAACATTAAGAGAACAAATAAAGAAGGAAAATCTAATAGGAAAGAAATTAGAAATAACATACTAAAGAGATGCAAAATTCTTGGATAAGGAAGATAAATTTTTAGAAACAAGTAAAGGTCTTAAAATTTCAAAGAACATTGAATTAGGGTAATTTTTCCTAATTCAAGAACTATAGTTACTAAGTTTAAAATCTTTACCCATACATTGGGCTTTTACCTATGGACACTTCATATAGAGTTTTTCCACTTCACATAATTTTCTAGCAAGCCCATTGGATAACCTAAACAAGAAATTAAACATAGACTTGGACTAGGATATAGTAATTTCACCAATAGCCCAAAAATTATGAAAATGTGACCAAGCCCACCAAGAAAGGAAGAATTTTATCCAAAGCAAAGAAAATGGGTAGAACAAGCCCATAATGGGTAAGAATAAGCCCAAATCCAAGAGGAAAAATAAAATAAAATAAATTAGATGATGATATAATAATAAGAATAAAGATTAGGTTACATGGCATTAAGACAAAAATTTAGCAAGTGGTGTGATTCTACATTCATCATTTAGGCAAGTGGCATGATAATACAAGGCTTTAGGACAAAAACATCTATATCCTTCACTCATAATTTTAGCAAGTGGTATGATAATACATGGTATTAGGACAAAACATTCATAGCCCACACAAATAATATCAACCAAATAATGGAGATTGAAGGGCTAGAAATTTGCCACTTAAAAAGGCAACCTATCATAATTGATTAAGACAAAAGAAAAATTAAATGAATCCCTAAATCAAAGGGACCTTGTCCCTTATCTTAAGAACATATCATCATAATTTTCAAAATACAAATCTCCTTTTCCTATGCATATCTTGACTAAGGAAGAGGAAGACAAGAACATAAGTTGTTTGTTTTCCAAAAATTCAACAAAGTGTATCTTAATTGTGATAAGGTAGATCCATGATCATGAAAGGTGAATTATTTGGTGGTCTATATAAGAGAACCCACCCTTACAACACTTTAATTTCGTCCAAGTGAGAAAGAGAGAGAAATAGAAGCAAGGTAGAGTGAGGAAAGGAGAGAAGAGAGAAGAAGAAAGGAAGGAAGAAGAAGGAGAAGTTTAGAAAGCTAAAGGTAAGTTTAACAATATTTCTTTTTGAAGAAAACTTTTGAAACTTATAATATTTGTATGAGATTTTGATCTTAGAACTTTTATGATTGGTTATGATGTTGCTATATCATGTTACATATTGATCTTGCATGTGATGTATGTTTGAATACTTAGGTTGGTGTAGATAGTTCTGCATGGTTATGGCTATGGGTGGCAGAATTTTAAGCTTCGGTATTTTAATTTCTGGGAACAATCTATAAGGAATTAAAATAAATGGTTAACATAAGAATTAAAGATAAATGTGTCATGGATTTTTAGCCACTGGAATCATTCTATTTGGAGTCCATATGAGGTAGCTATGGTCTGATTAGTAGTCAAAGGTCAGAAAATGAATCATCAGGGAAGAATATGTTAGGATAGCTTCGGTAATTTAATTTCTGGGAATTATTGGTAGGGAATTAAAATAAATGGTTAACATAAGAATTAAAGATAAATGTGTCATGGATTTTTAGCCACTGGAATCATTCCATTTAGAGTCCATATGAGGTAGCTATGGTCTGATTAGTAGTCAAAGGTCAGAAAATGAATCATCAGGGAAGAATATGTTAGGATAGCTTCGGTAATTTAATTTCTGGGAATTATTGGTAGGGAATTAAAATAAATGGTTAACATAAGAATTAAAGATATGTATGTCATGGATTTTTAGCCACTGGAATCATTCAATTTGGAGTCCATATGAGGGAGATATGAGCCGATTAGTAGACAAAGGTCAGAAAATGGGTCATCAGGGAAAAATATGTTAGGATAGCTTCGGTATTTTAATTTCTGAGAAGTATCTGTAAGGAATTAAAATAAATTATTAACATAAGAATTAAAGATAAATGTGTCATGGATTTTTAGGCACTGGAATCATTCAATTTGAAGTCCATTTGAGGTAGATATAAGCTGATTAGTAAGCAGAGGTCAGAAAATGTTTGTTCAGAATATGTTATTAAAGCTTTAGTTTTTGAATTTCTGGAAAATATTCTGTAGGAAGTTAAAATCGTACGGCAAGATAACAATTATAGATATAGGGCTCATGGATTTTTACCAACTGGAATAACTCAATTTGGAGTTCAAATTTGGGAGATATGGTCTAATTAGTCAGTAAAGGTCAGAACTTACACGAGAAGAAATAATCTGTACATTTAGGGAGTAATATCACCTTGATTTCTTAATATTTCGCTACAATGGTCAACATAATAGTTTTAGATAATTGTTTTATCTTGAAATTGACACTAAGATCACCTACATCAGAGTTAAATTGAGGGAGTTATGCTCTGATTAGTAAGAGAAGGTTAGATAGGATGAAAACCTGCATCAAGAAAATAAAGAAATAAAATTAGTATTTTAAAAAGAAGATGAATCTTAACAATTGACTAGTATAGCCATAGCCATTGCCATTGCATGAACTTACTACCATTTTAAGTGTGTAATTTTTAACATGGAATTTACCCTAGTACTCATATAAATTTACAAGAAGTTTTGAAAGTGCCGGTTTTATTTGAAAAATCTTAGTATGCTCCGTGGTTGCAGTATTTTCACATCAGAAAAGAATTATTCTAGTTACTGGAAAACAAAATTGTGATTTGTGAAAAGTGCATGTCTAAGGAAAGTTCTGGCAAGGAAAGACATGGTACTTAAGCGTGTCCATTAGTGACCCACCTCTCTTTCCTGGGAACTTTTCTGGTGCGCTGTTTACAGACTACAATTACTATCCAGTTACCAAGGTATTAGTATGGAATTTTGACATGGAAATGTTTTATAAAGTGATATTTTAAATGGTTATGTTCATGGCATGATTACCAATGATTTATGGTAATAGTTATATTTTGATGAACATACTTGTTATTGAAAGCATATTTTTGGCTATCATTGTGAAAAGAAAAGAAATGAGCACGGTCACATGGCAATCCGTGTGGTGCACCAGTAGGGGACGCCCTACCAACGGTTATGATCATGTTAATAAGAAAAGAAAGAGAAAGTGTGCCATGTCGGACGGAGCGAGATAAGCCCGTACCGAAAAGTAGAGAATACTCACCCTGACCGGGGTAGCTTGAAGTAAGAATAAGTGGATAGCCATCATATAAAACTCGAAAAATAGTTATTCATACCATACATGTCATAACTGTATAATTTTCATGTGCATGATAAAGTGCATTCATGTGACTTAAAGATATTTTCTGTAGTTTATACAGCTGAACATGACATGATGAACTATATTGATGGTAAATTATGATTTATTGTTGAACTTACTGGGATTTAATTCTCACTATATTTCCATATCATGTTCAGAATAATAAATATGCAGATATTCTCTATGACACTTATTATCTCTGTACGTTGGATCGAGGTGCCCTACCTTGGGCAACTTCCAGTTATTTCTGATGTAACTGTCGTAGATGTAACTGAGATTCCGGTGGACGTGCCACCCGAACCAGTGTCCCCAGAAGTAATCGATATAGATGATTAGAACTAATATGTATCTTTGTACAAATGTTTGTAAAATAATGGTGTGTAGTTTGTAAAATAATAGTGTGTATGGAAACTCAGTATTGTATAAATGAAATAAATGTTATATTGAGTTAAGTTGTAACGAGGTAATAACTTCATGGTATTTTTAAAAAAAAAAAAAAAAAATTTACATAAATGGAGTTGTTACATTTATCATACAGTGAAAGACAATATTGCAAAAATCAATCAAAAGCATAGCATGCCCTTTTATGTGGCACAAGGAACAAGAAACTGTAGCTCATATTTTCCTTCATTGCCCTTTCCCAGAATGATATGGCTTTTCTCTTGGGGGGTTTGACAAGAGGAAATGTTTTGAATTCTTAAAAATTTTAATATGAAAATTGAATATTATTTTTTTCAGTGTTAAAATAAAAATTATGATTTTTATATTTTAATATTTATGTAAAAATTCTCTATAAAAATAAATTTAATTGTCAATATATTTATTAATAATTTTATAAAATTAATTTAAGCATGTAAAAATGATAATAGTAAATCTAATAAATTATTAACAATAATTATTTGTATATATAAAATTATTGATTGGTAATATTAATTTTAACCACTTTTTCCTCTCGGTAGGTAAAGCGAAAGTAACAACCAGCCGAAGACTTGACTTCGGGTCTTTGTTTTTTTTTTTTTTTTAAGGTCACTGCCAAAAAATTCTTCCCCCCAAATAGAAGGCTAACCCATTTCTTCGAAAGTGCAATAGATAAAGTCGTTTGTCATCTTCAAAAATTGAACATTTCCCATTTAATGGGTTCAAACCGCCCGTTAACTTAGCCATCAACCAATTTCTTTTTGTGCTTTGCGATTCTCTGTAATGTCCTTTTCTTTTGGTGACCCTGTTTTTAATTTTAGTTTTTATTTGGTTTTCTGCGTCATTATTAATGCTGCAGAAATTTTTTTAGTATTATTTAGGAAATTATTTGAAAATTCATTAGATTTCAAAGATATATAAATAAAAACTTTTTGTAAATAAATTCATTGGAATTGCACCCTTTTTTTGGCCTTATAGCACATTTTTTATTTTGCTTTCTTAAGTACTTGGAAGTGTCTAACATGTGATACACATAATAAGATTTTGTTAAGTCGTTGTAAAAGCATACATTTTTAGATTGTTTGAAAAAAAAAATTATGTTTGAGTAAAATTGAGGACAACGTGATTATAATTGTAAAAAAATAATTAAAATATAAAATGACATCCAAGACATAAAATAATATGAATGAACTATTTTAAATAGTATTTCTCACTATTTAAAAATTATAAGATCTCGTTATCTCTAAATTTTAAATTTTATTAACGTTAAAAAATTGTCCATTATATATTCTTTTAGAATACAATAGTATATCTATGTTGATATCTTATATTTCGAAATAAGGATAAACACTTTATCCCAATAGTCTAATTGAAAAATATTTTGTGTCATTTTAATTTGAAGTATGTCAATTGATTTTTTTTTATTTGTTATGTAATTACTAATGGAAAAAAATTTTAATTTGTTTTTTGTTGTTATATTTATTATGTAATTATTTAGTTATTTTATGATATTTTTTATTCACATTTTGACAAAATAATTAAATAAATGTTAAATGATGAATAATTTTATTGTAGAAAATATAGTCCTTATCTAAGGACCCTAGTCTACTAAGCTACAAAAAAAGAAGCTAAAAGAAGGTGTTTGCTACTCAATGTCATATATGATATTGAAGGCACTAAAAACATGATTAAACCCTCTCTTATACTTTGAATGATTTTATAGTTTTTTGAATCCAAAATGACATGTAAAAAGCAATTTGATTAATTTACAATATAAAAGATTGCTGTCAAAAATAGTTTTAATGGCAACTGTTGTGACAATATTAACTACTAATTAAATATTAATAACATGTAGTAAATGTTATAGTTAAGTTGCAGACCACAAAAATTATTTTGGTGCTTCATTAGTAAAATTATCTTGAATATTCGTAAAGCTCAAACACATAAGAAACTCATTAAATCTAGCAATTCATAATTTTTAGTGTTTTGAATATTAACCAAATAAGGTTATGAGACTATTTTTCATTCTCTCAAGTTTGAGAGAGATAGAAAGAGATGCAGGGTGTTCGTATGTTGCTCATAAGATCTTGTGGCTTACCGAGCAAAGCCATTGTCCTTATTCTTCATTCTGCCTTCTTCCACATGGAAACTAATTTTAATGAAGAAATAAATATTTCAGTTTGAGTATTAAGAAAGAATAACACAATACTCTTTTAAGGATAATGTGAAACGAACAAAATTTACTTCAGCTTTGACCAACATGAAATTCAAAATATTAACAGTTTGTAATGCACAAGTGGATGAAATAAATTTTGGTAATCTTTTTTCGACAAAAAAAAGTTGGCAACAAACAATGGTAAGAACCAGGATTGTTATTTTCATTCTTCTTGATAATTAATGCATTCATATAGCCTTGGCTCAAATGATCGTTCGGCAAGAAATTAAAAAAAAAAATTAGATGGGAATTAAGGTCAATTTAGGACGCTTCAAAAGAAAACTGTGATACAGGAGTTTAGTTCAGCTTCCAAGAATATAAAGATTTCTGCAAACTCGAGGGATAAACATTACGTGACAAAACACTTGTACGAAATCTCAAAAAGGAGAATTCAGCTCAAAAACAGAATCTAGAAATGGTAGATTAGATTTAGGATGAAGAAAGGCAGCAATACGTCCAGTATTTCAAACTACTTCGATTCTCAAATGACATTTCTTCTGACAAAAAAGTTGACAAGTCATGATTTAGAGACACTCAAATCATGAATCCCCCCACAAATCAGATCTCCTTACACTCTCCAAGTTGCTGAGAACACTATCAAATTTTCGCTGTGCTGTCTCTTGCTGGAGAAGACAAGGATTTTGGAGAGCTACTAGAAATGGAAAATTCTTGGTGAAGTGTGCATCGCTAACTTTTTAGAAGAATTGCTTCCATTCTGTAACTTTAATCCTTCTCAAGAACCATGCTGGAGATTTTTATGGGCAATGAAGCGAGCTCCATTGGATATGTTTTTCTGCATTTCAAACAAAGTTCAAATGTAATCAGTTAACAAGAAAGTTCCAGCAAGCGAACCCAATATAACATCTGCATGGAAATTATAGAGGTGACCTTTTGCACCAGGTGAACATTAAGTGACACATGTTCTAAGTAAGTAATTAGATAATGCATTTCATTATTTGTCAGATATGGAAGCAGAGAATAATGCATTTCATTATGTGGCCAACACAACATTGAAGGCTTTTTGTTTTTTATGCCATTAAGAAAAATATGTTTTAGAATTTAACTAGAAATTTTATAAGCAAATGTTTTGAAAATGAAATTAAAGGACAATCAAAGCAATAAGAAATAAGTCAAAAGCAAATCACAAAGACGTATACATATAATGCTATTTCTTTTAAATTCGTCATCATAGATAAGAAAAAGTAGCTGAGATTAAGCGTAGTTTAAGATTAGTAATTTCAGATTAAAAAAACAAAAAAAAATTAAAAGTTTACAGCAAGAGAACTTCTATTTCAATTGATAAATAGTAAAAGAAAAGTCAGCACTTCGTGTGGATGAATGGTGCCTTGCCTTTATTAGAAAATGAGGAAATGATGTCAGATGGAATTGGGAGAATTACCACTCAATGCATATATATATATATATATATATATATATATATATATATATATATATATATATATATATATATATATACATATGATGGGGTGTAATGTAGAGAAAATACCTCTAAAACCATAAGAACTGGCGGCTTCGCTTTTGAAACTTGTAGTGTGTTGTTAGGTGGGACGAGTCCGTTCAATCCACACGTGAGGGATGTGAGAAATTTTAGGCCAATCTTGTCCTGTGTCCTTTTGGCACCGCTGTTTCAATAGTGGACAATCACCCATAATATTTAAACGAGAAAGGGATTTGGGTAAACCTTCCTCTGGCAAGCCTTCGAAACTCAGAATCGGGCAGTCACCAATATTTAAGGATTTGAGATATTGGAGGTGGAGAAGACCCCTGTAGTTTATTGTTTTTAAATTTGAGCAATTCGAAAATGTAAGAGACTGGACATTGGCAGGCAGCAATCCTTCCTCAGGGAAGGACTCCACATTTTCAAAATCATCAGTAACTTTGATGTCTTCCAAAAAATGGAGCTCGTGTAAACCCCAATCCTTACGAGGAGCAATGACTTTGGGGCAACAGTGGATTGTAAGTCTGCGTAAACCTGAAATTAAACCTCCCTGGGGAAGTGATTCCATCTCTGGACAGTCTACTAACGTCAGGGAACGAAGAGGAGGAAGGAGGGAGGACCCGTCCACGCCGCTTCTGGAATTACCCACATCTGTCAAGCTGTAGGTTGGCATGTCTTTGAGCGAAATCTTCTTACACCTAATTAAATATAGCTCTTCCATGGCAAAGGCCTTGGGAAGTGAAGTCTCAAGATTTTCGCAGCCGTCAATTCTTAACTTTTTTAAAGAAGGAAGGTGTTGAGGCAAGGACTTTGTCAACTTGGGACAATACCATATTTCAAGCCTTCGAAGACGTGGAAAGCTTTCACCGTCATAACATATATTCCATTCTTCCCATTCTTCCATACCAACAAAAGTTAAATGCAAAAGAGATCTAAATGGAGCACTTGACGAGCCATTCCCATAAAATTCTTGACCAATCACCTTTATTCCATCAAATCCATCAATGTGAAGTTCCTCGAGGAAAGGCAGCTGCCCAAGCGGAGGAAAATTGATACAGGATCTACATTCCCACATATGTAAAGATATTAAATTAGGCAAATAAGGACCATCAAACCAATTTGAAAATCTTGTACCGGCATAGCCTCTAACTATCAGCTCTTTCAGGTTACTATGTGGTTGGAGAGCCTCCAAGACACGCTCTTGGCGCTGTGATTGTGACACATCAAAGTCTTGAATCATTCCCCAATCGAATTCTAGTTTATTCAAATACATTTTGTCTTTCACATAGGTCTCTCTGGCGCTGCTAGGATCAATTTGATTCTCCAGTTGTGAAATAACTAGTGAATCCTTTAAATGGTTTAGTTTTCTCAATTCCATCATATTAGATCCTCTATCTTTCCCCACTATGAATTGAGTCAATGTTTGAAGATGTTTCAACTTTCCCATTTTCTTGGGCATTTTTGTCATGGCATCCCTATCGAAGGTGAGATGACGTAAGTTGATGAGTTTGTGAAAATTTGACGGCAACTTAACCAAGGAACATCCGTTTAATATCAATGTCTGCAAATTAATTATGGAGCATATTGAATTTGGTAACTTCTTAATACTAGTGTGAGAAAGGTCCAGATATCGTAAATGTTGTAGATTGCAAATGTTTGACAACTTTTTGACATTCACAATTCCTCCCAAGGATAACACCCGCATATACTTGAGACATCTAGATCTTGACAAGAAATCATCCATCATATCACAATTCCGACAGTTAAAAAGCTGAGACAGGCGGCTTGGATGGAATGGTATGATGCTGCGTATTTGGTTGCACTTGGAAATAGTCCCAAAAGTTTTATACTTTCTATAATCTCCAACCAAGTATGAAATGTAACGAGTCTTAATTGGAATATCTTGCACCACATTATACTCTAGATGCAAACAAAACTCTCCAATCACAAATTTTGCTAAATCATTCAAAAGGTCATGCATAGTGAAGAGGCAATCACTTGTTCTCACTGGTTCAAAGAATGACCTTGACTCTAAATCATTGAAATATTCATTGCCCATGTCTTCCATGCTCTGGCCTTTCTGACAAGAATGCAGTAAACCTTCTGCCATCCACAAGTTGATTAAGAAATTCTTCTCAATCTCAAAATCTTTAGGGAAGATGGAACAATAAGCAAAGCAATGTTTAAGATTTGAGGGTAGATAATGGTAGCTCAATCTTAAAGCAGGAATAATATTGCTTTCATCTTCTGATAAATGCCATATTTCACTTTCCAATATCTTAACCCATTTTTGGTGAGATTGTTCTGTATACAGCAAACTTCCCAATGTTTTAATAGCCAGAGGCAATCCTCTACATTTCTTAATAATTTTCTTACCAACTGACATAAGACTTGGATCTATACCACCATGTTGGTCATTAAATGCATGTTTTGCAAATAATTTCCAACAATATTCATCTTGTAATGGCTTCAAACGATGCATATGGGTGGAGTGCATAACAGATGCTACCTTTTTATTGCGGGTTGTTACAAGTATCTTACTTCCCAGCGCTCCATAGTTGAAGGGAGCTTGCAAGATATCCCAACTTGTACTATTTTCATTCCAGATATCATCCAAAACCAGGAAAAACTTTTTCTCCATTAATTTCTCCTTTAGTTCAAGTTGATATAGATTGAGGTCATCAGACTCTTTTATGGAACAATGAAATGCTCGAAGAATCATTTTTGTAACTTGAACAACATTGAATTCTTCTGAAATACACACCCATGCTTTGAGATGAAATTGATCCCTCACCCTTTTGTCATTGTATACAAGCTGTGCCAAGGTGGTTTTACCCATCCCACCCATACCCATGATGCTAATCACAGTCACAGGTAGCTGGTTGTCACTCACGTCATGGGAAAGTAAAATCTGAATAATTTCCTCTTTATCATCATTTCTACCATACAAATTAGATTCATCTACTAAAGATGTTGTTGGCATTCTTTTGGACAGTTTCCTACCAACTCTTACTTCACTGCCAGAACTAGAGCCCTCCTTCAATCCCAGTTTATCCTTTTGCTCTGCCAGGAAATCTAGGTGGTCAAGCAATTCCTGGATCCCTGATTCAATTTCTTTGTCAAATGGATTAACAAAGGTAGTTAAGAAGTTCCGTACCTTACTTGTGGTGGGATGAAGTTCAGCTTCCAGCTTTTGTCGGGATGCCTTGGTAGCAATCTCATCTAACAGGTCCTCTGCCTTAAAGACAGTATCTTTAAGCTCGTCAAGCCACTGCTTCACGTTCTGGTTTCTGTACTGTATTTCTTCTGCATCTTCCAGCACTTGGTTGATAGAAACAAGGGTGATGTGCAGTTTTTTCAACAACCCATCCTTGAGTTTTCTCCCACGGAAATAGTCTCTGATGTCACGAGAAGCCAACCTCTCAAAAGCCACCTGAAGGGTAGCCGAGAGAAACGCTCCACCCACTAACTCTGCCATGCTTTTCTATATGCAAAGAGTAGATTTTGAGCAGCAACAAAGGAGCTAAGATCAATTAACCAACCCCAGAAACACTGTAAGATGGGAGAGGAATTTGCGGGTTCTCGATGATTGACTTCGATAAGATGAGAGAGGAATTTGTGGGTTAGTGAAAGATGAAATTATCGCACTGGGCCGCCCTTTTTAGTGAAAGATGAAATTATGGATTCATTAGTTTCATCCTTTCTTCCAGTGATCTGAATGGATTTGCCTGTCAACACCACACCATATCCCGCTTTTTCCTCTCGGTAGGTAAAGCGAAATCAACAACCAGCCAAAGACTTGACTTCTGGTCTTTCTTTTTTTTTTTTTTTAGGTAACTACCAAAAATTCTTCTCCCCAAATAGAAGACTAACCCATTTCTTGAACATTTCCCATTTAATGGGTTCAAACCGCCGTGAACTCTGCCATAGACCAATTCTCTGTAATCCTTTTTCTTTGTGATTCGGTTTTTAATTTTAGTTTTCATTTGGTTTTCTGCGTCATTATTAAATCTGCGGGAATTTTTTTAGCATTATTTAGGAAATTATTTGAAAATTCATTAGATTTCAAAGATTTATAAATAAAACTTTTTTTAAATAAATTCATTGGAATTGCACCATTTTTTCGGCCTTGTAGCACATTTTTTATTTTGGAAGTGTCTAACATTTTTTATTTTGATGAAGAGGAATAAAAGAAAAAAAATATATCCAACCATCAAATGCATCTTTGTAGTAGCTCATCCAAGTTCACACATGAAATCTTCATCAAACGTAAATTTAACATTTGTACCACCCAGGAGTAAAGTCTTATTACGCACCTTATGTCACCTGCTTACAAGAAAGTCGGACAAAATCATAGTAGTTCAAATATACATTCAACTCCTCGTAAACAACAAAGAAACAATATAAGCTGAATGAATAAACAATATGTAATGCGCACATACACAGATAAATTTGTACAGAATAGAAATGAGCAGAGCATCAATCAGGAAGACAATTTTCCCAAAAAAAATTTGAAATTTATCTGAAATTGAATGCAAATTTAACACGCACACGCACACGCACACATATATAGCACCACATCCAACGGGATAAAAAATAGATACAAATAAAATATAAGTAAAAGGAAGCCAAACTCATCTTATGGAACACTTGTTAACCAATTTTCAGGCGCACCACATCCAGCGGGACTGACACTCGAAATAAATAAATAACCAAACTTTGAATCAATCAGAAAATGGGACCAAAACATAGTATGCATTTCAGCTGAGTTACTTTTGCTTATACCTCCGAGGAAGGACCAAAGCAGAAACTTGTGTTGTCTTCGAAGAAAATACAGCAGCCCCGAATTCTCTCTCTTTCTGGGTTTCATGAGGGGTTACTCAGATCTGCAATGGGTGTAAACTGCCTCCCAGCTTCGGCCTATTGGCCTAACTGCCGGCTCTTTCAACGGCCCACTATGGGATTAAATGGGGAATTTGGGAGAGAAAAGAGAAGCCAAAATCGAGTCCATGAAGAAGAAGCAGCAGCCTCAACAGAGGCTTGTTCGAATTTAACAAAGGGGACGATAATCCAATCAAAGAGTGGAAGAGAAAAGGACTTGGAAAAGAGGAAGAGGAGCTCCGGAGCTCCACTTCGTTGTGCGCGTGAAATATGCTGTGGGCTGAGCGGGTTAAGCACGTTTGGGTTTGTAAAGATTGGATGATTGGATCTACTCTACTTGGATCGAAACGGGTTATTCCACCAACACGTCAATTTCTTTTTTTAGCAATTTGTTTTACACAATTTTCTTTCACAAACTATAAAATGATTGGTGCAAATTATAGCATCAGCACCTACTAAAATTAATTATTTTAAATATATCAGATTGATGTGGAAGTAAGTTTTTAAAAATCATCAAGAAACAGAACTTTATCTCAATTGACCCTCATTAAAGGAAGAATATTTTCAAAATAATAGTAACATCATTCTCAATTGACCCTCATTAAAGGAAAAATTTTGCAAGTTTTACTTCTATTGAGACCCTGAAACCTACAATTGTTAAATCTATAAAAACACCTATTTAGTGCACTTACCTCGCTTTGTAGAGAGCTAATGATCCTAAAAACCAAGGGCTTCAATATTTTTGTACATATAATTCTTAGCAATAACAGCAAATTAAAACACCTAAATTCAAAAACTTCACCCCTGCAATAACAGGTCCTCCGCCTTAAAAACAGCATCTTTGAGCTCATCAAGCCACTGCTTCACATTCTGATTTCTGTACTGCATTTCTTCTGCATCGTCCAGCATTTGGTTGATAGAAATAAGGGTGACGTGCAGTTTTTTCAGCAACTCATCCTTGAATTTTTCTCCCACGGAAATAGTCTACGAGAAAACAGCCTCTCAAAAACCACTTGAAGGGTAGCCGAGAGAAACGCTCCACCCACTCACTCTGCCATGATTTTCTACATGCAAAGAGAAGAATTTGAGCAGCAACGAAGGAGCTAAGATCAATCAACTAGCCCAAGAAACACTGTGTGAGATGGGAGACGAATTTGCGGGCTCTTGATGATTGACTTTGATAGGATGAGAGAGGAATTTATGGGTTAGTGAAAGATGAAATTGTGGGTTCGACATTGTCATCCTCTTGGTAGGAAACTATGGAAGAAAATTTGATGAAAATGAAAGTAACAACCATTCAAAGACTTGACTTCTGGCCCTTTTTTTTTTTTTGGGTAACTACCAAGTACCCTCGGAGAGACAAAGGATATTAAAAAATAAAAATCCAACATTTATCATTTAAAGACATTTTAAATTTTTTACAAATATTTATGGTGATTTTTTTAATTTTTAAGATTAGTTAGTTTTATTTGTAATTAATTATTGTTTTTAAATATGACTAAATATACTACATTGAATATTTATGTTTAAACTAATTGTAATTAAATATAATTTTAAATAATAATATTATTCTTTTTATTATAATTTTAGCAAGATAAATAATTTATCAATTATATCTTTTATTTTTTTATTATGTTTGTATCAATATCTATAAATTTTAATAATTAATAAATTAATTGAAGTAAAAATAAATTATATATTAAACTTTTAAAAAAGTGATTAAATATCAATATGTGGTAGTTATAACTTTGAGCTTTTGTGGCAATTCAAATTGCTACTGAAAATTTATTTTTAATGATGAACATAAAAAGTTGTTGATCAAAACATATTCAATGACGACCTATTTAAATTATTATTGAAAATAGATATTTAATAAAGATTATTATAATTTTGATAGAGATTCTTATGATTTTCAAGTTGTTATAAAAAAATTTATGAAACAAAATTATAATCGACAATATGATAGCGATTAAAATAATTGCGAAAATTCTTTAACAATGATTTTTAAACTTTGAAAGTGACAGTTGAACTCTATTTCTTATTGTATATTATTTTGAAAATTTTATACAAAAGTGTCAGTATTAGTTTTTTTCTTCTTTTGGTATAAAACATTGTTAAGAGAAATGGCTTCTTCTCTTGATTCAACAATGAAATTTGGGTGCCACATGGAGCTCGAATTAAAAGCACTTTGACAAATGTACCAGTTTTTTTTTTTTCAAGAAGCATTTGAAAATTCATTATGCAAATAGAATAACATTCAGTAATCAATAATAATAATTTCTGCACAAAGGTCAAAAAAGAAACGAAACACCATGCTAGGTAAATTATTCTACGCTCTAGCATGGTTTAAATTTTTTCCATTTCTTCTCATTTTTAGTGTAAATTATTCAACAACTATTCGTTTTCACTCAAAATTAAAGAGAAGCAGCCTCGAAGCGATAAATATTCATTATAATTAGAATAATATTTGTTTTGTTTACAAAACTCTATTTAAAAATTAATATTTGTTATCACTTCTTATTATATATATGGTCTTGAAGTTGCTGTTAACTATTTTTTAAAGCTTCATTGTTGTCATAGTAAACAGCTTACGCTCATAATTTAACTAAAAATTAATTTGTGTCACTTTAATTTGAAACATGTTATTTGAATTTTTTTATTTATTATGTAATTATTTAGTTATTTTTATAGTATTTTTCATTTAAATTTTGTCAAAATAATTAAATGAATGTTAAAGGATAAATAATTTTATTGTTAAAATTATGTTTTATTTATATTTTAGACAATTTTATAGTATTTTAAACTAAAATGACACAAAAAAAAATACTTTGATTAACTTATAATATAAAAAAATTGCTATAAAAAATCATTTTAACGACGACTGTTGTGAATAATGTGAAGAAATTTGATTAACTTATAATATAAAAATTCTGCCTTTTTCCACATAGAAACTAATTTTAATGAAGAAATGAACATTTCAGTTTGAGTATTAAAAAATAATAACACAATACTCTTTTAAAGATAATGTGAAACGAACAAAATTTACTTCAGCTTTTAACAATAAAAAAATCAAAATATTAACAATTTGTAATGCACAAGTAGATTAAATAAATTTTGGTAACCAACTACTATAAACTCTTGCTGAGGATTGCAGCATCTCCTCCCACAAATCAGATCTCCTTACACGACAAAAGCATTTTGGATATTGTCCAAAAAAACAAAAAAGACAAAAGCATTTTGGAGAGCTACTAGAAATGAAAAATTCTTGGTGAAGTGTGCATCTCTCACATTTTAGAAGAATTGCTTCCATTCTGTAACTCTACTACTTCACAAGAACCATGCTGGAGATTTTATGAGCAATGAAGCGAGCTCCATTTACGGCTACAGTACCCAGAATCCATGGTGCCCTTCATCATTCTATCCATTTCAGATGGAACCCAATATAAAATCTGCAAGGAAATTATAAAGAAGGTGACACAAGTTCTAAATAAGTAATTAGATAATGCATTTCATTATTTGTCAGATATGGAAGCAGAGAATAATGCATTCCATTATGTGACCAAGACAGCATTGAATTTTTTTTTTAATGCCATTAAGAAAAATATGTTTTGAATTTAACTAGAAACTTTATAAGCAAATTTTTTGAAAATTAAATTAAGGGACAAGGCATTTGGGTGATCAATGGTGCCTTGCCTTTATTAGAAAATGCAGAAATGATGTCAGATGGAACTGGGAGAATTACCACTCAATGCATATATATCTGATGGTGCAATGTAGAGAAAGTACCTTTAAAGCCATAAGAATTGGCATCTTCGCTTCTGAAACTTGTAGAGTGTTGTTATATGGGAAGAGACGGTTCAATCCACACATGAGGGATGTGAGAAATTTTAGGCCAATCCTGTCCTATGTCCTTTTGGCACCGCTGTTTCAACAGTGGACAATCACCATAAACAGATAAACTAGAAAGGGATTTGGGTAAACCTTCCTCTGGCAAGCCTTCAAAACTCAAACTAGGACAGTGCGAAATATTTAAATATTTGAGAGATTGAAGGTTGGATAAACCTTCCTCTAGCAAGCCTTCGAACTTCAAACTAGGACAGTTAAAAATATTTAAATATTTGAGAGATTGGAGGTGGAGAAGACCCCGGTAATTTATTGCTTTTAAATTTGGGCAATTCTCAAATTTAAGAGACTGAACATTGGCTGGCAGCAATCCCTCCTCAGGGAAGGACTCCACATTTTCAAAATCATCACCAACTACAACGTCTTCCAAACAGTAGAGCTCGTGCAAACCCCAATCCTTGCAAGAAGCAATGACTTTGGGGCAACCTTGGATTGAAAGTCTGCGTAGGCTTGAAATTAAACCTCCCTGGGGAAGTGATTCCATCTCTGGACAGTCTACTAACGTCAGGGAACGAAGAGGAGGAAGGAGAGAGGACCCGTCCACGCCGCTTCTGGAATTACCCACATCTGTCAAGCTGTAAGTTGGCATGTCTTTTAGCGAAATCTTCTTACACCTAATGAAATATAGCTCTTCCATGGCAAAGGCCTTGGGAAGTGAAGTCTCAAGATTTTCGCAGCCGTTAATTCTTAACATTTTTAAAGAAGGAAGGTGTTGAGGCAGGGACTTTGTCAACTTGGGACAATACCATATTTCAAGCCTTCGAAGACGTGGAAAGCTTTCACCGTCATAACATATATTCCATTCTTCCCATTCTTCCATACCAGCAAATGTTAAATGCAAAAGAGATCTAAATGGAGCACTTGACGAGCCATTCCCATAAAATTCTTGACCAATCACCTTTACTCCACCAAATTGACGAATGCGAAGGTCCTCGAGGAAAGGTAGCTGCCCAAGCGGAGGCAAATTGATACAGGAATTACAATACCACATATGTAAAGATATTAAATTGGGCAAATAAGGACCATCGAACCAATTTGAAAATCTTGTACCGGCATAGCCACTAATTGTCAGCCCTTTCAGGTTACTATGTGGTTGGAGAGACTCCAAGACACGCTCTTGGCACTGTGATTGTGACACTACAAGGTCTTGAATCATTCCCCAAACGAATTTTAGTATATTCAAATACTTTTTGTCTTTCACATTAGCCTCTCTGGCGCTGCTAGGATCGATTATATTCTCCAGTTGTGAAATAATTAGTGAATCCTTTAAATGGTTTAGTTTTCCCAATTCTATCATATCAGATCCTCTCTGCTTTCCCACAACAAATTGAGTGATTGTTTGAAGACTTTTTAACTTCCCCACATATTTGGGCATTTCTTTTATGCCAGCACGCTTCAAGTCAAGGTGACGCAAATTGATGAGTTTGTAAAAATTTGACGGCAACTTAGTCAAGATACCACATCCTTCTAATTTCAATGTTTGCAAATTAATCATAAAACATATTGAATCTGGCAACTTCTCAATATTAGTGTAAGAAAGGTCTAGATATCTTAAACATTGTACATTGCGAATCTTTGCCAACTTTTTGACATTCTCAAATCCTGCCAAGGATAACACCCGCATATACTTGAGATGAGCAAGTCTTGACAATACATCGTGCACCATATCACAATTCCAATGGTTTAAAACACAAGTATTGTTTTGATGGAGTGGTATAAAGCTACGTAATTGGTTGCACTTGGAAATAGGCTCAAAAGTTTTATACTTGCTATAATCTTCAGCCAAGTATGAAATGTATCGAGTCTTTATTGGAATATCTTGCGCCATATCACCCTCTAGACATAAACAAAAGTCTCCAATCACAAATTTTGCTAAATCATTCAAAAGGTCATGCATAGTGAAGAGGCAATTACTTGTTCTCACTGGTTCAAAGAATGACCTTGACTCTAAATCATTGAAATATTCATTGCCTATATCTTCGATGCTCTGGTCTTTCTGACAAGAATGCAGTAAACCTTCTGCCATCCACAAGTTGATTAAGAAATTTTTCTCAATCTCAAAATCTTTAGGGAAGATGGAGCAATAAGCAAAGCAACGTTTATGATTTGAGGGCAGATAATGGTAGCTCAATCTTACAGCAGGGATAATATCGCTTTCATCTTCTGATAAATGCCATATTTCACTTTCTAATATCTTAACCCATTTCTGGTGAGATTGTTCTGTGTACAACAAACTTCCCAATGTTTTAATAGCCAGAGGTAATCCTCTACACTTCTTAACAATTTTTTCACCAACTGACATGAGACTTGGATCTATACCACCATGTTGGTCATTAAACGCATGTTTTGCAAATAACTTCCAACAATATTCATCTTCTAATGGCTTCAAATGATGTATATGGGTGGAGTGCATAATAGATGCTACCTTTTTATTTCGGGTTGTTACAAGGATCTTACTTCCCGGAGCTCCGTGCTTGAAGGGAGCTTGCAAGACATCCCAACTTGAACGATTTTCGTTCCAGACATCATCCAAAACCAGGAAAAACTTCTTCTCCATTAATTTCTCCTTTAGTTCCAGTTGATATAGATTGAGGTCATCAGACTCTTTTATGGAACAATGAAGTGCTCGAAGAATCATTCTTGTAACTTGAACAACATTGAATTCTTCTGAAATACACACCCATGCTTTGAGATGAAATTGATCCCTCACCCTTTTGTCATTGTATACAAGCTGTGCCAAGGTGGTCTTACCCACCCCACCCATACCCATGATGCTAATCACATTCACAGGTAGCTGATTGTGACTCATGTCATTGGAAAGTAAAATCTGAATAATTTCTTCTTTATCATCATTTCTACCATACATATTAGAGTCATCTACTAAAGAAGTTGTCAGCCTTCTTTTGGACAGTTTCCTACCCACTCCTTCACTGCTAGAACTAGAGCCCTCCTTCAATCCCAGTTTATTCTTTTGTTCTGCTAGGAAATCTAGGTGGTCAAGCAATTCCTGGATCCTCGATTCAATTTCTTTGTCGAATGAATTAACAAAGGTAGTTAAGAAGTTCCGTACCTTACTTGTGGGATGAAGTTCAGCTTTCAGCTTCTGTCGTGATGCCTCCGTAGCAATCTCATCTAACAGATCCTCAGCCTTAAAGACAGCATCTTTCAGCTCATCAAGCCACTGCTTCACGTTCTGGTTTCTGTACTGTATTTCTTCTGCATCTTCCAGCACTTGGTTGATAGAAACAAGGGTGATCTGCAGTTTTTTCAACAACCCATCCTTGAGTTTTCTCCCACGGAAATAGTCTCTGATGTCACGAGAAGTTAACCTCTCAAAAGCCACCTGGAGGGTAGCCGAGAGAAATGCTCCACCCACTAGATCTGCCATGATTTTCTATATGCAAAGAGTAGATTTTGAGCAGCAACGAAGGAGCTAAGATCAATTAACCAACCTCAGAAACACTTTGTAAGAGGGGAGAGGAATTTGCGGGTTCTTGATGATTGACTTTGATAAGATGAGAGAGGAATTTGTGGGTTAGTGACAGATGAATTTGCCTGTCAACACCACACCATAGCCCACTTTTTCCTCTCGGTAGGTAAAGCGAAATCAACAACCAGCCAATGACTTGACTTCTGGTCTTTTTTATTTTTTTAGGTAACAACCAAAAATTCTTCCCCCCAAATAGAAGACTAACCCATTTCGTGGAAAGTGCAATAGACAAAGTCGTTTGTCATCTTCAAAAATTGAACATTTCCCATTTAATGGGTTCAAACCGCCATGAACTCTGCCATAGACCAAATCTCTGTAATGCTTTTTCTTTGTGACTCGGTTTTTAATTTTAGTTTTCATTTGGTTTTTTGCGTCATTATTAATGCTGCGGAAATTTTTGGACAAAGTCGTCCTTGTAACTTGATTATATTATAAAGTGCAATCTGACAAGGACCAGTGTGCAATAATTCATTCTCTGTAGTTGATTTGGACAGATTCTCTTAATTGGTTTTCAATTTTAAATAAAATATATTTACTTTAATTTTTTAAATTTACATTTATATTAGAAAGTATGAATATAATTTTTAAAAAAATTTAATACAACTTGCTCTTTAATTTTTTTATTTTATCATTATTATTTTCTCTCTAAGTAATTTTAAGAAGTTTATGTATAGTGTACATTGATCCTTTGATGAAAGGTCTTCAAGTTGGTTTCTCCGCAATTGCGTTGTAATTTCAATGTGAAATACTGTTTGACTAGGAGCAGTGTGCGATAATTCATTCCCTGTTGCTGATTTGCGTAGATTTTCTTGCTTGGTTGTCAATTCTTATATACTTGTCTTTTATTACGGGCAAAAGAATATCCACCACTGCATGCATCCTTGGAGAGGGATATGATTTTGATGGGTTTTGTTTAAATGCGGGTATAAATTAGTTTTTAAAAAAATACTCATATTTATAGCATAAATTTTCACCAACAATTTAAAACCAAAAAAAAAAAAATTAATATGGGTAGAAATTACTCATATAAAGCGTTAAGAAAGGAAGTTGCTATAACATTAATCTATGATTTTTTAAAAAAAATTTATATATATATATATATATATATATATATATATATAAAAAGATTAATTTATCCTGATATTTATTTTAGAATCTAAATAAAATTTAGAATAAATTTTTATTTTAGTATTTTATTATTGCAATAAAATTCAATTTAGTTTTTAAAAATTTTAAGGTGACAAGCTAACCTTTGAGTTATTTAAATAGGTAACTCAATTTATAAGTTAATATTTTTTGACAAAGTTAGACATAAAGATTAAAAAAGAACATTTATGAAATATTAAGGATTCATTTGGAAAAAAAAAAAGTACTTTATGAAAAAAATTGAATTTTACTTCAAACTTAAAATATTAAAAATAAAACTTTATCCTACAGTATGTATTGTGCAATTAATAAGTTAAAAAAATGTGTGATCAATCATGTAAATGGCATAAAATTTTAAAGAAATTTTTTTATTTATTTTTGTCTTTAATATATGACTTTTCAATTTAATCTCTTCCATATTAATTTATATTCCCTTTTGAAGTGACAAATTATTCAACAAAGTCAGGACTTTCTTCTGGGCTACCGTGTCCCAGTTTTACACAATGTAAGTCGCTCCCCAGTTTATGGCTCAATGGAAAATTTAATAGTACAAGACATGAGGAAGACTATAAGAAATTACCCGTCATTTGTGTCGATTTTCGGTTGGGAAGAGAAAACGCTAGCAAAGATCTGACCAACATCGTGCTTGATGTACTCAATGCTCCGATTAAAAAAATCTTAGGAAAGCAATATGCATGGGCTAGAAAGGTGATTCTTCAATGGCAACAAAGAGCTGAGGCACCCATAACAAATCAATCAGCCGCATAGCTACACAAAAACATTATTGAGATTGGGACATCATTAGTCATTAGAAAGAATTTGCACTCACTGCCATCCAGCTCTCTCTGGTTCGGTGCTTTCAATTTATGCCATAAAAATAGAAGCCATCTGAGAGTAAAAATGAAATAAGGTTTCAGCCAAAGAGTTTACAATATTTCAGATTATGTCACCTCAATGCCAAAACATGCAAGACACTTGACCAGCCAAGCATAATTTTTCTTATAAAAAAAAAAAAGGTTAGATTGATTTGGTCTTAAAACCAAACTTTTGTTACAAAATCTGATTGTGAATAGTCTATTACGCACCTTATGTCACCTGCTTACAAGAAAGTCGGACAAAATCATAGTAGTCCAAATATACATTCAACTCCTTGTAAACAATAAAGAAACAATATAAGCTGAATGAATAGACAATATGCAATGCGCACATACACAGATAAATTTGTACAGAATAGAAATGAGCAGAGCATCAATCAGGAAGACAATTTTCCCCAACAAAAAAAAAAAGGTTTGAAATTTATCTGAAATTGAATGCAAATTTAACACGCACACACACACGCACACGCACACATATATAGCACCACATCCTACGGGATGAAAAATAGATACAAATAAAATACAAGTAAAAGGAAGCCAAACTCATCTTATGGAACACTTATTAACCAATTTTCAGGCACGCACTCACACGAGTTCCTCAACCCAAACACTCAATCTTTCTCTGAGACATTTTTAACTATTAAGGATAAAATTAACAACAACAAAAATTCTGACAATGATAAAATAAAATTTTCTCATTGAAAATCTGGCCTGAAGACCATAAAGCTACTAATTCAAAATAAAACAATCCTTTTATATAAAGATCTCATTGGAATTATTTTGTGCCCATCCAAAACATAAGTTCGTATTTAAGCGGGACTGAAACTCGAAGCAAACAAATAACCAAACTTTGAATCAATCAGAAAATGGGACCAAAACATAGTATGCATTTCAGCTCAGTTGCTTTTGCTTATACCTCCGAGGAAGCACCAAAGCAGAAACCTGTGTTGTCGTCGAAGAAAATACAGCAGCCCCGAATTCTCTCTCTTTCTGGATTTCATGAGGGTTACTCAGATCTGCAATGGGTGTAAACTGCCTCCCAGAAACTTCGGCCTATTGGCCTAACCGCCCACTATCGGATTAAATGGGGAATTTGGGAGAGAAAAGAGAAGCCACTTCGTTTTATTTTGTTTTCCTAACGGATGATATAATAAATAAGTATAAAAATTTAAATTTACAGAATTTTAATAAGATACAATAAGAAAAAAAGTACAATACAAACTTGTACTTTTAAAGATAAACAAAAATATTACATCAAAAGATAATATATTTTGTAATTAGTACAAAAAAAAATACAATTTTAATCAAATTATAATTTGTTATATATTTCATGAAAAAAAAAATTTGAAAAGAGAAAATACACTTTATAATTTTATTTAAAGATTAAGATTTCTTTATATTATTCTTTTTTCAACCTTAAAATATTATAGATTTAGAAGATTTTTTTAAAATCTTAATTAGCACTATATTTAAAAAAATTCCTAAAACAAGTAAAATATTTATAAAAAAAAAAAAAAGATCCACAATTGAAAGAGAAAATTTTTTTAATTAAAGAAAAGAGTTTCCGTGAAAGAAAAAATTTATTCAAAAAAATAGAAATATATATATATATATATATATATATATATATATATATATATATATATATATATATATATATAAAAGAGAGAGAGAGAGAGAAGCCCAACTCTTGCTGCATGCGGGAGGGGAGTTCACTTCGGGCCCCGGAGCTCCACTTCATTGTGTGCGCAAAACATGCTATGGGCTGAGCGGGTTAAGCACGTTTGGGTTTCTTTTTTTTTTTTTTGATACAGATAGAAGCCCAAGGGCTATTCCAAAACGGAACGGGGAACTAAATTACCCCTAATATCATCTAACAAGATCTCACCCATACATCTGGGTGGACAATCCAGGATGTGGAGACCCGCATCCTTCTGGTGAGCCTCAACAGCCAACCAATTTGATGCCTTGTTCCCCTCTCTGAAAACATGTTGCACTTCAACCTTCCAATCTCTCAGCATAAGCTGTCTAACATGGGTGATTAAACTGCGGCCCGTATGGGTTCTTTCAGGTTCCTTTAAGCACAGCTCAATCGCGATCTTGGAGTATGATTCCACAATGATGTCATTCCATCCCTTGTCCCACGCAATCTCAAGCGCTGAAGCTATACCCCAGAGTTCGGCGGTTAAAATTCCACAGATGCCAAGGTTTCTTGAGAAGCCGATAAGCCATTCTCCTGCTCCGTTTCTCAAAATTCCCCCACAACCAGTCGATTCGGAGGAGAGTCTGGAGCCATCAACATTGAACTTCACCTGGTGCTCAGGTGGAGGTGTCCAAGTAATCCATTAGATCATTCTTCTGCTTCCCTGTAGCGTAGAACTAGCCTGTAACCACTGTGAGTAGTTCTTAGTTTGGTATAGACACGGAAAGAAAAGGTCCTTAGGTCCTTGATCTTGGGTTTGGAAGGTAATCTCACATCTCCTAATCCATAAGTTCCATATCGTAGTGCCAAAGAGAATGCCCCACTCCAGATAGCTGAGATCTCGGTTACCCAGTTTTCGGGATAGGTTATGGTTGATCCAATCTAATATATCCCACGAAAAGAACTCCTGCCAGTATTTCAGATGCACTAGTCTCTTCCATAAGTTTGTAGAATCACCGCAGTCTCTTAGGCAGTGTAAAGCAGATTCCTGGGTTACCCTGCATCTTTTGCAAAGCCCATCAGCGTCTAGATGTCTCTCAAATCGCAGTTTATTTGTCAGGATACGGTTTTGTCCTGCAAGCCAGAGAAATGTTCGTATCTTCTGCGGTCCTGGCCAACGCCATATTTTCTTCCAGACTGGTAGGGTGCCATTCTGCCTATTTATTCTGCTTCTGTAAGCTATTCTGACCGAGAAGATACCATCCTGGCTATGTTTCCAAATGATTTGATCATCTCCCAAATCTTCTCTGGGAGGCAGCATTGTCATCCGTGTTTTCTTTGCTCTTTCAGAGAGAGAGTTATCAAATTTGGGCCAATTCCACTGTCCATCATCTGCAACCATATCTCTAATACTGCAGCCCTTCAATTCCTCCTGGATAGGCATGGTGACAATCTTATGAAGAGGCCCAACACCTGGAAGCCATTCGTCAAGCCAGAACTTGGTAGTCTTACCATTACCTACTAACCAAGCAATCACATCATCCACAATCTGTCACACTTGCTGAACCCCTCTCCATAGATTGGAGGAATCCTTCTGCTTGTCACTCAGAGTGGGCACAGGGGCCTTGTCCCTTATGTACTTTGCTTTGAGGACTTTCACCCACAAGTCATTCGGATGTTGAAGGAGCCCCCAAACAATCTTCATAAGAAAAACTTCATTCATCATTCTCAAATTCTTAAAGCCTAGGCCTCTTTCCTCCTTCGGGTCACACAATCTATCACAATTCACCAGGTGAATTTTCCTTGCCTCATCTGTGCCTCCCCAAATGAAACCGCGGCTCATCTTCTCAAGTTCATCGCATAATCCTCTAGGAAGTAGGTCAGTCTGCATGGAGAAAAAAGGTAAATTATTAAGGACACTGCTAACCAAGGTGATCCTACCTGCCAAGGAGAGAGTTTTCGCTTTCCATCCGCTAAGCCGCTTCTTCACTTTCCCTGCAATGTGTGCGAATGTTCTTTTAGTGACCCTTCCATGGATGAGGGGCATGCCCAAGTAGGATCCAAGATCACTCGTGGATTTGAACCCCAACTCCAAGCTGTATTGTTTTGAGCGGGTGTGATTGATATTGGAAGAGAATAAGCATTTAGTCTTCCTTTTGCTAACTAACTGTCCAGAGCTGCAACAAAATGTGTTAAGTAATGACTTGATCATATTGCATTGGTCCAGATCTGCTTCTGCGAATAGAATAAGATCATCTACAAAAAAGAGATGTGAAAGCAGAGGGTCGTTCCTGCAAATTCGGATAGGTTTCCAAATTTTGCTCTCAACTGCCCAGTTAATGCAATGTGAAAGTCTTTCTATACAAAGGACAAAGAGATAGGGGGAAAGCGAGTCACCTTGTCTTATTCCTCGTGTCATTTTAAACTCCTCTGTGATATCTCCGTTTCACAAGATGCTCATGGTTCCGCTTGAGACACAATTCATAATAAGGTTTATGCCATGGTCCTACATTCTGACCTCCCGCAGTGTCTCCTCTAAGAAATCTCAACGAATCCTGTCATACGCCTTTTCAAGATCCACTTTGATGGTCATAACTCCTTTCTTTCCTTTCTTTCTTCTCATAGAGTGCATAACTTCCTGAGCAATGATGATGTTATCAGAGATGTGTCTCCCTGGGATGAAACTGCTTTGGCATGGCCCAATCCATCGATGCATGAAAGGTTTCAATCTGTTGGCAATCATTTTAGTCAAGATTTTTAAAATCACATTACAAAGAGCATTGGTCTGAATTCCTTCAGGCATTCAGGGTTTTCCACTTTTGGAATGAGTGCAATAAGGGCTTGGTTGATATTCTCCACTAGGCTGGGGTTACCAAAAATTTCTTGAATGAGATTGCATATAGAAGGACCAACCACCTCCCACTGACTTTGATTGAAAATAGCTTGGAGACCATCCGGGCCAGGGGCCTTAAAGGCTCCCAAGCTAAAAGCTGTGTCCTTAATCTCCTCCTCTGAGACGGGTTTTTGAATCGTGCTCAATTCCTCTTCACTGATCTTTGGGAAACACCCCTTTAGGGGGAAAGGTTGGAAGGCAGCCTCTTCTTGGGTGTACAAGGATTGGAAGTAATCCCTTGCCATAGTTTTGAGATTGTGCGAAACATGTTCCCATCTTCCGTTATCATCCATCAGAGTAATTATTTTGTTCTTTCTCCTCCTTGCCATGGTAGAGATGTGGAAGAATTTAGTGTTCCTATCTCCCATTTTTAGCCAATTGCACCTAGATTTCTGGAACCATATGATGAGGATGTCTTCGTATTCTTTCCATAATTGAGACTTGAGATTCAGGAGATAAGGGATCTCCTGGTGGATGAGAGCTTTATCAATCCCAGCCAATCTTCTGATGATAGTGCTTTTCTGTTTGAAAACATTACCAAAGACCCTCTGGTTCCATGAGGCAGTTTCCTCCCTGAATTTGATTGAGGCAACATTCCAATTTTGATCCTCTCTCCATGCATTAGACACAATCTCAGGAAAGGAGTTATCCAGCAGCCAAGCTGATTAGAATCTGAAAGCTCTGGTGCTTCTCTCCTGTGTGTTTTCCTGCCATATATTCACTAGGATAGGTCGATGGTCGGATTTCAAAGCCGACAGGTGGTACACTACTGAGTCAGGGTAAGTTGTTTGCCATTCCAGATTACTAATGGCGTGATCAATTCTTTCTTTAACAGCTCCTCTCTCTCAAGTGAAACTTGGCCCCTTGAAACCAAGATCGATCAAAGAGTTTCCCATAATGAAGTCATCGAATTCCCTCATAGAGGTCCAGTTCATAAAATTGCTGCCTGCTTTTTCTGTTATATTTTTATAAGCGTTGAAGTCACCCAACAAGAGCCAAGGAATGTCCATATTGTTGTTGAGTGTACCTAGTTTCTGCCAAAGGTTCCTTCTACCCACATGATTGGTGCAACCATACACCGTAGTTACTACACAATGCCTTCTCTCCTTCTTGAAATTGACTTTTGAGTGGATGAACTGACTGTCTTTAGATAAGATCTTAACATCAATTTGATTGGTATCTCAAAGCAACCAGATACCACCGGCAAAGCCAACAGCCTCCACTCTCTCAGTACCAGACCAACCTATCTTCTTAATGATAGTATCAGCTTTTCTGCCGTTGACTCTGGGCTCCAAAAGGGCTATGAGGCTGAGCTTATGCATACGGGTGAGATCCTTAATGAGGAAGGAGAAATATTTGGCACCAGCTCCCCTACAGTTCCAAGACATAAAATTCATAAAAGACATCGAGAAGAAGTTGATGTGAGTAACATCAATGGAGCCCTTTGGTGTTTGATGGAGCGTCATCCATCGCTTCCTTCATTATTGCATCCTCTTGGCCTTGGGATGGGCTGGGTTCAGCTTGGGTGGTATGTGCTGTATTAATATCAGGGGGTTTGGGATTCTCCAGGTCCATACCTAGTCCTGCGTACTCATCCATGGAAAGAATGCAATCTGAGTCCCCCCTGTTCAGTGCTGGGATATTCAAGTTTACCGGAGAGAGGTTGCCTTCCTGGCCGTCTGCGTTATTCATCCTGCTCTGGCTAGCAAAGTGGACCGGGCTCTTGGGAAGATCTGGTAAGGATTCTCTAGGACTAGGTTTGTTGTTTCTATCTACCAAACAAGTTAGCTCAATGGGCTTCTTGCTAAGGATCCGGAATCCCGCTGAGGCAGTCTTTCGCTGATTGGGCTTGGCTTGGATAGCTTGCTTCTTCATTTTGTCTGCTTGAGGGCCCAGGCCCAAGTTGCCCATCGGTGCTTTGCCTTTTCCCTTATGCACATGGCTTCTGGATCCTTCCAGCTGAAGACCCTTCATCTTGGGTAACGCGAGTCTGACTTCTGGTATCCTCGCCTCAGTGGATGTGCTGGCTTCTCCCTTTTCCACCGTTACGCTATCCAGTATGCTGAAAAAGGAAGCTTCTGCAAGGTCTTTCCGCGACTCAGGTGCGTCTGCTATGCCTTTCCCTAATTTAACGCGAGTCTGACTTCTGTGCACGTTTGGGTTTCTAAAGATTGGATCTACTCTACTTGGATCTAAGGGAGTCTTTGGTACGTAAATTCTTTTTTGTTTCCTAAAAATCTCAATTTGAAAAATTAAAATTCTTATGTTTGGTATAAGTTTTTAAAAATTCATTCCTGAGAAACTAGAATTCTCAGGAATCATTTTTTAATAAATTTCCCACAAAAATATTTTCATAGAGAGATGTAAGAATCTTAATTTCTCATAGGAATAGAAATTCTCTTATGATGTTAAAAGAAAATTATATCTTTTATTAATGACATAATTGTAATAATAACAAAAAAAATTTACTCTCTCTCTATTCTCACGCTCTCTCATCTTTTTCTTTCTTCACTCTCTCACTTTCTCTCTCATTCTCTCTCTTTATTTTTATTTTTTTTCTCTCATGAGAATAAGAAGTATTTTTGAAATATGTACAAAGATTTTTAAGAAATTAAGTATAATCAAACAGAATAATAGAAGATTTTCAGTAATTTTAAAGGTCAACCAAACATATTTTATACATCCTCAAGAATTATAATTTCCATCAATTATGTTTTTTAAAAAATATAATTTTTGAGAACAAAAAACTTTACCGTTTACCAAAGACGCTCTAAAGGGGTTATTCCACCAAAACGTCAATTTTTTCTTTCACTAGTAATTTTTTTTTACACAATTTTCTTTCACAAACTATAAAATGATTGGTGCAAATTATAGTATCGGCACCTACTAAAATTAATTATTTTAGATATATCAGATTAACGTGGAAGTGCGTTTTTAAAATTATGAGGAAACAGAACGTTATCTCAATTGACCCTCATTAAAGGAAGAATATTTTCAAAATAATAGTAACATCATTCTCAACCAATTTTCCTTTGCTTGCTGTCTTGGTTGACATATTAATGTATGTTAATTTATTTTTTAATAATTAAAGTAATTAAAATTTTTCATTTAATATCAATTTTTTTATATTAACTAAAAAAATACTAGAAATTTTGGATTAGTCCACTAGTATCAAAAATTTGTAGAGGGTTAGTATCAATCCAATAATTGTGATTTATCTGTCAGACTTATGTTTCAAATTAATCTCACTTATTAAATAAGCTATAAAAATTCTTTTGTTTAAATTCTGCCCTTTTTTTTTAGTGTAAACTATTTAACAATTACTCATTTTTACTAAAAAAGACACGTAAACACGTAATTTCGAGGCGTCATTATAATTAGAATAACATTTATTTTGTTTATAAAACTTTATTTCAAAATTAATATTTGTTATCACTTTTTATTATACATAACAAAATTAAATCTTCAAGTTGCCGCTAACTATTTTTTAAAATTCTATTATTGTTATTATTAAAAATAAGGGTAAACAGTTTACCCCCGTAATCTAATTAAAAATCAATTTGTGTCACTTTAATTTGAGGTATATAATTTTATTTATCTTTTATTTGTTATGTAATTACTTAATTATTTTATGATATTTTTCATTTAAATTTTTACAAAATAATTAAATAAATGTTAAACGATGAATAGTTTTATTCTTAAAAATATATTTTACATATACTTTAGACAACTTTATAATTTTTTGAAACTAAAATAATATGTAAAAGGTGATTTAATTAACTTACAATATGAAAAATTACCATCGAAAATAGTTTTGATGACAACTATTGTGGCCATTAGATATCAACTTTAAGTGGCAACTAATTAAATATTAACAATATATAATACGTGTTACAATAAAGTTGCTGGCCACTAAAATTACTTTTGGTGGTTTACTAGTAACATTATTTTGAATATTCATAAAAACTCAAACACACAAATGGTAGGATGAAATCCCAAAAGTAGATGATGAAATAAGTTTTGGTAACCAACTACTAAAATCTCCTGCTGAGGATTGTAGCATGTCTTATCCTTGGAATGGAGTACTCTCTCCTTATTCTAAGTCTTTTTTCACAAGAAAAAAACTTGGCAACAAACAATGGTAAGAACCAAGATTGTTATTTTCATTCTTCTTGATGATTAATGCATTCATATAGCCTTGGCTCAAAAGATCATTTGGCAAGAAACTAAAAAAAAAAACAAAAAAAGATGGGAATTCAGTAAGATCAACTTGGGACAGCTCAAATGAAAACTGTGATCCAGGAGTTTAATTCAGCTTCTAAGAACATGAAGATTTCTGCAAACTTGAGTGATGAACATTAGATGACAAAAGACTTGGATGAAATCTCAAAAGAAAAATTCAGCTCAAAAACAGAATCTAGAAAATGGTAGATTAGATTTAGGATGAAGAAAGGCAGCAATATGTCCAGTATTTCAAACTACTTCGATTCTCAAATGACATTTCTTCCAACAAAAAAGTTGACAAAGTCACGATTTAGAGACACTCAAATCATGAATCCCCCCACAAATCAGATCTCTTTACAGTCTCCAAGTTGTTGAGAACTCTCAAAATTTCAGTGTGCTGTCTCTTGCTTGAGAAGACAAAGGGATTTTGGAGAGCTACTAGAAATGGAAAATTCTTGGTGAAGTGTGCATCGCTGACTTTTTAGAAGAATTGCTTCCATTCTGTAACTTTAATCCTTCTCAAGAACCATGCTGGAGATTTTTATGGGCAATGAAACGAGCTCCATTGGATATGTTTTTCTGCATGTCAAATAAAGTTCAAATGTAATCAGTTAACAAGAAAGTTCCAGCAAGCGAACTCGATATAAAATCTGCATGGAAATTATAAAGGAGGTGACCTTTTGCACCAGGTGAACATTAAGTGACACATGATCAAAGTAAGTAATTAGATAATGCATTTCATTATTTGTTAGATATGGAAGCAGAGAACAATGCATTCCATTATGTGGCCAACACAACATTGAAGGTTTTTTGTTTTTTATGCCATTAAGAAAAATATGTTTTAGAATTTAACTAGAAATTTTATAAACAAATGTTTTGAAAATGAAATTAAGGGACAAGCAAAGCAATAAGTCAAAAGCAAATCACAAAGACGTATACATAAAATGGTATTTCTTTTAAATTTGTCATCATAGATAAGAAAAAGTAGCTGAGATTAAGCGTAGTTTTAAGATTAGTAATGTCAGATTAAAAAAAAATTAGAAGTTTACAGCAAGAGAACTTACTATTTCAATTGATAAATAGTAAAGGAAAAGTCAGCACTTCGTGTGGATGAAGGTCGGTATTGCCCAATCAGCACCAAGGCATTTGGGTGGATGAATGGTGCCTTGCCTTTATTAGAAAATGAGGAAATGATGTCAGATGGAACTGGGAGAATTACCACTCCATGCATATATATATGATGGTGTAATGTAGAGAAAGTACCTTTAAAGCCATAAGAACTGGCGTCGCTTCTGAAACTTGCAGTGTGTTGTTATGTGGGACAAGTCCGTTCAATCCACACATGAGGAATGTGAGAAATTTTAGGCCAATCCTGTCCTGTATCCTTTTGGCACCGCTGTTTCAACAGTGGACAATCACCATCAATATATAAACTAGAAAGGGATTTGGGTAAACCTTCCTCTGGCAAGCCTTCGAAACTCAGAATCGGGCAGTCACAAATATTTAAGGATTTGAGATATTGGAGGTGGAGAAAACCCCTGTAGTTTATGGTTTTTAAATTTGAGCAATTCCTAAATCCAAGAGACTGGACATTGGCAGGCAGCAATCCTTCCTCAGGGAAGGACTCCACATTTTCAAAATCATCAGCAACTTTGATGTCTTCCAAAGAGTGGAGCTCGTGCAAACCCCAATCCTTGCGAGAAGCAATGACTTTGGGGCAACCTTGGATTGTAAGTCTGCGTAGGCTTGAAATTAAACCTCCCTGGGGAAGTGATTCCATCTCTGGACAGTCTACTAACTTCAGGGAACGAAGAGGAGGAAGGAGGGAGGATACGTCCACGCCGCTTCTGGAATTACCCACATCTGTCAAGCTGTAGGTTGGCATGTCTTTTAATGAAATCTTCTTACAGCTAATTAAATATAGCTTTTCCATGGCAAAGGCCTTGGGAAGTGAAGTCTCAAGATTTTCGCAGCGACCAATGCGTAACTTTTTTAAAGAAGGAAGGTGTTGAGGCAAGGACTTTGTCAACTTGGGACAATTCCATATATGAAGCCTCCGAAGACGTGGGAAACTGTCACCGTCATAACATATATTCCATTCTTCCCATTCTTTCATATCTGAAAAGGTTAAATACAAAAGAGACCTAAATGGAGCACTTGACGAGCCATTCCCATAAAATTCTTGACCAATCACCTTTATTCCATCAAATCCAATAATGCCAAGTTCCTCGAGGAAAGGTAGCTGCCCAAGCGGAGGCAAATTGATACAGGATTTACAATACCACATATGTAAAGATATTAAATTGGGCAAATAAGGACCATCGAACCAATTTGAAAATCTTGTACCGGCATAGCCACTAATTGTCAGCTCTTTCAGGTTACTATGTGGTTGGAGAGCCTCCAACACACGCTCTTGGCACTGTGATTGTGACACTACAAGGTCTTGAATCATTCCCCAATCGAATTCCAGTATATTCAAATACTTTTTGTCTTTCACATTAGCCTCTCTGGCGCTGCTAGGATCAATTTGATTCTCCAGTTGTGAAATAAGTAGTGAATCCTTTAAATGGTTTAGTTTTCCCAATTCTATCATATCAGATCCTCTATGCTTTCCCACAACAAATTGAGTCATTGTTTGAAGACTTTTTAACTTCCCCACATATTTGGGCATTTCTTTTATGCCAGCACCCTTCAAGTCGAGATGACGCAAATTGATGAGTTTGTAAAAATTTGACGGCAACTTAGTCAAGAGACGACAGCTTTCTAATTTCAATGTTTGCAAATTAATCATCGAACATATTGAATCTGGCAACTTCTCAATATCAGTGTGAGAAAGGTCTAGATATCTTAAACATTGTAAATTGCAAATGTTTGCCAAATTTTTGACATTCTTAAATCCTTTCAAGGATAACACCCGCATATACTTGAGATGAGCAAGTCTTGACAATACATCGTGCACCATACCACAATTCCAATAGTTATAATAACAACCGCGGTGTGAATGGAGTGGTATGAAGCTGCGTAATTGGTTGCACTTGGAAATAGGCTCAAAAGTTTTATACTTTCTATAATCTTTAGCCAAGTATGAAATGTATCGAGTCTTTATTGGAATATCTTGCGCCATATCACCCTCTAGACATAAACAAAACTCCCCAATCACAAATTGTGCTAAATCATTCAAAAGGTCATGCATAGTGAAGAGGCAATTACGTGTTCTCACTGGTTCAAAGAAGGACCTTGACTCTAAATCATTAAAATATTCATTGCCTATATCTTCGATGCTCTGGCCTTTCTGACAAGAATGCAGTAAACCTTCTGCCATCCACAAGTTGATTAAGAAATTCTTCTCAATCTCAAAATCTTTAGGGAAGATGGAACAATAAGCAAAGCAATGTTTAAGATTTGAGGGCAGATAATGGTAGCTCAATCTTAAAGCAGGGATAATATTGCTTTCATCTTCTGATAAATGCCATATTTCACTTTCCAATATCTGAACCCATTTTTGGTAAGATAGTTCCGTGTATAATAAACTTCCCAATGTTTTAATAGCCAGAGGTGATCCTCCACACTTCTTGACAATTTTTTTACCAACCAATATGAGATTTGGATCTATATCACGTTGTTGGCCATTAAATGCATGTTTTTCAAATAACTTCCAACAATATTCATCTTCTAGTGGCTTCAAACGATGTATATGGGTGGAGCGCATAACAGATGCTACCTTTTTATTGCGGGTTGTCACAAGAATTTTACCTCCTGAAGCTCCATAGTTGAAGGGAGCTTGCAGGACATCCCAACTTGTACGATTCTCGTTCCAGACATCATCCAAAACCAAGAAAAACTTCTTTCCCATTAATTTCTCCTTTAGTTGAAGTTGATGTTGATTGAGGTCATCAAAATCTTCTATGGTACAATGAAGTGCTCGAAGAATCATTTTTGTCACTTGGACAACATTGAATTCTTCAGAAATACACACCCATGCTTTGAGATGAAATTGATCACTCACCCTTTTGTCATTGTATACGAGCTGTGCCAGGGAGGTCTTACCCATCCCACCCATACCCGTAATGCTAATCACATTCACGGGTAGCTGGTTGTCACTGATGTCATGGGAAAGTAAAATCTGAATAATTTCCTCTTTATCATCACTTCTACCATACATATTAGAGTCATCTACTAAAGAAGTTGTCGGCAATCTTTTGGACAGTTTCCTACCCGCTCCTCCCTCACTGCCAGAACTAGAGCCCTCCTTCAATCCCAGTTTATTCTTTTGTTCTGCTAGGAAATCTAGGTGGTCAAGCAATTCCTGGATCCTCGATTCAATTTCTTTGTCGAATGGATTAACAAAGGTAGTTAAGAAGTTCCGTACCTTACTTGTGGTCGGATGAAGTTCGGCTTTCAGCTTCTGTCGTGATGCCACCGTAGCAATCTCATCTAACAGATCCTCTGCCTTAAAGACAGCATCTTTAAGCTCATCAAGCCACTGCTTCACGTTCTGGTTTCTGTACTGTATTTCTTCTGCATCTTCCAGCACTTGGTTGATAGAAACAAGGGTGATGTGCAGTTTTTTCAACAACCCATCCTTGAGTTTTCTCCCACGGAAATAGTCTCTGATGTCACGAGAAGCCAACCTCTCAAAAGCCACCTGAAGGGTAGCCGAGAGAAACGCTCCACCCACTAACTCTGCCATGCTTTTCTATATGCAAAGAGTAGATTTTGAGCAGCAACAAAGGAGCTAAGATCAATTAACCAACCCCAGAAACACTGTAAGATGGGAGAGGAATTTGCGGGTTCTCGATGATTGACTTCGATAAGATGAGAGAGGAATTTGTGGGTTAGTGAAAGATGAAATTATCGCACTGGGCCGCCCTTTTTAGTGAAAGATGAAATTATGGATTCATTAGTTTCATCCTTTCTTCCAGTGATCTGAATGGATTTGCCTGTCAACACCACACCATATCCCGCTTTTTCCTCTCGGTAGGTAAAGCGAAATCAATAACCAGCCAAAGACTTGACTTCTGGTCTTTCTTTTTTTTTTTTTTTTAGGTAACTACCAAAAATTCTTCTCCCCAAATAGAAGACTAACCCATTTCTTGAACATTTCCCATTTAATGGGTTCAAACCGCCGTGAACTCTGCCATAGACCAATTCTCTGTAATCCTTTTTCTTTGTGATTCGGTTTTTAATTTTAGTTTTCATTTGGTTTTCTGCGTCATTATTAAATCTGCGGGAATTTTTTTAGCATTATTTAGGAAATTATTTGAAAATTCATTAGATTTCAAAGATTTATAAATAAAACTTTTTTAAAATAAATTCATTGGAATTGCACCATTTTTTCGGCCTTGTAGCACATTTTTTATTTTGGAAGTGTCTAACACGTGATACGCATAATAATATTTTGTGAAGTCTACGCAAGAGCATACATTTTTAGATTTTTTTTTGAAAAAAAAATTAATTTTGAGTAAAATTAATTTTCTCTCTTAAGTAATTTTAAAAAGTTTATGTGAAGTGTGCGTTGATGCTTTGATGAAAGGTCTTCTCGGTGGTTTCTCCGCAATCGCGTTGTAACTTCAATATGAAATGCTGTTTGACTAGGAGCAGTGTGCGATAATTCATTCCCTGTTGCTGATTTGCGTAGATTTTCGTGCTTGGTTGTCAATTCTTATATACTTTTCTTTTATTACGAGCAGAAGAATATCTACCACTGCATGCATCCTTGGAGAGGGATGTGATTTTGCTGCATAATGGGCTTTGTTTGAACGCGGGTATAAATTAGTTACAAAAAAAATACTCATATTTATAGCATAAATTTTCACCAACAATTTAGACTAAAAATAATAATAATAATAATAATAATAATCAGTATGGGTCTAAAATTCCTGTCCAAAACGTAATAATTAGTGTGGGCATAAATTCCTCATATAAAGCGTTAAAGAAAGGAGCTTGTGATAACATTAATCTATGATTTCTTTGAAACATTCATATATAAAGATTAATTTATCCTGATATTTATTCTAGAGGCTAAATAAAATTTAGGATAAAATATTATTTTAGTCTTTTATAATTGTAATAAAATTCAATTTAGTTCTTAAAACTTTTAATGAAAAATAAATTTTGAGTTATTTAAATAAATAGCTCAGTTACTTCATTTAAGTCAATATTTTTATTAATTTTTTTTGACAAAATTAAATTTGAATGTTAAAAAGGAACGTTTAGGAAAATGCATTTGATCAAAAAAATACTTTAAGAACAAAATTGAATTTTACTTCAAACTTAAAATATTAAAATAAAATTTTATTCTAAAATAGTTATTGTGCGATTCATAAGTTAAAAAATGTGTTATCAATTATGCAAAGAGCATAGAATTTTAAAGAAAAAAGATTTTTTTTTATAGATGAATTTTTAATTTAATCTCTTGTATATTAATTTTTTAATTTAATTTTTCACGTATGAAAGTACTGACAATATCATTTCTCAATTAACTCATAATATCAAATTTGATATCAAATTTAACTAATTATTAATATTATAATTTTTTATTATATTTATTTAATTTGACATATAAATTGGTAGTTACATAATATTAACTTTTTAATTTACAAATGAAATTAACCATATTTAAGAATTTTACCGGTGCCACATAAATACTATTTTATATATTAAATTAAATAAATATTATAAAAAAATTATAACATTAATAGTGAATTTAGTGCTAGATTTTTGAGGATGGCTTGACTAAAATGATAACATTTCAAATATTTTTATTTATAAAAATTAATTAAAAATTTACCTATTTATGAGAGACAAAAATAAAATATTCCTCAATTTTAAATAATAACGTTTATGATCCTAAAGTGGCCCAAAGGGGTTGTACAGTGAGAATCTTGCTCTAGCTGTAGGGCCCGGACTATCCAATAATTTGAACAAAAAGTAAAAGAGTAACAAAAATACAAAATTCAGTTATTAGTTTCTACTAACAATGGTGACATAGCCTCAATGGAAATCTATTTGAACTCCGCTTATGAAATAATAAAATCAGAAAGACAAATTCTTTTATTTCCAGAAATTTTAAAAAAAAAAACAAGGGTAAGGGCTATATATCTTCAGATATAATATTGCTAACTAAGCTTATTAATTATAGCAAGTGAAAATAAAGTCTGGATTACCTTTATCATACAGTGCAAGACAATACTGCAAAGATAAATCAAAAGCATAGCATGCCCTTTTATGTGGCACTGGGAAGAATAAACTATAACTCATATTTTCCTTCATTGCCTTATTTCCAAATTATGTGGCTTTCCTCCCAGTGAAAGTGGAGAACTGAAACCTTCGAGTTTCAGCCATTGTCTCTGCAGCTATGAAGCACCAATGTTTCTAGATTCAAGCTATATTTAGTCAATACTCTTTGAATACTTTTAAGCACTTTAAAATATATACCCTCTTATATTTTTGTTGCTTTTTTATTGAAAGTTCGGTCTTAATATATATTGGATAAATGGTGGGTACAACTACCATATAAAAAGCTGTTTTGGTCTTAATATATAAACTAAAATATATAGAGTTGCACGCACAACTTTAACATTATAAAATACTCTTGTTTACATTTAACAAAGTTATATAAACATTGTCACCCAAAAAAAAAATTATATGAACTTTGAGATTATTTAAGAAACTTTACTATTTTGATTGAATTTATATATTATAAAAAGCTCATTATCAATTTTTATTGTTGCAAATATTATAAAATATTCTTTATTTTTGTTAGCTGCAATGAAATTAGGAAGCTAGGAGCTTGTTTGAAAGTGTTTTTGTTTTATTATTTTCTAACAACAATTTTTTAAAAATAATGTTAAAACTATTTTTTTAGAACAAAAAAATAAAAAACTTATTTGAATGTAAATTTTGAAAATAGTGTTTGAAAACATAATGGTGTAATTTACATGATGGCTAGGAATTAGTTTTGACAAATTATTTACAATTTTGTATAATTCTTTTTATTTTTGAAAAAAAAAATTTGCACAAAAATAAACAAAATAATAAAATAATGTTTCTTGAAAATTATTTTTTGAGTTACACTTTTATATAATAATTTAAAAAAACGTGACAAATAAATTTTTTTATTTTTATAAAATAAAAAAAAAAACTATTTTAAAAATAGTTTCTAAACAAGTTTTAAATTTTTTTGCAGAGCATTTATCCTTGCCAGCCAATGCTGAGGCCATTCTCAAAATTCCAGTGTGCTGAACTTTTGGTAGTGATGTAAAACCAAAGAGAATAATTGAGAATATTTTCTAAACTAAGCTTAATATCAAATTTTATTAATTAGTAATCAAAGATAAAGAAATAATAATCACGCATATCCATATAACCTGTAGAAGTCTAATTCAACTAAAAGACTCAAACAAATAAAATAATGTTTATCTATGGATATAGATAACTGAAATTCAAAAAAATCAATTAATTAACTTTAATCTCTAAATTAAAAGTCCTAATTTAAAAATTAAAATAAAGCATATAAAGATAAAATAACATAACATTTGTATCAAGTAGATTAGACTGAAGAAAGACAAAAATAAATTATCAGTATCTCAAATTACAAAAAATTGATCACAAGTGATTTAGAGACACTCAAATCATGAATCCCCACAAATTAGATCTCCTTACACTCCCTAAGTTGTTATGGCCATTCTTAAACTTCCAGTGTGCCGTCATGCTTAGTAAGAAAAATGGATTTTGGAGAGCTACCAGAAATAAAAAATTCTTGGTGAAGTGTGCATCTCACATTTTTTAGAAGAATTGCTTCCATTCTATAACTTTAATCCTTCACAAGAACCATGCTGGAGATTGTTATGGGCAATGCAGCGAGCTCCATTGAATATATTTTTCTGCATGTCAAACGAAGTTCAAATGTAATCAATTGAGAAGAGAGTTCTAGCAAGCCAACCTGAAAGGAGAGTGCTTCTTCACCAAAACACTTCTTGATAGTTTTCATTTTATAGTTCTAATTCATTCTTGATAGAAAAATGAGGAAACGATGTGAGATAAAGCACAGGGAATTACTAGACATACATATGTGGGTGTGAAGTAGATAAAGTACCATTACAGCTACAATACCCAGTGTCCATATGTTGCCCGTTCATTATTCATTCCATTTGAGTGGATGAACGGTGCCTTGCCTTTATTAGAAAATGAAAAAATGATGTTAGTTGGAACTGGGAGAATTACCACTCAATGCATATACACATATTATAGTGCAATGTAGAGTAAGTACCTTTAAATTAGCCATAAAAATTAATGTTTTTGCTTTTAAAACTTGTAGTGTGTTGTTATGTGAAAAGGTTCCGGTCAATCCACACACGAGGGATGTGAGAAATTTTAGACCAATCTTGTGCTATTTCTTTTTGGTACCGTTGTTTCAACACTAGATAATCACCGTTAATATATGAACGAGAAAGGGATTTGGGTAAACCTTCCTCTACCAAGCTTTCGAAACTCAAACTATGACAATTTCAAATATTTAAGGATTTGAGAGATTGGAGACGGAGAAGACCTTATAGTTTATTGTTTTTAAATTTAGACAATTTTCAAATCGAAGGGACTGAACATTGGTTGGCAGCAATCCCTCTTCGAAAAAAGACTTCACGTTTTCAAAATTACCACTGACTACAACATCTTTCAAAAATTATTACAATTGACTTTTAAACTAACTCAAGAATATCTTACCCTACCTAAAAAAAAAAACTATAAAATTATTTTGATAAAAAGAAACTATAAATGATGAAAGTAATTTATAATGAGAATCTAAAATTGAATAGAGTCTTCATTAAACTAAGATTTTTTTTTTAAATAATAATAAGATGATTCTCGAGCAATTTTCCTTTGCTTGCTGTCTTGGTAATAGATACCAGTGACCTGACATGTTCTTGTATGTTAATCCACTTTTAATTAATTTTTTTAATTATTGAAGTAATTAAATATATTTATTTAATATCAATTATTTTAGACGAAAAAGAAAAAATACTGAAAATTTTGGATTAGTCAACTAGTATCGAAAATTTGTGGAGGCTCACTAAATATGCTATAAAAAAAAATTCTCTTATTCACAGAATATACAAAATTTCCCAAAAAAATTTACAATTTTTTTTGGTTTAATTTTTACATTTATTGCTACATCCATAAAAACACCTACCTAATGTAAGTGCCTCACTTTGATAGTCCTACAAATCAAGGGCTTTTCTTTCGTTCATACTTGTTGGTTGGGACGCCCACTAAAACCATCCTCTTTCTCTTCCTTTACACTATTCCCCTCAACTTTTTTGTACACATAATTCTTAGCAATAACAACAAAAACACCGAAATTCAAAACCCCCAACCCAGCAAGCAAAAAATAGTAGTAACCAAGGTGTGCCTTATTAAGCTCATTCCCAAGCCATCTCCCTTTACTTGCTGCCTCCACAATAGAGATAATGGCACTACTAATGAAGTTCCCAACCCCAGCATTGCTAACATAAGCTGCAGCACCCAAACTCCTCATTGCCTCTGGCATTTGGTCATAGAACAAATGTTGCAACCCCACCATTGCAAATGCATCAGAAATTCCAGTAAGAATGTACTGAGGAAGCAACCACCACACACTGATTGGCACTATTGCCTTTGGATTGTCCAAAATGTTATGGTCACTGGCTACTTTAACCCTCTTGCCCTCTACAAGGGCAGACACAAACATGTTAAGAATAGAGAGGAATAGGCCTATGCCTATTCTTTGGAGCATTGTGATGCCTAAAGGGTTGCCTGTGAATTTTCTTGCCAATGGCACAAAGACTCTGTCATAGATTGGGATGAAGATGATGATAGAAAGGCCTGCAAGGCTTTGGAGTGATGCTGGTGGAAGCTTGAAGTGAGGTCCAATGGATCTAACCATTGTGCTGCCTTGTTTGGTGAAGTAGGTTTGCATTTGGGCTAGAACCACATTGATGTATAAGCAAGTTAGCCATATGGGTATGAGACCAAGCACTAGCTTCATTTCTTCCACTTGGTTTATTGTGCATAGCCTCCATGGGTCTCTGGTTGTGCTCGATGCATCAATGTCATCAATTATCATTGCCTTGTCTAAAAATCTGAAAAGAATTTGAAATTAAGTTGATGATGAATATGAACTTCTGATATAAAAAGATTCAAACTTACACAGTATAAATAATTGCAAAGACTATATCGGATTCTCAATTAAGCTGGCGTTGGTGCTCCAACTGGGATTAATTCCTTTTATGTAAACGTATCTTATTAACATCTTTTACAGGTGGTTAATAAATACCAAATAAATAAATAAATAAAAGAAAGGGGCAAATCGCTTATGAAAGAAGAGAAGTGGAAGGTTTTTTTGGGACAGGAGAAGTGAAAGTTCAAAGTACCTGAAATGTAGGGTGCGAGCCAAAGTCTTAGCTGGGGTCTCCCCACTTCTAATTGTATCTCCGTAACAAACTCCTCTTCCATCGTGCGTCTCCTCCATACGACGCTTCCGGGCCGCCGCTACAAACACCTGCGCCACCGTAGTGAAAGGACTTCCCAATGGCCCCTGTTTTCTGTACTTCTTTATGCCTAACAGGAATACAACAAATGCGACACCCAAAGCCGCCGCTAATATGCTAAACCCCGTTGCCCACCCCACATTATCCTACATGGACCAAAGCGCATAAGAAAAATGGAGGGGAAAAAAGTTAATAATTAATTTCATATATATATAATCAAGTAATTAAAAAAATGTCAATAAAAATAATTGAATATTACATAATCAATAAATTAAATAAAATAATATCTTATCGTATCTACAAATACAGTTAAAAAATTCTAAAGAAAAAATGTTGATTCTAACGTATGTTTATTTTTCTTTTTTTAAATTAATTATTATATTTTAAAAATATTTTAATTCAATAAATCAATTGACTCAGTGATATTAAAATTATATTAAAGATTAAGAATTCAAATTTAAATCACAATTAAAATAAAATAAAATAAAAAATAAATTTTATAATTAACCTCTTCCCATGACGATGACTTGTCATGTTCAACACAAGTTGATGACATTGTTTCCCTTGCAATAGAGAATAAAAATGGGAACAGAATGACAAGAGATTGAGAGCAGTGAGAGCAACTAGAGTTAAGAGCGAATATAATTTGATTAACATGATTAAAACTATTCGAATTTAGTAAAAAAATATTTTGGATGAATTAAATTGGATACAATTTTTTTTAATTTTTTTAAATCTAACAATATAATTCATAATTTTTGAATATTCAATTAAATTTAAATATTAATTTTTTAATTTAAATATTATTTATTCAAATTGAATAATTCAATTGACCTTATCAATGTTCACCTTAGAGAAGGCTGCTCTGTTACTGTCTCCCTCTAGCCTGTTAGCCTACAAACTATGATTATTTGAAAACAATTATAGCGACGAAATAAAATATTACCTGGACATAAACAACAACAAAAATGGCAGATGCAGCACCAGTTATAATTCCAAAGTACCACCAGTTGAAGAAGGAACTTTTGGACATTCTCTCTTCAGGGGAGTCCTCGTCAAATTGGTCAGCTGCAAATGTCTGCACACTTGGCTTGTGGCCACCTTCTCCAATTGACAATATGTAAAGTGCTGTGAAGAATGCAACCTTTCGGCTATGCAAAGGAATCACCCCCACTGATAATGTCAACAAAATCATTCCCTGGGTACATACAATTTATTATAATCATTAAAAAAAATATTAAAATGTAATTTATTCCTTTTAATTTAAACTTATGTTCAACCCACCGTGACTTAGAAGTTGACCATCAGTTATGGGACATCACCATTTCGTGCAATTTTTTTTATATATAAATATTTTCATCTAAATTTTTAATTGAGACATAATTGTAGAGTTGGACGATACTGTATTAGTCCGTAAATTATAATGGTAGCATCAATTTAGTTATTTAAAGATATTTATTATTATTTTAATTCTAAAGTTTTTTAAAAATATATTATTTTTGTTGCTGTTGTCAAGTTTATTAGGAATATTTCAACAAAATTGTTTCCGTACTAATATAATGTTGTCTAAGGTTGAATGTCTATTATTGATAAGAACTAATAAAACCTAGTTAGAAACAACACGCATTATTTTTTTTCCAATAAAATTATGGTTAATTTTCTATAAATTGGGACTAAGTTTATTCTCATTTTTTTGCTTTCAATTGAATTTTAACAGTTTACATTAATAGCTACATTCAACATTAGACAAAGTTAGTTTATATAAACAATTATGTTAATGTCCTTTTAACAAACAAAACATTGGGACTAAAATAATTTATGTTTTAAAATACTAAAACCAAAGTGAAAAATATCTTTAATTAAGTTGGGGTATGGTACGTACATTGCCATCTTAATTTTTTATGTACTTGAAATCTTATAAATAAAACATTTTAACATGAAATGAATAAAAAAGTCGATTTTCCATATATAAATTTTAAAATTTTTATATTTACTATATTCAAACATTAAAAAAATACATTTTTAAATGTTTGAAAAAGTAAAATTTTCTTATACCAAACTTTTTTTAAAGAACTAATATGATGACACCAATATCGTTCAAAATGATAGTTTATTCAAATATTTATGTTTACTTGTCAAATTGAATAACATGGAAGAGGTCAAGGGTTGGGAAAATTAATGTACCATGAAATAGATGATGGATGCAAGGATGATTGTCTTGAAACGACCCAAGTAGGAATCAGCTATGAAAGCCCCAAGCAAAGGAAAGAGGAAGGAGACGCCAACCCATGTGTTAACGTTCTTAGCAGCAGTGGAAGTAGGCTCATTGAACACATTGGTGAGGTAAGTGATCAAGTTCCCAGCCAAACCATAGAAGGCAAATCTCTCTGCCATCTCCACAACTGCATTTCAAAATTCATGTCAAAATTCTGTAAGCAGAACCACAAGATGATAATGCCAATTGTTTCTTCATATATATATGGATTTTTATGTGTCAGCCATAATTTTTGTTGTCATTTGGTTTTACTTGGCATTTCAACTCAAGTTCTCAATCTTAAACAGAGTTTCAATTAAACTTAATTATTTGACTCCTTTGTGTATGGTTTAATATATCTATATTTTTCTTTGTTAGAAATAGTACAATTTGTTTAAACTTGATTGAATTTGTTGAAAAAAATTGTACCGATCTAATTGATTTGGATTAATAAGTTCAAATAATAGTATTTTATTAAAAAATCGGGTTCACGTAGAAGAATCATATGTCATTTTAAAATCCACTCAAACCTAGTGGATCAACCTCCTATTTTTTTTCCTTTTTTTTCATGAAGCTTCTCTGCCACTTTACTTTAATAAAATTCAGTTTTTTTTTCCTCAAACTTAAATCAACTTGATCAATTTGAAATATTTTAATTTTTTTTTAATAATTTAAAATTTTGGTCAATAACAAATCTTAATCTTTTAAAATAATTATTATTCAATTAGATTAAATTTATAGTTTAATTCAATCCAACCTAATTGATACTTATCTATAATTAAGTGGATAATAGATGGGTGACTCACGAGAAAAATCCATTTTGTAATAGCGATTTACAAGCCCTCACCTTTCTTTTTTCTATTTATTTTAGATTTATTTAAAATTTTAATAAAAAAATTTCTTTATCTTTTTTTCCTAAAAAAACTACCTATCATCTTTTAATTAACTACTGACTACCATTATAAATAATCACAATTAATAACTATCCATGCTTTATCTTTTTACAACTTAATATTATTCTTTTAAATACTCATGCCAAAGGATATCAAAAAATTCTGAAATCATATAAATTGGTATTGTAAATAATTAATATCATTTGAAGGTCCTATATCATTCAAAAAGACAAAAATTATTTAAGATATATATTATTTTGTACTATTTGCACAAAATACCATGAAAGATATTAATTTTCATATAAGTCCCTCGTATAAAAATATTCACGTAAAATCTTACCCCGAAGTTTTATACCACATCTCCATTAACAAGTCAATATCACAGGCTCAAGAAAGGTTTCGATCTCTTCTTTAATCTCCTATCTTATTTTTCAAAAGGGGATTTCTCCATTTAGAAAGCATAAGCTAATAGCATCTCCGTCTCATTATTTTGTACAAACTTTTTGCATCTCACCCTGAAGAAGGCTCCATGAAGTTCTGTTTTTCTTCTTTGTCACCTCCTTTCACTAAATCTCCCTTCCTTTCTCTCCCAAAACATGATATGGCTAATAATTAAAAACTCTCATTTCTCCAAAACATGCTCAAAACATAATATTGTTCATGACAAGTATGGGAATGAATGAGCTAGCCCAACAAGAGATTATGATGGAAGAGAAGAGAGAGAGAGAGCTTACATATGATGAAGATGGCAGCATTCCAGCCACCTCTAGAGGCTTTTTGATCACTTGATGAAGTGGTGGTTTTGCTGTCTCTGTGGCCATTGTTGGAGGTGATTGGAGCAGCAGTGGTGGAATCCATGGCTAGCAGCTATGGTGAACTTAAACCGAAGAAAAAATGAGAAGCTTGGTGGTGTTGGGTTGGTCAACTGGGTATGCTAGCTTCTTTATTACATAATCTTTTAGCCATAATTGCTCAATTATTAATTATACGTCACTATAAATATATATATGTGGATCTGCAATAAATGTCAATGGCTTTAGAATTTATTATAGCTGACTAGCTAAGGTAACTTACAAAACTAAATAAAGCAACAAATCAGCATCCGCAAAAGAAAAATGAGGATGTCAATGTCCATTGAGGGCTTTAAAACAAAAGGAAATTGATTGCAAAAGATATATATATCAAAAGAGTCATTTTCCCAAATATCTCCCACTTTAGATTTGATTCATGAACGTATTTTGGTTTTGTTTTTTCGTATTGGATTGATGCATTGTGATATAAATTATCAACTAAATTAGTTTGTCAGTTAGAATTAGTTGGAGTGTATCAAAAATCAATACCCAATCTCGTGGTACTCGTTAGGATTAAGAAAAAAAACATATTTTAATCTTTAATAAATTGGTGAATTTTTAATTTAATTTCTCATGAATAAATTTTTTTTAATTTAATTTCTCATAAATAAAAGTTTTTATAATGTCACTCCTCAATTAAAATATTGTTTATCTAATTTAATATATGAATTACATTAACTTAATATTGATTTGACACTCATATAATATTTATAAACATGTCTTAAATATGATTAATTTAATTAAAAAAAATTAAAAATTTTGTCTATGAGTACTACCATAGTATCAATTTAATATTAGTAAGGGTCAATTCATATATTAAGTCAATGACAAAAAATTATAATTTTAAAATTAATTTTAAACTATGATTTAATTAAAAAATGAGATTATAAATACATTTATATTTTAGAGATTAAATTAAAAAAATTAATCTATTAAAAATTCATAAACGAAAATATTATTTTTCTCAAAAATCAATACTCAATATCCCTTTCGTTTTCAATTTTTATTTTTAAAATTCCGTTTGCAGCTATTAAATTGACAACAGAACTTAAATCCATTATATACAAAGCATCGTCTTAATTATATCCTTGGCCGAATAAAAGAGAGCCAAGTGAGAAACAAGTGGGACTAGCAAGATATTTTTAAACAATATAATATAACTTTTAAAATTATAATTTAACTCTAATTTTTAATTCACAAAATCATCCCAATTTTGTATATGTCTAAGGTGGTGTTTGTTACAAGCTACGAGAGTGACAATAAATTTTATAAAATTAGTGGGAAAGTGATCGAGATAGAAAAAAACTTTCTCAAGTTTAGTATCAAAAATAAAAAAATTTCGGTAATAAAAATTTATAAAGAGGAGGGGAAAAAACCTTTCCAAGTTACGAGAGTGGCAATAAAAGTTTCATGTGAGAATGTAAATATTTTTTTATTTAAAATTATTAAATTGTCTTTTCCTTTTAATAATATATAAAATTAAGTACAAAAAAATTTATATCCTTAAATTCTAAATCTTTAAATTCTAAATTTTAAAATTTTAAACTCTAAATCTTAACTCTCTAACTTTTAAATCTTAACCATTAAATCATAAAATTTTAAATCATAAACTCTAATCTTAAATCTTAAATTTTAAATTTTAAATCATAAATTATAAATCTTAAATTCTAAAATTTTAACTCTTAAATCTTAAAACATAACTCTTAAATTCTAAAATTTTAACCCTTAAATCCTAATACATAACTCTTAAATCCTAAACTCTAACCCCTAAATTATAAAAATTTAAACTCTTAAATTTTAAATCATAAATTTTAAATTCTAAATCATAAATTTTAACTCTAAAATTTTAAATCTTAAAATCCTAACAGTTAAATCTTAAATTCTAAAATTTTGAATTTTAAATTTTAAAACTCTGATTCTTAAACTTTAAATTCTAAATAAGAAATCTTAATTTTTTTTAATCAAAAACAAATTTTATCTTTTTATTTACTCATTTCTTTTTTTATTTTTTTTCATTCTATTTATTATTCCTTTATTTTGAAATTTTTTAAAGGTACTTTTAAAAAAATAATTATATGTTAAAAAATATTTCATATGAATTAAATATAAAAATAAAAATTTAATAGGAATACAACAAATTATTTTAAAAAAAATGAAGTAACAACTAAATATATTTTTTAAAATTTGTTATTAAATATACTTTTTTTGAAAATAAAATATTTCATAAAATAAACGTGACCATAAATTTTATGTTTTTTATTTATTTTTTTATATTATAGTAATTGTAAAAATATTTATTAAGATATTATAAATTTCTAAGTACTATTTAATGAATAATTTAGATTGAATATCTATATCATGTTAAATAAAGATAATCTTCTTATTTTATAGTAAAAATAATAACATTTTAAAATGAACTTTTTATGCAACCATAGTTTAAAATATTATATAATTTGAATCAAACAAATATAATATAATAATATACTTACACAATATATTGCATGACTATTCATGTTTAATTTTCTTATGATTTTAATAGAAAAATTTTAATTATAAAATCAATACATTCATGAAGGCAATAATATTTATGTCGTTTTTGCGATTTTAACTTTTTAAAATTTAACAAAAATTTGAAGTTATATTTAAAAAGAAAAGCTAAATTGAGATTTTTTTTAAATTGGTAAAACAAGAAATGAAGTAAATTGATATTTTCACCTATATTCAAATGCCAAATATGTGGCAAATCATATGACTAGTAAAATTAATGTAATATTTTTTTTAAAATAATGATAACTTCATAAGATGAAGTGGTGTGTTACACTAAATTTAAAGTGTGATGTAAGTATTTTTTTTTTAAATAGCAGTTAGAAGTAATATAATAAATAGACTAATTTGTCAGTTATTCAGTGACTACCTCATATAATAATATATATTCAAGCACTAAAGCTAAGAATAAATTTAGAGGTTAATTTATAGAATTGCTTTAAAAATAAAGTTAGTATCTTAGTGAATATAAAATTTAATTAGAATTTATCATCTTACGTGTAATTGGGTCATCTTATGATAAGCGATTATAATACCTTTATAATTAAAGTTAACTTACTTTTATAATATGCATAAGCAAAATTCAGATAACTTAAAAGAATTTTTTTTTACAATAATTTTAAACAAATTGATCATGTTAAATTTCTGAACTATATAAGAAATTATCAAAATATCTATCAGATTCAAACACAATTAATTTCATTTTTTCTGGCACACGATACATTTATTGAGTCCAAACTTCAGGTAGTAAAGTTATTTATAAGCTCTTTTGCAATCTTGTAACTAGACTTGATTTTGGGCAACGCTTTTTACAAAAGTTAAAAAAGTATGGACTCAACATGAATTTAATTTTTATTATTTAATTTTAAAGTTTGGCTTCAGTATAATAAAATATTATTTTTTATTTGAATTAATTATAAAAATTTTAAAAATATAGATTTTTGTTATAATATTTTTATAAAATAATATATTCTTTTAAACACTAAGATCTACCGATAAGCTTTTGCAATAAAAAAAATGTATTCCGTAAAATTCAGGAAAAGCTAGGACAAGAAAAAATTTCTTAATATTATTTTTCTTACAATAAAAAATAAACCAAATTAATATTCTTAATTAATGTTTTTAAAACTAGACTTGATCGGATGGAACAGAGACTCGTGATAAGACCTACCGATAAGCTTCAAGTGTATTCCGTAAAATTCAGGAAAAGCTAGGACAAGAAAGTCTTTCCCCGAAGATTTTACACGGTTATCAAAACTCGGCCTTTCAGAAAATGTTGCGAAACGACGACAAGTGTCTCGCTTGGCTATATTCCAATATACAAATAGTATGGCAGTTCCAGTAATGTGCTGCTTTGACTGATCCTCAGGAAGGAGCTTCTTTCCCACTCTCAGTCATTATCTTCTCCTCGTGTACGATCAGAGAGCTATAGATGATGGCATCTTTGGTTGGACAAATCATTTTTCCTCCAGACAAAAATGGTTACAGAGTGTGGGAGGATCAATCTTTCATCAAGTGGAAAAAAAGAGACCCCCACGTTAATTTGCATTGCCATGAGTCAGTTGAAGGTGAGGCACGACGGTCATCCCTCATACCTTGGAGTTTACATCAACAATTTTTGCGTAGTTTAAAAGCTTTGACTTTGCATTTTATTTGCTGGGATTCTTTGTTACTGTGAAGTTTGACGAAAGGGGGCTCCTCTTACTCATGCCTTGGAATTTACATAATCAATATTTTGCATAATCGAAAAGGTTCGACTTTTTTTTTTCTTTTTGCCAGGATTCTTCGGTAATTTGAAGTTTGAAGAAATGGGGCTCTTCCCTTTTTATGCAAAGTCTAAGCTTCGACTTTTTGTGCATAATTGTAAAGCTTCGACTTCGCATTTTCTTTGTTGGGATTCTTTGGTAGTTTGCAGTTTGAAGAAATTGGGGCTCCTCTTAACCACTTGAAAATTAGTGGCCATAACTTTTGAGAACCTTGCTTAGCATTTGATTGTTCATCAACACTCACGAGACCAAAGTATACATGAACAATTTGGGTCAGAAATGGAAAACTGTTTTGAAGTACAAGCATTGATCAGTTTATCGGTGCACCAAAAGTTGTCTGTTCTTGAAAACAAATCTTGTGATCATGTTATCATTTGTAGTTGGGGGCTGAATGATAAATTTCATCTTTTAAAACTAATTTTTTCTTTGTTATTTGACGCAAAATAATTTCAATACTGAGTGGACCAAAGTCCCAGCTATCAAATGCATTGGAAATCCTTATAAACCCTTCTCTTTTTTATTTATTTGATTTTTTAGATCTTAAATTTTACCTAGTGGAATGCTGGTTAGATGGCATTTTTTTCCTTTTTCAAAATTGGATTAAAATTGCAAATTTTAATTTCCTTATTGTTCACAAGCATGGAATGAAGAGAATTCTGTTACTGTAACTTATTGTTCATCTTATCCTCTGAATTTGAAATAGCATATCGAATGAAGATTTCATATTTTCCTGTTTTAGATATCGGTGACTTTTGGAGGCTTGAAGCCTCCCTGGCTGCCTGACCAATATTAGATGTGGAAAAGAAAAGAAAAAAAAAAACCATTCTTTCATCGCCCCCACCCCAAAAAAAGAAAAACAAGAGTTATTAAGGATAAATTGGTTTGCTTTGTGACATGAAGGACAAGTTATGGACTCATGGGACATAAGACTAAAGCAAATATGTGAAATTAGACTGAGAAATTTTGTTATATTAATTTATTTTTATGTAAAGAACACATTTACTGATATTTTGTTGATGCTATATGTGGTTAAATCTTAACTTCCGCTTTTTCTTTTTGGTTTCCTGACATTCTTTGATATGGGTAGGATCTCTTAGATACTGGTATAATCGCAGCAAAGTGGATTTTCTGGTTTCCAAGTCTGCTACTTGGAATGATGATGCTATTCATGGAGCTCTTGATAGTGCTGCATTTTGGGTCAAAGACTTACCCTTTGTCAAGTCCTTGTCTGGATATTGGAAATTTTTCTTGGCTGCCAATCCCACTAGTGTCCCCACAAAATTTAATGAAAGTGAATTTCAGGACTTAGAGTGGAACAATTTGCCTGGTAAGTTTTTATGTTGCTAGCATCTTGTTTTGGTTCTGATGGACCATGTGGGTTTGTGAATTTGGTCAGTAAATTGACCATAAATGAGACATCAATTTCCTTTTTGCTTTTATTCTTGTTGTTGTTGTTATTAATATTATCTGGTTTTGATTATATACTCAAAATTGCCTATCTTTCACCTGTATCTGATTTCTTTCCCCTATATTGGACAGTTCCTTCAAATTGGCAGCTGCATGGTTTTGACCGCCCTATATATACAAATACAGACTATCCATTTCCAATGGATCCTCCTTTTGTTTCTATGGAGAATCCTACCGGCTGCTACAGGGTGCACTTCCACATTCCTAAAGAATGGGAGGGTATGTTCTAGTCAAATTATGAGAAATGTTGGCTCAATGTTGTGTCTATTGTCTTCTTTTTATCAACATACATTCCAGAGGAATTGGGATTTATTTAGTCATCTGTTGCCATTCAAATTTTTGTTATGATTTAATTATGGTGCATTTTACTTACAATTTTCTGATGATGCGAGAAACGTGCGAAAGCTTCTTTTAAAAAAAAAATTGCAATTGGTGGTGTTGACTATTTATATGGAGAAAGCATAGTTTGTTGTGACTAAGATCTTGTATATATGAGTTTTCCAAATTATATATGAGCTATCTTTTTCCCTTTGTGTTTCTGTATGTTGTGTTGCAAAAATGTTATTAATTTGTTTTCTTTACTTTTTAAGTCACCATCTGTTCCTTTCCTTTTACTAACAATTGCAATTTACATTAAAATTCTCAACTTCTACAGTGCATTTATTGGCTTTTGACAGGTAGAAGAATTTTGTTGCATTTTGAAGCTGTTGATTCTGCCTTTTGTGCATGGATAAACGGGTCCCCTGTAGGATATAGGTATTCAAAGACACTTGTTTGAACAATTTTGTACATCCTCACTTTTGTGAGGAGGATATTTTATATTGGGCCAGAAAACCAGTTCTCTCTTAAAAGATACAATAAGTGCAAGAGCATTTTGGTCATTTTCTTAAAACAAAATTATCTAAAAACGTAATTAAGTGACCCTGCTACTTAAGTCCAACCATTGAATTATATCACATTGATCTTGTATTCCAAATATTTGAAAATTTAGACAACAATAAGTATGCAATCAAATAGTTGATATTTTCTTATTTTTGAAAAGTATATTATATGTTAATCTTAATATCTATTAATGAAGTACAAAACATTTACAGATTAACAGGAAAATTTATGAGCATGACATTCATGATAGAAATTTTAATCCGATCGTAGATTTTGTGAGAACTTAACCCTATAAAAAGTTATTCAATTGTGTAAGTTTAAGTTAAATTTACACCAATGTCAAGGAATCCTAACCCATGTCTGTTGCCTATGGTAATATCTTTCTAACACCGTTAGATGTGCCTATTTTAGTGGGAAAAATAAGAATAATATATCTTGGTGTCTGCTTCTATACGCAGAGGTTCATTAATTATATCATCACTTCTAGTGAATGACAAAATTACAGCTCTGCACTCTGCAGCTCCTTCAGGCATAAGAGTTGGACATAAGTGTTCATATTCTAAAACAAAAGGGCCTTTCTTTTATTATGGTTGTAATGGTATTTAGTGTATTTTAATAAGAACAAAGATGAGAAGAATGAAGCTTTTGACATTAATCAACTCTTGGATCCATCCCTTAACAAAATGTTTAATATTTTGGAAGGACAGCCAGGACAGCAGGCTACCTGCAGAGTTTGAAATCACTGATTTTTGTCATCCATGTGGTTCAGACCTTGAGAATGTTCTAGCTGTTCAAGTGTTTAGATGGAGTGATGGCTCTTACCTTGAGGATCAGGACCATTGGTGGTTGTCTGGTATCCACCGTGATGTGCTTCTTCTAGCAAAGCCAGAGGTATTTTTTCTCTTCTTCTTTTTTTGGCCAATAGAGCTATCTTTTCTCTTTAAACTTCTCCTTTTTTGATAGAAAAGGAAGCTTTATTGGAAACAAAGAGAATTACAAGAGAGGAGGATAAAACAGCCTCCTAAGGGAGAATAAAGCCAAAAAAGTGAAAAAAAAAGAAAAAAAAAAGAAAGAAACATGAACTTAAGAAAATAAAAATTCCATCCAATTCCTATCCATATCAGTCAAAGAGACTCCCTCTCTTTAAACTTCACTTTACTTACCATTTATATGGACATTGTCCTCATTGGAGTTCTGAAAATGCGTAAGCAGGGAAAGAGTGATGATTCACATGATTCATGTGCTGCAGCAAGAAAAATTTACCCAAATCATATCATATTAAAGGACTAAAAAAGTAAACAAAAAATTCTTAGTTCATTTTGTGCTTCTCAATCTTCTTATTTGAAAAAAGAAAAGAAAAGAAAAAAGAACGATACTCTTTGCATGTGATATCAATGTGATGCTGACCTTTTTTCCCCACATTATGATGAGGTTATAAAATTACACTGAGTTAGGTTAGAATCATTAGATATGGATTGATAGGGACTTAGATAGTATGGAATGCCTAAATCCCACATCGAGTAGTATGAAATGTTTGATGCGATATTTAAGTAGCTTAATTTTTCTTCTTTAATGGTTAGCTTTTAAGGGTGGGTTCCCAGGTACCTATCGTTGGTATCAAAGCTAGTTATCAGCGTCACAAAAATGGCTACTTACAGAGGGGCTAACCGGGACGTCCGCTCTCAGGAGTGGTGCTATGAGAGGGACTTATATAATATAGGATGTTTGATAGAGTATTTAAAAGGCTTGGTTCCCCCCTATAGGTACCCAAGCAACTTGAGGAATCTATCTTTAAAAGCTAGCCGTTAAGGGAGGAGAACCAAGTCATTTAAATATTCCATCAAACATCTCATACTACCCGATGTGGGATTTAAGTATCTCATACTACATAATGTGGGATTTAAGTATCTCATACTACCTAAGTCGCTATCACAGAATCTCTTGAATGCACCTCATTTATAATTTACAAGTTCTTGAACTGCTCTGAAAGTTTAAGAAGTATTTATATGTATCTTCCTATTTCAATTTTTGTTCTGAGCAAATAGAAAGTCCAATTCATCCATCGTTTTGTATAATTTATCCTTGTTGATGCTAATATGTATCAAATTATGTGGTTTGTAGGTATTTATCGCTGACTATTTTTTCAAATCAAACCTTGCTGAAGATTTTTCCTATGCAGAGATGCTGGTAAGCATCAATATTAACTTGGAGTTACCCTTTCAGATATATAACACACACATAGTTATGTATATAACTAATTTGTTGGGTAGAAGATGCTGCTTAATCTAATTCTTCAAGTCTCTACCATCTATATTGTTTCTGATATATCCAATTGTTCAGGTCTCTATGTTGTTTATAAAATTAAATGCAATATGTATTTTTATCTCGGAATACACATGAATCCTGTGTTATGTTTTTAAAAATTATATTTTATCATTGCAGCCTTCACTCTACCCCATATTATTAGAAAACACGATAATAATATTTATGTTGATGTTATTACATTCGAGAAATCTTATATTACCAATCTTATGTGCATATGCCAGGTTGAAGTAAAATTAGATAACTCACGAGCGGCATCAAAGGAAAGTGTTCTTAGAAACTATACAATAGAAGCAGCACTCTATGATACTGGAAGCTGGTATACCACTGATGAGTACCCTGATATCCTTTCAACCCATGTAGCAGACATAAAGCTCCAACCATCAGGCGTACCTTTAGGGTTTCATGGTTTTGTGCTTGTGGGAAAAATTCAATCACCAAAACTTTGGTCTGCAGAGCAAGTGAGAAATTTCAATCATTTATGTTTTCTGCGTTGATGCCATTACTGTCTTCTACCTGAATGGGTTTTGTGACATAGATTAAATTTCATGTGACAAATGACAATGACATAGTCATCAAGTAACATTGTTTCATGATTTTTCTATGACTGTTATCCTACACATGTCTGAGTTGTTTGCCATGTTACTTCCTGCTCAATCCAATTATTCTCAAGTAGTTTATGTTTCACCTTTGATGGGGAGAGTTTATACAGTTTTTGAATGATGGGAATTCCCTACACACGAAATATTGAAGATCTGTGTTTTTATAAGGATCTTCTAACATTGCTTTTTATGTCGTTAAAAGTTTATTAATATGTTTCAGTTTTCTTAAAGCTTCAGATGGTCTGTTTTGCTGACCTAGATGGTTGATGGTTCTCATCTGATCTATTTTCATTTGTTCACAGCCATACCTTTATACTTTAGTTGTCGTCCTTAAAGATCAATCTGGCCGTCTCGTTGACTGTGAATCATGTCCAGTAGGCTTTAGACAAATATCTAAAGTCCACAAACAACTGCTTGTTAATGGGCATGCAATCATAATAAGAGGTGTGAACAGGCATGAACATCATCCACGAGTGGGGAAGACAAACATAGAATCCTGCATGGTCAAGGTACAGCCTGTCTCTTCTTTACTGGTATAGTTTCTTTGATATTTTTGTTAACTCAACTAAATGATTTTAGACACCAATGACTACTCTGCCTGCAGGATTTAGTCTTAATGAAGCAAAACAATATTAATGCTGTGAGGAACAGCCATTATCCCCAACATCCACGTTGGTATGAGCTGTGTGATCTGTTTGGCATGTACATGATAGATGAAGCCAATATTGAGACACATGGATTTGAGTATTCTCAACATCTCAAGCATCCTACTTTGGAACCAAGTTGGGCAACTGCAATGTTGGATCGTGTGATTGGCATGGTTGAGAGAGACAAAAACCATGCCTGCATTATTTCTTGGTCTTTAGGGAACGAATCTGGATATGGACCAAATCATTCTGCTTTAGCTGGTAGGACATTTGGGTTCAGTTATCCTTATTAGCATATCTGAAGCATCTCATTTCTTTATTTTGCCATTTCATTGTAAATGAAAATTTCCTAAATAATCTTCTGGAGGTAAATTTGCCAATGAATTGATTCCAAAGAATTGCCATTTTTTTAAATGAAAAATCATAATCATATTCAAGCACTGTATTTCTACTAATATCATTCTCACATGTGAGAGACGTAGCATTGAGAGACTATGTTTGACAAAAATAGCTAATAAGTTAGTTGAAAACTTAAAAGTTAGCTGAAAGCTGAAAAGTTAATTTTTAACTTAAAACTGTTAAGCTAATTTATTGAATTAAAAGTGTTTGGTAAAAGTATCTATTGAATTAGCTGATAAATGTAAAATGACATAAAATGATATACTTATATAAAATTTATCGTTTTTTGTTAGTAATTACAATTTATTATGTAATCCCAAAAAATATAAAATAAACATTGAATAATATTGTTGCGAATCTCTTTTATCTTAGTAGATGTCTCTAAATTTTTATTTTTTGTGTCACTATCAATAATATATGAAAGTTCATCATAGGGTATGTAATTTGAATGTTGTTTGAATATAGTAAAAATAGTGACATCTTGTGAGTAGGATAGTGTTGGAATTTGAATAAAATAATAAGGATAAAAAAAAATTATAAAAGCTATCATCTAAAAGTTATACGCTACTTAAAGTAGCGTATGATAATACGTTATAAGCTACTCAAATAAACTTGTTTACCAAACACCTCTAATTTAATCAAACAAGCTTATAAGTTAGTCAAAGTTTATTTGACTTGCCAAACATACTCAGAGTCAAATCAATTTGTTGGCAATCAAGACAGATACAACCTGATAGACATGAAGTAATTTAAAGAGATAAATATGAGCTGTAATTAAGAACTGTTGTGGCAAACACCAAAGAGTGAGCTGTTATCTTCAAATTTTGGACTTCACGTCCCGATCATAAGTGAAAGCTGGGAGAAGATCAAGTGATGAATGGTTACTTATTGAACAAGACAAATTAAAAATAAAAATATTGAAGGGCATAACCTGATGCATCATATTAGATGTTAATCCTGTTTGAGAACCTTCTTATGGGATTTTTCTCTGTCAAAAGTCAAAACCATCCTTGTTTTCTTTACTTCCTTCTCTTTTTTTTTTTTTTGAGTTGTTCATTTTGTTATTAATGTGGAAACTTCCATAGGTTGGATCCGAGGAAGAGATTCTACAAGGTTATTGCACTACGAGGGAGGTGGAGCCAGAACTCCATGTACAGATATAGTGTGCCCCATGTATATGCGGGTTTGGGACATTGTAAAAATTGCAAATGACCCAACTGAAACACGGCCTCTCATATTGTGCGAGTATGTTTTCTTATACTATATTTGACTTGGACATCAATCAATTGGCCCTTCTGCTCCCAGTAATATTTATGGCTTTTTGATATCTATGATGCATAAATGGCAGGTATTCACATTCAATGGGAAACAGCAATGGTAATATACATTTATATTGGGAAGCAATTGACAGCACATTTGGACTCCAAGGAGGCTTCATTTGGGAGTGGGTTGATCAGGTCTGTGATCCTTGAATTTCATAACAAATTGATGAATCATCATCATGTGCAAATTGATTTGTCTTTCATATTCTTTTAAAAAGAATGTTATACATTCTTCAATAATATATTTGCACAAGAAGGAAACAGAACTTTTAAGCCAATAGCAGAAGGAACTCATTTTTTCTCAAAAAAAAACTCCATGTACCATTTCTCTGAATAAGAAAGTGAAATTTTAACCATTTCAAGGATAGAAAGCTTTAATTTGGAACTTGAAGCTTCTTAATGGCAGCTATATGCTTGTACAAATGCTGCTAGTTTAGATATCACAAAATGAGTGCAGTAGTTCACTTGCTAACAATCAAACTGGATACCTGGCCAAATATTCAAAAGCTAAATTATGCAGTAAGCACTGCATTAATGCATTTGTGAAGCTCTAGGTGTTGCCTAAAGCATAAAGGTATGCAGTCCGATGGGGAAAATGATGGAAATTGTTTGAAATTTATAACTGATTTTCCTTGAACTTATTACTGTAGCCTCATGGCATTTGTGTGCATAAGTCTACTCATCAGTTTAACAAGTTTTGATAATTTCTATGTTGACCAAGATATTCTAACTATGATATTATATCATTCGCAACTAGCAGTAATTCCTAGATGCTTCATTTCTTAACCCTTTTGGAAATAGTTTTTCCTTTTTTTTTCCCTCTTTTGCTCAATATTAGATTTGACTCTTATTTTTTAGTAATATCAGTTCATTTAATTCTCTTTGCTTATTGATTTCCTCAACATACCCCTTGAGTATGCCAACTGGATGAGTGATGTCTTACTTACTATCTCTTATTTACATAAATTATTATATGATTCTCTTGATCTCTTGATTAAAATTTTTTATTCATAAAATGATGGAGAGCTTTTAATGATTCTCTTTCTATCTTTATTTATTTATTTACTTATTTTGTAGTCCAACTTTGTATCTTAGTTGGGACCTCTTCAATAGCTTCGCAAATGAGAAGTTTTGACACTGAACAGATACAATTTTCTGCATGAGGGAATTATATCATAGGATTGAAGGATTTTTCACTTTGCACGTAGGGTCTGTTGAAGGATGGTATAGGCGGTAGAAAGCATTGGGCATATGGAGGTGACTTTGGTGATGTTCCTAATGACTTGAATTTCTGTTTAAATGGCCTCACATGGCCTGATCGGTCTCCTCATCCTGTACTACATGGTAAGCTGATATATTTTATCATTCTTTCACACCATCATCTTGTAGTTCAACTTCAAGGTGTCCTTCATCCATTTGTATAACAATTCACGCCTTTTTTTGTTTCAGAAGTCAAGTATTTATACCAGCCAATCAAGGTGACATTCCGGGAAGGAAAATTAGAGGTACTCATATTTCATTGGGATTTTGGGTTCCCTGAGTCAGTGTTGTACTTGGTATCTTATTTGAGTTTCATCTTGCAGATAACAAATGCTCATTTTTATGAAACAACCCAAGGATTGGAGTTCAGCTGGAATGTTCATGGAGATGGAAGCAACCTTGGGTTCGGAATTTTGAGTCTCGCCCCAATAAATCCCCAGAGCAGTTATGCTATAGATTGGCAGTCAGTTCCATGGTATTCTTTATGGTCTGCATCCTTTGCAGAAGAAATATTCCTGACAATAACTGCTAAGCTTTTGAATTCTACACGTTGGGTTGAAGCTGGTCATATCGTTTCATCTACACAAATTCAACTGCCTTCTAGGAGAGAGATTGTTCCTCATGTAATCTCTAATTTAGATATTAATTTGAATTAGATATATATATATATATATATATATATATATATATATATATATATATAGACTCAGTAATTTTTGGTAGTATTCCCAGTGTTGCTTTACTTGGAATTTGCTATTTCATGAGTGATTGTTTTGTCCAGGCCATCAATATTAGCAGTGCCCCTCTGCTCGCTGAAACTCTAGGAGATACAATCAGAGTTGGCCAGCAAGATATGTGGGACATAACATTCAACAACAAAACAGGCACAGTTGAAAGCTGGAAGGTAATATGTATAATGCAGTATGAGAAGATAGAATTATTGCTTATTTTATTATTTTATGATGTAATTATCATTTGAGATTTAGGGTTTGCAATTGAATAATTGAAGTAATTTAAGATTTGATTAGGGCTGGGGTTATCAATAAAGGTGTTTGAGCCTAGAGATATCTTATCCTATAGTAGTGTCTTAGTAGGATTAGGATTTTACTTATTTGAGTTTTATCAGAATTTCTTATTTAGGATTTTTATTTATTTATGTTATATATTTAATGTCTTGACTAATGTCTTATGCATCTCCAAGACATGAATGTTTCAGAATCTTTCATATCCTACAAAACAACATTTATAATTTTTTTTTTGGTTTTATTTTTTTATTTGACAATAAATAATGAACCATCATACATGGCATCAAATTATAGGGAATAACAGCAAGTAATCTTCATAAGTTTTAATACTCAGTGTATGATTGTTGATTTTTTTTTTCATTTTCATTTTCTTCTTAAGCATAAATTTTATGGTGTCTGTGTTATCTCCAAATTCTTTTTTGACTTTACAGCCATTTTAACTGTGGAAAAAATAATGGTTTTAATATTATACTGATGAATTCTAGGTTGAAGGAGTTCATCTGATGAGGAAGGGCATACTCCCAAGTTTCTGGCGAGCTCCTACTGATAATGACAAAGGGGGAGGGCCACATAGTTATTTATCCAAGTGGAAGGCTACTCAACTTGATAGCCTCCACTTTATCACTGAAAGCTGTTCCATACAGAATAGGGCAGAGAACATGGTTAAAATCTTGGTGGTTTTTCTTGGTGTTACCAAGAAAGAGGGAGTTTCTCTTTCCAAGCACGATAAATCGAAGATTTTAATTAAAATTGATATGGTCTATACCATTTATGCTTCTGGGGATGTCACTGTGGAGTGCAATGTGAAACCAAATTCTGATCTTCCTCCTTTGCCACGTGTGGGAATTGAATTCAATTTGGTAAAATCATTGGATCAAGTAAGGTGGTACGGAAGAGGGCCGTTTGAGTGTTATCCAGACAGAAAAGCGGCTGCCCATGTTGGGGTCTATGAGCAGAATGTCAGTGACTTGCATGTTCCCTATATTGTTCCTGGGGAATGTTCAGGTAGGGCAGATGTTAGATGGGTGACGTTCAGAAACGAAAATGGTTTTGGAATATATGCTTCAAAGTATGGTAGCTCTCCACCTATGCAAATGAGTGCAAGCTACTATAGCACTTCAGAGCTGGACCGGGCCACTCACAACGAAGAGCTCATTGAAGGAGATAACATTGAGGTATTTAACTTGCATCGGCATCTCTGCATATGTTCCTTCCTGTCATTTTGTAGAAGAGCTGCCATGTTTGTATATATGTAATGTGTTCATCGAGGTGTGAGCCCTAATGGTTGTGTTGTGCATTAATTACGTACTAAGTATGTATTCATTTTTCTTAAATATATTATTCTGGTTTTATTTTTAGTAAAGTTATATAAATTTTGAAATCATATTAAGAAACTTGTTGGACTTGGTTGATTATATAATATCGAATTTTCATTATCTATTTTTATTGTAGAAAGAGTTGTTAGACTCATTGTTTATACAGCATATATAATCTTATCCTTAACCTATATTTTGAATGTTACTTTCCAGTTTTGTTCTGCTATTGTAGAGTTTGCTGAGGCATGCTTCTCGGAGCAATATGATCACAAGCACTTATTTCTTTTCCATTTTCGTGTGTAATTTTTTCAACTTTTTTTTTTTTGGAATGATATTACAGGTTCATCTTGACCACAAGCACATGGGTTTGGGCGGAGATGATAGCTGGTCCCCTTGTGTCCACCAACAATATCTGGTTCCTGCCATACCATACTCCTTCTCGGTTCGGTTGCGTCCGGTAACTCCGGCCAATTCAGAGTACGACATCTACAAATCCCAACTTCAAAACTCTTGAGACATTTTTGCATCACATGACTTGATAGTTGCATGTTAAAGGTCACGAACTAGTTTGTTGCCAGGGATCATAACTTGAAAGCTCTTGATGTAAATAAGAACACTGTCATGCCGTTTTAGTTGGTACCTTAGTAAAATGTCTTTTTTTAATCCTCGAAAAACATACTTTTTCAATTTACTCTCTCAAATTTTAATTTTTTTTTTATTTCGGTTTTTCAAAGATAGTCTCATTTTCAAAAATGTTTCTGTTAATAAATTTATTTATCTGGTTTAACTAAGAGTTTAGCTTAGTTTAATCTAGTATACTACATCAAGGATCTCTTTACTTTCTTAAACAAAAAAAAAAAAAATCAATTTTAAGTAAAAATTAGATTAATATTCAACATCCAATTAAGCTCTTAGATTATGTAAATAAATTTAATAACAGAGTTAACATGAAACCGAGCCAAAATTTAATAACAGAATGATAAAACTAATCCCCTCCACTTCACCTCCTCCTCTACATATTTACTGTAGTTCCAAAACCCGAGGGTCACCTGGGACAAAAAAGGCTACAAAAAAGAATAATTTCCAATGTTCACCCTTCTGGGTTGATTCATTTACAATTGGAAAAGGCTTGGGTGACTGAACAACATTGATCTATTACCATAACACACTTTTGTTGCGACAAGAATCTCACAGAAGTGAAGAAAAGGATGATGATGCGTGGGAAGAAAATGCAGAGATGAGTGTTGCTCTTTAGGTGTTTGCTATCGGATTCTTTAATAAAATTATAACACGTAGATACTTTTAACAACTCAGCATTATATTGTTGATTGTTTGAAAAAAAAATTCTCCACGTGTCAAATTCTATTGAAGAACTTGATAGCAAAACACCCAAAAAAACAGAACTCAAAGTTTGGTCCTTTTAGAACTGCGTATCCCCTAGCAATCATAAAACACCTTCCAATTCCTTTAGGCGTTTGCTATTAAGCTTTTCAATAGAATTATAACATGTGGACATTTTCCATAGCACAACATTACATTGACTCTTTGAGAAAAGTTTATCCACATGTCATAACTCTAAACTATATTAAAGAACCAGACGGCAAACACTTAAAAAAGTGCACCAAGGTTTTGTCCTTTCAAATGAATGTATCCCATGGCAATCATAAAACACCCTCCAATCAACAAGGGCTTTTTAGAGGTATGATGAAGGAGGTTTGGATAATTGGAATATTGAACAAGGGTCTTCTAAGGGTCAAAAAGAAAAAAAAAAAAAGGATGGGAAGAGTAAAAAAAAATTTGGAACTGCTGAATTTTTTACTCAATTAACACGTATGATTGATGGCTTTGAGGCACAAAATGTTATTGAAATTTCTTGTAAAAAAAAAATGAACATAGCATATCAACTTGTTTAACTATGCTTAAGAAATTGTCAGGACTAGAGGTTGATAGTGAATTATTTTTCATAGGTACAAGATTAATGGAAAAGAGGGCAAATAGAGAGATTTTTATGGAATTAGAAGACCCTACCCTCTAACTTGATTGGTTGAAAACTCATAACATAACAAATGTATTTCACATTTAAGTAGTTTTACTATAATATTGTATTTTTTTGGCTTATTTGAATTTTATTTGTAATTTGTACGGTGCAACTAATATTACTATTTTATTTTGCTTATTTATATAACATGATGTGTTTTTCCTTTATGTGATGTTTTTTATTTCAAAGCATTTTAAAATATCATTAGCCACATTTATTTAGTTATTATAGTTATTTTGCGGTGTTTATTGAAATAAAATATTAATTATAACTTTAAAATATACCAGAGTGATTGACTAATGCTTTCTTTATTCTTTTATATGGTTATTTCATTTGCATCATTTTAACATGATGTATTATAGCTTTTTATTTTGATTAATTACTTTATATGCTTTCTTTATTCTTTTTATATGATTTCTTTATTCTTTTTATGTGGTTATCTCATATGTATGTTATCATTTAAAAATTAATTACGTTTTATTTTGATTATTTATATAACAGGATGTATTATAGCTTAAGTGAGAGTTTTTCAAATAAATCTAATGAGAGTTTTTCAAACGAAGAAGAATCTTGCAATAAAAATAAAATTATGACAAAGCATAATAAGCAGAAAATGTTAATGGTGGCAATATCTTGTGTTGTCAATTACTTTTCAAAGTATGTTGTGAAGAGTCCATGCAGAACTTTCAATCTAACTGGTCATAAATGGGTATCAAAGATTCTAAATGGACATCATATCCGTTGCTATGAACAATTTATGATGAAAAAACATACTTTTCTCCAGTTATGTGATGTTCTGCAAAGTAATTACAATCTTAAGCCAACAAGATATGTTGAAATTCAAGAACAAGTGGGATTATTTTTATACATGTTAGGACAACCAAATTCAATTCGTAACTCAGAAGAAAGGTTTCAACATTCAGGGGAAACAATCACTAGACAATTTTATCGAGTCTTAAATGTTGTTTGTAACTTCGCTAAAGATATAATTAAGCCTATTAATCCACACTTCAGAGACACTCCTGTTGAAATTAGAAATGATGATCGATATTTTTCATATTTTAACAATTGTATTGGTGTCATAGATGGCACTCATATACATGTTGTTGTTCCTCCGAATTTGCAAATTCCTTACATTAGTAGAAAATGTATTATAACTACAAATGTAATGAGTGTTTGTAATTTTAATATGTGCCTCACATTTGTATGGGTAGGGTCTAGTAATATCATATGGGAGGAATCAAATGAAGAGAGCGTTAGACAAATGAAACAGATTAAATATAAGATAAAAATCCAGTTACCTACGCATCTTTAACTTTATTGCTTTTATGGTAGAATACAACACTTCTTAGATTTTAATTTTTATTTCTTTTCTTTTTGTCATAGTTTATGGTAGAAATTATTTTATGCAAGTCTTCTCTATTTCGCTCAAATATGAATCACTATTATTGCATGTGGTAGTATAAGATGTGATTTAGGTTTTTTTATTTATTTTTATCAATTAATTTCCTATTTTTATTTTGTTGAATTGATTATATTTTGATATTAAGTTAATTTGACATGTAAATGACGAAAATTGAGCTTTTAGACCTTTTTTTTGTAATTTAATTAACTCGTATTAGAGAGAAGTAGAATTTAACATTTATAATTGCCCCACGATAAAAAAAATAATAATAATATTGTGTCAAATGTGTATATTTATTCATTTGTTTATTTACAAAAACAATTAACTTTAATTTTTAAATGAATCATTTTGATTATAAAAAATTACACTTAAAAATAATAATCTAATAACATAAAATTAAGCACTTGAATATAATATAATAAACAAATAATAATATTATAATAATTTAATTATAACACTATATAAATATTTTAAATATAATTTTTTTTTTAAATTATAAACAAAAATACTTATTTATCCAAACACAATATTTAATAAATGTTTATTAATATTTATTTTAATAATTTTTATAATTATAAATACTTATATATTATTTATTTAAATGACTTAAAAAATGTTTATAAATTTTTAAAATATTTTTTTAATTACATATTTAAATATTAAATAATTTAATTTTAAAAAATTTTATAATATAAAAATTTTTCACATAAATTTTTTTTAATAAATCTTTAAATAAATGATTTATCTAAACTGACATTCCGGATAGAACAGAGACTCGTGATAAGATCTACCGATAAGTTTCAAATGTATTCCGTAAAATTCAGGGAAAGCTAGGACAAGAAAGTCTTTCCTCGAAGATTTTACACGGTTATCAAAACTCGGCCTTTCAGAAAATGTTGCAAAACGACGACAAGTGTCTCGCTTGACTATATTCCAATATACAAATAGTATGGCAGTTCCAGTAATGTGCTGCTTTGACTGATCCTCAGGAAGGAGCTTCTTACCCACTCTCAGTCATTATCTTCTCCTCGTGTACGATCAGAGAGCTATAGATGATGGCATCTTTGGTTGGACAAATCATTTTTCCTCCAGACAAAAATGGTTACAGAGTGTGGGAGGATCAATCTTTCATCAAGTGGAAAAAAAGAGACCCCCACGTTAATTTGCATTGCCATGAGTCAGTTGAAGGTGAGGCACGACGATCATCCCTCATACCTTGGAGTTTACATAAACAATTTTTGCATAGTTTAAAAGCTTTGACTTTGCATTTTATTTGCTGGGATTCTTTGTTACTGTGAAGTTTGACGAAAGGGGGCTCCTCTTACTCATGCCTTGGAATTTACATAATCAATATTTTGCATAATCGAAAAGGTTCGATTTTTCATTTTTTTTTGCCAGGATTCTTCGGTAATTTGAAGTTTGAAGAAATGGGGCTCTTCCCTTTTTATGCAAAGTCTAAGCTTCAACTTTTTGTGCATAATTGTAAAGCTTCGACTTCGCATTTTTTTTGCTGGGATTCTTTGGTAGTTTGCAGTTTGAAGAAATTGGGGCTCCTCTTAACCACTTGAAAATTAGTGGCCATAACTTTTGAGAACCTTGCTTAGCATTTGATTGTTCATCAACACTCACAAGACCAAAGTATACATGAACAAATTGGGTCAGAAATGGAAAACTGTTTTGAAGTACAAGCAATGATCAGTTTATCGGTGCACCAAAAGTTGTCTGTTCTTGAAAACAAATATTGTGATCATGTTATCATTTGTATTTGGGGGCTGAAAGATAAATTTCGTCTTTTCAAACTAATTTTTTCTTTGTTATTTGACGCAAAATAATTTCAATACTGAGTGGACCAAAGTCCCAGCTATCAAATGCATTGGAAATCCTTATAAACCCTTCTCTTTTTTATTTATTGGATTTTTTACATCTTAAATTTTACCTAGTGGAATGCTGGTTAGATGGCATTTTTTTCCTTTTTCAAAATTGGATTAAAATTGCAAATTTTAATTTCCTTATTGTTCACAAGCTTGGAATCAAGAGAATTCTGTTACTGTAACTTATTGTTCATCTTATCCTCTGAATCTGAAATAGCATATCGAATGAAGATTTCATATTTTCCTGTTTTAGAGATCGGTGACTATTGGAGGCTTGAAGCCTCCCTGGCTGCCTGACCAATATTAGATGTGGAAAAGACAAGAAAAAAAAAGAACCATTCTTTCATCGCCCCCCACCCCAAAAAAAGAAAAACAAGAGTTATTAAGGATAAATTGGTTTGCTTTGTGACATGAAGGACAAGTTATGGACTCATGGGACATAAGACTAAAGCAAATATGTGAAATTAGACTGAGAAATTTTGTTATATTAATTTATTTTTATGTAAAGAACACATTTACTGATATTTTGTTGATGCTATATGTGGTTAAATCTTAACTTGCCGCTTTTTCTTTTTGGTTTCCTGACATTCTTTGATATGGGTAGGATCTCTTAGATACTGGTATAATCGCAGCAAAGTGGATTTTCTGGTTTCCAAGTCTGCTACTTGGAATGATGATGCTATTCATGGAGCTCTTGATAGTGCTGCATTTTGGGTCAAAGACTTACCCTTTGTCAAGTCCTTGTCTGGATATTGGAAATTTTTCTTGGCTGCCAATCCCACTAGTGTCCCCACAAAATTTAATGAAAGTGAATTTCAGGACTTAGAGTGGAACAATTTGCCTGGTAAGTTTTTATGTTGCTAGCATCTTGTTTTGGTTCTGATGGACCATGTGGGTTTGTGAATTTGGTCAGTAAATTGACCATAAATGAGACATCAATTTCCTTTTTGCTTTTATTCTTGTTGTTGTTGTTATTAATATTATCTGGTTTTGATTATATACTCAAAATTGCCTATCTTTCACCTGTATCTGATTTCTTTCCCCTATATTGGACAGTTCCTTCAAATTGGCAGCTGCATGGTTTTGACCGCCCTATATATACAAATACAGACTATCCATTTCCAATGGATCCTCCTTTTGTTTCTATGGAGAATCCTACCGGCTGCTACAGGGTGCACTTCCACATTCCTAAAGAATGGGAGGGTATGTTCTAGTCAAATTATGAGAAATGTTGGCTCAATGTTGTGTCTATTGTCTTCTTTTTATCAACATACATTCCAGAGGAATTGGGATTTATTTAGTCATCTGTTGCCATTCAAATTTTTGTTATGATTTAATTATGGTGCATTTTACTTACAATTTTCTGATGATGCGAGAAACGTGCGAAAGCTTCTTTTAAAAAAAAAATTGCAATTGGTGGTGTTGACTATTTATATGGAGAAAGCATAGTTTGTTGTGACTAAGATCTTGTATATATGAGTTTTCCAAATTATATATGAGCTATCTTTTTCCCTTTGTGTTTCTGTATGTTGTGTTGCAAAAATGTTATTAATTTGTTTTCTTTACTTTTTAAGTCACCATCTGTTCCTTTCCTTTTACTAACAATTGCAATTTACATTAAAATTCTCAACTTCTACAGTGCATTTATTGGCTTTTGACAGGTAGAAGAATTTTGTTGCATTTTGAAGCTGTTGATTCTGCCTTTTGTGCATGGATAAACGGGTCCCCTGTAGGATATAGGTATTCAAAGACACTTGTTTGAACAATTTTGTACATCCTCACTTTTGTGAGGAGGATATTTTATATTGGGCCAGAAAACCAGTTCTCTCTTAAAAGATACAACAAGTGCAAGAGCATTTTGGTCATTTTCTTAAAACAAAATTATCTAAAAACGTAATTAAGTGACCCTGCTACTTAAGTCCAACCATTGAATTATATCACATTGATCTTGTATTCCAAATATTTGAAAATTTAGACAACAATAAGTATGCAATCAAATAGTTGATATTTTCTTATTTTTGAAAAGTATATTATATGTTAATCTTAATATCTATTAATGAAGTACAAAACATTTACAGATTAACAGGAAAATTTATGAGCATGACATTCATGATAGAAATTTTAATCCGATCGTAGATTTTGTGAGAACTTAACCCTATAAAAAGTTATTCAATTGTGTAAGTTTAAGTTAAATTTACACCAATGTCAAGGAATCCTAACCCATGTCTGTTGCCTATGGTAATATCTTTCTAACACCGTTAGATGTGCCTATTTTAGTGGGAAAAATAAGAATAATATATCTTGGTGTCTGCTTCTATACGCAGAGGTTCATTAATTATATCATCACTTCTAGTGAATGACAAAATTACAGCTCTGCACTCTGCAGCTCCTTCAGGCATAAGAGTTGGACATAAGTGTTCATATTCTAAAACAAAAGGGCCTTTCTTTTATTATGGTTGTAATGGTATTTAGTGTATTTTAATAAGAACAAAGATGAGAAGAATGAAGCTTTTGACATTAATCAACTCTTGGATCCATCCCTTAACAAAATGTTTAATATTTTGGAAGGACAGCCAGGACAGCAGGCTACCTGCAGAGTTTGAAATCACTGATTTTTGTCATCCATGTGGTTCAGACCTTGAGAATGTTCTAGCTGTTCAAGTGTTTAGATGGAGTGATGGCTCTTACCTTGAGGATCAGGACCATTGGTGGTTGTCTGGTATCCACCGTGATGTGCTTCTTCTAGCAAAGCCAGAGGTATTTTTTCTCTTTTTTTTTTTTTGGCCAATAGAGCTATCTTTTCTCTTTAAACTTCTCCTTTTTTGATAGAAAAAGAAGCTTTATTGGAAACAAAGAGAATTACAAGAGAGGAGGATAAACCCTCCTAAGGGAGAATAAAGCCAAAAAAGTGAAAAAAAAAGAAAAAGAAAAAAGAAAAAGAAACATGAACTTAAGAAAATAAAAATTCCATCCAATTCCTATCCATATCAGTCAAAGAGACTCCCTCTCTTTAAACTTCACTTTACTTACCATTTATATGGACATTGTCCTCATTGGAGTTCTGAAAATGCGTAAGCAGGGAAAGAATGATGATTCACATGGTTCATGTGCTGCAGCAAGAAAAATTTACCCAAATCATATCATATTAAAGGACTAAAAAAGTAAACAAAAAATTCTTAGTTCATTTTGTGCTTCTCAATCTTCTTATTTGAAAAAAGAAAAGAAAAGAAAAAAGAACGATACTCTTTGCATGTGATATCAATGTGATGCTGACCTTTTTTCCCCACATTATGATGAGGTTATAAAATTACACTGAGTTAGGTTAGAATCATTAGATATGGATTGATAGGGACTTAGATAGTATGGAAATTCATAAATCCCACATCGGGTAGTATGGAATGCTTGATGCGATATTTAAGTGGCTTAATTTTTCTCCTTTAATGGTTAGTTTTTAAGGGTGAGTTCCCAGGTACCTGTCATTGGTATCAGTGCTGGTTATTAGCGTCACAGAAATGGCTACTTATGGAGGGTCTAACCGGGACGTCCACTCTCAGGAGTGGTGCTATGATAGGGACTTATATAGTATGGAATGCTTGATAAAGTATTTAAGAAGCTTGGTTCTCCCCCATAGGTACCCAAGTAACTTGAGGAATCCACATTTAAAAACTAGCCGTTAGGGGAGGAGAACCAAGTCACTTAAATACCCCATCAAACATCCCATACTACCTGTCACGACCCAAAAATAGAAGTACGTAACCGGCACAGGTTTTGAGAATAATCTCATCCCGTAAGCCTCTAGTATTATACATATAAATGATTTTCTCATAAATAGTATAGATTGTAACAAAAAAACATAATCACATTCATTTGAGAGTTTACTGTATAATTTCAATAATCTCAAATATACATAAATACTCTGCAAATGGAAGCTGAGATCCTGCCTGTGATATATGGAGCAACTCTAGAGTACAAGTACAATGTAAATTAAAATCTACGAGCCTTAGAAACAAAGTAGGCTCACCCAGAGATCATGTCGTCTAGCTGGTCAACTATCTGAAAAAAAATGTAGAAATATCGTGTAGTGAGTTTGACAACTCAGTGAGCAAATATAGTTTACTATAACTGAAACAGAACAGACCATTCGCACGAGTTTTCATAAATAGAAATTATGGTAGAATATAATATTATCTAAATCAATGTATATAACAACAAACTGAAGCTTAAAAAAAAAGGTAAATTTTGTTAAAAGAAAATCAACAATCTTAAGATTTAGTATATAAACAATAATTTCAAAATCAGATAAGGAAATAAAAAGATAACTCTTTATATATATAAAAAAATGTGTTTAGAGGAGGACTCAAAGTAGACCCATAATTATAATTTGTTATATCCAAGCACAAAGCCTGGTAAGGGCAATCACCATATACATTGTTTTATCCCAAGCACATAGCAATGGGACGGGTAAATCACCATATTCTCATAATTCATATCATAAGGTTGGGAGGAGCTCTCCTCAACTCCCTAACCTTTCCATATGTTGACTGTCCTAAGCACACAGCAATAGGACGGGTAAATCACCTCATGCTCATCATAAGTAACCAGGCCAATTGCCACTGGTTATTGGAGGAGACATACTCAACTCCATACTTATTCATAATTCAATCCTCATGTGCCCGTTCGCACAAGGGGCTAGCAACTTTCTTGCTAGCTAAAGTTTCATGGTGCACCAAAGCTAGCTATCTCTGTCGCTAGCTAACAGTGTTTCTATCAATGATTCCTCCAAAATAAACTAGTTTAATAAATCAAAAATATAAGCTGAAAGAACAATTGAAAATTATGAGGTTAAAATTCTTTTTAAGACAAAATATATCCCTCCCTTCCAAGATATTCTTCGGATAGAGTTCCGGCATAGAAATTCATTCTCCAAAATCAGAAATACAACATTTTCATTCCAGTCCAAATAAACCATAATATCCAGTATCAATGACACATTTGAAACTCAAATACAAATTCAATTTCACCATATCCATGAAACAGTGAGGTATCATTTATAACACAAATCATATGAAACAATATGAAAGATAATACAATTATAAGATTCAATAAAGTATATCATAATACCACATTTTCATCATAAATTCAGGAGGGACTTATTAGAGGTCTGTTCTGCATGTCCTATAACTTCTAAGAATATAAATCAATATAAACATGAAATTCAATTTATGATATTCATAATTAAAACTTTGTTTTAAAATGCATGGGCATGAAGGAGAATTTTAAAATGCGTTATAGTAAATTATATTCACTCACAGGGTAAGGGCTCCAGATTGGACAGCCCCAAAATCCACGTTTCCCATTTGAGTTTGATCCATTAGACATTAAAAGTGAGTCCGGAAGGTCCAAAAACCCAAAAAAATGACCCCGGGACGTTGGTACTGTTCACGGCCGGAAACACTGTTCACGCGCAGAATACTGTTCACAAGCACTGTTTGGCACTATTCACAGTTACTGTTCACCGAAGTAAATTTTGCAAAATTAAACCACTAAATCATATTTTCTGACCGTAAATTTTATCCTACAACTAATATTCTACATCCTTAACAAAAGCCCTAAGTTGAAATTTTCAAAAATCATCAAAAATTCAGTATTTTAGAAAATTTACCATGAAGTTACTATTCACGAAATTCCGGCGACATTCCGGCGAACTTCCGGCGAAAATGATCGGTGGGTTTTGAAGCTCTCGCCGCCGTGAGTCCAACGGTACCTCCGGTATCTCAATTGGACTTCTAGAATTGAAGAAATCTTAGAGAGAAGTTTTGAAAAACTTTAGAGAGAGAGAGAGAAAATTTTCTCTCCCTCCCTGCGCGTGCTACACTTCTGCCATCCGTTCCCTTCCTATTTTTTTTTGTTTTTTTTTTTAATAATAATATTATTATTATGTAATAATTAAATAATATGATTTATTTTATATAAATTCATATAAATTCAGTTTTTCATCCTAAAATATGCCAAAAATTTCTAAAAATTTACATTCTAGTTAAACTCTTGAATTATGATTTTTCTTGATAAAAATTGTAATAAACAAATATCAAAATAAATATCTTTATGCATAATAAAATAAAGAATATTTCTAAAAATACAACAAAAATTTATTAAAAGCCAATATAATTATTTTGAGCAAAACAATAATTATTTTAATTAAAAATATACTTCCTTTAAGAAAAACATAATCATTTACAATAAAAATATATTTTTTATAGCAAAACATTATTATTTAAAAATAAAATTTTGGGATATTACATTCTTCCCCCCTTAAGAAATTTGGTCCCCGAATTTCAACCTATCCTACCACATGTAGGGAATGAAGTCAAGACATAATTCAAAGTTACCAACCTTATTACTCAAATAATTTGGGATATCTTTCATCTATAAGTTTTTCTCTTGTCGATGATTAATAAACATCGATTGTACCCTTAGTTAAGCTAAATTTTTGTCCAATTAAATTTCTTGGAATTAGGTAATATAAGAAGAATCTAATAAGTAGTTCCTTAACATTGATGCAAGAAAGTCTATATCCACATTACTCAATCCTGATGGCAAGGCTAGGCAATGTATTACTTTGCCTACTTCGTTCAAGTTTTCAAAATAAAGTATACGTGGTCACCAACTGATAATTTCTAGTGCTCAACATTCATGGTCCTTATAAACTTTTGGCATGTACTGAGTTGTTTATATTTTTTTTTTTAATCAATTTCATCTCCATAATTACAAATAAATACTAACCTTATCACTCAAAAATATGTATCTGACGCGCATATTATTCTCTCTTTCATAAGTAGCCTCCTCTGAAAAGTGATTCTGCTACATGGCTTTTACCGTGGTATTTCTTTTGAATGTAATTTTTTTTTTCTATCTACTATAGTCACTGATTTTTTTGTTTTCCTCATATGACAAATCTTTGTCTAACTGAATTTTCTCGACATTGAATAACATGTGTTGGGCCTGGTAGATACTTTCGTAGCATAGACACGTGAAAGATTGGATGAATATTACTCAATTCAGATAGCAAAGCCCAACGGTAAGCTACTGGGCTGATCCTATATACTACGGACCTAACTTTACTCAACGTACTAACTTATTAGGAGATCTATACTATTTTATATATATAACCTCAAATGATGTCATTTGTATATTGGCCTAATAACCACGGATATGAGCAAATTCAATCAAGGACAAATAATTTCTCCTTTCTCAACAATTATTTACACATAAATTTTCAATCTCAACATAATTCAAATCCTGGATACTAAACTCATCTTCGCATGGTATAATCCCTTAATTCAAGTACCTTGATCCTTTCATTATTTTCAGACGTAGTTCTCAAAATATTCTCCATATTTTCAAATTAAGAGTTCAAAGATTAATTTAAATCATACTTCTCATATTTTATTCCTCAAGAACTTCAACACCGCTAATTCTCTTGATCACAGTCGTCAAAACACCATAAGGTCATCATCTGTCTATGTCTTTCAAACTTTTCATTACTTTACCTACTAACCACTTGGACACCATAATAACCGAGTTTTAAAGAAAAGAAATTATCTTCCCTTGCAATGAGGGAAAAGAACCTTGCATTTAATGCCAACCATTAATGAGGGAGAATGCAGTGAAACAGAAGCATAATAGAGAATGGTGCCAAATTAGAAAGTCAACAATTTGGACAAAGCATTGAAAAACATTAAAATCGGTGGCCGTAATTCTTGAAAATCTGTACACAAAATCTATCTACGATTTCGGCAAAAATCGGTGGCCGCAAATTTTGAATATATGTGCCAGAATCTACTTTAAAACTATTGATATTCGGTGGAAAAGAAACATTTTCGAACTTATAAAAGTCTGTGAAAAACAAAGAGTACGTAGCTAACTGGTAGGATGCAGTTGATTGCTTCAGAATTGATGTAATCAATCAACTGTAAATTAACCAGTCCAAATTAAAATTTCTCAAAATAGCGAGTCGACTTAATAATACTGATAGTCGACTGGCAAAAACATTGAGAAAACAAAATAAACCATTTGATTGTTCCTCTTCAACAATTAATTGGTTTGCATTTTCACTCTTTTTTTTTTTTTTTACAATGACGGCTATCACCTACAACTTTTCTACAAGAATCAAGACATCATCAAAGACAACAAGAAAAGGACAGATTTCTGGTGATATCTTATCTTATACTCTTTATGTGCCTAATATGGGTCACAATCATAATTACTGTACATATACATGCTTGCCGTCATTTTTAAAATTTTTTTTTAAAAAAATTTTTTTCTTTAATTTAATTGATAACCACCAGTCACTCACATAGTTGTTCTAATAATACTCGGCCTATTTGCATAGCTATTATAAATATGCCCCTTCTCTGAGTTCAATAAATGCTTACATTAGTATCTTTATCTTTACTCAAAGTTAAGGTGATAGAAATTATGGAGGGAACCGCATTCCGTCAGTTTCGAAATATTTGTGTCTTTTGTGGTTCCAGTCCTGGAAAAGAGGGGGAGTATGTTAAAGCAGCACAAAATCTGGGTATGGTGCTGGCTAGGAGAAGAATTCATTTAGTGTATGGTGGAGGTAACTGTGGGTTAATGGGGTGTGTGGCTACAGCTGCACATGTAGGAGGATGCCAAGTTTTAGGTATTATTCCTACAGCTCTAGCTGCATCCAGCAACATAGGAAAGACAATTGGGGAAGAATATAGAGTAGCTTCCATGCATGAACGCATGGCTAGAATGATGAGTAATGCTGACGCCTTCATTGCCTTACCAGGTGGTTTTGGTACTTTAGAGGAGATTTTTCAAATAGTCTCTTGGGCACAACTGAATATGCATCACAAACCGATAGGTTTGTTAAATGTTAATCATTTCTTTGATGGTTTGTTGTCTTTTCTAGATCAAGCTGTGGAACAGAAGTTTATCCCACACTCAGCACGACGACTTCTTATCTCGGCTTCAAATGCTGAGGAGTTGATTGATGCCTTACAAGCATATGTTCATGTACCTGATCCAACTATTGCTCAAATAGAATGGACGGCAGACAACCGCAGGAAGCGCAAATTGGATTTGGATCTTCATCTGTAACTGTAGTAGAATGTAGCCATTGCTGTTCCACTTTTATTTTCTTAAGGTCTATTTGGATACCATCCTTGCTAAACATACTCCTTTAGAGTTTGTAAAACTATCTTTAAATGTTGCTTATGATCCTTTGAACTCTTGTAATATTTTAGTGTATCGTCAATAATTATAATAATAAATTGATCCAGGAATGGCTTAAGTACTCTATTTATTAAGTCTATGAATAAAGCTTTGGACATTTGTCAAACTAAATGACATAACCAAAAATTCATAGTGTCCATAATAAGTCATAAAAGAAATTTTTGAATATCCTCTTCCCTTATCCTCAATTCATGATACTCATATCCCAAATCAAGTTTTTTTTTTTTGAAAAAAAATACTAAACACCTTATAACTGATTAAACAGATACGAGGTAATGGATTTTTTTTTTATTCCACACTGTCACTTTATTCAACTGTCTATAATCTATGCATAATCGTAGTGATCCATCCTTCGTTTCTACAAATAGGTCTAGAGCACCTCAAGGAGCGTACTAGAGAGTATAAATTCTTCGTCTAACAAGTATTGTAACTATTAAAACTCTTTGACCACTAGAACTTGATTTACACTGGTATACGTCATATCAATATCTCTCACCACTGCCAAATATCCTTGGCACCTTTTCGTAATCACTTATTGGCTGCTAAAGCAGAGATTAGATTATTGGATATCTCACTATGGTCTTTCTGTATCAAGAAAGAAAATTATCCAAAAATATTGAATTTAATCACCTTAAAGTGACATTCCGAAATGGCATGGCTTGATACCAACCAATCCATTCTCAGTATCACATCAAAGTCTATCATAACTAGACAACGGGGTAAAACGAATATTATATTTAGAAACGATCGTAATTGGCATTTGTCTCAATTCTTTAAATTCTCAAGGATGCCTATCCCTTTCACTTTCAGGCAATAATTGACCCATAGATATTTTTTTAAAAATGTCACAATATTCAATAAACCTTATACTAGGAATTTTAGCAATCTTGGAATAGAAAGGAAAGCGAAACCCTATAGAATCCTTCAGCAGCACCAGAAGTATAAATATGTCCGGCTCATACCCATACTAAAGGTCCTACTAAAGAATCATTTGCTCCGATAGTCACAGGGAAACCTAATGCTCTGATACCAACTTTGTCACGACCCAAAAATAGAAGTACGTAACCGGCACAGGTTTTGAGAATAATCTCATCCCGTAAGCCTCTAGTATTATACATATAAATGATTTTCTCATAAATAGTATAGATTGTAACAAAAAAACATAATCACATTCATTTGAGAGTTTACTGTATAATTTCAATAATCTCAAATATACATAAATACTCTGCAAATGGAAGCTGAGATCCTGCCTGTGATATATGGAGCAACTCTAGAGTACAAGTACAATGTAAATTAAAATCTACGAGCCTTAGAAACAAAGTAGGCTCACCCAGAGATCATGTCGTCTAGCTGGTCAACTATCTGAAAAAAAATGTAGAAATATCGTGTAGTGAGTTTGACAACTCAGTGAGCAAATATAGTTTACTATAACTGAAACAGAACAGACCATTCGCACGAGTTTTCATAAATAGAAATTATGGTAGAATATAATATTATCTAAATCAATGTATATAACAACAAACTGAAGCTTAAAAAAAAAGGTAAATTTTGTTAAAAGAAAATCAACAATCTTAAGATTTAGTATATAAACAATAATTTCAAAATCAGATAAGGAAATAAAAAGATAACTCTTTATATATATAAAAAAATGTGTTTAGAGGAGGACTCAAAGTAGACCCATAATTATAATTTGTTATATCCAAGCACAAAGCCTGGTAAGGGCAATCACCATATACATTGTTTTATCCCAAGCACATAGCAATGGGACGGGTAAATCACCATATTCTCATAATTCATATCATAAGGTTGGGAGGAGCTCTCCTCAACTCCCTAACCTTTCCATATGTTGACTGTCCTAAGCACACAGCAATAGGACGGGTAAATCACCTCATGCTCATCATAAGTAACCAGGCCAATTGCCACTGGTTATTGGAGGAGACATACTCAACTCCATACTTATTCATAATTCAATCCTCATGTGCCCGTTCGCACAAGGGGCTAGCAACTTTCTTGCTAGCTAAAGTTTCATGGTGCACCAAAGCTAGCTATCTCTGTCGCTAGCTAACAGTGTTTCTATCAATGATTCCTCCAAAATAAACTAGTTTAATAAATCAAAAATATAAGCTGAAAGAACAATTGAAAATTATGAGGTTAAAATTCTTTTTAAGACAAAATATATCCCTCCCTTCCAAGATATTCTTCGGATAGAGTTCCGGCATAGAAATTCATTCTCCAAAATCAGAAATACAACATTTTCATTCCAGTCCAAATAAACCATAATATCCAGTATCAATGACACATTTGAAACTCAAATACAAATTCAATTTCACCATATCCATGAAACAGTGAGGTATCATTTATAACACAAATCATATGAAACAATATGAAAGATAATACAATTATAAGATTCAATAAAGTATATCATAATACCACATTTTCATCATAAATTCAGGAGGGACTTATTAGAGGTCTGTTCTGCATGTCCTATAACTTCTAAGAATATAAATCAATATAAACATGAAATTCAATTTATGATATTCATAATTAAAACTTTGTTTTAAAATGCATGGGCATGAAGGAGAATTTTAAAATGCGTTATAGTAAATTATATTCACTCACAGGGTAAGGGCTCCAGATTGGACAGCCCCAAAATCCACGTTTCCCATTTGAGTTTGATCCATTAGACATTAAAAGTGAGTCCGGAAGGTCCAAAAACCCAAAAAAATGACCCCGGGACGTTGGTACTGTTCACGGCCGGAAACACTGTTCACGCGCAGAATACTGTTCACAAGCACTGTTTGGCACTATTCACAGTTACTGTTCACCGAAGTAAATTTTGCAAAATTAAACCACTAAATCATATTTTCTGACCGTAAATTTTATCCTACAACTAATATTCTACATCCTTAACAAAAGCCCTAAGTTGAAATTTTCAAAAATCATCAAAAATTCAGTATTTTAGAAAATTTACCATGAAGTTACTATTCACGAAATTCCGGCGACATTCCGGCGAACTTCCGGCGAAAATGATCGGTGGGTTTTGAAGCTCTCGCCGCCGTGAGTCCAACGGTACCTCCGGTATCTCAATTGGACTTCTAGAATTGAAGAAATCTTAGAGAGAAGTTTTGAAAAACTTTAGAGAGAGAGAGAGAAAATTTTCTCTCCCTCCCTGCGCGTGCTACACTTCTGCCATCCGTTCCCTTCCTATTTTTTTTTGTTTTTTTTTTTAATAATAATATTATTATTATGTAATAATTAAATAATATGATTTATTTTATATAAATTCATATAAATTCAGTTTTTCATCCTAAAATATGCCAAAAATTTCTAAAAATTTACATTCTAGTTAAACTCTTGAATTATGATTTTTCTTGATAAAAATTGTAATAAACAAATATCAAAATAAATATCTTTATGCATAATAAAATAAAGAATATTTCTAAAAATACAACAAAAATTTATTAAAAGCCAATATAATTATTTTGAGCAAAACAATAATTATTTTAATTAAAAATATACTTCCTTTAAGAAAAACATAATCATTTACAATAAAAATATATTTTTTATAGCAAAACATTATTATTTAAAAATAAAATTTTGGGATATTACACTACCCTTGGTGGGACTTAAAAAGCATCCCATACTACCTAAGTCACCATCACAGATTCTATTGAATGCACCTCATTTATAATTTTCAAGGTCTTGAATTGCTCTGAAAGTTTAAGAAGTATTTATATGTATCTTCCTATTTCAATTTTTGTTCTGAGCAAATAGAAAGTCCAATTCATCCAGCGTTTTGTATAATTTATCCTTGTTGATGCTAATAAGTATCAAATTATGTGGTTTGTAGGTATTTATCGCTGACTATTTTTTCAAATCAAACCTTGCTGAAGATTTTTCCTATGCAGAGATGCTGGTAAGCATCAATATTAACTTGGAGTTACCCTTTTAGATATATAACACACACATAGCTATGTATATAACTAATTTGTTGGGTAGAAGATGCTGCCTTAATCTAATTCTTCAAGTCTCTATCACCTATATTGTTTCTGATATATCTAATTGTTCAAGTCTCTATGTTGTTTATAAAATTAAATGCAATATGTATTTTTATCTCGGAATATATATGAATCCTGTGTTATATTTTTAAAAATTATATTTTATCATTGCAGCCTTCACTCTACCCCATATTATTAGAAAACACAATAATAATATTTATGTTGATGTTATTACATTCGAGAAATCTTATATTACCAATCTTATGTGCATATGCCAGGTTGAAGTAAAATTAGATAACTCACGAGAGGCATCAAAGGAAAGTGTTCTTAAAAACTATACCATAGAAGCAGCACTCTATGATACTGGAAGCTGGTATACCACTGATGAGTACCCTGATATCCTTTCAACCCATGTAGCAGACATAAAGCTCCAACCATCAGGCGTACCTTTAGGGTTTCATGGTTTTGTGCTTGTGGGAAAAATTCAATCACCAAAACTTTGGTCTGCAGAGCAAGTGAGAAATTTCAATGATTTATGTTTTCTGCGTTGATGCCATTACTGTCTTCTACTTGAATGGGCTTTGTGACATAGATTAAATTCCATATGACAAATGATGATGACATAGTCATCAAGTAACATTGTTTCATGATTTCTCTATGACTGTTATCCTACACATGTCTGAGTTGTTTGCCATGTTACTACCTGCTCAATCCAATTATTCTCAAGTAGTTTATGTTTCACCTTTGATGGGGAGAGTTTATACAGTTTTTGAATGATGGGAGTTCCCTACACACGAAATATTGAAGATCCATGTTTTTATGAGGATCTTCTAACATTGCTTTTTATGTCGTTAAAAGTTTATTAATATGTTTCAGTTTTCTTAAAGCTTCAGATGGTCTGTTTTGCTGACCTAGATGGTTGATGGTTCTCATCTGATCTATTTTCATTTGCTCACAGCCATACCTTTATACTTTAGTTGTCGTCCTTAAAGATCAATCTGGCCGTCTGGTTGACTGTGAATCATGTCCAGTAGGCTTTAGACAAATATCTAAAGTCCACAAACAACTGCTTGTTAATGGGCATGCAATCATAATAAGAGGTGTGAACAGGCATGAACATCATCCACGAGTGGGGAAGACAAACATAGAATCCTGCATGGTCAAGGTACAGCCTGTCTCTTCTTTACTGGTATAGTTTCTTTGATATTTTTGTTAACTCAGCTAAATGATTTTAGACACCAATGACTACTCTGCCTGCAGGATTTAGTCTTAATGAAGCAAAACAATATTAATGCTGTGAGGAACAGCCATTATCCCCAACATCCACGTTGGTATGAGCTGTGTGATCTGTTTGGCATGTACATGATAGATGAAGCCAATATTGAGACACATGGATTTGAGTATTCTCAACATCTCAAGCATCCTACTCTGGAACCAAGTTGGGCAACTGCAATGTTGGATCGTGTGATTGGCATGGTTGAGAGAGACAAAAACCATGCATGCATTATTTCTTGGTCTTTAGGGAACGAATCTGGATATGGACCAAATCATTCTGCTTTAGCTGGTAGGACATTTGGGTTCAGTTATCCTTATTAGCATATCTGAAGCATCTCATTTCTTTATTTTGCCATTTCATTGTAAATGAAAATTTCCTAAATAATCTTCTGGAGGTAAATCTGCCAATGAATTGATTCCAAATAATTGCCATTTTTTTAAATGAAAAATCATAATCATATTCAAGCACTGTATTTCTACTAATATCATTCTCACAAGTGAGAGACGTAGCATTGAGAGTCAAATCAATTTGTTGGCAATCAAGACAGATACAACCTGATAGACATGAAGTAATTTAAGGAGATAAATATGAGCTGTAATTAAGAACTGTTGTGGCAAACACCAAAGAGTGAGCTGTTATCTTCAAATTTTGGACTTCATGTCAAGATCATACGTGAACGCTGGGAGAAGATCAAGTGATGAATGATTACTTATTGAACAAGACAAATTAAAAATAAAAATATTGAAGGGCATAACCTGATGCATCATATTAGATGTCAATCCTGTTTGAGAACCTTCTTATGGGAGTTTTCTCTGTCAAAAGTCAAAACCATCCTTGTTTTCTTTTCTTCCTTCTCTTTTTTTTTTTTTTTTTGAGTTGTTCATTTTGTTATTAATGTGGAAACTTCCATAGGTTGGATCCGAGGAAGAGATTCTACAAGGTTATTGCACTACGAGGGAGGTGGAGCCAGAACTCCATGTACAGATATAGTGTGCCCCATGTATATGCGGGTTTGGGACATTGTAAAAATTGCAAATGACCCAACTGAAACACGTCCTCTCATATTGTGCGAGTATGTTTTCTTATACTATATTTGACTTGGACATCAATCAATTGGCCCTTCTGTTCCCAGTAATATTTATGGCTTTTTGATATCTATGATGCATAAATGGCAGGTATTCACATTCATTGGGAAACAGCAATGGTAATATACATTTATATTGGGAAGCAATTGACAGCACATTTGGACTCCAAGGAGGCTTCATTTGGGAGTGGGTTGATCAGGTCTGTGATCCTTGAATTTCATAACAAATTGATGAATCATCATCATGTGCAAATTGATTTGTCTTTCATATTCTTTTAAAAAGAATGTTATACTTTCTTCAATAATATATTTGCACAAGAAGGAAACAGAACTTTTAAGCCAATAGCAGAAGGAACTCATTTCTTCTCAAAAAAAAAAAAAAACTCAATGTACCATTTCTCTGAATAAGAAAGTGAAATTTTAACCATTTCAAAGATAGAAAGCTTTAATTTGGAACTTGAAGCTTCTTAATGGCAGCTATATGTTTGTACAAATGCTGCTAGTTTAGATATCACAAAATGAGTGCAGTAGTTCACTTGCTAACAATCAAACTGGATACCTGGCCAAATATTCAAAAGCTAAATTAAGCAGTAAGTACTGCATTAATGCATTTGTGAAGCTCTAGGTGTTGCCTAAAGCATAAAGGTATGCAGTCCGATGGGGAAAATGATGGAAATTGTTTGAAATTTATAACTGATTTTCCTTGAACTTATTACTGTAGCCTCATGGCATTTGTGCGCATAAGTCTATTCATCAGTTTAACAAGTTTTGATAATTTCTATGTTGACCAAGATATTCTAACTATGATATTATATCATTCGCAACTAACAGCAATTCCTAGATGCTTCATTTCTTAACCCTTTTGGAAATAGTTTTTCCTTTCTTTTTTTCCCTCTTTTGCTCAATATTAGATTTGACTCTTATTTTTGAGTAATATCAGTTCATTTAATTCTCTTTGCTTATTGATTTCCTCAACATACCCCTTGAGTATGCCAACTGGATGAGTGATGTCTTACTACTATCTCTTATTTACATAAATTATTAGATGATTCTCTTGATCTCTTGATTAAAATTTTTTATTCATAAAATGATGGAGAGCTTTTAGTGATTTTCTTTCTATCTTTATTTATTTATTTATTTTGTAGTCCAACTTTGTATCTTAGTTGGGACCTCTTCAATAGCTTCACAAATGAGAAGTTTTGACACTGAACAGATACAATTTTCTGCATGAGGGAATTATATCATAGGATTGAAGGATTTTTCACTTTACACATAGGGTCTTTTGAAGGATGGTATAGGCGGTAGAAAGCATTGGGCATATGGAGGTGACTTTGGTGATGTTTCTAATGACTTGAATTTCTGTATAAATGGCCTCACATGGCCTGATCGGTCTCCTCATCCTGTACTACATGGTAAGCTGATATATTTTATCATTCTTTCACACCATCATCTTGTAGTTCAACTTCAAGGTGTCCTTCATCCATTTGTATAACAATTCACGCCTTTTTTTGTTTCAGAAGTCAAGTATTTATACCAGCCAATCAAGGTGACATTCCGGGAAGGAAAATTAGAGGTACTCATATTTCATTGGGATTTTGGGTTCCCTGAGTCAGTGTTGTACTTGGTATCTTATTTGAGTTTCATCTTGCAGATAACAAATGCTCATTTTTATGAAACAACCCAAGGATTGGAGTTCAGCTGGAATGTTCATGGAGATGGAAGCAACCTTGGGTTCGGAATTTTGAGTCTCGCCCCAATAAATCCCCAGAGCAGTTATGCTATAGATTGGCAGTCAGTTCCATGGTATTCTTTATGGTCTGCATCCTTTGCAGAAGAAATATTCCTGACAATAACTGCTAAGCTTTTGAATTCTACACGTTGGGTTGAAGCTGGTCATATCGTTTCATCTACACAAATTCAACTGCCTTCTAGGAGAGAGATTGTTCCTCATGTAATCTCTAATTTAGATATTCATTTGAATTAGATATATATATATATATAGACTCAGTAATTTTTGGTAGTATTCCCAGTGTTGCTTTACTTGGAATTTGCTATTTCATGAATGATTGTTTTGTCCAGGCCATCAATATTAGCAGTGCCCCTCTACTCGCTGAAACTCTAGGAGATACAATCAGAGTTAGCCAGCAAGACATGTGGGACATAACATTCAACAACAAAACAGGCACAGTTGAAAGCTGGAAGGTAATATGTATAATGCAGTATGAGAAGATAGAATTATTGCTTATTTTATTATTTTATGATGTAATTATCATTTGAGATTTAGGGTTAGTAATTGAATAATTGAAGTAATTTAAGATTTGATTAGGGCTGGTTATCAATAAGGTCCCGTTTGGTTGGTAGCAACGGAAGGAATAGAAATGGGAATTGAGAATGGAATGGAAAGGAATGGATTCAAACAGAATGGAATGGAATATTGTGATTAAAATTGCGCTTGGCAGGTCAATAGAATAGAATAAAATAAAAATTATCAAAAAGACAAAAATATCCTTAAAGAATAAAATTATTAAAATAATATTATTTTAACTTAAAAATTTATTTTAAAATAATATAAATAAAAAATTTAAATAGTAATATAAAAAATTTATTAAAAATATTAATGATTTTAAAAAATAATTTAAATATTATTTATTTTATGTTATTTATTAATAATAAATAATATTTTCTAATTTATTTATTTTTTAAAAAAAATATTTATTTATTTTAAAAATATTTATTTATTTATTATTTTACAAACAACAAGCCACTTCAACAAGTGATTTTTGTAAATTTTTTTAATTAATTTATTTTTAAAAAAATATTTTTATTGTTTATTTAAAAAATAAAAAGAGGAGAAAAACGTCATTTCTCACTCATTCCATCGCTTTTTCCGCTGATTCCATATATTTGGCGTGGGAATGCCTTCTCCCTCCCATAAAAGAATCTCCATTCCATAGGTTTTGGTTTCTTGCAACCAATCGTTTTATTTGATGGAATGGGAATGGGCATTCCCATTCCATCACCCTATTTCCGTGTATCAAACGAAACCTAAAGGTGTTTGAGCCTAGAGATATCTTATCCTATAGTAGTGTCTTAGTAGGATTAGGATTTTTACTTATTTATGTTATATATTTAATGTCTTGACTAATGTCTTATGCATCTCCAAGACATGAATGTTTCAGAATCTTCCATATCCTACAAAACAACATTTATAATTTTTTTTTGGTTTTATTTTTTTATTTGACAATAAATAATGAACCATCATACATGGCATAAAAATATAGGGAATAACACCAAGTAATCTTCATAAGTTTTTATACTCAGTGTATGATTGTTGGTTTTTTTTTTTCATTTTCATTTTCTTCTTAAGCATAAATTTTATGGTGTCTGTGTTATCTCCAAATTCTTTTTTGACTTTACAGCCATTTTAACTGTGGAAAAAATAATGGTTTTAATATTATACTGATGAATTCTAGGTTGAAGGAGTTCATCTGATGAGGAACGGCATACTCCCAAGTTTCTGGCGAGCACCTACTGATAATGACAAAGGGGGAGGGCCACATAGTTATTTATCCAAGTGGAAGGCTGCTCAACTTGATAGCCTCCACTTTATCACTGAAAGCTGTTCCATACAGAATAGGGCAGAGAACATGGTTAAAATCTTGGTGGTTTTTCTTGGTGTTACCAAGAAAGAGGGAGGTTCTCTTTCCAAGCACGATAAATCGAAGATTTTAATTAAAATTGATATGGTCTATACCATTTATGCTTCTGGGGATGTCACTGTGGAGTGCAATGTGAAACCAAATTCTGATCTTCCTCCTTTGCCACGTGTGGGAATTGAATTCAATTTGGTAAAATCATTGGATCAAGTAAGGTGGTACGGAAGAGGGCCGTTTGAGTGTTATCCAGACAGAAAAGCGGCTGCCCATGTTGGGGTCTATGAGCAGAATGTCAGTGACTTGCATGTTCCCTATATTGTTCCTGGGGAATGTTCAGGTAGGGCAGATGTTAGATGGGTGACGTTCAGAAACGAAAATGGTTTTGGAATATATGCTTCAAAGTATGGTAGCTCTCCACCTATGCAAATGAGTGCAAGCTACTATAGCACTTCAGAGCTGGACCGGGCCACTCACAACGAAGAGCTCATTGAAGGAGATAACATTGAGGTATTTAACTTGCATCGGCATCTCTGCATATGTTCCTTCCTGTCATTTTGTAGAAGAGCTGCCATGTTTGTATATATGTAATGTGTTCATCGAGGTGTGAGCCCTAATGGTTGTGTTGTGCATTAATTACGTACTAAGTATGTATTCATTTTTCTTAAATATATTATTCTGGTTTTATTTTTAGTAAAGTTATATAAATTTTGAAATCATATTAAGAAACTTGTTGGACTTGGTTGATTATATAATATCGAATTTTCATTATCTATTTTTATTGTAGAAAGAGTTGTTAGACTCATTGTTTATACAGCATATATAATCTTATCCTTAACCTATATTTTGAATGTTACTTTCCAGTTTTGTTCTGCTATTGTAGAGTTTGCTGAGGCATGCTTCTCGGAGCAATATGATCACAAGCACTTATTTCTTTTCCATTTTCGTGTGTAATTTTTTCAACTTTTTTTTTTTTGGAATGATATTACAGGTTCATCTTGACCACAAGCACATGGGTTTGGGCGGAGATGATAGCTGGTCCCCTTGTGTCCACCAACAATATCTGGTTCCTGCCATACCACACTCCTTCTCGGTTCGGTTGCGTCCGGTAACTCCGGCCAATTCAGAGTACGACATCTACAAATCCCAACTTCAAAACTCTTGAGACATTTTTGCATCACATGACTTGATAGTTGCATGTTAAAGGTCACGAACTAGTTTGTTGCCAGGGATCATAACTTGAAAGCTCTTGATGTAAATAAGAACACTGTCATGCCGTTTTAGTTGGTACCTTAGTAAAATGTCTTTTTTTAATCCTCGAAAAACATACTTTTTCAATTTACTCTCTCAAATTTTAATTTTTTTTTATTTCGGTTTTTCAAAGATAGTCTCATTTTCAAAAATGTTTCTGTTAATAAATTTATTTATCTGGTTTAACTAAGAGTTTAGCTTAGTTTAATCTAGTATACTACATCAAGGATCTCTTTACTTTCTTAAACAAAACAAAAATCAATTTTAAGTAAAAATTAGATTAATATTCAACATCCAATTAAGCTCTTAGATTATGTAAATAAATTTAATAACAGAGTTAACATGAAATTTTTTAAAAGAAAATAGTAGAGTCTTTGAAGGAATTAAATTATAAAGCAAATTTTGATTAACAAAATTTAAAACATACGTATTTTCCTAAGATTTAAAGCATGGTTCACTCGTAATCCTAGTAACTTTATTTTTTCTTATCATTTGTGTATAAAATTATTGCTATACATCGAGCCTTTACAATCCTAAAGAAACTATAGTTCAGTGGTAAGAACTCTTTTCTATTACCTGAGTTCGAATCCTTATATGCAATAGTTTAGGTTTTGCGTCAGAATTTTTTTTTAAGTCAAAACACCAAAACGATGTCGTTTTTTGAGTTTATATAAAGTCTCCTCCTCAAAAATCCTAGGCCATCTCTTCGCCTCCCTCCCTCACTCTTTAGCCATCTCTTCATTTCTCTAAAGCCGTCTCTTCACCTCTCCTCTCACTCTTTAGAAAACCTCAGCCTCTTCACTTTTCCACCCCCTCACTCCTCAAACCCTTGCTTCCATATCCATATCTAGTTGCAGTTTCGGAGATGGTGGCTTCATCTTGCTTGTTGCATCCTCTCCATCTCCTTGTTTTCTCTCTCCATGCTTATCGGCGCCATCTGAAGACCGCATCTCCATTCTCACCCAAACAAAGTTGGTTTTTGGCAATCTAGGACCATCCAGAGAAGCCGTCTTTGGATGGTATATGTGTGTGTACTCAATTTATACATTCTAGTTGCATCTGTAAAAGCTGGTAGCCCATTTTTTGTAAAGGTAATCTTTTTAACAATTTGATAAAGATTAGCTTTTGACTTTAATTTGTTTTCTCCTACTTTTTTCTTTAGTTATTGTTCATTCATGGACGAATTTCAAGTTTGTGAATGTAATCTGATTCAATGTCTTTCGGGCAACCCGCTCAAACCCGATTGAGAAATAGAACCGATCTAACCCGTTAACTTCAGTTCACCTGCAACACCGGATAGATTTTTGATGACCCGATCACTATTCGATCGGGTTATATTTTTATCTTAACCCGATTCAATCCGACCCGTTTACACCCTAGTGCCAACATATAATATTTTCATTAAAGACCATGTTTGGTACAAAAAAAAATTTTGTTTCTCAAATATTTAAACATCTACTTTTTACATATTTATATATAGTAAATATGAAAATTTTATGCACCAAACATCGTCTAAGAATAATATTGGTATCTCTTATTGTGTAAAATGCTATAAGATTTATGTGACCATGATCTTTGGGGGCTTTTTTTTTCAATATTTTTAAAATTGGGTTGATCATTCAATTAACCAAGAGAGTGATATATGGTTCACATGCAGAATTAGCATATTGTTTTAATTTTATATATTTTACAATATAATGTATTATAAGTATAGTATACAAAAATTAAAAAAATTAATTTAAAATAAAATTGATCAAATAATAATATTAAATTTTATCGACAATTAAATAATTTAATTATATCTAAAATAAATTCATAATCTTACCTTGTATAATATTTAATATGTAGACCGCTTCGGTTAGGCATTGGATCAGATTTGGGCCTCAAAGTGTATGGGTGGATTGATCCACCTATAGGTTAGGCCCATAAAAACTCTGCATGAATACACCGTAAACATGACAACACCCTATCATCAGCAACAAACTCAAAACACCTGAGAAACTCTTTTAGGAAATTAAAATAGAATGCCACGTCAATGAGGGCACCAATCATATGTTTGTATTCTAGAGCCTATGAAATCACACCACCTGACAAAGTAAAATTACCATATTACCCCTAGTCATTAGTTATAAATATCCTATTTCTGTATCAAGTGAAAATCTTTTTGAGAACCTTCATACACCTTTGTTACAGTCTCGTATCTCTATACTAATTCAGACATCAAAGAATTTTCTTAACTATCTTTCATCTAATAGAGTTCAAAAATTAAGAGAAGAGTCATCATCAATTTCTAAGTTAATTTATTAATTTTATATTAAATTAATTAGTTTGGTTTGATTTTTCAACTATATTTTCTAAATAAAATGATGCTATGCAAGATAACTAGAATGGCTAATTCCAGTAACTGTAATATCTCTTTCATTTTTCAACAAAATCTCTCATTTGATGTGCCAACAAATCTGTTCTTTCTGGAAAACAAGACTAATAATGTCTTGCATATATGGAGAACTAAAGCAAAAGGTAAATGACATTACACAAATAAAAGAAATCTTCCTTTCATATAAGAAATTAATTGGTATTGTCATCAGCCTGTACTTTCCAAATCCACATGTGGATTTTGGTTCATAAATCATGATGTCAATTTCTTGCAGCTTTTGAGACAAAAAGAAATGCTTTTTCAATAGATCATGATTGTTGAAAAAATTATTATGTAGATTTAATTATATAAAATTAATAAATTAAATTATTATAATTTTTAATAAAAGTTTATATATATTTTATAATAAATTTAATTTTTTTTATAAATTTTATTGTTTTTTTATACACCTAAATAAAGAGACATTAATGTACAGACTTAGTATATGAAAATCTACCAAACAGTGCTTATTATACAAAATTTTAAAAAGTTTTTAATATTAAAGTTATAATTTTTTTAATTGTAAATATCACTCCTTTATAAATAAAATTCATAAATAATTTATACTAAAATAATAATTTAATTTTTAAATTTTTAAATTTATTTAATTTTAATTTTTATATTTTTTTAAATATATAAATTAATTGTTGAAAGGTTTGATAGACTTTAGCGCCTTTGATCTTGCTTCTTTTTAACTGATTGCAGTCACTAGAAGGCTCATTGCAAATAACACTGGCACTGTTAAGTTCAATTTCTCGAATTCTTCAGATCCCTATCATGCATCTAATCAACATCGGCTGGCGGAGTTTCGTGCCCAGAACTAAATACTAATCATCCGCGCAGGAACCTCCCTTGGAACCTGTAGATTCAGCTGTTCCTGAATCAGCCTTATCTGCACCGGCCTCTGATAGTAATGATGCAATAGCATCAGCAAAGCCTGATCCCTCTGCCCTGTTTAAGCCTGTAAAGAAAGTACCTGAAACCCTATAAGAGAGAGAAAGAGAGAAACAGTGGAGCTTATGTATAACTCCCATAGTTAGGCCTCACTTCTCTCTCTCTTACCGAAGAAGGTGCACTACTTCACCCCATTCGTTTTCCTTCTTTCCACTTTTCACCTACTAGCTATAAAGTATTTCAGGAAATCCCAGTCCGTATGTCCATATGTTGCAGAGTACAGAATAAGCACAACCCACTGCAAGAATTTGGCTGTTTCCTGCATCAAACAGAGTCAGTTAATAATTGGAAGAAGCAGTGTGTGGTAGGGAGAGAAAAGCACGTCGCAGGAACAGCATCTGGCTAAGTTAGCCTCTGTCAAGAAAAAGAGGTTATCAATCAAACAGAAAAGGCATTACACATTGGTTAATTGCAAGTAGGGACCAAAGAGAAGCCTCTCCGTTTATCTTGAAAACGACGCCCCGTCTTTTCGGAAAGAGAAAGAAAGGAGGCCATACAGTGTCTTCTTATGTAAACTTCGTTTCTGTTCTTTTTCTCTTTCCAACATAACCCTGCACTGCCGTAAGACATCTTGATCCATGTGTCCCTCATGTTCAGTAATCAAGACGACAACTGTTTTATTTACTTATGAAAAAATTAATGCTATTAATTTAGTTCTTCTTTGAATATATTTTTTAACATTTTAATTATGAATTCATTTAAAAATATATCATTTTAATCTTTGAAATCTGATTTATATAGAAAAACATTAAAAACTTTTTCTTTGGATTTCATCTAACTTAAAATGTCAAATATTAATGTGAATTGTTAAAACTCAAATAAAAGTAATACTCATAGTTTTTTTTTTTTTTTTATAAAATTACAACTAACTTTCTATAAATTGGAATAAATTATGGTCTCAATTGATAATAATTTTTTTAAGAAAATTCAATTATAATATGTTTATACGTTTATCTATAATTAATTTCGTTTACTAATTTTTTATAATCTATTTAAGAATTTCTACGTCCATTCCGATCCTATAATATTCCACTAGCTACTATCTTCGATGAAGTTGCCAAAACCTTCCAGTTCATAAATAATAAAGACAAAACCATAACATGGAAGAGGCATCACTAGAGGAAATAATGTGCTATTTTACTTAAAAGTGAAAGCCAAATCCTGTGCTGTCCCAAAGGTAAATAAGATGATCCATCTAAATATTTGTACATAAGATAAAACTAATCCCCTCCACTTCACCTCCTCCTCTACGTATTTACTGTAGTTCCAAAACCCGAGGGTCACCTGGAACAAAAAAGGCTACAAAAAAGAATAATTTCCAATGTTCACCCTTCTGGGTTGATTCATTTACAATTGGAAAAGGCTTGGGTGACTGAACAACATTGATCTATTACCATAACACACTTTTGTTGTGACAAGAATCTCACAGAAGTGAAGAAAAGGATGATGATACGTGGGAAGAAAATGCAGAGATGAGTGTTGCTCTTTAGGTGTTTGCTATCGGATTCTTTAATAAAATTATAACACGTGGATACTTTTAACAACTCAGCATTATATTGTTGATTGTTTAAAAAAAAAATTCTCCACGTGTCAAATTCTATTGAAGAACTTGATAGCAAAACACCCAAAAAAACAGAACTCAAGTTTGGTCCTTTTAGAACTGCGTATCCCCTAGCAATCATAAAACACCTTCCAATTCCTTTAGGCGTTTGCTATTAAGCTTTTCAATAGAATTATAACATGTGGACATTTTCCATAGCACAACATTACATTGACTCTTTGAGAAAAGTTTCTCCACATGTCATAACTCTAAATTATATTAAAGAACCAGACGGCAAACACTTAAAAAAGTGCACCGAGGTTTTGTCCTTTCAAAAGTATGTATCCCATGGCAATCATAAAACACCCTCCAATCAATCTGTTGGTGGCCAAAATGGGTATCAATGTGCTGGTTAGTGAAGCCATATCCAAAAACTGACTTGTACTTGGACGGCCACAGCCTGTAAGTTGAATGTTTAGCATCAGAAATATATACCCTTAAGTGTCCTCTACAAAAGCTCTGAAGATGAAATCACGAAACCGTTTTGAGTATAGCCCGGGATCAACAGCAGATATTGAAGTTGGATCGTACTGGAATGATTTGTAAGCATGCTCAAGCTTTTTACTGATATCATAGTCTTGTAATATGTCTATGATACCGAAATAGATGATAATGTCATACAACTCCCCTGTTGGTTCTCCAACCAGCTGAGGAGTTTCACCATCACTTCTTCTCACAGTCAGTTCAGCCCGCGCTTGCATGTTTATACCAAGATGAATGGAAGCCCACCTGCCACATGAAACACAGTGAAAATATCTTTAAGAAAATGTGATTGGCATTGATTATCAGAATCATGGCACAGAATTAGAGAATAATTGATGACAAACACTTTATTTTGGTCCTCAAAAAATTGTGTGATTATCAATTTGATATCTTAAATTTTTTTTTATTACCCTTTTAGAAATACTAAAATCTTCTGAGGGGCCAAATATTTGACACAAAATCACTCTCAGGTACTTAAGTGACACAGAAAATCTATGGAGTACTGGATTGACAATGACACCATCTTTCAAGGACCAAGATAAAAAACAATCCTAGGGAGGAGAGAATCAAGGAACGATAGTGAAAAACTCAAGAAGCCAGTGTAAGATCAGCATTTATGCAGATTTGAGGGAAAATTAAGAAGGGATGAAGAAAAGATAAAGTATCAATGTTGAATTCAGAAGAAGCAAAGCATGGTTAGGTGAAAATTTGACAGTCACGTCTGTCTGGGTTGAGCAGGACTGCTAGATGCTTGACGAATAAAAATTAGTAAAATGGTACAGTAACTGCCAAAAAAATGGTTGGCTCATTTGGGTTTCTGATATTCCAATCAACACTTTGCTATCAAAACTAAAGTTATTAAAAACTTGAAACTTCTGCCAAGATGTGTTGAGTGACTATACCGACTCGGTTTTTTTACAAGAAGCTGATCCATATCCACTTCAGAAAGATGAGGGGCTTCATCATTGTTGGAGTTTCCATCACCTGCAATTTGTTCATGTATTAAGAAAAGATTCACATCGAAAAGAAATTTAAAAAAATCTAGGACAAGTTATAACCTGTAGGAGTGCAAGCTCCTGAAGTACGGCCAGGTGTAAGAGAGTCATTAGAGGATTTTTCTTGAAAGTGAAGACCAACCAACATACTATAATCCATAATCCTCTCCTGTTCAAGAAAGTCACAGTCCCTATCCACTTGCCTGCAATAAGGCATGCTCAGAATATAGAACAAACAAACTTCCAAATATTCCATTATGTTTCATGTAAAGTCACGGAGGCCATTTTAAGTCTATAAATGTATATAATTGAAAAATGCAGGCAATTGTGCAGTTTATGCTACAATGTAGCATTTTCAGTGATATGGGAGTTCTTCCTTTATGTTAGGTCATTGTTATGCCCCTTTTATCTTTCAATAAGAGACATGAATATTAGACATTTTTTGTGTCAGCTATCATTTATATTCAAGTTGTTATTTTGTAGACCCCTGAGCTCATTTCCATTTTCATAAAATTTTGGCATCAAACAGCCTTAATTGTCACCCATAAGCAACTTATAAATATGAGACAAACAATTGGATAGTGCATTGTCCTCCATACTACATGCTACGCAGACCCAAATGAAGGAAACAAAGTAATGAGCAAGAAAATTACCTGCAGAATTCTTCGAACCAAGCCTTCTGCAACCGGAATATATAATTCAGGTCAAGGTCCTTAAGAGTTGTTGTTGGATCTATTTCTGCCTCAGGTTTATCAGTTGTGCGACCAAAGGTTGAACCCTTTAAGTCAAAGCGCCTGTGAATGGTGTATTCAGAACAGAATAGATTCCCCATGATGACAAATCGAACCTGAAATTTATAATGTGTTACGAAAAATGTTTAATCAAACCAGAAGTTTCTACACACCTCAGCATTACCTTCTTCTGTGAAGATCCTGTTAGTTTAACACAATGGAGGCCATAGAACTTGGTGACTAGAGTGTTCTCGAAAGCCCGAACATGATTGTAGTATGCAGGAAGCATCCGCAAGAGAACCTGGAATCATGTTATAAAGTTAAGATTGAAATATCACGGAGCAGATAAATAGCCTTAACTATAGAAAACTACCACATCGAAGTGCATAGGTGTGATAGCAACCAATAATATGTTTGAAATAACTTTTAAAGTGATTCAAAACTTCATTTACATAATCCTTTCCACGTTTACAATATTTTTTGAGTATATTGTATTTTTTTCTTTAGTATATCCAAACTCTTTCTGTAAATTGACAAGCATGGTAATGATTGTGTATTGTTTAGAGAAATTCAAGAAGTCATGGCTTATTTCAGATCATGCCAACTTGAAGGGAACTCACTTTTACTTCTGCTTTCTTCATTGTCTTTATCATGTAACGGTCATCATGGGTCAAATAGAAAAAGCTTCCACTTTTTCCAGGGGATGAAAGCTCCCGAAGGGCATCATTCCCACATATTGATAGCATGTAATCAGCTGGATCTACTTGGAACAATTTTCTGAGAGCCCTGAAAATATGAATGCAATGAACCATCAGGCCCTGTGTATTTCCACAAATAAATGAAGTTAATACACTCAGATAGAGACTATCTATGATAATGATATAACTTGTTATGAAGCAGTTAAAATATCAATGATGACTGGGAGTGTTACCCAATCCCCAGTGTTCTTTTCAAAGAGACTTCTGGAAAAGTATGGCCTCTGCCACTTCCTATACCTTCGTAGTAGCATATCACCAACATCTTTGTGCCCAAAAAAAAAGGTTATAAATTTTCAAGAGCACTCTCAACAAGTTAGCACTTAGCAGTTTATATTGCAAAACACGATTCACAATAATACAAATAAAAGCTTTTTTCAAAAAAAAAAAAAGAAGGAGAAAAGTGAATTCAGTCTTGACATTTTCTATTTGAATCCTGACCTGAACACCACCGGGCAATAGTCTTTCCATCTAAACTCACAAGATGAGTGAGGTGGTGTGTGCTTGGATCCTTCTGATGGAAATTTAGTCCATACTTTTTCCTTGGGATCAAAAGCAGAAGCCTTCAAATCAAGGGACGCACTTGGAGCAGGTCTTCCAACAGAATGTCTGTGCTATCACACAAGAAATTAATTACCGTACAGTGAACATTAGAAGCATGCAAGACAATTTTAGTCCCAGAATGTCATATTTATTATCATACCATATCATTGTAGACATGTATCACAAGCAAATGCTCATTTTAGCAGAAGCAAGCTATTACTATAAAGAAATTCTACAAGTTAAAATAGATTAAAGAAGAAAAAAGCAGCTTAACTAAACAAGGAACTTCAGAGTAAAATACAGGAAAACAACAACTATGATCAATACCTGATTCCCAGCTGCAGATTAAGCATGAGCTCATAGTTTTTATGCTCTTTAGATATGGTCTGTCCCTGTCTCTTACAAGGCTTTAATCTCGTATGTGGCACTGGCGGTCTTTGTCCTCGTGTAACAGGATGGTCAAACTGAAGATTCCCTAAACTTTCAAACCCTTCTCTACATTTCCTATCTACATCAGAGGCACGAGGCAAGTCTTCACAAGTGTAATTACTTAGCCTTCCATCCGCGGACATCCACCTAGCCCTCCCACTAGCGTCATTTCCCTTCTTACATGCTGACAGCAAGATATCCCCTTCAAACCCAGGCAAGTTTAACCTCTTCTCTGAAGGATAAATTGGCACTTTCTCACAAGGACAAACCTTGCAGTCTTTCAAAACCACAGTAAACAAATCCTGAGGATCCCATTCCTTAGTGCCACCAAGAGAACCAGATGGGTAATAAGTCCCGCTCTGTTCTTTTGGGTCCTTACTCCAAACCCCCACATAGAAACTCCCATCAGCCCACCTAAATGTGCCATTTCCTTTAGGAAACCCCTCTTCCCAACAACCATCATACCTGTTGCCATCAGTCCACATCATTGTACCATTCCCATTAAACTTCCCATTCTTCCATTGCCCTATGTAATGGTTCCCATTCCTCCACTGGTACCTTCCATGGCCATCCTGAACTTCCTTCCGCCATTCCCCATCATAGTAATCCCCATTAGGATAGCTCTTGGTCCCTTTCCCATGCTTCATATTCATCACCCAAGAGCCTTTATAGGTATCCCCAGAAGAACCTGTGTAAGTACCTTGACCGTCCATATACCCAGTCTTGAATTCACCTTCATAGGTTGCACCACTTGGCCAACAAAACATCCCTTTACACGTAGTCTTGCCTTTGTGCCACTCACCAAAATACATGCACCCATCTATCCACAAGTACTTTCCCTGACCGTGGGGGAGATTATCAGCCCATTGGCCAGTGTAGAAATCGCCATTAGAGAAAATCTTTTCAACATGGTGGACCTCTCCCGTCCTCTGCTCGTCATCCTCCACATGGGCCACAGACATTGGTAAGAATATGCTGTTTGATATCTTCTTCTTTGGAACAGCTGATTTGCGAACCGTTGCTTCCCAAGCTTTCACAATGCCGTTGAGCTCTTTGCTCATTCTTCCTAGAGCCTACACTTTGCTCGACCCTTCCTCACCTTCCCTCGCCTATTCACCTTCATCCATCAATACCCAGAGGAAATTCTCTGTCAATGCTCATTCTTCAAAAGTGAAGTTTCAGTGACCATCTCTGCAACAAACCCAGAAGGGGAGAGAACAAGGGTGGGAATCAAACCCCAAATCCAAACTCAATGCCAACAAATTTTCCCCTGACTTCTCTTTGTATTTTCTGTACAATATTCAACTTTTTTGCAGGAAAATGGTGCTGTTAGATTGACGAGGCAAGAAAAAAAAAGTTGGTTGGAACCTATGACGGCATGTTTTTTCTTTGTTTTTTGTGCAAATTTTTCTTTTTTCTTTTTCTTTTTCGTAATTTTTTTTATTATTTTCGTTTTTTTCCCCCTACTTTTTTGGTTAATTTTCTTCAGTTGAGTTTGGACGAAACAGATTCAAGACATGATTCTACTGATTCCGAATTTGGCTCCTAGAAGTAATAGCAGACCAGACAATTGGAAGAATGAGACGTTAACGGTGGGGAAGATGTATATTCTACTTTTAGCATCAAAATAGTTAGTCCTAATTTTAGTGTTTTTTTTATTAATTTTAATATTTTCGCCTCAATCATTGAGATTATTGATAGTAAGAGTAAATTTAGTTTATAAAAAAATATTACATTCATACTTTTTTAAATTTATAAAACTGACATTCATATTTTTCAAGTTTTAAAAATTTTACATTAACTTTTTTTATTTTATATTTTTATAACTATTAATTTGATATTTTAGTAATTTATAATTTATTTAATTAAGCTATTTATGAATATTATAAAGGGGAATTCGTTGGAGCTTATAATTATAATTATTCTTTCTTTTAATGATTTCTTTTTGTGGCTTTCTTTTTTCTTTTTCTTTTTTCATGATAGCTAGTAATATTTATTGTGAAGTGGGAAAACAAGTCAGCAGCTAGGCCATACATGTTTAAAGCACAAAAACATCAAAACAAATATAAATCAACCACATATAAAATTCAAGGGCAAAATCCAAATTAATTATTATTATTTTAATTTATAAATTAAATTGTGTATTATTTTCAAGTAAATATTATTAAAAATTAAGTTTTTAAATTTTTATTTGTAATAAATAAAGTGGAATCAATGGGTTTTCAGAAACTATGAATTATATAGACTTCTTTTTTAATATAAAAATTATGTAGCCGTCATCAATAATATATATATGTAATTCAAACTCAAATTTTTTTATAAACTTCCTATAGTACAATTAAAAGGAATTTGGAACACTATTATTTAAAATCTTTTATTTTATGTACATTTTAATTATTTTTAGAATTTTTAAATATATCCTTTTGGACAATTTTTCTATATTAGCAATTTAGATGTGAATAAATTTCGTACCATTTATTATAGGACGTGTAATTTTTTCTGTTTAGGGGCATCATCGTGGAGAATGCCCAAGTTGGGGGCAAAGATAAGAGAACTTCTTCTTTGTAGGGTACTGCTATCCTTCCCGATAAGATGCATTAACTCTCGTTAGTCCAACTTGTGAATGCCTTCAAACTCAGATTGATTTAACGTATTCGAATTTTAAAATTATTAAGTTAAATTGAATGATTAAATTTGTTATCTATTTTTGGATGCTCATGTTATTTTTTATTAGACTAATTTAATCGTCAAAATTTATGATAAAATGATAAATTTATTATAATATTAAATTTTTTTTATTAAAAAATTATCCACCAAAAATAAATAAATAAACTCCCATTACACTATCCATGCATGCCAAAGGCCGGAATTTAAAGTTCATTTCTCACTCAATTTCGGTTCTTGTCTTGAAAGATATTGATGGACACATGAGGAAAGCTACTAATGAATAGTGGCAAGCCATAAGAAAAAGAATCTCAATAAAACAAATAAATAACGGCGTTGTGCCAACCGTTCTACATACGTGTCCACGTGAAAATCATAATCTCCTAAATTGATGTTATGTCAAGTGACCCGATTCACAATCCCTTCAAAATGTTTCCTTTTCTCGTTTGGCCATAACCATTAAAAGCTTCATCATTTTCATTCATACATACTTAATATTTAAAATATATATAATTTTTTTCAATTTAATCTTTCAAAATTTTTTATTTCAATCCTGCAAAGATTATTTTATTTTGAAAAATCACATTAATCCCATTAATAGATATTTAATAAATTTACTTCGTTGATCAAATTAAAAATGTATTTAAACTATGTAAGTCTTTAATCGAGTCAAATAAATAAATTTGTTAATTATCTGATAATGAAGTTATTATGACAATATTTTTAAAGATAGAATAATATTTGAAAGATTAAAATGAAAAATAAAGAGTTTGAAAGACTAAAATTAAGAGAAAATATATATCTTTTGATAACTAAAATGATAATTTACTCAACATTTAAAAGATCAAATTATTGTAAATGAAGATAACTCACATGATACTAGTATCACTCTTTTAAGGTTGAGGTAAACTTGTTCTAGAATTGATCTAAATTATGTTATTTTAAATATTTAAATTAAATTATTGTATTTAATAATGATATAGTGCTATTTAAAATACTTAGGACATCTAAAATGATTGAAAACATAAAATATTTTAATTTTATTACAGGTATTAATTATAAAAAAAAATATCAATTGTATATTTTCTTTCACATTTTTTACTACTATATAAATTAAATAAATTAATATTTATATTTTAAATATTCAAAATTTTAATACTGTAGAATATTCAACTATTTAATATTGTAGGGTTTGAATAATGTTCAGAGCTTCAAAAAATAAATGTGAATGAAATTTTGGGTTGATAATGTTTTGGATTGTCAAGAGAAAAGGAGGCAAATTGGTGGTGATGGGGAAGGCACAGTGCCCACAAGTGCTCCAAAATTGCATTGCTTATTAGTTTTGATGTCAACAACGTTAGGTCATGGTCTCCCCTTAAGGTACCTACTGTCGCAGACCAAACACCCTTTTGTCTAATCCTATATTAATATATTTCCACTCAAACACCAAAAAGTCCAAACCATAACCTTAGGTTAGGCAATGTCCCCTACTTGTTCTCTCACTATATAAATTTTAATTATTAGTACAGTAAATTATTTTTAAAAGTGACCATTGATTTGAATTTTTAATCTAGTTATCCAATATGATAAAAAAAAATTTTCAATTTTAAAAATTAATATTTGAGTTCAAATTCAAATTTAAAATAATTTAAAATTTTTATATTATATTAAGTTAGATTGCTCGAGTTAAATTTAAAAAAAATTATTAAAAAATTACACTCTACTCATTAAATTAATTCAAAATTTATTTATATAAATTTATCAATTCAATTTGATCTATTTTAAATATTTTTTTATTTGATTCGGATGAATTTTGTAGGGTTAATCAGGTTATACTCACCCTTAATTATCTTTTTTGTCCTCAAAAAATATATTTTTTATTTGATCCTTCAAAGGTTATGTTTTTATTTCATTTATTTAAAAATTGTTTCATTTATAAAAAAAAAAATTCATTTTATTCTTTGAATAGATGTTATTATTTGACTTAATTAAGAGTTTAATTGAACATTAAATACTTATTTGATCTAAATTTATACATTATATTTTAACTAAAACTGAAAAAAAATTATTTAAAAATGTAAAATAACAAAAAAAAAATTAAAAAAATCCTTAACATTGAATGAGACGTAACATATCAAATTAAGTTAGATAAATTTTTAGTTAAACGGAATAAGTAAATATGCTAATAGGATTAATGTGAGGACGTTTTTGAAATGAAAATAATAAATGTATGTATAATGTAATCTCCTATACTTTAAAATGTAACTTATTTTTATCTAAATTCTTAATCAAAATATAGTTCTAAAGTTAGACATTTTAGACAATAGTACTAATCAAATTGCATGATTCAGTGGAGCCACGGTTAATTTTTTAAAAGATAAGAGGTTAAATTTTAAATTAACTTAGATTAAAAAATATAAAGTATAAGTAAATTATATTAATACTTTTATTATACGATTTTTTTATTTATTATAAAAAATAAACAAGTTTTTTTAAAAATAAGAATAAAATATTTTTTTATAAATAATTTTATTCATTTATTCTATTAAGAAAATATAGGTAAATTTCTTTTAAAAACAAGAGTAAAACACTTTCATCTTCTTTAATTAATATTTTTATTACATAACTCTTATTTTTATTATAAAATTACATTTAAATTTAAATAAATAAAATAAAAAATACACTACAATTTAACTTGAATATATTAAATACTTTTTATAAAAGAAAAAAAGATAATAAATAAATAAATAAAATATAACTCTCTCAAGTTTTGTTTTAATTTTCAATCAAATTTTTAAATTAACAAAATTAATATTTTAATAGTACAAACAATTTTACAATTATTTTAAGAAAGAATAAATGATATTAAAGAATAGTAAATTAAAAAAATTATGATAGTACTATTTTATTTTATTATTTATTTATCGTTCATAACAAATTTTTAAAAATATTTAAATTAAATTGTAGTATATTTTTTAATTTTTTAAAATAAATTTATATATTTTTTATAATAAAAAAGAAGATAATGTAACGAGTATATTAATAAAAAATAGTTTTTTATTATATTTTTTGAATTTTTAAAAAAAATTATATATACTTTTAGAATAAAAAATTTATATAATAATTATATTAATTAACAAAAATAATTTATAAATTAATTAAATTTTTATAAATTATATATTATTTAAAAGAACATATAATTTATAAATTTTTAATTAAATAAATAAATTATAAACTAATTTATTTATTTTATCAAACACACATTTTTTTCAAATTATATTTTAGCCAGCAAAATGTAAGGGGGCTTCTGAAATTTGTTGACAAAGCGTACCGACCGCCGTAGACAGCCGCAAAAGGCAGAGAGAAGAGGGGTCGGAGCCACACCCTTCGAAGAAAAAAGCTGAATAAGGACATGAAAATTGAGAAATATTCTGGGTTTCGGTTCCTGTCTTTATTCTGTCTAGCGTTGGGAAAGGAAGGGTTGGGGGGGGGGGGGGGGGGGCGGGGTGTTAAATTATTTTTAATGATTTTGAATTTCATCATATCCAAGTTTGATATGCTTCTTTTTTGACTTAATTTAAGTATAGGAACTATTTTAATTTGATCTATCTTATTTAAAATAAAGTAATTTTATTTTTTATTTTAAAAAATTAAATCCTTCATTTCCAATTATATCAGATGAATAAAAAAATATATTTAAATCTTCCTTTTCACCTTTTGTGATTTTTATGGCAAAATTTGTCTGAGAATAGATAAACAATGAAAGAATATATTTATTCTCTTAAATTGTAGTGTAATTAAAATTCTATTATATTAATTTTTCAATGTAAATTTTTTTTAATATTTTAAAAACATGTGAAAATATTAAATTTTTGTAATATTTAATATCTCAAGCGAGAAAGAAGGGATTTTTTTTTTTTTTTTACTTCAACATTGATGCGTAGTTTTGGTTTCATTCTCTTTCTTTTCACTTGCCGAAGACAAAATTTGAATAATCCTAAAAAATTGAAGTGATTTTCTTCAAGTACGAAAGTGATTAAGTGATGCTGATGTCAAACTTAAAGGGAAAACTGTTGAATAAAAATTTTATAAATAAAAAAATATTTACTTCTCACGTATAATTGAGACGTTAAAATATCATAAAAAATTTATTACGTTTTCAATTTGAGTGATGATTTGATACACCGTTGATGAACAGATTTTTGTCCACCAACGACTTTCAGATCTGAAGATCGTTGATGGATAGAAATTTATACACCGACGATGTACTTAATATTTTTTCTTTCAATTTTTATAAGAAATTGAGGGTATTTAGTACATTTATTAAACTATTTTATAAAAATTATCTATATATTTTAAGAAGTATAATTATATACAAATATTGTTAAAATATAATTTTTGTGAAGTATTTTAGTAAAAGTAATATAAAATAATAATAATATAACGGTCAATTAATAGTCAACTAACAAAATAATTAAAAAAAAATTTAGTTGTAATTTAACTTTTAATTTCAAAGGAAGTCTATATATTTTATGAAGATAGAAAAAAATTCGTGTAACACGAATAAAATAGGGAGAGGAATGAGTGTTTTTTTTTAAATTTAAATATTATAAAAGGAATTTTAACTCAATTCATAATGGGCTCTCACACTAATTAAAATTTTTTAACATTTTGAGGTACAAAAGTGAATATAAATTAGACCCCTTAAACTCATATTAGTTTATAAAAATAAACGACGATTAATGAATTAAAGTTGAAATTAAGGAAAAAGTGTATGTACATATATGAAATTATATAATTAGATATGGTTATATTTTATGTTTGAAAATTCAACCAAGGGAAAGAGTAGAACTAGAGGCTAATAACATCACAATAACTAAATAAATAATTAAAAAAAAATTATTCCAAAAATAAATAAATTTTAAGCTTAGTCTTCGGACACACAAACTTGACCTCTATGTTCTCTTAACACAAATATTTTGTTTGGATAACTAGTCAAAAGTTTTTAAAAATGTTACGTAATTTAATTATGAAATTTTTTAGTCAAATATAAACAATTTCAAATATTTTACTTTTAGATGAAATTCAAATTGTTCGTTGGCTTCTCTTTGATTAGTTAAACTTGAAATAAATAAAACTGAATTCAATTTTTTTTTTTATTACAAATCAAATTTGGATTTTTGAATTCAAACCTGGCCACTGAATTGGACTTAGCCTCAACCCAAATTGTCTCTTTAGGACCCTAGAGTTAAACTCGGCCATTGGCCTAGATTCAGACTCGACCTTGATTCCTACTATCACCGGGCACTTGCAAAAAGAAAATATTATGAAATATTTCTTTAATAATAATGACTAATTATCTGAATAAATAATGTTTTAAATTACAAAAATTAAATTGAAATATATCAAATTTAATGAGTTTTTAAAATTTTTCATCCAAACTCGACCTAAGTTATGGAGTTGAGATTTTTAGGTTTTAAACTTTTAATCATTTATTTGGATTGTCTTTTTCATCTTTTTTTTTTTTTTTTGGGTGACCTTTTACCTCTCTTTCCCTCTCTCTCATCTCAAAAGAACCCTATTAGTTTTGTTTTTTTGGACGTAGAACCCTATTAGTTGTTAGCTCCTCTATATCCTTGTAAGACTAAGGACAACAAAGGGAAATGGGCCCAATATTGAGTGGGCTGGGCTAGGATGAAATACAGTCATGCAGCCTCCTCATAAAAACAATTGAATAACATAGTCTGATTATAAGATTAACCCAAAAAAAAAAAAAAAAAGATTATAAGATTAACGTGAGTCTAATTTTTGAAGGATTTTGAGCTTTTTTGGTGAAGAAAAATTTAAGTTGAACGGAAGATGCTCCAATCTAGAATTTGAATATGCTCTCCGTGAGTATTTATAGAAAATTTAACATAACCCAACTGATTATATCCTCTATTATTATATTTTTCTTTAAATTTTAATAAACTCATATATAAATAAATAATATATAAAAATAATAATACTACTTCATTAATAATCAAACTATTCATAAATTTAACAAGTAACGTATCAAATTTTTAAATTTAATTTGTTTAATTAAATAAATTTAATACAATGATCAACATTGTTTACTTAGTTTGAATTTTCAGTCCTACTCTTAACCAGTAATATACTTGGAGAAATCAGGACAGCACAAAATAAGGAATAAATTTCAAATCCAATAATGAAGAAATACGTTTTCCAACTGCATTGAATCAGAAAATGGGAATTCTACGAACATTAAACGAAATCCAAAAATTATTTAAACAATTTCTGGGGGATCGAAAGTTGATTCAGACTTTGGCTTGAAGTTGCAGCGTAAATGCGTTCAAGGACAATAGAACACGCTTTAGATTATTCGTGGCCTCCTGATCAACCAGATCCCCATCACTATTGAACTTTGGAGGAGGGTTGAAGGCCATAAGCAAGAACTCAGGTTTATTGATGAAATGAATATCAAGATATATTCCAATTTGACGAAGATGAAATTGGCCCCTTCCCCCTCCTAAGAACCCTCCGGCACTCACAATTGCAGCAGCTTTACCACCCCACACATTGGGTGGTCTGGATCCCCAGTCAAGTGCATTCTTCATCGGTGCTAATACAACAAGAACCAATGAAATTAAGAAATTGAAAAAATGTTAATACTGATCTAATAGTTCATTTAACATTGAATCGACACGTACCTAGTATTAGATAAAAAAAATTTAATTTTTAATTATGTTAATTTTATTTAAAAATTTAATGAGTTGCAAATCGAAATTAAATAAATAACATTTCATCTATCAAATTAAATAAATATAAAAAAAAATTTAATAATAAGTTAATTTTGACATCAAATTTTAAAGAATAACTTAATTAAAAAATGATATTACATTTATTATTATTTTTAAAAATTTATGAGACTAATTAAAGTTTGTTCAATTCACAAGCTATACATATGTGAGTCTAATCCATCAACAAGTGTTGATGGGTAGCCTTCTTACTTTGACTTTAAGAAAGTTCATTTATAATATAAATTGTACAATTTAATAATAAATAAATTATAATAATTCTTATATCAATTTCAAATAATAGTAAAAAATATTAATATTATTTTTTAAATATTTTTTCAGCTTAATTCAGCCTTAAAATTAAATACGATTGGGAAAAAAAAAAATCCTTTTTAAAAATGGACCGTCATTGTACTTCTTCAGTATCCTGTCCTAAAAATGTTGAACAGGCTTAGTGCTTATTAACCGTTATAATTAGAAAGGATAATGTTATATTATTACCCTATTTCTTGATATCAATGCCTACTGGGCAGAAATTTTTTATTTCATATTTAGATATTTTATAAAAAGATGAAAAATTTATTACCAAACATAACAAAGAAAAAACAAAAATAATAAATTATACTTACATCTCTAAAAATTTGTTACAATTATACTTTCCCTCTTATAATTTTAAATTAAGATAAATTTTTTTTGAAACTTATAGAATTTACATTAATAAATATTAATTTATTTTTTTGATGATTTATATTTTATGATGTATTAAATTATACTATTTATATTTTTTTAAAAAAAATGTGTAAAGTACAAATTTTTTAAATAATTTTATGAATTAAAAAATTCGTATAAATTGAAATAAAAATAAAAATAAATATAAATTTTAAAAATATCAAAAGATGCAAACCGAATTTGCTGAAATAAAATAGGAGATATGTAATGAAGAATTTAAATTCTGACAACTTACTCCTCAAAAAACTCAGAATTTCAAAAAAGAGAAGAAGCAACGTATTTAAATCAATATAACAGTGAAAAATTACCGAGGATATGCAACGAAGAATTCAAATCGAGACGACCATCATCGAAAAACAGAGAAATTCGGTGAACGAAAAGAACCGACCGATCCAAATCAATGCAACCGTGAAAAAAATTGAAGCAGATAAATCGTACCGGAGACCGAGAAATTATACTCTGGAGAAGCAAAAAGAAAGCTATGAGCTTCTAGAATCTTTTGGCGGAAAGCTTCAACCTCAGGAGGGAAGGTTCCTTGATTTTCAAGGTCGGTGTTGAGCATCGGCAGAGAAGCAATGTCGACGTGCTCGATTTCGATACCTTCAACGTCTCTCCCGCTCAGCTCGATAGCTGCGATCGATGACACCCAACCAAAACCATGTTCGGAAAAGTAATATCAAATATAAGAAGTTATATTTATGAATCTTCGTTAATCAGTTTAACATTTTAAATTAAAATAGTTTTTGGTATAATATTCAATACTTGTCTATTCATATTCTTTTAAATAAAAAAATTAATTTTAACAAAATAATAATAATGAATAAATTCGCATTTTACGTGGACAGCGTATTTGTACGAAGGAGAGACACACACACACCTCATCAACTTTTCATGATATTAAACTTTTTAAAGTACGGTAAAATATATAATATTTGAATATATTTAAATTAAGTATAATTTTAAATATGATATTTAAACATATCATATATAATATAATTTTATGTTTAAAATATCAAACACGATCTAATTTTACTTTAAAAATATCACTAAAACAACAATTTAATTATTAAATTTATAAACTCATTTAATTTTAATTTTTATTATTAACTTATAGAATGTTATTTATTTTAAAATTTTAAAAAATATTAAACATATTTTATCAAAAAAATGTCAAATAGTTTTTGAAATTACTAATTTGCAATATATTATATATTTTTAAGAAATAATTTATATACTCAAAATCATTTGAAGCTTAAAATTAAATTATTAATTTACTATTGAAATATGGATAGTGGAGAGTGATTTGTGTAGGATAGTACCGGATCGAATGAGGCCTCTGTGGTATGAACCTTTTCGAAGCGACCCACAAAGAGCTACCACCTTCACCACCGCAGCTGGTGGTGCCGCCGTGGCTCCCAGGATCTCTGTTTGTGCCATTCGTTTTTCTGTGAGCGCTCAGACTCAGCTGCGGAAGCTTTCTTATAGGATTCGAATTGTTTATTGAGCTCCAATGATTGAATCATGGTGGCCACCACTATTGACTTGGTGCAAAGAGGAAACAGGAGCGAAGTTGAAATGGTGGCTTAGGCAACGTAATTCACTTGAATTTTGACACTTAAAAATATCAAACTTCTTCCCATGTGTTCAGGAAATTTGAATCTGATAAAGAATTTTACATAATAAATTTTTAAAAAAATAATATAATAACATTAATATTGATAAATAAATAAAATTTATTAAGTCAAACATATATTTTAAGTTTTGGTATATAACCTGGATTAAACTCACTTGAATTCAATTAAAAAATTATTTTAAAAGATTGAATCGAATTGTTAAATTTATACAAATAAAATTTTTAAATAATTTTTAATTAATTTAAAAGAATCAAATGCAAGATTTTAAAAAATTTCTTAAATCAACGTGGCATAACTTGTTTATTGAACTCCAATGATTGAATCAAGTTACCCACCCCCATTGACTTCATGCAAAGAGGAAGCAGTAGCGAAGTTGAAATGGTAGCTTGGGCAACGTAATTCACTTGCATTTTTACACTAAAATATATCAAACTTTTCTCGATATTTGAAGAATTTTCAACCCTTTAAAGAATTTTACATAATAATATTTTTACAAGTACAATTTTATAAAATTAATATTTATATTTATTAAGTCAAATATTCGTTTTACATATGAATATAATTCGATAATATGAACTCAATAAAAAAAAATATTTTAAATAAATCTAATTGAATTGGCAATTTACACAAATTATTGTTTAAAATAATTTTAAATTAAGTTGAATGAGATGAGTGCAATATTTTAAAAAAATTTACTATTTGACGAAGTCAAAGGAATTGTGTTTGATAATCTCGAATAAGAAAGCACCTCTAACTATTTGACAAGTCAAAGGAGGGAATTGGATCCTCTGCTGTGGAGCAAACACAGCACGCCGTGCTGTGCTCCAAAACGACGTCGTTTGGCGTCCGAGTGGCAACCCGAAGCCAGTGCGTCACGAGACGTGGCAACCACATGGCATGCCAGTCGACTGGTAAACATACCAGTCGACTGTCGCGATCATCAGGCGACTGGTCCAGCCGCTAATAGCCACTGGACCAGTTGAAAAAAAAATGCCAGTTGACTGGCATTTCTACCAGTCGACTGGTAATGTGCAGAGGACCCTTTGTTGGGCGTTTGTCAGTCGACTGGTTAAAGAACCAGTCGACTGACGTGTCTAAGTCGCCCAAAGACCAGTCGACTGTTCCAGCAGCTGTTAGCTCATGAAATATCACCCAAATTTAACCAGTCGACTGCCATTAATAACAGTCGATTGTCGGGGCCCATCAGTCGACTGACTATATATACAGTCGACTGATGTGACTGGAAAAAACTGTCACATTTCCACGACCGTCGACTGCCATATACAATAGTCGACTGATGGGGTCGATTAAACCCATAATCCCCAAATTTTGTCCCCATTTCGTGAAATCCTGATACCCTCCTCTCAAAATTTCTCTCAATCTCAAACCGATTTTTGCCATTGAAAGCCAAATCTCACCGATTATTTCTCTCCAAACACTAACTCAACCAAAATCCCGAATTAAAACACGTATTTCCCCTCCAAATCACAACCAAAATCCATCGATCCAGCTGTTCGCGTAGGTTTCAGGGTTCTCTGAAACTTTTCCAAAGAATTTCTATCATTTGCAGCCATGGGTCCTAAAACTTCGTTCAAGAGACCGAGAGTAGGGGGAGGCTCTAGTTCATCTACTTCTATTCGGCCATTTACATATGAATATAATTCGATCATATGAACTCAATAAAAAAAATATTTTAAATAAATCTAATTGAATTGGCAATTTAAACAAATTATTGTTTAAAATAATTTTAAATTAAGTTGAATGAGATGAGTGCAATATTTTAAATTTTTTTACTATTTGACGAAGTCCAAGGAATTGTGTTTGATAATCTCGAATAAGAAAGCACCTCTATAGCTATTTGACAAGTCAAAGGAGTTGTATTTGATAAAGTCATTGTTAACTACAGTGAATTTTAATTAATTGACCCACCTTCCTTTTTTAAACTCCAAGTTCAGAGCTCATGCATGACGTATTAGCGGTGTTTCTGTTTCACATCGGACGCAGGTTGGACTCTTGGGCTTGGATTACAATTTTACAGGTTTTTCAGAATTTATAAAAATGTTTGATTTTTCTTGCTGGCGCATGCGTCACTCCCTTGTCCCCAAGTGTATAATTACTCAAGTTACTTAGTACCCAAGATCATTTTTAATGTGTATTGATTTTAAAATCCCTGAACTGGAATATATACTACACTCACGACTAGTAATAAACATGGAGAAACCAGAACGAAAACACAAAATAATGCACAACTACAGTTCCCAACAGCATACCACCGTGTCAATGCTGTCACACAATAATGGGATTTCTAGAAAGATTAACTGAAATTCGCACATTATTATTTCAATAATTTATGAGGATAAAAGTTTTTATTCAGCTTTTGGCTTGAAGTTGCAGGGTAAGTGCCTTCAACGACAGAAGCACTCGCTTTAATCTATTCTCGGCGTGCTCATCAATCAAATCTCCATCACTATTGAACGTCGGAGGAGTCTCGAATGCGTTCAGGAAGAACTCAGGTTTGTTGATGAAATGAAGATCAAGAAACACTCCAATTTGGCGAAGATGACAATGGCCGATTCCCCCACCTAACAACCCTCCAGCACTCACAATGGCAGCTGCTTTACCTCCCCAAACATTGGGAGGTCTAGATGCCCAGTCAAGTGCATTCTTCATTGGTGCTGATGCAACAAGAATGAATAAAATTAAAAGGCTTGACAAAATGTTAATATTGAGCTCGTAGTTTATGTAACATTCTCAACTCTATTCTTTTTCTCAATCCTTACTAACACTGTCAAATGACTTTCCCCGTAATGGAGCGGCCATAAAGAGATCAATCTGAGCCAGCTTACTTATTAAACACTTTTAGGCTCGTCTTATAATGGAGCGGCCATAAAGAGATCAATTTAAGCGAGCTTACTTTTAGGCTCGTCTTATAATGGAGCGGCTATAAACAGATCAATTTAGGCCAACTCATTTATTAAACACTGTTAGATTAAATAATTATAAACTTTTCATTAAAAAAAAAGTATAATTACAATAATACACACACGCACACATTCACTAAATAATACCACAAATATAAAAAATAATTATTTTTAAGTTAAATGAACCAACACTTTCTTTCTTTTATCATTTTAGCCTACTCAATAAATGAGTTAGACAAACTAACTTTTACACTTAATATCCATTTTGATATGACTACTCCTTACTCTTTCCCTTTCAGACAAATATAATATAACTAATGACAAAAAGAGGAGAGCTGGATAAATAAAAAATTCGAAGCTTTCTTTTGTTGGGACACACCGAGTAGGGCTAGAGCTGGATAAAAAAATACAAAGAGCTTTATTTTGTTGGGAAACATTCATTAGTGCTTCTTTATCTCTCTGTCTCTTTCCTCTTTTATTATTTTTGGGTAGCAGCCCACTTTGTATTTTTTTCTGGCTTGGTTCCCTCATTGTTTCTTAATGAAATCTTATTTTTCTTTGATAAAAAAATTACTTTATTTTTAAAAATATAAAATATGTAGAAGATATTTGAATATTATATAAAAAAATTCGAAATTTTCGTGTCATTTTAATCCCTTTCAACCCAAAAGTTACTTTAATTAACATTTCGTAATTCAGATTTATAAAAAAAACTTTTAACTTCATAAAAAAAATTTAAAGAATAATTGTAAGTAATTCTCTATAATTTATTTTAGTTTATAAATTATGCATTATAGTTGACTATTTTATATTTTTAATTATTATATATAATTAATATTTTTTTTATTGAGGTCTTAAGTTTTTTTTTTCATTTTCAGCCTCCCCAATAAAAATTGCCTAACTCCACTCTTGGACATATCAAATAAACAAGAATTCAATAGTACTCATAATGTATCTATATCTTATCTATAATTATAAAAGGAGAGCATTTGAATTCATTTATGCAATTCTTACGTGTGCCGACCAAATAGGTTAATGCTACATTTTGAGCATTAAGGAATTTTCTCAAATATCAAATATTCTAATTTTTTTAATGTTTGATACTTAGACATTTTATGAAAATTTTTAAAAATTTCAAAGTAAATATAGAAAAAAAACAAAAATATGTAAGAAATAATTCAAATTATGACAATTAACGTATAAAGTATTAATATTTTAAAGATTAAAAATATATTATGTCTTGTACATATTTAACACTTATATTAAATATATATTTTTTAAATATTTTGTTATGTCGTATTATTTGTAAAATGTCGTATTTTATATTTATATTAATATATATATAAAATTGGAAATTCCAACAGGGAAAAAGAATCAACCAATCCAAATCAATATTAAGCTGAAAATATGACGAAGATATGCAATGAAGAATCCAAAGAGGCATAACTGAAATAAAGAGAAATGCAGCGGACAGAAAGAAACAACCAATCCAAATCAATACAACAGTGAGAATAAAATTGAAGCTAATAAATCGTACCAGAGACGGAGAAATTATACTCAGGAGAAGCGAAGAAAACGCTATCGGCTTGGAGAATTTTCTGGCGGAAAGCTTCAACTTCAGGAGGGAAGGTCCCTTGGTGTTCAAGATCGGTGTTGAGCATAGGCAGAGGAGCGACGTCGACGTATTCGATCTGGATACCTTCAATGGCTCCCTTGCTTAGATCAATCGCTGAAATCGACCTCACCGAATCAAAACCACGAGCAAAGAAGCAAAATAAAAATCAACGATCAGTGATAATATGTGTGCCTTGTAAAGTATTACCAGATCGGATGAGGCCTCTGTTGTATGAGCCTTTCCGGAGCGAACCACAAAGAGCTACCACCTTGATCGATGTGGCTGGTGGTACCGTCGCTCCCACCACCTCTGCCGGTGCCATTCCTATTTCTGTGTGTGTTGAGAGTATCGAAGAACACTTACTGAGGCCGTGAAGAGGAGAAAGTGAGGGAGGCTTCTTATAGGATTTGAATAATAAAGGGCGGGTATTATTTTACTGAATGGGGTCCTATTTGGTAGTTATAGCAGCCGGGGAGGGTAGTTATAAAATTGGCGGCAGCCGGGGATAGACGGAGAGGAAAAAAAAACAATTTAATCTCTTCAGTTTTAATTTCTAATTTTTTTAATATATAAATTAATTTATAAAATTATTAGCCCTTTACATCTCGATTATTTTACTAATTTTTAAAAATATGAAATTTATTGTATATTATTAGTCTTTGTGTATTCAAATAATTTTAAAAATTAAAGTTAAGTAAATCAATAAATTTATAAATTAAATTATTAATTTGTTCAAAAAATTTAGGTGCACTTCTCTAAGAAATCTATAAAATTAAACTAAGAATTTGATTATTTAATTTTTAGGTTTGCTTAACTTTAATCTTTAAATATTTTAGTGCATAAATTAATATATAAATAATCAAATTTATTACAGAATAGTCTAATTTTAATCTCTGAAAAAATTTAAATGATTACATATTAATCTTTGAAACGAATTAACATATAATAAATTTAATATTTTTAAATATTTATTTATATACTCAACAAAATTTAAAGTCTAAAGTTAAATAAATTTTTAAATTTAAAAATTAAATTATTAGTTTACTTAGTTTTTAAATAGAAAAAGTATACAAAAAAATAATAGATCAAACTAATAATTAATTGATATATAAATATATTAATATGGTTTTTAGTAAAGCTCACTTCTTACATATTTACATATCTATTTATGATTGATTTAGTCTAATAATATTTCACACCCAAGAGTTTACTTAAAAATTAAATTTTGTAAATTTACACATCATTGCTTAGGTCACAAAATTAAAGGGGCTGCACCATATAAGAAATTTTTAAATAGAGTGGCTTTATAAAAAAATTGGAAGACAAAATTAGTAATTAATTAACATGTATATATATATATATATATATTAAACTTACACATCATTCTTAGGTCACATAATTAGAGGGGATGCACCATATAAGAAATTTTTAAATAGATTGGGTTTATTAAAAAGAATTGATGGACAAAATTAGTAATTTATTAACATATATATATATATATATATATATATATATATATATATATATATATATATATATATATATATATATATATATATATAAAACTTACACATCATTCTTAGGTCACATAATTAGAGGGGCCGGCTGCACCATATATGAAGTTTTTAAATAGATTGTGTTTATAAAAAAAAAAAAGGTAGACAAAATTAGTAATTAATTAACATGTATATATATTAATTTTTTTTAGTGAAACTCACTTATGAAATGTTTACATATTCATTCACTGTTTGTTTGTTTGGTCCATTAAATTTTCATAAATAAGATCAACCAACAAATCAATCAACATAATATAACTCATCAATTATTTTTGTTTATTATTATTATTATTATTATTATTATTATTATTATTATTATCCTTTTTGTGTTTAAGTGTCTGCTATGCACTACTATCAATTTTTTTAAGAATTATTAAATATGGAGATTTTAAAATGAATCAATATTTTGATGCCTAGTATATATTATGTTTTTGTTAAACGACCACCTAAAATCTTATCCTAAAGTTAGAAATTAATAAAAGTCGTGACCACCTGATGAAAATTTTCAGAAAGTTTAATAAATATATGACTTATCATCAACTTGTTTGATTATAAAAATAAAATATATTTATTTGGTAATTTATTTTAAAATACAGCTTGCACTTTGTAATATTTAAGTATAAGTAAAGGCTTACAGATGATGCTCATTGAACTTTTGTTCATGGAGGGATAATAATGTATCTATAAAGTAATATATTTTAAACTTTTTATGAAAAGAAAGAAAAATTCTTCCCAAAACCAATTGCAAGTTGCCACATAGAAAGAGTAAAAGCAAATTTTACCATAAATGTGTGGAAAATTGTTAAATATTTTTCAAATAATTTAATAAACAATTTGAATTTTAAAAATAAAGTTCAAATAAAATAAAATATTATTAATTTCTATTTTTTTTGAAATAATATTGTATATCTAAGTTATAAAGTATACTTGAAAAAAACATAAAAGTAATCAATAAATTACTTCTATACATTGAAATTGAAAAAAAGTAAGCATTAAAATTGTTTCTTCCTGGCCAAATTATAATCATGGGCTCTACAATTCGATGACGCTGCAATGCCATCATTTTTGTTTGAATTTAGTCAAACTTATTCTTAAAAGTACTATTAATTTAGATGATAAATCCCCCTAATAATTTCATCCTTAGTCATTAGAAGTTTCTTGTTTTAAATTACATATTATTATGTATTTTTATGCTGAGAATTTTTTTTGCGAGGACTATTTTTGTTTAGAAATTTTGCAGTTACTTGTGCTGTGCAAGTTCAAATCTTCTTTTCCTAGGAGCTCGTGTTCGTAATCGGCCTTTCTCACGAAGATTTATTGAAATCAATCTTTTGAATAACAGTATTTTATTTTATTTTATAATATCTTTAAGTTTCGTTTAATTGTTAATAAATAAATAAAATAAAATAAAATACTGTTATTTAATTTTTGTTTAATATAATATGAAATAAAATAAAATTTCTTTTATTTTCTTATATTTTATATACATTAAATAAAATAAAAATAAAATAATAAAATAATAAAAAGATAAAAATATCTTTCAAGAATAATTAGTAATATAAAATAAATAATTAGTAATATAAATTTTGAATTAAATTTTATTTAAAATATTAATAATATTAACAAATAATTTAAATATTATTTATTTTATTTTATTTATCAATAATAAATAAAATTTTAATTTTTTTTACTCTCATTTTATTCATTTTTTTATTTCTATTATTTTTTAAAGTTAAATTACATTCCTATGTAGAGGAAATATCATTTTATAGAAATCTATTTTCGTCAATTAAATATAATTAATTAATATAATAGAATATAAATTATCATTCTATTAAATTCTGCATAGCAAACAAGACTTCAGTTCCGTTGCCCTGCACTTATTTCTATATTAAAGAGTTAAACTATGTATAGTAAGTTTTATAACTATAATATCCCTAATTTCGTTTCATGGTATATGTTGAATCGAATTATTTTATTTTGAGTTGATCCCAGTAATATATATGGTGTCTATGGTCGAGTTAAATAAAATTTCGGTAAAAGTACAACCACCCGTACCCGTATCTCTAAAATTGGTCAATAGAGATGAATAAGATGTAATTATATATATATTAGACTTTTGTATAGATGTTATTGATTAATGATATGTATATAAATTCTGTATTGTATAAATTAAATAAATATTATTTTGAGTTAAGTTGTAATGAGATAATAATTTTATGATATTTATAAATAAAAAAATTATTTTTTAAGTAGAATTATTACAATAACTATTAGCGTGAGGCTGGAAGAAAATTTTGCCTTGAGTAATAATGTTACAATAACATATCTCATTAGCAATGATTGACGGAGAAAAGCATTGAGAATGATAAAGTGCATTAATACTATATTGAAAGAATAAAAAGATAAATAATTCACGAAAAGAATGAAAACTTAAATAAAACAATAAAGCTATCATTCAATGTAAAACACAGTGAATGGAGGAGTATATTGTAAAGTGCAAACAAAGTAAATAGGATGCATTCGTTTAGCTTCGAGTTTGGTTGGATTTTATCATACCGATTCGAACTGATCGAACAAACTCAATTTTTTAAAAGATTTTTAACCCATTGTAAAAAGACAATTCTAATAAATTGGATCGAAATTAAAACTTTTTATTTCAAGTCGAACAAAATTAGACGAGTTTGCGAGTTATTATACTCCTCTATAATTAGGTGCACTGTTTCATATTCAAATCCTATCTATGCCGTCTGGTTTTTTTAATCAATCGGAGAGTGTTTCCTCTTAGTAGAAGAGGTGGGTTATCTTGAGCCTGGATTCAAGGGTTGTGTTCTGTTTCTTTAGTCTTCAGTTAGCGAAGTTGAAATGGTGGCTTGGGCAACGTAATTTACTTGCATTTTGAGACTAATTAAATATAACAAACTTCTAGATACTTGAAGAAATTTGAATCCTTTAAAAAAATTAACATAGTAAATTTAAAAAAAAATACAATTTGATAAAATTAATATTTATGGGTACATAAAATTTATTAAGTCAGATATATTCCCCATCCTTATTTGAAGATAGCAGCCTTTAATTGGTAAAGAAGGAGTATACTATCGATGACGAAAGAACTTCTTTTTTAATTAATTGATCCACCTTCCTTTTTTAGACTCCAGAGCTCATGCATGACGATTTAGCGGTGTTTCACGTCGGACGCGGGTTGGACTCTGGGCTTAGATTATAATTCTGCAGGTTCTTCGGGATTTATAAAAATGTTTGATTTTTCTTGCTGACGCATGCATCACTCCTTTGTACCCATCCTAAACAAGTGTATATTAGTACCCAAGAACGCAAAATCCTTGGACAGAAATACTACAGTACTCATGACTAGTAACGAACATGGAGACACCGGAATGAAAACACAAAAAAGCTACAGTTCCCAACAGCATATATCACTGTCTCGATGCTGTCACACAACGGGATTTCTAGAAAGATTAACTGAAATTCGCACATTGTTATTTCAACAATTTATGAGGATAAAAGTTGTTTTGTTCAGCTTTTGGCTTTAAGTTGCAGGGTAAATGCCTTCAAGGATAGAAGAACTTTCTTTAATCTGTTCTTGGTGTCCTCATCAATCAAATGCCCATCACTATTGAACTTCAGAACAGGATGGAATGCGTCCAGGAAGAACTCGGGTTTGTTGATAAAATGAATATCAAGATATATTCCAATTTGGCGAAGATGAACTTGGCCCCTTCCCCCACCTAACCTCTTTGCAGCACTCACAATGGCAGCTGCTTTACCACCCCAAACATTGGGAGGTCTAGATGCCCAGTCAATTGCGTTCTTCAGTGGTGCTGATACAACAAGAACGAATGAAATTAAAAAGTTGACAAAATGTTAATATCGAGCTCATAGTTTACCTAACATTCTCTATATTTTTTTTTTCCAATCCTTACTAACACTGTCAAATGACCTGCCCCTTAGGGGAGCAGCTATAAACAGATCAATCTACGCCGCCCGCTTATTAAACATTTTTAATTAAATAATAATAAATTTCTCATTAAAAAATGTATAATTAGAATAATATATACACACACACATAAACTAAATAATACCGCAAATATAAAAAATACATTTTTTGAGTTAAATGAACCAACACTTTTTTCTTTTATAATTTTTAAATGATACATTTAACTTATAGATTGCACTGGCCTACATTTAAACGGGTTTAATTTTAAAAATCTAAACCTATACGCCTAAATTCATTTTGATATTACTACTTCCTAATCTTTTGCTTTCGGACCTCTATTATATAACTAAAGACAAAAGGAGAGGAGCTGGATATAAAAGTAGAAAAAACTTTATTTATTTATTTATTTGGACTGCCATAAGCCTAGAAGCTTTATTTTGTTGGAAATACCCATTAGTGCTTCTCTATCTCTGTCTTTTTCCCCTTTTATTATTTTTGGGTAGCGGTAACTTTGTATATTTTTCTGGCTTGGTCCACTCATGGTTTCTTAATGCATGAAATCTTATTTTTCTTTGATAAAAAAATTTACTATATTTTTTAAGATATTTGAATATTTGATATATCAAATGAACAAAAATTCTACAAGACTCATAATGTATCTATTCTTTATTTATGAGTATAAAATAAATGAAAACATTTGAATTCATTTATGCAATTGTTACGTGTACCAAACAAACAGGATAAAAGTACATATTGAGTATTAAGGAATTTTCTGAAATATCAAATTTTTAAATTTTTTTTTAATGTTTGATACATAGGCATTTTATGAAAAATTTTAAAAATTTAAAAACAAATATGAAAAAAATACAAAAATATATAAGAAAGAATTCAAACTATAATGACTAGAAATACTGATATTTTAAAGATAAAATAAATATTATATGTCTATCACTCATATCAAATATAATATAATATTTTAAATTATATATATACTATAAATATTTTATTGTGTTACATTGTTTATGGTATGTCGTATCTCATTCGTATTAATATTTATATTTTAAAAAAATTAATACTTCAAAAAATAAGAAATTTCAATAGAGTGGAAAATCGAAGAACAGTGAGAACAAAATCGAAGCTGATAAATCATACCGGAGACGGAGTAATTATACTCAGGAGAAGCGAAGAGAGCGCTATCAGCTTCGAGAATTTTCTGGCGAAAAGCTTCAACTTCAGGAGGAAAGGTCCCCTCGTGCTCAAGATCGGTGTTGAGCATAGGCAAAGAAGCGATGTCGATGTATTCGATCTGGATACCTTCAACGGCTCCCTTGCTTAGATCAATCGCTGAAATAGACCTCACCAAATCAAAACTACGAGTAAAGAAGCAAAATCAAAGTCAACAACAATCTTGGTAGTGTGTGCCTTGTAAAGTATTACCATATTGTATGAGGCCTTTGTTGTATGAGCCTTTCCGGAGCGAACCACAAAGAGCCACCACCTTGATCGCCGCCTCTTGTGGCACCACCACTCCCTCTGCCTCTGCCAGTGTTAGTGTCATTCCTTTTTCTGTGTGTGTTGAGAGTATTAAGGAACACTTGCGGAGGCTGTGAAGAGAAGAGAAAGTGAGGGAGGTTTCTTATAGGATTTGAATAATAAAAGGGCGGGTATTAGTTTATTGAATGGGGTCCAATTTGGGCGTTATAGCAGCCGGGGAGGGTAGTTATAAAATTGGCGGCAGCGGGGGAGGTAGTTTGTGTTACATGGAAAAGATAGAAAAAATTAATATTAATTTTTTCTTTGTAAATTTTTTTAATATACAAATTAATCTATAAAATTATTATCTCTTTATATCTTAATTATTTTATTATTTTTTTAAAAATTCAAACTTGTTGCATATTATTAATCTTTTGTACAGTAAAAAAATTTTCAAAAACTAAAATTAAGTGGGTCGATAAATTTAAAAAGTTAAATTATTAATTTATTCAAAAACAATTAAGTGCACTTCTCTAAGAAATTTTTAAAAGTAAATTAAGAATTTTATTTTTGAGTTTGTAGGTTAATTTAACTTTAATCTATAAATTTTTTTGAGTGCATAAATTAATATTTAAATAATCAAAGTTATTATACAATAATCTGATTTTACTCTTTGAAAAAATTCACATCATTGTATATTAGTCTCTAAAAACATTGACGTACAATGAATTTAATATTTGTATATATTAACTTGTATACTTAAAAAAAATTAAAGTTGAGTAGACTTGTACATTTAAAAATATTACTTTACTTAATTTTTAAATAAACAGAGTATACAAAAAAAAAAATTTAATTGATGTATAAATATATTAATATACCTTTTAGTAAAAACTAACTTCTTACATATTTACATATTTGTTTATGATTGATTTACTCTAATAATTTTTTATAGAAAAGAGTATACTGAAAAAATATTTTTTATAAATTCACACATCATTGCTTAGGTCACATAATTAAAGGGGCTGCACCATATAAGAAACTTCTAAATAGATTGGGTTTATAAAAAAAGTTGATAGAAAAAATTAGTAATTAATTAACATGTATATATATTAAACTTACACATCATTCTCAGGTCACATAATTAAAGGGGGCTGCACCATATAAGAAGTTTTTAAATAGATTGGGTTTATTAAAAAAGACAAAATTAATAATTAATTAACATGTATATATATATATTAAACTTACACATCATTCTTAGGTCACATAATTAGAGGGGATGCACCATATAGGAAGTTTTTAAATGGACTGGGTTTATAAAAAAATTGGAAGACAAAATTAGTAATTAATATTATTTGTTTTAGTGAAAACTCACTTCTGAAATTTTTACATCTTCATTCATTATTTGTTTGGTCTATTAAATTTTCATATATCAGATTTATTTAAAAATCAATCAACATATCTCATCAATCAATTATTATTATTATTATTATTATTATTATTATTATTAACATTTTTGTGTTGAAGTGTCTTGCTACTATCAAGTTTTTCAAGAATTATTACATATGGAGATTTTAAAATGAATCAAAATTTTTATTCCTAGCACATATTATGTTTTTGTTATAAAAGAAAAATGTTAACAACCATCTAAAATTCTTTAAAGTTGTATAAAGTTAATAAAAGCCATGAACACCTGATGAAAATTTCCATAAAGTTTAATAAATATATATGAATTATCATCAAGTTGTTTGATTATAAAAATAAAATATATTTATTTGGCAATTCATTTTAAAATACAGCTTGCACTTTGTAATATTAAGTATAAGTAAAGGCACTCTCATTGAACTTTTTTTCATGGAGGGATAATAATGTGACCATAAAGTAATATATTTTAAACTTTTTTGGAAAAGAAAGAAAAATTCTTCCTAAACCAATTGTAAGTTGCCACATAGAAAGAGCAAAGCAAATTTTACCATAAAATATGTATAAAATTGTTGAATATTTTTTTAATAATTTAATAAAAAAATTGACTTTAAAAATAAATTTCAAATAAAATTAAAATATTAAAAATTTCCATTTCGGTAAAATATTGTCCGTCTAAAATTATAAAGTATACTTTTAAAAAATGACATAAAAGTAATCAATAAATTCCTTCTAAATATTGAAATTGAAAAAATTAATAATAATTTACATGATAAATCCCACTAATAAGTGCATCCTTAGTAATTAGAAGTTTCTTGTTTTAAATTATATATTTATATTATATATTCTTTTTTATTTTTATATAGAGAAATTTTTTTGGTAGGATTATTTTTATTTAAAATTTTTGTAGCTACTTATGCTGTGCAGACATATATATTGTGAGTTTCACAATTATATATAAGTGTGGGGTTAAAAATAAATTTCAAACATTAACATATCTCATTACCAATGATAGGTGGAGAAAAGCATTAGGAATAATAAAGGGCATTAATATTACATTAAAAGAGTAGAGATATAAATAAAAGACTAATGCTGTCATCTATATATATATAACACAAAGAGAATGGAGGAGTAACTTGAAAAGTACAAACACAGTAAATAGGATGGATTGGTTCGGGTTTAAGTTTGTTAGAATTTTATCACATAGACTTAAACTGTCTGAAAAAAGTCAAGCTTTTAAAAGATTATTATAAAATTATAATAAAATCAATCCATTATATGCAAGTTAGGGTTTGCTCACTATAATAAAAATAAGTTTTAGCGACAGTTATACAAACTGTCACTAAAACTGTTATAAAATGAATGTCTTAGTGATAATTTTGACAACTGTAAGTAATCCATCACTAAGCCATGGCTCGATGGCACTTTTAGAGCTATTGTTAAATTTAATTTAGTGACAATATTTTAGTGATGTTTGCTAAAATTATTTTTTATTATTTAATATGTTTATAATTAATCTAAAATAATAATAATATTTACAAAAAAATCAATTTAATAATCCAAAGCTAATTAAATTTTATAATCAAAAATGATATTTACCTTAAATTTGAACCATATTATTATATTATAATTACATAAAATTAATTTACAGTAAAAATATAATTTAACTTTGGAAATCAAGAGATGGTTGTCTACTACTTAGATTGTTTGGTGCCTAAAACAAAAGGATATATGTTAGTAATATAAAAGTTCAATTGCAATAGTATTCATTTTACATTATCTAACAATCAAATATTAATTATGAATTATCTTTTTTTAATTTAGAATTAGCCAACATATAACTAATATTATTTAATAATTCATTAAGGCATATTAAGTAGATAGAGTCTGTTTAAAAACTTTATCTATGAAATATTTTAATGAAATAATTTTTATATATATATGACTTCTTACCAATTATTTATTAGACTGCATTTTTTAATAAAATAAACTGAATCCACTTTAAATGATTGATATGATAAATCAATTAGCTACTCATATTTTAAAGATGAAAATGAAATTCATTAAAGTTTGGGAAAAAAGTGATTCTAGTGTCTTTTTTATTTAAAATCTAATAATCTTTTAAAACATAGTTTTCTAGATCAATATGTATTAATAAACAAAAATATAAAATCAAGCATATTAGAATAAAATCAACCGAAGCTAACGAAACACCATACGTATAGGGAATAAAATATATATCTCCAATGACCCCTTTTCCTACCCAAGAACAAAATAGTTTATATCCAAAAAAAATGTTTGCAATTTGCAAATAGAATTGTGGAAAAACATATATAATATAGGGGAATTTTTCATATTGACAAATGTTGCTATCATTACAATATAATCAGGTAAAAAAAATTATTAAACAATTTTTACAAAAAATTTCAAAAAAAAAAAAGAAAGCATTTACACAAATTCAAAAGTTTCCTGTAACATATCCAATGTCATCAAAACTTATATTATTGCTGTTTTTTCATGGAAGAAAATAGAGAAAAGATTAAACAGAAGTATTTTTTACAAAAACTCCAATAACAAGAGAGAAAATAAAAAATAAAAATGGGGGGAAGACGATAAAAACTAAATGATTATTGTATTTAGCAATGAATTTTTAAAATTGTCCCTAAATTTAATACAAACTAGATATTTAGCGACAATTTTTTAATAAATTGTTGCTAAAAATCAATTATTTTTAAAATAGTAAAAAATAACAATATTTAAAGATAATTATTTAAAAAATTGTCACAAAATGACTACAATTTTAAAATTGTCATTATTTTATATTTTAGTAAAATTTTTACTGTAATGGATAATGATTTGAAAAGGAAAACTCAATCCATGATTCATGTTGGATTCATTACAACTAAGCTTATGGGTTGTTAAAAATTTTCAAAAAAGCATAAAAATTTTGGGTACCCTTTCCATCTAACTATTGAAAAAATATAAAAAAAATATATACAAAACTTCGATGAGCTATTTTTATTTCTTTAAATTTTCAAATAAAAAATAATAGGGTAGAGAACATTATTTTAAATAGTCAATTATATGGGGCTGAGTTATAACATATGTTCATATTTTAATCACAAAAAAATCGTAAATAACATAATAGTAGATATTTAAAAAGTTATATACTTATACCTAATTTGTTAAAAAAAACTGCGTTTAAAAGTTTATTCTAAAATTATTTATACTCAAGAGAAGTGACTGGAGATAAATCAACACAAATTTAGGGTATGTTGTTTTCTGTTTTTAAAAATTATTTTTTGTTTTTAATTATTTTTAAAATAAAAAAATTCGTTTGATAATTATTTTTTATTGTTGTTTCGGAAACAAGTTCTGAAAATAAATTATTTTTAAAATAAAAAAAAAATTGTTTTTATTTTTTATTTTTATTTTCAAAACACGAAAAAGTAAAAAAATAACATATTTTTTAAATAATTTATTAAATAAATTGTTTTTACTTTTTTTTTACAAAATAATTTTTAAATATAATTTTTAAAAACAAAAATAGAATCAAACAAACTATTATTTATTTATTGATGAAATCAATGAGAATTTATGAATATATCAAAAAAAAATTCTATATCAAATTTTTTTATAAATGCTAATTATATATATATTATAAGCTTTTTGTTGTAAAAATTCATCACATTCCAAGACAAATGCATGGCACAAACTTTAGCTAGGTTGTACAATGATATTTATATATTGCATACCAAGATAAACATTTGGTAGCTTTAAAAAGCTTTCAGCACCGTTATGCCTCTCTCGAAGGAAGACTGCAAAGTACAACTTCACTTTCATCGTTTCCTGAATCACGGATTCAAAAATCGTCGTAGACTCTCTCTCCGTCTCTTTCTTTTGCAAATCACAAGCAAAGGTTTAAATCTATAGTTCTGTTTATTTTTTTGTTTTAAAAATTAATTTTTGTTTTTAATTATTTTTAAAATAAAAAAATTTATTTGATAACTGTTTTCTATTGTTATTTCGAAAATAAATTTTGAAAACAAATTATTTTTAAAACAAAAAAACAAAAACAATAAAAAATCATTTTTATTTTCAGTTTTTATTTTCAGAAAAAAAAAATAAAAAACAACATATTTTTAAAATAATTTATCAAACGAATTTTTTTTTTTTTTATTCTACAGAACAACTTTTAAACATAATTTTTAAAAATAATTTTAAAAACAAAAAAATAAAAACAAAATCAAACAAACCCTATATCTCTTTCTTTCTGTTCTCAAATGCTATTATCGTTTGCACCTTTCTTTGTCTTCGTATGCCAATAGCTTTATCCTCAAACACGACTCTTGCCAATCAGCAATAAAGTGGTGTTTCTCTGCGGCATTCTTTCAACTGTTTCTTTTAATTTCCACCCATTTTACCCTTCTGGATCTTTTTATTTCTGCTTGATTTCCGTTGTTTTCTGGTTACCCAATTGGATTTTCGGGTACTTTTGACTCTTTGATATTAGCCCATTTGGGAGTAAGTGATGGTTTTAAACGTGATTGATCCGATTCCTGAAAATCATGCATTCATGATTACTTTGCCTCTCCGTTTGGCTTCTGGGAATATTGGCTATTTACTTTTTTTCCAATCGTTTCAATGAAAAATGGAAGGTATTCAGTTTGTCTCCTTTCTACATCACTAATTTGTTCCTTTTTTCCCTCTTTGATTGGTATTCTACTATTCTTATTCTTTATTTTGACCGCTAACAACCATTGAAAGTGTTGAAAGATTTTATCAAATCGTTAACTAGAATCATATTAATTTTTTTTTTAGTTAAGAATCAAATGACTACCACATTAAAGAATTGCAATCACTGAGCTGAATTATAGCATGATCTGCAAAACTTTGATTATATTTCCAGAAATTACTCTCTGATTGTTCTTCAACTTCTTGTAGTTTGGTTATTGGGTATACTCAAGGAGAATTCATCATATTCTTCTGGTGATGAAATGAGAAATGCATATCGGTACTGAGAGTGAGAACTATTTGATTGTAAGGATCACAGAGTAGAGAACTTGCTCTCTGAAGAACTGAGATAAGTTCAGGCCCATGATATTTTTGATATCTATCTGTAACAGGAAGACCTTGGCACGGGCTTCACCCTTATTTCTGGTTCTTTTGGTTCTTGGCAACAATGATAATGTAAAAACCCGGAAGACAATTAAAGCACTCTTTCATATTGCCTTAACGGCCACTGATGGTCGATACAGCAAATGGCAATGTCGGATCATGTATTACTGGTACAAACAGAAAAAAGACTTGCCTGGGTCAGAGATGGGAGGATTCACCCGAATTCTACACTAGGGAAATCCAGACAACTTGATGGATGAAATTCCAACTATTGTAGTTGATCCTCTTCCACAAGGTCTGGACCGGGGGAGCTTGCTGTAATTTTCAATGCTATTTGTTAATTATTTTCTATCTTTACTTCCTGGTCTTTGTTATTTTAGCTGATTGATTGAAAAATGTTATAGCATGATCATTAAAGTCCTTGCTATATATGCTTGCATAGGCAAATCAGTGTACCTTCGTTTTTCTAGTTGAGTGATTCTTTATTCTTTTCTATGAGTTAAAAATAAATAAAGAAGCGGGAATCCAGAATCCTTTGATGACATGAAACTAGTAATAACGTCAGGAAAAGCAATGCATCAATGAGTGAAATCATTTTTCATTTCAGAATTTCAGTTTGCAACTGGTTCATAGTCTTCACATTAAGTGATACACTAATACTAGGAAATTAAGGTTTCAGGGAACTCTTTTCGGCTGTTGAAGAAGAAATTTTTAGAAACTCAGTACTTCAGACTTCAAATGTTTCCTGGGACAAATTGAATTGAGATGTGTCCCAAGATCATTTTTTGTGTTTATTGATTTTAAAATCCTTGAAGAAGAATACTACACTCATGACTAGTAATAAACATGAAAAAACGAGAATGAAAACACAAAATAATGCTTAACTACAGTTTCCAACAGCATATCACTGTCTCATTGCCGTCACACAATGCGATTTCTAGAAAGACTAACTGAAATTCACACATTATTATTTCAACAATTTATGAGGATAAAAGTTGTTTTGTTCAGCTTTTGGCTTGAAGTTGCAGGGTAAATGCCTTCAAGGATAGAAGTACTTGCTTCAATCTATTCTTGGCATCCTCATCAATCAAATCCCCATCACTATTGAACTTCGGAGGAGGCTGGAATGCGTTCAGGAAGAACTCAGGTTTGTTGATGAAATGAAGATCAAGAAACACTCCAATGTGGCGAAGATGAAATTGGCCCCTTCCCCCACCTAACAACCCTCCAGCACTCACAATGGCAGCTGCTTTACCACCCCAAACATTGGGAGGTCTAGATGCCCAGTCAAGTGCATTCTTCATTGGTGCTGATACAACAAGAACGAATCAAATTAAAAAGTTGACAAAATGTTACTATTGAGCTCATAGGTTAATATCATTCAATCTTACTGTATTTTTTTTTTTCCACCGTCATTTGGCCCGCCCATAATTAATGGAGCGGCCATAAACAGATCAATCTAGGTCAGTTTGCTTATTAAAAAATTTTAGATTAAATAATCATAAACTTTTTATTCAAAAAATGTATAATTACAATTATATATATAGACACACACACACATTAACTAAATAATACCACAAATATAATAAATGAATTTTTAAGTTCAATGAACCGACGCTTTCTTGTTTTTTTATCATTTTTTTAGTAACACATTTAACGTTCAATTTGCACTAACCCACATTTAAACTATAACTGCTGACGGAAAGAGAAGAGATGGATATAAAAATACGAAGAGCTTTGTTTTGTTGCGAAACACCCATTAACTAGTGCTTATTTATTTATTTATTTTTTGGGGCAAGATTAGTGCTTCTGTATCTCTGTCTCTTTCTTCCTTTATTATTTTTCTGTAGCAGCCCATTTAGTCCACTCATGGTTTCTTAATGAAATATTATTTTTCTTCGATAAAAAAATTACTATTTTTTTCAAATAAAAAATATGTAGAAGATATTTGAATATTATATAAAAATTTGAAAATCTCGTGTTATTTGACATATCAAATAAACAAAAATTATTTATTATTCTTAATGTATCTATATCTTATCGATTATTATAAAATGAGAATATTTGAATTCAACTATGCAATTGTTACGTGTACCAACCAAACAAGGATAATGATACATTTTGAGTATTAAGAAATTTTCTGAAGTATCAAATTTTCTAATTTTTTTTAATGTTTGATACCTAGGCATTTTATGAAAAAAATTTAAAAATTTAAAACCAAATATGAAAAATAAATGAAAAAAATATGTAAAGATGAATTCAAATTATGACGGTTAATTTCTGAAATATTGATATTTTAAAAATAAAAAATATATATCTAATATTTGTATTAAATATAATACAATATTTTAAATTATATATATATATTGTTGTATTATAATACAAAAAAATCAGGGGACAGAAAGAACCAACCAATCCAAACAATAGAACAGTGAGAACAAAATTGAAGCCAATAAATCATACCGGAGACAGAGTAATTATACTCAGGGGAAGCGAAGAGAATGCTATCGGCTTCGAGAATTTTCCGGCGGAAAGCTTCAACTTCAGGAGGGAAGGTCCCCTGGTGTTCAAGATCGGTGTTGAGCATAGGCAGAGGAGCGATGTCCATGTATTCGATCTGGATACCTCCAACGGCTCCCTTGCTTAGATCAATCGCTGAAATCGACGTCATCGAATCAAAACCACAAACAAAGAAGCAAAATCAAAATCAACAATCAGTGATAGCGTGTGTGCTTTGTAAAGTATTACCAGATCGTATGAGGCCTTTGTTGTATGAGCCTTTCCGGAGCGAACCACAAAGAGCTGCCACCTTGATCGCCGTGGCCGGTGGCATCACTCCCCCTGCCAGTGCCATTTCTCTTTCTGTGTGTGTTGAGAGTATTAAGGAACACTTGCGGAGGCTGTGAAGAGAAGAGAAAGTGAGGGAGGCTTCTTATAGGATTTGAATATTAAAGGGCGGGTATTATTTTATTGCATGGGGTCCAATTTGGGCGTTATAGCAGCTGATGAGGGTAGTTAGTGTTTGAAAAAAAGAGAAAAAAGAATGAATTGATAATTTACTATTTTTGAATTTATAAATATATTTAGTTTTAATTTTTAAATTTTTTTAAATATATAATATACTCTAAAAATTCAAAAAATAAGGTTAAATAAATCTATAAATTTAGAAACTAAATTAATAGTTTATTCAAAAGGTGCACCTCTCTAATTTTTTTTTAAATAATCATATTCATAACACATTAGTCATTTTTTAATCTCTATAAAAATTTAAATTATTGCATATTAGTCTTTGAAAAGATTGACCTACAATAATTTTAAATATTAATTTGTATACTCAAAATAATTTAAAGACCAAAATTAAATAAACTTATAAATTTAAAAAATAAAACTTTTAGTTAACTTAATTTTTTTAAAAACAGAGCATACAAAAAAATGATAGATTAAATTAATAATTAATTTACATATAAATATATTAATATACTTTTTTAGTGAAACTCACTTCTTACCTATTTATATATTTGTTCATGATTAATTTAGTCTAATAGTTTTTTATAAACTTAAAAATTAATTTGTATAAACTTACACATCATTGCTTGCATCGCATGATTAAAAGGACTCTACCTATATAAGAAATTTTTAAATAGATTGAGTTTATAAGAAAAAAAATGGTAGATAAAATTAGTAATTAATTAACATTTATATATATATTAAACTGTTTTGAGTGTAACTTACTTCCAAAATATTAACACCTTCATTTACCATTTGTTTTATCTATTAAATTTTTATATATCAGATTTACCTAAAAATCATTTTATATGACTTATCAATTAGTATTTTTTTAATTATTATTATTATTGTTATTGTTATTATCTTTTTTGGCTCCTTTAAGCGTGTACTATCAAGTATCAAGTTCTTCTAAAATTATGACATATGAAGATTTAAAAATGAATCAATAATTTGATGTGTAGTTATAAAAATTGTTCATATATTATATTTTTATTAAAAAAAATGATAACAACCACCTAAGATTCTTTAAAGTTGTATAAAATTAATAAATGGGTTCAAGGCCACCCGATGAAAAAGTTCAGAAAGTTCAATAAATATATGAATTATCATCGAGTTGTTTGATTATAAAAATAAAATATATTTATTTGGTAATTTATTTCAAAATGCAGCTTGCACTTTGTAATATTTAAGTACAAGTAAAGGCTTAAAGATGATGCTTCTTGAACTTTTGTTCATGGAGGGATAATAATGAAACCATAAAGTAATATATTTTAAACTTTTTTAGAAAAGAAAGAAAAATTCTTCCTAAGCCAATTGCAAGTTGCCACAAAGCAAATTTTACCATATATATATAAACTTGCTAAATATGTTTTAAAATAATTTAAATTTTAAAAATAAAATAAAATATTATTAATTTCTATTTTAATAAAATAATGTCTTACTTAATGGGAGGAATCAGAGTAAAAAAAATAAAAATAAAAATTTTATTTTTTTATTTGATTGATAAAAATAATAAAAAAGGTGAGTTACAAAATGTTGATTATTTTTTAAAAAATAATTTAAATTATCTCTAAAATAAGTAAAAAGTAAAAAGTGTAAAAAAAATAAAAATATTAAAATATTTTTTATTATTTTATTTATTTATAAAAAAATTTATAATTAAAAACATATATATTTAAATGAAAAATTTTAATATTGTTTAATAAAATTTAATTTAAATTTTTATATTAATAATAATTTATTTTATTTTTTATTTATAACATTTAAAATAATTTTTTGAGTTAAAATAATTTTATTTTTTTATCAATTTTTATTTTATTTTATTCAATTATTTTATCAAACATAATATTTTATTTTATTTAAATTTATTCTTAATTTTTGTTTTATTTATTTTTAATCTTTGAACCAAACAGAATTTAATAGTGTGTCTAAATTATAAATTATACTTTTAAAAAAAGACATAAAACTAATCAATAAATTCCTTCTATGCATTGAAATTGAAAAAAGTAAGCTTTCTGGCCAAATTATAATCATGGTCTCCAAAACTTGATGACGCTGTCAATGCCATCATTTTTGTTTGAATTTAGTCAAACTTATTCTTAAAAGTACTAATAATTTACATGATAAATCCCACTAATTAATAAGTTCATCCTTAGTCATTAGTACTTTATTGTTTTAAATTATATATTTATATTATATATTATTTTGTATTTTTATATATAGATTTTGTTTTGTAGAACTACTTTTATTCACTACAAGGACGGATTTCAATGATACTACAATAACATATAACATAGAATCGGTGAACCCAAAGCATTAATGGAGTGGGGTGCACTGTTTCATATTCAAGTCTTATCATTGCCAATATATTGGGGGCCTAGGTGACCAATTAATTAATAAATAAATAAATTAGTAGAAATCTCTCTTCAACTAAATTCCATTATACTGCAAGTTAGTGTTTCCTAATGATTTGAAAAAGGAAAACTCAGTCGACGTTGGATTCCATTACAACGAAAGCTTGTGGGTTCCTAAAAATTTCCAAAAAAATCATATTTTATTTTGGTACACCTTTTTTTTTTTTTACTTTTTTTGTTGGTACACTTTCCATCTAAGTATCCAAGAAAAATATGTAAAATAATTTAAATGAACTATTTTTATTTCTTAAAATTTTCCTATATAAAAAGTATAGGGTAGAGGAACTTATTTTAAATAGTCAATTATATGGAGCTGAGTTATAAAATATGCTCATATTTTAATCATAAAAAAATCGTAAATAACATAATAATAAATATTCAAAAAGTTATATACTTATACCTAATTTATTTAAAAAAACTGCACTTAAAAGTTTATTCTAAAAGTACTTATAACCAAGTGGAGTGAATGCAGGTAAATCAACAAAAATTAACCAGAATTTATAAACATATGAAAATAGAAATTTCTATTTAGTAATTCTTATATAAATGCTATATATATATATAAAACTTATTTTTTTGTGTTAAAAATTATCACATTTTAAGACAAATGCATGTCACAAATTTTAGTTTAAGTCCTACAATGATATTTATGTATTACTGATCAAGATAAATTATTGGAAGGAAAAATCAAATTTAAATTTAATAAATAAATTTTTTTAATTTTCTGTTTGACGTATATATTATAACTTTTGATTATGATATTCAAAATTCTATATTAAATTCTAAAAAAATGAAAATGAAAATAAAATAAAATAGAGTACGTGGCCTTAAAAAGCTTTCGCCACCGTTATGCCCCTCTCGAAGGAAGTCTGCAAAGTACAACTTCACTTTCTTCGTTCTCTGAATCGCGGATCCAAAAATCGTTGTAGAATCTCTCTCCGTCTCTCTCTTTCGCAAATCACAAGCAAAGGTTCAAATCTCTCTCTCTCTCTCTCTCTCTCTCTCTCTCTGTTCTCAAATGCCATTATCGTTTGCACCTTTCTTTTTCTTCGTATGCTATTAGCTTTATCCTCAAACACGACTCTTGCTAATCGGCAATAACGTAGTGTTTCTCCGCGGCATCCTTTCAACTGTTTCTTTGAATTTCCACCCATTTTGCGTTTCTGGGTCTTCTCATTTCTGCTTTGATTTCCGCTGTTTATCTGGTCACCCAATTGGATTTTCGGGTACTTTTGATTCTTTGATATTAACCCATTTAGGTGTAAGTGATAGTTTTAAACGTGATTGATCCGATTCCTGAAAATCATGCATTCATGATTACTTTACTCTCTTTGCCTCTCTGTTTGGCTTCTAGGAATATTGGCTATTTCCGTTTGTTTCAATGGAAAATGGAAGGTACCAAGAGTTGTCGCAATAAAAGGAATATTGGTTCCTTCCGTTTTTTTGTTGTAACGCCAATGCGTGAACTGTACACAATGATGATTAAATATGGAGCTCTTTATCTTTGGCGTGTTTCCCAAGTTGTGAATTATCATCTCGAAATTTTAATAGGTGCCTTCCAACACAATTAATCTTTCTCCCATGTGTTTTCCTGACTTGTGACTGAATTTTATTCTCTCTTTTCTTTTTTTCTTGTTTTTTTTTTTTTTTTGCGGGGGAGGGGGGAGATAGTGAACTGCTTACTTTAGATTCCTAAGATTCAGTTTGTTTGCTTTCTTCATCACTAGTTTGTTCCTTTTTTCCCTCTTTGATTGGTATTCTACTATTCTTATTCTTTATTTTGACCGCTAACAACCATAGAAAGTGTTGAAAGAAGAATTTATCAAATCGTTAACTTGAATCATATTAATTTTTTTTATTAAGAATCAAATGACTACCACATTAACGGATTGCAATCACTGAGCTGAATTATAGCATGATCTGCAAAAGTTCGATTATATGACCTGAAATTACTCTCTGATTGTTCTTCAACTTCTTGTAGTTTGGTTTTTGGGTATACTCAAAGGAGAATTCATCATGTTCTTCTGCCGATGAAATGAGAAATGCATCTGGGGACTGAGAGTGAGAGCTATTTAATTGTAAGGATCACAGAGTAGAGAACTTGCTCTATGAAGAACTGAGGAAAGTTCAGGCCCGTGATATTTTGATATCTATCTGTAAAAGGAAGACCATGGCACGGGCTTCACCCTTATTTCTGGTTCTTTTGGTTCTTGGCACTTCATTTGCAACTTATAATGTGGTAACAATGATAATCCACTATGGAACTTCAGGAAATTTCCCAGTTGATTCTATAGGTGATGGATTATTGTTTGACCCCATTATTGAGATGCCTGATAATTTAAAAACCCGGAAGACAATTAAAGCACCATTTCATGTTGCCTTAACGGCTACTGATGCTCCGTACAGCAAATGGCAATGTCGGATCATGTATTACTGGTACAAACAGAAAAAAGACTTGCCTGGGTCAGAGATGGGAGGATTCACTCGAATTCTACACTCAGGAAATCCAGACAACTTGATGGATGAAATTCCAACTGTTGTAGTTGATCCTCTTCCACAAGGTCTGGACCGGGTGAGCTTGCTGTAATTTTCAGTGCTATTTGTTATTTATTTTCCATCTTTAGCTCATGGTCTTTGTTATTTTAGCTGATTGATTGAAAAATGTTATAGTTTCTGTTAGAAACATTTGACTGATCATTAAAGTCCTTGCTAGTTGCTATATACGCTTGCATATGCAAATCTGTGTATCTTTATTTTTCTAGTTGAGTGATTCTTTATTCTTTTCAATGTGTTAAAATAAATAAAGAAGCTGGAATCCAGAATACTTTGATGACATGAAATTAGTAATAACATAAGGGAAGGCAATGCATCAACGAGTAAAATCATTTGTCATTTCAGAATTTCAGTTTGCAACTGGTTCAGAGTCTTAACATTATTAAATGATACACTAATACTAGGAAATTAAGGTTTAAGGGAATTCTTTTCGGCTATCGAAGAAGCAATTTTTAGAAACTCAGTACTTTAGAGTTCAGTCTTCAAATGCTTTCCTGGGGTAAATATTTTGTCCATGGATCTAGGGTTCTATCTACCTCCATGAAATATGTTCTTTTTAAGAGAAAAAATGTTGACTATTTGACTAGTATATGAGGCTTAATTTTGGATTTCTATCTACAGTTCGTATTCCTCTCTTTTATTTTTGGTATCAAAATTTATAATAAATAGTCAATATTGAATGGCTTACTTGGAAGTTACTTTCATTGTTAATTTCCACATATATCTGAATGAGATTTTCTGCTTTTTTTTTCTTCAGTTAATACTGTTTAGTGGTTTTCTGACATATGACTTGATCTGTATGCAGGGATACATTGTTCTAAATAGACCATGGGCATTTGTGCAGTGGTTGGAAAAGACTACTATAGAAGAAGAGTATGATCTTCTACACTTAGTGATTAATCTTTTTTGCTACTAACCCGCAAAATTGACTTGGTTGCTCCACTTTTGATGCAGATATGTGTTGATGGCCGAGCCTGATCACATTTTGGTAAATCCTCTTCCTAATTTGGCTTACCGAGGAATTCCAGCTGCTTTTCCTTTTTTTTACATTAAGCCTGAAGAGAATGAGAAAATTGTAAGAAAGTATTTTCCTGAAGAGCATGGACCAGTCACAAAGGTTGATCCAATTGGCAACTCTCCTGTAATTATTAAAAAGGTAGAATCTCTTGAAGACATTGTTATTTATATACTTAGATTTGGATCCATGTACTTTTTCGATGGTTGCATAACTTGCCATGTTCTTATCATTGTACTGGTTCTTGTAATTAATAATATCAACTACTGCTTCTCCTTCTTGTACAGTTCATCACCATTGTCTTGAAAGATCTTATTGGGTTAAACAGTTTCATATATGCTTCTTTTCCCAGGATTTGCTTGCAAAGATCGCCCCAACATGGATGAATGTTTCTTTGAAGATGAAAGAGGACCAGGAGACTGATAAAGTTTTTGGATGGGTGCTAGAAATGTATGTCTAGCCAAACAATTGACTGTGAATGTTGCAGTACAATATATTTTAGATTGTAAAGGTACTGATGTTATGTTGATGTTTCTTTTGTTGAATTTAGGTATGCTTATGCTATAGCTTCTGCCCTGCATGGTGTGCGGCATATTTTGCGTAAAGACTTTATGCTACAGGTTTGCCATAAGTTCATTTATCTCTTGATGTGATATTTAGTTACATTATTATCAGCTCATGTGGGTTTCAGATATAACAATCATAACCAACTCTGGAATCATTTTCTTTTCTGTAAATTTTCAGCCCCCGTGGGATCTTGAAATTGGTAAAAAGTTTATCATTCATTATACATATGGATGTGACTACAATCTAAAGGTAAAGTTTTTTTCCTCTCCCTTTCCCCTATTTATGAGAAGTTTTTGTTGTTGTTATTCTTTATAAATTTCCTGTCTAAATAAGCACAGCTCTAAGTCTCTGAGACTTGCATTATATTATGCAACGAAGTACTTATTGAGCAGATGTCAAAATTTTGTGAAATTTACTTGCTATTTGTAATCCATTTTGTTATTTCATATAGAACTCTTAGGTTATATTTCATGATGCTCAGGGTGAGTTGACATATGGAAAAATCGGTGAGTGGAGATTTGACAAAAGGTCATATCTGCGAGGACCTCCACCTAGAAACCTGTCCTTACCCCCGCCAGGGGTTCCTGAAAGTGTGGTATGTCTCCTATTGGCCATTTGATTTAAACAATGCATTTTATTTAGAAGGATTATCTATTTATCTAGAAAGAAGTACTGACTATACTTTCCAATTATTACTATGGCTCCTTCCACTGTGGCATTACCTTTCTTGACAATGTTGACATCTTAACAGCAATGTCAAACTAAGAATTAGCATTTTGAAAATATGGTTGGTCCTCAATAGATAATCTGCTTGTCTTAATGGTTGGGTAGTTGGAAGTATATTTTCATAAGGATTCTCTAATATTTTTGGTAGTGTCAAATTACAGATGTTTAATGGCTATCCATTTAGAAACCCCTTTCAGCTTTGAGTTATATTAAGGAACTTCTCTGATGCAAATAATATGCCACAAAGATTTGAGAAATACTATGACAGAACTGGAAATTGAAATTCCCTTGCGTAACCCGTGTTTCTTCTGTTCTATTGGTTTTTCTAACGGGTATTTTAGTGATTTTGTCGTTTGGGTTTTTTTTATTTGTTTTATTTGTGTTGAAAATTACAAGAATATTCTTTATAGAAAACAAATAGTGCAGAAAAGATGCATCTTCTTACACAAGGTCAGACTCTTGATCTTGCCAAATTATGATAGCACTGGAATTTGGGTTTCCCATCTGAACTTCTAACCTGCCCAGATTTTCTGTTCTTGGCATACTGTTATATTTCATCCTAAGAAAACTATGATTCTTGCTACAATGTGCCCTGGAATTTAATGTCCTATACCCCAATTTAGTGGGTTCCGTTTACCGCCGCAGACTTTATATGTACTGTACAAAGATCCTGGAATTTTGTTTTCTAATGAGTTCTGGTTGGCTAGTAGGCGAATAAGAGATTTAGTCACCTCGGTCTTTTGAGCCTAGGTGTTTTAAGCATAACTTTTGGACCTAGACCAATATAGTGACTTGGTCATTGAACCGGATAATAAACTTTTTTGTATTTATATTTTCATATTATTAATCAAAATGAAGTATATTTTATCCGTTAACATCATTTTTTTTTAATTTGTTAGTTCAACTTATTTAATTAGTTACCCAATGGTTGAACTAGTGTGATCCAATCTTCTCATTAGTTCATTGTCCAGTCCGATTTCCATAACTATGATTTGAAGGGAAAGACATTTCTGCACATCTAAGAGTTTATCTTGACTGCCCACCAGCGAAAATGTGTAACTATAATTCGTAACTCCCTCTCTTTTTATCGTTTGTCATTGTCTATCCTTTCTTCATTGTGTAGATGCACTTTTCATCTTGTTCTCGTCTGCTTAATCTTTTCCCATTTTTCTTTCCGAGATCTTTCTAGTTTGTTTTCAGGTAATCCAGCACAAGGCAATTGATCTCTCAACGTACAATGTTTTATTTATGAGAAATTCTTAGAAATTGTGCAGTGTATATAGTCAAGCAGTGCAAATAAGAACTCATTAAAGTGATGTCGCCTATGGAATTGGAATTCACTGAAATATCTATTTGATGAGTTTTTATTGAATCAAAATCTTTTTACACAAAATAACTATCACGTGAAGAGAGAGATCGGATACAGTAAGTTATTTTGTCTTCTTATAGTTAATTATTCTGTATTTATCTTTTTCATAACTATTATGTGACATAAAAAAAAAAATCTAAGTCCGTTTTTGTTGGCTTATTGGACTGCCACGTGGCATATTATATGTCTTTGAGAATTCATATAAAACAGTCAAACTTTAGCAGCATATCAACAATGGATGTTCTCTCTTTCTTTGTCTCCCTTAGTAAAAACATGATACAAAGTATTTTTAATTTGCTTATTATATTTGCAGGTGACCCTTGTAAGGATGGTGAACGAGGCTACTGCTAACATCCCTAATTGGGACGCGTCATAACCATGGGTTTTATTCGTCCTGATATTTGAAGTCATTTTTGTGAAAAAAAGTTAGAAAAAAAGTATTATTTTTTTTTTAATTTGAGTTTTATAGAATCATAGAGCAATGTATACTTACTCCTTATAAAGATAATAAATTTAAGATATATTTGTTTAATCTTTCATTTCTTTATCTTTTATTTATATTACAAATTAATAGTGAGTAAGGGTCGAATTTAATTGGGTTATTCAACCAAGTTAAGTTTAAATTTTTTTTAAAAAAAAACACACACTTGATTTGTCGGTTTAAATATAAAATTTTTGAAAAAAAATTCTCTTTATAAATTTATCAATTCAATCTAATTTTTTTAATATGTTTAATTGAATATTCGATTTATGCACACCTTATCGTAGAATTCTCCAAGTCATATCAAGCAAATATTCGTGGGTGAGTTTATACGAGCTAAATGTACACAAAAATAGCTCATTCTAAATAGCATTAAGTTGTGATGAATTAATTTATTTGTATTCAACGAATGCACTTTTCCACCCTATTAAGACAATTCATTCACATCAAAATTAAAATATTTATAAAAGAATATATTTGACTAAAATTTTATTTTAATACTCTAAAAGTAACGGAGTATCAATTTGCTTTCTCAATTTTATTTTATTTTTGTTTATATTGAGTTGTTAATAGAGTGTTCTTGAGTTATGTGTTATATTTTAGTATACTTTTTCCCTTATTATTCATTAAACTAAGACTTTTTTACTCAATAGGTTTCTTACAAGTGAGTAAGTGAGGTATTTTGATCAATATGCCGAGTGGTTAGATATTTTGTTTTCATGAGAAAGAAAATATATTAAGAGTATTAGGTTACCAAAAAACTTAACATTATCAATTTTGTTATTTTTTTTAATAGAAACTAAATAATACAAAATTATAAAATTAAACTTTAAACTAGTTAATTGAGACCAAAAACATCTAAAAAGAATAAATTAATATTACCGTCCTTTTATAAATGTAAAAATAAGATTTTATTCAAGATATTTTAGTCTCGAGAAAATAAGAAAAGAGTCAAATATATAATAATTAAGCACATTAAATGGTTGCTTCAATTATCAATTGATATGTGAACGGACAGGAACACGGTACAAGTTTGGAATTTAAACCGGAGCCTCCGTTCTCTTTATTATTTAATTACATATCTTAATTTGAATTAATTTTAATATTAATTTGATATATTTATATCTTTAATATTATATTTAAAAAAATTAAATAAAAAAATAGTTTTTTAAAATTATTTCTGTCATCAGAATCAGAATCAGGCTCTGAATAAAATTTAATTCCTTGAGAACAAGACGAAGAAGCCTTTCCTTCATTCTTCTTTTATTCCGTTTTGCTGCTCCTCAAGGGAATATATAACACATATTCAGGACAAAATAGAAAATTTTAGATTATGAAAACTTGGTTTGACTGTTTGACTGAGACAAAAGGCTACATGTCCGGTGGGTTTTTTTTTTTTGTTAATAATATATTATCCTGATACTTTTCACCACAAATAAAAAAAAAGTAATTACAAAATAAAAAAGAACAGTAATAAAAAATTATAATTTAAAAAAAAATTTAGAAATTTTTTTAACATATTTTCAATTATTTTTTTATTTTTAATAAAAATAAAAGTATAAATAATAAAAATTCTAATACTATTTTTAAATTTTTAATTATTTATTTTTCCATTGAGAGGTCATCAAGCAAGTTGCTCGTGACTGTTTGTCGGCAGAAGCCCGGGTCCCACCCAATGCAATGAGATCCCGTGACGCTCCAAAGAAATTACATTTAATTAATTAATTATTTATTTATTTGTTTAGAAAAAAGGAGAATGAAAATGAAATGCAAAGAACAAAAAGACACATGGCTTTAAATGCTTCACTGTAAAAGTGCAGACAGCGAAAAGAGATTTGTCTTCTGCGTTATTCACGGGCAAACTCTTTCCACGTTCCACCTCTTTTTCCTTTTTCCTTTTTTTTTTTAAAGCTTATTTTATTTTATTTTTATTCTTTTACTCACTCATAATATTCTGCTTGCTCATTGTACTGTCTTTGGTTTTTTTTCTTCTTTTTCAATTTTACGCTCATCTAAATTCTAAAGTTTATTTTGCCAGAAGAACATCCCTTTTGAAATTTCTTGATTTTATTTAATAAAAATAGTTTATAAATTAATTAAAAATTTATTTATCAAACACTTTTAATTTAATTAAATAAATTTATAAATTATAATTTAATTTATTTAATTAACTAAACACACTCTTTATCCATTTTTTTAATTATTGTTTATTGATGTAAAATTCTATAGTATTGATCTTGTATGAATGTTATATTAAAATTAATAGCAGAGAGGTTAGGGTGAATAACATTCAATTAATATTTTAAAATAGATAAAATATAGTACTGAAATATTTAATTATTAAAAATATATTTTACTTATATTTTATATGCTTTTATATAATTTTATGAAACTATTATTGAAATTAAACTGAAAATTTTAATTTCTAATTACAATAATAATTTAAAAAGATTTAAGTAAAATATGCTTTCAACAATAGAATAATTTATCGATTTAACATTCACATTATTATTTTATTACATTTTTTATATATAAAAAAATTGGATAATAAAACATTTCAAAATTATGGATGACTTTAAAAATTGTAATATTAAAATTTATCCTTTCAAAAAACTCTACGAGTTTGCTTAGAAAATTTCTTAGCAAACAATGTTATGGGTAAATATTTTTTAAATATTAAAAATTTAAAATTTTTATTAGGTTAGAATTAATTTCTACTTTTACAAAACTCAACAATAAATTAATCAGTTCCTTATCTTTTCGAATTCCGAGCGACGATTAGATCTACGTGGCGGCTAACACGGCAACAAGTTACAAGTGTCGTTGTTACAAGTCTGTGGCTGTATTTGCACACATCCTATCCTTGTCGAGCCTGTTTCTGTGTTTTTCCAATTTGCCTGGAAATTTACCTCCGCAGCCAAGGTAGTCAACATCCCTCCCTTTCTATGTCTCTGCTTGCTACGTCAATAATTTATCTTGAAAAATCTTATAATACCTAATTTTAATTTATACAAAAAAAAAGTATTAATAAAATAATCAAATTTAATGCCTTGCAAATTATTAAAAATTTAAGATAAGATATATTAATGTAAATTTTTTAAAATTTGAAAGAGTATCATTGCAAGTTTTATAAATTTAAAAAAAAATCTCAATTTAAAATTTATAAAATGTGAAAATAATTTTTATAAATATAAAAAGAAAAAGGCAAAGCTAACTCCTTTTTATTAGATAACATGTAATAAATTTTTGCAGTGTAGGTATCACTTACATTACTTAGTACTGAAAAATGAAGTGACTTCCGGTATTTTGTTCTGTCACATTTCCATATTGTTTTTTTTTTTTTTTTTTATTGTGGCTCTTTGGTTAAATAGTAATTTACAAATTCAAGCATAGAAGAATAAACATAAGTAAATCGATTTTAAAAGGACACTTTTTTGTATTTATAAAAATAATTCTTTTAAAGTAGTGATTTCAAAATTTAAATTCTAATAATTAATTAATAAGTGTTTATTTAAGTACTTTTAAATACTTTATCTTATATTGAAAAATTATTTCATCTTTGTATCTCTGTTAATTTTTTAAAAATCAGTTCTTCTACAAAAAATACTTTTGATGTTATACTAGAAAAAATTGATAATTAAAATATAAAAAAAAAATACCTTCTTAACTATTAAATTAATCTTTTGAAATTGAATTCAAAAGTAAAAAGTGCAGTTTTAATATGAAAAAAGTGTTTGAGCACCAATCAAGCATATGATTGACAATACCATGCACTAATCACGAGTGGTCTTTTGAATTGGCTGGAGCTAATGATCATTTTCACGGGTAATTATATTTTTATTAAAAGTTTAGGTCTTTTGGCTGGGCATCATCCAATGACTCTGTGTGCCATCAATTTTTTTTATGCAAACACTATTTATTAAAAATAAATAAACTAATTTAATCATGAACAAATATTAAAGCACGTCAATTTTTTTTATAGTGAAACACACATTTAACATACTTATATTTACGGTTAATTATACTTTTTGTCCTTTTATTTTAATAAATAGTTCAATTTGATTCTTTCATTTAAAATGTATCAATTTAGTCATTTTATTTATATATAAACAGTTTTTAATTACTACTACTCTGATTGATGCAATATTAAAGAATGACATTAGAAACAAGTCCTGTAAGATTCTTAACAATCAAGGTATTAAAAAGCGTTTATACGTAGACAGAATTGATTAAAAAATATCAGAATATCAAAGTAGTATATTTAAAAATAAAAAATAAAAACAAAATAAATTATTTATTAAAATAACAAAAAATAAAAAGTATTCTCAATGCACGTGACGATGGCACTTGCAAGTATCGATTCGCATAACAGTAAAATCACATGGAAGCAGCTCTCCTAGTACTGAAAATGATATCTTCTGAGAAATTAATATAATAGGGTTCGGTTCTTGCAGATCGATCTAAGCTTGAGTGCGCTAAGATCATCATCAACATTCTTTGAATGTGAAACGAAGGGAACAGCACTTACCAGAGAATCTGTTCCTTTTTTTCAATTTTCTCTTCCTACTTCTTCTTATAAAACTTCTCAGATCATATCTGAGCTAATCCCCTTAAGTTTAATTTAGATAAATAATTTATTTAAATATTTATAAAAATATTTATATTAATAAAAAAATTAATAAATTATAAATTATGTTATTCAAAGAAAATCTTTGTAGGTGACTCTTCGTAATCAAGTGTTTATGCTCGTAGAATTTTCAATTTGCAGTATTAAAAAAATATATTTAAGTAGATTTTACGTTGAAGAAATTGTTAAGTATATTTAGTTGCCGAGGATGTCAACGTAAATTTATCAAAATAAAATTTTTAAGTGATAGAATTTATTGTTGCTTATTTTTATTAACTCCTTTAATATCTTATCATATATTAGACTGTTGTTATAAAAAAAAAATAACAATTTGATTTTTATATTTATAAATTTATTTAACTTTAATTTTTAAAATTTTTTAATATATAAATTAGCCTATAAAATTATATAATATAATAAAGAATAAATAAATCAAATTAATTATAAATAAACTTATAATAATATTAAAAATATATTTTCATTAAGATAAATCTTTATTCATAATTAATTTGATACGTTTATTTCTTACAAATGGAATCTACGTAATCACCCAAATCTATTCTTGGAAAAAATTAAATTAAATTTGGTAATGATTAAACACTATTTTTTTTAGGGAGTTGTTCCTAGACATTGTGGTCCTTTTTATTATTATTGCCACTTTGGCACTTTCCAATTCATGTTAAGAAATGATAACTGAGAATCTTGCACACTCTCTTCGGCAACTCCATTTTGTGGCATAATTAATTTTCCACTGAGGCTCGAGATTGTTGGTTCACTTTTAGCCCACTTTTTCTTATTTAAATACTTTTACTTTTATCAAGGTATATTCTTCCAGCTTCCAGAGCAAAACTTTGTTTTCTACCCTAAACCATATAGAGACAAATATGGATGTTGTTTTCCAACTAGAAAGTTTCTCTGACCCATCTAGTATTTCATAAAAAAAACAAAAGTCGGGTTTAATTATATTTTTGTATTTTTTCATAATTTATAATTTGAATTTAATCTTTTTAATTTTAATAAAAAATTCAAAATTATCATTTCTTTAAATTTATTATCTATTTTATCATTAATTTAATATATATACATTATTAAATATATTGTTAATATTTTTTTAAATGATTGAATATGATATAATTTATTTAGTGATGTACACGTGATATATATATATATATATATATATATATATATATATATATATATATATATATATATATATATATATATATATATATAATTTAATTTTAATAAAAAAAATCAAAATTATCATTTTTTAAAATTTAATATCTATTTTGTCATTAATTCAATATATATACATTATTAAATATATTGTTAATATTTTTTTAACTGAATATGATATAATTTATTTAATGATATATACGTGACATATATAATAATTGAATAAATAGTAAATTTAATAGATAAATTATTTTAATACACTTGTGAATAATAAAATGAATAAATTTATATCACAAATTATAAAAAATACTAAATTAAAATATTTTTTAAATTAGAAAAATAAAAAAATGTAATTAAGTTGAAAATCTGTGTTGTGTTATGAAATTCTGGACACAATTCAATGAAAAATATATAAATATATTTAAAAATAATATTAAAAAATATATTTGACATATTAATTTATATATTTATAATTAATTTAATAAATTAATTTCTTTTATCAAAGATAATTAAAAATCAGATTTTTTTTAATTTAATACCGCATCACACTTTTTAGAAGAACATCAAATTTATCGTCGAACCACGTACGCAGATAAATGGAGTTTACGTTTGAATTTCTTACTATATTTGATCCAGCTAGCTAGCTCCGATAGCAGTCATTTTTTGTAATGATTTGTAATAATGAGAAGCATAATGCCTATAGGCCTCGTCAAATAGCAAAGGCATGCAATCCCACCTCGAAAAGAGATTCCAACGTGAATTCACTATTTTTTTATTTTTGGAATATAGCAGAGAGGGTAAAATTTTAAATTTATGCACTCTTATTTATTATCACACTCATCTTCATTAGGTAAATGGAGTAAGCTGATTATTATATATTTATAAATTTATTTATAATTAATTTTGATATATTTATTTTTAATAAACTAAATCTATCTTATAGTTTTTGGAGTAACAATAACGGCTTTTAGTTTGATATTTTACATAGCCTCCTCAAAAATATTTAATTAATATATATTTTTTATTTTTATTTTTCTTTAGCCCCTGATAAAAATTGTCTGACTCCGCCCTTGTCTTAATCTACGTAAAAATTATTTCAAAAATAATCTTATTGTAACATAAAAACACATTTGCACCCTTAAAAATTTACAAAGAACTCAAATGTGTCGTGGATGGCATAATACTATTCTTTCGCCCATACCTTGTCATTTGTATAAATCTTTAAACCAATGTCACTCTTTGCATTCCCTAAACTGCGAATTCAAATACTTTATTGTATAGTCTGAATTTTATTTTTAAAAATAAAATTTTAAATGCACGAACAAAAAAGTTTAATCTAAAAATACCAAAGATGCTGTTATGGTAATTAAAAAACAAACTATGAAACCCCGCTTCATGAATATTCAATCATTTTTACCTAAACCTTATCATACTATATATAAAGAGAAAATATAATTTTATTACTCTTTTCTTTTTTTAATTAATAGTTTTTATTTTAAAATTATGTATAAATTTTTTTATTAAAAATAAGAAGTAAAATAATATATTTTTTCTTTTAATTAATATTTTTATTATACTGTCTTTTTTATAAACAAAATATTTGAGGCATTTGAATTAAATTATAACATAATTTTTTTATTTAGAAAAAAATTTGTATATGTGTTTTTATAATAAAAATAATAATAATTTAATAAGTATATTAATAAAAAAGATAATTTTTTATTTTATAATTTTAATTGTAAAAATATTTGTGTATTTTAAAATTAAAAAAACTGTATAGTAAAAAAAAAGTAAAATAATTTATTTATTTGAAGTTGAATTGTGGCAGAAGAATGAGACCGAAGATAGCCTACAAAGCCAAATGGTGTACAGTCTGTTAGTCTTACCTTCCCTCTGACCTCTGACCTATGCCGAAGTCTATTTTTTGTCACACCCCCTACATTCCCTCCCACTCACTCACCCATACCCTTCCTCCCCATTTACCCAAAAAATCTTCCAATCTTACATATAGTTTTTTAATTATTTACTATTACATAAATTCTAAAATAAATTTAATTTATAAAAAATAAATTATATCATAAAAGAATAAATAAATAAGTCAAAAATAAATTATTTAATATACTTATATATTTTTTGTCACACCCCCTACATTCCCTCCACTCACTCGCCCATACCCTTCCTTCCCATTTACCCAAAAAATCTTCCAAACTTAGATATAGTTTTTTAATTATTTACTATTACATAAATTCTAAAATAAATTTAATTTATAAAAAAATAAATTATATCACAAAATAATAAATAAATAAGTCAAAAATAAATATTTTAATATACTTATATATTTATTAATAATTAATTTAATTTATCGTATTTTAAATAAAGTTTATATGAAAATTTGTTATTATCATTTTTTGGGTACAAAATGAGAATCAAATTCGTATTATCAACCGCCTTGTTATTTTGTTGTTCAATAAAGTTATGATATGTAAAAAGTTTTTTTTTTTTGTGAAAAAATCAATAATGTAAAAATAAAATAATAATTCACCTTTAAATTTATATATTTATTTAATTTTAATCTTTAAATTTTTTTAATACATAAATTAATTTTTAAAATTATTAGCGTCACATGTTAATTATTTTATTAATTTTAAAAAATATTAAATTTATTATATAATAGTCATTGTAAAAATTAATAATTTCATAATTGAAAAATGAAATGTTACGTTTAAAAAAATTTAAAATTAAAATCAAATAAATTTATAAATTATTATTGTGCAAAAATCTTTCACTGAAAAAAAAAATTCAGCAATCCACTTTCTCATCTATATATTGAGTAATCTGTCCTCCTATGAAAGCACCAAAATTCCCAGCCTCGAGAGCCATGAAACTCCCAATTTTACTCACCCCTTTGCTTCCCTTTCTCTTCTTCTTCTTCTTCTTCTTCTCCGAAGCCAAAGGGCTGAACCCCAACTGCGATGCCCAAGACCGTGGCTCAACCCTCCAAGTCTTCCATGTGTTCAGCCCATGCTCCCCATTCAGGCCACCGAAGCCCCTCTCATGGGAAGAGAGCGTGCTGGAAATGCAAGCCAAGGACCAAGCCAGGCTGCAGTACCTGTCCAGTTTGTTGGCTCGCAGGTCGGTCGTGCCTGTAGCTTCTGGCAGGCAGATTACGCAGAGCCCGACCTACATTGTCAGAACCAAAATTGGAACCCCAGCTCAGACCTTGCTCTTGGCCATGGACACCAACAATGACGCCGCTTGGATTCCCTGCACTGGCTGCGTCGGTTGCTCCTCCAGCTTGTTCTCTCCGGCTAAGTCCACCTCTTTCAGGAGCCTTAAGTGCGGAGCTCCTCAGTGTAAGCAGGTGATAGTGAACTTTTCCTCCCGTATACCGGAAAATACATGTCTCACGCGCTTGCTTTCTGGTGCGTGGGAACATGAAATTTTGGAAATTAATTATGCTACTTGTGAAGAAATTAAAAAAAAAAAGTTGGTAAATTAAATCAATGATTAATAAATTAATAAATATACAAATATACCTGCTTTTATAAATTTATGTTTTTTTTTATAATTAATTAAGTTTATTAATTTTTTAAAATTTATTTATCTAAAAAAATATACCCATTAAACTTTTTTATATATATCAGTAACGGTTACCCATTAAATTTAAGATTTCTTGTTAATTATTCATACTCCATTGATGTAGTATGCAAAATTATAAAAAATTTCTAAATTGTAATAAACAACTATTTAATAATTATAATTATTATTATAAAAAAAAAGACCAGAAGATATCGATGAAGTTATGAGATTACTATTATAGAACTATTTGTGCCCGTACAATTGTAAAGCATAATTCTTTGCAGAATCCAATGAGAGCTCATTGAAATGTAAGAGGTTGGTTTCCACGCGCCATCTATTCCATAGCACGTGGGGTTCACTTGCCCATTAATTTAAAAGTTCAAAAGCTTTGTTCCATTGTCGGTGGCAGACCATTTCGGAGGAAAAAATTCACGAGTGCCTGGTTTTGGAACTTTAATTTATGTCCCAACAGATTATTCTAACCCGTGAAGCTTTTCAGGTACCCAACCCCACTTGCAGTGGCACAGCGTGCACTTTCAACCTAACCTACGGCAGCTCCACCGTAGCGGCTAACCTGGTCCAAGACAGAGTCATCCTTGCGGCCGATCCTGTTCCTGGCTACACCTTCGGCTGCATCCAGAAGGCCACAGGGAGCTCAGTTCCCCCACAGGGCCTATTGGGCCTGGGCAGAGGCCCATTGTCATTGTTGTCACAGACCCAGCACCTCTACCAATCCACATTCTCTTACTGTTTGCCCAGCTTCAAGTCCCTCAACTTCTCTGGCTCATTGAGGCTTGGGCCTATTGCCCAGCCTAAGAGGATCAAGTTTACCCCTCTTCTCAAAAACCCCAGAAGATCATCACTCTACTATGTCAACTTGATTGCCGTTAGGGTTGGCCGGAGAATCGTCGATGTCCCACCGGCTGCTTTGGCATTCAATCCCACCACCGGTGCTGGCACCATTTTTGATTCCGGTAATGTTTCGGCACACTGAAAACACTAGCAAAATAGGGGACATGTTTTTTCTTAAAAAATAAAAATAAAAATTGCTAATAGTTTTTTGGTTTTCTTATTAAATACTACTAGGTACGGTGTTCACCCGACTAGTTGAACCGGCTTACATTGCCGTTCGAAATGCATTTCGAAGACGAGTTGGTCGAAACCTCAAAGTGACAAGACTAGGAGGGTTTGACACGTGCTACACAGTCCCAATAAATGCACCCACAATAACATTCATGTTCACCGGCATGAACGTGACACTCCCGCAAGACAACCTTCTCATACATAGCACTGCGAGCAGCATCACATGCCTGGCCATGGCGGCGGCGCCGGACAATGTGAACTCAGTGCTGAATGTCATCGCCAACATGCAGCAACAAAACCACCGTGTTCTCTACGATCTCCCCAACTCAAGGCTTGGTGTTGCTCGTGAGCTTTGCACCTAATAATAAATGAAAAATTGTTCAAGATTCTCATGAATTTGGTCACAATAATCTTGTCAAATTGGCGTTTGATCTTTATGGGTAGGGTTTTGTCATTGGGATATGGTTTTTATTTGCTAACTTTATAGAAGATATAGTGAGGTGGCTATTACTGCTGTGTGTTTGGAATCAAATTCTAGTTTGTGGAAGTTTGAAGGTTGATTTTGTAGCTTTGTGAGGGGCGTGTCCCGGGTCTATTTATCTGTAACTTTGTGTCGTTTTGTTGAAGTTGATGAGACATTAGGTTGTCGTACATGATCACGGACTCATACCTGATTGTGATATTAGAACTTTCATATTCTTGGATGGTCCCCAAAAAAATTTTAATTACTTTGTTAGTTTAAAAAGAAATACGGTTTTAGAAGAGTAAATTATTTACTTTATATTATTTTTTCAATGTAATACAAATTATTAAAATTTTAAAATAAAAAAATTTGTGTACTTTTTAAAAAACTTGAAATGTTTGAACGTGAATTTTATAATTTTTTTTTAAAAAATTGTATCAATTTAAAATTATAAAAAAAATGAGAGCAGAACTTTTAACAAAACTTGAAAAAATGAATGTAATTTAGATATTGGCCCACTTGCAACCTCTTGTATATAGCATAGATTTTTTAATATTACAGTGAGGTTAGATGAATTAATTTATTTCTTTAATCCAATTAAAAGTAAGTCATTCACATTAAGATCAGAAAACGGATGCCTAACTCTCTACACGTTAATTTTTTTTTCTTTATCAATAGATCGATTGAAATTCTTTATAACATAGATTTGATGATGTTGGAAGTTAATTTTTATAAATTTCAGACGTATTTAAATTTGAAATTAGATAAAAATTTCAATTATCATATTTGAATAAATTAAAATTTTGATATTTAAATTTATAAATTTATTTAATTTTAATCTCTAAATTTTTTTAATATAAAAGTTGGTCTCTAAAAATATTAAATTCAAAATTCAGATAAGTTTAATATTTTTAAAAATTAATATGCTACGAATTGATAATTATAAAAATTAATTTTTATATAAAAAAATTAAAATTTTAAAAATAAATAAATTTAAAAATACAAAAATTAAGTTGATAGTTCACTTATCGAATTTAATACATAGCTGTCCACTTTCATTAGTTAAAGGCTCAACGAAGCTAGAAAATGATCTCGTGTTCAATTTTCTATGAAATGACCCAGGAATGAAAGCCCAATAAATACTTAAAGTAATTGTTTATGTCTATTGCCAGTCCAAAAAAAAATTGTTTATGTCAATTTCTTTTTCAAATTGGATTAAACTACGTTCTTGTGTAGTCTCCTATTGGCCCAAAAATTAAAAAAGAAAAAATCTGAAAGAATAATATGCAATTGCATGATTAATATATATAGTGATAACTTGCGGTAGGCTGGTGGGTATACAGTAATACAGTGACATAAAAATTTGTAAATTGTCGAAGAAGCTGCTGCCCAGCTTTCTTTAAGCCTCTCTTTTCTTTGTTAAGCTTTCAGTTACCGACACTCTTTTTTTAGAGTTTTTGATTTAGGTGACTTGTTATCTAGTTGCCCCAGTCCTTCCTTTAATTTTTTTTTGTTTTTGACAAATCAATCTTTTTGATTTATATTTTCAGATAAATTTAGAAAAGTCTTTTTGATCTGTCATTTTTAAAATAAATTTGAAAATGTTTTTTATTTTATTTTACTCTTATTGAAATCTTACTTTCGATCTTATTAGAATTTTAATATTTTTTATTATTTTAATTCACATATATTAGGATTTAAATTTAAATCAATAAATAAATAAAAATGATTATTTCGGTGAAACTTGACAAATTTTTATCTCAAAAATTAGAAAATTAGTAAATTTTTTTATCCATTTTATAATTCAACAAGAAATTATTAATATTTATTTTTTATCAAATTTAAAATTTTTAATAATTATTGTAAATATTGTTAGACTTTTTAAGTGAAATATGTAAAGAAAAAAGTTTGGCCATTAAACCCATAAGGGAAGTGATTCACCGCGTGATCAAATTATGGTCAAATTGTTAAAAAAAATTATATATTTTTAATTTATATAATATATAAAAGATATTATATATAATTAGAAAATTAATTAATGAAGTTGAAAATAATCAAATTGTAACAAATAAATTTTTGGAATAAATTTATTAGATTTTTATTGATGAATTTTATTAATTAAATTAAAAAACATTACTATTGATTTATATATAGATATGTTTGCAATTGAAGATTAATAACAATTTTTTGATTCAATCTGGTGATCCATTTATAGTTACGAGAGAGAAGGGATAAAAATAATACAAATAAACAAATAATTTGATTTTTAGATTTGTAGTCATAATTAACTTTATTCCTTAATATTTTTTTATTTGAACAAATTAGTCATTAAAAATATTAAATTCGATATATATTAACTTTTCGTAAATTTTTTTATAAATATTAAAACGAACTAAATTTAATTTAGTTTACAAATTTTAAAATTAAATTGTCAGTTTACTTAATTATTATACATGCCATCCTTAACTTAAAGTGCAAAACAATTACATTAAAATCAATAAACTATAAAATTAAAAAATTGAAACAATTTTTAAGTAGTGAAGAAGCCAATACCAAAAATGGTTTTAAAATTCCAGTTTACCCTCTTATTTATTCCAACTCTTCATTTCTTAAACTTTCAAACACAAGAAACATATTCTATTTTTTTTTCATACATAAAAAGTTTAAAGTAACAAAAATATATTTTATTTTAATTGACCGAGTCAATTCTTAAACCAAGTGCTAAACATTCTATTTCAAACCCACTTCAATTCAAATACCCAATCCCGCTTCATCAAAATCTTTACTAAATTCCCCTACAAGGCTACGAGTCAAGACACTACTGTGTAGAACTGAAGGACCAAAGACCCTCTTTCAGCACCTTTCCACGACGTGTCAATGGATCTGTGAAGGGCCAAAGACCTCGTCTCAGGCCCTTTTACCACGTGTCAATGGCTCCAACTTTCCCAAACTCCATAATGCTTCTTCGACTTGGCGGCTATGATAGCAACAGCTTCAATCCAAAACTCTTCAAAATTGATAAATAAAGCAAATAATAACTGTACTAAATTAAATTACTAAGATAAGTTGGTCGGATTTCATAGTGACAATTCTAAGAGAGTTTGACGGCAGCGACAATGTAAACTCAGCGCCGAATGCGATCACCAATATGTGGCAACAGAACCACCATGTTCTTTAGAACCGCCCTCACTCATGGTTTTCACTTGCTAACTGTATAGAGATACAGTGAGGTAGCTATTACTACTGTGTGTTTGGAATCAAATTCTAGTTTGTGGAGGTTTGACTGTTGCTTTTGTAGCTTTGTGATAGGCGTGTCCCGGGTCTATTTGTCTGTAGCTTTTGTGTCGTTTTGTTTAAGTTGATGAGACTTTAGATTGTCGTCCAAGGTCACGGGTGACATGATTGTGATACCGTAACTTTCATATTCTTGTACGGTCCATCAAATACGTTTAATTACTTTGTTAATTTTAAGAGAAATTGGGTTTTAAAATAGTAAATTATTTTGTTATATTGATTTTTTTTTTTAAATTTATACTCACATGTTTTATAATTTTAATTTATATAATATTTTTTCTTTTTAGAAAATTAATAATAAATTATATATTTTATAAATTTTTCTCTTAAAAATTTATAAATATTCTAAATCAATATAATACAAATTATCAAAATTTTAAATTAATGCTTATAAAAATTTAAAATAAGAAAAATTAGTGTAATTTTTTTTAAAAAATGTAAATTTTAAATAAAATTTTTGTATCAATTTAAAATTAGAAAAACTGTGAGTATGACTTTTACTAAAATTATAAATTGTTTATGTCAATTTCTTCTTCAAATTGAATTATACTACCTTATTGACATAAAAAAACAAAAATATCTTAAATCATATATCGTCTGCTATTGCATGATTAATATATATATATATAGTTATAACTTCGGTAGACTGGCCGGCATACATTTAAGAGTTATTTGGTGTGTGTATGAAAATTTTAGTTTTTTATATATTTGAAATTTTATTTTTAATATATTTGAAGATAATAAATATAAAATTTTTAAAACTTATATATTGTATATGACTTAAAAAAGAAAAAAAATATTAGATTACAAATACAAGTTTAACCTAATATTTATTCTTGACTCTTCGTTTCTTAAACTTTCAAATATTAAAAAACTAATTTGTTTTTATATGTAAAAAACTTAAGATGAAAAAAAAATTTATCTTATTTTAAATTTAAAAGATATTAAAAATTTTAATATTAGAGTTAAAATGTGTTTGAACTAATTTATAAATTTATTTAATTAAATTATAAATATTTAATAAATAAATTTATTTAAATTAATTAAACATTTATAATTTATACGTTATTTAAAATAATATATAAATTATTTTTATTAAATATAATCATAAAATAAAATGAATGATTTACAAATAAAAGTTTTCATTTTTATTAAGTGAATCAATTCCTAAAGAAAGTGATAAATATTCTATTTTCATTTTATCCATTCGTACCCTTCCAATCACACGTCGGTTCAAAATCTTAGCTAAATTCCCCCTAAAAGGCTACGTGTCAAGACACTGCGTAGGAGTGAAGAACAAAGACCACGTCTAAGTACTTTTTATGACCTGTCAATGCTTTTGTGCAGGAACCAAGACCCCGTCTCAGTGCCTTTAACACCGTGTCAATGGTTCCCAAAACCGATAACGCTTCTTCGACATTTAGGGGCTATGATAGCTACAGCTTCAATCCAAAACTCTTTCATAAAAGACGGCGAGGTCATTCGTCGTCTAGTTCTTCATCTTCATCTTCTCTCTTGCCATTTCTTACTTCTCCAAATTCACCATTTACCAATGGAGGTTAAACGTCGAACGGTTCGCTCCCTGCTGGGGAAGCTGAGCTCTGTTTCAGAGCAAACCCGGGTCGATGCTCTATGCGAGCTACGCTTGATGACCAAGCAAGATGCGGAAGTTCGTCCCCTGATTGCTCAATCGGGTGCTGTACCGTACGTGGCCGAGGCCCTTTATTCCTCTTCGCACGCTTCCCAAGAAAACGCCGCAGCGACCCTGCTCAACCTCTCGATCTCCAGCAAAGAGCCCCTCATGTCCAATCGCGACGTCCTCGATGCGATTTCGTACGTGCTTTCTCACCACGGATCAACTTCTTCTGCTTCTGCTGTTCAATCCTCCGCCGCCACGTTGCATAGCCTCCTCGTCGTTGATATCTACAGACCCATCATTGGTTCGAAGCATCACGTTGATAGGATCAGAAATGGAGAAGAGGAGAAATTGGGAAAACAGAGAGAAGAGAGAAGGAAAGAAAGAAGAGAAGATGCAGGAGAAGAGAATTCTTTTACTAGTTTAATCCTGCCTCTTACATGTGATTCTACCGGTATATATCCTTACGCATTCCACACCCTATTCAAATACCAAGATACCCTTACTAACTCACTTACAATGACTCATGACCCCTTTTAATATTCTGATACGTAACAATACTTCCCCCACGAAATCACCCTTGTCCCCAAGGGTGCAGCTAACTAGCAAAATCAAGAACTGCTTCTGACTGTTAAACCAGAGCTTCTAAGTAGCATCTTCTTCCAGTTCCAGTTCGACCTTTCATTTGACCCAAACTTTTGGTGATAGCTCTACCTCTTTTGTGGACAAGGCGATGGTTTAGAATAGCTTCAGACTCTCGTTTAGTTGAAATTGCACCCCACTCATCAGGTAATGGCCTTGGTTGAATGCCTCCCTCTTTAGCTCCGATGAGCTTCACAGTTTTTCCTTGAAACTGAAATTCCAAGCTCAAGTTAAGACAATCCAATTTGATGATACCCAAGGTCTTTAACCATTGCATCCCAAGCACCATGTCATAACCCACCAACGGAATAAAGATTACACTTGCACCAAATTCTATCCCTTGTATTACCCATTTCAACCCTTCACACATTCTCCTTCCTTGTAACTTGCCTCCATCTGTCATTGTAACGTTAACTGCTTCTATAGTCTTGATTTTCCTGTGCAACTCCTTCTCAAATTCTTCATCCAGAAAATTGTGCGTACTGCCAGTATCCACTAAGATGTGCAGAACTCTCTTGCCTATATGCCCTGTCAACGTGATAGTAGGATCGACCGCAATGCAGTCTCCATGTAATGCATTAAGGGTGATGAAAGAGTTTTCTTGTGGTTCATTGTTTCCATGGTAACTTTCTTCTGCTGAATCTATCAACATTGTCTCATCTTGTGTCGCCTTTTCATCATCCACCACCATTAAGTAGAGTTGCATCTTTTCCTTCTGAGGACAGTTATGATTAGGTGTATATTTATCGTGGCAAAAGTAGCAGAGATTTTTTTTTCTATGTTCTTCCACTTCTTCAGGAGTCAGCTTTTGTTGGAAACGGTAGGTAGGCTTGCCCAATATTCCTCGTTGATCTCCCCCTGTGTTCATTCGGTCACCATTTTCTCTTCCAAACTTCTCATATTTTGACTGTCTATCTACCCAATTACCATCTCTTCTAGCCGGATTAATTCCTCCTTTATTTTCATTCATTACATTATACCCCCCTGTTTTTCTCTGCATTAGATCTACATTGAGCTCCTGTAATTTCGCTAGTCTAGTGGCATCAATTAAAGTTTGCGGATGAAACAGTTTGACTCCAATAGCCAATTCTGGTTTGAGGCCCGCTATGTAGCAGCTCAGTTTTTGTGCCTCTGTCAACTCTACTCTGCATGCAAGTTGATCAAACAATTCTTGATACTCTAACAAATTACCTTTCTGTTTCAATTGCATGAGTTCTTCCATTGGATCATCGTAGATAGATCCAAACCTAATCTTGATTGCTTCCACAAGGTTTTCCCACGTTACTCTTCCATTCTTGCTTTTCTCAAAATTCTGGAACCACGTATATGCAGTTTCGTGTAGTGCTAGACTAGCTATAATCACCTTATTTTCCTCCGGTGTTCCATCTAACACAAAGAACCTATCACACTTCGAAATCCATCCATTAACGTCTTCTGTTGTGAATCTTGGGAAGTCAACCTTGGTGAAACGAGTAGGAATGTGATAATCGCCTATTCTCTCATTGCGTCCTCTCTCATTGTTGCGATTCATCACCTCTGTGAATTGGTATGAAAGTCCGCGAACCAGATCGTGCAAGCCATTCAACTGTTGCTCCACTGAAACCATTCTCTGTTCCAACTCTATACGTCCACGATCTTCTGCGTCCTTGCCCGAAGTTCTGGATCTCGTGGCTTCTGCCATGGCTGCTGGAACGTCTGCTCTGATACCAGTTGATAGGATCAGAAATGGAGAAGAGGAGAAATTGGGAAAACAGAGAGAAGAGAGAAGGAAAGAAAGAAGAGAAGATGCAGGAGAAGAGAATTCTTTTACTAGTTTAATCCTGCCTCTTACATGTGATTCTACCGGTATATATCCTTACGCATTCCACACCCTATTCAAATACCAAGATACCCTTACTAACTCACTTACAATGACTCATGACCCCTTTTAATATTCTGATACGTAACACACGTCGTTTACGCGCTTGTGGATATCGTCAAGAGCCCGAATTCGCCAAGCAGATCGATCAAGGACGCTCTCAAGGCTCTGTTCGGGATCGCGCTTCACCCGCTTAATAGGAGCACGATGATCCAAATGGGTGCGATCCCAGCGCTTTTCTCATTGGTTTTGAAGGATGGGAGGGTTGGGATTGTGGAGGACGCCACGGCGGTGATTGCCCAAATCGCTGGTTGTGAAGAGAGCGAGGAAGCGTTTCGGAAGGTTTCGGGAATTGGAGTGCTGGTTGATCTTCTGGGTTCTTCAACTGGGCCCAGTATGAAGACGAAGGAGAATGCTATTTCTGGATTGTTGAACCTGGTTAGATGTGGAGGGGAGAAAGTTGCCATGGATGTGAGAGTCAGAGCCATAGGGGCATTTGATGGAATTGCGGATGTGGAAGAAAATGGTAGCACCAAAGGGAAGAGCAAGGCGGTGGCGTTGTTGACAGTGCTGCTCGATGATGGGAATGTACAGAGGAATGCGCGGTTTGATTCCTTACAAAATCAAGCTCATAGTTGAGTAAAACATCTAATTTTTCATTTATAATTTTTTTTTATATTATTTTCTTTTAATTTTTTCAAAATTATTTTTTTGACGAGATTGTACAAACTAGGTATTGATTTGTTCTGAGATGGTTATGCTCTATTGATCAAGTTATTAACTATACCATTTGTATTATAATTTGTAAATGTAACAAAAAAGGAGATATTAATGACAATTTTTTTTCGTATTATTTTCTGTGCCTCGTACAGCTCTCTTATGTTGCTGAAGTATATTTATTTATTGCTTTGATTTGCATTCTATTTTCTTTCTTAATCATGCAACCTCTTGGGTGATTCCCCTCACCTTGTTCTTATGCTCTGTTGTCTTGAGTGAATCCTAAAAAAAGGAAAAAACATATGTGCATAAGCCGCTTGAAGTATGTAATCCAGTATACTGTAGTACAAAATTAAAAGTGTCCCGCCAACACGGGTTGGCTCAACTGGTTGAAGTGACCGACTTCGCATCTCCATGTGAGAAGTTCAAATCATCTCTTAGATCCGTACTCTCGCTTGGGGGTCAATCTTTCACGGAGAGATCCCCTGGTAGCCTCCTTTAGGAGTTGAGTCTCTGTCTATTCGTTGGAGATCTCAAACCTGCCAGTGACATTTTGACAGTGTTCTGAATACCAAGAGTGGAGTTACAGATGATCATGCAACGTGATATTTTCAGTAAAATTCAATTGGTGCTTGAAACTCATGAAGATAGTTTACTATGTGGGAGGACTACCAAGGTCAACTACACTTCCTTTATAAATACGCTGGGAAATATACTGTGACCTTCATGCTTCCACTAACATGTTTGAAAGGGTTGATTTTGTTTTCTTCAAGGTGATTTGACATATTGATGTGTGGTGAATAATTGTTTGACTGCTAGAGAAGCCAAAGACTAGAGGCTGGTGTTTAGTTATTGCAGCACTAGTTTTGATGGGCTATTGATAGACTTATGAACTATGATCATTTTCATGAATTTGTGTGTAAGGCTAAGCAATGAACTCTATTCTGTTCCTCTTGACTTTAAGGTTTTTATCGTTTTACTGTTTTGTCTATTTGGATATAAATTAGTGCAAAACAGCAAGCTTTGTAACGGCATTTTCTTTTCTTAAGAATTATGTAAAGAAGGAGGTACTGGTTCTAACTGCTCATGTGTATTGAACTGTCAGTCACCTAATTAGAATCTAAACATAAATTTAGAGATTCGTTGATTGCTGAACTGCAAACAACTGGCTGCCCATAAAAATCGAAATCTTTCTTTATAGTGATGGGCACAAGGAGGAAGAGAAGAGTATGAAAAATGTAGCCTGTAGGAATATAGAAATAGCCAGCCTAATCAAGTTATACATTATTTACTCTTTGAGGTAACAGAATTTGATGCAAGTATATCTATCCCGCGAACGTGACAATGAGTTTTAGGGACCTAACTGTTCAGCATGCATTTGAATTCCTAAAATAGCTGGAGTTCAATTCAAAACTCAGCTATTATGTTGAGTAAGTTCTGGGTACTATGCATCAACTTACTAGCTTCACTGTGAGTATTTATCAGTTGAATGTGTACAGTACTCTCTCTGCTTTTTTCTTTTCCTACCAGATTTATGGTCCTTCTGTTCTCTTGCACTGCCATGTTTTCAAATAGTCAAAATCTCATGAGCTGGGAGAAAATCTCATTTTATTTGCAGGTTGATAGTTAAATAGACGAAGGGCATGGTTATTGCCGAAAAGTAAATGTTTATTATCTGTTGAAATCTAGCAGGGAGTGAAAGAAAGGGAGAGGAGAGAGGTATGGATGAGCTGATGGGATCAGGGTTCCCAAACAATACAACTAGTATAAACCCAGACCACTAATGTTGACACAAATCTTCAACCTAGCCTTCACGCTATTCTAACACTATCTGAACAGACATGCATGCAGGCACATATATAAAGAAGGACTGAAGGGGAAGACGAATATACCTGTATGTATCTTTCTCCTGTCTCTGTGACAAGTTTATTTTTTTAATGAAATTAACAGAAAGTTAAAAATTGAAAACATTCACTGTAGTTTGATATGATTTTTCTTGATTCACTGCCACAAATCAAGAATATAATATCATATAAATTTGAGGGAAAAAGACAGTAAAGTCAAGATTCTGAAGAAGTTTTCCATGTAAGGTCAATCACTACATTTTATGAAGGACTTTTAGCACTGAGTAATCATAATTTTACAACAGGATAACCGCATAGTATTAATAATCTCAATTGTAATTGAAGTCAACAAACTGACCATAGTTTTTTTTACCTAAATTTTATTCGATTAACAAAGTATTATCGAACATCAAATGTCAAGAATATGAATACTAGTGAGTTCTGCAGCATGCGAGGCTGGTCTTGACTCTTGAGGATGCTGTGCACTTCTGAGGGCAAAAAATATTGAAACCATACACCCTATAACTTGATGTAATTTTAGTTGATTGTGGTGAGAAGGGCCTCCTGAATGAGAAGTGCCTATTCAGACTTGCTGCCTGAACTTGTTGGGCAGGAATTAGAAGGTAATCTCTGCCAAACTTTTGAAAGATTATGAATGACTAGTATGAAGGAAAGGTTCTTACTACTTAGCTTAGTATTACATATCCTTATTGAGGATGGAAGGCAGAGTGCAGTTTAACTACAATTGGAGTCTCATATATTCGTGTTTCTTTTGTTCTTTCTTCTCAGCTGATCTTACATATCCAGTTTAACTATGGTCTGGTCAGCAATGATTGTACTGTACTGAATATGTTTGTTTGAAAAAGAGAGAGGGGGGGGGGGGGTTATGGAGATTGGAGAGGTTACTTGATAGTTTAGCATATAATTAATTTTTGAAATCCCACTTTTCTTTTTATGCTTGTGCACCACTCCAGGGCTGACCAATCTTTCCACTTTAGTCATGATGTTTCCTTATAGTTATGATCTTTGAATAAATCCCAGAACTGTCTCATTATGATTAAAAAATGAATAAATCGATAAAGAGAAAAGAAATGACAAGATCTAAAAAGTCACGGGATTATTTTAGGTAGGCTCAATTTATCACATCACTTCTAAACTCTACTCATAAATGAATGGGAGTCACTATAAAAAATTACAACTTTTATATGGTGGAGTTTACTGAATCATGTGTGACAAACATTGATTGACAAGTTTCCTTAACTCAGATTTTGTCTCTGCATATAACTGCAGGTAATGAAGAGCCAAAAAAATATTACCATACAGTTTGTAGTATTGTTGATGAATCATAATTGACATTACTATGAACACTAACAATGACAATGGAAAATATGGACTCTATTTTCTGAAAGCTTGAATTATACTCTTGTATATGGGCTCCTTTGACTATGACTAGATTGGTCGTCTTACATAAAAACTGAGATCAAATGGCCAATCTTGGTGAGCTTAGCACATTGTGCATCATTTTGCAATTGTTTTTACATCAAAGTGCTGTTAAATCAATTTTTCTTTATTTGTATCAGGGAAGCTTCTACCAAAAACTAACTCTTGCATTGTAATTTATGCTTTACACAGTAGGGTCTTGGAGACTTCCACTTATTCTTGTCATAAGGTACCTTTTTCTTTTCTGCCGACCAACCATTCTCACAATGTTTCTCTTTTGGGTCTGTCATTACTGTATAATAGGCACACGACCTTATCCTCTATTGTAGTGGGTGTGGATCACTATAAGATTCTTTAAGTAAACTCAGTCAGGTATATAAAGTTAATGATGAAAGAATATGTTAGTATGTTAAAAATAGTTTCAGTAACAAATATGTCTATATGTTCGCATGTCTATTCATGATTAGCTTAATGTAATTATTGATTATAAACTTGGATGTACTTGAAAATTTTCGGTGGGTCAGTCTTACCCCGAAATCAAATGGCCAATCCTGACCTGCTACCATGGTGCCAATGGTGACTGCCAGTGTCAGCTTAGCTATTATGATTTGTTCAAAATTTAATTTTAGTTGCCACTTTTGGTGGGCCACCCATAATGCTGGAAGCACAACTGGTTGAATGCTTTTTCAAGAGGATGATGAGTCAACCAATGTGTCTGTGTCCTTCAACTTTGGCTATTTAGCTCGTGTATCATTGCCCTTTTCTTCTTCTCACTACTGATTCTTGCTTAATATATTGGTTAGTTTTTGGTTTATTCGTCAAAGCTTTTGCTGATGATTATAATAGTTTTGAAATGGTGGAAATTATGTAGAATCCTGTTCTTAATTGTAATGGTTAGGTATGATTACGTTGGATAATGTTCAAGATTCCACATGCTTTTGTTCTCTTTTCATTTTTACTTGTCTTTTTCCCTGTGACAGTTTCTGACGATAAATAAGCTGGAATTTGCATATCTAAGATAAAAATTAATTTCTACCACTAATTAAGGGGAACTAATTTCCAGTGCCTTCTTTGCCACATTCCACCCAACGATGAGAGTTTTCCTTTATAATCTTCTACACTTGCAAAATAAGAAAAAGTTAGTACTGTAATGGAGTCAATTCCGAACCTAGTGAAAATAAAAGAAAATGAGGAAATTAAGTAGAAGATATAATATACTTGAAAGAAGGTTAGAATATTTATAAGCGAGATGCATGGGCATGTTCAAGCATATATATGGGTTGATTTGATTTTGTGCAGAAATGGGTATTTTGATTATAATTTTTTAAATATTCTGTACACAGTTTTAAATAATATATAATTAATAATATGAGAAAATATAATTCATTAAATAATAGTTATAAAAGAGACATGTTCCATTGAATGTATTATTCATTTATTTAGTAAGGAACTTAAGATTTCATTTATCCCATTAGACCTTTTTCTATCATGTGGGCTACCAATTTTTGTAAAAAATTCATAAAATAAATTCTTATTGCTAGAGCAATCAATATTATAAACTTTTTTTTTGTTATATAAAGTTTAGAATGTGAGGAAGTTATCTCATTTAAAGTTAAAGTATATAATAAATTATAGTGATACATATTACTTATTAAAGGAGATAATAGTAACAATCAAATTTAAATTTTACAAACAAAGTGATTTGATACACTTCTAATTAATGAGTAACCTTTAATTTATAGAATTAAAATAAAAAATATAATTAGAACCTTAATTTTTTAAAATAGTATGAATATATATAAAATTAGTAATTTGTAGAATAGTATGAATTGACTTGAGTTTAACTTTTTTCTTTTACGGGCATTTTTTGGGTTGAATATCACTTAAGATCACCTTCCAAATTGTGGGAGAGAAAATGCTTTGCTTGTATATTCTTATCACTGAGATCATCCTTCTTCGTAAAAATTAGTACTAATGAATTAATCATTACTAGTGCTTATGTTTTATTTTTTTGCACAAAAATTGATAGTAAAGAAATATTACTTTAATATTTTTAGTCAGGATGTTAATAACATATTTGAAATCTCAGAAAGGTAACAAGGTCAAATTCAAAGTAAATTAATATAAAATTTTAACCTAAATTCTTTTAATTAATTGAACAAATCCGTATTGGCACTTATATATTATTATTATTATATATACACTTAATCTACCAAAATTAATACACTGCATTGAGAAGTAAAATTTATTGAAAATTCATCTAATATATTATGTGGATAATTCTCAAAAGGCATACAATATTTAATTTAATCTCTCAAGGTTTTATTTTCACATTTTAATTGTCTAAAATCTATCTCCTCTTAAAAATTGTTATCATATTAAATCTATTAACATATATTTAACATATTTTCTTCCCTAACCAATTCAAGAGATTACTTAAAATTACTTTTTTTTAATCTAAATCACATAAGCTATTGGTTAGGATAGATAAACAATTTTTTTTTAAATATTTGTTAATAGACTTAACATGATGATATTTTTAAAAATACAATAGTCTTAAAAGAACTTAATTGAAAAAAAAAAATTGAGGTGCCAAATTAAAGTTGATATTTTGAGGACCAAAACCAATAATTTATTCTTTTTTTTTAATTACAATCAAGTGTTTATTTTTTTTTTACTTTATCCAAAATTAAATCTCTTATTTTGACAATTTTCAAAGCGTACTCTCTACGTTGGTCGGATAAATTGGTTTAGTCTAATCAAAATTAGAAGAATAGTCTATAAACTTTTTGCTTTTATATATAACACTACAAAAAAGTACACTTTGAGTCGAGTATTTATTTAGTGACAAAATTTTAAAATAATAATTGAAAAAGCATTTTAGTGACAACTTTTTTTTTATATAGCATAACGACTCTAAAATACTATAAACTTTCCAAAAAAGTCTAACCACAAGTAAGATTCAAATACTATAAAGCCCTCACCAATAGTCCTCCATTAATATTCCAATTAACCTTTTTCTTTTGCTAATTAAGCCTAGGCACGAGTAGGTTTAGTGTTCGTCAAAACAGCATCAGCATATAACGCTGCCAAAAGATTAAAGCGTTGAAAACTACCGGTGCACTATCTAAAGCACCACCATATTGGAAGTACCCGCACTATTCTTGCAATTTTCAACTGCTCTAAGATCAAAGTGCAAATCATCACTATTTGCTTTCAAACTTTTTAATCATTGTAAATTTTTAAACTTTCTCTCCTTCTTTTTTTCCCTTAATTTTTTACTTAAAGGATGTCATTGTAGAATGAACAGTTCTTCCCAATCTTGTTCGTTTCTTTTGGAAAAGTGAATTTGATTTGGAGAAACCATTTTATTTCTCAAATATATTTTTTTCAATTAATATTCAAAATTTTAATAACAAGTCAATGGCCCATTAACATCTTTTATCTGGGATTACGGATATTTGCTGGCGCTGCACATGTTTGGGAGAAATTGACTTTCAATTGTTTTTGTTAAATTCCAATCTCAACTAAATAGTTTTGTATTTTTAGCTAATAACTATTTTAGTTTTTGGGTACCATTGATCTAATTTTTCTAAGTTGTCTCTAAAGTTAAAAGTTTCGAATTTAAATCTCTTGAAGCCAAATGACACAAAAAGAAAAGGAAAAAAAAAACATTAGTTTTGAGGGTTATTTAACGCTTGATGTATAGTTAGATACATGTCACTTGTATCGTTTATTAACTATGTTAATTTTTTGAGGTCATATGGCAAGGAATTTATTTGTGAATTCTTTAGAGGTTGTTTGGCTTTTTTTTGAAAAAAAAATACTTATTTAAAGTTTGTCTTTTCATTTTCATTCTATTTGTTTAAGACTCAAAACTACTTTTAAATACTGGCAGAATTTATTTTTCTGTTGAAATAGAAGAGTAAAAATTTGGAAATTCTCCTTTAAAAAAATTAATTTTGTTATGAGCAAAAATACCTTCACCTAAAATAAAAATTCCAAAAATATTCAAATTTATCTTTTTAAATGCATAAAAGCTTACTATATAAAATCTTTAAATTTTTTAATATCAAAATATGTTATTTTGAAATTTATTATATTTAATAATAAGAAAATTTTTGTAATTAAAATTTTGATTATATATTTTTCAATTTTATATACTTATTTCCGTTAACAGCAAGATATTTTTTTCTTTTTTTGAGTAATTACTAAAATTGTCAATAAATTTTTTGCAGAAGATTGATCAAACACTAATGACAATGAGAAAATCACTTATCAAATACTTTAGCTTAACACTAATTGCTTATATGTTTTAGTACTTTTTATGAAATTCTAATTAAAGAATAGTTTAAAAATAAGTAAAAATTAGGAGCGTGATCAAGCTTTTGACTAAATTAAAAAGATAAATTAGTGTGCAATAAAATAAAATAACAATGAGTACTTGATGGAATAGCTCAATTGGCTTTAGTTGTTGTTGGCTGTTTGCCACAAGGTAGAGGTTCTTGGGCCCTTTCTTTTTCATTGATTAACAAATTAACCTCTATTCCAATAGAAATTCTTTTTTATATATTAATTTGATTAATTTATCTTTCTAATCTGGTTATAGGCAAATAATTCACATTAGAACTAGTTAATAAATTTATAAATAAATTCATTATAATTTATCTCTAAAAACTTGATATAATTATTTCAAAAGAAAATTACATTTACTTTTTAAATTTTTTTAAAAACTTACACTCATATTTTTTATTTATTTTAATTTATACAAAAATTTTGTCTCTGCTCTCAAAATTGTTAATAAAACTTATATTTTATATATTTTTTCTTTTAAATATTCATCAATAGTATAATTTAATGTAATACAAATTGTCAAAAAGTAAAATTAATACTTAAAAAATCTTAAAATAAAAGAAATTAATATAATTTTTTAAAAGCTTGATGAGTATATGAGCATAATTTTCATAAATTACAAAAAAAGTAAATATAATTTATTTTACTTTTGTTTCAAACATCGACAGTGTGCTTAACTACACATGGTATTTACAATAAATTTTAATTATTAGAGGTCTAGACTAGATTTAATTTCCTTATAAAATTTAATACCAATGACAATTAAATATGGAAATAGTATATTTTGGATGCAGAATAACTAACAATATAAAAAGTTACATATTTTTATGAATTAATTAAGTAATTTAAATAAAATAAATACACTACAATTTGCCTAAAAAATTCTCCCAAACACAAACCGAGAATATTTATTCAAGATGGTGGTAGCAAATTAATTCATCCTTAGACTACACCGTTTAAAGATGCCCACGCAAAACAAGCATATATATATATTATTTCTTTTACATATTTAATTGTTCAACTAGAAATATTGGAATTGTCTCTAAACTTAATTATTTTACACTAAACTTATCTCAATAAAGTTTGGGACTGCCGCTAATCAATTACTTGACTTAGTGATATTGGAATTACCTCTAAAATTGAAGATCTAAGTTTACAAAATGAACAAAAAAAATAAAAAGTTTGAAACTCACATCGTGTGAACTATTAGTATAGAAATGACAATTTTCCGTCCTTGTAAAGATCCTTGTCGAGACTGTCTCGGACATGAGGATGGCCCCGCATTCTGCAAGGAATATAATTAATTATACCTTTAAGTTATTCAATTATTTTAGTGTAAATATTTCTATATCAATAAATCATACAATTATAATTTATACTAATGAACTTTAATATATGTTTTTTTAAGGATGCATTTGAATTTAAGACTATAATACCCTTTTGATTTTTCAAAATCTTACTTAAATTTTATTAGTATGAGAATTTTTGTAAGTTTTTGCGTCAAATGTGAATAATGAAAATGGAGACAATGTTATAAATATCAAGAAATAAAGTACATTTATGATAGAAATAGAGTACTTCACTTATTGGCGGGGAGAATCTACATTTACTCACAACTCGTTGATTGGGATTGGTAATTAACAATTTACGATTCCCAAAATATATTAAGTGTTCGAATTTTGAGAGATGTGATTATAAAAAGAATTAAAAATTATAATTATTTAAAGACTCGAATAAAATTAGGCACGCAATAATTCATGTAGAGATACTTTTAATTCTAAAAAAGAAAAGATCGAAGAGAGAAATACATTCTTAAATATTAATTTATCGAGTGTAACTCCATGAGACACCTATTCAAAATACTAATATATATATTCTGAATAGTTATATCATTATTTTTATTATTTCTATCTGAATAAATATAACTATTCAAAATAAAAATATATATGTTCGATTAATAAATTAATTAATAAGATTTAAATGTTTGCATAACGGCTAGGCCATTTATTGGCTACCATATAAAACAAATAAAAATTGATAAATAAAACATAAATATCACACGAAATGCAAATATTCTTGCATAATATAATAGTTGATTGTGCAAAAATTTAATAAAAATTTATTAAAGTGTTTTAATAGTGTAGTTTACTAGCTAAACTTGATTCAACCCAAAAAATCAATAATTAAAGAATAATTTATGTAATGTCAAATGTTGGAATTGACAAACAAATATTTAAATAAAAAAATAATTTTAAAAATTTTGAACGATATGTTAGTCTTATATTCAAAGACACGAGGGACTTTTATTAGAAAACAAAATAAATTGGACCTCAAATTTAATACCTGAATTCTTTTTTTTTTCAACAAAGAAAATTTAGAGGGAGGCGGGAAGACAACTCTATTTCTATATCAAGATTAAATATGTCACAAGTCTTAGGATTAAATCAATTGTCGTTTAATGCCTGAATTATATAAGAGCTTTCGGTGGGGCAGATAATAAACATCCCAAGCGAATTCTATTGGACTGACGTCATAGAGAAATCCAACCGCATCAAAACTAGAGGGAAAAAAAAAAACAAAAAGCAAAACTTATCTGATTTCTTTTGGTGTATTGAAAGACATACTTTTCAACCTAAGAAAGAAAACAAGAAAAAAAAAAGATTAATTAAAAAGAACCAATCAAAATATTCTAAAGACCTTTTAGAAATGGACGAGCCAGTAATAGTCTTGCGCATCCTCTAGTGTTTTCCTTCATGTGTGGCCTACTATGATTCCTTAGAATAATGGTTATTGGAAGAAAGCCATTAGCTAGGGTTAGCTTTCTTTGAAGTCTAGCTATAGACCCTCTAGCTAGTGGCAGTGAATAATTAATCACCGGAAGACTTTCAAAAAGGCACAAGAAAGGTGAGAGAGCATAAAGGCATGCACAGCTAACAAAAGAGTAACGTGAGAGAGACCAAAAAGGACCATATATATATATATATAGAAAAGGATAAAGAGGCTACTAATTCTCGAGTGAAGATAGCACATAACAAGCCACTGAGTATTCTTGGTCTAGCAGTGAAGGTAATTACTAAGAGATCGTAGATTTAAATCTCTATTCCGCTATATATAATAATAATAATAATAAATTAATATTTTGATCTCTAAAATTGTAAGCTTATATATTTAATTTTAATCATCTAAAGAATTAATATTTTTACAGATTAAGTCGTGTATTAATTTTTTTTTTATAAATTAAAGAACAACTTATTAATATACTAAAAAAACTGTTAACTATGGTGGTGATAGCTAGTAATGGAGATGGTGGAAAGTGCATGGTGTGGTGGTGGAGGAGGATTCTTGTGAAATGGGTGATGGGGATCTAGCTAAGGTGAGAGAGTGGGTGACAGAACCACGTGAGTGACCCACCAGCACCTCCACAAGCACCATTTCTAGCCCCAGTGGATTTCTCGGTTGGCTTCATATCAACGCTAACAGCCAAATAACTCAACCAAAAATTAACAACTGAAACCAACATCCCTATTACCCACAATCACATAACCAACCCACCAATCTCTCTCACTCTCTCTTTTTCTCCATTGATTTAATTGGTAAGTTGGGACTGTGTCAAATAAAAGGGTTTTAATTCAATTTCTACTAATAATTCTCCCACCAGGCTCTCTCTTTTAGGTTGACTTAGTTGTTAAAATCAAATTGCGTCAATCAAAAAAGATTTTTTTTTTTTTTTGTTTAAACATTGTTGGTGATTCTCATTCCGAGTGCCCTCTCACTCTCTGAAGTTTATTTAATTGATGAGATCGAATTGTTCAATTTCCTTTAATAATTCTTTATTGAAATTACAAGGGTCCTAAGCCTGAGCTGAAACAACTTTATCTAACTTGTAAACCTTTTTGTCAAGAAAAAAAGGGCAAGAAAAAGTTATAAGGGGAGGGAGTTAACATCATTAAGTCATTTGACAAAAGTAAACCCCATTTTTTTTCCCTTTCTTTGGTTGCCCACTAAACCTAGCTAGCTATCTATAGCTACCCTTTCTTTTTTTCCCCTTTATCCCACTATTGCTGTAGCCATTCTTTTTCACAACTTCTCTTTCTGATGCTAGTGGTTCAATTCTCTCTCTCTCTTGATGATACCCTTTCAAACTTCTTATGCTTAAACTTGGTCGAACTTTTATTCATGTTAGCAGCTAGCTAGCTATCTTAACACAAACAAAGGGTTAAAAAAGTTGTAGTATGGGGTTGCAACAATATGGAAGACAAAGAAGCCATCCAAGATCATAATTCTCTCCTCTCTAATAATCACAATAATACCATAACCACCATCAAAGAAGAGTCCCAGAAAAAACCCGTTCCCGGTGGTGGTGGTGGTGGTGGTGGAGGCGGCAGTAGTGGTGGTGGCGGTGACAGACTGAAGAGAGATGAGTGGAGTGAAGGAGCTGTGTCTACTCTTCTTGAGGCCTATGAAGCCAAATGGGTGCTTAGAAATAGAGCAAAACTCAAAGGCCATGATTGGGAAGATGTTGCTAGGTACGTTTCATCAAGATCAAACTCCACCAAATCCCCCAAGACACAGACTCAGTGCAAGAATAAGATCGAGTCCATGAAGAAACGGTACCGTTCCGAGTCAGCAACCGCAGATTCCTCTTCTTGGCCTTTGTATTCACGTCTTGATCTTCTGCTACGTGGCACTGGGCCTGCACCATCCACAACACCGGCACAACCACCGGCAACGGCATCTCTGGCTCCGGCACCGTCTCTGGGCAATAACCAGCCTTTGATGTTATTGGAACCCCCTTCGGCGGCGGCTCAGCCTCCTCATCAGCCACCACCTCCGGCTGCTGCTCCTCCACCACAAAACTCACATGGATCCAATGGTGTTGAAAGGTTAGCCAAGGTAATGTAAAATTATGGTTAATTAAATGAGCAATATTTTTAATATTTTGGGTCATTTTTATTTGTTTTAATTTTAGCATTTTGTGATAAAGACTTTTACCTTCTTTTTTTTGAGGTGGGATTATAAAAATTGTTACATGCAGACTCATAAAAATAATTTATAAATTTGTAATTAATTTAATTAAATAAATTTATAAATTAATTAAATAAATTATAAGTTAACATATTTAATTTATTAAATCATTTTTTACGAACAATAAAATTTGAATCCAACATAATTAGACTCACCTCATTTGATTTGGATGATGGGAGTTTTTATTTTTATTGAATAATTTTTAAAATCAAAACTTGTAAAATAAAAGAATATCAGTATTATAATAGAGTCCCCGCTTTATCTTAAATTTTTATGAACATGTTAATCTAATGACAATAAAAAATAAAATAAAATGTGGAAAATAATCTAAAAAAAAATGGTATTTATAAGTAAACTCTTTAAATATATAATAATAATTTTAATTATTCAATTTGACTCAATAATTAACAGATTTAAAATTTGAATTATCATATTTAGTTATAGTTCTTTTTACGAATAATTGAGACAAGCTATCTTTTATGACTTTGAATCTGCTACTTTATTGCAACCCAAAATTTCATTGCAGAGAAAGTAGCGAAACAGATAACCTCTAAGGAAAGCAACTAAAGGTCATTTATTGTAAAGAAATTGTAGTAGGCAAAGATGAAGTCGCGAAGCAAGTAAAAGTCATATTCAAATAATTAATCTTATATCCATTTGCTGACTCAAGTCCTGCATTAAACCATGTGTGCTTCAAAGAAATCATTATTGAAGTTGACAAAAAATGGTATCAAATTGTGTAGCCTGCTGACTCATGCTAGCTATCAATATTTTAACAATTCTGGTATCAATAATACACTGATACCCCACATGTAGTTTTGTTTTCCATTGAATTCTTCAATTTTTTAAGAATTTATTATTAATTTTTGTAAAATCATTTAATATGTAAATATTTATACAACTCAATCTTGCCTGTTTCTTTTTTCGTTCAATAATAATTTTAATAATTTTATTTTTAGTGATAATTTAGAAATCCTTTTAAAATGTGTAATTTATATATATATTTTTAAAAATTCTTCAAATGTCATAATTTATTGAAGAATGGGGATGTCAAGATGGACTAAGTCTATAAAGTTAAGCCAGGATGGCCCAACTCCATAAATAGGGTGGGGATGGGCTGTCATATCCTCAATTGATTTAGGAAAAAGACTTTTTAGCTCAGCTAGTTATTGTTGTTGTTTTTTTTTCTTTTAAGATTAGTTAAGGATGTTTTGCATTTAGGATATTGCAAAACAAATCCCAAAGTGCTGTAAAAAAAATAGTGTGTTGCTTATTATTAGCAATTCAAATTTTGTGTTGTTTGAGGAAGAGACAAATGAAAAAGAAAGGCGATCTTCTAGAAAAAAAAAAAAAAGAAATTTAAGGGCCGACAGATTCCAGACTGTAAAGCTGAAAAGACTTGGTCGGGCTAGTCCTTATAGGGCTTTTTAGTTATGTAGGCCTAGCCCGACCCACCAGCTTACCAAAATGAAAGCTCTTGTGGGCTAGTTGGTCCACTTTGAAACCTCCAAAAACAATTTATGACAAACACTTATTAAACTCCGTCCTCTAATACCAATACATTTTGAATATAATAGATACTGATTATTTCTTATGAACAGGAAGATGGGTTAGGGACCAAGTCATCTGACCATGTGTCTAACAAGAATCCATTAATGGACACCGATAGCAGCACACCGGCCCTTTATAGTACTGAGAAAGAGCAGTTAAGAAGCAACAAGAGGAAGATGAAAATGGAGAACAACAAGAACAACAAGAAGCAGAGGAGTAGGAAAGAAGAGATGGAGATAGCAGAGAGCATAAGGTGGCTGGCAGAAGTGGTGGTGAGGTCAGAACAAGCGAGAATGGACACAATGAAAGAGATAGAGAGGATGAGAGTTGAAGCCGAGGCTAAGAGAGGAGAAATGGATCTCAAAAGAACTGAGATAATTGCCAATACTCAGTTAGAGATTGCTAGGATCTTTGCAAGTGTCAATAATAAAGGTGTTGATTCATCACTCAAAATTGGTAGAAGTTAAGGATTTTTCTTGTGTATAGGCTCAGCCTAACTATCACGAAATCCATAGACTCTCCTCATAAATTAATGAGTGAAAGTTAACAATAAAAAAAATTAATAATTTTAATATAGTAGAGTCTCTCTAAATCATATGAAAAATACTGATTGGTGAGTCTATGTAAACTGAATCTATACAAGAATGTCTCATATGTTAGAAAGAGTAAAATATGAGATAGTCCTATGTATTGTGTGAATAGCAGTATTTGATCAAAATATGATGTTATTGAAGGGAAAACTTTTGATGGAGGGAAGAGGGAGATTTATAACTTTGTAGTAGGCTAACTGTTGAAAAGAGTACCATATGGTAGGGATGATAATTAATATCTTGTAAGTCATTGTAGACTTTGTATTTGCAGTCTTCTCTTTCATTCATTAAGAAATCAAGGGTTGCTTTCTTTCTTTCTTGATTTCATGATTTTAAGTTGTAATTGCATTATTGTAAAAAAAAAAAAAAGAAGAGAGTAAATTACTTTTATTTCTCTTAAAATTTTTTTAATTTTTCACTCACACTACTAAGTTTAATTTATACAACAACATTTCTTTTATTAATAAAATTGTTGACAAAACTTATACACTATGTACTTCTCCTAAAAACACATAAATAAGCCACTTGAAACTAGTTCAAGTGGTTAGGGGGATAAGAGTGTGGGATTGGATTGCAGGCTAGATCCTCCTTCATGTACCAAAAAAAGAAAGAAAAAGAAACACATAAATAGAATTTAATATATTATGAATCATTAAAAAATAAAATTAATGTCTATAAAAATAAAAATAAAAAAGGCTAATATAATTTAAAGTTTTGAAGTAATTAGTGCATATCAAATATTCATTCAACTTCTTATTTTCTACACAAATAGCAATTAATATGTACTCTAATGAAGAAGTAAATACTACTCTTGATGCTTTTTTCTTTTTTGTTGGCTCCTGCCTCAAGCTTGTAGGTAATACTCTTGATCGATTATTATGTGTTGGAATATGATACCTTACAAGATAAATTGAGTAAAAACCCAACCTCCAAAGCTAAAATTAGTAAAATAAAAATTAACCAATGGAAGGGAGAAATAAAAGGCAACAAACGACAGATTGCAGGCGAACAATGTTGAATTGATTAATTATAGACTTAATCCTCACACACTCATCAATATATAATTAAAGCCAGGAAGCTTGGTGGGTATGGATAATCTCCATTAGCATTGATTAAATTTAATTTGGCACTGCCTGAAGGAAATTAAAAAGAATTCATGGCAGTGTAAAAAAAAAAAATGGTGTATTTGTTCCTTTGTGCTCTTGTGGTTTTCTCAGTTTTGGCTGAGGTTGGGGAGGCCAGGAAGACATATATCCGTGTACAGGATATGGATTTTGATAATGACAAACAGTGTACTCCTAAAAATCGTGTCAACTGCAAATTACCACATGCTAACCCTTACAACAGAGGTTGTGAGAAAACAAAGCGATGCCGCAGCTGACACCACTATCACAAGAATAGAGAGAGACAGATAGATATAATTAATTAATTGTTCTATATTTATTTCTCCCTCTTCGTTCAACATTGTGTTGGGTCTTTGTCAAAACAATGCACCATTATTCTATCAATGCTCTATTTTTTATTTCCTAAATTTTCATGGAGATGTATTAATTGTCATGTTACATTTATAAATATATTACATTAATTACATTATCCCTTTATAAATCAATCTCTTTCTCTCTCAATTCAGGCAACAATTATTTTATTTAATTAGAAGCGTGAAAATATTAGTATATTAAAAGCGAGAATGGACAATATATATAACAGTGTAAATTAATTATAGATTTGGCAATTATATAATATAAAAAAGTGTTAAGGGTAATAATGTAAACTATTATAATTATAAATAATTGATAAAGATTGGGAAAATAATGCTCCATTTATCAAATGTCGATTTGAGGAAGAATAAGAATTTTTTTCAATTAATGAATGCATATAAGATACTCATTTATTGATAGGTTCTCATTTTCTATGTCTCATAGAAAAAAAAACTAATAATTAATCAAATATATTCTTATATTTTAAAATTTTCTTACAGCAACAAGAATAATTAACAAAAATTAAAGAGATAGGTTTAATTAAAATTTTTTAGAATAGGGATTTAATCATAAATTTTTATGTCGTAATGATGAATTTAAAATTAATTACAATTATAGAAACAAACAAAATAAATAAACCTATATGAAAACTTTATGAAATTGTTTTAAATATAGAACATCATGTCTATAATAAACTAAAAATGACAATTTAGTATATGAGAATGTGAAATGATTGAATTTTTTTAACGACGACTATTCACATTGTCATGTGTAACTCTCATAAAAAAAAAATCTCTCCAAAATTAAATTACTGTGTCAATGACATGTGACATATTCTTCTATACATTATATTTTTTTTATAAAAGTGGTTTATATTTTTAAAATATTATTTCATAAATAATTAAAATGATATATAAGAAAATAGAATCATGACAAATCTTTATAGTATAAAAATTTTCAAAAAAAAAATTGTTTCTATAAATGATAATTAAAAAAATTCTATATGTACACATATTATATTATCTTTACAATATAAAAACTTTCAACAAGCATTGGCCAATATTAAAAATGTTTATTCAATGTGATTTATATATAAGAACGGTAATTTTTTAAAATGTTCTAGTATCTATATATGAGAATGGTAAAAAAAATATATTAAAAATGTTATATTAACGTAATTTAATTTAAATATATTTTTAAAATGTTTATATAATTATTAGTTTGATGTAAAGAAATAATAATAAAATTAATAAAATATTATGTAAGAAAATATGTAATTAACTTTAGAAAGATACACCTCATTTTTTTAGTACCAAGAGATAAAGACAAAAAGACCACAATACACCTCTTTTGATAAATATATGTAATTAACCTATAAATTTGTAAATAAAAAAATAAGTAAATTTGTACTGGGGGATTGAGGGAAGAGGTTCTCATAACAAAACACTTGTACTCGGAGAAAGCAACCTTGTATCTTAAATGACATTGATCTTAAAAATATTTAAAAAATATAAAAATACTAGAGACAAACAAAAAAAATCGGAATTAACCAAGGAAACATGGGCAAAGAAGTTCTAGTCTCCTACACTTAGAGGAGGGGCGCTGCTTTGGTGGGTTCATTTCTATGAGTGAAAGTAAATATAGAAACACAGCTTGTTATTGAAGGTTATCATGAGGTGTATATATATATATATTGAATCTAAAATATACAAATAGATAAATATAAAATTATATACATACCTTAAACATTCAAAGTTGAAAGATCTACAATGTGTTGAAGTGTTTAGGTTTAAATCAAGTCTTTCTTTATTTATTCTCTATATTGTAATTTTTTTAAATAAAAAAGTAAGTTACTTAATGGATTGAATAGGAGACTCAACCTTTTTATATTTATTTATGAATTAACAATTATCCATTTATCATAAATAGTGGATTAGGTATGCTCTACATTGACTATTGCATTTATACTAGGCTAAAACTTAACAAGGTAGAACATACTCAATTGATCATTTATTAATAAATATCCAATCAATATTATTTAGTTAATATTCAACTCGTTTTATAAAACAAACCATTCCAATGAATTAGGCATAATAATTCTAACATTTTCTCACTTGACCAACATTGATTGAGATTTAATCATTTATAGAAAATAAATTGAAAACAACTCTTAAGTTGAATAACTGTGACTATTGATTTTTTGTCCAATAAAAATATTTCAAACATGATCAGTCTAATAAAATAAATGACTCAAAAGTATGGATAAGAATACACAGTTAAATTGCATATTTCATCCATAATCATATATGTCAATTGCCCTATTCACATAACCACAATAATATAATAATATAGATACACAACGATATATAATATAAGATCTCCCTATATATACATATGTGTAAAAATCTTCATCATATTTCATCACAAAATATAACATCTTTCCAAGAAGATATGACAAATTCTCTCTCATTATTATCTCAAAGAGTTATGTATATCGTAAAAGAACAAAACACTTTCATGACAAGGTTATCCAATCCGCTACCACCATAAGTTATTCAATCCACTTCCACCATAAACTTATTACATCAATAACAGGAATATAAATATAACAATAGCCATTTCTTGAAAGAAATATTCATATCTTCAATACCAAAATCAAACACTTTTAAAGTGATCATCATGATCTACTTATTAAGATAATCACCATCATGTGCATATTATGAGATAGCCATGAACTTCATTTCCACACATGGAGTGTTAAACCACAAAACTAAGTAACAAAACAACTAATGTCAACTCCTACAGATCAAATACATCAAGGAATAATATCAAGTTTAAGGCTTCGAAGACTAATCAATCTATCAATTAGACTTTGTCTTTTTGACCAACCATCCCTAAACCTACACAAGACAACTAGAAGGTGGGTGAATTGATCGATCAATAATGCCACTATGATTTGCATCGAAAATTAATAATTTGAAGCCGTTGATCTTGGTTGTGTTTTGCATTCAACACTTGGCATTATTCCATAGTATTTTGATAATTCTACGTGTGGTAACTCGTCTATAAATTATAAGATGTTACTTTTCTAGATAAACTCTTTAGTCCGTACACTTTACCTACTCCTATATATACTAAGTGCCACACTAACTTAAGCATCAAAGTCACTGTTGGAGCAAGAATTCCACTGGCCACTAACCTTTCTCCAGTAGATTCTCATGGAGCAAAATTAGGAATTAGAGTGAGGAGTAGAGAAACATCAAAAGTTTGTTATGAAAGCTCCACATTGAACTAATGACTCAAAGCACAATCATTTTCACAAATTGGAAAGAATTTAGGCTCCAAAGAGGGGCTTGGATAAAATTTCATAATCCCAAGTTGGATATAAATACGTTATATGTACATATTAAAACTTGCATTTATCAATTATATATTAAATCCTTATTTTGATTCCTCATGTCTAAATATTAAGTGCGCTTTCAATGTTTCTATATGATGAAAAAAGAAAACTAAACATATTGTTATGTGCACATATTTAATTGGTGGCATTCCGATCTTAAGGATTTATTGAGGTATATTGAATCTATTTACCAATACCAAACCAATTTTGCTGAATTCCAGGAGCAAGAAGAAGCTTACAGATTTTAAAACTAAACCAAGATTAAAATGGAAGTTAGGCCATCTCCAATGGGGGTTCTTAACTCCCATTTTGAGTTCTTAAATAAAACTCTCTCCTACATGGCATGGTATTTTTGACCAATTTTAACCAATTTTATGAACCGTTGCTTGTATAAGCAACGGTTCTTAAAAAAAAGTGGCGTGGGACCCACTTAAGAACTAGTTTGTTGGTTCACGGCTGGAGATGGCCTTAGTGACTCACAATCTATACCAAGCCTGATACGATAATTGGGTCGACCAATCAATTGGATAGGCGTTTCGAGCACTTCGATTGAGGAAACCTCATAAGCAGTCAATATATATAATTTGACCAGTTATAGCTACAGAAACCTTAACCAGAATGTCCATTTTATGAAGAATAAGAAATTAAGATTTTTAAACTAATTAGTGCATATCAAATGTTCATGCACCTTCTTATTTTCTACATCTCATTAATTACAAAACACAAATAACAATTAATATACTCTAATGAAGAAATAAATACTACTCTTGATTTTTTTTCTTTTAACTTCTGCCACAAGTTTGTGGGTAATACTCTTGATTGATTATTTTGTGTTTGAATACGATACGTTGGAAGATGGATTCAGTAAAAAACCCAACTTTTAAAGCTAAAATTAGTAAAATAAAAATTGGCCAATTGAAGGGAGAAATAAAAGGCAAGAAACGACAGATTGCAGGTGAATAATGTCGAACCCTAAATATATGATGTTGAATTGATTAATTATAGACTTAATCCTCACACCCTCATCAATATATAATTAAAGCCAGGAAGCTTGGTGGGTATGGATCATCTCCATTAGCATTGATTAATTTGATTTGGAACTACCGGAAGAAAGAAGAATCCATGGCAGTGTCAAAACAAATGGTGTGTTTGTTCCTTTGCGCTCTTGTGGTTCGCTCAGTTTTGGCTGATGTTGGTGAGGCCAAAACGACATATATCAATGAACATGATATGAATAGTGATAATGGCAAATGTAGCCCTCGAAATAATGTCAACTGCCAATTACCAAATGCTCAACCTTACAACAGAGGTTGTGAGAAAGCAGAACGATGCCGCCCCTGACACCACCATCACAAGAAGAGAAAGATAGACCACAATAAATTATTTTATCTTTTTATAATTAATTGTTTTTGTATTTATCTCTTTCTTTAGTATTGTGTCACCTCTTTGTCAAAACAATTCTACTCTCAATAACCCATCCGTAAATAGGATGTCACTTCCCTGAATAAATTCTTCTCTGAATTTAGGCTTCGGAGGGGATCTTGGATGCAAATTTCTTAATCCCAAGTTGGATATAAATATGTTATATGTATATATTAAAAATTGTATTTATCATTATATATTAAATATTTATTTCCATTCCTCGTGACTAAATATTAAGTGCACTTTCATTGTTTTTAAATGATGAAAAAATTAAAACTAAACTTAATATTATGTTTGCATATTTAATTGATGGCGTTCCAATCTCGAATAAGAATGATGCCTCCAATTTCTCACAATTCTCTCAATATGTTGAGCAACAGAAGGCATCTTAAAAAAGAGTTATATAATAAATAGAGATACTGCACAAACAAGATTGAATAAGAATGATGCATCACCCTAAAGAAAAGAAGGCCCTTTTCCAATTATCCAACCTCTGAAATTTTTTGAACAACTGGGTCTTGAAAAGGGGCAGACAGTAGATTGCCTCCCAAGGGCACACCCAAGTAAACAAGGGCCCAAAGCAAAACTTGGCAACCAACCCGAGCAGCATAAGAAGAAAGACTTTGAAACAACATAGTATAATCTGCAAATTGTAAGTGAGAAATAATGACATCCTCATATTCAATTATTAAACCCTTTAATCAAATCCTTGTTCATAGCTCTAAGCAACATTCGGGTTAAGACATCCACCACTAAAGTGAACAGAAAAGGAGAAAGTGGTGCTCTTTGCCTCACTCTTCGTTGGCCTCCAAACCAATATTCAAGTTCACCATTCACAATCACTATCAATGGAGATTAATCACCTAAAAAATATTATTAGCTAAAAGTAAGCTAAATTGCATCATTAGATTATCACAATGTTATAAAAAAAAAACTTATGTAAAATTTGTTAAGTGTTTATTATAAAATTTTACAATAAAAACATAATACATAGAGAAATTTTTAAAAAAATTAATTGTTTAATATATTTTTTGATACAAACACTAAGCAACTGTTCTTCAACTAAGAGTCAGAGACTAATTTTTCTTAAAACGTAAAGATTATTAAAATAAATTTTATTTCTATTAATAAAGTATTTTTTATACACACAATTTAAATTAAATTTAGAACAGTATGCTGAAGAGACTCAATTATTTATATTTAATATTAAATTATAAAAAATATTTACATATTCTATTTTAGTTGTAAAATTTAATACCTTTAATAATAACACTTTTTATTTTTTTTTCTTTTAAAAAATCATGGCTCAAACTCATTGATTTATTCTCTGATAGCCATTGCCGCACTACCCTAGCTATCTTCTCGATGATGCAACCTGTGTAATCATTATCTATGGTCATAGTCAAATTTACTATTGTTTGGTTTGCATTCGCTGCGAACTGTCATTAATTTTCATAATTTTATTACCTTATTTGGAAGATCTTGCGTCACATACTTTGTCTAAAATAAACAAGGACAGCATCTTTCAATCAGTTGCAAAGTTCCTATTTCTGCAGTATTTCCCTCAAAATGATTCTCTGCAATAATGAGTGCTTACTATGGAAGCTCAACAGCAACCTTCCCATTTTTATTTCTATTAAACATTATAGTAAAATTATTCATAATTTTAAGAGTTTAAACTTTTAAATTAACATAATTTATAATATAATATAATATTTTTTATAATTAAATAAAAAAGAATTCAATCTTTGTTAATTCTATTCTCTTAATAAAAATTAAGTATTATCATAATATACGATGAGTTTGTATTTTATTTATATTTTAAATTTAAAAAAATTTAAATATTATAATAAAATTATTTATTGACTCAACAATACAAGTTGTTTTTAAATTGAAATAATTTAAGACATTTTTTTTCAATTCGCAGTTGAGTATAAGAACAATGCAATGAGTGTTGAGGTTGATACACATGATGAGTATGAATGTGCACGTGACAGGCAGGTAAGAATCCAATTTATATTACAAAATATATACATCCAAATACCATCAGTAGAGATTAATCAAACATAAAGATTTTTTGAAACAACTCATGCATGAACATGGCTGATTATTACACACAATCAGAATTCAATGTCACTTCAGCTAAACAGTTTTATCATAAACTTTCACTTCTTAAATCCTCTTGTTCACAATGCCCCTGATAAATTGGCAGATCTTGCATTGCTGTTGTGGTGCTATGTTATTTCAAGCCTATCTATTATTTTACATCCTTAAAAAGACTGAATCTATTTGCAATCTGCAACAGACTTGGACGGGGGTGGTGAATTTTGAATGTGGCAGCTAATAAAGTACAATTGAATTTCTTGTGTTTTTCTGGTACGATGGCTGCCAACTCTGTTTTTTATATCAGTCCTGACACGAACAATGATGCCGTTCGAACTGAAGGACTTATCCCAGTACAGATGATGCAAGATAGACTTGATAAGAAGATGTGAAGGATGAGAGATTCTTAGGTATATCTGGTTTATCAAAATAAGTAGAGGATCATAAATTGAAGTGTAAAAAAGTGTGTCTGTTTATTCATAATCTACCTTAAGAATTTTCGTGGAAGAGTAAATAGCAGTGCTTCACCTAACACAATTGGGGCCCCTGGTATGTGCCTTCCGGTGCAGTGTTAGCCTCTAAGATAGATTTTGATGTCCCAACCAATTCATCTGATTTTGGCTTTTGAAGGTTAACTTGTATGGTAATCTTTCCGTAAGCCTTGAGCTGAGCAATTTTGTTGTCTTTCAAATATAAAGACACCTTAACATAATTTTGTATGTACCTTCTCTTCAACAAATTTAATTTTTGAAAGTTTCTTTGTGACTTGTTAATGGACTGATAACTCCCAAGACACAAATCTGATCAGTCTTTAAGATTGAGAGGAGTTTGATGTCTTAAATTTGATCCAACCCCTTATCATTTTTCAACTTCCACTCTCATCCCCAGATCATAAACCTCCAATTTAACAAGAAAAAACACTTATATGCTTAAAGTTTTTAGACAAAGTTATTGAAATAATCTTTGTGCATGTTGAATGAATTGATAACTTAAAATTAATCTAAACTTAATAACTTGGGTTCAAACTTAATCTCTTGTCATTTTCTAACTCTTCTTCCTAAGTCACGAATCTCCGTTATAACCTTAAAAGGAAAAAATTATGTGTGGTGAGCTGTTAGTTGAACGTATATGCCGAAATTTTCTTATCATGTCACCTCGCCAACCAATTCTTGGGGAGCAATAGAGAGTGACAAGTATGGTTCGTAACATTCTAGAAGAAGGAATTTGAAACAAAGAAAAGACAAGGAAGCAGGTTTCGCTAACAAGGAAGCTTACATGTTCTTTCTCTGAGGTGTAGGATTTCATCAGTTGTCGGATGAGCAGGCTACAAGGTTACTTCTTATGGGGAGGGCCTACAGCGTCCCCTATTCAAAGCTGGTGGTTGGTTTGGTTGAATGCAATGCATGTTGAACCAACTGGTATTAAAATGCTATCAGAGAGAGGGACTTCACTTTATACTAGAAATCATCCAAGTTCAGTGAAGAATAGGACAGCATGTACTGTTGGGTTTGGTCGGGAACTAAACAATGTTTGGATGTCATTATTTTACCCAGAGGGCCTCAGAGAGACTGTATACTAAGAACGACATTAATCTATCAAAGGAGCGGCTTGGTAAAAGTGTTATTTTACATTTTTTTTAGTACTTCGGATATTAAGAGATAAAATATTATAATATTGAGGCTTAAGTACATTTTTCGTTTTTCAATTATTATAAATACTTCCATTTAATCTTTCTAGTTTAAAACAAAACAATATTACTCGTTCATTTTTCCCTAATAAACTATTTAGATAACCCTCTAACAATTGAAATTGTGTTTTATTCATTTAATATCATTCTTTTAAATTATTTCTTCCAATTAAAAGCATGTGATTTTATGTTTATGTCAATGTTTTTAGTTAAAAGAATGGTGAAATTCCGTAAAAAAAATGGTGAAATTATGAATAAAATATTTAATTGCAATTTTTTTTTTTTAAAAAAAAGTAGGGCAACATTGATCCATTTTAAACTAAAATGACGAAATTAAAAAAGTTATAATAAAAAAGAGTAAAAGTGTATTTAAGTCTAGTATTTAAGATTTTTTTATATATATTTTTTATGATAATTTAAAGTTGTCATCAAAATAGTACAATGGATATTTTATAAAAGTTAACAAAATTAAAAATATACTAAAAGTATAAAAATGTAAAATTCTTATAACTTTTTAGTAGTTTTGATATTTTATTATACTGTAATATTTTGGGTTACATCAAATATTTTAAGTATTAGTGTATCAAATGCACAAATTTGAATGTTTCCTATCCTATATCAAACGCCTTCCAAATGTGTTGCAAAAAATAAAAATGATGATTTCCCTTCCCTACCGATAAATGCTCGTCTACCCAAGTTTCTTGTCCACCTCTTTAGTAGTACTGGTAAATGTTGAAATTCATAGATAAATAAACCCTTCTAAACATTTTTTAATAACCCAACTAAGTGATCAACACATCAACAACATCAAACTATACAATCTTTATTATTTTTGACCGAAGAAAGGACTTGAATTAGCTATTCTTTATTTAAATTCCCAATTCCTCAATCACCTAGGCTAGCAGAAATCTTGGTATTTTCTTTCATGTCCATGATTTCATTATTTAGAATTTTTACTTGCCCCAAGATTTCACCACGTCTCCAATGAATAACTTATTAAGTCAGATGTCTCAATTCATAATTATAAATTAAATTAAATACATGTTTAATACAACAATATAAACTTAGTCCATTATTCACAACACACTTATTTTAATCAATTTGTTAATCTTACTTTAATACTTCTAATACTCGCCTTTAAACTCAACTTGTTACACACAAAAATTCAATTAAAAAATAAAATCCTAGACACCGCACCGCACTGGAACTTAACACCATATTCAATCAAGAAATTCAGCCACTAGGACTTTCCCTTAAAATGTCTTCGGTAGACAAACAGTTGTCTGAATTTTTTAATATGCTTTCCATCGGCAACTCCCTCAACATTCCTCCTCAACATCCAACACGTGACACAACTATTAGAAGTCTCCAATCTACTTCTCCTTGGTAAGTTCCCTCATTCTTCTCCCAGCTGGTATCCACAACTTGAGTCGCTCACCAAGCACCCAATCACAAAACTTTAATGTGCTGAGACTTGATGCTAAGACTTCAACAAGACTCCAAAAGCTTCCATAGAAAACAAAACCAAAATATTGCAGAAACCTTGATTACACGACACGCCACAAATAGGAAGATAATCAAAATCTCAACAATAAACCCCATAACAAATATAAACATAACCAAAACTCCGCAAATATTTGCTTCCACACAATATTGGTCAAAACAAATCTCGATTCATTCCAAAATCAGTAAGGAAATTTTGAAAAATTGTCAGAGAAATATACTAGATATATGCCAAAGAAAAGAGGAGGTTGGAGCTCACTCAAAAGCGTGGTTGAAACTTTGGCCTTGAAAACTGTAAATTTCTGGGAAACTACTCTTCTCTCCTCTCAAATCTAACTCTGATACTATGTAAAAAAAGTTAAATGTAATAACTTACTAAACCAGACTCACTGCGTGTATCTATTTTAACCAAATCATTAACCTTACTCTGATACTTCTAATAAATTTAAAAAAAAAAAGTACTTCAAAAATAAAATTCTAAAAGTACTTAGGCGGTGTATGAAAATGTGCCTTTTAAGATAGCATTTGACTAATATAAAAAAATGTGTCTTTAAAATCGTTTGAAGAAAGAATTTAATTACAAACAAGTTTGAAGAAATCTATGATTGTAATACCCCAAAAAAATGCAAAGTAGAGATTGTATATTTTACCTTTCTCAGATAAAGGGCATTCAGTAGGGTCATTACATGATTGTCAAAAAATTAGACAAAAAATTGGAGGGAGCACCGTAAGGAGAATGAAGAAATTTTACATCGCACTCATTCGACGATAATGTAACCCTTCATAGATTATCAATTTTACTTATTTCTCGGATGACAATTTTCTTTGTTTATGGATATTTCTATAAGAACTGTCTTGAATGAGGACAAGAAAAGAAAAAATAAGAAATCTATTGAGGATAAAATTCTGTCGGCTTAGAATATAGAAACTATGCATTTGAATTAAATGACCGTTATGCGAATAAAATGATAAACAAAAAATAAATAAAAAGACAAAATATTCCATGATATAGAGAATCGTATCTTCTTCGAAGAGTGAAGGAAACCAAGATCAACAAAAGCCTCTCCCAGTTGGCCATCTCCAAACTTCATTTATATCACTACCTTAGGCAATTAAAAATTAAAATAAAATAAAAAGGAGCCCACACACACCCCCCTTTAAACAATATCAAATAATTAAGATGCAGATTTAAGAATCAGTATGGCACTTAATTAGTTCTAATATTGCATACAAATAACTCATTTTTTCAATTTAAATAATTTCACTTTCCATGTGATGTTCTCAAACTTCTTCCCCAGTTGAGAATTGCTTGCAATCTGCTAATAATTTCATACATTATCGACGATTACCATCATAAAAAATGGTCATAATTTCCATTTAAATACGAACAAGAAAAATTAATAAAATAGAACCCTCTATTTCCCATATTCATTTAACTAGAATGGAATCTTTCTTCTTCTTCTTCTTCTTTTCTGATTTTACAATTTTTTTATAAACACTTTAAAAAAGCTACAGTCAACAAATTACAGCCTAGACGAAGCCGATCAGAAAGCAATCCGAGCCTTCCACTCACTTACAGAAAAAGCAAAATGTAGCAGCGATCACGTGCGCTCCGATCTCCTCCTAAACCGAGTAAACGATGCCGTTCCCGGCCGCCTCCGAAGGCGAGAAGGCCAACAGCATAAGCGCCGCCATGATCCCGACGGGGAAGAAGAGAAGCACCAACGGCGGAGGAGGCAGCGGCGGTAACATCAACGGCAGCAGGACCATCGACGCCGCCAGAGCCACCAGAACCAGAATAGAGCCCAAACTGAAACACTTTACCATGCTCTTGCTCCCCCCCTCCTCTTCACGACCATATTCCTCTCCGCCACCGACTGCGATTGAAAGCAAGAGAACCGAACAAGGCACCGATCGAATCGAACGAGAAAATGAGGCTTTGGTGGGGAAGTGTGGAAACTGTGGGCGTGTCTGCGTGCGGTTTTGGATGAGGGAAGCGAGGGGGGAAGAATTGGGGAGGAACTTATAGGGGGCGATGTGCGTGGCGTGAGAGCAGCCGCTCATTGGTGTGGGTCCCGCGTGCTCTGAGAAAATTAATAAAAACTTATTAATTTAATTTAATTATTATATTAAAAAATATTAATTCGGTCGGGAAATCTGGTTTAGTGGAATGGTCCGAATCGGTAGAATCAAAGCAGCAGATCCCAATATATGCACTTGATACGTTTCTGCCATTTGTCATACAATTTATTTTTTTAATTATTGATTAGGTTTCTTAATTATTTTTTTAATTGATGCTATAAACATATTGTTTAGTTTAGTGTTTTTTTGTGTGTTATTATTGTTATATTTTCTTCAAATATATTTTTTAAAATTTGAAAACAAATATAAGTTAAAATTTGAATAATATTTTATTTCAAACTTATTTTTTATTTGGCATGAATATTTTTAAAATTTTTTAATATTAAAAAAATTTTGTTTGAAATTTTAAAACTTTTAATTTTTATAAATATTTTCTTATGAATTTAAATTCTCAACAAGGTTGAGTACACATTTACTTATCTAATGGACTATAAAATTTCGAATAACTTTTAATAAACTCTATATTAGCTTTAGCTTTAATAGTTTATTTAAAATTTTAACTTGCAAGTATATTTCAAATAATCTATTTACAAATAGAATAAGACAAGTACAATCATGGGCCTGTGTACATGTTTTACTTATATAATTAGAAAAATAATGTTAGTATAATTCAAATTAAAATTATTAAACTGCACAGCTAAGCAAGATAATATATATAAAGTGCAATGGAGCATTTATCTTTTTATAAATTATGAATAACATCGTTTGGGTTATCTTGAGTTTTTTTTTTTTTTAAAAAAGAGAATATCTTAATAAGTATTATTGCAAAATTAATTTTTTTTAGCCTTAGAGAATTTATTATTTTTAACCCTCTCTCTAATGGTATTTTTTATGATTCAAGACTTTTGATTTAAAATCATAAATCATTTATCACTCTAGCAACTTAATATAAATATGTTGAGTGAGGAGATGTTTTGAATAAAATTGTTAAGTTTAATTTTCGACGAATAAAAAAATTATGAATTAATATTTAATTATTATATTTTTTATGAAATGTGGCAACATAAATAATAATAAAAAAATTCTATAAATGCCTCAAATTTCTCACCATTAAATCACACTTAGTTATTTAATTAGATGTATTTTTTATCTCTGAAAATAAAATGGATCGCTCGAATTGAAAACCTTCACTTGCTTTAGAGTCTATTCTTTATCACCGTATATTTGAAAAATTAAATATGTTTCATAAAATTTCAGTTTTTTAATTTATTTAATTTTAATTGAGATTCAAAGTCATAACTATTATACCACTAAATCAATTGGTTTATTGGTTGTTTTTTTGTAAAACTTCATAACATAGTGTCTATTTTTAGAAATATTTTAATACCTTCTTGAAAATATGTATATATATACATAAAAAAAATGAAATATCAATAAAAGTCTTTAAACATAATTTTTGTAAAAAAAAAAAAAAAAAAAAATCCTCCGACCAAACCACACTTAGTTGCCGCTTCACTTCATTATGAACCATATATATTTTTTTAAAAAAAAATAATAAATTAAAAAAAATCGTTTTATTTAGTTTTAATATAATGATAATGATGTGCCCCTATACCAACCAAGAAGAAAAACGTTATTATTCCATAGGTTAAATGAATCGGTTCCTTTTTCAGATGCAAGTAACAACATTAAAATAGTGACAGAAGAAAAATCTTGTTATATAATAAAAAATATTAATAAATTTTTTTTAGAAATAAAATCAATCTTACAATATTACACAAATAGTTAAAAAATGATTTTTTAGTAAACAAATAAAAATTAAAACAATTAATTTTATTAAAAACATAACTCTACTTTTAAAATTAATTATTACATAAATGACATAAAAAAAGTCGTACAATTTTCAATTTTTTTTAAATTTAAATATTTTATAATTTTTTTAATCTAATAATATTGTTGAAAGTCTGTAAAAAAAATACAAATTTTTAAAATTTTTATTAATAAAAAAATTTACTCTGAAAAGATAAAACACTTTCAAATAAAAAAATAGATGGCCAAACCAAGAATTTTGACATTGTTTGATTGAAAGAGAGAGTATATCCCGATAGTTATAATTAGGGATTTAAATATTTTTGTCTTAGTTTTAAAAGTGGTAAATAGAATTTAATATTTTTATGGTATAAGAATTATGAGAAAGAATGCGCTATTTAGATTGTAATTTTAAGAAATGATAAATAATATAGTATCTACAAAATTCTCTAAATTAGGGAAAATTAAAATTATGAAAGTGTTTGGTATGCATCCAATATGACTATATTTAATAAATTGATATTTAAAATATTAAGTGACAATTAAATTATAAAAGTGTCGTGACATGACATTATTTTAAGTAATATTTCGTACTATTAAAAAATTATAGAAATTTCACAACACCTCACTCTTAATATATTTTGAACTTTGTTAATTTTATTAATTTTTATAAAATATTAATTATATCATTTTTATGATAATTTTTATATATCATATTAAACATAAGAATTTTAAATATAAACTCATAATCTAATTTTTTTTTTTTACATAACAGCAACAGAAATTATTTTGTAAATTATTTAAATTTTTAAGAACTAAAATATTATTTTTTAAAAATTTATGAAATTTACAATTACATTCTTTAAATTTTTTTAAAAAAATTATATTAACCTTCTATGTTTATAAATTTTTAAGAAAAAATATATAAAAAATATAAGTTTTATTAATAATTTTGTAAAAAAATGTGAATATAAATTTTATTTATCTCTTAATAAACAACGACGATAATTCACTCAAGGTTGGTCCTAATTTGAATTCAGAGCTATAATTATTGCAAATTGACTTTCTCTTTCTTTTTCTTTTTTTAACAGATTGTAACTTTCAAATCGTCAAATAGACCCCAGCAATAAACCATGTTTGAATCATCATAAGCATTATACTATTTGCGAAAAGATACATGAATCTGGCAAATCAAATTACTTTTGTCCCTTCCATTTTGTTTCGCCTAATTATTATCAACATTCTAATCAATTGCTTATTTTGAATTTTATTTTTTCTATCATTTTTTTAGCCTTACAATTAAATGTGCCCTTGAATTTTTTTTAGAGGTAATTAGGATCTGATTTCTCTTTGTTAAGTCTTAAGATAATTTTTCCAAACATTATTAGGCCATCTCCAATGGGGATTCTTAACCCCCATTATTGAATTCTTAAGTAGGACTTGATTCACGTGACAACGAGAGACAACAATAAATTTGACTAGATTTAAGAACTGTTACTTGTATAAATAATAGTTTTTAAAATAAAAAATTATTTTTTATTATATATTTTATTATTTTTAATTAATATTATTAAAAATAAATTTATATTATTTTAAAAATTTTATTTATGTATTTATTATTTTAAAATTGATATTAAAAAATTTATTTTATTTAAAATTTTATATTAACATATTATTATTAAAAATAATATTAAATTTTTTTATATATTTATTATTTTAAAATATAAATTAATTATATTTTAAATTAAAATATAAATAAATATAAATAAAATATAAAAATATAATATAATTTATGAGACCTATTTAAAAACTTAAAAAATTCACGGTTGGAATGTAAAGTTGTTAAAAATAATATAGAGTTGCTTTATGCTCTTAGGTCATTACTTTAAGAATTTATTTGGCAATTAGTATTGTCAAACGGTCCAATTTGTGGGCCACTCTCTTAAACGCAATCGGACTGCCTTTAACTTTTTTTGTTTTTTTGAAGACTGAGCTGTCTTCCGTACAACAGTCCACGTTAACGATATCTGTGGTAACTGTATATAGACAGGTGACTTTCTTGACACCGTGGTCCCTCGTTCGGCTTTATGTTACCATCAATTTCTTATATGTATATATGTATTAAAAAAAAAAAGTTGCCTTCGAATTTTATTGAAGATTTTCAAGGCAATTTGTAAGTTGTAGGATTTAATAGATTTATAATTTTACTTTTAAATTAAAAAACTGTCACCCACTCTTGTCAATTAATTTTTTTATATACTAAAACAATTAAAATATGATGAGATTATCTCGTTTTACCATTAAAATATACCATAAATTTTAATAAAAATTATTTAAAATAAAAATTAGATTTAAACTTCATAAATAAAATATTTTTATTTTTATCAACTAAACCAACTTGACTTACTACTAGCTTTTTGACGCGTCATCATATAATTTTAATTTAATATACTTGCCAGTTGCTGCTTTCTTTTTTAGCAGAGATTGTTTGACCTTCGGACGACGTCGTTTCACTCTGAGAATTCAAATTTGAACGAAACATGAATCGGGCTGGCAAACGAAATCAACTTTGGCTTACCTAAAATAATAATTAAACTTAAAGTTAAACAGCTTTGGGACTTCTAAAACACGTTTTGATTATGGGCTATTTGTCTAAACACCCCTTCTTGGCTAATTAAAAAATTGCTTTCGGTCAATTGATCTACCAAACACGGCTTCGGCCAAAAATAGCAGCCACCTCAATTGCTTATTTTGCTAAGATTAGACCAACCTTTCTCTTTTGTCTTTTTTGCTCTTCCTTCCTGTTGTGCTTACTTGCTCCATATAAGACTAATTCTTTTATATTTTCAAGAATAGCAGCCACCTCATTAAGTTTTTTTTCCCAAGAATTCTCTCACTATGGAATTCGTAATTCATTTGACAACCAAAATTAATGGAACAATCGCCGTCACAGATCGAAATTCAATTATATAGAATACTATAAAATTTTGAAGTTGAAATTCAAATAAGAGGGGCAAGTTTTAGGGTTAATGCAAGTGACATTTTTAGAGTAAATATTTTTGGATTGTTAGATTAAATTTAAATTATAATAAAAAAAATTATATTAAAGAAATTTCAATTGGGTCCAAATTTGATCTAACAGGTTAAAACCTTTTATTAATTTTTTGTTGTTGGTGAAATTATCCTGCAAAAAAAAATACATGGAATTTCAGCATAAGAAAATGTGTTATCATTTTATAAATTGTTGTTCATATAATTATTAAATTTACAATATATGCATAGTTGTGTATAATAATTTTTTTTTATTTCTTTTTAAAATTAAATAGAGCTACACTAAATATTTATCTATAACTATATAAAACGTTAATTCTTTTTACCGAAAATATTACATGGAGAGAAGAAGTTTATAGTTTAGAGAATTATGTTTTTTAATTCTTCATTTGGAAACAGAGAATCAAAGCAGAGAATTCCGCCATGCCCAGAATATCCAGAATCCCATACAGCCCGCTAGCAGATATGGAAGGAAGCATGTGAAGAAAATAATAATTTAAATAGTTCATTGTCTAGTAATGATTCAGTATCATTATTGAATTTCTTTATGATACACGAATAATTATATAGAGATAATAATATACGAAGCTCAAGCACCTATGTCTAAAGATTTTGGATCAAGTGGCACCTCTCTAACTTTGAAGTATTAGATCTCTATAAAACCAAATTTAATATTGTAAATTAATTATACAATATTATTTTAGATTTTATGGTGTTACCGTGTTTATATTGTACATATTTCTTAGATGATAATTAATGTAAAAAAAAATTACTTCTATAATATTATTCTCATATTTGTGATAAAAAAATTGTATAAATTTTGAAATTGATATATTAAATCAACAATAAAGTATTTTTTATACATCTCAAAATGTGACATGTGAAGTTTTTTTTTTTTGGAATTAGTATAAGTACTTTCACATTCTTTATATATAAAATTAGTTTTATTTGAATTACTGAAACTAAGGGTGAGTATGAGTCACTCTCAGTAGAATTGGTTCAGGTTTAAAAAATTATACTTTATTCGTTTAAATTAATTTAAAATTTTATCTTTTAAACCCATCAATCCAATATGATCTGATTTGTCTAGAATATTTGTTTTTATAAGATTTGGGTAGATTTAGTAGGGTTATGTTCGCCCCTAATTAAGTTTGTCTTTTTTTATAAATATTATTTTATAAATTTGAATATTTTATATTACAAATTATTTGATTATTAAATTTAAATTTATTTAAGTTAAAAATATATATATCTCCTTGGTTGGATAACCCTTTAAAAATGATTTTACGATAAAATATAAGCGGATTATAAGAGAGTTTTAATTTAAATTTAGATTCTAAATTTTTTTAATGAGAAAAATGTTAGATTGAAATCAAAGATGCTCTCAAAATCCAAGAATGCTTCAGGGGTTGGAAACTGAGAAAGCAAGAAAACAAAGGATCAATGTGGGAATGGGATGAGTCAGAGAGAGAGAGAGCGTGAGGGAGAGAGTTCGTGGAGATGAGATTGGCGTCTCGGAGACAAATTCATGGACCCCTCAGTTTCAGTTCATTGCATTTCCTTCTTTTGTGTCATAAAAAATTATTAAATATCAAGATGATACGCTTTTGAGTTCGGATCAATACAAGCAAGTAAATTAATAATTTTATATTTAAATCTATAAATTAAATTAATTTTAATTTTAAAATTCTTTAATATATAAATTAATTTTTAAAAATATTAAATTTATTATAGATTAATATTTAAAAATTAAAATTGGTTTAAGTATTAATATGTAATTAGTTTAATAATTTTAAGAGGCTAATAATATAATTGACTTAATTATTAATTATTTTTAAAATTAGAGGATCAAACATAAATAAATTTATATAAATTATTACTCTCTTTTTTTATGAAAAATGGACACGAAATATTAAATCTAGATTCAAATTGAAGGAGATATTTGCAATTTTGTTTTCTTGTTTAAAGCTTTAGGAGATATTTTGTATACTGTGATTTGAGATTCTATGATGTCTTAGATATTATGATATAAAATATTATAATATTTAATATTATTATATTATGTGCAATAATTGACAAGTCTTATAAAAAAAATATAATTAATATTTTATATAAATTAATGAAACTAAAATTAGAGTGATGTGAGATTCTAATAAGGCGACGTTACATACCGGTCAAAATCGTGTCATCATATGAGAATGTGATGTATCTCACTTTTCTTTATTTTAGACAAAAATAAATTTACAATTTAGTCTATGAGTTTAAATTAATATGATTTTTTTTAAATGCAGAAATTATAAATTTATTAAATATTAATTATTTTATTAATTTTTAAAAATATTAAATTCGTTGTATATTAATCTATTTAAAAATTAATATATTATAAATTTGATATTTTTAAAAGTTAATTCACATATTGAAAAAAATTTAAAAATAAAAATAAAAAATAATAAAAATTTAATTTGTGAAAATATTAACTTAATGAATGCTTCCGATTTGGAAAATATTAATTTCTTTTAGTAAACACAGAAAAAAGTAATTGTTAGTTTAGTTTTTTTAGAGGACGTTGGAAAATCAATCTCCTATTATAATATAAAATTAAATGAATAAAATTTTTAAAATGTGATGTGATGGCTTTAGTTGAAATCAAAGCTGGCGCGTCAGAGACAGGGCATGATGCTGAGAACGAGACGATGCTTTGCATGCATTGGGGGGAAGGGAATGAATATCCGCAACTTGGTTTCAAAATTCAATCAATAATATACAATTTTCCGCTTCGTCTCCGTGCAATGAATCTGACTCTTATGCGGGGATTCGCTTATCCCACGCGCCTCTCTCTCCCCCCCTTCCCACCACAGGATTGCTTCTCCTCATCCTGTGTGGGTCCACCTACTCATCTCTTCATTTATTGCAGCCTTCTCTTTTCATAATATTTTAAACAAATGACGAAAATCAAATTTAAATTTTATAAATAAAATATTTAATGACGAAAATAATTTAAAATAAAAAATACCTTATTTTAAAATCAGTGTGTATCGCAAACATTAAAAAAATAAATATTAATAACACCTTTTTCACATTTTGACATATATTTATTAAAAGAATATATGTTGAGTTAATTTACTTCAGGGTGTTAGTTGCTGTATTTCAATATAGTTATGTACCAGTATTATCTACAAAATATTTTAATTTTATATTATTTTAATATATTTTTATATGAAAATATTAACTAGTTTATAATCTACATTTTTTTTCAAATTATGAGTTTAATTTATTTAAAGTTTGATGATATATTCTGTTATATTTAAATGGCATAGAATATCTATGAACAAAATTAGATACCAAATTTAATAATTCAAAACATATCAAGACACAATATAAAATTTACATTTAAATTATTTTTTAAAATTATAATAATTAATTTAAAATTTATTTTAATACTTTTTATCATGCTGATCTAATTTATATTTTTTTTTATAAGAGCAAAAGTTGGAATATTTTTTTTTGGTGTGTATCAAATATTACTATTTTGAATAATAGTGTCTGCCAAGCACTATTTTCTGAATAAGTGTCAGTAGGGGAATATGTTGACCGAGTTAGGTTATATGCCCAACCCTACAATGCATTATGGGTCACCGTTAAATCTTAACGCTTAATTTTTTATTTTATTACGATGAAGAAATATTTTAGATCTTATTTCTATAAGTCTTCTTTTTTTAATTTTATTTTTAAAGTACTTCTTTAAAGAATTAAATCCAAATTTTTCACCCTCGTCTTACCTTTGGAAAAAAAAAAATTTTGAACATGGTTTGTCATGGATGGACTCACGTTTATGTCTAAAATCTTACCTATTTACTTGAGTACTCCAATAATGTAAAAGTATGAGGCTAAATTACAAAATTTTCACTTAATTTTTGGTTTGTTTGACTTTGGTTAGGACTTAAATAAAGACCTTAGTGCAAGAAATAACTTTAATTTATTTCGCTTAGTTTATTTTTTTCACAAACAACTCTTTTTAGTTTAATAATTAATGTGATAAATATTCCTTTTTCATTAAAAATTTCTAAATTTAATTGACATTAATATATGAAATGAAAAGAGATTTTAATTGAAAGCACAGTTGAATAATCAAATTTTCTCATATTTTAAATGTTCAAAGAATTAATTGTCCAACTAAACTTAAAAAGACATTAATTAAAATTCACAGAAAAATGAGGTTATCAATATATTAGTTAAAAAAAAAATTAATTTTACTTTCTAATCACAATAATAAAATATGTTCTTTAAATATTTAGTATGAAAATAAATATTTAAAATTTACTTAGATTTATATTTAAATGATATTTACACTAAGTATAAGTTTAAGAATGAGTGATGGATTTTATTTTTACGGCTTAACTTTTACAAACATTTAATAAATAATAATAAAGTATGTATGAGAAAGGTGTATGAAAATACGTAGTAGATAAGATGATGTGAGAATTTCTATATACATCCTTAGCCAAACATCTGACACTGCTATGCGCCTTGCTCCACAACTTTCAACTTTTTTCCTTTGTTTTGTGTTTTTTTTTTTTTGGTTTTTTGGACAAGACTTTTTCCTTTCTTCACTTCTCTCTGATTGCGCATTCAGACCACTTAGGCCACCAGATTCAATGAGTTTCACTTCTCTGTAATTGGGCCGTCATACTGCTTGGGCTACCATACAGAATGGCAGACACCGAGTTCATTTCTCTTAAGAATTGAAAAATGTATTACCTTTCAATTGCAAATCTTTCCTGAACTAACTAGTCAGTTATATTAAATAATTTATGTTGTAAATTTTTTTGCATTTTTTGTTAATGAATGTTATGAAGATTTCTTTTTAATTTGCTTTTTTTTTTCCTAATCTTCATAAATGTAAACTTGACCTTTTAAGTTTTTATGTATTGTAACAAGCTTTTATTTATTCAATGATACAAGATACTTTCGTAAAATAAAATGATAATTCAGTCTTAGATTTAGAGACACAATAGTCCCCAAATTATATTGAGGGTACAAATAAAATTTTAAAAACATTAAACTTGTTAATCCTTTAAACATCTATGGATCACTTGACAAAAAAAATTACGAGAAACCAATTTAATATTTTCAAAAACTAATTTGTATACTGAAAAAAGAAGTTAAATGTGTGTTCCCTAAGAAGAGGGGTAGGGGATCAGCAGACAAATTTGATCAACTGGCAAGCCAAAATCATGATGCAAAGATCTTGTACATTTGTGGCGCCACCAAGAATCTTGTACTTTTGCAACTGTTAAATCTTTACTGGACAAAACTATATTCTATTTTAATTTTATGCACACACTGATACCAAATTTGGATTTGGATCCTCCAAGCTTCTATAATGTAAATTTTGGATAGAGAAAGACAATGTGTACTGCGCTCACATTTAATCAACAAGTGAAGTCCATTAATTTTAAGTCCCAGAAGTTGTGTCTCTCTTTCTCCAAAATTGACAGTCAATTTCTCTAAAGAAATTTTGAAGATCCTAATCCCCTACAATTAATATTTAAATCCAACTCAACTCATACTGAGGAATCTGAAAAAGGACATCACTCACTGCATCTACCTTCTCTTTACTATTTTTGGATTTGGGGAAAAAAGGGTGGTTGGGTTATGGATAGTGCACGCAACTCTCTGCATCTGCTCATCCTCCTCCTGCACGAGTAACCAGTGATCAAATTGACTAGGTGGAGTAATTCTCCTCCTAATTAACATTTCAACTGTAGGGCAGTTTCTCTTACGTCCTGTCCTCCCCTTGAACTCAACCTGAATTCCTCATCAGCTTCTTCAAAATCCTCCTGCACCAAGGCAACCGCAAATTTTAAATTTAGAATACATGAGCAAATGATCCTGATATATCCACAAATATAAGATACAAGTATACACAGACACCATAAAATGGACATCAAATGTGATCTCCCAAAAATACTTCATCCATACATTCTTATGGCACAAAATCTCCACAGATGATTTTTAAAACCATACAAATTCAGAAGCCCTAATACAAAAAGAACTTATGGGAAATAAATTTGGGCAGCAGAATATTAGCATGTTGTCAATGTAGCAAATACCTCAAGTGAATGGCTTTGTATGTGTTGCATTAAGTAGGCAGGTTTTTTGAAAGGTTGGATTTTACATCCTCTTCTTCGCAATCTCCGTCTAATTTTGGTTTCTCCACCTCCTCCTAAGAGACAAAAGAATTTAAAAATATAATCACATATATATATTTTATCTTTGAGAGAGGACAGTAAAGAAAACCCAAAAAATTTGGGGTTTATTGCACACTTCTTATAACAAGAAAGTACCTTGTGGAGAGTATTGGTATGAACGGTTATTAAGGCCTTCTTTTACCTGCAGTTGCCACAGTATTCACAGAAATAGCGTCTTGATATCTCTGAAAATAGGCCTTTCTCCTGTTTCTCCAGCCTCATCCATCTTTGTCTACGAAAGAGGAAAAAAAAGAAAAAAGAAAAGGATTAACAGAGTGACCATGAGGGAGGAAATTCATAAATTGAGATGTAACGGCCCTGAACTACCCACATGAAAAATATTGATAAAAATGTAATTCCAGAAAATTCTTTTCTGAAAACCATTTCAAAAAGTATAATAAACGGCAAAATAAATAAATAAATAAATCACTCCTACCAATCCAGCTAAATAAGTCAAGGGTTTGGTTATGAAGCAAGCATCAAAATCAATGGCTTCAAGCAACAACCCATAAATTATCCCTTTAATCCAACACCTAGGAACCATTGGAAGCTTGCGGACATTGGCATACAACAAACTTCAGAAGAACAAAAAGACTAACGCAAGTTATAAATGTAATTGGTAAACTCACCAATTTCAGCTGTGAAATCTCCAGAAGAAACCGGAACTAATCCTGATTATCAACGTCAGTACCTTCCAGCACTGAAGCTCGAGAGCAATTCCCAGATCTTGGGAAGAACAGTAAGATGAGACGTAGCAGCTGCAAGGGGAGGCAATTCTTGGACTCTTAGACCCTAGTATGATTGGCTCGGGTCGGGTCATCTGGCAATGGATCGAATGGCATGCACATTTTCGTGAATCCACGGGCCCAATTCATTAGTTGTTTGGATATGCTGCATGGAAAGTGGATTTTCTTTTATGGGCACAAATATCTTTTTTGTTTTTAAAGTATAACAACGTATTCAATTTTTTTTTAAAGTATTATTTTGTTTAATTTTATTTATATTTTTTTAAAAAAATGTTTCAATATTATTCTTTAACTTAACACCGTTAATCCTCTTTGTTTTTTTCCAGTGTTTCTCTCTTTTTTTTTCTTTTTTTAATTTTCAACTATCATATTATTTGACTTATCTTTTGAAATAGTAACGGGAGACATGCCATGCCTGGTATATATACTAATGCTAATTTTGATACCTTTTAAGTTTTATTTTTTAGTGAACATATAACATATTAAAAATATAATAAATAATAATTTTAATAAAAATATTATTTTAATGAATGAATTTTAAATCAAATAGTATTTTTTTAACATTAAAATATGAATAGATATAAGTTTAATTCTTCATTTTTCTTATATTATACATCTACAGTAAAAAATAAAATATTATTTTAATTTATTTATTAAAATTAAATAGATTAAATTTATATTATAAATTATAAAATAATTAAATTTATTTAATTTAAAAAAAAACCAAAAATATAATTTGGCCTAAAATAATCCAATCCCTGGTCATCTACCTTAATAAAAAGTTTAAATTAAATAGCCCATCAACTTGAAAGAACCTTCTCATTGAGATCCAAAAAGGAAAGGGGGGCCCACAAAATCTTCATATTAAATCCCCACCGTCCCATCAACGTCGCCATAACAAACGCAGCTTGCCTTTATCTCCTTCCGCTGACTTCTTCCACTACCCCCAATCCACGACGGCGCAGACCACGAGTCGCTCTATGCACCAACTACTAAAACTTCTGTCAGCCCCATTTCTTTGTACCGAAATCAAGAAATGCCACGCGGCGAAAATTGAGCAGTAGAGTTTACCCTCATACGCTGGTCTGTTTACCAGGGAACTCGCTGACCATATCCCAAATAGGCCCCACGTGTTGACCAAAACCCACGTGACTCAGGCCGTCCCCATCGTCCGATCCGTTCTACGCGCTTCTTTTCCTTATCTCTCTCTAAATCCATCTCACCTTTTTCTGCTGACTTCTCTCTCTATCTCTCCCTTTCCTGCAAACCCTACAGAAACATTCACGGAGAGGTCATTGGGTGATGCGACGCAGCGTCGATTACTGCCGGCGAAACCATGGGCAGCAAAGGCGGAGTTGTTATCTAGTGCAGGCGTAAGCATTCTCGGATTCGTGCGCCTGCGATCGGGTTTCAATGGCGAGGAATTGTTTGGTTTCGTGAATTCTCAAGACTGCATTTGAGACTGGGTTTCTTCCTTATTATGTCTGATTTGGTGGCCCGTACGGGTCGGCTTCGGCAGCGGTACGAGAAAGGCTTTCGACTTGTTGCCGGGTACATTTTTCGGTCGTTTTTCCCACCATTTTTTTATTCATCGTTCATGCTACGTGTGAGACTTATTTGAATATTGATTCTTTTACTTCTTCTTTTTTTCCATTTGGCTGGTGGCTTTCGTAGTAGTTGTTGAGGAAAGATGTCATTTTCAGTTATGTATACATGTATAAAATTTCTCTGTTAAGAAATTAAATTTTGACTGCTGATAGGTTGACAGCAGTTGTCCTGGATGACGATTTGTCGTCGTCGTTGTTTTTCTTTCCTGATTTCTTTTTGGAGATTTTGTTTTGTTTTTGTTTTTGTTTTTCGTGTGGGTTTGGTGGGTTGGGTTGTTAAACAAATAGGAATTTCAAAGACTTTTGTGGTCAGCCCGACATATTGAGTCAAGTATTTTTGACTGGATTTGGTTAAATCCTGTAGCTCAACAGCACAATAAGTCTTAATTTCTTGCTGATCAGTTTCAGTCCGCATTTTACGTCATTAACGAGGAGCCAGTTCGGTTGGTATATCTTGGGTCATTGCATAAGGGCATAGGTGTTGTCATAGAGCTTTTTTTTTAGTTGACTTTTTACGGATTGACCAAGCTTTAGGCCTGAGGAGATGTTTACTGGCTTCTCAGCTGAGGAAGTGTGCCTTATGAAAACATGCTTTCTTGATTCTTTTAATGTTGGCTTCAATGTAGGAGCAGCTAACATGTATCATCAGTATCCTCATCGGGTTTTGACGTTTGGAGTACAAATTTAATGTTCTTAATCATTATAAAGTGAATTTGTTGTCTCTAAATGTAATAAACTGGTGCATATAATTCTTAGATCTCATTAATTCGGTTAATTTGGAAAGTTACCTAAACTAAACTACAAGTGAAATTCCTTTTGCTTCTCCCTCATTTCTTTTTGTGATATAATCTAAGTACAAAAGATGACGGAGATTGTTCATTAGATCTGCAAAATTATTTAAAGGAATGAAATCATCAACATTTTGTATGATTATTGCCCTATTTTATATAAATCTCTTAATTTTATATCTTTTTTCCTTTGTGAATCTGGGAGAAGCATGTGATTTCTTGCACTGTCAAAGTCATTTCTAATCCATGACTTAGTTTTTAGACATTGACATATTATTTAATGCAATCTTTGAACCAATAAAAAAGATGAATATGGAATTCATAGAAGTGATGTTAAAGGGAATAAAGTTTGGAGATGCTATTCGGCCAAATTCTTTGCTCATTGTAACTGAGGCAGCTTTTACTGTGCTGAACAAATTCCTTGGTTGGGAACTGCTTGAAGAAAGCTTTGGTGTGATTGTTTTGGGTATATCTACTTAGAGATCTGATCTGACCTTCATATGCTAATTGGGTTGCAGGTGTATTCCATTTAGGTATAGAAATTCTGATGACTGTGGAGACTCCAGTTCGGATATGATTGTCGAAGTGCTTATGATTAACTCGCCTAGTGGACCGGGTCTTTTGTTTCCAAAGGTACAGAGTTTGGAATATTCACTTCTATATTATCCTAGTATCAACCTCTCAATTTTCAGTTCTATGAGAGCACTTACTACTATGGTGACTACACTTATGTATCGTTAAAAAATTTATGATTAATGTACTTATTTTTTAGGGATAAGCATATAAAAAGCAGTTGTAATGTATCAGAATTCCGTCATTTAGTTCTTAAGATATGTAGAGGTCTTATTTTTCATGATATTTGGATTTGGATGTTTTCTTTGTAGATAGTTCAAGAACAGCAAATTATAATATGTATACTTATTTGATGTAACTTTGTATCAACTTACTGCTTCCTATCATTGATACTGCTATTATTATAAGGATTTCAAACTTATCTGGGATAATGGGTACGGTTGGTTTCTGATGTGGTATAACTACAATAGTTATGCAAGATTCCCACTAAATTTGTATTTTCCAAGATGCAGTTTGTTTTCCTTCAGCATTTGATGCTTTAATTGTATTTGGAAATTGTCGTCAGGTTTTGTATTTTTAATTCTAACCATTGTGCCTTGGTGGGAGAAAGGAAACAAACTGGAAGCATTGCATTTCTAACTCATCTGGCTTGCTATTTCACAGCTTTCTATCTGTAATACACACTGTTCTCTTTTATTTGCATGATTGGTTTAAGATGACCTAATAGATGTCTAACATGCATTTAGCTGTCACTAACAATTTATATTTTTAGAAGCGAACCCTAGTAGCTTTAGCCTTTAGGCTTTTAGCCTATCTGTAAGTGCAATTTAATGTGCCTGGAGCTTTAGTTCCTGAGATTTTTTCACTGGCTACTGAGTTTAAAAGGCTCTAACTAAGTTGGTTGATCAACTTAGGTACTGAAAATTTTGATTACATCCAATGGGATGAATTATGTTTTCAAGAAATAAGTGAAATTCCTCAGGCAATTTTTGCTGGATCAGAAAGAGGAAAATCAAGTGAATTAGTGAAGTTTTTTAATTTGTCTTGATTCTTTGTTGGAATTGACTGATATGTTTGCCAAACGATTGTGGGACTCTAGAAGTTATGTTATGTTTCTAAAGTGATGGCAAAATGAATCAGGTGGAGGTCTTTTACTTTTACTTCGATTCTTTGTTGGAATTGGCAAAATGAGTTGTGCTAAATTATTGTGGGACTCTAGAATTGCTGTTGTTAAGTTTCTGAAGTGTTGGCAAAATGCATCGTAGCCCATGGAAGGCTCTAGCAACATTATTTGAACTGCTTTGTAGGATAGATTTGGTGGTGATCATAAACAAAGTTTATGTTAGAAGATTGACCTTTATGATAGATGACGTCTGATTTTGACTTAATGTATAACGTCAGGGACTATACATTCAATGAATTGAAGTGTGTGTCATGTAATTGTTATGCAGTTTTTTGTCGTGTTAATAAAATAATACAAACAAAATTAGGTACCATTTATTGCACTAAAAGACTAACTTTAGGCCCTTGCACAATTCATAGTAAATGGATTTTAAATACCTCTATTCACGGATTTCAAAACCATACTAAAGTGTAAAATTGTGCACTAATGTGATTTTACTCATTCCGAACACTTCAGAATACACAAATTTATTTGGTGAAAACATGTGTAATTGCGTTTTTTTTTTTAAAGGGAGGTTGGGAAAATGATGAAACTGTTCAGGAGGCAGCTTTAAGAGAAGCTATTGAAGAGGCAGGAGTTCGAGGAGACCTAATGGTGAAAAACTTCTCCATGTATATGAATTGATTTAATTTTTTAGCATCTGTAATATTGCGATGTATTGATATAGCTGAGTGTTTGCATGGTTTCTTGATGAGATATTAGGAAGCTAATGTGAAGATATATTGTCATACCATATGTGGTTGTGACTGTTGATAATGGCCATAAGAGTTTTGCAAAAAGCTTCATATAGCCTAGTTTCTGAATGAAAGTACTAGTTTCCTCATTAACATAAGAGGAGAAAGATTTAAAGGGATGGAAGTTGGAAGAATTTGAGCTTAAATTAGTTTGACATTCTAACTGTGCTTTCAAATATGCTAGCACTTTTCAGAGTAGAGGAAAGGTCAAAGGTATAACGGTAATGTGTTAATGGTATCATCCATTTGTTTGGCAGGATTTGATCCTTTCATTCTTTTACTGCTGATATCCCTTGAAACTTCTAGTCTGTTGATTTTATTTATTTTCACCGTGTAAACAAGGCTGCTGGGGCTTATTAAATTGCCTTTTGATCTTTTCATTTGGATTACTTCTTGCAAAACCATAGTTGATACTTGTTATCGGGTGCCAGGAATTTCTAGGGTACTATGAGTTTAGGAGTAAGACCCACCAAGATGAGTTCAGTCCAGAGGGTTTATGTAGAGCGGCAATGTTTGCCTTGTTTGTCAAGGAAGAGCTTGATTCATGGCCTGAGCAAAGTATCAGAAACAGGAGTTGGCTGACTGTATCAGAAGCAGTTAAAAGCTGTCGACATGCATGGATGAGGGATGCTCTGGGCTGCTTTTTCAAATGGCATGAGGATAAATTGGTGTGTGCTAGGATGCATCTCCCTCATCGCTGACTGTTGATTTAGAGGGTACTGTATCTTCAATTAAAAGATTATATAACTTTAGAAAAGACAAATTGTGGAAGATCTGGATTACAGTTACTATGTTGATAAATCTCCGTGTTCTTTGTTCAGAGGAATTCATATTATCAATTGAACTGTGACACCTTTTGAGTTGAAATACCTGTTCATGTACTTTTATTCCCTATCATGCCCTTGAGCAGAGGAGAAGACTATCATTTTCCAAATGCGTGTTCATTGTTTTTGTACAGTTATTTATTTATTTTTTTAAACCCAAACCTTTTACTGTTACTGCTCCATGCATGCCACTATGAAAGGATTAAGATTTCTAAAATTTTAATATACTCAAGTACTTAAAATAACTATGCTTGTGATATTGTTATTATTTTGATCAAACTAAAGAAAAAAAAAAATAAAGAATAAGGTTTAGATGTGGTAGTTAAACTGTTAAATATGTTCAAAAAGTTCATGAGCTAATATTTCATGTGACAACAGTCAGTCTCAATCTTTAAGATTGAGAAGAACTTGATTTCATTGGTTTTATCTTTAATTTCGTCCTTTTTTTCACTGCTCATTCTGACTTGGAGAACTATTTTTTAACTAGATAAAAAATCAAGCATTACCCTGGTCATTGCTCCATTTTCAACAGGGTTGGCACCGATTTCCAATTGTCTCATAACTCATTCTTTATTCTCAGGCATTGAGGCCTCTTTTGTAACTTAAAAAAATGGAAGCATTACCCTGAAAACTTGCTCAATTTCCAACAATGTTGGCACCGAGTAATTTAAACACTTTATAACAAATGGTATGAAAAGAGAATAGGCAGATCAGTACATTTGGAGGCAGGCACTACATATTGGAAACCGATTTCACTCAAGAATTATACAACTGCATTGTGAAGGAAGGTGAGTAAAAAAAAATGCATTAAGCTGACAGTAGAATAAATTTGTACAGAAATATAAATATCTATATACCTCAATCTGGGACACAAACTTTATATGTGAGTTATGAATATAAAAATGACCCACTGCCAAGTTAACTTCGACTGCCTTTGAATCTCCAGTCCAATTTTTTCTTCCCCACAACTCCATTTTTTTCACTCCTGTATATTAACATGAATAAATGAGGTCAAATGGCACCCCAACCTAACAAAGTTATATTTCAAAGCTCGTCTGGTAAAAAAGAGCATAATGCCTTCCACTTTGCACAAGCTCAGGCCCAGAAAACATAGGCTAAAGGCCTGAACAAGAAAATCAAGTTATTATACAAGCTCTCATGATGTTCCTAGGTAGCAGATCAATTCTCATCAAGAACAATATCAGCAGGGTCTCCTATCCAGGGCTTCCCTTCCCTCCACCGGAACCTAATTCTTAGTTTTCCATTAGCATCTACCCCTACCACCTGTCCCTTACTAGCATGTGTCTCCATTCCCCAACCCCATCTTGGGGCTAGCAATCTGTCTCTGATCCTTACCTTGTCGCCTATTTTGAAGGGCCTTACTCGTTCCATTTCACATGCCTTACAAAGCCATAGTCTCTCCATGAAACAGAATGCCACCCACAGATCCTCATGTTCCATCCGATGCACCACCCCAATGCTTGAATGACTCACTTCTCCCCACTGGTGGGTTGGAGTAGATACTGATGCTCTAACCTTGACCCAATCTCCAATATGTAGCTCCTCCTCTTCCACCAAATCCACTTCTGATGGGTCCAACACCCATGCTTTTGATCCTACTGGAGTGTATATTCGAAGCTTTCCATCACCATCAATTGCTGATATGATTCCAATGCTAGCATGGGTGTGCCCTGACCACCCAAACCTCGGTTGCTTTACAGATTGTTTAACTCTAACCCTCTGTCCCATAAGGAGTTTGTCAACTCTTTCGAGATGTGAAGTTGGTCCTACCCAGCTTTCCGGCTCCCCACAAAAGCCAACACAAGTGCTTCTCTCCCATTCATCACCATCAAACCCTATTCCACGTACAACCCCAACGCTACCTGGCCCAATTGATTTCCAATTTTTTGCATTATCTTTAAACCTCACCCACTCTCCCACTCCAAACATCTGCTCAATTTCAAGGTCTGCAGGATCTCCTCTCCAGAGACCTGGCAAAACAAAGAATGACACCCTCACTTCCCCATCAGCATTAATGCTAATTATAACACCTCGAGATTCAGGCAGAGCTCCTCTCCAGCCCCACCTCGGTTCAACCAAGCCAGTTCGAAACCTAACATACTGCCCGACTTTAAAGCAAGGAACCTTTTCAACATCTGTATAATGATTGATCCACTTCCCTTTCCGAAAACAGCAAGCCAACTCCAAGTATCCAGAATCCTGTACACTATGTACAACAGCTATACTTTCTTTTCCAACGCTATTCCAGTCATAACTTGGTCTGGTTCCTAGGCTTGGTTTTGACCGTACCCAATCACCAACTTCTAATCCTGGAAGTTGTTCTGCATCTCCAGGAGAAACTTTCCACAAGCTCTGTCTACAAGTGACTCTCACCTAGAAAGAAATTAGCACAATTACTTTTTGTCTATAGTAATTAAACATAACAGTGAAATCATAAATAACCTTATCACTAAAATCTTTACATGAAGTTTATCTTCTCTAATAGCAATAGTGGCTAATATTCCAGTCAGCCAATTATTTCAATAATAAATGGAGACAGGAAGAGGATTGTCAATGAAGCTAAATGAGAAGTGGTTTTTTCTTAAAATGCCAAAGCCAATTATTACAGAAGGAAAGTTTCTCTACTAGAGCCATGTATCCATTTTTAACAGCAGCTATAGCTCAAATGAAGGATATTTCCCAGGCACATGTTTATAAGGCCTCATAAGTTTTAGTGATTTACATATTAAACTGAAAGCCTATCTCTAATTGAACATCATAAAAAAAAATTGTTTTAGGTCCTGTTCACTTCAGATGTCTTAGTTTGGTCACTGTAAACATAGTTTCTTGCACAATATATAGAAGAAACTAAATAAGTAAGCTTACATTGAGAGCACCATCCATGTCAATTTTCACTATTTTTCCAACAGAAGCTGGTGATTCATTTGACCATCCAAGTCGTGGCTGAGTAACAGATGGCATCACATGAATTTCTTGCCCCACTTCAAAAGGCGGAACTTTCTCCACATCAGTGACAGAGCAACAAAAAGGTTTACTTCTGAAGCAAAAGGCAACCCCCATATCACCGTCTTCATCCAAGCTATGAATTACCCCAATACTGTTCCTAGTAATATCCTCCCATCCATATCTTGGGGAAGACACTGAAGCTTTCACTCTGACCCAATCTCCAACCTGCTCCAGGGAAAATTACAAAGGAAAGATATTAATAAATCATCTCACAATAGACATATGAAAGAACAAACTTAAAATAGCAACAAATGGTCAACAAAAAGAATTACCACCTTAAAATCATCCAGCTTCTCCATATCAGATGGATCAGCTTGCCATGAAATGGGTCGGTTAGGTATATCTATTATTAAGAGACCATCATTCTCAATCTCACTAATCCTTCCGACACTATGATGTGTCTCACCTCCCCAAGCATATCTAGGTTCTGCAACAGATCGCTTCACACATACCCGATCCCCAATCTGTAAAACCAACAATTTGTTACTGTTAGACACTATAAATAAGAAAGGAGAAATAAACCATTCCATAAAAGGAAAACAGTCTACACTCTTACCTTAAAAGGAGCAACATGCTCAACCTCTTCTGGTTCACAATGCCATGGAGCTGGAAGATAGCTCAGTTCTATTAACAGACTACTGTCTGGTCTGATACAATATACAATACCAATGCTTCCTGGTGTCACAGCTCCTAATCCATGCTTTGCAGATGTAAGAGTGGGACGAATACGAACCCAGTCTCCGACCTTGAATTCCTCAACCCGTTCCATCTCTGCTGGGTCAGCTTTCCATCCTCTGGATGCTCCAGGAAACCCAACACGTAGGATCCCATCATCATCAACACATAATACTGTGCCTATGCTGTCACGTGATTGCCCACGCCAACCAAACCTAACACAGACAATCAGTCATAAATGCCATAGAAGAGCACAAAAACAGCCATGCATGAGGCACCAATTAACAGTGTTTCAATAGTCAACCACAGGCCTTCTTCTCTATACTCTTTCCCTTTAGTGATAGAGTAGAAAGACTCAAAAGGATGATTGACTTACTTAGGCTCCCTATGTGTCTATTTATAATTATAAATTAGGTAATGTACATGTGCATTATATATATATATATATATATAGAGAGAGAGAGAGAGAGAGAGACAGGGGCGGAGCTAGGTAATTTTTATTGGGGGGCTGAAAAGAAAAAAATTAAAGACATTAATTGAGGGGGGCTAAATCATGATATATTCATATTTAAATAACAAATTATACACCATTATTAAAAAAAATTAAAAATTTTGGAGGGCCTATAGCCCCCTCAACACATAACTACGATCCACCCCTGGAGAGAGAGAGTAGATATATAGTTTAGCTCACAACCACAATCAAATTGTTACTATCCCCAGAAAATTCATAACGTAGCTTTAATGTAAAACCATACCTGGGCTCTTTTACCTCTGCTTTAAGCTGTACATGTTGTCCCCTGTCCAATGGAATGACTTTCACAACTTCATTTGCTAAAACACGAGCCTCTCCAGAACAAAATGAAACGATGAGATTATCTCTGTCTGGAACGCTTTGCACAAAGCCTACACTCTTTGATGTAGCACCTTGCCAACCATATGTTGGAGTTGTGACAGTTCTTTCAAACTTCACCCAATCTCCCACTTCAAATCTAAATATAATCAGAAATAAACAAATAATAATAAATATTAGTCACATATAAATAGACAACAAATGTAACAGCCACACAAAAAATGGTGTCTTCTCCTCACATTGTAGGAGACAGATAAACTCCTCTATACATGAGAGCCTCCATCAGATCTTCTGATATCCATTCTCGGGGAAGGGCCTCTAAGATGTCACGAAGCGTCCGGCCACTGTCAGGAAACATAACCTTATCAGTCACAGTAGGGCAATGGTCCTCATGATGTTTAATGCATTAATGTGGACTAACCATCAACAGTTTGAAATATCTCAGTCACTCAGTTTCACTGATTTGGCAATAGTTTTCAGACATGTAACCAATACAAAGCATGCAACTTAAGTCAGATTGCTTTAGCTTTTTAGCTTCTACTTGCCTATGGTTTCTGACTTCAACATCAGCATCAGGATTTCTTAGCATAACGATGAGCCAGTCAAGATTTTCGCGTGTCATTTTTGCTGTATCTGCTGCTATATGGAAAGCATTGTCACCATCGTCATCCTGATTAAAAAAGGAACAACATCAAAATCTCAAATCACAGACATAATAGCAATGCTTCCTTCCAAGAGACAGGTGGATATCGACTTCCAATTATTTCTGGCAAGTAACACAAATTTTAAGCTGAAAGAAGTTCCACCCACTTACCTTGGTCAGGAAGAGAAGCCATCTCAAAAATTAAAAGCATATTACATTAGATAAATCAAAATAAATGCTTTCATACAGTTTCAAAGTCATATCAGCAAGCAATAAACTCCAAATACAAATCACAATCCACCCTGGAGAAGTCAGCTGTATGTACACAGAGAAAGAGTTTCAACATTCTATTCCAAGTCTTCTCCCGCATATTCTACTTATCAAATTTTAATAGGAAATTTGCCCCTTAGATTTGTTTCCAACCATTAACTGTATAAATAAATATTACAATAAAATTACTCAGTAATGAAGAGGGGCTACTACAGATTTTCAAGTTAGCAATCAAAAATTCATAAAGACCAATTTCTGATCTGTTTTAGACAAATAGAAAAACAATTTAATAAAGTCAATGAGAAGTCAGGGGAAAATAATCACAACCCTGACCAAAAGCACCACTTCATTAAGCAAATATGAGCATGCAGAATGACCCTTTTTTTTTGTTGATAAAAGAGCATGCAGCATGATGGAACAGCAGAAATAGGAATGTGAATGAAAACCTGCAAATTATAATCTGCTCCAGCAGATAGAAGCAATCCAATACATGATTTTGCTCCCCTAGCTAAAGCTAAGTGAAGAGGTATACTATTGTGCTCACTATGAATGTTCACATCAACACCGGCAGCAAGAATAACCTAGTCAAACATCCAAAAACAAAAAAGTTTATTAACATACAGTACAAAATGTGCATAGTTCATTTCATCAACAGAAAAAAATGCATACTTCAGATATCGACAGGATACTCATTCATTTTAATTAGCAAAAAGTTGAATTACTTACATTAACCAACTCAACATCATTAGATATGGCAGCTGTGTGCAATGCTGTCCGCCCATTCTGCGAGTCCTGAGCAGATGGGTCTGCACCTGCAGCAAGCAATATTCGCACCAGTTCTCTCCCCTCTACATTCAGTGTGAACAAGCAAGATCAGATAATTCAACTATCCAGTAAACAGAAGAAAAAACACACAGAATATTAAAAAAAAAATCCTTGCAATGAGCCTCACATTAAAATTGCTACTTAAAACAGATGAAGAGGAAGTGTGGGTTCAACAGAACAGCACCAAATCATCACAATCAAGGGCATATTTCAAATATGATCAAAATGAGACAAATAGTCAAACAATACAAGTGATACACCAATGCCTCCATTCTCAACTAGTGAACACAACTAACATGTTATAAGGACATAGGGTCTGTTTGTTTTCTATTTTTAAAAACTGTTTTCTGTTCTCAGTTGTTTTCAGAATAAAAAAACTCGTTTAATAACTGTTTTCTGTTGTTATTTCGGAAACAAGTTCTAAAAACAAGTTGTTTTTAAAACAGAACAGAAATAAGGAAAAGTTATTTTTGTTTCTTGTTTTTGTTTTCAGAACATGAAAAAGCAAAAAACAATATGTTTTCAAAACAGTTTATTAAACGGATTTTTTTTTATTTTTGTTCTACAGAACAATTTTTAAACATAGTTTTCAAAAACAATTTTTAAAAACAAAAAAACAAAAACAGAATCAAACAAGCCCATATATTCTTGCTTCTAGGTACAGCACTTTATATTTTAAGTTAGAAAGCATTTGAATTTCAAAAGTTTTGCATTTTTCCTAGGCATGATTAAATATTTAGTTGCACAAAACAAGAGATTCCTTGAAAAAACATGTTGAGATATGTTAGAATTGTCTCCAAAAAAACCATTGACATGCAAGCAACGTTGTGCAGAGAGGGGGAGAGAGAGAATAAACATTTTCAGGCAACTAAAATTATATAATGGTGTCTTAAAAACGTTAATCTCCTTATTAGAAGCTAGTTAACAGTATGAACTACCTAGAGACAATATAATCTACCAAGGGACATATGGTAAAGTTCAATACAATTCAAAGGGGAAAATCAAAAGAGGAAATTACAAGAACACCCTTAAGCAACAAATACAACCAAATTGAAGATATGGAGTTAACAGTTTCTTCTCTCACTCCACTGCTTTCTTCCTCGTAGGACCACACAAAATTACCTTTAATATATAGCAGGATTCCCTAAAAAACTAACCTTCAAATATCATCTACTCTTCAAGCAAAATGATTGTAATGTAGGTCAGATTTGGATATTTGTCCATGGTGGCTATTGGTAAAGACCAGACTCCAACAATCCATCCTTACGGTTTAAGTGTCAGGAGTTGTAGAAAAGTTGACTGAGGACTTGGATGTTGTCTCATTCTTGGAAATTCTAGGAAATTTTAAGCATGGCCTGCTTTTGAAGGATATTTGGAAGTAAATAGGTATTTCAGAAGATATCATGCTTTCACAAGGTACTACTTTGACCTCTATACCCCAATTTCAACTCCTATTCACAAAAGAAATTTTGAAACCAAGATTCTTATTTAAAACCAGACAATCATATAAAAAACTCTTGAAATTGTAAATTGCCAATATTGAACAATTTTTTAGTTCAACTTGAAGCTCTTTCTTACTGTATAAGCTCATTGGTAAGTAAGACTAAATTTATGCCTTTTAATATAGATGCAGTAGTTATCTCTAAACCCTTTGATACGTTGTATGATATTTTATAAGCCTCAAGTGAGTAACAAAACTAATCTATTTCAAATGAAGGTCATGCCAAATTTTGCAGTGAACTAAAATGATAACAGATTTAAATAGAAAAGTGTGACAGCTCTATAAAAGAAATTTCTTTAAAAAAAAGTCATATGTTTAAATTGATATTGAGCAGTTGTCCAAGTTCCTGTATACCAATTTCATGGTCTTTCTTAGATGCAGCTGCCATGCACAATGCAGTGCCAATAGGGCTTGGTATGTCAATTGCTTCAGCAATCTCATCAGATGTTGCAACTTCCACCCATCTTTTTACAATAGCCACATTCCATGTTGCCACACACAAGTGCAGTGGTCTGCAACATTAAAGGAGTAGAAACACAAGATCAAATTTGTAAATGAAACAAAGTCATATCTCAATTCAACATCCATGTCACAATAACTAGAAAGCATTTGATATGTCAAAGAGTAAAAGGCCTATAAAGGTCCCATATAGAATTTCTTCTCCAATCTCCATCTGAAACTTCTGTCAAAACTCAACCATGTAGCAATCAAGCAAATAGTTTGGCCTCTAAAATTGAATATTATTACTAAAAACGTGAAGCCATTTTGTGCTTTATTTTTCTACTTGGGTAAGGACCAAGATGACATCATTGCAATTGTCTCAGACAAAAAGAACTGAATCCATTTTTTCCCTCTGCTCAGAAAAGCTAACATTTTGAATCACTCTAAAAGTGCTGGCCAAACAGAAGGATAACAGTTACAGTGTGAAGGGGTACTGGTGGCACCTAAACAATGCATAGGTGACAGAAATATTCAAGAAAGAGGGGTGTGCCTGTTTTCTCAGACTACATACATCTATCAAGCTTTATGCATAAAAACAGAGTTAGTCATTTAGGTTCATTGACTTCTAAGTATATAGATAAGCAACGGGAGACAACAAATTATTATTGGAATCAACAAGAGATTTTCAACCAGCTAGTATGATGCAAAGGGTGCTATATAACATCAAACTCATAAGATTTATGATCTTATAAAGGTTATTGATTTTGAGATACAATCATTCATCCAACTAATAAAGGAGATTAAGCATATAATGAATTTAAAGAAATATATCACTATCCCATTCCCTTAAATATTTCTACTTATACATATGATTAACAGGTAAATCATGAAAGTAATAAAAGTAGGTTATAGAACTTCTAATCTGGCTGAGGAACGTGCTTCAACAAGGTGAAACCCCATGCTAACAAAATTTTCATATAGTGAGCCTGGACACTTTGATGATAAGATTTTAATGCTAGCCTCTACAAATATTAATTATGAAACATAATGTTCAGGATGAGAAAATAACTGTGACAAATTCATTCTTCCACCATACAAATATAAGCTGTTAATGCATTTTCAAGCAGTTAATTAATTTCAATTTTTGTACCTCTAGATGGCTTGATACACTTGACGTGACATTCTAAGCTAAAAAGAATAATTGGTGAAGGTATGTCTATACTTACGTCAGATTCTTTGAATTTAAGATGGCCATTGATCTACAGCCCCCATTTTCTAATATCACAAGAGCACAATCCGTATACTTCTTGGCAACTGCACTATGCAGTACAGATTCCCCTTCATCATCCACAGCATTGGGATCAGCTCCAGCCAATAGTAGTTCCTGTAATTTTTTCCATAATTATATGAATAGAGCTCTAGTGATCAGGAAGAAGCCTCTATGTATATTTTAAGTATAACATACTCGCATGCAATCTGGCTGGCCATGATAGGCACAAATGTGAGCAATAGATGGGCCAAAGCCATCTCTCAACCGAGACCTCACATAAGCATTTCTTTTAATAAGAATACGAACACATTCTGGAGATCCAGCTGCTAAAGCAAAAACAAGAGGAGGATCTCCACTTTTATCCAAGACATCAACATTTGCCTCTTTGCACTCCAAAATAGCCTCAACAAGTTCGGCACTACCACGTCTACAAGCCAAGTGGAGAGCTGTTTGCCCATCAGCATTTTGGGCTTCCAATAGAGAAGATATATAATTGCTACCATTTACTGATACAGCCTTTGCAAGAACATGTCTGTATGAGAAAAGAAAGATTATAGAAAGAAAATGAGTATGACACTGGTTTTGAATAAAAGCTAGCTCAAGCAAATCAGTTGTATGCCTACTAACCTAACACCTCTAACATTCCCTTCAGACACAAGTCGATGAAGCTGGCTTACATAATCCTGAGGAACTTCCAATACAGGTGTAAGGGAATGCTCCATCACATTTAACGCAGAGTCACTGTATTCACAGAAATATCTAACTTATATAATACAATTGCTGAACATCAATGACAATTTTGAAATTTGCTCATTTACAAGCAAGTTTATATATATATATACACTTCTTCTGTTTGATCAGACGCCATAAACATAGAAGTCACAAACACAATAATTTCACAGACATACTTATCAGGGCTTGTAGGAGGACTGCGTGGTATTTCCTGCAAATGACGCAGAAATATTGCTAGCATTGCATTAAAACTAGGTCTTTTGGATGGCTTGAACTGCAAGCACTCTCCAATCATCTTCCACAATTCTCTAGGAATTCCACCACCAACAACACTAGCATATTGTGGAGGCAATTTCCGTGCCTTGATAACAGCTCGATAAATTTCCTCTGCACTTAAACCAGCCCAACTGCACAAGCATAGATTTTGCATTAAAAATTTCAGAAAAAGGAGGGAAGAGAAAAATGAAGAAGTTTATAACAAAGAATGAGTAGCTTCACATACGGAACAGAACCCGTGCACATTTCCACCAATGTACAACCAAAACTCCAAGCATCCGACTCTGCAGATACACCTATTGCATCATCCCAGAACAAATTTAATGACTTCTTCACAGGTTCCCAAGCCTCTGGAGCTGTGTAATGTGGACTGAGCATTATACATTCCATACAGGAATGGATCTTTGAGGAGTCACACTCTGGTCGGGCCTTCCAACAGGAAGGCTTCTTCAGAATTGGAGCAAGTCCATAATCGGAAACCACTGCATGACCATTTGCATCAAGAAGAAGATTGGATGGCTTTAGGTTCATACAAACAACACCTGCAGCATGAAGCTCAGCCACTCCTCGTGCAATGTCTGCCCCATATCTATATTTGGAAAAATTTTAGTGTAACTATTGGTCGTTGTTATGATTAATTGGCAAGCAATATGAAAGAACTGAAATTCCATCAATATGAATTTAAAAGCTGACCATATTATATAATTAAGAAATCACACAATCAAGTCATAGATGTACCAGTTCTGATAAAAAAAAAATTCTAAAGAAAATCATAGGAAGAATTTAACTCTTCCTTTCTTTTCTCATTTCCTTGAAGAAACAACAGTAAAGCACAGAGACAGCAGCAAAAAAAGAAATAATTTTATATATTAAAATGGCCATTCTAATTTAATTTTGGCCCGATAGGCTGAGACAGTTTCCCTCCAAACACACATCAACCATTGACCAGCAGAGACACGTTTATATAGCATTTGCTTTAAGTTTTCACCAGAATGCAGTGCATTCTACTTCTATCTATGAGATTGCTACATTACTGTTACTAATCCCGCATCAAGAACTTAGAAAAACTCCATAAAGTACTTAAGTTTAAGGGTTCTCCCACTTAGTAGGCTGGTCTTTTGAGTTCAGCTCTCTTGAACTTTGAGTATCATGTCAATTGGTGCTTTGGACAGTTGAGCTACAGAAAAGGCCACCTATAGGCTAGAATAAGGAGCAATACCCTGTCAGGGAGTGTTGTATCGAATAGTGATAGATAAGTGAAGCCACCAAAAGGGAAAAGGACTACCATATGGTAAGTGTTGATAAAGTGAATCTGCCATCACGTCAGCTCTTAAAGGAGGTGGCAATGAATCCCACATAAGGAGCTTAGAGAACCCCCAAGGTACTTAAGTTCAGGGACTCTCCCACCAAATAGGTTGGCCTTTTCCGTTGAACTCTCCCTGGACTTGAGGATTGTATCAATTACTTATCAAACAAACCTAGGGAAATTAAACCAATCAAGTATAACAATCGCTTTGATTCTGTTTTATTACTTGTTACTTTCAACAACAAATATCTTGCCGCAAGCTTATCTGAAAATGTTAAAAAAACATGAGAGTGAAAAATGTCTCGACCACAAGTTTGATTAGAGAAGTACAAAAAACCAAATGCAAAACCTTAGGACTTGCTCCAAAGTAAGCCTCCCCTCATTGCGCTGCATCTCAGACTGAACTGATCCATAACAGCGGTCCATCACTAGACACAAACTATCTTCGACTCTCATTGCCCCATGAAACGTGCACACATTTCTACACCACATTGAAGCACGACGCAAATTCTCAAGCTGCCCCTGCACCCACTCCAAATCCATCTCCTCCGCTATTGCAACCTTCTTCACCGCCACATGGTGTCTGCACCGTCCACTTCCGCCACCGCTGATCACCGCCGTCCACATTTCCATACCAGCCCTCCTCCCCTCTCCTATCCGCCGCAGTAATTTCAAGTCTCCGTGCACCCCAACCTCAATCACGGGCCCACACCCGCTGGAGCTCGATGTCTGGGACCCACGGCTACACCTGCGGCGAATGACTGAGTCATCGTCATTGTCCCCATCTTCGTCATCATTTTCACCCCCTTCTTCATCGTCCGTGAAGTCACAGTCGAAATTCGACCCCGACGCATTGGAAGCCGTGTGAATAAGCGCGAGCACGGCATAGTTCTTGCGCAGAGCTTGAACAGAGTTCCCGACAGTGGACACATGGCGACACTTCGGACACGGCAACGTCGTATCAGCGGACGCCGAGAACATTCTCGAAAGACAGTCTCTGCAAAATCCATGTCCGCATTGGAGCAGAAGTGGGATCCTCTCCTCCTCGTTGTACCGCGTTTGACAAACCGAACAACAAGGGACTTTCATATTCTCTCCCGTTAATATCAATCCCACAACTTACCCAGAAAATATAACCAGCAACTGGCTCAACCCCAGAAATTGTTTGATCGTAATTTGAGCTCAAAAGGCCTTCTTCATGGAGAATTGATGTTGATACGAGAAGGAAATGGTAGATCCAAAACTGAATAAAAGATGGAAATTGAAAGGAGATTGAGCTCAGAATGAAGTGATCAATAAACTAGTGATGAGGAAAAAAAATCTAGATAGAGAAAGGGTTTTAGAGAGAGAGAGTCGGTGACAGAGGGAGCGAGCCGTGGAAGAAAAAGGAGCAAACTTTTTGCTTGCTTTTCTCTTATTTATTCCAAGTATAGCCTAGGTGGGCAGCATGGGCTGGTCGCTTGGACTTTGAAGTCCCCAACCCGTTCCTACCATTTGGTTATAGAAATAGAAATAGAAACTCTCTCTCTCTCTCTAGTTTTTTTTTAAAAAAAAATAAATTTTGGGTTTTGAGATGGAAAGTGTGGAAAGGGATAAGAGATTCAAAGTTCTCTGCCTGCTAAACTCTCTGTCGTTCCTAGACAAGCTTTTCATTTTCATTAGTAAAGTGTAAAGTTTCTTGTCTAATTCCATTCCTTTTGGAAAAATAATGCAACTTTATTCTATAAAGTGAAAGAGAAAAAAAAAATTGATGATTTAGTTGTTATTTTGAAGAGATGTGGTTTTGTTCAGAATAAAAGAGTCATTAAATGTTGAAATTATTTTCTTTTTAAATTATGGTAAATAAAAAAACAAGTTATTCACACTAAATTTTTTTATGATTTTATCCTATAAAATTAACATAATTAGACTTTAGATTCTTGACAACGCGCTTAAAGGATGACAATAAGAGAGGGTCACAATTAGCCTTTAGTTCTCCACTCTCTGTCCTTGCCATTTTCTTTGTCGATCTGTCCCAATTCTATTTTCAGTCACACAGAATTTATTTCCTCCGTTCCCATTCTCTAGTGTCACAGAGACCATGGGAATATTCAGACTTTTAAATTTCTATAACAGTGAAGTAAAATTTCATGAAAAATAAATAAGTCTTAAATTCATATACATCCTTAAAAATAATCATATATTAAAATTCATTAATATGAATTATAAATTAATAATTATTAATATAAATATTTAAATAAATAAATAGTATTATAGTAACTTTAATGTTAAGTGTCCATAAAATAAAAGATATTAGACTTGTTTGATTTTTTTAAAAAAAAAAAATTATTTTTAAAAATTATGTTTAAAAATTATTTTATAAAATAATAATAAAAAATTTGTTTAATAAACTGTTTTAAAAATAATTATCAAATGATTTTTTTATTTTAAAAATAATTAAAAATAAAAAACAATCTTTTAAAACAAAAAACAAAGAGTCCCATTGTCCCGTCCCTATTCTTATATTATAAATAACAAGAACTTTACCATCATTTCTATACTTACAAAGAAGATTTTTTTTTTTTTTTCTCCCTTTGCTCTTCATCCCAATAGAGAAGAAATTCTCCCTATCTCTCTGTGCAGGGCAGATCTGGCAAAAGTCTCTATAAACAAAGAAAATTATCATTGTTATACCTAACAAATCATGTCGTACTATGATAAAAATATTTATGATATATTTTATTGATATTTATAGCAATATATATTAGGAAACCCCTTTTTCTTGTATCACTAGGATACAGCTTGAATTCTAAAGTGGGTTGGTATTAAATAATAATATGAGAATATAATAATTGTTATAGCTTATGACTCCGCTATAGTGAGATGTGACCCTTACATTAATTAATGATTTATTTTAAACAATTGAAATAATTTGATTTCGGTTTATGATTGTTATTTTTATTTTAATCAAGAAAACAAATTAATTATGGAAGGAAAAGATGCTTAAATGGCAAGGCAAATAATAATAATAAAATAACCTCAATGGAATTTTTTCCAAAAGCTTCCAATATTTTATTCTATAGCTTCTATCATTAAATACCATTTTAGAAAGGATTTAGGAAAAAAGAGAATATTTTTGCTGAAATAATAGCATTAAATTTTATTTATATGAGATGCATAGATTGTTTTAGTATCATTAGCAAAAACCAAATATTTTGATTGATGCAAATTGATTTTTACCAATTAAATAAACTCTACTTGACAAAGCATAACATTATTTTATGATTATTAGCAAAAACGAGTTCAGTCAGATTGTCAGGCATGTCAAGACTTTGACATGGGGAGCAACCGTTTGGTGTCTAGCAATGCAGCTCAACTTTAGAGGGTGGTATGTTCAGTTTTCTAATGATGAATCTACAAAATAAAAAAATGGTTATAGCCCCAATGAAGTGGTGGCTCCGTCCCATACTTCGATGTTAGAGTTCGTAGAGATCGCCAAATTTAAAGCGAGAAAATTTGATTGAAAGACAATACAATAAAACAAATTAGAGTATAAATCAATTAAACTTATTTATAGATATCTGAAGTTAACGAGGGTAAAATGGCTTCGTTGATTTATAAAATTTAAGTCAGCTCAAATTCTAACTTATCACAAACAATTAATCTCTTAAAAAAATATAATTTATATTAAATATTTAATATGAAATTTTACAATAAAAAAATCAATTACGTAATATTAGACTGTAAAAAATAATATTAATATGTTATATTTTTATTATAAATTTTAATAACAAATATTTGAAATTTTGCACCTCACTTTTTGTTTTTAATTTTTTGTAAAATTGACTCGCCAAAAATCTTTGTTGGGATGAGATTCGAGTACTTCGTAGTGGTCCTTATTGTCGTGAAGGAAAACGACTAACCAACGCTATTGGCAAGGTCTAAAGTCTAAACTAGCATTACTTTCCACATAAGTGCTCAATAAAACAAGTAAAAATTATAAATTTATGTATGATTTTTTAAATTTTGGAAGTCACAAAATTTGAAAATAGAATCTCATACCATGTTTGAAAATATTGCTTGTAAATTGACAAGTGTTAAGCGTAATGATCTCTAAATAAAATTAAAGTTACGGAGACTTAAACCTACAATGTCTCCTTTGGAAAAGCTCCATCTTTGCTATTGTACCAAACACCCGTACACAAAATGAATTTGGTAAACTATTATATTCAGAATAAAGAACATAGTTACTTAGTGGAAATTTGAGTAATTTACATTTAGTCTTCGGTTCTTTTCATCTAAAAAATAAAAAATAAAAACTAGAAATGAAGAAGCAATATTAAGGTCATCACAATCAATGCCCACGGAATAAATAAAAGTAGTTTGAATATTTGAGCAAATAGAAATGTCAATGACTAATATAGAACTCAAGTTAGAAGGTAGGGGAAAAAAGTCCAGTGTGAAAGCTTTGAAAATAAGGAGCAACAATAAGTCTAATTTGGCGTCTAACGAAAGCAAGAGAAAACTACAGGAGCAATATTTAAATGACGCCTTCTATTTTCTTCAGTTTACTTCGAGTATTTATCATGTTGATAGATATTGATCATTTTTTTATAAACAGGGTTTACTTAATAATTTCTCAAAACAACTAAGGCTTAGTTGCATTCTTAGCCAACAAAGTACATTAGTATACACGCCTAAAATTTTCATTTCAATCAACCAATAACAAATCAAACATAAGAATAAAATGGAATCATAATTTTATCCTTATAACATTGGAATCAAAATCATCACTACATTTCAATTCTGCTTCATCAACAATATTTCTACTTCAAGAAATCAATGATGCATACCTAACCAGACAGATGCACTCTATAAATACAATATTCCCATGTTCACCATAAAACCGTAATTAGGCAATCTAATATCACTTCTTGTCTGCAGCTCCACCAGCCCTGCGTAATTGAAAAAATAACATAAGCAAAAAGTCACCCTTAAAGAACTAACTATCCAATTTATGAATCCCATGCGATTCATCAACGAAGATACTATAATTTCAACGAAAGAACATAGGACAACCTCATCTTTCGGAGAACTTTTGACATTTTTCCTCACGCTTCTTTTTAGCCTTCTTATGGGTCCCCAGCTTTCTTTTTGCAACTTTCAGAGCACGTTTGTCCTTCCCAACTTTTAAAAGCTCGGTTATCCTTTTTTCAAAAGGAGCAAACCCAGCAACCTCACGGATTAGGTTCCTCACAAAATGAACACGCTTGCTGGTTTTCTGTTTCGATCAACATATTAGTGAGGATCAGAGACGAGAGAAACAACCCCAGAACATTTACAAATTTGTTTCATCAATGTTATCTTTTAAGAATAACTCTATGGTGGTTAGCCCTTTCATCAACATTCTCTTTTTCTTTGTAGAGTCTATCATTCAGCATAGTACAAGACAGCTTGGAAAAATCAGAATGCTCCTAACGATTTAACCTATGACTTAATTGTACAGGCTATATATGGTAGCAACATAAAATTGGAGTTTTGCAGCCACGCTTAGGGTGAATGAAAGGCAAGGGGGAAGGAAAATATGTGTCTCCACATTAAAATGAACTACTTTTATTTGGAAGCAGAAGGGGCACAAATAAGGGATTAAATATCGAGTCTGGATGCAAGCACACAATGCCTGCAGTGACTAACTCACAAGGTTCAAGAAGTATTGAAAGTAATATTCAAGCAAGAATGAAATAGGATATTGGTAGGAGATACAGAGTTTGCTAAATTTTGGAATTAAAGACACTGCTGAAATCTGTGTTAGGAAAGGAGAAGGAAGATGAAACAAGGATAATCTTAGCACGATCTCGTGATGCGACTGCATCCAACAACTAATTTTGTACCACAATTTTTTGTAATGGTTCCACACAATAGAGTAATTATTGTTAATATGTAGACAAGGTAATTGGTGTACTACGGGACTTCAATTCATAATAAGAATACAGTTAAAATTAAACTAAAATCCAACAGATCCTCATTTGAAAATCAAATTCTAAAATACATACAGAAATTGGACCCATGCTGTCACTGATAACTAATAGTTAGACAAGTGATCACCAATACAGATTATGGAAGGTAAAATAAAAGATAAAACCTCACAGCAAAGTTTTATATCTGTGTTCCGTTGATCCATAATTCCATCGCAAGCCCTTAGATATATGAGTACAACTGGTCTCTTCTTCCCTTAACAAATCCCAGTTGATTAAGTTATTCGTATTGCATAAAACTTTTCTGGGTCTGCTCAGATTTTAAGAAACTAACCTTGGCACTGGATGTGCAAAGTCCTAGTCAGAGCACTGATTATATACCCCTTAACATATTCAGCAATTATTAATATATCATGAACAGAAGATTTTCACCTAAATACAGACTCATCAGCATTATTGATCAAATAAAAATAACGGCAACCAGAAAACTCAATTAGCTGATTTATAATTTAGAATGGTAACGGAAACCAAACACTGTGTTCACTCCAACTAGAAAGAAAACCACAAATACTGCAGAGTCACTAACTCACTATTAGATAATATATTGCACTGAATAATATATCATTTAAAATGTAAAATGTGTTACAAATGTGACTACAATTTGCTACATTAGAAGTCAACTTACCCCTTTGCGATCTGAGGGACGTGGAGCTAATTCCTTCTTGGTCACAACGTGCCCTTGTTCAGGCCTACAAACAGACCCGTACTTGGCTGTTTAGGAGCCATTTTCTGAGCCAAAACAACAAGTCCCATTCAAAATAACATACATTTCCATTCTTGAAGGAGTGAACAAAAGTAATAATCATATGTTTGACAGCATATACTAATATGAGAAGTTCAACAAGGACAAAAACACACATGATAAATAGACAGGGTTTTGTTGTACATATGCATAAGATAATCGCGAAATTATGCTAAATCTCTAAATGATAACTACCATTTCCTAAAGAGATATGAAGCTACTCTACATAATAATTGGCATTGCGACACAAGTATTAAGCTTCAGGTCTTGATTTTCTTTTTATTTTCCTAACATTTCTCAGCAATCAAACATCCAGACGGTACTTCAAAGCGTAAGAAACTCCTTCAACCACGAAAGGCTTGGATTATCCATGAAAACTCCTCCAACGGTGGCTAAAACGTGATCTTGAAACAACAGTTGATTTGTCACGTGACTCAGAAAATCCAGGAAGTCAAATACCCATGACTCAAACATAAAAATGATAATAATTTTTTTCAAAGAGCATGTTTATAAGTTAAATAAATTAACCTACAACGTATTTAATTAATTTATATAACGTATTTAATTAATTTATAAATTTATTTAATTAAATTAAAAGTATTTAATAAATAAATTTATTTAAATAATTTAAATTAATTAAAAATTTATAAATTATATATTACATTAAATAATATATAATTTATAAATTTTTAATTAATTTATAAATTATTTTTATCAAATATAACCAAAATTTCTGAGCAACCAAACACCCAAACAGCAATTAAAAGAGAATAATGAAGAATGAGGTGGAGCCGTTACCTGACGTGGCGTACGAAAAGACTTAGCGGTTTTGGTCTCTGCCTCGCTTTTAGTATGAAGCCTAAAATGGTTGATCTAGTCCGACCCAATAGTTCAAATAATGCCAGTCCAAAAAATAAAATAGTTCAAATAAAAGCTGTCTCCAGCCCAAACAAAATTTTTGCTTGATAAACGAACAAAAAGTTTTTTCTTATTACCTTTAATTATAAACTTAATTATATTTTTTATATTTTTATTTTAAAAATATATCAATTTAATATTTTTATAGTTTATAATATAAATTTTATCATTTTATATATAATAAATGAATCAAATCAATCTATTTATTAAATTTATTATTTATTCTACTGTCAATTTATTATGTGTATTATTAAATAATATATATTATTTTTAATCATTCAAAAAAAAATTTAATAATACACGCATAATATATATATATATATATATATATATATATATATATATAATAAATTAATAACATAGGATACAGTCAATGAAAAGATTATTTTAATTTATTTATTAAAATTGAATAAATTAAATTTATTTTATAAATTATAAAAAAATTAAAAGTAAAATTAAATTTTAATTATATTGTGAAGATTTTTGCAAGATAAACGAATACAAATTATCAATTTTTTATTTTCTCAAACAAAAATAATTTTTACTATTAAAAATTATTATCAATTTTCACTTCCATATATACTTTTTATTTTGTATCATATAAAAGGTATTAATCAATAAGACTTCGTTTGAGTAAAACAATTTTTATTTTATAATACTTAATTTGATACTATAATAATGTATATAATATATTCTGTCTCAAGTGAAAAAATTTGAGTATATACATTATTTTAAAAAAATATCAAATTCATTGTTCATGGAACTTCATCAAAATATATACTAATTCATAAAGAAAGTGATTTTATAAATTTAAAAATTAAATTATTAATTTATGCAGAAGTATTGATACATTTACATCCTACAATATATTAATTAATAATTTAGTATAAGGTCCGTATTAATATCAATATAAGTCTTGTCACGTTAACATCGTTTAGTATATTTATTAATGTGGGGTAGAATTTATATTAATGCATCAATGATAAGTAATAAATTATCATATTAATTTTACATATTAAGATTTACATTTGAATTTAAATTTCGTGATTATAATAATTAATTAAAATGTAAATTTTTTTTAATGTAGCAAAAAATAAAGTTAAAGTCAAACAATCAATTATGTGAGGAATTCTTCTCGTAATTAAATTAATTAATGATATATGATTACTTTTATTTTACACCACCGTGGTCTGATTGTATCAGATTAGCTTTCATACATCTCAATATAGTTTATCTCGTTGGTTTGCTTAAAAGCAAAGCTATGCACTATAGAATTTCATAATTGTGATACGGTGCGTCTAACGAAATATTATATAGTTGCTTTACTACTAAGCAACTTGAGATTTAACAAGATATTTTATGTTTTTTTCTTTCTCCTAGTGGAAATTTTTTTTTTTTTTTGATACTCGATTAAAATATTCTTACAGCTGACAGCCGTGAGACTAATCCACCGTTCCAGTTGTCAGCGCACAAAACAATAGGAAATTGACTAATAAGTGTTTTCCATTCACAAGAGTTGAGAATTGAACCTCCAACCACTTGCTTAAGCGACAAAGTGTTGAATCACTATGTTCATTCAGCTTGGTTGAAAATTATATTTTTTAAATATATGATATATTGATTTTGTTTAAAATATTGAGACAATTACTTGTTGCTAATGTAAACTTCTAGAGCCAAACGTAATCTGTCTAATTTAACTAAATTCAACTTAATTATATTTGAAAAAAATTATTTTAAACAAATTAAATCACATTAAATTGACGAATTCACGTAGATAAATTTTTAAAATAGATTTGAATTAATTTGAACAATTTAGGAGCAATTTTTTAAATTTTTCTTAAACTCAACAAAACTCAAAATTTTTAAATTATTTTAAATTTTAATCAAATTTAAATATCATTTGGACCTCTATGACTCTTTGATATTGTGAAGAGTGTCCCTCAATTGTTAAACTATAATTTGTTTACTATTTTAGTTACATCTTTGTAAGTACTTTCTTTGTCGTTATATACGCGGATTAAAAAATATATATACATATCTATATATGATAAGGATACCTCTTTTTTTTTTTTTTTTTTTTGGACAAAGATAAGGATACCTCTTTCTTAGCCTAAAAACATGCAAGAGGACTATAAATTATGTATTAATGTCTTTTTAAGCCAAATAGAACGTCATATTATCAAAATTATATAAATTGTTATAACTCTAAAATAAAATGCATCATAATTAATGAATATTTATCAATAAATGATCACTAATAAAAATTAAGTTAACCATTTTTTAGTTAATATAATTTAATTTTATTATAGAGTGAATCTTGACGCAACGGTAAAGTTGTTGTCTTATGATCATAGATTCAAGTCTTAGAAACAGTCTCATCGCTTGTGGGAGTAAGGCTGCGTACATCTTCCTCTCTTCAGATTCCACCGGGTGAGAACCTCGTATACTGGACCGCTCTAAAAAATAATAATTTAATTTTATCAATTGAGTCAACTCTTATTAACGCTATAAATAAAAAATTATTAGCAAGAACAATTTTTTTATAATTCTTTGTGACCCATATCAATATCAATGATAGAGAATCTAAACCATTAATCACAAAGTATTGAGTCATCAACTCATTTTAGATTTATAATTTAGAAATGTTTGAATCATCAACTCATATAGAGTAGATCCTTTTAATTTATATTTATAACAGTAGATTAAAAAAAGTGTGCATATCTATGACAAAGACAGCTCTTTCATGTTTTTTCATAATATCATTAAACTAAGAATTTGACCTTTAAATTTAATAGGTCAGTATAGAGACAAACAGTGACTATTTATAATATATAGATGATTATAAATTTAAAAGTAATTATAAAAAAATTATTATTTTTTAATTCATCGAATAACTTACTTATTTATTTAATATTTAAATTTATAAATAAATTTGATTTTAATTTTTGAATTCTCTTAAATATAAAAATTATATATAATCTTTTGCTAATACCAACTCAGGCACAACTTGATACTTGCTATTTAATAAAGTTTTGTACATCTAACTTTTCTTCATTTTAATTTGTTAACTTCATGCCAATGACCTATTATATATTAAACTTGGTGTCAAGAATTCAATCTTCACTCTTGTTTTTTTTTTCTTTACCTTTTACTCTCAAGCCTTTAAACTACATTTGTAATCCAAAAATAAAGTTCATATTCAAAATATATTAAAAAAGGATTTAAGTTATAAATAGCTAATAAATATAAAGATATTTCTCATTTTATTCTTTCATTTTAATTATAAACTTGCAATAGCATTTTAATTTTTCTATTTTTAGTTATTTATAAAAACCCTTACTTACATAATAATACGATTTTAATTTTTTACAATTAGCTCAAATCATTATATATAAGTGGTTGAATACTTTTTCTTGTACTATTCTTTTTTAATAAGAAATGTTTATATAAAATATATTTGATAAGTTAAATAAATAAATTTATAATTTATTTGATTAATTTATAAAAATATTTAATAAATAAATTTATTTAAATTAGTTAAAAATTTATAAATTATATGTTATTTAAAATAATGTATAATTTATAAATTTTTAATTAATTTTTAATTAATTTATAAATTATTTTTATTAAATTTAATCATAATTTTAAAATAAATTAATTCTTTTTTGGCCATAATAAAATTAAAATAAAAAGAAAAAAATTTAATTAATAAAAAAAATTGTTATGATCGCGCGGTTTGCCTCCAACTTTTGCATTTCCTGCGTCAAATCAATCATCTATTTGCCTTTCTATTTTAAAATCTATTCACTTTCGCCTGGGAAAAATAAGAGAGAAACGAAAAGTTAATTTTTAGTTAAAAATTATTATTTAAAAATTAATAATTGTTAAATTAATTTATTAAATTATAAGTATTTGATAAAATTATTTATTAAATTAATTGATAAATATAAAATAACATAAAATAATATATTTATATAAAATTTATTATTTTTGTTAGTAATTATATTTTATTATATAATTTTAAAAAATATAAATAAATATATCATATAGTATTTTATAATAAATTAGTAATATTATTGTGAATTTTTTTTTATCTTAGTAGATATCTCTAAATTTTTATTTTTTGTGTCACTATAAATAATATATGGAAGTTCATCATAGAATATGTAATTTGAATATTATTTGAACATAGTAAAAATAGTGTCATCTTGTGAGTAAAATAGCGTTGGAATTTGAATAAAATAATAATAAAAAAAAATTATAAAAATTATACGCTACTTAAAGTAGCGTATGATAAAAATTTATAAGTTATTCAAATAATCTTATTTACCAAACACCTCTAATTTGGTCAAACAAATTTATAAGTTAGTAAAATACGCTATAAGTTAGTTTATTTGACTTACCAAACATACTTTTAATAAGTCAACGTAGAGACAAACAGTAACTATTTATAATATATAGATAATTATAAATTTAAAAATAATTATAAAAAAAAATTAATTTTTTTAATTCATCGAATAACTTAGTTATTTATTTAATCTTTAAATTTATAAATAAATTTAATTTTAATTTTTGAATTCTCTTAAATATAAAAATTATATATAATCTTTTGCCAATACCAACTCAGGCACAACTTGATACTTGCTATTGAATAAAGTTTTGTACATCTAACTTTTCTTCATTTTAATTTGTTAACTTCATGCCAATGACCTATTATATATTAAACTTGGTGTCAAGAATTTAATCTTCACTCTTCTTTTTTTTTTTCTTTACTTTTTACTCTCAAGCCTTTAAGCTACATTTGTAACCCAAAAAAAAAAGTTCATATTCAAAATATATTAAAAAAGGATTTAAGTTATAACTAGCTAATAAATATAAAGATATTTCTCATTTTATACTTTCATTTTAATTATAAACTTGCAATGGCATTTTAATTTTTCTATTTTTAATTATTTATAAAAACCCTTACTTACATAATAATACGATTTTAATTTTTTACAATTAGCTCAAATCATTATATATTAGTGGTTGAACACTTTTTTTGTGTATTATTTTTTTTTTTGGTAAAATTTTTTTATAGTGATAAGTTAAATAAATTAATTTATAATTTATTTAATTAATTTATAAAAATATTTAATAATTAAATTTATTTAAATAATTTAAAATAATTTAAAATTTATAAATTATACTTTGAAATAACGTATAATTTATAAATTTTTAATTAATTTTTAAATTTTAAATTAATTTATAAATTATTTTTATTAAATATAATTAAAATTTAAAATAAATTAATTATTTTTTAGTTATAATAAAATTGAAATAGGAAGATAAAAAAATAATTAATAAAAAAATATTGTTATTATCGCGCGGTTTTCCTCCAACTATTCCATTTGCTGCGTCAAATCAATCATCTATTTGCCTTTCTATTTTAAAATCTATTGACTTTCGTCTGGGTCTGAAAAATAAGAGAGAAACGGAAATAATAATTTTTTTTAACTCAATACAAAAAAAGAAGAATAATAAATTAATAAACGTGACTTTGAGCTGAGGCACAATGGGGAAGAAAGAAAGACTTTTTACATCAAATACAATTTTTATAATGCTGTGGAAATATATTGTGTCTCTCGAATTAATCCGTTTATTAAACGATTTGGAGAGGAGCTAAAATGATCAGGCGAGTGGACTTACGAAAAAGTGACAAAAGTACAAAACTGAAAAAGACATATTTAACTAAAAGAAGGTTTCATTTTCTCATTTTATAAAATCATTTTTATTAATTCAATATGTGTGTGTACAAAACTAAATTAACTGAATCAATTCAAAATTTAAAAAAATTGATAATAAATAGTTTAGATGGAATTTTCATAATTAAAATTTTTTTCAACTAAATTGATTGTTTAAAATAATATATTTATTATATTTAATATTTATTTATTTATTTATTTTTATCGTTCAAAGAAGTTCGAGAACCTGAAAAGTAAACCCTGTGAGAAAGGAAAGAGATGGGATACTCCCAAAGGTTACGACCAATGACTATTCAGCCCCTCCAGGCCAGGGAATGTGTTACTTCGCTAACGGGGATCGTTGGCATGTTTATTATATTATATTATATTTATTTCATTTATTATTATTATTTTATATTTAAGCGCTAGGAAACTTCTCTTTTTTCTTTTGTTGAACTTGTAAAAAGAAAAATTGACAAACTAAAATAAAAATAAATCGATTTTCAATATATTTAATTTTTTGACTTTGAATCAAACTAATAAATTTAATTTTTTTTATATTTTTTATATTGGTTCCATTGTCCTGCCATGCACTTGCAAACATATGGTTGCTTTTTTCTGCAAATTAATTTATTGCTTATTATATTATTATTTTTAATTTATTACAATACTTAATAACTTTCCAGAACGATCAAAATTTGTCCTTTTTTTCTTCTTGTTGGCTTTTAAGAGTGATTATGTTCAAAGGTGCATCTACCCTATTGAACTTTCCTGAACAAGAATATTTGATTAATCTTACGTCATTAAGATGAGGTTGTGTTTATTATTATTGGGCTGCCACGTACGCGAGTCAGAAAATAAGACCACGAATTCGCTTGTCATGGGTTTGCCCTTGCCGTCACACTTCTGACAAAAAGGTTAATAGTGCTTGTTTTCAATTTTATTTTTTATTTTAAAACATCTTTCATAATTTTTTTAAAAAATAAATAACAATAATTTAATATTTTTTTTACTTTTAAATAAACCCTGATAAATTTTTCATAAAAATTATAAGACAATAATATATATGTAATTAACAAAATAATATCATAAAATATAAAATAAAACTTCATTTTGTGTTAAACAAATGTTAAATCTTTCTTTAAATTAATCAATACAAAAATAAAAATAATAATAGAATACTATATATATACATACTCGCACGCGCACATAATATGAGATTTTTTTTTTAATTCTTAATAAAATACTAACTAAGATGTAGGCTTATAAAATCAAACAAATTCAATTAATTAAAGTTTGATTTCCAAATTTAAAACTCTAATTTTTAAATTCAAAATTTAAAAATAAAATAAAATATTTTAAAGAAAAACAACTCAGTAATTCTCTCTTTTTAAAAAGAACTTTCGTTTAAACGGTGAAAAGATAGGTAAATCTCTAAAAATGAACGATGAAAATGTTAAAAATAATCTCTAGTGATTCAGGTAGTATTAGAATATATTTTTTCACTAAGTAATAGTGGAAAGGGACAGATGAAGGTTGGACAAATTGACTATGATCAAATTTAATCAAATATATATTCTATAAGTACGAGGAGTTAAAATGTAGCTATGTAATTTAGTTTTTTCTCTATCTAGAAAACCAAAAAAAAAAAAAAAAATCATGAAATCGAGTCAGATACTTAAAACTAATATTGTCGTAAGTCATCCAGAACCTCCGCAATTTTCAACGACGTCTAGATTCCTGATTCTTAACCACAAAGTTTCCCAGTCATCCTTGGCTGCGCCCACGTGACCTAATTGTTCGTTGAATCCACGCAACTACGATCTACGTTCTAACCATACCTATCGCAAAATATCTGTAGTTAAGCTTACGGGTCACTTAAGCATCTTTCCAATGGCGTCGCCCCAAATCTCAATTTTCTCTATTCTTTTTTTCTTCTCTTTCAATCTTTGCCGCTTTCCCGGAAAAACCCCTTTTTGACTAACCCTACCCCTTTCCCTTTCACAAACCCTTTATATAAATGATTTCCCAAGTAGGATTCTTCCTTATCCGTCGATCAAATTAACAGTATTCTGATGCTGTTTCTGTGAAGAAGAGGAAGAAGAAGAAGAAGATGGGGATGCTTGGGGTTCAGAATTGTGGGATGATGAAGGGGAAAAGGCCGCAAAATAGGGGCAGAAGGAACGGCGTCGTAAAGAAGGATATCAAAGTTACTTATATTTCGAGCCCAATGAAGGTGAAGACTAGTGCTTCCAATTTCAGAGCTCTTGTGCAGGAGCTCACTGGGAAACAATCCAATGTTGCAGAGACGTTTATGGAAGCTAATGGTGCTGATAATGAGAATGAGAACGCTCAACAATGGAGGGCAGGTGTCCATGATGATGATGATGAGGGCTATATGCCCTTGCAGGAACAGGGTTCTTGGTTGAAACCTGCAGATTATAGTAATTTCCAATTTCCCGGATCCTTGTTGGAGCCATTCAACCAACGTCTACTATTTGATTTGTTGTAGATTTTGATACATAAACATGCAATTCAATCCATGAGTCTAGTAGATGAGAAAAATAAATAAGACTCTGCGACTCATTCAAGTGAATTCATGTGGGATTCATTCATTCTATCTTTTTCTCACTTACTGAATTCTGTTTCGTGTTGTAAAAGATTAATATTTGATATATAGAATGAATTTGTTTCAACTATCAACCCTATAGAATGTTGGTTTTATTGAAAAGATTGTATCGGTATCATTTTAGTAGCTATATGGAAGTGAAAGGGTAAAATTGTAATAAAATCATTCTTTCCATTTTCAAAGTATTAAAGTGATATTAAAAAATTTTTAGAGTGTCTATAATCACACTACTTTTTTTAGGATCAAATAAAATTTTTAAATAAATTACATTCATATCACTTGGTATGTGTGAAAATTTTACTCTCACACATTTTAATTTTAAATTTAGATAAAAATCTTGTCTGAAAATTGTAAAATATATATTCACTCCCTTTCAATTTTTTTTTTTAAAAAATACCTTATCCTATAAAATTAAATTCGATTTTTGATAATTTATATTGTATTAAATGATGCTATTTATAAGATTATATATATATATATATATATATATATAATTTGAAGTTCATTAACAATTTTATAAATAAATAATTTTTTTTTGTATAAATTAAAATTAGAAAAAAGTGTAAATATAGATTTCAAAAGTTATAGAGAACGTAATTGTAATTTACTTTAAAATTTCTGTCTTTTTTATCCTTTAAATTACTAGTGCTCTTATATGATAGATTAAGTTATGATTAGATTGTTGAGCAAAGGATCAATATGGAGGTGAAGAATTCAATCTATACACGAAAAGGATATATATATATATATATATATATATATATATATATATATATATATATATATATATATATATATATATATATATATATATATATATATGTGTATATATATATATATCTCTCTCTCTCTCTCTCTCTCTCTATATATATATATATATATGCATTGATAGACGATGTGGATAAGACCTGTCTTACCTTTTTCCCTCAAAGAGGGAAAGTGACATGCTTGAAATTGTCAAAACGATGGGCTAAAAATGATTAATTAACTAAATTATGTGATGGTGACATGATTAAGAAAACCTTAATTAATGGCTATTGTCAAAGAAGGTATCAACAAACAATATATAGTATTAAGAGGTATGGTTATCTTTTTGAGAACATCCAATAAAAATTAGAACGGTGCCAAAAAATTTGGTATGTTATAATATAAGTAAGATCTTTATAAGATTCAAGGTCTACTTTTTAGTGAGAACAATCATATAATTATTTTATAAAGTTACTCTAAAGAGCTATTAATTTGTAATTTCAAATCAAGTTTAATAATTTTTTTTTATTTTTCTTGATAATTAATTATCCACTGAATATTAAGCAAAAAAAAAAAAAAAATTACCTACGAAATATATCCTATTCATTTCTAGTTATACTCGTGGGATTTTTTTAATTGCCAACACCACGCCAAAGAGTGACGATTAAGAATTTGATCTCTCCTTCATAAATAAAACTCTACTAAGGGATCTCCCGATGCTTCACATAAATAAGCGTTACGCATAATTCAAAGGACCCAAAAAACAATATCATTATTTTTTTTATTAAGTTTAATTATTTAATTGGTTAAAAATTTGAAATTAAGTCTTTCTAATTTTAATTTTTTAATTAAGTTTTTATCCTTAAACTATTTTTAAAAGTCTGTTAGTTGATATTAAATTAATTAACATAGTAAATACAAGTAACAAGTAATTTTTGTTGACGAAAATTTAAATATATAGTGTTATATATGTTGAAGGTAGACAAATAACAAATATTTGGTTAAAAAAATATTAAAATTATAGAAATTCAATTCTAAACATTTAAATTATAGAGATCTAAAATTAATTAAAATAAAAAATATTTTGGTTTAAAAATTAAAATTATAAAAATTCAATTTTAAATATTTAAATTATAGAGATCTAAAATTAATTAAAATTATAGCACTAATCGAGTAATCAAACATTTTTATTACTAATTCAATATGTTGATGCTTATTAATTAATTGGATCTAAGAATGAAATAATAGGCACTGCCCACCAAAGAAAAATTAACTACACAGCTAAGCTCACATATGAAACGACGCCGTGAAGGAATAACCTTAAATTTTAAAAATTACTAAAATATATTTCTACTTAATCAAGCCCTTTGCTCTTCACCAAAATTAGAAATTTAATTTCACTATTTGGTGAGTCATCATCGACCACTTGGCCCCCATCATTTCCATTACTTTCTATCACTTTCTCGCGGAAATTCTGCTTCTCTTCCAAAAGAAGAATTTAACTAAATTAATTGGAAAATCTTTCGGAACAAAAAATATCGGACTTAGTTTGATTTTGATTTTTTTTTTTTTTTTTTAAAAAATTATGTTTAAAAATTATTTTATAAAATAAAAAAAATTTGTTTGATAAATTATTTTAAAAATATATTATTTTTTATTTTTTCGTGTTTTAAAAATAAAAATAAAAAATAAAAATATTTTTTTTAATTTTTGTTTTTTTATTTTAAAAATAATAATAAAATAATTATCAAATGAATTTTTTATTTTAAAAATAATAAAATTAAAAATTAAAAACAAACAAGCTTATCATCTCTTTTTGTTTTAAGATTGATTTTTCTAAAAAAAAATAGTAAAATTTTAAATGTATCAGATTAATATGAAAAAGTATATGTTAGCTGTAAGGTTTTATAAAATAACTTTTAATAATTGAAAAATTAAAAAAAAAAAGAATTTATTATATTTTAAATTAGAATTTTCATTTTAAAAGAGTCAATCCTATTTAACATAAAGTGATAAGGCCTTTTGAATAAAGTTGTCATATGTATATTCAGTCAATTTCCAGATTAAATTCATGATTTCAAGAGTGATTCAAAAGAGACAGGACGTGGAGCATTCAAATGAGTCAGCTTAGTATTAAAAAGGAAACTTGGGCCAATAAAATCAGAACAACAAGTGGATTGCTTTGGAATTCAGATGATGGGTTGCATCAATCGAAATCAAGCATGGAACACAACAAATCAAGTTTCAAACCTTGTGCTCTCAAGGCCAATCAACTTAAAAGTGTTTCCAAATCTTTCCTTTCTGAGTTTCAAACAGCTAGCCAATCCACAAACATCTTGGATAAGTCTGTCACCCAGATTTCTGCTCTTGCTCACCCAAAAATACCATATCTCCACAGAATGCGAGCAACGCATTCAATTCGAACCAATTCCGACCTATGTTCAAGACAATATAAAAGCAGCACTAGACGTGTCGATGCTTTATATGAATCATCTAAGACCATCTTTAATGGGAATTGCTTAACCCTTATTGGGTTTTTTAAATTTGACATATATCTACCGTGACAAGAAGAGAGGCAAAGATTTTAAGTACCATTGTTTCTATAAATAACAATATTTAAAATAAAAATAATAATTATTTGACTGTGAAACCCACTTAAACTCCTGAAGAAAAATTTCACGGCTGGAGATGAAATCTTTGATCAAGTTCGATCAATCTATTCTAGAGAGCTATCTCTTGCATATTTGCTCATTTATGTATTTGGTACTTCAAAGAGAGCCTATTTTGTGTTTTATATTAGCGCAATCTTTTCTTCTTTTATCTTATATTGTTGTCAGTGAGTGAATACAAATTAACCTTGAATTCTTTTTAATGAATCAGTGAAAACTATTGTTATAAACTTAATTTAAATTAGTGTGTGAAAAGGAACATTATTTGGTATTTGGAAGAAAACTGACCAACTATAAAATATGTTTAAGAACAGGATCAATTTCTGTTTTCTACTTTTCGTTAAAAAGAAAAATTGAGTCATGTCAAGCACACTTGGAAAAATAAATAAAAAATGTTATGTATTTATGCTTCATCTTGAAACAACCTTACCATTTCATGCTATTCTCTAATTTTAAAATAGAAAACCATGATTAGAGAAGAAAAAGTGAAAAACGAAGAAAATGAAAAAAAAAAAAAGGAAAATGAAATGTCTCAATCCAATTATTCCATTCTAACACGCCGTGAGCAAGTGGGGCAGGACCATTTAATTCGTCCTTCCCACTGCTAAGAAACTTCTTCTTTCCCACCTGAGGCTAGTAAATTTTTAATATATAAATTAATTTTTAAAATTATCAACTGGTACAACTTAATTGATTTATTAATATAATTTGATATTTTTAAAAATTAATTTTTATATTTAAAAAATTTAAAGATAAAAACAAAATGAATTTATAAATTCAGTTATTAGTTCTCTCTTTCAAAATGAAAAGAATTGATGATTAAATTAAAGAAAATTTATCAATAAATTTAATTGATACCATAAAACCATAAAATTAACAATACACACACACACACACACACACCCTTCCTTTCAAAACATGGTAAACTTTTGTCAAAGTTTGGTAGGTGGAGAATCTTGGTAACGAAAAAGGCGTGATTTCTCCTGTACACAATGTGGTATATGGAATGATTTTATATATTTTTAATTATTTTATTTTAACGAATAATTTAATTTAATTTTTTTATGACTATTTAGAGTATCTCCACCAAATTGACAGAAGATTAATCTTTTTCAAAAGCGCAACGAGTAAAATCTTCTCCGGACAATCATTTTTCGAGGTTTAAATAGACACTGTAATTGTCACTCATCAACGTTTAATTAATTCGATTTGATTTTATTACAATAAATTCTTTTCTTAAAAATTTAAAACTGTCTAATAAAAGGCTGCAAATTACAATCAATTCCTCTACGAATATAATATTTATATATTAATTCATAATATGTAATAATTATACAAATATAATCTAAATTATTACATGTATATATATACGTATTTGAAAATTTGAGTTTGTTGTGAAAGGAAAGGAGATAATTAAATAAATTAGTTATTAATGACATATATATAAAATTATAAATAATTACTAATTATAAAATATAAGAGTAAGTAGATTAAAATTTATACAAATAAAAAATTTAAAAATTTTCATCTTCCAAATAAAATAAAATTTCAACTGAATTAAATACAATCAAATTCTTAATCAAAATATAATTATAAATATTTTTCCTTCATGAACATTCATCTGGCTCCACCAGAGATCCAACGGTAGAAACGACGAGCACGTCAGGACAATAAATTTTACGTGTCACAAAAGTGAAGCATGTGGTTCCATCTACTCAAAGTGTGACTGGTTTTAGAGGAACAAAGCTTCCGCACCGAAACTTAAAAGTAAGCTACAAGGACATTGGCTGCATTGTTATTGTGTCAGTATATCACTGACAAATTGAAACGACGAAGAAAAAAAAATTAAAGAAAATTAAACGGCACAGAAAAATACAATTCATGTCAAAGCAGCAAAGCACTAAACATTATTAAAAAGGAATTAAAAAATAATAAGTCATCGGAAAGTGGAAGATTTCTGCAGAAGAAGACGTCTAGAGATTGGAATGATCTATAAGTTGTTTTCTCTCTCTCCCTCTCTCTCTCTGTCTTTACTCTAATCCAATAATTCGAAAGCTTGAAAAAAAACCACCATCATCATTTTCATCATCAGCCGCATCAGAATTCCAAGGTGGGTTTGGTTCATTATCATGGTGAATTTCACTGCGCTCTGAGGTGATTTTGATCCTCTTAAGCTTGGATTTGGTGCCTTCTATCGAATTGGGCATCTGGGTTTGACTGGGTTGGTGTCAGTGTAGTCTATGGCATGTCAAAGGGTGCTGCTTTGACTTTTTCAGCATTTCCTTGGTTGGATGCTGGTCTCGTTTTCCGCGAGTTTTTGGCTAGTGGATTCACTTATATAGTGCCAAATTTTGCGCTTTCGCTTTGAAACCTAGTGTATTTTGCTCGCATGAGCTGATGTGCATTAAGGGTTTTGCATCAATTTGTGAATTTTATCTGTTTGTATCTCTGGGACTTCGTGTATTCCTGGGTTTGAAGTCATTTCATGCTTTCCCTTGTTTGAAATTTATGTCAAAGTTAAATTTACCGAATATCCGCATGAGAATAAGCTTCTGAAGACAGGTCGCTTTCTGCTGTTGCAATTTATGTTTTGTTCAAGAGCAGCCTTGTTCTCCGTTTGTATTTGATGCTATTTTACTTTCATTATTTCTAGATGTAATATTTGTTGTTTCTACCTTTACTGAAGCAAAGATTGGGATTGAATTTCTGAATTGATTTGAGTTGGGGGTTTCATGTTTCCTTTTTTCATGGGCAGCAGGGGAATTGAGGATATGATGCTGATAGTGTATGGAAAGTAGAAATAGGGTTAGTGTAGAAGATGAGAAGGGAGCAGCAAGAGGGATGCCTAGCTTCGATTCTCAATTGCCCATATCCAATGCACGGTATATATTATTACCTCTTAGTACAGTTATTCTCTCAGTTGGATTTGAATTTGCAGGGACAAATCTTCTTTCATTTTTTTTTTCACTTTAAAGCGTGTCTTAACTTTTTCGTGATTGTCTTCTTTGGTTATTTATTCGACGTTGCTTGCTACATTAGTGGAAGAATTTTTCCCTTCTTAGAGGCTTTTCTTACTCCTTTTATCTTACATTGTGGATGGAACAAGGAATATATAGAACACTAACTTTCATTGTTATTTGGGTCTCTTTAGTTTCGAATAGCAAATAGCTCAATAAAGTTTTTGTTAAAGTTAATGAACTGGCTTTCTTGCTTACCAATTTATGTTAGAAGGTTCCATCATAATTATAGTTTGGTTGAACCAGAACTTAATTAATATCTGCATGTTGGATGTCATTTGCTTCCCTAAAGATAAATATACCATGTAATATTAATGTTAGTTACAAGATCTGCATGTTGGATGTCATTCTGATAGATGTTTGTATTGGGTTACAAAATTCTCTTGTTTTAAATAATTTGGGGGATTGTAAACCGTGGGTTACTTGGATTTTCTTTATTGCAATAAACTTCATAAAATGATTTGGATATTTTTAAATTTTACATCATTATGAATTCAGAAAATCCTTCTATGGTGCTCTGAACATGTCTAAGTAATATCCTAAGTGGCTTTTGCTGGTGGGATGCACTCATAGATATTGATTAAGTGCAGGAAAATTAATGTAGAATAATGGTGGTTATGCAAGTGCAATGGCATGGCTGTAGATGATCATCTTCTTGGATGATGCCTAAAACTGATATTGAGTTACTCCATTACTGAAAATTTGGATTTATTTTCAAAGAATAGCATAAGCCCTGTTAGATGAATAAGAAGTTTGGATTGGGAGAGCTGATGCGAAGTTCTTGTTTTATATTTGCATGTATGACTTCTTTTTTCATTTGCTGTGTATAAAAAGAAACACATGAATTGTTTTTGTTGGCCTATATCTGACGAGTGGTTTTCACATTTCAGCTATACTGAGGGAAGCACAATTGATTCTTTTCGTGTTTCTGATTTTGGGGCATTTGATCAATCAGTTGGATATCGCTTAGAGGATGCTGCTGATCCAAGTGGAAGTAAGAATACTTTGGAACCCAGCTTAATATGGGTGTCTTGTATTATACTATTATCTCAATTGATGACAATTATTGTGCATCAAATCATCTTGAAAGGAATTCTTTTGTTTGTTGAAATGATCTTGAAGTATGATTTCATCATTACTTTTTGACTGGAGCTACACTATGGTTGATATTTGCTATCTGTTGGTGCATAACTACATATTAGGTGTTTGGAAGATAGCATTAATAGATGCTATGGTAATTCAGCATCAAGGATTAGAACTGAACTAATCAAACTCACACATACACAAACAAGGGCACAACTGTATTCACACATACACAAATTTTTACCCTTTCATTCTCTGATGTTTTTTCTTGTTATATGATTCAGACTCAGTTTTTAACTCATTAAAAGTAAGTACGCAAACAATTTCTCCTGCTCCTGTTCACATAGGTACTTTTGACAAGGTGAGTTTCTCTAGTTATCATCTAACAAACTTTCAGCTTTGTTTAACAAGGTGATTTGTAGCAGGCTATATATGCTTTCTTTTTTCAATGCAGTTTCCAACTTCACTTGATAAACACCCATCGACCAACCAAGCAGAGTCACAGAGCTTGCAATTACAAAAGGGCCAATCATCAAATCTGGTAACCATATCAGGTGGTAATACAGAAAACCAGGAAGAGTCTGCCATGGCTGATGCCAGTCCTAGGACTGATATTTCTACAGATGCTGATACTGATGATAAGAATCAACGGGTAATGTTTGTTTACCTTTCTTGATATGGTATTTTCTTCCTTTTTGTTTTATTGATAAGTCTCAAATACATATTCCATATTTGCATATTTGGAAATCTGTTTAGGTTGAACTTATAATTTAAACAGTATTTAAACATAGTGCATGGGCAGAAGCCTTTTCTATTCTGTTTATTGTCGCAGAATTGAAGTTTTGTTAGTTGATATTATACTTGACAATCTGGCATTGTATGCATACTACTTGTACAGTTTGACAGAAGTCAATCCCTTGCTGCTGTGGCTTCTGACTCCAGTGACAGATCAAAGGATAAATCAGATCAGAAGGTAAATATATATTTTGTATCATATTGTGTGGGCAATATTTTAAATTCTTAATTGTAATTTTTACATGATGATTGTTTGTTAATATTGTGGCAGACTCTGCGCAGGCTTGCTCAGAATCGTGAGGCTGCAAGAAAAAGCCGGTTGAGAAAGAAAGTAGGAATTATTTTTTCCATATGTTTCTATTTTTTTTTATTTTAAATTTATCAATATTTGTTTGTGTGTGTATCATGACTTATTGTTTTTTCCAATAAATATTGCTATTAATTTTCATAACTCAAAAGGACAGGGCTGGCTTTTAGTTGGCTTATAAAAAATCTGTCTTTAGCCTCGATTCTCAATGTGTCATATATTCTCATCTATATGGTTGTATCTTTTTGGATGATCAGTTTGGACTGCAGGTCATGTGGGCCTGCTTGAGTTGCACTCGATCCATTTTTGCTCTAGTATAATAATATCATTCTGGTCCTGGCTGTATGTTTTAGGAGCTTACCAGTGAAAGCCACTGTAAGGAGAGATCTATGAGGCTCACTGGTGTGTCTTAGTTTCTTGTTTTGACTATTTGTTTTTCATTTTAGCAGCTATAGAAGGTTCATTATTATTCTGAGGAAGTAAAGATCAGTTATGTTACCTTTAAGATTAGCTTAATCTTGTGTCTGGGTAGAACTTGCAGTGAGAAGTTCTGTCCATTTCTTGGGTGCTTGTACTGATGTATATACTTCTCTACATTTTTTCTTATTGGAATTCATCTACTCAGGTCCTAATGATTTTTCTTTTTCTTTTTTCTCTTCAACCATTGTGATGATATTCTTCCAGTGCTTTTGGAAGTTGACACTTCAACCTTAATAAGAATGATCAAAGGAGGTGACATCCATGTCATGTTTCTTTATGATATTGTCTTTACTTTTTATCTAGTACAAGCCTCACCTGAGATTTAGGCTAGGAAGGTAGCAAAAGAACTAGGCAATTTCATAGTAGATTAAAAGGGATGGCTCTTAATGTTATCATGTTACAACCCTGTTTGATTATGACTGAGGAATACTAGTTGATTTCAGAAACCAAGTAAAAAATATCTATCAAAAATATCCCTAAAAGAAAAATCTGATTTCTACATGAGCTAGATACTTTCTCCTGTATAAGGTTTTGAAGTATGATATGAAGAATATTTTAAGTTATTTTTTGGCCTGTATTGTTAGCATACTGAACTTTTTTTTATAGTCTTATATAATTTTGTCCATGCCATGTTATTATCTAACTAGCACTCATCCTATGGAACATACAGTTCACTGTATCTGAATATGTAAACTTTATTCTCTGCTGCCCATTTTTTTTTCTTTTTCATTTTTTTGGTGGGGGAGGAGATAGGAAGTTTGGAATAAGTCTTGATTCTCTTGAAACTATGATTTATTTCAACTAATCTAGTTTCCTTGAAATTTGGTATTAGCACTGATTAACTAGCCGCATAATTCTGTTGGCGTATCAGCACTTCATAGAATGGCAGATTTAGGTCTGTTTATGCCTTCTGACTTTGTTGGATTTGTGGATCAATTTTCCCAAACTGCCATGCTCTATGATTCTAGATTAGCTCATGAAAATCAGGCTGGTAAACTGCTCGTGGCATGTTATGTCATGCCCTTTGTTCCCATAGTCCTTATCAGGCTCATAACTTGTGATTGCATGAGTGTGCTGTCAACTGTACTTTCTAGCGTACAGGATGTTTTTGTTCCTTCATTTTGCTAAGGTGGAAATGGTCATTCTGATTAAAAATTAAAACTGTATTGGAAAGCCTGACCAAGTCAGGCTTTCTTCAATCTTCCTCAAATAAAAAATGAGTTAGGTTGCTTAGCTGGTGTTCCAAAGCAAAAGAGTTGGGAAATTAGTGAGTTACCTTCTTCAGCTTCATTCCAAATTGATGAATAATAAAAAAAAAAAGGGCGGTTCAGTGCACGAGGTTCTCACCTGGTGGGGTCTGGGGAGGGGAAGATGTACGCAGCCTTACCCCCACAAGTGGAGAGGCTGTTTCCAGGACTTGAACCCGTGACCTTCAGGTCACAAGGCAGCAACCTTATCGTTGCGTCAAGGCTCACCCTCTTCCAAATCAAATTGATGAATGAACTAATTTATTTTGTTTTTAGTATTAACCTTCTGCCAAAGTTCCAAATGATTAATTCTCGCAGGTAGGCTTCCCATCTTTTGTATACTGAGAAAGTTCCTTGGCTGTGGGATTACATCCTTTACTGGCAAGGAAGTACATACCAATGTATTAGCACATACTTTGGTTCCTCATTAATTTGAAGATATATTGTAGTGGTTAGATTTTATGTTTTCAGAGTAGCGGAGTTCTTTTGGACCCTCATTTATGTGTCCTCCTTAACGGGGATGTCATGTCTCGAGCATTCTTTCAATTTGGGAACACTCCTTTGTTTCACAGGTGTGGACATAGTGGCTTTGTTCTCAAATGATTGATGTGTGCGCTTTTAATGGCAGCAGTGTTTGACCACTAATTACTGTTTATTTGTCTCTTCTCCTCTTCTATTTTTTTCATTTACAGTGATATGACCTTAAAAGTTAGCTGGATGCCTGAATGTTTCTTGTCTAATATTCACCTACACGTGAGACTAAAATGATAAATCTAGATATTCAACCTTGAATAATTATACATCTGGCCTTCACAGTGGTACTTTTTTATGATTGGTGGAAGTGGAATCAAATGATTCCCTTGTGATGTAGGCTTGATACCATAAGCTCATATATGAAATGCATCTGTTGCTTTTCCCTATAGGCCTATGTCCAACAGTTGGAAAGCAGTCGTTTGAAGTTGACCCAGCTAGAGCAAGAGCTTCAGCGAGCTAGGCAGCAGGTGAGATGTAGTTAGTCATTGCAATTAGATTGCCTCAACATTCTTTTCTCTCTCTCTCCCTCTACTCCCCCAAACCCTGCTTTTTTTTTTGACACGTTTCTTTGCCTGTCATGTTCAATTTAAACCAAAATCTCTAGTATCTTTCTTGTAGGGAATCTTCATATCAAGCTCAGGCGATCAAACACATTCAATGAGTGGAAATGGTATCCTTCTTTCTCCAATATGCTATTCTAATTCCTTCCATAAATTTGAATACAGAAATAGTCGAGCAAATAGTAGAATAATTTTTCTGTTATATTGTAACAAGTTATTTCAGGAAACAGATATAATTCCTCCACTGTGTTCTTACCGGGTTCTATTTCATGAGCCAATCCATAATCTTCATTTCATTGGTTTACAGGGGCCATGGCATTTGATGTGGAATACGCGAGGTGGCTGGAAGAGCAGAATCGACAAATTAATGAGCTAAGAGCAGCTGTTAATTCTCATGCAAGTGATACAGAACTTCGCATGATTGTTGATAATATATTGACACACTATGATGAGATATTTAGACTGAAGAGTACTGCAGCTAAGACTGATGTTTTCCATTTGTTGTCTGGCATGTGGAAAACACCTGCAGAGAGGTGTTTCCTATGGCTTGGTGGTTTTCGATCATCTGAACTCCTCAAGGTGAGCTTATACTTGTCGTTTTCTCTCTGGTTCTCATGGTTCACTTACCAGTTTAAAGAAAGAACAATACTCTCTTTTAGGTCCTTCAAAGTTTTATAAGATAGATGCAGCTAACTTTAGTCTGAGAGTTTTGTAATAGAGAAGTAATTATAGACATATGCTGGGGTGGCTTGTATCGTGGCATCTAACTTTGTCCTCACTCCCTTGTATTGCTAATTGATAAAGTATCTTAACTAATGATGTGAGAGTATTACATAGGACTTTGAAAGCGGCTGGATATCTCTCCAGATTCTCTGCCCCATATTCACTTGCATATTTTGTCAATAATTCCTGAAGTGGAAACTGTAGTCCATTTCATTCTAAGGAACATCCCATGCCCACACATGAGACCCTATTGTGTTTTTCTTGTTTCCCATTACCTTTGAGGTGGGGCAAGTACTTGTTATCCTTTCCTCAAGGGAATTGGAGTAAGGTTGGGCAGCAGAATCACAAATTCCACAGGTTTGTCCTGAACTTACCATGTCAACCAGCCTTTTGCTAAACATAACTTTTGCTCCTATTGATATACTTTTTATTGCCCTTTCTAATTCTGTTCGAACAGAGGTGCACCACAAGGGAACCATAAAAAGACCTTGCCTTAATCTGGGTATTATCCTTCTCCTCGAGGCTTCTCTACCTTTGCCTTCCCTTTCATCTACTTAGAGGGAAACAAATAAAAGGGGTTTACTAAGAGAATAGGTCATGATAATGAAACTTTTCTTTCTTACAATTTATCCAAACAGAGGATTGGATGGCTTTTTTACTCGGTTCATCCAAACAAGATCTTAAGGTGCTTTATTGCATATGCATGCTTCATATATTTGTCTTAAGCTTATTAAAACATTTGTTTCTCACAATTGTCGTGACCACAAATTTTTATTTCTGAGATCTGAAGTCACTTTATAGTTTCCTTACATTTGACTCTAGTGCCATGAATTTGGATGCAGCTCTTGGTAAATCAATTGGAACCTCTCACAGAGCAGCAGCTGGCGGGTATTACCAACTTGCAGCAATCTTCCCAACAGGCAGAAGATGCATTATCTCAGGGCATGGAAGCATTGCAACAGTCCCTAGCTGAGACATTGTCCAGTGGGCCTCTTGGCTCATCTGGTTCGTCAGGGAATGTGGCAAATTACATGGGCCAAATGGCTATGGCCATGGGTAAGCTAGGGACACTTGAGGGGTTTATTCGACAGGTAAATTTTTCTCTCATGCTAGTATGTGAGCAGTTTAGTACATTTTTCTTAATAAATTTAGCATCTTTTAGTCCAACCTTCGCTTCCTTAGAATGTCAGCTTAATGTTTCTTTCTGAACTTCTGGCAATTTAGCATCACATTTTTTTGTTCACTTTCTATAGAGATCGTTAGCATGCAATTCAATTTTTTGAAACCCATATATCATCCACCTCCCCCTCCCAACCAAAATAAAAAGGAATTTTTTTATACATAATTTTTTGGCATATTAATGACTAGGGAATTGCCCTATTAAAACATTTCTTACTCTGGACTTCATTTCTGTGGTGTTTATTATATTAAGGCTGACAATCTGAGGCAGCAAACACTGCAACAAATGCACCGTATATTGACAACGCGTCAATCCGCTCGTGCACTCCTAGCAATACATGACTATTTCTCTCGGCTTCGTGCTCTTAGTTCCCTGTGGCTGGCCCGCCCAAGAGATTGATGGGTGGAAACTTGTCTGTCACATTAGATTGGCTTTCTGTATTACTGATATTAGTGCTTCATTGAGTCAGAGTCTAGAGATGGAATTGGTGAGACTGAGCAGTGTGCATCTTGTTCATTACTAATAATATTCATTGTAATTGTAACTTAAAGGGTTTTTTTTCCGTACAAAGATAGTCGGCCTGTGTGTTTAACTTCATATAGATGGTTGACAAGGAAATTCTTTTTTTTTTTCTTTCCCAATTGCCCATTTTATTTCTGATCCATAATTTATCCTCTGTTCTTTCTTTCTGTTGCATTAGAGACTCAGCTGTAGCATCAGAGACATGCTCCGGGTGTTGTTATCATTAGTGACGCTTTGGCCCCAATTGTTGTCCTGAAAGTTCCATAAATAATGTGATTAAGGGAATGCTGATTTGTGAAGGTTAAAAAAGAAAAGTGAAATGGAAGAGATTTGGAGCATGTTTGAGATAAGCAAATTGTCTATATGGAATCAGAGCATGAAATATGAATAATATTTGAATAAATTGGAATAGGATGTTTTATTTTTATTCCAATGTTTAGTTGTAAAGAGAATGATAAATCATTATGAAATATAATTGTCTAGATAAATTAATAGCTCCTATAATATTAACCTCAATTCTTAAGGAACGAGGTAAGTTTGACATCTTGAGTGGTACTTCCACTCTCTACTCTTGTCATACTTCCTTTCTTAGGTCATGGACATGTAAATTACAAAAACTGTTATTTATGTGAAATGGAAGAAAGGAAGGGAAATAAAACAAAATATATGGAATGCATTTTTAGTAAGAGACGAACAAATACGAATGTAGATGTGAAACTTGGAGACTATATATTAAAACAAGTTACAAGTTTTAAATATTTTAGGTCTATTATACAAAATGACGGTGAAGTAAAGGAGGACGTAAATCACAGGATTCAAGTTGGATGGATGAAATGGAAGAAAGTTTCGAGTGTCATTTGCGATAAAAAAATGCCGCTTAAAGTTAAAGAAAAATTCTACCATACGGCTATAAGACCTGCTATATTGTATAGTACAGAATGTTGGGCGGTTAAAAGACAACATGAAGATAAACTCAACGTTGCAGAGATGAGAATGTTGCGTTAGATGTGTGGACACATCAGAAGAGATATGATTAGAAATAAATGCATTAGAGAGAATGTTGGGATAGCACCTATTGTGGAGAAGATGGTTGAATCTCGCTTAAGGTGGTTTATCCATGTGTGGAGAAGACCTGCAGAAGCCCTAGTGAGAAGAGTTGATCGGATGGAGAATAATCTAATAATTAGAGGTAGAGGGAGGACAAAGAAAATAATAAGTGAAACTATTAAAAATGATTTAATAGTTAATAACTTATCTATTGATCTCATCCATAATAGGCCACTATGGCGCCGTTTGATTCATATAGCCGACTCCACTTAATAAAAAAAAATTTAGTTGTTATTATTATTGTTAAAAGAAAAAAAAAAGCATTATTCTTGCGCACAAACAACATGGTCCGATTACTACTATTTTCTAGCATTTTTTTTTTGGTAAGATTATTTTCTAGCATTTGATAGAGAAATGAAACGTTGGTTTCTGAACTATCTTTCATCACATAAGAATAAAAAAGGAAAAAAAAATTTATTCTTCATAATAGTTCTTTTGGTGGAATGCTATGTATAGCTACTGAAGTATTACATCTCGTTTGTAGAATTTACAACATTATTAAAACTTGATGCGATATCTAGTTGTAACAAGAAGGCAGTATCAAAATGCTATTGGAGCATATAAAATTTAAGTTTAATTGTATTTTTAGTCTCCCTCTTTTTAAAAATATGTCAATTTAAATTCACTTTAATTTATAATATAAATTTAATTCTGTTTATTTTAATAAAGAATCAAAATATTTTATTCTTAAAATTTATTATTTATTTTGCTATTAATTTATTGTTTGCAAATCAAATATACAGTACTAAATCGATAGTTAATATATTTTTTTAAATGACTATATATAACATGTATGATAAATTAACGACAAAATAAATAATAAATTTAACAAAAAAATTATTTTAAGTCATTTATTATAATTAGATAAATTAAATTTATATTACAAATTACAATAGAATTAAATCAACATATTTATGAAAATAAGAAGACAAAATACAATCAGGCCTAGAATTTATTAGCCTTGCCTCATGAACATCAACTTTTGCAAATCTTGTGTATGGCTATTCATCTTTCGGCATAAAACAAGTACCAATGGGCTTATCAAAACCCTTGTTCCCTTGCTGTCTTCTAATGAATCACTTCCAAGACCCAAAAATGGGAGAACAAGGATATATCATACTAGCATGTACCATGAAGAACTAGCAGTATCTCCATATCATCGTATATCCTAATATCGGAGCATGGTGGGAAACTATTATCCTTTTATTCTATTACACATTATACCATACATTCGATTTAGACATTTCTTTTTTCTGATAAGAAAGTATATTAGGATAGAGAAGAGATACGAATGAAGGATATGATATCCTAGGGGAAAAAAATGTCCAAGACAAAAACAAAATCGAAGTAAATAAAATAGAACGTTATAGATGCAACACTACTGTCCAATTACTTTGTATATTTTAAAGAGACACCCCCTCAAAAAATAAAGAACCTAATCTACAAAGAAGCTCCAAACAGGACCCTTGCCCACAGGGTTTCTAAAACAAATACCCTGAAAATATGAGAGCATTCTGCTACCATAAGAACCCTTGCCCTCCTTTGATCTTCCAAAACCTTTGAACGGTATAAGGAAAAAACTGCTCTAAATCCTGCAGACAAATCCAATTTTCATCAAAGATCCCAAACAGTTTTTTCAACAAGGAAGTCCTCAATTGAGATAAATTCAGCTGTTCATACTGTTGTTATTAAATCATGATCAACTTAAGAAGGCAATCATGAAAGCAACAGTTTGATCGGAAACTAAGTGACATCTAAACCAACTGTATTATCTTAATCCAACAGCAACATACATCACTGTTTCATATAATCCTTTATTTGGGGAAAACAGAAAATCTCATGACCAAACTTTAAAAATAATTGCTGTTGTAGAAAGTTTTGAGAAAATTACAGATGCCCTGGTCTTTTGTGCCCAAATCCTGTACAAGCCCTTGTTGACCAACCACGTATTGACCAATGATATGATGCCTCTGCTTTGAATGGTCCACATTGTTCTTCAGCTCTTCCCTCCCATTGAAGAGAAGCATATCAATCACCTGAATGTCCACAAATATCAGCAACAATGGAAATTTTATAGCTAAAATTCTTATGCCTTTATCTAAACATGATATTAATATGCCATATTCAAAGTTTTTAAATGAATTACTAGCCTTCATGGATATATAAGTACAATACATTACTTCTTTGGCATATTAGGGGCGAGAAATAGCCCAATCATAGAATCCATAAATCCATGCTTGGAAATTTGTCGAGGTAAGAGACTAAAGAAAGAACCAGAAAAGTTTTCAGATAACTCCAGTCAGTCCTTAGATTTACTAGATAAAGTCAAATACATAACTAAGATATATTATCAGGGGAGAGACACTAAGTCAAATCAGAGAAACTATTAAGTTCATGCTAGAAAATTTTGTTATGGGTAGGGGCCAAAAAGAGAACCAGACAAGTCTTCAGACAACTCCAAACAGTAGCTTAGAGTAACATTTACAGAAAAATTAAGACAAATAATTAACTCAAAAAGAAATATAGAGAAGTTTAAAAGGACAATAATTAAATTTGGTAGTAGCAAAATGCTGCATACCATGAAATGTAGAGCTACAGATTCATTAGAAGGAGAAACAATACTAAATGATCGACCTTGAGAGATTCAATATTCTCAAACAATCAAATACACCACTCCCAGCATACCACGTTATGCAGCAGTGCAATCAACATCAGATCAAATTATCATAGGCGTTAAAATACCTTACATTATCCATATTATACTCATCCTCTTAAAAATCATGCGAATTCTCCTGGACTATGGAATCCTACATAAAATATTGATGATTTAGGGCGCAGAAATGATTAGAAAGTGAATCTTGATTAGCATGACTACCCTTTCTTTAGGAATGTGCTTACATTTCCCAGGTGCTTAGCCATGAAATACACCATGAAAGACCCAATATGGTTGCCTCTGTACAAAGCCTACAAATTCTTGCCAATACTGTGCCAAAAATATACTTTGTACACCCCCTAAAAAAATTCAAGGACTGAAGAGCACTATAAATAATCTTCATCTACAACAATATTCTTATCCTCCTAAAGAAAGATAAATTGTTTCACAATATGGCTTCTATAGAAAACATCCTAATCATAATCATTCGGTGGCGAATAAATGTCAACCTCCCAGCATCGTATTTGACAATATACGACCAAAATACTGTTTTGAGAGAAACGTTGGATTTCAAGCTCTTTCACGCTCTAACATTTTATTTGATCATCAATCTCCAACCATGTTAGTGACGCCGAAAAGTTCTTCAAAACAAATACATTAATTTTTTTTTGTGCAAATAAAATTCATACAATTCTGAATTTCCCCATCAATCACAAAATTAACGGATTGAATTACCAAAGTTATATCCTTCAGCTTCCCTGTAGAAAATAAATTTCTCTTTCCAATCAAAAGCTCCCAGTAGAAAATTTAAAAACCTTTACCCATAAGAAACCCAGGAAGGCATTCCCATACTGAAACCAATAAAAAAAAGGTAGTTAAAATCAATGAGAAAGCAAATTGATTGAGAGAAGAAACAGAACCTTGGGGTTGGTTGTATGGGAGTTCTTCCGGATCTCTGATGCAACGGAGGAGCGGAGCTGAGAGACTTAAACGGCTTCGTGCAGGTTGTAGATTTCCATGACAGAGGGTAAGGATCTGCAGGCTGTTCTGAAGAAATCGAAGACTCGGTGCCTTGCTTCCTCCAGACTCACTGAGTGTGGAGGCACCTTCACGCGAAGCACGGTCGTCATTTACTCTCAGAGAGCAACTCACCGAGTCAACTCGCTCTGCTCTGCGAACTCTGGCAGCGCCTACCCTTCGAATCAGTAGTACTGGTAACTGGTAAGAACTTGAGAAACTGACAAGCCGTGGGGAACACGAGCCAGACGGCGTCGTTTTAAATTTTGAGCCGTGTGGAGGCCAGTATACATGGAGCTCTGTTTTTCTTTTCCTTATCTATGTAATGTTTTATTTTCAATAAAATTAAATTTTTTAAAATTTTATTTTAAAAAATAAGATAAATAAAAGACTTAAAAATATATATTTGATTATTATTTTATTTTCTTAAAAATAATTTATTTTATTACTATCAAATTTTTATTTTTGTGAAATATTTTTTAAAATATGATTAATTTTTTAAAAATATCTTTAAAAAGAAAATTTTTTAAAATAAAAGAAAAGATAAAAAAATAAAATAAAAGAGTAAATAGAAAAATAAAATTTATTTATAATTTTTAAAAAATGAGATTTTTTATTTAGAGTTTAAAATTTAAGAATTATGATTTTATAATTTAAGAGTTAAGATTTAAGGTTTAAGATTTAAGATTTATGAATTAAGATTTGAAATTAGAAGTTAAAATTTAAGATTTAAATTTTTGATATTTAAGATTTAAAAATTTAAAAATTAATATTTAAAGTTTAAAGTTTTAGAATTTTAAAATTATGATTTTAAGATTTTAAGATTTAGGGGTTAGGATATAAAATTTAAGATTTGAATTTAAGAATTAGAATTTTAAAATTTAGAAATTAAAGTTTAAGAATTAGAGTTTAAAATTTTAAAATTTAGTGGTTAAAAAATTAAAAATTAGACTTTAAGATTTAAGGGTTAAGATTTTATAATTTAAAGTTTAAGTTTCAACGTTTAATGACATGAAATTTTTTATATTTAATTTTATATATTAATCAAAATAGAAGGTAATTTAATTATTTTATATAATTTTTTTTATTTTTATAGAAAATTTTTATTTTCACCTTTATAGGTGAAAACATTTTTTTAATTCCTAAGAATGAAATTTTATTTTTTATATTGGACTGAATTTTTTTTTTCTCCCGTTTCATTTTTTCATGAATCTTAAAATATTACTTATACTAAATGCTACTTTAAAAAAATAAAAAGAATGGAATTAAGAGTAAAGTTCTTTCATTCTCTCTGACATCAATTAAAAATTCTGAAAAACGAAGAATAATTTAGCATTTATCCTTTCTTCTACATCAAACTAAGTTATGAGAACAAGGATAGCTACAATTTGAAATGTTTCACATATTGGCTTTGGATAAACATTTAAACCTACCATTTTTCATTAATAAGTCAAGAAAGAAATTTTTTAATTCATTATTCAGCATATTGCCAACAAATTGACGGGTTGTAAAGGAAAACTCTTGTCTCAAGCTAATAAGCATACCTTGTGCAATTCAATTATTCATGCTTTGCCTATATATTCAATGCCCTGTTTTAAATTGCGGAATGGTTTGTACTGACATTAACAGGATAGTTAGGAAATTTTGGTGGAAGACAATACAAGTTATGCTAAAAAATAACTTAAATACTTCTGTATTTATTGTATCTTTAGTGAAAAAGTGAAGACTTTTTTATCAAAACATCCAATGTGAAGATTGCTAAACTATCTCTCTCTCTCTCTCTCTCTCTCTCTCTCTATATATATATATATATATATATATATATATATAAAATATCTTCAATGTCTTGACAACACTTACTTTTACTATCTCCCTCCCATTCCTGCCAATACCAAGAATTGAAAACATTTGAACAAAGCAGGCTGCACATCACAGTATGACCATCCTACAGCTATGTGCATGCTCATTCCATTAGCAGCTATTCAACTGTGTTGTTTGATAAAATTACTCAGTCATATATAAAAACCTCGTAACATGGGTGTATCTATAGTTTCAAGGGCCACCGAGGGAGTTCCCGTTACATAAGAAAACCCACTTCTGTATAATAATTGACAGTTGATACAGAGGATTCAATCAATTACTGCTTGCAGAAGTACATTTTGTTAAAGCTTATAAATTTACATTTCTCCACACTCAGCAATGACACAAGCTAATTTAGGCCGGTTATTGGGTCCAGTTGCCACATTCTCAATCTTCCTGACAACCAAAAGACCATCTCCAAGAACCCTCTGCATAAAAGGTAAGTGACGACAGGTAAATTGCCCAGCACTTGCAAACAATGCTATCTAGCTATTTAAAGGAGGCATATGAAGAATTTTCAGAGCCATGTGAAATTTTTTATTACTGAGCACAGTATGTAATAGAACAGAGTACAACTAAAGCCAGTCTTCCAAGGGGACATGATACTTTTACCCTTACAAATTACAATGATAGAATAGAATAACATATAATTCTGTGCATATCTCGACACAAATTTAACCTTGCATGCCTAGGATGAAATTAGATAATGGCTTTTGTCTGTTCGACTCTTAGATTTAAGATATTGGTTGTTTGAAGAATAATTTAATAAGAAACAGAAGATATTAGACAATACCCCAAAAACAACGTGCTTGTTGTCAAGCCAGTCACATTTTGCGCAAGTTATAAAAAACTGGAACAAGAAAAGAAATTTCATTAGTAAAATAGAGCTTTTCAAATTTAATATTCCCAAGCAAGAGAAAGATGCAAGACAAGGGAAGAGAAAGGGGAGTGGCCATCGATGAGTTACCTGACAACCATTGGTATTCTGTCCACTATTTGCCTGCAGATTAGACAAACGGGGTTTAAGCCTTCTTAATATTGCAAATGTAAACAAAATTTATAAAGGCCCCAGAAATTCTCTTCTCTTTTCTTCTCTCTCTTATTTTGTTTTATTTTTATAGTAAAGTTCTCAAAGAAATTTAATATTGTGGTAAGGTAAAGAGTAAAACTTTATTTTGGTCATCCAAATATCACCCCAATATCAGTTAGCTCCCTCAAAATTTTTTTTATCTCACTTAAGTCTTAACTACCTCAGATTAATTTTGTTTTATTTTCACCTTTTTGTGAGCAGGCTAACAGAGTTAACAGAAGTGTTGATATGATGGAGACCTAGATCTCCATCTAAAATAAACTAAGAAAATAATAGAAGATTACTGGAATTAATAGAGAAAATTACAAGAAAATAGAAGATAAAGATAATCTCTAACACTTGAAGGGGTTAGACTCCTCCCAAGACCCAATTCCCATATGATTTTTTATACCTTACCCCACTTCCTCCTCCCTCTATTTATAACTAAAATCATAACTAACCACTCCTATTATATGATGCCATATATCCTTACTTAATAACAACCCAAAACAACCCTTAATTCTGCCTAATAGCTGTGGGTTCCATCATGATACAGGACATTAACTTTTGAATTTTCTATGTTTTAGCTAATGTGGCACAATCTCCTTTCTATGTATATTCCAAAATTTCCCAATCTAAGCCAAATACTCGAGTTCAACAAACCCAAGTATGAAAACCCCAATCAATTGAATTCGAGTATTTGACTCATATATATATCGACCAAATACTATGTAAACTAAAACATAGACAACTCAGAAGGTACTCAGTACTTCTGTTAATAGCTCGTGGACAGAAGGTTGGATGTGAAACAAAATTAATCTATAGAGTAGTCAAGTGAGAAGGAAAACCTTTGAAGGAGCCAATTGATATGGTCATTTTTGAAGGAACAAAACAGAGTTTTACTCTAAGATAAATATTGACCAGATCATTATATCCCAAAAGAAGTAAAAGCACTGTATTCCTATTTTTACTACGGGGAGGGGGAAGCCAAGATTGAACCTTTATTGGGGATAGCACACTATCCATAGACAGGGTTACCACTGAAAGTAAAATTATCATTTAGCCATACAAATTGACGGCATCACTAGTTAAGCAAAAGAAAAAGAAAATATTTTGAATCATTCAAGAAGCAAGATGTAAGTTGATACAGCAAATACATACCATAGATAAAAGACCAGGGCCAGTGTGTTTGGCAATAAAATTTTCATCATCAAACTTGTGTCCATAGATGGAAACACATCCACTACCATCACCCTGCCCAGTAAGAAGTAAGAATCTATAAGGAATTTAGTAACAAAAGAGATTCAACTCAATTTTTGTAACTGACAACATATACACATTGAGTACAAATCCCATGAAAGAAGGCAGACTGGAGTCAGGATGGATTCCAGTGGATGAATCCATATATCTACTAGAAAAAATGGCACTAATACAATAAAAATTAGCAGCTCACCATACATGAAAAACAATGGAACCCCAAGCATATCAATAAGTTGTGCTCCAAAATAAAACCCACAACTTTCATGATATCATTTCTATAAAGATAGGATAGCAGACTGAATATCATGTAGAAACAGCTGCTCATTTGTTTTTACATTGCCCCTCAGCCATATGGAATAGGTTTTTTGGCTTGTTTGGTAAATCTTGTGCATCTTCAGAATTTATAATAGTTTCTTTTGATCAAGTTTAGAGGCCTTGGCAATAGAAAGGACAGAAGACCTTTATGGAAGTGTGCTACATATGCAGTTCTTTGGTGTCTTCGATTGAAGCAAAATGCTCTATTTAAGGAGAAAATTCTGACCTTAAACTTAATCATGGCCTCTGTGATGTTCAGCAAATTGATTTTTCAGAGTATCTACTTGACAGACATTGTTATCTGATTCTTATCCTCCTCCTCTGTACCAACCTTTTCTTCTAACAAAAGTTTTTTTATCGATAAAAAAAGATGGAATACAGACAAGCCAAACTCTCCTGGATTTAATATGGAAGGCTATGCCTCTGGGAGATTAAATGATGGAGATAGCCTTGCATGGAAGAATGGCAATAGAGAACCCATGTGGAACATTCTAAGGCATCAAAGAGAACCCATGTGCAGCATTCTAAGGTATCAGATGTGGATAAATGGGGCTAGCCAATAGAATTTGTGATTCAAGCAGATTTGAACTACGTTGAATACTTTTCAGGACAACGGAATGCCACATTTACTATGGAAAAAAGACTTAAAATCAATGTAAAAGAGAGTGCATGAACTATATTAACTAAGATAACTGTTGCTTAACATGGGTAAGATAATATCAAGCCATGCAAGTAATCAGTTTATTTTATAAATGGATATTTTTCTCCTCACTGATGTTAACACAAACACCCATGCTCTTATGTAGTTTAATTTAAAATCAGATAAAGTCTAAGCTTAACAGAACAGAACAGTACCTTCACAAAATCACCAGCCTGAATCATAAAATCCTTAATCACCCTATGAAATTGACAACCTTTGTAACCAACAGGGAGTCCAGCTTTCCTGTCAATTAATTAAATCATAGGACAAGTAGTTAACCTATGCTACCAAAAATATGCCACTCTGAACCATGCACCCATTTGGGACTTTGGCTAAGCAAGGATTAAGATTAGGACTATTATTTATATTTAGTTATTCAGCAGCCTAAATGATTTTTACTATAGTGATGTTAATGCTGAATCAGGTCTCAATTGAGAGTAGCTAAGCACAGAGGTAGACCAAAATTGCCAAGTCTTCATGAGTTTCCCGAAATCAAATGAGAAAGAAAAAAGCAAAGAGGAGCAGGTTGGAAAAGATTGCTTCACTACCTGTACTCGCCTGTGCAGAACTGCCTGCCAGATAAACAAAAGCAAAACTGATCAATTGGAAGGACATGAATTTGCAAATAACAAGCATTTGATGTGCAGTCATAAATAAACAAAACACACAAAAAATCCAAAAAGTAGCTTCAGGATGAACAACATACAACAAATTTCCTTCTAAAAGTAATCATCTATACTATTCTATGAGCTTTGAAATATGCATTGATCAATGAATATGTTTCACAAGATCATTCATATCACAAGTACTTGAATGCAACATGAGCTAAAATTTGTGTGTTTATAAAGTAACACATATAACATCACATAAACTAAGAAAAGTAATTCTAATTTCTGAGTAGTATGTTGTGAATTTGCACTGTTCAGCACCAACCAATGGATTATTGCATAATATTCTGAAATCAAGATAAAGTTGCATTGTTAACGTTATTAATATTACAATAAATGATTTTGTAACCTAATTTATAGTGGTGATGCAGAACTAAGTTAGCCAAGATTTATTTTGCTTTAACCATTATTTACTTTCATAGAATTGACTTCAATAGGAACCAAATTCACTATCTATCCTTGCCAATGATTTCAAGTTTAATCATATGTCCTACCTTATCCGTTTCTAAGGAGCAAGATCAATGCCTACCAGGACGTCTACACTTTCACAAGCTCTTTCCTATTTTAATAGAATGATCAAGATACTGACTTTTATTCAAGCATGTACTAGAAACAATTTTTATCCAATTACTGCATTTTGTTTCCGCCACACCTAGAAGGCTATTCACAAGTTTATGGCTTGAACACCATGCTCATAGACAAGCTACAATAGAGCTAACTAAAAGACCCAGCTGCTAAATTTCAACTTCGCCCATTATTCTTATTAGTCTTGCTCATTTCAACTAAAGAAAAAAAAAAAGACCCAACGATTCATACCTTTCTGGTCGTACTATAAGCAACAGTTCTCTCACAAAAAACAATAATTTAACCAATTTTCAAACTTCTCAAGTTTCTTTCCGTCATTCCTAAGCAAAATAGCTTGATAATAAGAACAAAGCAAGCATAGCTTATAAAATAAAAAGTACCTGAAATTCTCGGCGGTTTTGGGGGCAATATCGGCGAAGAGCTCCATCTTGATTCTACCAGCCGGGATGTTACCGATGGTGATATCGAAGAAAACGATGGGGTTCTTAGGGTTAGGAGGCCGCACGTGCCACTCTACCCCTGCGTTGCCTCCGCCAGACGCCATCGGAGATGAAGCCCCACCCACACAGACCAGAAGAGCGAACTGAAAACGCCGCTGTTTCTAATTTCTAGTTCCTACTTCTAGTGTGGCGGCAGCATTGGGTGTACAAACAATACAAAGGAGTTTGATGACGTGTTCGAAGAATGTTGGATGGAGACTAAAAGTCAAAGAAAAGAAATGGTTCTTGATGGTCATTGGACACTGGACACCTATTCTCTGGAAACTATTGTGTGGTTGAGCGCACATGATTACAGGTTCCAGAATATCTGTTTATTAAAAATTTTTTTTTTTTAATATTTTGTAACAAATAACAAAAATAATAATTTTTTTTATTAGATAAAATTGATTATATAAATCAAATGACATTACTGTAATTTATTATAAATAAAATTAATAAATAATTTATTAACTATTATATTATTTTTAATAATTTTATCTTTTATTTTTTTTTATTTAGAAAAATAAAGATAAATAAATAAAATTAAACATTTGGTATTTCTATTTTAATATTAAAATGTGAGATTCCAATTTTTTTGTAAAAAAAAATTATTTATTTATAAATAAATGTTGATAATGTAACAGTTAAAAATTTAATTATTTAATTATCACATATTTTAATTGCTATTAAGGTGAAATGATATTAGATAATAAAATTTTTAATAGCTATATCATCAAAAAACTGTTTATATATAAATAAAACTTTTAAAAAGACAGTTAATTGTAGTATCTCAAAAAACTTAAAAGATAGACTTTAAAATAAAGAGATTGAATTTATTAATTTATTAAAATATAAATACCAAAAGTGTAGTTAAAATATATTTTTAGTCATCTTAAAAGTTCATTATATTTATGGTTACTACTATTAATAAACAACAAAAATTGGTGAATTAAGATAATAATTTATTATTATTTAAGGAATTTTTGGTTTGTTTATGCTATGGTTTAAACTTGTGACACTTTTTAGGTTTGAATTTGATGTAATACAACACCAGATTTAGTTAAAAGAGATAGAAAAAAGATGAGACTTACGTGAGTGAATTTTGTGAGTTTCACCCTTTCTTTTTACCTCTCATTTATTGCAATACAGAAAGTAACTACGGAAGATCCCAATCCCACCCTTTCTGTTGGAGTATTAAGGCAACATTTATTTAAGTGCAATTGTGAAGCATCTCTTTAAAAAAAAATATGATGCATAAATACATTCTATAACTCGGTATCACATCATTAGGCCTTTCAGAAATAACCCTTCCATATAATTTCTTCTTTAAAAACAAAAGAAAAATCTAATAACAAACACCTAGGCAACTATATCTAAATTTTATCCTTTATTCTTATTTTCAAACATCAAAATATTGATGGTACGCATAATATTGTGGACTAATTTACTTATATAATGTATACCAAATCTATTTAAGAATTTTTCTTAATAAAAACCATTAAACTAGTTGTCTCATAAGATGTAGCAAATAAAAGGTTCAAAGGCCCAGAAACAGGTTTCTTATAAAAAGTCAAAGTTTATGATCAACATTGCAAGAATGAATTGCAACTTCACTAATTGATTTCTTAGTTTCTTTCAGTATTGGACATGGAGAAAATTTTGCAAATAGAGATAAACAACAACATCGTAGTTAGATACAAAACCGGTTGTTGCACCTTCAAGAAATAAGAATTATACACCAAATGGCCTATCATAAAGACACCCAAATAAAAAAAAAGGCCAGATGGAAGCAATGAATATTCACAATAAGCTTGAAAATTTTGACGCCTTCCTTTCTTTGTACACTTCATAAAACACGGACACTTCACAAAATAAGTTGTCTGACGTATATTAAACAGTCATACTAGACACTTTAAATTTAATTGTGAGCAGTGTTTGTGTTAGTGTTCATGTTTCTTCGTGTACACTTCATTACCCTAAGCAGAGGACTTGGGTATCTTGAATTGTTTCTTGAGAAATTGAGAGGCTTCTGAATCACTCCTATGACATAATATTCTTAATAGAGTTTTGGAATCAGCTCCTAGTTTGCTTCTGCCACCTTGCATTTCCAGGCCGCTAGCAGATTTCAAATCCTCAACCAACTCTCGAGTCTGCAAGAGAATAGAGTTTAAAATATATATTAAAGAATGATGAGTAAATTAACAATTTGGTCCCTCCATTTGTATATCAACTTAGTTTTAACTCCAAATTTTATTGAGTGGATGAATTAATCCCTAAATTATTAAATTCATTGCATATTAATTATTAAAAAAATTAAACTTGTTGCACATTATTCTCGACTATAGTGCAATAAATTTGATATTTTTACGAACTAACTTGTTTCCTCAAATGAATTTAGGGACCAACGCTAAGTAAATCTACAAATTCAAAACCAAATTGTTAGTTTACTCAAGAATAACTGACATGGGAAACTATTTTCTACAAGCAACGACTAAAAAACCTATTTTTGGTCCCCCACTTAAGAATCCATTCTCAAGTTGGTCCTTTAAAGAAAAAAAAATTTAAACCAGTCTTCTAGACAAGATAAACAATCTAGTCCCTTTGCCACTAAAATTGACGGAATGAGTGAACTCCTGTTAACGATGATGGCATTTGAGAATGTGAAGATGAACCCTTAACCATTACACATCATGGTTAATGGTTCAGGTCACTCATTACATCAACTTTGGTAGCAGCACATTGTCTAAGGGATTGGATTGGAGACTTTATCCTATTTGTAGGGCTAGTTTTTTTTTTAAAAAAAGTCCAATAAGGACCATCTTGAGAATGGCTTCTTTGGTGAGGGATCAAAATAGAGTTTTAGTCTACAAGTAATATATTAAATTGTTTATCAAATATTGAGTAAAAATAATCATGAATCTGACAATGGAAGTTAGAACATAATTATTGATCACAAGCATGACCTGCAGGCTAAAACTATATAAAATTATGTCAATCCAATATCTTTCATGCTGCTGATTATGCATTGCTTATTAGAGTATTTATGTAAACAGAGAAGCAGCAGAACTGACCTCATGACCATGCAACTTTATCACAAGCCGGACGCGTGCCACCTGATTTTCGACAACACCTCGAGGAAGCCCATCTCCTCCAGATATAAAGAACTCCTACAAGATGCACCTCTAATGAAGTTAAAAGGAAGGGGAGAAAAACTGTGTCTGAAAAGTCCTTGTTTCTGTCATATTAGTGCTCTTAAATAAAGCAAAACTTGCCAAAATAAAAAATCTTCTGGACAAAAGCAAACACTTTCTTTGATTATGAAAATTTTCAAAGGCTTTGACGCAACCAGCAGCAGAAACAGAAGATTTGTAACTTTATGGGAATCCATCTTCTATGGTAACTTGTACACTCAAAAGATGTAAACCAGAGACCACTCCTTCTTGGAGAACATTGGTCGACTTTGGTAGCTGGGAGCCTACCAAGATTCTCTTTTTATGTGGACACTGGACAGAAGCAGGGGAAAATATTCTGACAGCAGACATGCTAAGGGGAGTAATAAGGACATTGTTCATATGGAGTAACCTATGCAATAAGGGATTGCAAAAAGAGGTTTTTTTCTTAATTTTTTTTGGGAGGGGGTAGAGGCATTTGCATACAACTACAGTTTCCTATAGTTATTGGAATGACTAGAGTAAGATACCTTTAGGACCTCCAGATCTTCCTCTAATAATTTTGCATCACCAGGGAAGAAAACTCTTGATGGACCCCCATCTAAGATCACACGGAGTAAACCATCCTGGCAAGGCAAGGGAGAAATGTTAAAATCAGAAGGCTAGTAAAGAATTTGTCCGAGGCAGGACTCAGGTACCAACCAAAGATGCCTGAAGAAGACTTGTTACAATGCGATCCCTGAGAGGCTCGACTATAATATCACAAAGTTGATTAAGCTCCTACAATAAATGAAAAGTGAAAACCACAAAATCAATTAACAGTTACAGATTTTTTAATATATACAAATAAATTATTAACATATAGGAAGAGTAAGTCACAGAATAAAAATTCCTCCTAGAACAAGTACACAGGAAGAAACAAAAAGAAAAAATTAGCCCAAAAGAGCTCTCCAATCCCTCTGCCAAATTATATGGGAAGCCCCTCTGGATAAAGCCATAAGCTGAAACCCAAGAGATGCCACAGAAACAACTTCTCCCAAAGATGACGAGGAGGAAGAAACTTCTACTTAAAAACTCTTCCGTTGCTTTCCAGGCATAGACACCACAAGCCAGCAAAAACAGCAGACTACCAAAGGATTTTGTGTTCCTTTATGCTGCCAAAACCTCTAAACCAAGTTCCTAAAAAATAGTCTAAATAGACTGGACAAACCCACTGCTCATAAAAAAATGCCAACAGGAAGAGTCTGGAGCTGATAGGTGGTTCCTAAGCTAGATAGCTGTTACATCAAAACATACTAAAACCAATTAAGCACTCCAATATCTATAGGTGCAATTGGTTACGAAAGAAAGTCATACAAACAAAAGTTCTGAGCCCAAGAATTATGAGCCGCTAGGATGAATGCATTTTCTATTTATTTCTCATCAATATAATATCATAAAAAAGGTAGACCTTCGTATTCGAATTTAACCGATGCTTGACACTTCTAAGCCAAGGGAAGAAGGGAAGCACTTAGATCAATTTGAACACAGATTTTCAACTCTCCTTTACCCTATGATTCTGATGAAGAGAAATAGATGAATCAATGGGTGACATTCAACAATTGATACCTAAATTTGAATCCAAATATTCATCAGAAAAGAAGCTGGAAGAGTAGAACTAGAAAATTTGATGCCATATGTGACTTCAATTTTGGCATCATATAATTTCACACATGACAACATTTGAAAATTCAAGGCTATCTAAAAAGAACTGTATAACATAATAATACATCTTTCAAATAAGACAAACATTACCACATCAAGTGGTTCAATTAGTGCTTCCATTCTAGAACCTGAGACACTGGGTTTATATAAGTTGTCTATGAATGGCCCCCTCAGATCCCAGAAGACGATTTTAGTTCCTGCAAGAAGGCAATAGTTAAAACAATGCATTGATAAAAGAGCCTTGATTTTCAAGAAAAGAGATTATGTTTCAAATTCTTACCAGTGTACTCACAAATGCGGTCCATAGCAGCATTTATAGCTTTTCTACTTCCATCAAAAATATCCTTCCGTGCAAAACTTTTGGACTTCTCATCTAAGGATTTCTCTATAAACCAAAGGATTGCATAAAAAGGTAAAATTTAAAAACATTTCCAGTATTCTGATCAGTGAATAAAAAAAGTCTATCAACATTCAACAATAATCTAGCATAATTTTAGGTTAAGCAAGATACAAAGTAAGCATTTCTTCGCTTCATGGCTCTTTCTTTGTACCTCTTTTCTTTATCTTAAAAAATTCTTTTTTATCAAAAAATATAAAAGATACAAAGAGAGGAAACAAATGGAACATGAACAGAACCATGAGCGTTCAATCATGCATATGGTAACGACAGAAGAGAGTATCCTTCAAAATAAGTAATGAATAACAAAGTTTACATCCATAACCCTGACTGCATCAATACATCAGAGAAAATCCATGATGACATAGTTACATTGATAGGATGAATGTCATCTCAAATAGCAAGTACTACATTAGCGTTTTTAATACAAGATGTTATTAGATGGATAGAAAGAAAGAGCAGAAATCTCGAAAACAAAACATCCTCCTCAACAGATTAATAAAAGACAAGACACAAAGAATACATAAAAAGTACAGGAAGTGTTTTATTACTGATATGCCTTTAGGAAATAATCTCCCCATCTTTCATAAATAATTGCATTGCATGACTATTAATTCTACCTAGCAAAATAGGTAAGCAGATTCAAACTTTCACTTTCTTCCACTTACCCTTTCATTCATGATCAGCATGGTAGACTACAAAGTTTTTTATTTTTCTCGTTTTTGATAAAATAGGTATGGCCACGACTTTGCAATGGCTTTTCAAACAAATCATATAAACATAGAGAACTAAATGAGATATGACAAGATCAGCTACATACTTAAGAGTTTTTCCTGGGAACTTTTACTTGTCCATCGCTCCCAAATGCTATCTTCCAATTTATTCAGATGACTAATTGCATACTGTAGACAGCAGAAATACTTGTATCAGCTTAATGCTACATGATAGCAAAAGAATGAGTGAATAAATGAGTGAAAGAATATTTAGCATATGCTGCACCAAGATTTAAAGAAAATCAAAATTGATAATTTTATGACGAAAGAGTTTTAACAATTATGTTAGATGACTTGCTCTATGAAGTAGCTCCCAACAGTATCTTGGTCAATAGACACGCCTGTGGTTTAGGAACAAAATTTACTTAGTGCATCAAACTAAATATATTTCAAATGAATAAGTTTATTAAAGCAATACTTTTCGAAGGAAAATTCTGATTACTAATTTTCGGCCATGAGAAAAACGGCCTACTGTTTCTACATTGCGATGTGGCTTGGCAGATTTGGAGTAGGCTTTTTGGCATTTACATGAGAATTGGGTCTGTCCACCTTCTTTGGAGAGCATTTTAGCCATCAAGTTTTTGGCTTTGGGACTAAGAACGGGCATTAGGTCCTATGGCAGTTGGTCGTTTTTGCTGTGTTGTGTTGTCTGTGGTTGGAAGGGAATGCAAGCACCTAATTGGCCATTTATATGATGGCCTAAACTACAAACCGATGATCTTAGCACAAAAAGAGATTCGAAGAATAAAAACCAATGAATTGTTCCAAATATTAAAAATGACAAGGACAAAATTATTTCAAACAATCTCCTAAATTAAGGATATCATTCACTGGAAACCATGTAAAGATTTGCTCAATTCTTCATTTTTTTTCCCTGGGAGAAAGAAAAGAACACAAAGCTGCAATCACATTAAAGGAGAACCAAAGAAAAAGGCCTTCAACTTGCTAGATTTAATGTTTCTACATCTTCAGAAGGATTAAGAAACTTTTCGATTAAAGTTTATTGGGTAGTGATTTTACCTGTATAATGAAAAGTCTTTTTATTCATTTAGTTTTTTTCTTAAAAAAAATGATTTTTTAAAAGAATTTTGCCTTCCTTAACTATTTAGTTTCTTTTATTTTTCTTCCTTTTCTCCCCTTATAATGTTGGATTTTCAATTTGATGCGCAATCCTTAATGATGCAGGCAACAGCACAATCCAGAAGGTTATAAGCTTAATGAGCTAAAGATCTTGGTAGTTCATTTAAATTTAATATTGTGGCAAATTGTAATATTAGTATATTACAGAGACCTTACTGGATCATGATTATTTAGGGTTATAGCTATGTGACTTGTTACTTTAAGTAACTCTAAATTCAGTTCTAGGGACATTTTAGTAATTTTATGATTAGGTCTTTAGTTGTGTCCAGCATAGACTTTTGTTTCTGGGCTTTTCTTACGTTGTTTCTGTAATTTGGACTTCATCTTTTTTACTAGTGGCTGGTTATTTAACTTGGGTCTCAAATATTTGTCTAGTCCTATGTAAGTGGTGTTTCTAACTATCACAGAATCAGTGACAATGGTAATGATTCCTTACGTTTAATTTTCTTTTTGTGGTTTGTCCTGGGAAGGGGGAGGGCTGATGGGGGCGTTCTCTTTGAGCCCTGCATCCCAGTCCTTTCATTCATCATATACCCAACTTGGAGTTCTCAGGCTTTTACCACTTTCTCAGTTTTTATTATCTTCAAGCCTAGCCCTAAAGTTTCCAAAAGCTAGAACATAATTTTGAAATCTGATAATGAACAAAACCTACTAAAAAAGACTAAAAGTAAAACAATACCTTGCATCCAGAATGAAATATGCCAAAATCCAAACATATAATGATAAGAAATAGAGACTTGTATAATGGTAGTTTAAGAGGGGGGAACGAGGAATATCCTTGACATAATGAAATAAAACAAGTAAAAATAGTCCATATAATTCAAGTGCTTGAACTCACATATAAAGTATTTAATTGAATACAAAGTGTTGGAGTTGCTAGGACACTAATTTCGCTGGACTTTGTCTCATCAGGTACCCGAGGGTCAAACAGTTCCTTCTTTACAAAAGCCTTTATTCCAGCTTCCTTTCTGTATCGTGTGAGAATTGGCGCTGGTGGTATTAACTCCTCCTTGCTTGCTGTGTAATTAAAAGGGGATTTGAGGGTTCAATACAAATATGTAAATAATCATAGGAATAATCTATAGGACAACTGTTTCATCTGCAAGATACATTATCATAATTCTTACCAGAGGGTGGAAAATAGATATCAGGAAGACTTTTACAAAACATAAGAAATATATGCACTAAAAGAAATTTAAGAATTATATTATCTACTAAGAAAGATATAAGGAACTGACAACAGTTAAGAAGGAGATGATACACTGATACTCAAGTAAAGAAAAATCTTGGAATATAAGCACCAAGCATATGGATGCACCAACCAAGTATTTCACCAAATAAGTCTGATATGAACGATAATGTGTGGCCAAGACATAACAAGTAACTTTTTATATGTTTTTTTAAAAAGAAGAAATTGTATTAAAAAGCTTTACTTATTAAAGAGCCTTACACTTTCAATTTCCATTGCAGAAGTTTCCACACATAATAGATAATTTCAGACTTGTGTGAGTATTGTCAGCCCTCGTATATCTTGTTTATAAATTAGGACTAGTACAAAAGCAACTTTGCCATCAGCTTGCATCAATGGTTCACCACAATTAAAACATAGTTGAAATAAATAATAGTTATGAAGACTTAAAAGTGACCATCTGGATCTCTATTGTGGGGCTTTGGATACTAAGTTGACTGAAAAATATTTTAGAGAGAAAAAGATACAGTGCAAAAGGCTTAAAGTTTAATTAGAAAAAGAGAAAAGACAAATTTGTCTCTCAAACATGACTGTGTCAAGTAACATGGGAGGATCCAAATCCTTCTTTTGTGGACGCAAAGTTCAGATGTTTGCAGACAGTAGACAATCAATTCCATCATCAAATTATGTATAACGTGATCTATCTCTCAAGAAAAATATGTAGCATCTACTCACCCAACTCGCCAACAACATGGTTTGCATACACTTGAAGAGCATTGTCAATGCCACGAAACAAGCTATTTAATTCTGTAGACCTCATTGGAACTTTAAGATCAAAAAATTGATCAACTGTCTGCACCCAATAAAAAAATGAATTGAAATTGCAGCAGAAAGCTGGATGTATTTTATCAGCATAATAAAAATAAATTAATTATATTTTCACTATGGGAGAGGATGAACCAAACTTCTTTCCTTACTTGTATGGACGCTTTAGGAGGACACTCATTCAATTGAAGATATTGCAAAGAATGACTAACAAGAAAGAAGTGTTACAAACTCTTGAGATATCAGCGACCAAACCCAAAATCGATGCAGTAATTGTACTCACACAATTTCACAACTAATACCCAAAAAAATTTTGGACTTATGAACCCCCACCTTTCCTACAAGTGTTTTAAGGTTCAAAAGGAAATATTCAACCATGGCATTTATAAAAAGCTTATAAAAAAGTGGCATCTGCTATTAATAAGCAGACGAGAGCACTATTTCTAGCATTACATTTTCTCCTCAATATATCTTGCAGAGAACCAGCTACATTGCATTAAAATAGTAATTTTACCTCTAACCCTAGTTCGTAGGTCACGAAAACTACTTTTTAGTGAAGTTGTAATATAAGACCCAGGAAAGCTACTATGTTCTTACCTCCTCCACAATCCTGTAAACTTCTACTATGGAATTCGCATGCCTCTGTTGAGGAGATATTGGGTCCCAAGGCTGTGAAAGTATATTCACAAAATATTAAGACGTGTGCAGTTAAGCAGCATAATGGAAGCAGAAATTAGAATAATGTAGACATAACTAAGAGCCGAATAAACATGAATTGATAATTAAAACATGACAAAAGGAAAAAAAAAGTTCACATTGATAATCAGCACAAGTAAAAAAATAAAAATAAAATATTTTTATTAATTATAATTATATTAAATATTTAAAAAAATTATTTCGCACTATGTTATCTATTCAAAATTGTTAAGAGAGAAAAGTTTTGCAAAAATTATTTAAAATTTACTTAATAAAATGTGTATTTGTTCGTGTGTATTCAGTTGAAGCAATGAATGAATGACCCATTAACTGAACAAGTGAGTAGTGACCTAGACACATGGACTTGACCATGATGTCTAGGCTGTTTTCTTTCTTTCTTTCTTTCTTTTCTTTTCTTCTGATAAGCCCTTATGAGATAGTTTAAACAAGAAAAGTATTGGCAGTTTCCTTTTTTTTTTCAATAAATAAAAATGTTGACTCTTCTTCATGTAAAAATGGCGTTTATAAAAAGGCGTTCTCTTAAAATCTGGATGTCAAACGATAAAATACTATGCCTTCTACAAAAAAGGTATTAAACATAAATACTATATGTTCTACAAACAAGCTAGAGAATATATCTTTTCCTCCACCTCTTTTGTAATGTTTTATTTGCATAAAAGTTTCTTTCCTATTTATAAAAAAAAAAATATAAGACCATTAGAAAAGGCTAGTATGATTTTGACACTTTAAAAGAAACATTTTTACTATTCAATCTTCCAGTTCTACTCTGTCTTATTTACTTTTCCCTCTAGCACATCAGGACATCTTCCACCAAAGTTCTTCAATGCCATTAATTCTTCAGGAAGAAGATTCCTCCTACATGATCATTATAATGTGGTCGACTCAATTTGTAACATGTAAGAAACCATAGTTACTTTTTCGTTTATTAAATAAAAATTTTCTGTGAACATGCTAAGGGGACTTAACTGATGTTCAAAATTTAAGCATATAGCAGATATTACCATAAAATGTCCCTTCTACAGCGAAATCCCTATAGCAAGAAAAGGAGAAGATAGATACAGTAGCTTGACAAACAAATGCTAAAAATGAACAATGAAGCTCAACATTAATAAAGTTCTATATCCTACCTAGTAACATAGAGAATAAATTCAAATTATCCAGCATTTCACAGGAGTAAAAGGATGTTCATGTTAAGGTCTACCTCTTGCTGAATAGCCCGCTCTACCCAACCTAAAATTCTTCCAAGCTGTGAATTGAGCCAACGCAAAACCAATGTGCCAGATTTTGTCTCAATCTATAACATCAGAAGGACATGAAAAAAATTTAGAAGAAATAAAGACAAATAGGATAATTAGTGAAAGGCCATATTGCTAAATGTAAAACTATGAGATATATAAAAACAACCTAACTGACAATAAAAAAGCATACTGATAATCCACATCTAAACATTAGAAAACGTTTATTTCTTATGGCATATGTTTTCTGATAAGTAGAAGGGTTAAGTATGTGGCAGATGTGTACTGGGTCCTACACAAGTTATCACAAAACATATTTGGCTCAAAGATCAGATCAACGAAACAAGCAGAAAATCACTTTATTTTTTTTCCCATCATTTCCCTCTTGTTGATAGTTTACTTTATGCACAGAAAAAGATGAGAGATTGGGAGGAGCTTCTATGTTGCAGAGATAATTTCTCTTAGACATACCAAGGAAAAAGTAAAAAAGTTTTATCTACCCTAAATGTAATAAGATCTAACTACCTAACCTGGTATAGGTTAAGTTTCTTGCAGAAGATCTCTGCATTCTCTTCCTCAGATACAGATGTAATAAGGGACATTATAAACTGCTCAAGACTTTCAGCTGCCGGGAAAACAGAAATGACATCCTCAGACAGATGTTCTGCACCATCCATAAAAGGTTTCTGAAAATACAATCAATAAATGTCCATTATTTCAATATGTTCCAAACTGTTATCAGGAAGATATACATAAACAAAAAATCAAATATACACTCACCAATCTGTTGCCATAAAGTTTGTGAACAAGTGTTGCAGATACAATGGTTGCTTGTGGATGCCTTTGAGATAAAACAGGCATGAAAGTGACTGAATCCTTTTTAAGGAGTTTCTTGAGTTCTTCCGCAAGCAATGCCAAAGGATGCCCATGCGACATATCTAATCTTTCAACAGTTTGCAATATCTGCCAAAAGTAAACAGATCCCTTAAAACAGGAATAAAACTGAAAAGCCCAAAGAAAGTGTTCCTCTATCCTGTAGTTTTCATTGGAAAACAGAACACCAAAAAAAAAAAAGGCAAAAAATGCAAATTATCCCTTGCACTTTTCAATTCGCATAGAGAATTAAGAGAAAGGCAAAAAACTATTTCAAATGTCTTTACTCAGTTCTGGCCAGGGAGGTATTTGGAGTTCCTAGGATTAAAAAGAGGGCCGTGTCACATGTTTTAGGTGTTTTGGATAAACTTGAAAGTGAGGGGAGTTGTCAGAAGAACAACAAGAACAAGCCAAAAAGTTAGTTTTAAGAAATGAGCTGAATGAGGTTCTCCATAAGGAGGAGGTCACTTGGCAAAGGGGCTATGATTAAATGGGCTAGGGAAGGGGATGCCAACTCAGATTTTTCATAGGACCACAAATGGTAGGAGACATGAGAGCCTGATAAAGGAGTTGGAAAGATGGAGTTAACATAGCATGGGAAGTTACTCAGTTTTACAAGGAGCTTTATTCTGAAGAGTTCTCAGATAGATCTTTTCTGGAAGTTTTGGCTTGGAAACCTATTGCTAGTAATAAGGCTACTAACTAAAAAGATAAATTTAAATACCTTCACAACATTAACTACATTATCAGAATTTACAATAAGCAGCTGGAATTCTCACCCTTGAAAAAGCATTCTTAATTGATGATGAAATATATAACTCTATCTGGTCACGATCACTAATAGGCATTGACTGCAGAGTCTGCATGTCAAAAGGTACAGATAACTTTCAACATTTGAAAAAAGAATGTATTATGACATGTGAAGGGGGGAAAGTAATTAATATGCATTGTTAGAGCTAAGTGTAATTTCAGATAGCACAAGGAATTCATAGAAAAACATATAATTCTATTGTAGTATTCTTCTCAGAAACATCTATCAAAATGCAAAGGATATCTTCAAACTCAGTAATACATACAGTTTCTGGTTCTTCCAGCAGGAGCCTCCTAGTAATCATCGCAACTGCTACAATCTTTTCCATTATTGCTGAACCCTACAAGGTAAGAAATGTTCAAAGAAAAATTGAGGGGCACAACTTGCAAGAAGATCAGAAATAAGTTCTAAAAATAAAAACAAGTTTTCATGAGAATAGAAGGATAAGAAAAGAGATGCATTCCAGTGGATTCGAACAAGTATGTGAAAACGTGATATATTTTGGCAACAGATACAGAAAATAAATAAATGAAGTTTCAAGTTATATCAATATCCTCAATGGATTCAATCAATTAGAGCCCCCAAATCTTCTCCAGAAACATCCTACAAATTTCAGTAGCTTGGTCCTTTCACAAATGCAGGTATAGATGTCAGCTCAACTACCGTATTAGTTATGATTATTGTTCGTATGACAATAATCTTAAGCGCTTAGGTTTTTATTATTCAAATAATATATATGTACTCTTTGAACATATATTAGAATTTCACCACAAAATAAACACATTTATATAAACACTTAATATTGTGTTTTTACCTCTTGCTAAATGGCATTCCACTGCAATTGTTTCATATTTACCATCTCATCCATCTTCTTATCCTTTAATCCATTATATTATGTAACAGGAATCTCCCAACACAATATTCATTTCACATTCACAAAACTCATTTTTTTTATTCCATCAAATAGGATATAGTGCTTTATCCTCAAACAAACAATAAAGGAAAGAAAATAAGAAAATATTAACTCAGGCAAGCTCCACTCCCTTTGCAAGGAACCATTTGCCAACTACCACAGAGAAGCCCCAAAAAAAAAAATCTACCTTATCATTCACTAACTATACTATGTCTTCGGTGATTAGTAAATTCCAAAGCTTAAAAATATTGAATAAAAATACTATGTCAAATAATTACACACACACACATATATATTGCACTAGACATTAGTTGACCTTATATATTGGATACAAAGAATTGTTTTTATTGTTTTTATACTTCTGAAAAAGCAATAGATATCCAGGAAATTAAATTATATAGCTTAGAAAATAATTCCATGATTCCATCCAATAAATATATATTCTCCGTCAAAATATACAAGAAAAATCAAGTATCCATTTTCCTGAATGCTGATCCATTCAATTTAAAATCATGGCTTCAGTATTACCAATATCTTCAATGCTGAAAGTTTTACTAGATCAATAGTTATATTCTTTTAGTTATTGGAAACTGAGGCAAACTCAGGACACATAAGTTAAACAAACAATATCCAAGCCGGTGCATTGTCAATACTCCTATTACGACTCCCTTGCACATCCAAAGGAAATGACCCCAGTAGAACTCTTGTAAAACATTTAAATCTGTCAATTTTTTTAGACAAGTGTAAAAATCTTTATGTTAGGCTCTAACATTTGGTTTTTGCTTTTGGACAGGTAATACCCCAATCTGGACACATCGGGTGCTAATTCTCTTATTAACAGTTGGAAATGTTAAACTGTCAATGTGAAGTTATAACACCATCATAGTTGAGTATGAGATGCAGAAATTTTTCATTTGTTCCATGAAGCAGGAAGTTGCAAAAACTTTACTGTGTCATTTTAATTTGAAAATTAAAATCTTTAAGAGTATATTCGGACCTGAAGAAAACTGTTCCTATTTTCAATTTGGTTAAAATAGTAACATTAACAATTAGGCTTCATTACATGTAGACTACCTATGCTAAACAGATATTAATTTCAGGCATCATGAAATAAATTTCTTCAGGAATTTGGGGGTTGGAGAGAGAGAGAGAGGTCAATATACAATTTTCCTATATAATACTTTCAAGAAGTGGCAAAAAGATGTATAAAAACATATCCAATAGCGCTTATAATCTTGTATCCAAATAGTTTAACAAACCTCATTGAAGTTCAGATGGTAATCTCCAAGCTTCTTGTCAGCCCATCTCTGAATTGGTGTTAGAAAAGACTGCAAGAAAGACATATCCCGTTCACCTTCAAAATTGGAACGCAAGTTTTTCAAGTGTAATCTCTCTTGTTGACCTCGTTGTTCCATCAACGGTATTCTCTTTAATTGCTCAATTGCATGTAGCAAAATTCCTTGCTCACTTGTGATAACATACTATAACCACAAAACCACAATAAAATACTTTAGAATTCAATAATGATGATAAATGGACAAGTGGATTCAAAATGAAAAAGAAATAAGAAAGAAAAAGGAAGTCAAAGTATCTCTAACATACAACAAGTCTGACAATTTCTCTGCGAATTAGAATGAGAGACTCCCTTTTTTATATTAAAAAAAGAGGTACACCAGTGGAGAATAAGACATCCTCCTAGAGAAAAAAAGATAGGAAAAAGAAAAAAATAAAACACCCACACACACAATCAACATGTAACATCTTTCCAATCACTATATATATCTAGCAGACACACTCCCTTAAAAAACCCATGAGCAGAGGCAAATACTACAACAACTTTGCCTTTTCTCACTAGGTGGAGTCAACTACATGGATCAAATGATGTCATAGTAGTCTATTATAAATAAAATCAATAGATAAATTATTAACTATTAAAGCTTTTTTAATAGTTTCACCTATTATTTTCTTTAACCTTCCTCGACCTCTAACTATCGGACTATTCTCTATTTGATCTACTCTCCTCAATAGGGCTTCTGCAGGTTTTCTCCACACATGTTCAAACCACTTGAAGCGAGATTCTACCATCTTCTCCACAACAGGTGTTACCCCAACTTTCTCTCTAATACACTCATTTTTAATCATATCTCTTCTGATGTGTCCACACATCTAACGCAACATTCCCATCTCTACAACATTGAATTTATTTTTATGCTGTCTTTTAACTGTACAACATTTAATATCATACAATATAGTAGGTCTTATAACTGTACGGTAGAATTTTTCTTTAACTTTGAGCAGCACTTTTCTATTACAAATGACACTTAAAACCTTCCTCCATTTCATCAATCCCGCTTGAATCCTATGGTTTACATCCTCTTTTACTTTGCCGTCGTTTTGTATAATAGATCTAAGATATTTAAAACTTATAACTTGTTTTAAAATATGGTCTCCAAGTTTTATTTCTAAATTCGTATTTATTCGTATTTTACTAAAAATACATTTCATATATTCTATTTTATTTCCACTTATACGAAAATCATATGTTTCCAAAATTTATCTCCATGACTCTAACTTTATATTTATTTTCTTTTTCGATTTACCAACTAACACTATATCATCTACAAAAATCATACATCGAGGTCCCAAATCTTGAATATGCTCAGTAATTGCGTCCAAAATCAAGTCGAAATGATATGGAATAGCCAATGAGCAAAGAAAATAGCATCTCAGCATATCCCTTTCATGGAATTTGAACAAAGTGGCCTTAATCGTGATTATTGCCATGCGTTTCTATGACTTCTTTTGCCCTAACTTAGTCAAGTCAATGAAGGAGGCTCAAGCATATTAAAAGCTAAAAAAGACAACATCATAGGAAAATAGATCCGGCAAATCTTAAATATTTACTGAACAATAAAAGTGTTTATTCTTCTTACTTTTTGGAGTTCCAAAACATATCATCTTCATCCTTGGATCTTTATACTATCATCCTTAGGGATCATTACCAAAATTGTGGAGAATAAGGACGCAAACTCTACATTCCTAAACAATTTTCTACAAGGTTATATTAGGGTTGAAAGCTGTTGGAAGAGAATCTCGGGATTATATCCTGGGATATCTCAATTTTAATACTTGATTATGTCTTTATTATTGTAGCTGTAAATATGATTATGTAAATTCCAAAATATATGGGAATTAATAGGATAGAATCTCGACTTTATGTTGATAGGATATAATTAGTTTATTTCCTTTTTTTTTCCTTCCCTGATTATAGGGAATTCCTGGTGTATATATTTCTGCTTTGTATAATCAGAAAATATAAGGAAAGATTTCTTTTTCACCATATTTGTTCATGGTATCAAAGCCAGGTTCTGGTTCCGCCATGGTTGAGTCCGAGTCTATTCAAGAAGCTGTTGAAACCAACTCACCCAATACCCATTCGGTCCAACCCCTTCTTGAAAATCATTCCCTTCGAATAACCCAACACAAACTCAACGGAACCAACTTCAGAGAATGGTTCCAATCTGTCTCCCTCATCCTAAAAGAAAAAGGGAAAGCTGGGTATGTGACTGACAATATTCCAATGCCAGCACCTACAGACCCGAAATACAGCATCTGGGATGCTGAGAATTCAATAGTTATGGCCTGGATAATCAATTCCATGGAGCCTAGAATTGGTCGCACCTATCTCTTCTATAAAACCGCTAAAGACATTTGGATGCGGTTAAGGAGATTTACTCAGATATGGAAAACACCTCTCAATGCTTTGAAGTTCGATCGAAACTCCGGGAAATGAGGCAAGGGAGCAAGTCGGTCACAGAATATTATAACTTGCTGACAGAACTATGGCAGGAAATGGATTTATTCCATGAAATAAAATGGAAGTGTGCCGAGGATGGAGTCCAGTTCGCCCAGATGGTAGAAAGAGAACGAGTTTTTGATTTTCTTCAGGGATTGAATAAAGACCTAGATGAAGTGAGGGGGAGATTGCTAGGGAGAAAACCATTAGAGAAGAATTTGCTAAGGTCAGAAGAGAAGAAAGTAGAAAGAAGGTTATGCTTGCTGACTCCAGTACCCCTGACAATTCTGGATCAGCCTTGGTTACCCAACAATTCAGACAAAACATGCAGAAATATCAGAGATTTGGGAAGGAAGGAAAAGACCAATTGTGGTGTGATCATTGTCGTAAGACCAACCATACCCGAGACACCTGTTGGAAGATCTATGGAAAGCCAGCAAGATGGAAACCACGAAACCAGAAGGAGCAAAACAAAGTCTATGTAGCTGAATCAATCGGTGAAAATGGCAATGGAGGACAACTTAGCCTAACTACTGAACAAGTTAAGACTCTACAAACTATTTTCAATCATCACACTATAGGATCATCCGGGAATGCTACAGTAGTTTACAAAGGTAAACCCATTTCAACTTGTTTTCTTACCAAAACCGAGGAGAATAATAATTGGATTATTGATACTAGGGCATCTAACCATATGACCAATAATTTACATTGTTTCTCTACCTATGAACCATGCATGGAAGGGATTTATATTATTATGGCAGATGGAAAGAATGCAGAGGTAAAAGGGCGTGGTACTGTAAATCTCCCAGGCTTAAGTCTAAAATCTGTCCTATATGTACCTAATTTAAGATGTAACTTAATTTCTGTCAGCAAGCTTACTAAGGATAAGCAATATGCAATGACTTTTTCCTCCTCTCAATGTGTTTTTCAGGACCTATCTTTGGGGAAGATAATTGGCAGTGCTAAGGAGTATAATGGTCTCTACTACTTCACAAAATCTGGATCTTCTTCAAACTCACACCCGAAAGCCTCCTTGTCCACCTCCAACTCCGAAATTCTGCTATGGCATAGACGCTTAGGTCACCCTAGTTTTTCCTATCTACAAAAGTTGTATCCAAAATTATTCATGAATAAAATTGCTCAAAATTTCTATTGTGAACACTGCATTTCAGCAAAGCAAACACGAAGCACTTACACACCACATCCCTATCAACTTTCAAAACCCTTTCAACTCATACATAGTGATATTTGGGGTCCAGCACGGACTACCTCTCTCACAGGAACTAGATGGTTCATCACTTTTATTGATGACCATACCCGTGTTTGCTGAGTTTTTCTCATGAAGGAAAAGGAGGAGGCAAGTCACATTGTCCAACAATTTCATAAATATATTCAAAACATTTTTCAAGCAAACATTTCTGTTAGCCGAACTGATAATGGAAAGGAATATTTCACAAGAGACCTAACCAACTACCTATCAGATCAAGGGATTCTTCACCAACATTCCTACACCTATACACCTCAACAAAATGGGATAGCTGAGCGCAAAAACAGACATCTTTTGGAGATAATTCGATCCTTAATGTTCACCAATAATGTCCCAAACAAATACTGGAGTGAGGCTGTCCTTACTGCAGCATATCTTACAAACTGTATGCCCTTAAAACCTCTAAATCTTCACACCCCCATCAGCTGCCTCCTGGACACTTTCCCACACAGTCATTTCCTCCATAATTTACCTCTAAAAATATTTGGTTGTACTGTTTTCCTGTACAATCATGATCCTAAGAGAGAAAAATTCGATCCAAGAGCTCTTAAATGCATATTCTTAGGATATTCTTCCACTCAAAAGGGTTATAGATGCTATCATCCTGCCTCAAGAAATTTTTTTGTTTCTTATGATGTAACTTTTTTGAAAGATCAACCCTATTATCAGTTAGGAGCTCTAAACGAGGAAAACCAAGAAACTCATTGGGACCCAACCATATCTCTTCCTATATCTCTTTCCCCCATACATCAAGAACCAAATTTCCAGGAAATAAAAAACTCTCCTCTTCAAAACACAAATGAATCCCTCTCAGATTTAGCCCAAACTGATCATAATCTCACATCTCATCCAGGGGGAGAAGAAATTCCAGACAAACCTATCATGGTATACTCTAGAAGGCCAATACCACAACCTCCAAGTACTGTCCAGTCATCCGAACCAAGGATGAGTTCAAAAAACTCAAAAGAAGACTTGAATTTATATCTTCCTATTGCTTACAGAAAAGGGGTAAGGAAGTGCACACAACATCATTTATCCAACTATTTATCTTATACTAAACTATCTCCAAATTACAAAGCGTTTGTTACACAAGTTGATAGCCTCCAAATACCAAAGAATATTCAAACTACTCTTGGGGATCCAAACTGGAAAGCAGCAGTTGATGAAGAGATGAAGGCTTTGCTTGAAAATGACACCTGGGAAGTCATTGACACACCTCCAGGGAAGAAAATCGTGGGATGCAAATGGATATTCACCATAAAGACTAAACCCGATGGAGAGGTAGAAAGATTCAAAGCAAGGTTGGTGGCTCAAGGGTATACTCAAACACATGGCATAGATTATGAAGAAACTTTTTCCCCTGTAGCAAAAATGAACTCGATTAGGGTACTTCTATCTCTAGCCATTAACCTTGATTGGGATTTATATCAATTAGATATCAAAAATGCTTTTCTAAATGGAGAATTGGAAGAAGAAGTTTTCATGCGGATGCCATCGGGTTTTATTGATGGAGATACTAAAGTTTGTAAGCTGAAAAGGTCCCTTTATGGATTGAAACAATCCCCTAGGGCCTGGTTCACAAGATTTAGTGCAGTTATGAAGTCCCTTGGATATATACAAGGACAAGTGGATCAATCATTGTTTGTCAGGCAAAGGAAAAATAACAAAAAGACCATACTCATCGTTTATGTTGATGATATGGTTATCACCGGAGATGACAAAGAGGAGATAGGAAGATTGAAGAACCACTTGAAAGGAGAATTTCAGGTTAAAGACCTCGGAATATTGAAGTATTTTCTTGGGATGGAGATAGCCCGAAGCAAACAAGCTATCTATGTTACCCAGAGGAAATATACACTGGACCTATTACGGGAAACTGGAAAAATTGGGTGCAAACTAGTCAGCACCCCTTTGGAGAGAAATTGGAAACAAAGACATTTTTCTGATGATTCTCCAGTTGACCGCGGCAGATATCAAAGATTGGTAGGAAAATTAATATATCTCACACTCACTCGGCCAGACATTAACTATAGTGTGAGTATAATTAGCCAATTCATGTATTGTCCCACAAAAAGACACATGGATACTGCCAACAGAATATTAAAATATCTTAAGGGGACGCCAAGTAAAGGAATTCTATTTAAGAAGGATAGTACAAGAGGCATAGAGGGCTGTGTAGACGCTGACTGGGCAGGAGCAGAGGACAACAAGTCTACTACCGGATATTGCACAAGAGTGTGGGGAAATCTGGTTACTTGGAAAAGTAAAAAACAATTAGTTGTGGCAAGGAGTACTGCTGAAGCTGAATATGGAGCTATTGCTCAAGGGGTAATGTGAACTTATTTGGGTTGAGAAACTTTTGGCAGATCTACAGCTCTCTATAGATGGTCCTATGAAACTATAAAGCGATAGCAAGTCAGCTATAAGCATAGTTCATAACCATATACAACATGATAAGATGAAGCATGTGAGAATAGATAGAAGTTTTATCAAGGATGAAATAGACTTGGGAGCCATACAGGTGTCCTATGTTCCAGCAAAGCATCAGCAAGTAGATGTCTTAACTAAAGCTTTATCCAAGTCTAGGTTCGAGTTCTTAATCAACAAGCTGGGAATGATTGACATCTATTCACCAGCTTAAGGGGGAGTGTTGGAAGAGAATCCCAGGATTATATCCTGGGATATCTCAATTTTAATGCTTGATTATGTCTTTATTATTGTAGCTGTAAATATGATTATGTAAATTCCAAAATATATGGGATTTAATAGGATAGAATCTCGACTTTATGTTGATAGGATATAATTAGTTTATTTCCTTTTTTTTTCCTTCCCCGATTATAGAGAATTCCTGGTGTATATATTTCTGCTTTGTATAATCAGAAAATATAAGGGAAGATTTCTTTTTCACCATATTTGTTCAAAAGCAAAAGAGGTCAAATTGATATAGTTTTGGTAGAGAAAATGGACCAAGAATGGCACAATTAGTTGGGGCCCATGATTTGAATAAATGTAGTCCATAAGGACTGAATCATGAGTAAGAAAGGCAAATAGAAACAAGGTATGACATTCACAAAGGAAAAGTGTGACTGAATTTTGAAGAGCAGTTGACGAACCCACTTATCATTTAGTTTTATATTACTTAAAAGTTGTGGCTATCAGTAGCAATAACAGTGGAGGAAGAGCAGTCCAACTATATGAATTTTGACAATGGTTCTTAATAATCAAATTAAGAAAAGGCAATAGCTGTACCTGACGAAATAAAACCCATGCATAGCAGGTGTAATGGATTGTCTCTGTGATCCCTAAAACTCGCCAGGTTGACTTTAAAAGCTCAAGAATTTCTTCCACTTCCTGCAAATAACATGAACCAGAGATGGTACAACATCCTTTCTACTTTACCAAGCAATTTCTCAAATCACAATTTCACTTCAATTTTTTTTTAATCTGATATAAAACTATTTTATTTCTTGTTATATATTGCAAATACATGTTCCACCAACCACCATGTATTAATACTGAACCATTATCACTTCTGAATATTTGCATTTCCTTTCTCTTCTCAATAACAAGAATAATAAGAACCATCTTTGTTAGATATGCAGAGAGATTGTGCATCTTTGTTGGATGATTAATTTTCTACCTGTTTTTCTTTTCTGCTCTTGTTTTCATTTTACTACTTTATCTTAGGAGTTAGGAGGATATTCATCCTCCTATCATGTAATTTTCTTCCTTCTTTATAAATATTCTTTTTTTTATTATTAAAAAAAAAGAGGAATCATAAGCAGCATCAATGGCACAGTCCATTTACACAGGACATATAGAGTATAGACTAATTAGCATGTTTATTAACATTTTGAACAAATGAAGATTCAGGAAGCTTAGCTTAATAATTGAAGGAAGTAATAGCTCAAATAATCATTCGTGATAGAAAGGTGGCTCAAATTATTATTCCATAATATGCTTTAAAAAAAACCAACCTCTGTCAGCTTTCCCTCATCTAACATGTCAAATACACTTAAAAGTAATTTCTCATATAGTCTGACATTTAAGTGGTAACCATCTGCCCAATGACATATTTCACCAGTTAAGTCACCCCGTGCTGGCCTCTCAGCAAGTGGAATGGAAATCTCTCTCAATGATCTCAAACATTCTGTCCTTTGAAGTTCACCAGTTGAGGCTGGGAGAAACTAAAAAGCAAATAAAAAGAGTGAGACAAAACTAGCACTGAAAAGCAACATATTAGCCACAGCTAATCAGAAAGAATACTAAAGTAAGTCAATTCTAATATCCTAATGCTAACAAAAGCTGTAGTATAAGCATCTAAGTGAAGAATAGCAAACCTCAGATTCCTCAATCTTTGCCAAAAGAATCCTCAACTCATTTGTCTTGCGCCCAGATTCTCCAAATCCAACAGCAGGGTGATTAACAAGCCCCTCCTCCAACAACTTCAACTGTATTGCCACAAATTTAAAAATGTTCAATATGGATATATAATCTCCTAGATGCCAGTATTCTCATCTTTCCATGAATAATAAAGGGAAGCATAAAGAATAATAAATCAGGGATCATGCACACCTGCCTCTTTTGCCACCGAATAAATGCCTTCTTGTCAGAAAATTCTGAGCGTGAAATACAGCAAAGCAACTCCAAAGGAATCAATAGAGTATCCATTCTTTTCCCCACTTTTCCCACAAGAGCATTAAGCAGCCCTTGTCTTGTTTTAATATCTAACGACTCAGATATCTGCATTCATAATTTCATATATCTATGAATATGGACAAAATGAAGAAATATTAGCTTCATACAACTTACAAACATAAGCACTTTTACTCCAGCTTAATAATTGCAGGAACACAGTGATCATTCTCATCAGCATATTACAGCATCTCTATCTCTCTAATTCATTGAACACTCTCATTGGCGTAATGCTGATTGCTGCATATTACACGTGCCCCTCTCCCCCCCCCCCTCCTCATCACACACAGCCAAAGTAAATAACCTTTTTTTTCTTTTCTATAGGTGTGGAAATATGGGATTATGATTTCTAATTAAGTTCCAAGATTAGAGGGATTCGGTTAGGATAGATATCTATCTTGCTAATGAGAAAATATCTCCTAATTAGTTACTGTTCCTACTTTAGTGCCTAGAGACAGTGATTATACAGATTATACGACTTAGAATTAGGAATTCATCTTGTATATAGAGGCTCACTGTGTATTCAGAATGAATAAGAAAAACAGAGAATATTTTCATGGTATTAGAGCAATCAGGTCTAAACCACAAATAGAATAAAAAACAAAACAAAACAAAACTTCTTCTTCCATGGCCAGTAGAACAGAAGGATCAAACTTGTAGGTGACATCCAGACCTGAAGCAGTTCACTCTGGCAGCACAAGCACCACAGAAGGCATCATTCTTCCCATAACAGGTCACAAACTCAATGGACAGAACTTCATTCAATAGGCTTAGTCTGTTCGAATTTTCATATGCAGAAAAGGTTAGGAGGAATACCTTAGGAGAGTTGTTGTTTAGATAAAGGAAGATGATCCAAGATATTGAACCTAGAAATTGGAGAATAGCACGGTGATGTCTTGGTTAATTAATTCTATGACCAATGACATAGGAGAACACTTCATGTTTTACGGCACAACAAAGGAGATATGGGATGTAGCCAGAGAGCCCTACTCCAACATCAATAACACCTCAGTGATTTCCAAAATCAAGAGTATTCTCCATGATCTTTGACAAGGAGATTTAATTGTTATTGAATATTTTAACACTTACACGGTTTTGCCAACAACTCAATAGTTATAAAGAATTGGTTTGGAAGTGTCTTGAAAATGAACTCCTATTAAAGAAGGTCATTGAAAAGGAACGCATCTACAAATTCTTACTTGGCCTTAATAAGAATTTGGATGAGGTATGTGGAAGAGTTCTAGGTATTAAGCCATTACCCAGTGTTAGGAAAGGTTTTTCTAAAATTTGCAGAGAAGAAAGCAAACAAAAGGTGAAGTTAAGAACCCAAAATTCCTCTAAATTTTTTGAGAACTAAGCCCTAGTTGCACGAGCAACCTAATCCTACAATAATAACCACCACCACCAAACAAAGAAGAATCGTCCATGGTGCAACCATTGTAGAAAACTTGGACACTCAAAAGAGACTTGCTGGCATCTCCATGATAAGCCTACTGATTGAAAACCTTCTTGGCCAAAGCAAAACAGAGAAGGCCAAGGCTATACTACTATAGCTGAAGAAAACACATCTAGCACTACCTCAAATCCCAGCCATTTAGCAAAGAGCAATTGGAAGCACTACAAAAAAAAAAAAAATTCTCCAGCAAACCCTTCAATCCACCGGAACAACTATTGGTACCACGTCTGCAGCCTAAAAAAGTGTTTTTTCCCATGCCCTAAATGTTAGACAGGAAAACCACACTACATGGATAGTGGACTCAGGAGTTTCAGATCACATGAATGGGAATCTCATGGATTTTCATGAATATACTCCTTGCCATAATTGCCGATGGAACCCTCTCTAGGGTAGTCAGCACAGGTTTAGTCATTATTTCCAAAGACATTACTCTTCATTCTGTGTTATATGCTCCAAAATTGAATTGCAACTTATTGTCTATAAGTAGACTAACACAGAATCTTAATTGTGTTACTAAATACCTTCTACATGTGTGAATTTTAGGCCTTGGACTATGGGAAGAGGATTGGCACTGTTGAGGTGTGTGCTAGACTTCCCTGAGCGCTGTGGAAATTCAAAGGCTGCCTATGAAGATTGCTTGTGTAGTTTCCAACCCTAGTTTCTAGGCTGTTATGTTATGGCACTATCGATTAGATCACCCAAATTTTTTATATCTTGAAAAACTGTATCCATCATTATTCAATAAAAACTCCAGCAAATTTCAATTTGAAATATGTCAATTGTCCAAACACACTCACAATTCCTACTCCATTCAATCATACAAATCATCTCATCCTTTCTTTTAGGTTCCCAGTGATGTTTGGGGGTCCTCTAAAATCAACAACAATACAAATTCTAGATGGTTTGTCACCTTTTTTGATTATCACACTCGAGTGACTGGGGTGTTTCTCATGAACAAGAAATTAGAAGTAAAGAAAATATTTGAAAATCTTAACATGGTTCAGACACAATCTTAGGCAAAAATCCAAGTCCTTCAAACAAATAATGGTAGAGAATACTATCACAACATTCTTGGGTCATATCTTTTGAAAAATGGCATCGTACATCAAAGCTCGTGCATTGACACTCTCAAAACAAAATGGAGTTGCAGAACAGAAAAATAGACATTTGATGGAAGTGGCATGATTACTCATGATAACCTCAAACATGCCTAAACAATTCTGGGGTGCAGCAGTACTCACTACAACCTTCTTGATCAACCAAATGCCTTCTAGGATTCTCAAATTTAAGACCCCATGTCAACTCCTACTTGCTGCATATCCATCTACCTGAATAATCTCATCTATCCCTATCAAGGTATTTAGGTGTACTGCCTTCGTTCATATCCATCAATTCCAACATAGTAAACTTGATCCGAAAACCACTACATGCATCTTTCTATGGTACTCACCAAACCAAAAATGATACAAGTGCTATTGTCTTATAACCAAGAAATTCTACGCCTCTATGGATGTCACTTTCTACGAAAACTAACCCTTTTATCCCAAAACAACAATTTTGGGGGAGAACTGGGAAACTAAAGAATTCCCATTTTGGGACACCAAAATCAACACTACCTCTACTACTAGCACTACTCCTCCTATATCTATCACTATAAACAATTCTTCCTCAGATGTCTCTTCGATCATTCCTGAGCCAACTACACAGGGTAGTAAAGAGTTAATGGTTTATTCCAGAACAAAGAACTAGCCTAAGAAACCTCCGAAGAGGACAATACAACACCTGAGCAAAACCAAGAATTGGACCAAGATTCAAACAAACTGAATTTACAACCAAGTAACACAGCTTATGATTTAGATTCAAATAATAACCCAAATGATAATTTAGAGTCCAATAGTGACCTTGATGATCTTGATCAACCTATTACTTTAAGAAAAGGTGTATGATCTTGCGCTAAGCATCCAATCAGTAATCATATGTCTTATGGAAAGCTTTCACTATTTCACCAAATTTCTAAGCATTCATCACTTCCCTTGAAGATGATTGTATCCCATCCAACATCTAAGAGGCACTTCAACACCATGAATGGAAGATTGTTGTTCAAGAAGAAATACAAGCATTGATGAAACATGGGACATGGAAAATTTCAGAAGTAACAAAGAGTAAGAGAACTGTTGGATACAAGTGGATATTCAACGTGAAGCACAATCCAAATGGAAGTATAAATAGGTTCAAGGCTTGACTAGTTGCTAAAGGATTTACTCAATACTACGGAATCAATTATGAAGAAACATTTGCATAAGTAGCAAAGCTCAACTCCATACTCCATCAGTGTTATTGTCAGTTGCAGTGCATTTGGACCGAAATATACACCAACTTGATATCAAAAATGTATTTTTCAATGTAGAATCAAAAGAGGAGGTCTACATGAAGATTTCACTTGGTATGGAAACTCCAAAATAGTGCAAGAAGAGAAACTCACTATACAATCTGAAACAGTTACCTAGGGCCTAGTTTGATTGACTGACCAAAGTTGAGACATGGACTTGTCCAATATCAAGCAGACCACACGTTGTTTGTAAAGCATTCTAAGGAAGTTAAAATGACTCTATTCATTGTCTACGTTGATGATATTATAATTACCAAGACAACGAAGAAGGGATAGGTGATCTCAAGAAGCTACTAGCAAAAGAATTTGAAATCTAAGATCTAGGACAACTTAGATACTCCCTTGGTATGGAAGTTGGTCGAACTAAAAAAGGAATTGTGGTCACACAACAGAAGTATGTCTTTGATCTACTCTAGGAGAATAGAATGCTGGGATGTAAGTAAGTGGAAACACCTATGGATACTATTGGTAAGATTGATGATGAACAACCCCATTGAAAGACACATAAAAGCCATATATAGAATTTTACACCACCTCAAGAAGAGCCCGGGTAAAGTACTATACCTCGAGAAAACCTCAAACAGGGAAGTTAAAGTATTCACTGATACTGACTGGGTAAGATCCTTGATAGATCAAAGATCAACTACTGGGTATTGCTTCTATGTGCTGGAAAACTTGGTGACTTGGAGAAGCAAGAAACAATTTGTAGTAGCGAAAAGCATTACAGAGGCCAAATTCAAGACAATAGCTCATGGGATATGTGAAGGAATGTAGCTCCAAAGAATACTCAAGGAACTTGGAACTACTGCAAACTCTACTATGACAGCTTTGTGTGATAACAATGCTGCCATAAGTATTGCGAAGAGTCCAGTTCAACATGTCAGAACCAAGCAAGTAGAGATAGACCATCACTTCATCAAAGAAAAAATTGAAGGGGGGACAGTCAAACTTGTGTACTCCTTTAGGTGTCGTCAAACTGCAAACATTCAAACGATGGCACTTCCAAAGGCCAGCTATGAAAACATGAAGAGCAAGTTAGGAATGCTAGATATCTACCACCCAACTTGAGGGGCAGTGTTGAAATATGGAATTATGATTTGTAATTAAGTGCCAAGATTAGAGGGATTTGGTTAGGATAGATATCTATCTTGCTAATGAGAAAATCTCTCCTAATTAGTTACTGTTCTTACTTTAGTGCCTAGAGATAGTGATTATATAGATTATACAGCTTAGAATTAGGAATTCATCTTGTATATAAAGGCTCGCTGTGTATTCAGAATGAATAAGAAAAATAGAGAATATTTTCTTCAATCGGTTTAAAAATCACAGAACCACCAATTAGTCAAAATTTGTTTTCCTCTAACAAGAATTCATAGAGAGGGTGAGTCTTGGCGCAACGGTAAGGTTGCTGCATTGTGACTTGGAGGTTACGGGTTCAATTCCTGAAAACAGCCTCTCTGCTTGCTGGGATAAGGCTGCGTACATCTACCCTCCCTAGACCCTATCAGGTGGGAGCCTCGTGCACTGCGCCGCCCTTTTAACAAGAATTCATAGCTTATGTCAGCCACCCACATATTAGTATTTAGTATAAGCTCCATTTTATTGAAAGTAAGGCAAACCTTTCAACTAAAAATATAAGTGAAAACCCAAGTTTGATCAAAAGAACCACCTGTGCCCCCCCCCCCCTTGAGGAATAATAAGCTTCAACTCATAAGGAGGCCAAGAACACAAGCTTTTCCATAGGAAATATGACACCTAAAAGTGTTAAAAATACTCTAGCATTACACTTTAGCCAATCACAGAGCAAGAAAGGAGTATTTTCACTCACAGGAAAGAATTAGGAGATTAATTTTGTCCAGTAAAAGACAAGGGAAGTGTTAATCTCATTATTTCATGCAGAAGATGGAGTAACATCAGCAATAAATTTATTCTTAGAAAAAAGTATAAGACCGTTAATTTTCAACTAATGGAAATAACCTACAATTAATTTTCTCTATAATATAACATATTTAGTATAATACATTGAATCTTTAAATGCTTTTTTATTTCTTGTCCAGACTTCACAGACAAAAGTGAGCAACTTAAGTTCTAATGATGCCTCCCCCTTCAAGAATAAAGGTTAAGAGTGAGACATAAATCAATGAACTTCTTATCACCCTAAAACTCTATTGTTAGAAGGACAGGTTTCATGGAAAATAAACTATGAATGAACTCAAGTGTACTCATTTTTTACAGACAAGTTCTAGCAAGGTACTAGTTTAAAGCATGGGCTTATCAACTAGAACCCCTGACTAGATACTCAATTCACTGTAACAATAGCAGGTTGGAAAGAAATGTTCGGGACTTTAATGGAGTGTCAGTGTCTCTAAATGCTTCGAGGATAGGATTTTGTCTCAAGCCTCCCTTTGGTGTTCTCCTCAAGGCTGTTTTAGGGTTGTTTCTCTGTCAAAGATGAGGGATTGGCAGATTCGTTAATTGCTAAGGATCAAGTGTTCCAATGTTTATTGTTGTTTTCTTATTCCTCCTCTATTAGGAGGATGTCTTGTCTTCCCTTCATGTATCTTTCTTCCTTTCTAATAAAGTTTCTTTTTCTATTAAAGAAACAATGATAGGCATGCCTCCATAATCCATCAGAACAAACACCAACTAAACTTCCAAATCACCTCACTCAAAGAAAGGAGAACCAAAATATGAGAAAAAATTTACTACGTTGTAACAAGTCAACAATCATTAAAGCAAACACAAAGGTCTACATTAGAAATCAAAACTAAGCTACATTAATATATATATATATATATATATATATATATATATAACATAATGGAGGAAAAATAAGTGACCTTAAAAAGCTTTAATACCAAAAACATACAATCCAAAATTCTAGATAAGAAATAGGACCAAACTATGAGTAAATGGGACTAAGCAAAAAGTGAACTTGCAGGAATCAGCTCTCAAATTTATTGTGCAAAAGAAGGAGCAAGCCAAAAGAAGAAAGAAAGAAAGAAGGTACTGACACAATTGTATTTCCCAAGATAAAAAAAGAATTGCCTCTAACAGTCTACAAAAAATAAGGGAGTAAAAAGTAATATTCAAAAAAGAAGTGCAACAAATAAACTCCAAATGAATACAAAGAGTCCCTTTTATACCTCCATTTGTCCACGCATGTTTTCCAACAAACCAACCAATCCAGGAGCATTCTGAGATTGAGAGACAACACTTCCACTTTTGCTGCGCCCAAGCTTTCTAATCAACCTAGATTTTTTATCTTTCTTTTTTTCCTTTGATGGGACAATCAGACCCCTGATTATTGAATGAGAAACAATAATAAGATGAAATATACAGGAAAACAATCCTTTTATAAATTTTTCAAAAGGAAAAGAGATGCTTTCCTACTAGACAAATTACCATAACATACCCTGTGGATCCAGCACAAGCCAAGAGGATTTCATATGCAGTTTCACGGAGATCATCGTCTGTTATGCCTAGAAGCAGCAACACAACAAATTAAAAAAAAAAAATTATAGTAGCTTCAGTTTGAACCTTTTAAGCCCAAGTTAATGCATAAATCATCCAAAGTGTTCTGTCTGGAGCATTAACTATCTCATTGTCCTAGTGGCCAACTTTCATAAGGAAATACAAATTTAGTGGACAAAAAGGATGCCTTGTAGTTTTGTACATAATTAACATAAAAACCTGTCACGGCTATCTTCAGGAACGAAATAAAGGAATGTGAGAAATTGTTAATCCAATTGTTCATAGTTGAGGACATATTTTTGGCTTAGGGCATTATGACAACTTTTGCTCAATTCAAACTGACTAAAATTTGCATAAAACTATGAGGTTAAACCATCCAGTGACATTAATTTCACAACATCACACATTCCAATGAGGGCAGACCATGTAACTATGTAAGATATTTTATAAATGTTGTTAATGAGAGTCAAGGTTGTTATGATCATCTTATAAATACTAGATGCTGTATCAGTATAACAGGAGGCTACCTTGTTGGGAAGCCTTCTACTTTCCTCATTCTTTAGTATTTCTATGTAATCTCTACCATTCAACAGAGAAAATACAAACCAAGAGTCTTATGTTCTACTTTAAGTTGACAAAAGAAGCCCAGTCTTGAGGGTAAATATGTCCCTACATATAAATCAAAGTTTTCCCACGAAACACTAAAAGTTGGCGAGGCTAGTGATGGAGAGTTAAGAAAAAGTCATAATTATAAGACATGTCCAATACCCATACAAAGGCACAAGGGCAACCATGGAAATGCAATACTCCTTATACAAGTTTTGACCTAAGCAATTCCTTTTCTGTGACTCAGCTAAATAGTGATTTCATCTAAGAGTTAAAACCACAAAATCTCTACTGTTGGTCCATTCAAGTTTCTTACTTCTATGTCTTCCTATTTCCATGACATTCCATGTATTTCACATCAAAATACTATTATCCCTAGCTCAAGCATTGAGTAGATAATCAGATTATCAGATCTAATAAAACCATGACTGCATAACACGGAGGTAAGCACTTATCCAACAGAAAAATGTTCTAAAACAATCACCTGTTGAAAAGGAAGGCAATCTTATTGCAAGATCAGAAGCATCATTCAAAGTCCTCCTTGTCCTGTAATTCTCAACCTCATCAGCATTGTCATCATCCTCAAAATCTTCAATATCATCTACTGTTAACTCTTTTTCTTTTGTAGAGTCAAAAGACTCTGATCTTGATGCAGTTGACACAATTGGAGATGATGCATAAACAGGAGGTGGAGTCGAAATAGAAACAGGAGGTGGTGTGGAAATAGGGACAGATGGTGGTGCCCTATTGGGAGGTGAACCTGAAGATTCAGGATTGGTGACCAAATAAAATTCGCCAACTGAACCTGTGTCACTCTGGTCAAGCCAAAAGCATTTAAAATTCAAACATAATCCTCAGTTCCTCAGTTATAATTGAACAATAGCTTTGAACTGAGGAAAAAAGCATAACTCAGAAAGCATGACCAGAAATAATAAGCAGAAAAATTATGAAGATGCATCATAAGCATGCAATAAGGTAGAACAGTCATCATATTCCCAAAAAGACATAATGTAGTAACGACTTCTAAGCATAATCAGTATAACTTCTAGAGTAAACAAGTCACTTGTCACAAGAGAATACACGAGGCAAAACTGTGCATCATTCATAATAAAAGTGTATCAATAAGACCATAGCAAAACATACCATTTGGGGTAACCCAGTATGATCGTGATAATCTCTAATTGCTTCCGATAGTTCTAGCATTAAACCTACATGAAAGGAAATGTGATTATGACAATCAATTTTAAAAAAAAAAATTAAAACCAAGGAAAGTACCATATTCTTCTCACTTTTTTTGGCACAATTGAGGACATAATCAACACTGACTTGATCTAGATCCACATCATCCAGTGTAACTGCACCAGGAGGCATTACAACTTTCTTGATTAAGCTACCTGAAAGAATAAAATCAAGAAGCATTCGCCTGTCCCTTCTGAATCGCTGGAGAAGCTCTATCGCATTTTCTCTGAAATTCATCAAATTACCAAATCTGAGAGGCACATACATACTTACATAGCAAATTTTGGTTATCAGAAGTCTGATAAGTGATAAGTAAAGAAGGATTAAAGAGAAACTTACTCTTCCATGGCAAATTAAGCGACAACTATTTTGAATTGCAAAACACCTCCGAACTGTGCTATAACTATAGAATGAGAGATTGACAATGATAACAACTAGAATTTAGACGGATTAAAAAAATATATATGACATGTATAGAGTATACAACACACTACAGAGGTGAATATCACACCCCGCTAGAAAAGTGCATTCCCGAATTCCCAGCGCAAGCCAAGTTGAAGAAGAAAGAAGAAAGCATCACTGAGTTCAGCTCGTTTTTCTTACTCGATAAAAAGGAGATCAGATAGGACCCAGGTCAGATTTTTCAGCATTTAACCAAAATAAAAAAGAAAGCGCCAAAAGGTAAGAAAAAGAACAAGGACCCATTTTAATCTTTTAAATGCACATTTTTCTCAACCCCGCCATAAATTTTTTTTTCCCACGAGACCAAAATAGAGCACTGCACAAGCTCAAAGCAAAATGAACAAGAATTTGAAGAATTTTAAAGCACAAATACCAAGAATTGAAAAAATAATGGATCTTCAGAAATGGGAGTCAGAGACTGAAGTTTACTTGGAAAGAAAAGTCGAATGGGTGTGTGAGGCGGATGCAAAATTTGAAAGTTTTGAAGTGAATTTGAAAGGGTCAGTTGCGAGAAGACTTCTGACAGCTGAAGTGGTAACTCCGAGCGAAAGTTTCGGTGAGGAGCTCCGTGAGAGAGAAAGGACTGAGGTGGAATGGGGTAGCGATAAACAAATCAAATCCGAGCTCACAACTCCAAAATTGGATCCAATCAAAGTTTTACGAGAAAACTCATTGTTAAGGAGGACAAGTCATGATACTCATTGTATAAGCGACACTGCCGTTTTAAAGACGAGAACGGCAGCTAAATTGGTCTACGACATTTTTATGTCACGGAGTATTCCTACAATAGCTAATTAATTCTATATAAATAAATACGGTGTATATTTACGGCTAAGCCTCTGACTTTAAGTTTATTTTATACACGTGTGTGTTTTCCATTAACATCAATATCTCCTCATTTTTTATATAAAAGAATTAATTTTATTTAAAATATTAAAACTATTACTTTTTACACTAATTTTTATTTGTTTAAATTTTTGACATTAAAAAAAATTTTAATTACTAAATTTATTATTATTTTCACTTAAGTCAGATACTTATAAAAAAAAATGTGTTTAAATTACTTTAAAAAAAATTGAGTGAAATTAATATTTTATTTAGTTTTTCCTTCGTCAATTAATTTAATTTGGAGTTTATTTATACATTATGATAAACTGAGAGCTTGCATATATTCACATTTAAAAAAAAAATTGATTGTCTTCATTTGATAAAACAACAATATAATTAGAAAAAGAAAACTATAAATATAATTTATGATTTACTTATTTATAAATTAATGTATTATTTTCATCAAGGGAAACTATAATACATCTTGAATATCAAAAGTGGTACCTCCCTAGCTTTAACTGCGAAGGGGTTCAATTCTTCATCCCTCTATCCTTTCCCTCTAATTTAAGTTTTTGAAACTCTGTATCACTAAAAAGAAAAAGAAAAAAGGCTTAAGCTTTTGTTTTAATAAATAATCTATTTTGATTAGGAAATATGATTTAGTTTTTTTTTAAAGAGTTGTTTGGTGTATGGATTCTTTTGGAAGAAACTTCATCTAGGAAAAATAAGATTATAGTGTGCTATATTAAGTGTTCTTGCAAAGTTCGTAAGAAATTTAAATATGTTATAGTATTCAATTATCTATAAAAGGTAGGCAATTTCATTCAAAGTATATTTATAAAATTTTAGTTTTTCTAAGTGTTCTTATCCTATTAATATATTCAAAAATTATTTATATCAATTATATTTGTGATTTTTAAAATGCACATATTGTTTAATGATAAATTAATTTAAAAAGGTTAATTAATTTTTTGTACTCGTACCAACACGTATTTATTATTTTATATCTAGATAATTAATTTCATATAATAAATTAAAAATCTGACACTAGTAAATTACATATCCTTGTTAGTTGGTCCAAAATCAATGTCACTTTAGTTTAAAATGTAATTCAACTCTTTTTCATTTGTTACAAAGCCACTCAACCAACTTTTGATATTTATTTTAATACTAAATTTAATGCACCTAAGGATATGTTTTAACATCTATTTTAATTTTTTCATCTCTCTTTAACGAAGAAGGTTGAAGTGACATAAAATCACAATCATTAAGAGTTTTAATATGAGGTGCCGTTGGCATAAGCGTAGTTTTTTCATCTCCCTTTCTTATGAAAAGGTTAAAATGACAAATGCATGAATTGCATTATTAATCATAATCAGAGAGTTTTGGTAAGAAGAGTAAAAAAGATGGTGTACTTGCCTTTGCATGATCAAAAGGATGAAGCCCCTTTTTTAAATTTTTATCGAGGACATTCCAGAAACAAATAATCCACTTGCTCCTTCTTTAATTCATTACTTCAGAGAGCTCTTCTTTGTGATTAGAAAAGTGAAGCTTTTGATTAAGTAATGCAAGGATGGAAGCTCTCTTTGGGGTCTCGTACATATTTCCAACCAATTCTATGTGCTGGTGAAAAATATGAGAAGGGCCTTCGATATCCTACTCGTAAGACCCCAAAAGGAGCTGATTTACGAGATCAAGGAACAGTGTTTTTAACGACGTCCTATGGTGGTGCCAATGAAATCAATGTCACTAATCTTGGATTTCAGGAAAGACAGAAATTGCTGGAGAGGTTTATTAAAGTCATCGAAGAGAACCATGAGAGATTTCTGTGGAAGCTCAGGGGACGGATTGATATGTAAGAATACAATGCTGTTGCTTCTATGGCGTTTGATCCCTTCTTTTTAACTCATTTCTTTAAAAGTTTTCATTGCGACTGTAAGGGAAAAAATGTTTTTTCTAATCACTTATACTGTAATAAGTTCGGGTGGATGTTGTTCCAAGGGGTGCAGGAACAACTATGCCAGATTGCTGCTTGAAAGAGATGTTTTCATTGATATAATCAACCAATAACCCAATAAGTAGAAAATCAATAGTTTCAATCAGAACAGAACAGAAAACTTGCCCAGACCATGTTTACAGAACAGATTTTCCCTCTTCATCTCCTTTGTTCGTCCCCAGACATAATTAATGGAAATTATTATCTTAGAACTATGTTTCGTACTTCAATGAAACCATGATTTGTTGATCATAATAGAATTTCAATATTAATTTTTTGGATGGAAATTAGGTGTATCAAACTAGCACGGAGAACTTACGACTTACATGCACGGGGGGCAATATGGATTTGGGGATATAGGAAGAACTATACCATGCTGGAGTTGTTTGCTTCTCGCCGGCTACGCTTGGAAGGCCGCCAGTGTATCTGTTGCAATTTGATTGGGAAGTTCAATGTTTCTTGCTTGCCACCACCGTGTACTTCTTTCCTTCCTGTGGCTTGTCCTGTTGGGTCTTCCATCTTACTGTCATCGGGGTTCCCCTGTAATTCAGTCTTTCTTCCCGGTGCGGATTCTCCATATGGTGATAGTTGTCACCTGAGGTTGAATTTAGCATTGGTGTCAGTCCTGGGCATCCACTCCTGTGGTTTAGAGTTCTTCCTATAAGCAGGTTCCAACTTGCTGCCACAGTTGGGTCTTCTGCTCCTATCACAGTTGAGGTCTTCTGTCTTCAACGGTACAATCTCTTGAAACCTGAACGACGGTGGCCGATGGTGGGTCACGGATGGTGGCGGAGTTTGCTCGCGGGAGGGCTTGGGGAAGAAAGCGTCGTAATCTGATTGTTTTAACATGTTGGAAAAAAAAATGTGTAATTTTCTTTTAAGTAATTTAGTATTCTTACATCACAATGTTAGTTTTACAAAAAATTTAATAACAAGGTAAAAATTACAATCAAGATTTAAAATAAATTTATAATTATAAATAAAAATCAGAATAACAAAATGTTATTTTTTTTAAATAAAAAAAATCATAAAATAATTATAAATTGTAAAGAATTGAAGGACGCATTTTTTTTAGTTCATTCTTTTTTTTTTTAAGTACATGAATGACATATTTTAAATTATAAAAAAAATTCATTAATTTTGGATCAAATAATAAAGGATGAACTATAATTTATCTCTTTTTTAACCCAAAAAAAATTATATGGTTATTTATTTAATACTTCACAATTTTTTTTAATACTTTGACTTCATTTAGTTGGTAGTAAAAGAAAGAATGTAAATAAAAATTAAAAATAAAATAAAATATTATCATTAAAATTGTGTTTGGTATGATATAAAATGAAATAAAATTTTTATTATTTTCTTATATTTGATACATCATAAATAATACAAGAATAGAATAAAAAGTTGATAAAAAAATAAAAATATTCTTAAAAAATAAAATTATTAAAATAAAATTATTTTAATCTTAAAATAATATAAATAAAAAAATTATTAATATAAATTTTTTATTAAAAATATTAAAATATATTAAAAATAATTTAAATATTATTTATTTTATTTTATTTTAATATTATTTTTTTATTTAAAAATAATATTTTAAATTTTTTTTAATTTCATTATATTTTTATTTTTTTTTTCATATATTTTTAAAGATAGTGTATCGTCCAAAATAATATGCATTTTATAGAGATAATATTTTACCAACCAAACACCGTATACGATGAAATACAATGAAATAAATACCAGATTTTTATTTCATTTCCTTATTTTTACCTATCAAACGAGACTTTTATATCTAGAAATGTTTTTGTTTTAATTTTACCATTTTATTTTATTTTTTTTAATTATTACATATTCAAAATGTATTAAAATAATACAGAAAATATATAAAATACTACACATGAATGAGGAATGAATTTTTGTCTGAAAATATATTATGCTTTCAGTGGGTTTAGGGTTTAAGCCTTCAAGCAGCAGCGAAGTAGCGAAGAATCATTGAAGTTACACTACTCATGGCTTCCAGCGTTAAGCCGGAGGCTGAAGCCTACAAAGTAGAAGACGAAATGGAAGAAGATGATGATGATCTAGAGCCCGAAGGATGGGATGACTGGAACGGGGATGACGAGGAAGGAGAAGGAGGCTCAGAATCGGATTTTCTCTGTTTATTCTGTGATTGCAAGTACGGTTCGTGCGATTCCTTGTTCGAGCATTGCGCCTCGGTTCATCACTTTGATTTTCATGGCCTTAGAAAAGCTCTGAGTTTGGATTTTTATGGCTCCTTCAAGCTTATTAACTACATTCGCTCTCAGGTTAGAGTTGGCGGGTTTGTTTGTTTTTTCTTTGATGTTTCCGTGTTGGGTAGCTAGGAAATTTCGAGAAACTTAAAGAAAAAATTTGAAAGAATTTTGGGTCATGGTATAATATATGGTATAGTGTACTTAACAAAGTTGCGAAATTGGGTTATTGTTTTTCGTCATGTATCTACCTGACTGAACTTTGGTTTTTGAGAAAAGTTTACTCCTTTTAGTTTGCTTGCTGAGAGGAACGGGGGGAACAACTGAAAAGGAAACGGCCCATGCATTTTAAACTAGTGTCATGATATAATATATAAATCGCGTTGCCATGCGTTTTGGTCTATTTTCCATTTCATTTAAATGAGTATCTGACCCTACAAATTTCCTCCTCTCTTGTTGATTGGTTGGTTGATGAGATTAAGAAAGTGGAATATGAACACAGTGAAAAGGGTAAACGACTTCATGTTGATATTCTGACATAATTGTTTATTGTTTTCCGTTTCTTCTACTGAACAATCCTCTAATGTTAACTTATTTTGAATATTGTGTTTTGCTGTAACTCAAGTATTTGAACGATAGAATTTTCACTATATTGGAAGTTTACTTCTAAATCTTCTTGCCAACCATGGTTTTTTGGTCCTGCTTTCGCCAGGTGGCAGAGAACAAATGTTGGAACTGTGGATTCTCATGCCAGTCCTACCAAGACCTACAGAATCATTGGCATGACATAGTAAACTTCAAGGATATTAAGCGTCTATGGGATGATGATATATATCTAAAACCTTTCAAACAAGATGATTCGCTGTTGTACAGTTTTGGTGAATATGAAGAAGGTGAAGATGACCAGACTGCACCAATGGATGAGGAGGAACTGGTGAAAGATTTGAAGAACTCTGAGGAGATTTTCATTGGTGATCAAATTACCGTGGAAAAGGGGGCTGTTAATGATGATCATATGAACCGTGCTAATTCATTGGACAAGGATCTTATTAACGACAAGGACTCAAGAGGATATATTTCATCAAATGACAAGAATCAAGAAAAAGGACATTTGATGGGTAACTCTTCAAATCGTCTTGCAAAGCACATCATGAAGGTTAATGAAAATTATTTTGGGGCTTATAGTTCATTTGGCATCCATCGAGAGATGCTGAGTGATAAGGTATTGGATTTACTTCTCATTCCTTGGCTTCAGGTTTAATTGAATGCTGTGTAATTTCAGTAAAATTAAAGTTTGACTTGGAAAGTTATATACTGTCTGTCATGCTATCATAATTTTATAGTAGTCATAGCAATCTTTATGTAGGTGAGAATGGATGCTTATGGGAAAGCTATTTTAAAGAACCCCTCTCTCCTAAATGGTGCGGTAGTTATGGATGTAGGTTGTGGAACTGGAATCCTCAGGTGAGACACATCCTTGATTGTTGTTGAATACATAACACTGCTAAATCTCTCTAGCAACATGCTGGATTATAATTTTTGTGGAAGTTTAGATTCAGTTCTCTTTACTGTAATTTTTTTATGCTAGGTAATGCCACAATAGCAGTATAATTAATAGTTGAAGGACAATGCTTTCTTATTATTCTTTAAAGGAAAATAAGATTCCATTAGAGGATTACTAATATAGATATTATAACAATATAGGATGGGAGCCCTTGGTTACCGATCTGTCAGCCATATTTTGTAATAATTAAGGATATTTCCAAGTGAGGGCATGATGAATCTGATTTTTGAGATGGTTATGTCACTGAATGCTCTTTTATTTTTTTTATCTATGAGCAAAATTAGATGACTATCCTAGGGTAACTCATCTCTTCCGGGAACTTTTGTTCATGAGATATCCTTTTGCATGGTATTATTCTTGTTGTATTCTTAGAATTCTCTTACTAAATTCAATAGTACCTGAGGATCTAGTTCTTTAATTCATCAGCATTTTGGTACCCCTTTGGCTCTTCCTTGGGCTCTGGCAAATAAATTCCTTTGAACACTTGCTCAAAGTTTCAATTAAAACTAAACTTTGTTGTGTTTATGTAGTTTGCTAACTATTACCTCCTGATATCGGTACATTAGGAATGGTGCCCAGAGAGAATTTTCTGAAAGGGGTTTAGCCTTCTAGGCTTCATTCTTAAGTATGACATGATGGCATAGGCACAAAAGGTGTTGCTTGGCATCCCTTTTCACTTGATTATATATAATTGACATGTGCTCAGTGTTGCGAAACCTAGGATAAGTCTTATAGTTTAAGTAGGATTGTTAAAGGATTAAGAGTTTATTATTATCTAGGAGTCTTGTAGTTATCTCTTAGGATTATTCTCAATTGTTTTGAAGATTGGAAAGCTCTCTTGCACTAATTATTATTATGGGCTTTTGCTACTGTATTCTGTTTTGTTCTTTTTATTGTATTTTCTGTTTTGAGGATATCTTATCCTTCATCTATTTGTACTTTCTTCTTCTTCTAATAAAATTTATACTTTTATAAAAAAAAAAACCTTTGGATTGCTTTGTAATTCTCCTTTATCTTTAGGAATTTATCTTGTAATTAAACTCTTTTTTCAGATTATTAGAAATAAAATAAGAGAGGGGGCTGCCACCAAGATTTGTGTGGTATTTGCCTCCAGCCCCTAAACTCTTACATCTATTTTAATTTAACACTAAATTTCAACACATGGCTTTAGGATGGTTAGTACCTACACTAAACATAATCAGTTTCTCTTGAAGGGCTCAAATGATGAAATTATGCTTGTTCCATGCCGGACATTGATTGGCCATTGGTTGAGCTGCTGCTGTTTGATATTCGTTATTATTGGCAATAGGAATTACGATACCTAAGGCAGTTATTAGTTGCATGTTAATGAATGAAATATTTTACTTATTATTTTTCTTTAGCTTATTTGCTGCTCAAGCAGGGGCTTCTAGGGTGATTGCAGTTGAGGCCAGTGACAAGATGGCGGCTGTGGCATCCCAGGTAACTTTTATGTTTGGTGGATTCTCCTAACATTACATTGTCAACTACATGTTTGGTCCTGTGCACTCAATACTTTGTTTTTTTAATCAAAATTTTAATTCAGATTGCAAATGATAATGGTCTTTGGCGGAGTAAAAGCCACTGTGAAGGTGATGGCCTTCAGAAGGGAGTGATAGAAGTGGCTCAGGGTATGGTTGAAGAGATTGATAAAATTGTTGAACTCCAACCTCACAGTATTGATGTATTATTGAGTGAATGGATGGGATATTGCCTGCTGTATGAGTCCATGCTCACCTCCGTCCTCTATGCACGGGACAGGTGGTTGAAACCTGGAGGGGCCATTCTTCCTGACACAGCAACTATTGTGAGTTTCTCCCCTCCTTATGTTCTTTGGTGTTATCTGTTGTTGTTCCGTAGACTCCATACTGTAATTTTATATATTATTAATTCCATTCTCTCTTCTAGTTTGTTGCAGGATTTGGAAAAAGGGGTACAAGTCTTCCTTTTTGGGAAAATGTGTGTGGATTTGATATGTCTTGCATTGGCAAGGAGCTGGTCAAAGATGCTGCCCAAGTTCCAATAGTTGATGTTTTGGACTATCAAGATTTGGTTACCAGTTCTGTGGTTCTTCAGGTTGGTGCATTTTCTATATATGGATGTTCTCCGCAACATGCCATTAATGAGTTACCTAGAGGGTTTGTGAGTTTCTTAGGTGATTGTTTTTAACTGGTTTTCTCACGATTTCATATTAGCAATTTAAGTAGTTTATGAACTGCACATGAAAGTGGGTCAAAGTCAAACATTTTGGATATTTAATTTTCTTAAGGTGAATATTATTTTATCTAAATTTGCTTAATATATTTTAAGAATAAGATAAAATATTTTCAATATACAAATTCTTGAGTGTGCTTTGTAGAGCTAAAATTAGAGGAATGGGAGGAGAGAAATGACCTCATCAAATATCTAGCTGTGAAGCATGTTTCGATATGTTGCTCGCTGTCACTCTTCTTTTCCAGTCCTCTCATGCTCCACTTCTGTTATATACAGTTATACACCCTTAAGTGGAGTTTGGTACTTGGGGATTTTAGTTTCTCGAGCACTTGGAAATCTACTTTTATGTTTGAGTATAATAAATATGAAAATTTTAAAATTGAAGTGTTGTTTATGACCTAAATAATATTAAAAAAAATCTATTTTTTTTATATATCTCATCTTCGAGCCTTTTATATATAGCTTTCAGGACCAGGTACATGGAAAATCGGGATAACCTTAAAATAATTGTTTTTGTGTGGTCTTAAAAATGTGTGCTATGCATGACATAACAATCTTTCTTTTCTCCTCACACCATTTCAGCGTTGATTAAATTTCTCTTTGATAATAGCAGCACAAGCAAATTGTTCTAGGCCAAGATGGGATAATTTATCTTCTCTGCTAAATTTACAGTCCAATTTGTAGTTGTGTACTAACTGTAAAAATGGATTTTTCTTGTTTCCCACCAGACCTTTGACTTGGCAACTATGAAGCCTAATCAAGTGGATTTCACAGCAACTGCTACTTTGGAGCCAAAGTTAGATGCTACAGAAAACAGCATAAAGCATTTAGATTCTAGAACATGCTGCTGGTGTTATGGAGTTGTCCTGTGGTTTGAAACTGGATTTACAAGCAGGTTCTGCAGAGAAACACCGGCCGTGTTATCTACATCTCCATACACGCCAAAAACACATTGGTCTCAAACAATCTTAACCTTTCGGGAACCAATTGCTGTGGGATTTGAAAAGGCAAATGGAGGTAAACTGGCAGCAATTGGCACCAATATTTATCCTGCTGCGAAAATTGATTTGCGCATTAGCATTGTCCGATCTACAGAACATCGCAGCATTGACATTTCCTTAGAAGCTGTTGGGGTTGGCTCAGATGGCCAAAAACGCAGTTGGCCTGCACAACTCTTTACTCTGCAATAGAATGTCTGAAAGGCTACAATATCAAAGATAATGTTTCTTGTTGGTAGCTCATCAGAATCAGTTTTGGAATCATAAGAGTCCCAATTCCAGTTTTCCTCTGGGATTTTCCCCGTGTCTTTACTAAAAAAGAGTCCTAATTCCAGCTATTTGGGGTGCTATTTATGTATCCCGAAATATAATCATTTCTATTTGTTTTTTGAATGTACTGTTTTGCTGCATTAAATTTGTAGTGGTAAATTGAGCTAAAATATTATGTAGATGCTATCGTCTCCTTTACAATTATCGTCGCTGAACTTTTGTTTATCTTAGGGTATATTTGACAATTGGAAAGGGAAGAGAAGGGAAGAATCTAAATAAAATGAAAGGGAAGAAAAACAAAGTAAAGAGATAGTTAAAAGATAATTTTTTTTCTCTTGTTTAAATGTTTACATTAACAAGATAATAAATTAAAAGTATTTTAAAAATGAAATTGTTAATTATAATATATTTTTACAAATGTATCTTTAATCGAAGTGATTAATAATTGATCATTTCATTTATTGATATGCAATTTGAAGAAATAATAAGTTACAAGATGCCTATAATAATTTGTTTCTTTCAAATCTTCAAAATTGGGATATTTTAAATTCTTTATTATCCTCCTTTCCTTATATCAAAATTTTCAAACAAGGTAAAATTTCCCATGAAATCTCCCAGATTTTTTTTTGTCCTTTATAGAAACATACCTTTTTTTTTTGGTGTATGAAAGAGTCAAAACCCGACTAGGAATACACACAGCGTTGGTGTGGACGCCCTTCTCTATCCTCCCTTTGTAAGCCTTCCACTCCTTCCGGTGGATTCAGCAGAATCACTGTCTCTATCCCAATCTCCCGTGCTCTTCTCGCCAGCCAGTCAGCCACCCTATTGTTCTCTCTGTACGTGTGTTTTATGCCAATCTTCCAGTCCTTCTCAAGGCTCCTTCTAATCAGGTCTATCACCTTGGCAGCTGGGTGAGTTCTGCTGCAACCAATCAAGCATAATTCCATAGCCTCTTTCGAATCTGATTCTATGAAAATATCCTTAAAGCCTTTCTCCCAAGCAAGCTCCAACGCCCTCCAAATACTCCACAGTTTCGTCGTTAGACTGTTACCCGCTTCTGTGTTCCACATGAAGCCCATGATCCACTCTCCCAATGCGTTTCTAAGTACTCCTCCACATGCAGCACGTTGCTCGTGGAAGGACCCATCCACATTAAATTTAACCTCATTATTTCTGGGCGGGACCCAGCCAACCCATATTTAACTGTAAGTTACGTCCTTGGGAGTGTGGCATTATTGGATACCCACTCCCTACATTCTCTTGCTCTGGAAACACAAGTGAAATAGATGTCCGCCATGTGAGAGTTAGAAGGGTAAAAAACGTTTTCGCATCTACGCACCCATATATTCCAACAAGTCATTCCAAACAGAATGTCCCAGGAGATATCTGAAACTTCCTCATTACCCATCTTCACCAAGAGGTTCTGTTCTAGCCATCGATCCAGCTCTCATGTGAAAAACTAGTGCCATCGGGAGTGTTTCACTAGTCTGAGCCACAAGTTTTTAACGACCTCACAGTCTCTCGAGCAATGCAGAATTGTTTCTTTCTCCCTTCCACATTTTTAGCATAAGCCATCATTATCTAGATGACGGTTGTATCTAAATTCATTAGTTAAAATACTATTATTCATCAAGTTCTCTTTGGCTGTGATGATTTGTTCATCAACTTATTAATTTTTTTTTTATTAGTTTTTTTGAGGTAAATGTTAGCATAAGAAAAACTTAATTTTCTTTTGGTAAGAAAGAAAAATCTCATTCCATGTACTAAAACCCTTTTTCTTTTTTTAAATTTTGATAAATTCTAAGCTCCTTATAATTTTGGAAGGCATGCTAATCAAGGACATTGTTCAAGAGAACGACTCAAAGTTAGAAGATAAGAAGTTAATTAAGTTGAAAATGCCCATGATTCGGATGAATTTTGGTAAGTTTCTTAAATGAAAGTTTCTTTCTTTACGTTATAAATGATAATAAGTCAAACTGGTAACTTTGTGTCCAATTAAGAAAAAAAAAATTGTCATCATTTTGATTAAGTTATCAAAAAGTGATTTGACATTGTTGTTGATCCTACAAAAGCATCATTTCCTCCTACCTCTCCAACCAGCCATACATTTCTCTTCGTAACATTTATCATCGTCTTAGAGACATTTATGATAGCCTCACCAAAATTTGGATAGCGCCTAAAGATGCTGCGTTTTAACTTTTTATTTTTAAAATTTATTTTAAAATTTAATTTAATTAGTTAAATAAGTTTAATTTTTGAATAAATTATAAAAAATTAAAATTAAAAAAATTAAACTGTAAATTTTTTTCATTCCTATGTTTCAAATAATTTATTTTTAATAACAGTTTATTTATTTTAATTTAATAAAATAATTAAAATCTTTCAAAATTTAAAAGTGAAAAAGGAGTTTGTTATTTTGATATTTGAAAAATATATTTTTAATTTGATTTTTTAAGATTTTAATTTTTTTCAAGTTCAATTTTTTAAATATATTATTTAAAAAATTAATTTTTTTAAAAAATATTTTTATGTTAATTTTATAAATAAAAATTTGACAAATTTATTTAACTATATAAAATACTTTTAGTTATAAGATATGTGAAGATATGTTAAATATAATTTTTTTTATTGAATTTTGGATTTTTTTAGTATTTTTAATTTATTTTAATAATAATGAATTTATTTTAATTTAATTAAATAATCAAAATCTTATAAAACTTAAAAGTAAATGAGTCAATTTTTATTTTGATATTTAAAAAAAAAAATTTAACTTTTATAAAGTTTAAATTTTTTAGATATATTAATAAATTTTTTTTATAATAGTTCTTATGTTAACTCTATTAATAGATGTTTAATAAAAATTTTAATTAATAAAAATAAAAATTTAATTAAACTGTATTTTCATTTAAATTATATAAATTTTTAATTATAATAGAACAAAAAATGCGTCAAATATTTATTAATATAATAAATTTGAAAATATTTTTTAAAATAAATTAATCTTTAAAAAATTAAATTTATAAATTAAAATTTTAAAAAATTAAATTAAAAATGCATAAAAAATTTATTGTTATTAAAATAAATTAAAAAAAAGAAGCCAAAACACAGTAAAATTGGGTGCAGCAGAAGATTCATATCCCCAAAATTTATATGCGCAACAGCTATGTTTTTTTTATAAAAAAAATTCTAAAATTTTATGATTTTCTACACATGTTCACAAAAGTTCATAAAAAAATATAGTTATTTTTCGTTCTTTATTATAGTTTTTCAAAGTGTGATTTTCAGTCATTAATGTTGTGATGAGATAGTCAATGAGGTAGGAAGAAATTGTTGCAATAGCTTAATCATATACATACTTGAAGCACATAAATTCAAAGACAAATTTTTTAAATTGCTGCAAGCAACAATCAAGTTCGGACTTGATGTGCATTTATAGCTAGTAGTTCACCTTCTAACCACTTTATCTGAAGTAAGTAAAATACAATAATGCCATTTTGAAATAAAAGTCTATTATATTTTTGACTTTATTTCCCTGTGAATTTTCATGTGGGGACGATTTCTTGAATCAGGGCAGTTCAATAAAAAAAAATTGTATTGAAAAATATATTTTGAAATGAAATGGGTTTTAACAAAATATGTTTAAGATAAGATAGTATTTAAATAAATTAATTAAAAAAATACATTTTTAAGAAACTAGATTAAGAAAATATGTATATACTTTAAAGATCAAAATAACAATTAAAAAAATATTTAATTAGCCAATTAGTATTTTGATTCATTTTTTAATTTTTTTTTATAATTTAAAAGATTGGAATTAAGTCTCATAATTTTTTATTTTTTTAAAAAGTCTCTGTTATTTGTATGCGGTTAGCATATAACCATGACTAGCGCAGTTGCATCTTCTGATGAAATCTAATCAAACAAAATTAAAACTATCGAACCTCAAACTTTTAAATTATAAAAAAAAATATTTAAAAATTTGTCAAATTTATAAAGAGAACTGAATAATAATAATTTTTTTTAAAAAAAGGGAGTGGTGAGTGACAAACACTTGGCTTCTCTATTGTCAAGAAAGCTTCCATATCTTCAACACACATTTCTACCATATTGACTTGGTCTCATTTGTTGGGACACGGACACGGATCCTCTGCTGTGTTCAAAACACAGCAGAGCGTGCTGTGCTTAAAACGCACAGTTTCAGTAAAATTGAAACGCTGCGTTTTGAACATCATACACTTAAAACAACAATCAGCCGATTGATAGAAGAAAACAGTCAATTAATTATAAAGGAGAAGCACACACCAATGGACTGTTTAATACTGCAATCCACTGGTGCTCTCTAATAGCCTTCACATTGACTGCTACTTTTACCAGTCCACTGATTTAAGAAGCATTCATATGCTCTTGCTCTTTCCACTCTACTCTCTATTCTTTCTCCTTCGTCTCTTTCTCTAGAAACTCGGAGGGGGTGAAGGTGCAAGAAAAGCAAGAACAACAAAATAGTTAAAGCCGCAAGCAACAAAACCAAGGCTAGTGGAACCACAGTTAAATATAAAGAGCAAAAACATGAGCAGGGAATATGGAGGACAGTGGCTTAACAGTGCCACCCTCCATGTAAGGATTTATGCAGCATATATTGACCCAGTGACTTGTGAGTTTGATCAGACCCAAATGGATAAGCTCACCCTTATTCTTGATCCTATTAAGTACAACACGAATGCAAAGGTACTTAATTTCAGTATGGGCAAGCCACGCGTTATGCTCAATAACTACATTCCGACTCAAGAGGCTCTTGAGTAATAAAATTTATATATAAACTACACCAATGTGTATGGCAAGTATTAATGCAGAAGCACACCAATGTCAATTTTTTACTGCTTCAATGTCAATTTTGTATACCAAAAGCTTTCGTCTTTCTCTGCAACTTGTTATATAGGCAACCACGATATGCCCCACAGCCAAAGAGCAAGAGCACACAAATAGAACTATTTCGAATGCTCCAACATTTCCTCCGCCATCTGCTCTCTAGAGGATAAACACGTAAACAGCTTTCAACGAAACAAATATCAGAGATAAAATAGAGCACATTGTCGTGATCCCCTAATAAGGTCGTCGTGAAAGTCTTGGCCCATCACACAAACTATAAACACCTGCAGAAAAAGAAATATACAATTACCAATAAAAAATAGAGTATTGCTTTGGATTCAAAAGGGCACTTCAGATTAATCCAAAAGCTGTAATTTGTTTTTCTGTGTGCTTGTAAATACTTACAGAAGATGACGACAGATCTTATAATGGATATGAGGGGCATGTCAATGAAAGAGTATCAGCAATTAAGGTGGGGGACTATATGTGAATTGATATGAAATTTATTAACTCATCATAAAACACTCAGGCCTCTTCCTCTTCCATATGATGACCTGCTTCATCCACAAAAGTAAATATTTGACTTATATAGAAAGGTTGGTAGATTTATTCAAAAAGTCCAATTCTTGACAAAAGGGTTATAATCTTTCAAAGTTTCACACTTTTATTTGGTTATAATCTTTCTCTTTCATAGAGAAAGAGACGAAGCTGAAAGAACAGAGAGTAGAGTGAAAGGATCAAGAGCATCAATAATGCTTCTTAAATCAGTCAATTGGTTAAAGTACCAATGGACTATTAGAGAGCACCAGTAGACTGATGTATTAGGCAGTCCATTGGTGCATGCCTAATAATCCGTGAATTATAATCAGTCGATTGTTTCCTTCTATCAATCGGCTAATTGTTGTTTCAAGTTTGCTATGCTCAAAACGCAGTATTTCAATTTTATCGAACTGTACATTTTAAGTACAGCACGCTCTATTGTGTTTTGAACACAGCAGAGAATCCGTGTCCGACCATTGGTGCATGCCTAATAATCCGTCAATTATAATTAATCGATTATTTCCTTCTATCAATCGGCTGATTGTTGTTTCAAGTGTGTCATACTCAAAACGCAGCGTTTTAATTTTACTGAAACTGTGCGTTTTAAGCACAGCACGCTCTGCTGTGTTTTGAACACAGCAGAGGATCTGTGTCCTGGTTGACAGCAGAGAAGCCATGGCTTTGGAGCTTCTGTGTGGAGCTCTTCTGGATGGTTTGTTCAACGTGTTGTTTGATAGAATAGCTTCTCCGGAGGTCATTGGTTTCTTCGGGAGCAGAAAGCTCAACAACAAGTTGCTCAGGAGGTTGAAGATAAAGCTACTTTCTGTGAAAGGAGTGCTCGAAGACGCCGAAGGAAAGCAAATCAGAAACTCTGCTGTAAAGGAATGGCTCGAAGATCTCAAAGATGCTGCCTTTGATGCCGATGATGTGTTAGATGATATCTACACTGAAGCTAAATTTCTGGTAAATAGCGAGGAACTGAACTTCTCCTTGGCTTCTCTGAACAATTCGTACGAGAAAGAGATTGAGGAGATCATTGAAAGGCTAGAATCACTTATAGAAGAAAAAGATGTTCTTCGTTTGCAAGAGGGAGTGGGAGTTAAATGGTCATCAAAAACACCCACAACATCTCTAGTACAAGAATCTGAGGTGTACGGTAGAGATAATGATAAAGAGGCCATAATTGATTTATTGTTGTGTGGAAACGCTAGTGATGAGAAAATACGGTGCATTCCCATTGTGGGCATGGGTGGAATTGGAAAAACAACCTTAGCTCAACTTGTATACAATGATGAGCGAGTTGAAAAGGAGTTTGAACTTAAAGCATGGGTTTGTGTTTCTGAAGAATTTGATCTTGTTAGGGTTACAAAATTAATTTTGGAGGCTGTTAGTTTGGATAGTCATGATACCAATGATTTAAATTTACTTCAGGTAAAATTGAAGGAGATGTTCAATGGGAAAAAGTTTTTGATTGTTCTAGACGATGTTTGGAATGAGAGTTATGATGAATGGTGTCATATGAAGAGTCCTTTTGAATGTGGAGCTCAAGGGAGTATAATTGTTGTAACCACACGGAGTCATCGTGTTGCGTCAATCATGAAAACAGTTGAATTATATAACCTTAGGCACTTGTCTAATGAAGATTGCTGGAATTTGTTTGCCAAACATGCATTTGGTTATAAAAATTCAAGTAATCCGAGTATTGAACGGATTGGTAGAGAAATTGTGAAGAAGTGCAAGGGATTGCCTTTAGCTGCAAAAACTCTTGGAGGCCTTTTACGATCAACATCTGATTGTAAAGAATGGGATAATATATTAAGGAGTGATATATGGGATCTATCGGAGAGGGAAAGCAATATTCTTCCTGCTTTGCTGTTGAGTTTTTATTATCTCCCATCATATTTGAAGCGGTGCTTTGCTTATTGCTCAATATTTCCAAAGGATTATGAATTTGAGAAGGAAGAGTTAATTTTGCTTTGGATGGCTGAAAATTTACTTCAGAATCCTATGAAAGGTGAGAGAGTTGAAGAAGTTGGAGACAAGTATTTTCTTGAGTTAGTATCAAGATCATTTTTTCAACAATCAAGTTCTGTAGGACTACGTTTTGTGATGCATGATCTTATAAATGACTTGGCCCAGTTTGTGGCTGGGAAATTTTGTGTTAGACTGGAGGGTGATGGCACAAATATAAATGTTGACAGAAGAGTGCGATATTTATCTTTTCCTGTTAAGCATGCATCTGAGAATTTCGAATCTATTAATGAAAAAAATCGACTGCGCACCTTGCTCACTCCGAGCTTCACTTTTCATGATCATAAATTGCAAGATGATACATTTTCCAAGCTGAGACGTTTAAGGGTGTTATCTTTCTCATTCTTCAGTGCCTTAGAGAAGTTACCTGAATCAATTGGCTTACTAAGGCATCTTCGTTATTTAAAGGTTTCTGGGACTAGAATTAGAAGGTTTCCTGATTCTATTTGTAGTTTATATAATTTGCAGACATTGAAAGCAACATGGTGCTACCTTCTTGCTGAGCTACCCCAAGAAATGCATAATCTGGTTAACTTGCGGTACCTGCATATTGAAAATACTCAAATAAAAGGGATGCCACCGCATATAAGTAAATTGAGAAGCCTCCAACATTTAAGTCACTTCATAGTTGGGAAAGATTGTGGTTGTTCAGTTGGTGAATTGGGAGAACTCTCAAATCTACGGGGCTCCTTTTCGATCAAAAACTTGAAAGATGTTGTTCATCCTAAGGAAGCTATGGAGGCCAGGTTATATGATAAGAAACATCTGGCACGGCTGGATCTGAATTGGGGTAGTGATGCTGATACGGATGACTCACGACAGGAGAAGTACATACTTGACTATCTACAACCCCACACAGAAAATCTTCAAGAGCTCTCAATCCGTAACTATACAGGTACAGAGTTTCCAAATTGGTTGGGAGACCTTTCATTCTGTAACCTATTGTCTATATGCTTTGAACATTGCAAATATTGTTATGTATTGCCTCCACTTGGGCAACTTCCCTGTCTAAAACAGCTTGAAATTTCAAATTTTGAGACACTACAGAGTGTTGGAAGAGAATTTTATGGGAATTATTCTCGTGGTGTGAATGTCATCCATTCCTTTGCTTCACTAGAAGTTTTGAAATTTAACCATATGCAAGCATGGGAGAATTGGAGTCACCCAGATGACAATGAGAGCTGCACAGCTTTTCCTCGTCTTAGACAACTTGTTATAATTAGTTGCCCCAGACTGGTTGGTGATTTGCCTAAAACCCTTCCATGCTTAACACGACTTATAATTCAAGACTGTGGACAATTTTTTTCTTCACTCCCTTCGGCTCTGGCAATAGGTGAATTAGGCATTCATGGCTGTTCCAACCCAGAATTCCCAGTATTTGTGGATTCAAATCAATGCCACCAGTCACTCGACTTATTGGAAATAAGATGCTGTCATTCACTCAGGTCCTTCCCATTGGATCTCTTCCCCAAGCTCAAATCTCTTCAAATTATGTATTGCGAGAATCTAGAATCACTTACTCTTTCAGTTAAAGAGAGGGATGGAAATCCAGAGGAAAGACTCCAATATTTCATAGCTCTCAATTCCTTGTTCATTCATGGGTGCCCTAATTTTGTATCTTTTCCCCGTGGAGGTTTGCCTTCCCCCAATCTCACTGACTTAAGCATTGAGTGGTCTCCAAAGTTAAAGTCGCTGCCTGAAAGGATGCATAGCCTCCTTCCAAGTTTGAAAGAACTTAGAGTACGGAATTGTCCAGAAATTGTGTCGATTCCTAATGGTGGTTTACCCACTAGTTTGAGGTCACTAGAGTTCTCTGATTGGGACAATATGGTTGCCCACTGGATGAACCCGAACATGCGATGTCCTACTTCTCTCACACAGAATTCCTCCAGTTTTAGAACTCTGAATGGCAAGAGGCTTGAACACCTCAACTATCTCAAACAAGTGGATATCTACGAATGCACTAGGCTCGAGTCAATAACAGAAGAAGGAGCGATGCCTACCTCTCTGGCTGAACTCATCATCAACGGTTCTCCTTTGCTTGAACAACAGTTTGAGAGAGACAATGGAAAGTATTGGCCCAAGATTTCTCACATTCCGACCATTAAGATCAATGGAAGATACATCAAAGTTAAAGGGCAGCCAGACATGTAAACAAGTACTTCTCCTCAATTGCACCCTTTTTATTTATTTTCTTTTCTTGTTTTCTTGAAAAAAATTTCAGCACTATCACTTTTTAAAATTACATAGAGTGAATCTTGGCATAACGATAAAGTTGTCGGTCTATGATTCAGAGGTCACGAATTTAAAATAGTAACATTCTCTCCGAAATAAATCTATCCTCACTAAACCCTACTAAGTTGAAGTCTCATGCCACTGGACTGCCTTTTTTATCACTTTTTGGAATTATATGGTTGAAGACAAATTCTTTAGTAGATTTAGTTTACAAAAAAATTGGTGGAAATAAATTAATCACTAATATATATAGCAAGCACACTAATATACTGAGAACTACTTTTACATGCTTACATGATAATTCAAAATTAGTTTGGTCTACAAAGACCGAGTTTTTAAGACAATTGTATCCTTTTCAGTAATCATCAATGCTGCACTGATTTTGATCCTGCTGTGAAGATTGATTTGCGCACTAGGCATTGTCCGATCTACCGAGCATCACAGCATTGATATTTCCTTTGAAGCCGTTGGGATTGGCCCGGATGGTCGGAGTCGGAGACGCAGCTGGTTGGCACAACTTTTTACTCTGCGGTAGATTGTCTGATAGGCTGCAACTGCAAAGATCATACTGGCATTTTTGGTTGTCGGAAACTAGTTAGAATCAGTTTAAGAATGTTGAGACTCGAGAGTCCTGATTCCAGCTATTTTGGCTACTATTTATGTTTCTATTTCAACATTTCCACACGTTCTTTGAACGCAAGACTTGCTACATTGAATGTCTAGTGGTAAATTGAGCTAAAATATGATATTGAATACTACAAGATTATTGATAATTGTCGCATCCAATTTCAAGAGGGAGCATATACTCAAATCTGTTATAATGCAACAGAAACTGTTCTAGGAGGGTATATTGTCATGTTAATAATATTATATAAATTATTGATAATGATACAAGTGAAATAATGAAAAAGTTGTAAAATAATATCTTAGTATAAGTTATTCGGAGTATATATTATCATTATATATTAATATAATTAATATTATTATACATTTACTCTTTTATATGTATAAATAATATTAAATTTATGTGCGGAGACAATGACAATATTAGTAATAGTGAAAGACAACGAAAATGACCGTAGCAGGGATGCAGCAACGACAATAATAAAGAGTTGTAGTTTGTGGCATGGTAACAACTCGGATATTCATAGTACTCTTAATTGTCATGGGATAACAATATGTTAGTAAATGAGAAGAAAAGTAATTTTATATTTGAAAAATTATAAAATACAAGATTTTTCCCGCATAGAGCTAACAATTGGAGTAAGGTTGTCCCTGTCACTTCTCTGTCTCTTTATTTTTGTTTTTATTTTTCATGACGGGAACATATTTTTCACATCTTCATTCTCCATTAGCATATGGAACCCACGAAAGTTTCTATACCTCTAAATTTTTTTAACAATTAATTAAAATTTGATGAAAATTAAAATTAAAAAAATAAAACAGTATAATTTTAAATTCATATACATCTTTAAAAATAAATATGTATAAAAATTAATTAATATAAATTACTAATATAGATATTTGTATATATATCAAAGTAATTGAATAAATTAAAAATATTTTAATAATTTGGGATTTACCCCACTCCATTTTCATAGAGAAAAAAATTCTCTCATCCATCCATGCGGTTCTGTAGTTTGCCGGGATCAAGGATAAAAGTTGTCATCCCTAATCCCACCCCTTCGGTGATGGATGATAATAAGAATAAATAGTACGTATAGTTTTACAGAGTGATAATAGTATCAAAAGGTCATCCTTTAACCTTTTGCAATTCCTTCATGCGTCGCTAACGGTTGGATTTTATATTAACTTACACTACCACCTCGTGAATTAAAATATGTGGGTTGGAACACTCGGTGACTCCATTTTCAGTTTGCATGCATGTTTTTTTATCATTTGCTTTGATTTTTTAAGTGTTAAAAGATACTCTCTTATTGACTTTTTCTTGCCAAAGTTGGAATTTTGTGTTCACCTGCTCCCCTCTTTGTAATGGGAGCTTTAATTATGGCCTTATATTCTTTACTATTCTCTTGGTCTTTAGGATTGTTCCTGTTCTCTTTCCTCTCAGTAGTTTTCAGTTGACTAGGATTCTTTGTTTGCTCTTGATCTATCTAAGCTTCTGTACTAACAAACTCTTTGCTTTTTTGGGTTGAAATTGAAACCTCATTTGTTGAGAGACATGGTGGTTTTGGAAATTGTAGGAGGAGCTTTTCTGGATGCTTCCCTCAACGTGTTGCTCGACAGGATAGCGTCCCCTGAGATCAGCAACTTCTTTAAGGCGAAGAAACTCAACGACAAGTTGCTCAAGAAGCTGAGGATAGAGTTGCTGTCAGCTCATGGAGTGCTTGAGGATGCAGAAGGAAAACAGATCAGAAATGCATCCGTGAGGCAGTGGCTTGATGAGCTCAAGGATGTTGCTTTTGATGCTGATGACCTGTTTGATGAAATGTCTACTCAAGCTAAAATAACTGCAAATGAGGTACAGAACTTCCACTTGATCACTACCCAAAGTTCTAGTAATAGAGAACTAGAACAGACCATAGAGGAGATTCTTGACAGATTGAAATCTCTTAAAGAAGTAAAAGATGCCCTTCGTTTGCGGGAAAGTTTAGCAGCAAAATGGCCATCAAGAACACCCACAACTTCTCTTGTAGAAGAGTCTTGTGTATATGGTAGGGATGATGATAAAGAGGTCATAATTAAATGGTTACTGTCAGAGGGTACTTGTGATAAGAAAATATCTATAATTCCCATAGTGGGTATGGGTGGGATAGGGAAAACAACCTTAGCCCAACTTGCATATAATGATGATAAAGTGAATGACAAATTCGAAATCAAGGCATGGGTCTGTGTATCTGAAGAGTTTAATGTTGCTACGGTTACCAAAACAATCTTGGAGGCCATCAGTTCATCTGTTTTTGCTACCAATGACCTTAATTCACTTCAAGTTGAATTGAAAGAGAGGTTGAATGGGAAAAAGTTCTTAATCGTTTTAGATGATGTGTGGAACGAAAACTATAACGAATGGTGCCGTCTGCAAAGTCCATTTCTATACGGGGCTCAAGGGAGTAAAATAATAGTAACTACACGTAGTAGGCATGTTGCATCCATCATGCAAACTGTGGAATATCATAATCTTGAGCACTTGTCAGATGAAGATTGTTGGAATTTGTTTGCAAAGCATGCATTTGATTATAATGATTCAGCTAAACAACCCTCTTTAGAAGAAATTGGTAGAAAAATTGTCAAAAAGTGCAAGGGATTGCCTTTGGCTGCAAAAACACTTGGAGGCCTTCTGAGATCCAAAAATGATGCTGAGGAATGGGACAACATATTAAAAAGTGACATATGGGATTTATCAGAAAATGAAAGTGATATCATTCCAGCTCTCAGATTAAGTTATTATCTCCTTCCTTCATATTTGAAGCAATGTTTTGCTTATTGCTCGATATTCCCGAAAGGGTATGAATTTAAGAAGAGCCAATTGATCTTGTTGTGGATGGCAGAGAATTTATTACAACAACCGAAGGAAAATAAGAGGATTGAAGAAGTTGGAGATGAGTATTTCGGTGAATTAGTATCAAGATCTTTTTTTCAACAATCAAGAGTTGATAAATCACTTTTTTTTATGCATGATCTCATAAATGATTTGGCTCAAATTGTGTCAGGAAAGTTCAGCATCAGGTTGGAAAGTGAAAACTGGAATCAAGAAATAGAAAGAAGAACCCGTCATCTATCACTTGATAAATGCTGCTGTGTAAACTTTGAGGCCATTTACAGAGCAAACCACCTACGCACTTTGTTGTTACCAGGTCGGCTTCTAAATCGAAGGAACAAACTGAAACTGCAAAAAGCATTTTCAAAGCTGAGCTGCTTAAGGGTCTTGTCTTTGTCATATTTTCCTAAAGTGGAGGAGTTGCCAGATTCCATTGGCTTCTTGTTACATCTTCGCTACCTGGATGTTTCCAAAACTGAAATTAAATTGTTGCCTGAATCTATCTGCAACTTGTACAATTTGCAGACTCTGAAGGCATCCTCTTGTGTCTACCTTACCAAATTACCTGAAGGTCTTCACAATCTCATCAACTTGAGATACTTGGAATTTGATGGATGTTTTTCTTTAGAAGCCATGCCACCCCATATGGATAAATTGAGAAGTCTCCAGCATTTACCTTTTTTCATTGTAGGGAAGAAACATGGATCGTCAATTGGTGAACTTGGGCAACTGTTGCACCTAAGAGGCTCTTTGACCATTGAAAACTTACAACATGTTAATGTTGGGGATGCTATTGAGGCCAAGCTCAAGGACAAGGAGCATCTGGAACACTTACAATTGTGTTGGAGAACATATGGTTTTGAAACAGACACTTATGACTCACGGCACGAGAAAGATATACTAGACAACCTACGACCGCACACAAGGAACTTGAAGGTGCTGGAGATCCGTAATTACATGGATACAGAATTTCCAAACTGGTTGGGGGACCCTTCCTTCCGCAATCTAGTGTCTGTGTGGCTTATTGGTTGCATACACTGCCGTGTGTTGCCTCCACTTGGGCAACTTCTCTCACTGAAACAGCTTTGTATTTCTGATTTTCATGGAGTGGTGAGTGTAGGCCCTGAGTTTAATGGAAATGAGATTCAGCAACAGCAGCCCTTTGTTTCACTGGAAATTCTGACGTTTATCCGCATGGGTGCATGGGGGAAATGGTGTCATGTGGTGGGGAATATTGAGAGCTGCAGCGCTTTCCCACGTCTTCAGCAGCTTCACATAATAAACTGCCCTTTACTTACTGGGAATTTGCCTTGTAATCTACCACTGGTGACCAAACTTGTAATTGAAGATTGTCCCAATCTACGATTATCAGCAAATGCAAATGCAGATCAATACTACCCATCACTTGAGTCGTTGGAGATATGTCGAAGTTACAACACTGACACAAATGACTCAAGGCAGGAGAGAGATGTCCTTGACAGCCTACGACCTCCCACAACAAATTTGAAAGAACTCAAGATCAGTCACTACATGGGTACAGAATTTCCTAATTGGTTCGTAGACCCTTCATTATGCTACCTAGTGTCCATACAGCTTGAAGGTTGCAGATATTGCTGTGCATTGCCGCCACTGGGGCAGATTCCCTCCTTGAAAGAGCTTTCAATTACGGCGTTTCAGGGATTGGTAAGTGTAGGTTCTGAGTTTTATTGGGGTTGCTCTTCCGCTGTGAACACAATACATCCCTTTGCTTCACTGGAAACTCTGAAGTTTGAGGGCATGTGGGCATGGGAAAAGTGGTCTGATTCAGTTGGCTATAAGAGTCACGGAGCTTTCCCTCGTCTTCGACAGCTTCATATGGTGGATTGTCCTAGACTTACTGGGCATTTGCCAAGTGCTCTCCCATTTTTGACAGAACTCATAATTATAGCATGTCCCTGTTTAGAATTCCCACCACATGCAAACGCAGATCAGTGCCTCCAATCACTTGAATGGCTGGAGATTATAAGTAGCTGTGACTCTCTCAGGTCCTTCCCATTGGACCACTTCGCCAATCTCAAGCATCTCTCATTTAGGAGTTGTGACAATCTTGAATCAATCAGTGTTTCAGTTCTAGAGGGAGAAGGAGAAAGAGCACCTACACATCTCAAACCTGTAATCATTGCTTGCCCGAATTTTATAGACTCTAGTCTCACTTCTGAGGCAGGGTACTACTATTAGTTAAAGCCTTGCCCAAGGAAAGCGTTGCTTTGCAGGTTCAATATTCAAAGCAATTCTTTATATCCCAGAAATTGAGTTGCCCCAGGTTACATAAGTGTGCAAGTTTTTTCACTCTTCATTTGGCAAACTCAGCAACCTGCAAGAAATCAATAATAATAAATGAGGGGCATCAAATTTTCTTTTTTCTTTTTTGTTTGACTTCCCTTCATTTGGTGGGAAAAATTTAGATAGATTTGATTTAGGAGATCTGACATGCCAAACACATTTTTTAGTGGAGTCCATTTTTTATATACTTACATTTATTTATAATTGACTTAATCTATCTATTTTTTGTACACTAGATGTACTTTAGAATTTTTCCATTTGGCACTTAGTTCACTTGCTGTGAAAAATGTGTTGCTGTTTGAAGGAAAGCATAACCTTCTCCCAATTTTAGTGGCTCTTGTTTGCTGCAAGAACAGTTAGGAAGGATAAAGTGCAATATTTACTCAAGCTGTGATCTAATAGTCTAATAACATTTGTGCTGTTCCACGTCAGCATAAACGCTTTGACACGTTAATTTCTTCTCATTTTGTTGTTAAATCACAAATCTATTTTTCCTCCCAAATTGTTTACTTTTGTTTTTTGTTCCATGCAGTTAGCTGTATTATTTTTACCATGGCATATGTTTTTGTTATGTAAAATAGTGAGTCTGAAAGTTTTTAGCAGAATTGCTATTTCATTGAAGAATTATCTGAAGTTGAAAATGAAGCTTACATTGGCATATTTAGATAATAAAATAGGTATTTGTCTAATAATGAAAGTGAGTGTTATTTTATTGTTACTTGCTCATAGTTAAAAATATCTTTCTATGCCACGTATTTCAAGCGTATTAGTAATAAAAAGTTTTGTTTACAAGAGTTGATTCAGTTGACAAAAAGTAATTTGAGTTCTTCCAATTGCTTTGATCTCTTGATGTAAACCACCAAGGTGTGCAACACAAACCCACCTTGCTTTTGTAATTGACTTAGTTCCTCAATTAAACCATTGATTTGTTCATTAAGAACTGAAATAGCAGTTTCCTATGTTTGGAAATTGGAATGGAAGGAAAGGAAAAAAATTTCAAAGAAAACGAGAGAGAAAGGAGTAGAGGAAATAGACGGTTAAATGATTGAAGGGACTTCAAAATATGAAGGAGTTTTGGAGGAAGATATAGAGGGTAAAACTTTATTCTCCTTTTTTCTTTATAAAAAACTCTCAATATCTAAATTTTAACTTTCTATTTTTTCTTTTATTTTTCTATCGTTCTCATCAATCCAAACATACCCATGAAGTTAGCTTCCAGTTGGGACACTTCCGCTTGTGCATCTTTACAAGCATGGGCTAATCATTCATAACTTTCAAATGAATTTTTTTGTTTTTATAATTAATTCACTATGTTTATTTGGTTATAAACATGTCATTTACATAGATATTTATAGACTTGATCGAGTTGAGCCACCAATTTAATTTTTGCTCAATAAATTTCTATGTAAAATAAAATTCAAAACATGCAATGATCAGGTCTAAATATTTACTAATCGTAGTCATACAAACTACAAACTAGTATGTTTCAATATTCTTGGGTTATTTTTGGTAGTTGAGAGGAAAAAAAAAAGAAATCTAAAATAAATGAAAAGAGAGAGAAAAGAAGAGAATAATTAATTAAATGAAGATTTTCTTTTCTTAATGTTAAACTTAACAAAATTAAAAATTAAAAAACCTTACTAAAAGAAAATAGTTGATTATAATATAATTTTACAAATTTATTTTTTTATTGAAATAATTAATTATAATAATTTATTTTATTGATATATATTTTTAAAAATAATAAATAATATAATACATAATTATTGATTTCTTCTTCAAAATCTCTCGAACTGAAAAATTTAGGCTCCGTTTAGTTGATGGCAACGGAAAGAATGAGAATGAGAATTGAGAATAAAATGAAATGAAATAGAATGTTGTGATTAAAATTACGTTTGATAGAACAATAAAATGAAATAGAATACAAACTGTAAAAAAGACAAAAATACTATTAAAAAATAAAATTAGTAAAATAATATTATTTTAACTTAAAAATTTATTTAAAAATGATATAAATAAATAAAAATAATTAGTAATATAAAAAATTTATTAAAAATATTAATGATTTTAAAAAATAATTTAAAAAAAAAGGAAAAAAGTTAAAAAAAATATTTTTTTAATTTATTAATAATAAATAAAATATAAATACATTATTAACAAAAATTTATTCAATATTTGATAAATATTTTTTTTATACTCATCACTTAACTTTTGATCACTGGAAGAGGAATTTAATACAGCTAACAAATGCTCAAGGCCAATTTTCTTAAATCCATCCCTTAACCAAGAGCAGGGAAAGGAACCCAAAAGAAAAAATAAATGGTCAAGGTCAATTTTATAATTGTAACCTCTATTTCATTCTCTCATTTGTGATTCCCTCACTTTTTAGAGATAACGTGGTCTTTCATCTAAGAAGGAATCCAAATTTTTTAAAATACCAAATTCTATCAACCAAACACAAAAGTTGATAGAATGAAATATAAATTCTCATTCCATCAGCTTAAATCTGACTAGCAAACGTGACCTTAAAAATTTGAGGAAGGAGGTTAAAGGATTTGAAGCCTCATTATTTTTCAGAAACTCTTAAATAAAAGAAGGATTTCAGTAAAACCTCCCCTTCCCTTCCATTATTCTAAATATACTCTTAATTTTGTAACTATTTCACAAACTCGACTCTTTTTTTTTTTTATAATTATTTTATTAATATTTAAAAATATCAAATTTATTACATATTAATATATATAAAAAATTAGTATATAATTAATTTAATACTTTTAAAAATTAATTTATATGTTCATAAAAATTCAAAAATTAAAACTAAATAAATTTATAAATTCAAAAATTAATTTATTACTTTACTTTCTTGAAATTCCACCCCTTCCATGGCTGCATAATGATGAACGGACGCTAAATCATTACTGAACATTCTAACAAGAAGACTGCATTCAGCTGGAATGTTAGATTAATTTCTTTAAGTGCTTCAGTTATCACATGTAACTGTACTCACTCAAAAAATGGAAAGTTGTTTTGTCACCAAAATAGCTTAAATACCCAAAATTTTAGTTGCTTTCAAAGATAGAAAGGATACTGTCCTACAATTTGATGACACCTTGTCTTCTTTTTCAAAAGTTTCACAAGTACATCAGTCCAAATCTTGGTCATCGACTCCTATGCGATAAGTAATAATAAGGTTACTATGTAAGTTTTTTAAAATATATGCACGTGTCTTCTAATTTTAAATTATATCTATTTTTTTTTTAAAATTTATCATCACACCCTTCTAATTTTAAAATTTTTATAAACATTAATTTTTGCTTTTAAAGTGAATAAGATAAATAAACTTCATAAAAAATTTCTTAATAAAATAAATTTATATATATATATATATATATATATATATATATATATTAAAATTAAAATGAACGTAAATATAAATTTAAAATTTAAGAAAGTGAAAGTATTTTATTCTATCTTTTAACTAATTATACATTATGAAATATATTCACATCTCATTATAGATATTTCACAAAATAAGTAGTATTGTATCTAATATATATATATATATAATATTTGTTGTACAATACAATTTTTTAAATTATATATGAACACTGCAAATTTTATTATGTCTAGTGTCAATGTCCATGCTCTAATAGTGTAAAACTCACAAGGTACAATGATCTTTTAGAACTTGCCTAGCAAGATCAAGAGCTCCACTCTTCTTGTAGATCAAATGCAGATTGTAAGCTGCTTCTCTGCGAAGGTCACAGTAGCCAGGTTGATGATTTTCCACGGTATCTGGATTCCCATCGGGAAGTTTTGGAATGGGATAGTCTCTCTCATGAATAGCAATAACTTTTTCATAATACAAAGCTGCCAGAGTTACGAGTCCGACGTGATGGTAGGCCCGCGCTATGTTGTATAAGGATTCCTGCAAAGTTATGACAGCATTTTTACTCCCGGCCCAGCTTATAAATGAACGGAAAAGCAAGAAACTCATCATATGAATCAACAAACTAATGATAAGATTTCTTTTTTTTAAATTAAGAGAGAATAGACAAAAACAAAATAATAAAATATAGTCACATCTCGGAAGGTTTACATTAATCTTTGCAAACAAGGCATTAATTATAAATATAAATAGCTCATAATTTAAACCTTAATTATTCTCCGAATTAACGGATATGATACAGCATTTGTGCTATCAATAAAATATACTGTTAAAGGCTATGGAGTATTTTGTCGAAAGACTTCAGAAAAGTATTCCGATGGGTCTTTGAGACATTGATCAGAGAAAGTGATCCAGAAAGACCCATTATGCTGCCTCACCTTTTACTGTAGCCCACCTGGCCTAATATTTGATTCAGTCTTAATGAAGGTTAGGTATTAGTTCTGGCCAGATCCCCAACATTGCATATGCATGATTTTTACATTTCTTTTCCTGTAGGAGAAATTTGTAAAAGATTGTAGAGACCAGGACTAATAGGGCAATGTTTATTGTGAAGCATAGACTGTAGCAGGCTGGTGTTAGCTTTGTAGACGGTGTAGTGATTTTTATCTGTCCATAATTTTACACTGGCTAAAAACTAGTACAGTATGTACATGAACATAGATATGTACCATTTACGCATAAAAACTGACTTCTTCCTTATTTTGCTTTCATTTTTATTTTTGATATTATTTTCTTCTTCTTACAGGGGGTTATAGGAAATCCAAGAAATGTTGACAAAACAAACCTGGCTATTTTCATAGATCCTCAAATTGTTGTAGAGGAATGCTAAACCCTGTACAAGACACTGATGCTTGTTTTGAAGTCTAAAACCCAATGCTAAGTTGATCAATGCAGTTCCTGAAAAGCATTGAATAAATAACAGTCCACTTACTCAAACTTCTCAAAGTACTACACAAATACAGCTATGAAAGAACATACCAACACAAAGATTAATCAAGGGATTCTCTGGCAAAAGTTTATAGGCTTCAAGGTATTTCCTTGCAGCGTCTTGATGATGACTAAATATTGTAAACTGATGCCCAGAAATGAGGATAGGCGGCACACAGTCCACAAATTTTCCTTGCATAGCACGTAAAAATTTGTAATGTCTCGAATCTCGATTCTCCAATCTATTATGCAAGAGACAATCAATAAGTAGATTTTAAAGAAATTTAGGTCCCTTTTCTTTATGCCATAAATATAGGTCCCACTTGTTTTAATAGTTAGCATGCCCTAGTGGTGATGTTAAGATAGACTACAGAGCCTAACTAATATTTGGCCAAGAGTGCACCAGGATTATGCGGGGACTGGTTTTTTTGTTGTGTAGTGTGATTTTGCCCAAATCCTAACTTGTTTTTATTTTGGATCTACAATCATTGCTTTAGAGTTGTCAACCTATTTTGACAAAGGAGAGAGAAAATGTCCCATAAAACAAGCTAATTGACTCCATACATATCCATTTAGTGATTGGGGTAGGGGGACAGGTTACGAACTAAGGACGTATTAGGCATGGTAGCCTGCCCTGTATATATCTGGTCTCTTTACTAAATTAAGTATCATTAGGCATTGACAAATATTTCAAATAATCACCCATTTCAAGCATTCATACGAGAGGAATAAAAGAGTCTGATGGAAAGAAATAAAGGCAATCAATCATACTATTCAAGCAGATGACCAATGAGAATTGAGCGCATACGTATCCCAGTTGCAAAAATCAAAACTTTGTAGTTGGCCTTAATTAAATTAGTATCCTCAGGAGTGAACTTTGGGCCAAAAATTTCGGAAAACATCAATTTGATTTTACCTGAAAGTTTGTGAGGATGGAGAAACTTTTAATTTGCACAGACAATTATTTTTCCAATTATTCAAGGAATAATAAGATTTAATTATTTACTTTCAACTCTAAGAGTTTCCTAGGGTAACAATTCCTCCTATTAGGCAAAGGAGAATGCATTTAATGCAAACATGTTATCTACCCCTAAGACGATGACATTATGATCATTATAACAATGCAAGATTATGGTAACATGTGAAAGTAAAATCTAACTGCATGAGCATAACATTGCAGAAATTTAAATCTAACCTTTATATATGAGCTTAATAACACAAAACTTAAATCTAACCCATATGATTGAGAGAAAGCCAATGGCATGTATGCAGAAAATAAATATGCTAGAAGCAAAAAATAAAAAGTAGTATTTAAGTGGCTCAGTAGGGTAGGCATGGCACACACAACACAAGCAAACCACATTATTTACCCCACCTGCTACAAAGTAGTATTTAAGTGGCTCAGTAGGGTAGGCAGGGCACACACAACACAAGCAAACCACATTATTTACCCCACCTGCCATTCACACGATAATCAGACTAGAATCCAATAGGGGAAGAATAAGCAAGTCCATTGGCTACCTAAGTTTCACGTCAGGAGAAGAGGAGAGTGGGAATTGACATGGAGAAGAAACCCAACTTAAGAGAGGTGAACTTTTGATGGGGTTTGGAAGTGAGGGCGTAGGGCATATATAAATACAATTTTGAATCTGATCCAGGCTCTATCCCCAATTTTTATTGCTTTTACTGGAGCTTATAAGCACCAAGCTTGTCACAAAAGTAGGCGATACAACCCTTGCGATTGACAGCATTGCTTAGAGCAACAAAAGTGATCGGAGTGACATGCAACCAGATTAAAGTTCCACTGGGGGTATTGTGCTCATCGAGAAAAGTAGCTGGCTACGAAGCACAGATACTTCAATAAATTAGTTGCATCCGTGTCTGACACATGTTGAACATACCAGACACAGTGTGACTCTTCAAATTTTTATTTTTTTTTTGAAAAAAAAAATCTTATTAAGAAGAAAGGTACAAGAAAGGAGAATATGAATCTTCCTCCAGAAGACCACTAAAAGTCTGAATTACAAAAAAGAAGAAAAAACAAAACAGATAACTAAACATGCACAACAGCAGCCAAATCTCTTTGAAAATCTGAAATGGTGACCCCTTTAAAGAAACCATGAACTGAACACCAGAGTGAAGCCATAAGCCGTATCGCATCCCATAACATATTTAAGGACATTGAGCAACCTAGGAAAATTCAAGCATTCCTATCCAGCCAAATACCACAAAACAGAAAAAGCAACAAAGTTCCACAAAATTTTCTACTCTTTTTTCCATCCAAACCCTTTAAACCTTATCAAAGAAAACAATTCCAAAGAGTTAGGACATACCCAACTTTCTCCACATACACCAAACAACATACTCCACAAAAAATCAACAACTTGACAATATAAGAAAAGGTGTCCAATTGATTCAGAACCGTTCATACACATAATACAAATAATGAGAGAAATAGCTGTTTTAGGCCTTTGAATCTGCAACAAGTCATTGAAGGATTTGACAACCCACTATAGAAGCTTACTCATGAAGAACCTTGTTAGACACATGAACTCTTGCAAAATAACTCTTGGCCACCTGTAGAATACCAAGCACATTAGCAAAATTGCCCCTATCAACCTTTAAGAAAAGAATAGTGTCATCAGCAAACTGAAAAGGTAAAATCATCACCCCACTTGAACCAACCAAAATACCTTTAATAAGGCCCACCTCCACAGCTCTAGAAATCAATTGACTCAGCAAATCAACCACTTTTGTAAACAAAAAAGGAGACAAGGGGTCACTTTGCCTAATTTCTCTCTAACCAGACTTTGGTTCCCATAATCCAGCTCCTCCATTTAACACCAAAACTCTTCTTGGCAAGAGTCTTAACAAGGGAATTCCATCTGCCACAATCATAAGCTTTTTCAAAATCTAACTTAAAATCCAAGTCTTGCTTCTCTCGCCTTCTCATATCTTCCACTTCATTTGCCATTCTTTAAATTACACATGCACATTTCAGATTTTACCGTGTGATGGTGTCCATGTCAGTTGTCAGCATTATGCCCCATGTCTATTTCCATGCATCTTAGGTGGTTGGAGTGACGCACAATTGATCAAAAGCATTGATGGTATGATGTACAGCTAAGAAAATAAGTCATAAGAAAACCATAGGGAACGTTTTGGATGACAACTGGAAAATCATCAAAAAACTTATTGTTGACTGCCAAAGAAGTGGCTAAAAAACTATTGGAGAAAGAGGCCAAACATCCCCAGGAGAACCAACAGAGAAAGTGGCCGGACATTCGTTAGAGAAGGGGTCAAATGATTGCAAAGAAATGTAGATAGAGAAAAGGCTAGAGCTATGCCTCAACAAGTGGCCGGGCATTTGTCAGGGGAGACAAGCCATAGCTCCCCTAGACACCTGTCGGAGAATGGGGGTTGGAGCTTGCTCAGAGAAGTGGTCAGAGCTCTGGCCATAAAAACTACACAGCTATTGAACGCCTACTCTATTCTCTTCTCAGGCTCTAATCCAATGTCAAGGTCAAGAACCATTTCATACAAAAGCTTAAGCATTTTTTTTATAGTAAAAGAAATTTCATTAAGAAAGAAGAGAGGTACAGCAGAGGAGAATAAGCTATCCTCAGAAAGAAAAAAAGCTTAAGCTATTAAGTGGATCCTCTACTTTTATCAAAAGCTCTAACACATCTCCTCACATGAAAACCCTTTGGGCTTGGAGTGTGGACAAACTCAAATCACAAGCCCATCAAGGGAAAAGTAAACATGCTTGGATTAAAGGTATTACGGCTCTCTGAATTACAATTGCTAAACTTGCTTGGATGTGAGTAACCTGCCCTCCGAAGGGAAAAAAATCCATATTCCACTTTGAAGTCTCTTAGCATCTTGTGAATAAAAAGGTCCCAAAAGGAAGTGGTACTAGGATTGCCTTCAAAGGATCTACTACTGTCAAAGTATTTAGGATTAAAGGTATTATTGTCCTTTGAATTACAGTCAATATATTATATACAAAAGGAGGCTTCCATGACTGGCGAGATTCCCAATTCAACTGATACTTTACCATAGAAGAAAAGTAGAAAGCACAAAGACAGAGGATAAGATATCTACCTAAAAAAACCAATATTGACATAATATAGTGATAGAATTCGAAAGTTACCTTGAGATAACCTTGTAGTAGCAATTCCAAGCAGCAAAACTGTATGGGTGTTGTTGAACAATGTATTTAACACAGTCAAACCCATGCTTGGGATCTGTGGTGTTGTATGCCATTTCTGTGGAGAACATATCTTTGCTTTATAAGCAAGTTACACATTTGTTTTCTCTAGAACAATAGTAAAAGAATTTTTTAAGACTCAAGACAGGCAACCAAACAAACAAATAAGCAGTGAAAATACTTCTTTTCCCTTTTATTTTCTGGGAAGTAAAGGAAAGTTTGAATCAAAAAATCACCCCAGAAGTAAGTACTAGTCTGTCAGGTTTCATGACTTACGAGCTCCAAGAGACCGAAGCTCCTCTTTCTTCTCAGCAGACAGAGCATTATGAGCCAATCTTAGAGTGAGATTAATAATCTCCAATGCTTCCCAATACCTTCGCAAGGATGCCAATGCTTTACACAACTGTAAACAAGAATATTAAGGGGTCAATGGCCAACCCAAAAAAATAAAAAATAAATGGTCAGGTATAACTTATAAGAAAGGAAAGGAGAGTAGAAAAAAGAGATAGAAGTACTAACATCAAAAATTAGCTGATGATGTTCTTCATCTTTGAGAAGATTGCACAAAGGAGGTTCTTTGTTTACTTTCTGAGTACATCCCAGGCAATATATACAAAAGATGGTTAGTACTAAGCAATATATTGTGATACTGTAACTCAAACATTTGCTCTTGAAACAAAAGTAAACATAACAAAATACCTGAGGCTCATCATCTGATTCATCACTTAGCCAGTCAATTCCAGCAGCCAGTGCCTGAGCTTTCCTTTTCTCCTTCAGAACTGCCTTCTTCTGGAGCAACTTTTTTGCCCTGGAAGCTTTCAACCTAATTTGATATAACAATAAGACAGACGTTCATTTTTACTTTCTAACAAATGTAATAAGGGCTACAAGCAAGCAAAAACATCAATATACATCCCAAATACAGATTCTTTACTGGAAATTTTGCTGTGTATTTTGCAATTAATTTGTAGAGTATAGTGATCATATTGATTAAAAGTAGCACCATTAATGAGCTATTTGGAGATAATATTTGCAGAGAATTCATATAAGTAGTGATGTTTGGGAAACAAAGGTCTGGCCTCTAGCATATAGAAAAGCGCTAAGCAGAGTTACAAATAACAAACTGCTTTTTATTTAAAGAATGGCTCCAGTTGTCCACATACCTTGATTTAATATAGATAGAGGGAGAGGAACAAAAAGCTTTTTGGTAGTTGGGGCGGAAAATAGAAGAAACAAGCATGATCTAGTGATTGTGGCCATACAAGACTGAAGCTAATCTCTGGCTTTGGATCCCAGGTGTAAATGCTGTTTATTAAAGTGGAAAAACTTACACAACTCAACCATTGAAGTTGCATAAGACCAAATTCTTTTAAATTGAATAATTAACAGGATCATTAGAATAACAGGTCCCTCAAGATTAACATGCCCGATTGCACGTGATGGTAAAATTAGTAATAATTAAATATGTGAAATCCAATACTCACAGATCAGATGGAGTAGCTATTGGCCTGAATCCTCGAAATACATGGTCAGTTTCCTGATCATCCAGTACCTTGACCCTTTCAATTAGATCTCTTCTGGAGAGCCGCTTTTTTGCTTTACCCTACAACAAGAACCAAAGATGGGATGTATAAAATTGACAAAAGAGGTATTAATTAAGTTAATTATTCAAGGAAACCACTGTACAAATATTGCACCTCTGTCTGAAATGCATATTTCAATAGCATTTATCCAGAAATGCATTTTGTTTTGGTACATAGAAAATCTTTGACATGGTGAGGGGAAGGAGAGAAAGAGCAAGGGGTGGGGATTGAACCAAGACATCAAGCTCACCTCAATACTAAGGTAGGTTCTATGTGAGCTATCAGCTCATTGGCATCTGAAAAAGCATGCATTTTTTTATTGTTCCCCAACTTTTGATATCTTATTTTCTCAACATGGTGTCAGAACAACAACACCATCCACCTTAGACCCAAAATTCTTTTGTGCTTTGGTCTCCATTCCCACTGCCCTCTCTCAACATGGTCTAGAGTTCAAATACCACCCATATTGGATCTTAACCTTAGCTCTCATTCTTCATAATTAGATTAAATTTTAGAACAAAATATGCTAGGCTTGTGTTTTATCCACACTTTGTATTTGATATTATAAATATCATGGGCCTTCTCCTAACAGCTTAAACTTTGGAGATGAAGTACTCCTTGACAATTTCCAAGAAAACCTACACGTGAAGGATAGGTTAATTTTCTTCTTCTTGACCTCAATTGTTTTCTTTAGTTTTCAACCTATGACGTGCTGATACGCCAAAATGTATGTTGGAATCTCATAGTATATGCAGTTGCGTACCACATGCTTTCATGTTTATCTTTTCCTTTTATTTTTTATTATTTTATTTCATTTTATTTGTGAAAACAAGTCATCATAGGTGAAACATGATTCAAAACGTTTTGAAATGCAGAAAACACATTTTAGAACACTGAAAAATGATGCTGAATTATACCAAAACATCACAAAATGGACTAAAACTCGTCTCAAATCCACCAAAACATTTGAATTTGTTAAATGTTGGTACCATTTAAAATGAATATATTTTGTGTAATATTACTATATTATTTACATATGTATATAAATAGTTTTAATAATATCCCCTGTTGTACACATCTTCACAAGATTACTTTACAAGCACTGAATTTGATCCTTCTTTAAGTGGGACAATTAACAGTACACAGGTTTCAACCACTATCAAAGTCAAAGAAAATAGGCAAACTATGTGATGGATTGACTAGTCACCAGTTCCCAGCTGAAACTTGTGAACAAAAAAGTCGGTCTTGAAGTAGTCTAATTCAGTTAGTTTGTTGACACTTCTGTTAAGAGATATTTAGAATTTAAAAGAGCTATCATATTAAGAGTTATTAAGAATTTAGGAAAGACATAGATCAAGAAAATAGTTATGTGTAGGTCAAATCTTTTGTTTGGACAGCAATACTCAATAGTGCTAATACTAATGACATGTTACATATTCGTTGGCCTTATATAGCTCTTTTGCCTAACATGTGTGTCATGTGTAGATCAGAGTCAGAGACTTTACATCACTTATTTCTCCATTGTTCAGCTGTGAATTACCTTTGGATTAAGTTATTTGATATTTTTGGTGAAAGCTGGGTTTGTCCTAGTTTGTTGGGACAGTTTCTTCAGATTTGTTTTCAAGGGTTTAATAAGAAGAAGGAACAGAAAGACTTATGACAATGTGCAGTCTGGGATTTTGTGGTTCTTGTGGATGGAAAGGAATGCTTGCATTTTCAAGGGTGTTTCTTTGCCATTAAATCTTTTATGGGATAAAGTTGTGTATATGGGCTTCTGTTTGGTGTTCAGCACACAATTTATTTAATGGTTTCACTATTTCGGAGGTGCAAAGAGATTGGACAGCTTTTCTCCATTAATTAGTTTTCATAGCGCTCCTTTTTTTTTCTTTGTATTGTTTCTTTTTAAGTTTCTTTTCCTGCTTTTGAGGATATCTTATCCTCCACCTTCTTGTACTGTTTTTCTCTTTCTAGTCTAATACAATTCCTCCTTTATAAAAAAAAAAAATATTAGTATAAACAGAGATTGAGAGATAAGTGTTATATACAAAGGTAATGGAATCTTTCAATAACATATTTTGTTCGGTCCCTTCCTTTTCTCCCTATCATTTGCTCTCCCTGGTTTCATCCACCATAGGGCAATGGAGCATGAAATTACCACATTCAGAGCCTTAGGTCTCTACTGTCTGAGCAATTCTGTAAGATAACAGAATCTTTGTTTTGCACTGAATCTGAATTATTGCCAGTTTTTTGTGTGGGTTTGTTGTTTCTCTTTTTTCTTTGTGTAGTTTAATATTTTGAATATGGTGCTTGGAGGTTTGGGCACGTGGTTTGGAACCTTGGTAAAGAAAAAAAAATCCAGCGATTTGAGTTATGATTTTTTTTGTTATGGTGATTATGGTAATTTGGTTTTAGTGTTAAACTGTTAATTAGTTGATTTTGTTATTAATGAAGTTGCAATAAAAGGTCTTGGTACGACCTAGAAAGTTGTAAAGAGTGAAGATAATGAGAGTTTGGTATTGAAGACTTGGGCACTAGAGTTGTGTTTTGAGTGCCCTAGTGTGCAACCCAAGTAGTGGAGACCAGCTAGAACTGGGAGAAGGTCAAAGGAACTACTTAGGAGAAGTCGAAGATTTCCTGGAGATGGGTCCATGGAATAGACAATTTGGCCAAAGAGAGCGGCTGGGAGAATGTCAAGGGGGCCACTTATGTCAGCCAAGGACACTGTCAAAAAAACTACTAGTTGCTTAAATTCATAAGTCAATGATAAAGTTAATTTATTTGAGTTAGCTATTGTTCTTTGTTTTCACTTCGGTATTATTTGTAACATGCTGTAAGCTTTGTAAGCTCAGCTTAAAGGGGAGTATTTAGAGATATTTTTTTTTATAAAAGAAGAAGTTGTACTACAATTAGAAAGACTTGAAAGTACAGAATGTTAGAGGATAATAAATCCTCAAACCAGAAAACAAATAAAAAACCAAAACAGAACAAAGAAAAAAAAGTCCTACAAAACTAATTAGTCTAAAAGAGCTGCTAAATCTCTTTGCATATCCAAAATAGTAGTTCCGTTACATATACCATGTGCAGAACGCCAAATTAGAATTTAGGAAAGACTTGTTAGTTAAGAAAAGAGTAACTATATTAAGAAGTATTGAGAATTTAATAAAGTCTTATAGGTCAAGGAACTTGTTGTAGTGCACCCAAAGTCAAGGGTATAAGCATCTTTGTGTGATCACAGTATCAGTATAACTAGAGGTTGAGAGATAAGTGTTATATAAACTGTCATAGAGTCTTCAAATAATATATTTGTTTAGTCCCTCCCTTTTGTTCACTAACTTTTGCTCTCTATTTTCTCAACGACTTCATTATAAAAGCCAGCACAAGCTGTTGACTCAGCATGTATGTATGCATGGGTGCCCATGCGTCAATGTGCACTTGTGTTTGCATGTGTCTGTTTATGTGTGAGAGTGAGAAGATTCTCAAAATTTAGTTTCTAAAATATTACCCTTTGTCGAAGACTTGCAACATACAGTGATTCACGTATCAAAGGGAATATTGCATCCACAAAATCTTCAAGCATCCCTCTATCCCGATATATGTTGCAGAGCTTCAATTTAACCTTTTCATTAACCCACCATCTATTTGACTTATCAGAATGTGCTTCACCAGAGTCTGCATGTACAACTCACATAAAAAGTCTCCAAGGAAGAACTTAGATTATAAGAAAAAATATTACAATTTTAAAATGTACCTAAATCCTTGGGAGGGGACAGCAAGGAAATGGCTTCATCTGCTTTTCCTTCTTCAAGAAGGAGGGAAGTCAAAGTTATTCGTGCATCAACGTCATCTTCTAGTGCTTCTAGGGCTGAAACCGAAATTTATTTTGCAATTGAGTAACATAATATATAAACTGAAAATTGTAAGAAGCAAAGTCCTGTCCCGGCAGAACATCACTCAATCTATTATTTTGTCAATATTCTACTAGCAAGTAATGTGAAAACATAATTATCATTTATCACATGGTACAGTAGCTTAGTGTGAGCTCCACCCTAAAAAAAAACACTTACAGAAGAAAATCTGAGTCAAACTAGGAATTATAAATGGTTAGAGATTTATGAAACATGATAGTTAAGTGTTTTAAAGGGCAGGAAATAAATATTGATTAGGGTAACAAGAAAGAAAAAGTTGAGAAAGGATGTTATAATGCTGTGAATTGCAGCTCACAAACATTACCAGATAGGGATAGAGAGAGAGAAAAAACATTGGCTCACAAGCCTCAAGCACATGGTCTAATTAACTCAACTCCTTTAAGTAGAAAAATAGAACCGGACACACACACACACACATGAATAACCATTCTCAATTAGATTAGAGTTCCCAAACTCTTAATCTAGAAATTCTAATGACACAATACTGATTCAAAGTACAATGGACTATAAAAAGTATGAAAATACCTGTGGATAAGTGGACAATAAAACTAAAATATAATTTTAGACAAGAGGTTCTGTGTAAGTTCTACCTCAGTAGGATTCTAAGACCAAAACACTAACATTTGAAATACAATTCCATACTAAAACATTCGAGATGGATTGCGTTCATGCTGGGTAGTTTAGTCTTTACGTAGTAGGCTGCCACAATAGGCATGTTCTAAAATCCCGTATGAAACCTTTTTTCCTTCACTCTTTCCCTTCTTACAATGCAGGCAAATAGCATAAATCAAATATAATGAACTTTTTATTTATTTAATTGTTTTAAAAGGCTTCTTAGAATTTTAGTTGAGCTCTAAAAATCTAGGACTCAACTTGCTTATTTCAAAAGCCAACATTAGAATTGAGCCTTCTCACCCACAAACAAAAGATTTGAATTGAGCCTATCAGATTACTGGTAACCATCAGGTTTAAATTACCAATTGTGGCAGTGCTGGACCAATAATCAGAGCCTTCACATTTCATTTTACGATACCCAGAATATTCCTGTTCCAGTAACTAAATAATGATCCCACTTGTATTATTTAGCAAAAAAAAAAAAATACTTCAGTTCCCCAATTTTACCTTTAATTTATAGTAAGGAAATATCGCAAAATGCATTTTGGAGTTTAAGCTGCCTGACTTAAATTTAAAAATCCTAAAAAGAGAGATCATACAAGAGAGGTTGTAAGAAACCCAACTAAACATTATGTTGGAAACCTTCGTCTCAGAGAAACTTCGGCACCAATTAGATAGAAATGTTTCACTTTATCTACTAAAAATAATAAGAATAAAAAGAACAGAAAGGTCATGCGAATTATTATTAGCATAAAAACCAATCTAATTAAGAAGTTAACCTTGCCTTTATAGAAATATATAATTGCTGGTGATCTTTCGTTCAAGAATAGATAACATCTGGCAATTTTCAGATATAAAAGACCCTGCAAGGAAAAAAAAAATTAAATATAAGACTCAGATGCTCTCAATAAGCTAATGTAGAAAAAAAGACACATACCAGGAAAACTGATTTCTAAACTGGATAAAATGTATCGTGATTTAAGACAGCAAATATGAGCCATGAAAACCAGTTAGAAGCCATTCTCTTAACGTCAATATAAGATTGTAAACGGGAAAGCACCCACCACCCTCTGTGCTCCAAATAGCACTTATTTCTTTAATACACCTTTTTTTTTATTTACTTACAAATGGAGGCAGAAAGTATTAGCCATAAACTGGCATCTAGCTCTACACACGCCACCATCAGTGCTCCGAAAGTAGCAATTTGTAAATTTTCATTTCGGGGCCCCAAATGCATTCTAGACCAAAGTGGGATGCCAAACATACCATGACCATCCAAAATGACTTTGTTCAAACAAATTAAAGAATAGAGAAAATTGGCAAGGAGTTCGTATAAACAACTCAATAACACTAATTTTCTGATTCTCTGACTGACAATGGGTCAGTCAACAGCTCATGCAGATACCAGTCAAAAAAGTGAAACACAAGAAAATTGCAATAAAAGAAGAATGAGTTACCATACATTCTTACTTCCAGCATTTCCTTCCAACATCAGATAATAATTCAATGCATAGTTGTAATGCTCAAGAGCCACCAACGAATCTGCAACATCAGTTACCAAGTCAAAATGCTCACAGGCATTCTCTGGTTTCAAATCATTGAAGAGAACCTGTCAATCAATCATAAGAGAATTTTCAAATGATACATACAATTGACAAAGAACGAATATGAAAAATCATATAATATCATTGCATGCCTTAAACACCTCTAGATTATATATTAACTGAAGTTAATGGCAAATACACAATTTATCAAAACTCCAATGATTAACTCTGCTTTAAAAAAAACAGAGTACTGAAGAAAGATAGAGCACGAAAGAGAAAGTTATGCAGGAGTAAAAAGTATAATGGCAAATTCTTTGTTTTACATAAGCCAAGGAGATTTCACCAAAAAATAGAAGACGAAGAAGTGACAAGGACAAGAAGTCTTGCATAGATAGTGAAAAATACTGAAACAAGGGAAAAAAACAGAAATTCCTCCATAACAAAAGCAAACAGGAAAAACAGAATTAGCCAATCTCTTTGAAAATAATAAAGGCAGACTGCCCTTGGAAAAGCCATGCACTAAGCACCAAAGGGAGGCCAAATGAACAATCCTATCCCACTAAAAACGTGGGTGCAAACTCTAAATTCCAAAGATTTTCTATCACTTGATACCATCATCCAAATTCATAACAAATTTCTACAACAGCAATATGGCTGTGCAGCTATTCGATAGTGACAAGATGCCATATAAACTAGTATCAGGTTAAAGATATAGAAATATGCTACATGGTGAATTGCCATGAATAAGTAACCCACAAACTAAGACATGGAAGAATGCACAAAAATATAGCATGCATAATTAAATCAAAGCTAGCAGCTGAAGTCTCAACACCATTCATGGATATCATTTGAATATCAATAAACCTTACATAACTGTATCAGATTGAAGTGTGCACAATTATATGGAGCAACAATCACAGTTAATTTAATCATAAATCTTCCAATATGCATACAACACACCTGAGCCGTCTCCATGTTTCCAAGATGAACATGACAGATTCCCGCTTTAACTTTTAAATTCAAAGGCAATTCTTTTCGTGAATGATCTACAGCTAGTGCATGTTCAATATGCTGAAGAGCTCTGTCATATGCCTTAAGTTCCATGTATATGGCAGCTAGCAGATCAACAACACTTTCATTGGCTTCAGTTGATTGACCCTTAAGATAGTCTTCAAGAATGCTGATTGAACATTCTACTTGACCACATTTTTGGTAAAACTTAAACAGAAAGCAATATAAATTTATATCAACAACGAAAGTCAACCACAAGATATTTAACTGGATCTAGAATCATATATGAACAGAAGTTGTTCAATAACATTATCAAAATATGATCTCAACAGAGTAGCTGAACAAGAAGGGAACAACCTGGAAGAACATATGGAAGAAATTAAACAAGAAACCAAAATATTTAGCAGACATAACAGACCAACCACATAAGCTTTCTAATTATGAATTTCTTCATGTTTATATTTTCTTCCCAGTGCTCTCCAGGTACCCTGCCTAACTAGAAAAGTTCTCCATTTCACTCCAATTTGTCCTCAAGGAAACGTATTTCGTATTTTGCCTATTTCTTTACTGTTCTGAGACACACACACTCACACTCTAATATAAATGTTTGTTTACACTAAGCATATTTCAGTGTCTTCTGCTTCCTCTCCTTTTCAGAAATTGAATGGAGTTATACTTCAATTCTTCCATGGAATTTAACTTTATATAGTTTAGAGACTCCATTTCCTGGTTTTTTGTCTACTGCCATGTTTTTTTTATTGTGAATTGTGAGCCCAACTCTTGGTTTTGAGGTTAAAAGGGGCTAGACGGCAGAATCCTCCAGCTCCTTTCTTGTTTACCTTAGTGGTAGATGTGCTCAGCATATTGATGATGTGTAGGGCTGTGGCTAGGTGTATAGTTACTGCTATTCATGTAGGCTCAAAGCATTTTTTGGTTTTCACCTCCAGTTTGCTGATGACAGATCTTTTCCTAAAGGATGACAAGGACAGTTTTGCTGATGAACAATTTATCCTTCAAACTTTTGACATTGCGTTAGGGTTGAAGATTAATTGAGCTAAGAGTGCTTTGGCTAGGCTAAATTTAATACTCCTTGTCTCTCTTCTTTTGCCTCTTATCTACATGGGTGTACCCTGAATAAGAATCCTATAATCCCATTCCATCAAAACTGAGACCATGATGTACAATGAGAAAACACTCTGAATCTATTACTCCAGACTCCTATAACATTAATCATATTCATGTTTTTTAAAAATTTTGTCTGTCATCATCAAGTTCATGATCATTGCATCAAGCTTTTAGATCTTATTCTGATAGGGATCTTCCCGAAGCCTAGTTTAAAGCAGTGTCATCCTTATCCCAAGAGAGTTTCTTCATGGTAGCCCCTCAGAAAACTCAAGACTTTCATACAAAAATGATTAAAAAGAAAAATAAAACAAAAAACAAAATAATTTAGCACAAGATGGAATTGATAGAAAAGTGCATGAATATTAATATTGAGCATGGCTCCTAATAAACAGAAAAAGAGAGAAACCTTAGCAGCTGTTTTTAGTGCATCAACATTCTCAGGACAGAGTTGATGTGCTTGTACATATGTCTCAGCAGCTTTTTGATAATCTCCAAGCTCAACATAGAGTGATGCACGATGAATTCTAAGAGTAACATCCTTGGGATCTGCCGTTATTGCCTTTGAAAGACAATAACCAGCCTGACCAATGTCACCTTGTTCTCTGCAGTTGAAATGTTCTCAATCTCAATAAGTCAACTATTTTTTTCATATATACAAGCAATGAGATATTCGATAGGATAAACATAGTGCAAAAGTATTTCAAATAGAAAATGAGGAAATTAACAATGCTCCATATTCTCTATTGATTACATTACAGGCATAGGCCACTTATTTACAGGATACATTGAAGCAATTTAATTCTCATCGAAAATCCAAATTCATGCAGCTGATTATGTCAAGGAAGATCAATTTAGAATAATAATAATGGCAACAAAATGAGGAACCCTCTTACATGGACCAAGTAAAAAGCAGTTTCCAAAGAGAAGAATCTTTGGGAGTCAAATGAGCTGCAATCATGTAGAAATCCATAGCTTTTTTATAATCTTTAAGTGAACTATGGACAAGTCCAAGTGTGTGATATGAATCAGGCAAATTTGGTGCCAGCCTAACAACTTCATGCAAGACAGATATAGCCTGCATAAAGTCAGCAGAGCAAAAAAGAAATGGATTACTAACTTGCATGAAGCTAAAGCTTAGGATCTACCATGCGCATCAAGCTTAAACAGACACAAAATATCAACCAGGCAAAGAAAGAATAACATAAAGAATCAAAAAGACTAAAACCTTGCCTCTGATGCCATCTCACAGAAACAATTCTCCTCATAGTTAAAGAGCCAATTGAATATGGATCCAATCGAGCACGTTAAAATTAATAAAAGTAGTAACAGAATAAATCTAAAAAAGAACTTGTATAAATTAAAGCTAAAAACTTCTCTAACATCATCACTATTCACTACTATCATGTTATAGATGGTTAATAACTGTTGATATGGGTCTTGCATAACTTTTAATACTGGCTATAGAGCAGAATTTTCAAAATAACTTTTTAAATATTGTTGAAATTGCATTTTAAATTAAATCTTAATTACTCTGTTGGCCCCTGTAGTTTCATACAGTACCTATACTATAAAAATTTGTAAGTTAGGTCCTTATAGGTTTCAAAATTTTGCATTTGGGTTCCTGTCATGACCACATATCCATAAAAATATTGATGTCATCTATGTCTTTAGCAACGGCTACCAGTAGCTGAGACCAAATTGACTCTTCAAATGATCTAACCCAATTATGAGTCTGCAACTAGCTAGAAAACTCCTCTATATAACTTCAATGCACAAGTAAAGCCTCAAGAATCTTAGCTTGTGGACAGAGATATTCTGATAATTTGTCATGGCAAGGATCCAATTACAAAATTTGGAAACAATAAGAACCTAATTTCAAACTTTTAAAATATAAGGACTACCATGACATTGCAGTGATCAAGCTCTTTCTAAGGTCCAAGTCCTTTATCTAGACAGCAGTATTTAATAGGATTACCTAACATAGCACTTTTAATTTTTCCTATAATTTGAGTCATGTGCAGTCTAAAGCTAAACCTGCAGCACATTTATTTCCACATTGTCCAATGGTTGTCTTCTCATGGAACAAATTGTTTGAACTTTGAAGTCATAGGCAAACAGTTGGTGTGCCCTTTGACATTGGAGCAGTTTCTCCAAACAAGACATTTGAGGTATTTTTAGAAATAAGAATACTAAAGTCTTGTAGTGATGAGCAGACTTCGCTGCTTTATGGTGTATTTGGTTAGAGAGGATGCTCTCATTTTTAATAATGAGTTCTGGTCTTTGCAATTAGTAGGGGATAGAGTAGTGTTATTAATTCCCTATTATATTCTTCTCTTGATTACTTCAAAGGGTAGTCCCTGTCAAATATGCAGAGATTGGAGACTTTGCTGATTTCAAGATATTTTGTCTGTTCCAAGAGGATACCTTATCCACCTTCCTTGTAATCTATTCTATGTTAAACCTTTACTTAAAATAAGCAAAGCTTTCACAAAATAAGATAGAAAGATTAAATTCAATACTATGAAAAACTACATCAAATAAATGCCAAAAAAGTGTGTGTGAACAAGTGCATATATATATATAACATTAATTCAATCATGGCCTCTGCCTCGTTTCATTCCAGTGAACTATCTCAAGTGGCAAAAGGATGCCAACTCATAATATGAACCCAACATAGAAGCACCAAACACTTTAGCTTGCTTCACATCATCATATTAACAAAGCACCTAAGGAAAGAGAATTACAAGGGTTATATCCTAAGGTAGTTATTTAAAAGACCATACTTACCAAAGAAATTAATAAACCTACTAAAATAATGACCTAACCACAAAAACTTTGCCAACATACTAGAGAACTGTGATAGCAAATTCCATTGGTGATGTACTTAGCTATAGATTATTACAGGACAGAATACAGTACCTCTTCATAACGTTCATGTGCATAGTGAAGCGTGGCATCACCCAGCATTCTTGTTAGCAGAGGGTCAAGTTTATTCTTTGATCCTTTTCTTCTACCTCTTTTCTTTTGCTGCATGGGCAGATAAAGAACAGAGGAATTGAAGGTGTCACAAGTTGAGACATTAATTTCGAAATTTTTATAGGATAAAAAATAAGAATAATAACAGAAAACACAAACTGAACTAAAATTACAAATAGTATGGATCAGCAGTTAGTTACATATAAAGTATAACTGAAAATGCTTATTCTTTGACCCTGCCATATACATCCTTTCTAGGGCTTTTCTATTAAAAAAATCCTTTCTACTTCTAGGGCATTGAATACTTAAGAAAACTAGGACCAAAAGCTTATAAAGAAATTACAGAACTGCAAAAGTAAATAGTGAAAACCTGTTATCTATTTTTTCTTTTTTCTTTTTGATAAAAAAACTATTATCTAAAATTAACCCCCAAAAAAATGCAGCAGAAACAAGGGAAAGATTTTACACAAACAATACCTATGTGCAAAAAGTCAAACAAAAGAACCCATTGAAACATCGCCTAGCAGCATATATTATTTAATCCACTGCAAAGAGAATAATGCACACTATTTTCCAGGAAAAGGTTGAAACTTTAAACAGATAAAATCGAGAAAAAAAAAACTACAAAATAGCTGTATGAGGATGATGAACTTCTACTTCAAAAGGATATGTCAAGTCATTAAAGTTCATAGGCTGAGAAAGAGCACATAGCAACTCTTCTCCCCCAGGATGTCGGGTGATAACTTGAGGTCTAACGTCTAAGTAAAGCATTTTTTTTGTTGACACTAAAATAGTCGAGAGATAACATTGCATTAGTTATAGCTGCTTTTTTCATAACTTTATGAACTACTAAAGGTTTGCAATACTTTGAATACAGAAAGTATGTCATGCAAATACCAATTGAAAAGTCTAATCAACCAGTTCTTCAATTACACCTTCCTAATCGGCATCAAAAATAGTTTATAGATTTTTTCCATCATTCACACAAATCCACTTTCTGATGTTTGTTTCTTTACCAAAGAGTTCAAAAATCGTATTCAAAAGTAAAACAAGTCAGTCAAAACATTTATTATTTGCTTATGTAGAAAATATATACTTAGCCATCTGAAAAACACAATGTCCCAAGAATTCACTATAAATTCTCCTTTCAGTGTTACAAAAGGCTTCCTCCTTATATGAACTAATGTAAAGATAATAAATTGCTCACAGAATATGATGACTCTATTATCATGATGCTGCATAAGCGTGACTGTTCATATGTACATTGTACCTTTCTTGATTTCCTACGAACACCATAATTCATTGCTTCCATTATCTCCTCCATGCTTGCCCCTGAAATATCCTCTTCCCTTGCCTTCTTTAAAGAACTTCCTTCCCTGCTTTTAAATACATTAAATAAAACATACCTCACATATGTAATGAAATTCCTCCTATTTTTTCTCCAAGAAAAATGAAATCCTTAATTTCGTATCACATGAAAAATATATATAAAGTTTGTTTTTCTGCACATATGCGGTATTCATTCAAGAAATTAACTGAATACATAGTTAACTTAAATTCACTTCAAGGATACAAAACGGAATAATTACACAATGATTAAAAGCTATACTTTAAAAAAAAATACACTGGGTTATTATGGGGTTGAAAGAAGATTATACATTTTGTGCAATGACATCAAACACAAGAACAACACCCACGCTAATGATAACGACTGGATAGTATAATCAATATTGAACAACTACAAAAGGAGAACCTATACGTATTACATAATATTATGAATTAAACAAGCAAAGTGAAAAATGAATAAAAGATGAAGTTACCGGTGGCAGTCTGCAACCGCTTTTCGCTTTTTATTAGCAAGAGCTTCATACTCAAGGCGCTCAAATTGTTGATAACGCTGAACCCCAGAATCATTATTGTCCACAAAATCCAAAGGGTTAATCCCTTCTTTGAACCTGAAAGTATACTCCCCCTCGTCTTCAACGTATTCTTCTTCGCCTGCTCCTTCCATTTCTTCTCCATCCTCCTCCTCTGGTGCGTCTTCTACTTCTTCCTCTTGTTGCCCTGGTTCTTCCGCAACACCAACGCTGTTGTCTCCCCTGAGTTCAACGAAGCTGCTTTGTGAACCTGCTTCAACGTCACCAACGCCGCCTCCCTCTCCCGCCATCTCCGATAACAAAAGTTTTCCAGCAGAGATGGAGCCAGAAATTTTGGGCTTGTTTTATTGTTTTTTAAGAATAGTTTTTTAAAAATAATGTTAAAATTAATTTTTTTAAATAAAAAATAAAAAATTATTTAAATATAAATTTTAAAAATAATATTTAAGAACGTGGAGTAATTTATGTGATAGTTAGAGATTAATTTTAATAAATTATTTATAATTTTATATAATTTTTTTTTATTTTTTAAAAAATTAAAAATAATTTTATATAAAAAAATAATAATAATATTTTTTTAAAATTATTTTTAAAATTATTTTTTTATAAAATAATTTATAAAAATAATATGACAAATAGATTTTTTTATTTTTATAAAACAAAAAAATAAAAAAATTATTTTAAAAACAATATTCCGATTCTCAGAAATTTTTTAATAAATTTTCTACAAAAAATTCCTATTTCCCTTGGATCTCTCGTATTTTCTCTCACTCTCTTTTACATTTCGTGTCTTCATTCTTATTTTTTTAAAAAAGAAATATTTTAAAAAAAATTAAAAAAATTGAATATAATTAAATAAATATTAAAAAATATTATTTAAAAATTTTAAAAATTAATTAAATATATTTTATATATTTTTAAAAATTATAATTTTCGTCAATTATATTTATTAAAAAAATATAATTTTAAAAACAAAAACTTTTACAATTTAAAAACGCCCTGAAGCACTGCAGGTTAATTCCTAAACAATATGAGTAGAAATTCGAAAGGCTATGCGCACGTTTGGTCATTGATTTTCATAGCAGTTTTTTTTTTATTATTTAAAAAAAATGATTTCAGGAAAAGTACCATTTTAGTCTTTAATCTTATATTGAGCTCAAATCTTTTTTCTGCTTCATTTGTATCTTATAAATTATTAAATGTTACAATTTAATTTATATTTTCTTATCAAAATACTCTTATTTATTTAAAATATGATATTAATATTTTAATATTAATAATATTAAAATAGATATGAGTGTAAAGTTAATTATAAGATAATTTTGTAGGTCCTGAGTGTAAAATTATAGATAATTTTGTATTTAAAATTGATAGTATTAAAATAATTTATTTTAATTTTTTATTAAATGGATAACTTAACTTAATTGTCTTTCTTTTATATATATATTGAGAGTATTTTAATCATAAAAAAAAATCTACGAGTTATGAATTGTATTATATATTTTAATTTTAAAAGAGAATTATATAATAAAAATAATATATAAACGAGGAGAATATATTTTATTTATAAATATTTTATATAAGTAAAGATATTTTGATAAAAAAAAATAAGATACGGACTAATTTATAACATATATTTTAATTTTAAAAATAAAACAAATAGTTATGTAATAAAATAATTTATAAAAACAAATAGTTATGTCAATATTATTTTTGTTAAATAAATAAAGGTGAAAATTATTAACATGACATGATTTGGTAAATTGTAGAATATGAATGAAATAACAAAAAAAAATTAAAAACAATGTAAATTAAGGGACTAAAATTACAATTCTGCCTTTCAATTGAAAAACGAAAAGTGGAATGTGATCCTTAGAAGAAACAAGTGCCATCTCTTTGGGTTGGCTCTTCAAAAATATTGGTCATTATTTTAATTTTAACTTAAAAAAAAAATACATCGCTTTAAACTTTGACATCTAAGAAAACACTAACAACATTAACCATGTAGATTAAATTATTGAATATCAATTTTCAGTCGTTGATGAAACTATTAAAATTGATATAAAAGTAAAATACATTATTTTTAATAAATTTATGGTCAATTTTTTATAATTAGAAATTGACTTGGTTTTAAATTTTATTAAAAAATTATACATTTACTTTCATTTAAATTTTAATAATTCACATAAGTAATTGGCGTTTAATATTAAACAAAATTGGTCTACAAATATAATTTTGTTATCATTTTCTTAGTAGATATAACATTGAGGACCAAAGTAATATATTTTTTAAAATATTATGACTAAAATAATGACATTTATCTTTGAAATGATAGCACTAAATTCTTTAAATAATCAAAATTATCGTTTAGTATTTTTATAATGATTTTAAAAAACAATTATTTTTTTTCAACAATTAATTTGAGTAATTTAATTCTTATAATTCATGTTATTGACACTTTTTCACTTATAAATTAAACAATACCATATTATTTTGAAAAGAAGTAAGTTAATATTTTTATTTACTAAATATGAGCTAGTATTCACTTTCAACGGATAAAGACTTACACGAAGAGTGATTAATTAAACTCTCTTTTTATTGGGCAAAAAAGAAAATTCTCCTACTAAAAAAATTACTTTTAACATGAAAATAATTATTTTTATTAAAAATTAAATAAAAATATTATAGTATTGAGCGATAATAAAATAACAAACCATAGTGAATTAACTAATTTTAAACTAAATCATAAATGAATTATTCAAATTGTGTATATCTAAGTAAAAATAATAATATATTATATCAAAAAATAAATAATAATAATAATAATATACTAAATTTATCTCTCTCTCTCTCTCTCTCTCTCTCTCTCTCTCTCTCTCTCTCTCTTATTTTGCCGTAAAAAGGAGACACTTAAAACATTACTCAAACAATTTTTTTCTCCCCACAGAAGAACACTAAAATATAAAATTGCAGCATATCGTTGTAGGCCCATAGAAATGGCAATAGGCAGGTACCTGATCAAATTTTCAATATCCTAAATCTAAAGCATTCATTTATTATCTTAATCCTACCTAAATTTGAACAAATTCTATAATCATGATACTTGCACTCAAAATTTTTAATATTCAATTTTTTTTATAAAATTAAGTCAATCATTGATATTAAATAACAGGTATTATGTATAAAAAAGAAATATTCTAAATATCTGATATTAGTAGATAACAACAGAGAAAATGAGAATGGAAACTGATAATGGAATAGAAAGGAATGGATTCAAATGGAATGGAATGAAATGTTGTGATTAAAATTGCGTTTAACAGGTCAATAGAATAGAATTGAATAAAAATTGTCAGAAAGACAAAAATACATTTGAAAAATAAAATTATTATAGTAATATTATTTTAATTTAAAAAATTATTTTAAATAAAAAATAAAATAAATTATTATTAATATAAAATTTTGAATTAAATTTTGTTAAACAATATTGAACATTTTAATTTAAATATATATATTTTTAATTATAGAAAATTTTATAAATAAATAAAATAATAAAGAGTATTTCAGTCTTTTTGTTTTCCATTCCATCGCATTGTTCACTTTCTATCTGTTTTCGGAAGTAATGCTGATTATCTTGAAGGAGGTAATCAGCATTCCGTGGGACCCACAACTTTCACCACTTCCATCTACAAGGGCGGAGGGTAGTGGTGCCTTGGGGGGGCTTTAGCCCCCCCAAAATTTTTAAAATTTTTTTAATAGTAATAAATTTCTTTTAAAAATTCTTAAGAACAAAGGATGAAATCCTTACTTAGCCTCCCCCCCCCCCCCAGAAATATTTAATTAATATATTATTTTAAATTTTTCTTTTCAGTCCCCCTGATAAAAACAGTCTAGCTTCACCCCTGTCCATCTACTAAATCAAGAAATGAAATGTTCATTTCATTCTATTCCATTCTCATACCTTTATTTTCATTTACCAAACGGGTTATATTCACCTTTCAAGATATAATTTATATGAATAATTTTAAATTTTATTATTTTTTGTACTAATTTTTTTATTATTTTGTAATGATTAGGTTCTCTAATAAAGTAATAAGTGATGTATGAAAACATTAATATAACATAAAAAATAAGTACTAAATATAATTTATGATATATAATATAATATATTTAATATATAATTATTTTTATTAATTTAAATTATGATATATTAAGATACAAATATTTTGTATCAAATATTGAGTACTTTAATTGTCTATTCATATTGGACAAATATGTAATACCTATAGGCTAAATCTAAATCTATTTAAAATTAATTTAAATATTTAATTTTAGTATCAAACTTTACCTATTATCTATTATTAATCAAACATTAAATATTTATTTACCCACACATAGCCATGTTGTTTATGGATTTTTTTTTTAATTTGTCAACGATGATGGGCCGGGTTGGGTAATTGGACCTAGGGGAACGTGGAATCATTTACCAATTGATCGATGCCATTTTAGTCCAAAAAAAAAAAGATCGATGCCATTACTGAGGGACTACGGTGGAAAAGTTAGGAGTCTTTATCTAAAATGGACTTATGAGATGCAAGTTTAACCAAAGATGGCAATTTTTTTTATTCACGGGATTCTTGTGGGACTGTCCAGCGTGGAGGTGAGGGTGAGTGGCAAAGAAGAGTTTCCTTTCTTAAAATGAGCCGTACTCCTGATTCTCTGTAGATTTCGCTACCTTAAAATTACTATAATTAATATATATAATAAATTTAATTATAATATATCTTTTGCTTTCAATTTTTTTTTTTGCATATTTTAAAAATAAAAGAGACGTTCATTTAATAAGGATAAAATATAAGAAAAGAGATAATATTTTTCACAAATTTATAACTTCAATATAAATGAAAAAATATTTGAAGAAATAATAAACTATTTTATTATAAAAAATTTAGTGCATTTTTTCTACGTCTATATTAATTTATTGTTTTTTTTTAAATATATATTGTTTTGGCTCTAATCCATTAAAGGATAACTTAATAATTTTAAGATTTTTTTATAGTTGAATAATATATAAAAAATTTCAAAAATAATAAATTAATATAGATGTAGAAAAAAATGCACTAAATTTTTTAAATAAAATATTTTATTTTTTTCATCTTCATTTAAGTTATAAATTTCTAAAAAATACTCTGTTTTCTAGATTTTAGTCTTATTAAACAGTCTTTTTCTTTATTTTTAAAATATATATAGATTTTTTTTTAAAATCAAATAATACAACAACAACAACAACAAAGCCTTTTTCCCACTAAGTGGGGTCGGCTACATGGATCAAACGGCGCCATAGTGGCCTATCATGGATGAGATCAATAGATAAGTTATTAACTATTAAATCATTTTTAATAGTTTCACTTATTGTTTTCTTTGGCCTCCCTCTACCTCTAATTATTGGATTATTCTCCATCCGATCAACTCTTCTCACTAGGGCTTCTGCGGGTCTTCTCCACACATGGCCAAACCACCTTAAGCGAGTTTCAACCATCTTCTCCACAATAGGTGATATCCCAACTTTCTCTCTAATGCATTCATTTCTAATCATATCTCTTCTGGTGTGTCCACACATCCATCGCAACATTCTTATCTCTGCAACGTTGAGTTTATCTTCATGTTGTCTTTTAACCGCCCAACATTCCGTACCATACAATATAGCAGGTCTTATAGCCGTACGGTAGAATTTTCCTTTAACTTTGAGCGGCACTTTTTTATCACAAATGACACTCGAAGCTTTCCTCCATTTCATCCATCCAGCTTGAATCCTGTGGTTTACGTCCTCCTTTACTTCACCGTCATTTTGAATAATGGACCCAAGATATTTAAAACTTGTAACTTGTTTTAATATATAGTCTCCAAGTTTCACGTCGACATTCGTATTTGTTCGTCTCTTACTAAAACTACATTCCATATATTCTGTTTTATTTCTACTTATCCGGAAACCGTGTGTTTCTAAAACTAGTCTCCATGACTCTAACTTCATATTTATTTCCTCTTTCGATTCACCAACTAAGACTATATCATCTGCAAAAATCATGCATTGAGGCCCCAACTCTTGTATATGTTCAGTAACTGCATCCGAAATCAAGTTAAAAAGATACGGACTCAGAGAAGACCCTTGATGTAGTCCAATAGTTGTGGGAAAATCCTTTGTATCCCCATTTTGTGTTCTCACGTAAGTCGTTATCCCGTCGTACATGTCTTTGATTGCTCGAATGTACGCAATACGTACTCCTTTCTTTTCTAAAGCCTTCCATAGGATCTCTCTTAACACTCTGTCATATGCCTTTTCCAGATCAATAAAAACCATGTGCAAATCTTTCCGTCTGCTTTGATACCTTTCCATCAATCTCTGTAGTAAATAAATTGCTTCCATAGTTGACCTTCCTGGCATAAATCCAAACTGGTTCTCTGTAACTTGAGTCTCTTGTCTTAATCTTTGCTCAATGATCTTCTCCCATAACTTCATAGTGTGACTCATGAGTTTAATCCCCCGATAGTTGGAACAATTCTGTATGTCTCCTTTATTTTTATATATAGGAATTAAAGTACTTCTCCTCCATTCATCCGGCATTTTCTTAGATTTCATTATCACATTAAACAACTTAGTGAGCCAACTTATACCCTTCCTTCCTAAACTTTTCCACACCTCAATAGGTATATTATCAGGTCCTACTGCTTTGCCATTTTCCATTCTCTTCAGAGCTTTCTCTACTTCAAGCTCTTGGATTCTACGATAAAAAGTATAATTACGGTCTTCTTCTGCAGTATTAAGTCTGTCAGAGTTATAGGTCAACTCATGCCCTTCGTTAAAAAGTCCTTGAAAGTAACTCCTCCATCGTGCTTGGATATCATGCTCCCTTACCAAAACATTACCCTCTTCATCTTTAATACATTTCACTTGATCTAAGTCCCTTGTCTTTCTTTCCCTACTCTTCGCAAGCTTGTAAATTTTTCTTTCTCCCTCCTTAGTTCCTAAAGATTGATATAATCCCTCAAAAGCTCTAGTTCTTGCTTCACTCACAGCCTTCTTAGCGTCTTTCTTAGCCGCTTTATATTTATCCCAAATTGCCTTATCTTTACATAAGTGCCACTCCTTATAACACTCTCTTTTAAACTTAATCCTATCTTGCACCTCCGCATCCCACCACCAAGATTCTTTACCCTTAGGTCCAACGCCTCTTGATTCTCCAAGTGTCTCTCTTGCTATATTCCTAATCCCTTTGGCCATCTCGTCCCACATATCATTAGCATTTCCTTGGACCTCCCAAAGCCTTTCTTCCTCTACTCTTCTTTGAAAATTCCTTTGTTGCTCATTCTTCAAAGACCACCATCTAATTCTAGGAATTGTTTTCTTACTCTTTCTTTCTACTCTTCTCATAACTCGTACGTCCAAAACTAAAACTCTGTGTTGGGTAGCCAAGCTCTCACCGGGTATAACTTTACAATTTGTGCAGAACTTTCTATCTGATTTCCTTACCAAGAAAAAATCTATTTGAGTACTTGCTCTTCCACTCTTGTATGTGATAAGATGTTCAATCCGCTTTCTAAAGCAAGTATTTGCTATGGTAAAATTATAGGCTAAGGAAAAATCCAAGATTAAAATCAAATAATACATTACAACTAAATTCAATTGAAATATTTTATTAATTATTTTATTAATGTTACTGTTTATTATTATTATTTTATTAAAATATCATTATATAATATTATATTTTTATTTATTTTCATTAAAAAATGTAAGTAACATTAAATAGCTGTTTTATTTTTTTTATTTTTATAAAAAATAATATTATTGTTTGGTTATTTTTAAATATATTTAATTATTTTTAATAATTTAAAGATACAAATATTAATTTAAATAAATATGATGGAGTGTATTTATTTTAAAAAAAGAATATAAATATTAAAAAGTATAAACAACTTATACTGTTTTCAAATTTACGCTATTATAATAGAATTTGAAATCTAAGTAATGTCCCAAAATTTTTTAATGCCATGGGCTAAAAATATATTTTTTAAAACATTTAAAAAATAATAATTTATAAAATATTTGTTTGTTATTCAAAAGTTATTAAAATTTGTAAGAAAGTAGATCATATGTGTTTTAAGCCTGTTTGTAAAAAAATCGTGTAAAAAATTAATTGGTAAATTCATAAAACATATAAATAAATGTTTTTGCATTAACAAATGTTTTAAATATTTATATATATATATTCAAATATATACACTATTTAATTTTTATTAAAAATAATATTTATAATATTAAAATTTTTTAAAAATAATTAAAATATATTTCAAAATAATTAAATAATAATATTATTTTCAATATAAAAAAATACGAACGTCAGAAAAAGCTCTTTTATAAAAAAAAAAATGTTAATATGACACCTCTTACAAACTAGTGAAAATGAACACGTGGCGATATTTCTTTGAGATTCCACAAAACGCACGACAAAGACTCATGCTTGGCGCCATCTCAATATAACAAATATCAATTCTTTTTTCTTTTTCCCCAAAAACTTGTTTCTCTCAAAACGTCACTGTAGGGCCCACGTCAAAAAATAATAATCAGATACAGTTGATCCAATTTCCGATATCGCAAACGTTACGGCACAAAGAATTGCATAATAAGCATGGGAAAGGGGGCCCACAAAGAAGTCATCAGATCCGACGGTTCTCCTCGATCCATTAGACCGTTCTCTACCTTTTCCTCTTTCGCGGGGTCTCACAGAAAATATCTCGAAGGCGGAGCCCCATTGTCTCACTCTCACATAACGCCCATCTGAACGTTGGACACGTGTCCTTCTCGCCCGGAGGTTTTATTCTTTTCCACTTTTGTTACGTGGGGTCCAATCTTTTCGATCTTTTCTTTTCTCGAATTCTTTGCTTCTATGAAACAACTGCAGAGCCTTCTTCCTTGTGTATATATCCAAGAGGTAATTACGCAAACCACCTCTCTCTCTCTCTCTCTCTACCCAAAATCTCACCTGGTTCGTCATCTCTCTGCATCCCTTAAGATTGGCTCTTTGATTTTGCAACGTTCACGTGTTTATGAAATTTACTTTATACTCGGTTTGATTTTTTGTGCAGGTGGGAATTTATTTTTAGAGGAGGATCTGATGTACCCGCTGGTGGATCTCAACTATATTGAAGATCATGATGGCCCTTGAAAATAGAGGTGGGTGTGTGTGTTTTTGTGCTTCTAATTTAGTTTCAGTGTTATCATTGAGTATATTCGGTTTTGATTGCGTTTTATGTTTTGATGAACGTAAATTTTTTATTTTGGGTGGGGGGGGGGGGATTTCTTAATCATGTGTGAATTTTTGTTTCCCCTGAAAAATTTCGTTGTTTTAGCGTCTGGGTTAGTGTCTGTTTGCTTTGCGCTGGTTCAATTTGATTTGATCATAGGTTTGGTGTGGTTGGGAACAATGTGGAAGAAGACTATATGGATATTGGGTTCCAATGAGTAAGTTTTACTTGGACCGGGTCGAAATTTACTGGTTGGTGGCGACAGAGTCGGTGGATTTGACATTTTGTAGTTGGCATGCCAGGACATGATAAAACCATAGGAGAGAAGATAGAAATTTGGAACTTGGAATATCTCAGAAGAGTGGGAATTTGAGTTCGATGATGTTGTGTTGCTGAGATGTAAAACATTAATAGTTAAAGGCAGGGAACGTGTGAACATGGTATAGGTGCGGTTGGGGGATGTTAGTTCACATGCCTCATGCCTGAATCTAAACCCAGAGTATATTCCTGAACTTTAGATCAATGGTGAGTGGGGACTTTGTGGAAGTTCAATTTCTAAATTACATATATGCAGCAAAAACTTTGAATCTAATTGGTCTCTAACAATCACAATTGCAAAGGTAAAATTAGTGTCAGTTTGTCGATAAGGAATTGTACACTAGATGGTGATTTATTAATAGATCAAAACTGGTTTGTGATTAAAAGTAGACACAATACTGATATCTTATTTACTATTGAAACTGAGATGAGTAGCAATTGATTGATCAACTTTTGTTGAGTTTAGGGATTCTTCACAGAAATTACTTGTGACTGGCATTGCCATCTAGAGCCATATCTGCGATTCCTCTATGGCATTATCTTTATCTCTTTCAATGATATTAATCGAAGTTGTCAAGTAATTCTTTTCATTTTCTGAACTTGACTATCTCTCTTTTGCATCTAAAATTCTATTTCTCTCAGCTAAAGATGGTTGAAACTAGCTTAAATGTACTTCTTGTGATTCAGTCTTCAGTCTTCAGTTCAGAACTTCTGGGTTCCTCATCTCTAGTTTTAGCTCCTTTTTCCTTTTCTTGGTTTTCAGGCAGATAACAAATGCATTTAGCTTTTTGTACTGCTTGGTCATCTTAGTTCTACCTCCTCTGTTACAAACTCTTAAATTGTAGACATTTATATTAACATATCCCTACTATGTGCCCTGTTGCATGAGGATTAGTATTAGATGCTATTGTTGTACCATATATTTTGCAGGTAAGAAATAGGAATTGATCACAGAGCAAGTATATGTGTAGTTACTGAAGTATATATTTTATTTTTTAACTGTTTAACATATTGGTGTGAATTGTAATGCAAGCAAACACTAAGAGAAACTGGTTGTAGTATATGTTGGACAGTTGGGGCAGCCTTGAAAAACTGTATGGTACTTAGACATGACAATTTTTATACGTTGATGAGTCACTTGAATTGAGCTGTGAGAAATATATTTATATAGTGAGATCTACATACATATTATCATACATTGTAGAGAATTACAAACTGAGCCATTAAGTGGTGCTATCTGATCCATATATTCCTCCAATTACTCTGAAAAAGCATAATGGTGAGTCACATTAACTCATTAAAATGGATGAAAAAGAAAAATTAATCATGCATGTAATGGTAAAAGATGATGTAATAATGTAAATATATTCTCCTAATCTCACCCGCCCTCTTTTCTGTCTCCAAAAAGTGTTGGATAGAAGACATATATGATTAAGCTATGATTAGAAGGTGAAAAATTTACAGTAGTTTGGTTAGTCATTTTGATAATCTAATGATTCATGCCCCTTCTTATCACTGGTGCCTTTGATATGGATTAAGTTTTTCTACATTTTAGAAGTCACAAACCTCTTCAATTATTGGCACATTTTTTATGTCCCTCTTCTCAATATTAGACTGACATGAGTCTAATCATCAAGTAGAATTCTGGAATTGTCAATTAGATGAAATCAGGTTATTTTATTTGCTTTGTCAGCTATAAACTTAATGAGAGAGAGGAGAAAAATGGTGTACCAGACTAGATTTTTTATTTCATTTTTGCTTGATGATTATTTCCTTTCCGTTTAATTTTGACCTTTCTGATCTTGGTCAATTAATGAAAATAGCCAGTGTATCACTTTTTCTTATAGTGAGAAAATCTGGCCTGTTTCATTTGAAAGCACAGTATTTGGAGATTTTTTTTGTTTAGTTTCTTTTGATAGGCTTCCAACTCTACGTTCAAGGCTAGCATTTTTCATAGGAACACATTACAAATGGAAAGGTGAAGAACATGGTGATTGAGTTAGTTAGCTAAATATTGTTTGAACAGTTGAACCAGGTAATAGTGGAAATTGAATAGTGATATAATATAATGAAACATAATTTAGTTGGTAGACCTATAAAACATTTTCAAATGTGATTAAAAAAATGTAATGAAGTATTATTTTAGTTGATAGTATGATAAAATATTTGTCTAATGTTTGTTCAAATTCGTTTATTTTGAGTTGCTTTACTCATTATATCCTTGGATAATGTATTACCAAAGTTTGTTGCTTTCAAGCAAGACTTTGTCGATGTTGGGAGATGCCTTTTGATGCGTAAACATGCAATTTTGTGTCGGTTATTTGAAATCTATATTATTTATCAGGCATCATCTTTCACGAGAAGCGATAATTATTTCTAGTTTTGAGCTCTGTGACTTGTTCCTTTTGGTGAAACATGAATTTCTTAGTGTATAATTCTCTTTGAGCAAACAAATGTCGTATGTCTAATTCTTATGTCTATCTTCTCTTGCAGAAACTATGCAAAAAAACTGTGAGGCATCCCGAAAATGCCTCCAGGGCAAGGAATTCCCTTGCAACTTGCAATGTAATGTGAGTTCTATGGAAGGCTTTACAGAGCTTAAAAATGAGTCTAGTACTCATCCAGCTGGGGGTGTTGCTGAACCTGACCTCCCAGTAGGCAGTGAGTTTCTTGAGCCTTCCAAGGAATTTCACATTAAACCTTCTTATCACCATGATTACAGTACCTGGTCAACCTGTCATTTTAATGCTCACAAGGTGCCGCAGTCCCAATTGAATGCCTTTGGGAGCCATTTTTATCCTTATCCTGAGAACCAGTTTCAATATGTTCCAATCAATATGTTTGCTCAAGGTTACCCTCACGACTTCCAATGTCAAGAATTTCAGTATTTTGTGGTCATAGACTTTGAGGCTACCTGTGACAAGGATAGAAATCCCCACCCCCAAGAAATAATTGAGTTTCCATCTGTCATAGTGAGTAGTGTGACTGGCCAGCTTGAAGCATGTTTTCAGACATACGTGAGGCCTACCTGCAATCAGCTTCTGAGTGATTTCTGCAAGGATCTGACTGGTATCCAGCAAATTCAGGTGTGTTAGGACAAAGCTTGCCTTTACTTACAAGAGGAATATGCTACATAAGAGGTGGATAAACCATCATATGCATTTCTTCTGAGATTCCTTTGACTCTTGATATTGACCATTTTCAATGAACTAGCAATAACATTGCCTTGTATATATTAAATAACCTGTTTTCTTTAATATTTGTAAAAGGTGCCTATCTTAGTGATAGTGAGAAATTTCTATAGTGGCCCATACCTATTGTATAAACTGTTGGTACCTGCTTGAGTGTAATATACACACACACATACGTACATGTATATCAACAACATATTTCATGGGGAGATAGTAAGTGATGATTTAGATTCCAAGTTGACATGCCTGCACATTTATTTTTACATTGAGAAGCAGCAAGCTATCTGTGGATTAGGCATTTTGGAGTGTTCAGTGAACGTTGGGTGTGTACTCAAAACTTGTAGTTTTATTAATATTAAGTTTAGAGGGTTTTGCAGGAGTAAGGAAGGAAAAGTATTATGGCAGTGTGCTATGTTTGCTGTCCTTTGGTTAGAAAAAGGAGTGCTCAGGTTTTTAAAGGCATGCTCTGGGACTATATCATTTTCTTGTCCTTGTGCTGTTTAGTTCCTTGTTTGTCCCATGGAGTCTCCTTGGTAAGTTTGCAGAGGGATTGGAGAGCTCTTTTGTATTAATGTTTTGTTGGTGGTTTTTGCTATGTTTCTGTTTGGTCTTACCAGTTTTGTTGAAGAAGGATTTCTTATCTTTCTTCATATTTGTATCCCTGCTTTTATATTAATAAAATTATCTTCTTTTAAAAAAAATAATGAAATATTTTGTAATGTCTTGTTATGTCTCTTGTAGTTTCATTTCAGTTGCAATATATCGTGGGGGGATTTTTTGAATTCTTTGAAGAGGGTTGGGAAGAAGAGTTTTTGTTTGGTGTTCCACAGGGTTTTGAGTCAGGATGATATATAAACTTTAGATGGACAAGTATTCTCGAGTGTCCTTTCAATAAATTGCTTTTTCTTGGTAGTCTATACAAGAATTAAATTACATGAAATCTCAAATGATCAGCACTTCTAAGCCAGGAGAGATTAAGGAAGCGCAAAGAGGACTGAATGCTGTAGTGGAACTTGAAAGAATCTGAGAGGACTTCGATGTTGCATGGGTGACATTAATGTAAATCCAGTTGCCACATACAACCAAAAGTTAACCTTGATCCATAGAAATACTACAATGCTTTTTCTACTAATGTGTTCTGCTATTTGTAGCTCCTCAACTATTGCATTCACCTGTTTAGTCTTGTACGTGGAGTGTAGATTGTTAATTGCTTTCCGACTGTATGGTTCAGGTGGACAGAGGTGTAACATTGAGTGAGGCTCTCCTTAGGCATGATAAATGGCTTGAGAAAAAGGGAATAAAGAACACCAACTTTGCTGTGGTTACATGGTCAAACTGGGATTGTCGGGTGATGCTGGAATCTGAGTGCCGATTTAAGAAAATACGGAAGCCTCCTTATTTCAACCGGTAAATGCTGCAGCAGAGTAGTTGTTGATGTCTTCATTGTTTATCTGGATTTCATCCTCATCTGACTTTAGTTTTTCTGTTGCCTATCTTCTATTAGCTGGATCAACTTAAAGATTCCTTTCCGTGAGGTATTTGGTGCTGCAAGGTGCAATCTAAAGGAGGCTGTTGAGATGGCAGGCTTGGACTGGCAGGGCCGTGCTCACTGTGGCCTGGATGATGCCAAAAATACTGCCCGCCTGCTAGCACTTCTCATGCACAGGGGTTTTAGATTTTCTATTACAAATTCCATAATGTGGCAGACTGTCGATCGACCACTGATATGGAAACAGTCACCAGAGCATATGAGCGTTTTCCCTCATTACCCTGACAAAGCAAAGGACATGAACACGTCCATGTTTCAGTATCACCCTTGCTGTTTTTGTGGGGTTAGAAGCAGTAGGGGAATGGTCAGGAAGCCAGGGCCTAAGCAAGGGAGTCTTTTCTTTGGCTGTGGAAATTGGACTGCAGCTAGAGGTGCTCGCTGCCATTACTTTGAATGGGTTTCTCCTAATTAAAAGGACCTGTTATTGTCAAATCCTAAGTTTTCTTATATGTTTTCTGTAAAAAAGAGAAAAAAAATGAAAAAGAGACAATGGAAGTGAATGATGGAAGTAGTGGGTTGTCTCCTAGTGGAAGCCTGTAAGCCTGGATGTGAGGTTTCTGCATCACGAAGTTTGGACAAAAATAGTTGGCTCAGTTGCGTAATATCGTGTCTGATAAACATCCAAGTAGTCTTCCTGAGAAGGGGGAGCTTCAACCTGTAAAGCTGACTTTGTTGACTGGAGAACCAATTGAGAAAATATGAGGAATGGGTAGTTAGGATGATGTTTTTACATGCTCAGGCTGAGGCATGCTAAATTATCTTAAATAATCCGTGAGATAGTACCTGTTTGTTTCCTTACTCTAATGAGAATCGCAACATCTGCCTATGGCTGGTTTGCCGCATTTCACTGTTGACAACAATCTAACTTCCAGCTTGACTGCTTAACAGTCACAAGGCCTAAACTCATTTTGTACTAAAATTTGATAATAATTTATACCAGAAGGAAATACCCATAAAAAAAAACCTGTGATTTATTATAGTATGCATGCTTTTAAAATCCCATAATTTCATTACAAGTAATGTTATAACTATTTACCGATTCTTAAATAAACATTGAAAAATAAAAACTGTTTGAGGTCAGTTTGCTAGGAAAACCAAAGAATTAAAACAGCTACCTTTATGCTATATAACTGGGAGCAATGTCTATCGGATCTTGGGTGATCTTTAATTTATATATGATTTTAGATAATCTCAACTTGTTCCAGTTGAAGTCAAATTACGCCGCATACAAAATAACAAGAATTGTGCAAGAAGCATCGCAAGAGAAGGAAAAGAGAAAAGATAACTGCCAGAGGAGGAAAGCTTTTATTTGATTCACTATAATCAGAGACCTACAATTTCTACTTAAATACCTAAGATACACAAATGGGGTAGCGGCGGCATTCTACAATCACACCACCGCTCATACAATACCCGAGTCAAACTCACTAATATAGACCAAATTGTAAGAAGAATGGAGAGAAGTAGAATTTACATCGAAGGGAATTAGACTCTAATCGCATCTAGGAGTCAGGTCGCTCAGACTTCAATGGTGCACCTGAGGAGGAAGCACTACTGCCATTCTGAAGATAGAGGCTGTTTGCAACCATAGAGTCACTAACCAAGCCAACATCTACATCATCAAAGTTCAGGGGACCTCTGACCTTCCGAGTGCTAAAAAGACAACGAGCAAAAATAAGGACATAACCTTCAAGGTATAAAAAAAATCTAATCTTCACAAGTCAAGATATGAAGAAAAGCATACCCATTCAAACGATTATTGATGGCAGACAGGTCTTTCGAAGGGCTCTGATATGCATGAGTGCTCTCCCCAACACAGGCATAGTAACTTTTCGAGCTATGTGATATTAAAGCATCCATCTGTGCACATAATGAGGGATTATACTAATGTTCCATGAAGAACACAATCTGCTACTTCAATTAAATGTCTAGGTTTTTGCATTGAGAACAAGCTGTGATGACTATAACAATAAATACATATCAAATAAGGAAAATAGTATACTATTGACCCAATTAACAAGTGAAGCAATGATTAACATCATGTATTGAATGCCAAAAACATATGAACTGGTCCTTTTGTATTCTGATCATGATACGAAATAATAAGGCTAGACACCTCAGAAGCTTCCCATAACATCATAGACTGGGTTGCATGATTGCATTTGCGCAGTACACATAGCTATAATGTTTTCAAACTAAGTTGTCAATTTAGGGTTCTTCAATGTTGCAGCTAAAGCTCCACAACAAATTTTAAAAAAAAAACTTTTTGGTAATTGTTTTTTCCGTAAGATATTCCCCCAGAATTGTCAGCATAGGTGAAGTCAATTACTTATATTCCATCACCACAAACTAAAAAATGAGTTAAAAAAGTAAAAACCCTTGAATTATTGTTTGGAAATGTCTTCCTCTCTTTCACAAGTCATCATTTCAATTTGCCAATGCCATTGATGAGAAAGACAAAGTCATCTTCAGGGAAGCAGATAAAAAATTTGACACTTAAAAGCATTCCTTTTTTGGTGATTAACATAAGCATTTAACAATGCTCCCAATAGCTGCACAAGAACTACAGCTCCTCACATACTCCTTTCCCTTTTCCAGCACACTAGTCACTTGACTGGTGCAATGGCCAGGCCTAAAAAATGGGATCCAAAGAAGAAAGCAAATTTAATAATCAAGTACCTTCGACGATCGTAATGGAGAGACGTATACATTGTGTGTGGCAGACACTTTTTTTGGAGACATATCAGGAAGGCTTGGAAATGGAGATATTTTAGGGGATCCAGGGCACTGAGCCAAATGACCTGGAAAGAAAAAAGGCACCATAGTCAATGGACAGCATAGCAGTGAAAGCTAGGTATACACATAGATATAACTTGGGAAACAAACATGTACCGTCTTTGTTATTGTTGACTTCAGGTACCCTATTACTTTTTGTAGTTGTTCCACCAGGGCCAAGCTCAACTAGCAAAGGCTTTACATAGGGAATGAATATTTCATTGTAAAATGTAATGATATCAACATGCTCCTGCCCTGTTCTCTGTTTTCAGATCATTTATTGGGTAAGACTTTCCGAAATGCTAGGTTATGAGTCAAATTTAGTAACATACCCCATTACGGCGTGCCAATGACCAATCAACAAATACACTGCGAAAAACTTGTGGTTTGCATTGTGGTTGCTTTCTGTAGTTGTAAATGATCTCCTTAAAAGTTAGGCTCAGTTGCAAAATCTGAAAAACAAAATAAAATGATAAACAGGTAATAAACGAAAAACATTACAAACTTTCTCACAAGGTTCAAAATAAAACAGACCTTTGCAACTCCATAGAAACAGCAGAGAATTATCTGATCAATATGGCGGTTGAAAAAGAGAGATGTCTGTTGATTTAGGATCTGTTGAAAGAGAAAGTAAACATTCTCCCTTATCTGCTGAGATAATTGTAGCCTTTCAACCATGCCACTGATTCTGACGGCTGCCAGCTTAATGATCTAGGAAAAGGAGGAAGTACAAAGATGTGAATGCTTACAAAAACAGCAACTAATTCATTAACTCTTAACTAAGGACAAGATCCAGAATAGCTGTCCAATCAACCCCTAAACAACTCATTGAAGGAAGCGAAGTAACAACCCATTCCCAAAAAACGACTTAAACTCTCCACATAACAAGTCACAGGTGATAGTTCCTGAAAACATGTTAAACATGCCAAGTTGGAGCTTCAAGATCAGTAGATCACAGATTAGTAGATGTCTTGCCTCGTCGATGACCAAATAGTATCTAAATACACAATTTCACATGAAGAGAAGTGTCCTTTGATCCATCAAATTAACAGGGACAATTTTCTTACACACTTATCAACATCTATGTTAAAAATAGCTTGCAAGCCTTTTCAAACAATTAAATTGGTGTAACAGTACCAAACAATAATAAATTTCATAATATCATTAAGGTGTAATACCTTGCCAAAAAAAATACTAATCCCAGTTTCTGCACATGTTTCCCCTCCGCCTCCTGGGATTGGTCTTGTTGGACTGCAAAGCAAAGCAACATAAGAATACAATATTAAAGTGGTTAAAAAATTGAAATACTGCAAATTTTACTCGAATTACTACAACCAAACTAAAAATCCAAGTTATACCTGGCAAATGCAGACTGCAAAGGAGGCGGGGGTAACTTTGACTTAAGGTTGCTGAAAGGCAGAAGCCGATCCTTCATCGGCGATGTAAAGGAATTCCGTTCTGCCAGCACATTTCTATACTCTGTGCAAAGTCGCTTTGGAGACCTGGTATCCCCATTAAGACCTGAAAAGGATTAATTGATTGATATGCTACTTAAGTTGAACAAATTTTATTTTCAACATTTACTTTGGGAGGGATGATGAGGAGGAGGAATTTTATGTGCAATTGTAAATAAGCATGGCAACCATTCTGAGGTATGATGAACTAAGCATTACACAGAAACTGAGCAATATGTATTAAATCTTCAAACTAAAACAAGAATCGTTACTTGGTGAAGTCTCAAGCTTCTGCAAGGAAGACACTGGGGTAAACCCTCGACAAGAAAAGTTAATATGCATTGCAATTGCATCCAACGATGGCATTGGATCAGCTAACAATCCTAGACGATTAATTTCTGCAGAGAGGGCAGGTCTGGCAACTGTCAAAGAATTATACATTGAGGAACCCTTTTCCCAAACCATGCTCTCCAAAAGTCGTTCTTCCAATGAATTCAGATGTCGCCTTATTTCTCTTGGGAGAGATTCCTCATGTCTAATGAAACTTTCTATTACCTTGCTAAGATCAAAAGCTGTTATTCCAGTCCTCTCTAATACAGCTGGAAACAACATTGTCACAGTCTTATGAGTTGCCAGGACTAATTCCGCAGAACATGCAAGCATACATCTATGGAACCTCTCATTAGTTAATAGTGAGGTTAAATTAGTTGCATGCAGTATTTGGGCTTCTGCTCTGCACATTGCTTCCAAAACCCTATAATATAACTTCAGGGCTTCCATTCTTCGTTGCTCTGCCCAGACATTATCCATTAGGTTTACACTTTTCAGACTTCCATTTACACATCGTTCTCCCAGAGGACTATTTGGAAATATAGCCTGCAATATAATCTGTGCCCTGCACCCCACATCGCTTGTAACATCCCTATCACATGATGTCAGGAATCTCTCCAGATCTGGTGAGGGCTTTGATGTAAGTGGAGAGACGACAGTACGAAGCCACTTTGCAGTAGTCATTGCAGTGCTTACAGGGGTGGCTGCCATCTTTGAATTTGTGCTACCAAGAATTCCATTTACATGAGATGTAGGAGAGCAGCAGGGAGAGAGTGGACTTGTAATTGTCTTTGCAGGTGATGCCAATGAATCAAATTTCCTCTATAGAGCAGGATAAAATATATTTAGGTATTTTGTTACACAAGACAGGATAAGTTTAAGAGCTGTCCATTAATCATACCTTGACACCACTTGCTAACATAGAACTTCCCGAAAAGTTTCCTGAAGCTAACAAGCTGTCCTCCTCATTAATGAACAACCTCTCATCTAGTTCACCCTTGTTACGAATAGCGTAATCATAATCATTTTCTAAGATTTTTAAACTGGACGGCAGAGATGATTCCTCCATTAGATCTTCAAAATAGATCAAACCATCTGGATGAAAGGAAGCATAAATATCATATACTCTAAATGCATAATTATCAATGACATAGAGAAGTTATCAAATTAACCTCTATCAAAGTTCTCAAGGTTCTCAGTTTTGCATTCAGATGCCAAACAAGGCTTCATGTTTAATATATCAGCAATTAAATTATTGGCTTTCTCCATGGATTTCCTCAAATCATCTTCTGAAGTGTCATACATGTTGCAAAGTGATGCAAGGAGGTCCACACCTTTGCTACCTTTCCTAACTGAAACACATTTTGATGTAACAAAAACAGACCAAAAAATTCAATATCTAAACCCAGCTCCAAAATAGCCTATAAGGTAATGAGTGTGTGAGCATTCACACATGTAAAAAGGCACGCCTCTTGAAAGAGAATAAGACTAATTCAGACAAGTGACGGGTAGAAAACAAAGAGGATTACCAAAGCGTGAAGAGTCACGGATGTTGAAATTCCGAAAACAAGCAGGAACGTGAATAATCAAGATAGCCTGTCAGAGATGCACCAAAAAACTGAGAACTGTTTCCTCGCTACCCCTCCAACCCAGGCTTTGAATTTATGATGTATAACGAACATTACAAGAAATTCTTCATGCCAATGTTCCATTAAAAAATATCCAAGTTTTGCATGGTTATTCCAACAACTCTCTTCAAACTATTCTAAATTTTTACAAGGGTTTAAGAAAAAGATATGAAATATCTTCATGAAAACGAAAGTAACAAAATAGAGTACTGCAGGAATCTAACTTACCAAGATAGAAACTAAACCATTGGTCCAAGTTACCAAGTCTTTAAAACGGCCAAAAGCGTGTACACGAAGTGCCAAGAAAAGTAACCATCCAAATCGATGGTATTTGGATGCATGAACAGTAATAGATGAGTGATTTTCAACATTTGCATCATCTTCCAAGAAGAATTCTCTGAATGCTCGTTTATAGTACCTAGCACCATCAAATATATAAGATGTGATTTCATGAAATGCACATGATACTTAAAGCAAGTGACATTATACTGCAAAGAGGAGGAAGATTCAGCACATAAACATCTCAAAACTAGAGAGATGACAGAAAGAAACCATTGTACATCTGCTTACTTGGATCGATAAATGTGAACAATAGTATTGAGTTACAGGACTACAGTGTAGATATATTTCCAGATAAAATATATTGAATAAGTTGGCCATAAATTAGTAGTTATTCATTGTCTCATATTTCCACAAGTTCATTACCACCTCATAATGTTTGTAACACCTAAAGACATCAATTGATGTAAAAGCTGAAAATAGTGGGTTACTCACTTGCTAAGACTGCTTAAGTGAAGAACATTGGCTTGAAGCTCTTTCGCCTGGTATAGACATATGAAGACAATCATAAAGAAAGATCAAGAAAATTTTACTAAGGATTAAAAAAGAGGAACAACTACACATGCATACACTTGAAAAGAAACCTCGCAAAAACGTAAGCATAATTCTCTGCTTAGTCTATACCTCAAGCCTGTTTTCCCAATCTGTCCCATATAGAACACTTAAAATTGGACCAGTCTTAACAACAAACTGAGGAAGTTCTTTAAAAAAGTCTGCAATGCTGTTGAATTCAAGATAGATGACAACAATAAACAATAAAACCAATTAAAAACTTATGAAGTAGAAAAAGACAGCAATATACTTGAGCTTCGCCACTCTCAGTATCTGGCACAAGGTAAGCCCATTGTAATCAGTCTCTTCCTTCTCACCATCCGCATTTTTATCGGCCAACCTCTTAACAGAGTATATAATAAATGAAAACCAATACCTCTCTGCTTCTTCAGACTGGAAAAGAGATATGCAACCTCATTAATTCCAATGAAGTATTCGCTATAATTTATATTTTATATTATAACATTATATATACCGTTCCAATCCCAATAGATGAGATATTTGTCAGTAGAAGGTATTTGGTTTCTCCAAACAGCTTCATTACTTGCGTAAAACTTTTCTGATCCAATGATAGCCCATTCTGTATCAAAATATACATCAATATAGAATTTCATGGCTACAAAATATTAATTTAAACCTAAAGGCAATAAATCTACCAATTTACGAACAAGACTATATTTGGACTTTTCTTCTATTCTAAATCTGTCTCATGTTAAACTTTTCATGCATCTTTCATCATAAATGTTGTGTCGTATTTGCAAGTAATTACCTCTAGCCGTGTCCACATCAAAAATATACTCGATCATTTATCATGTATAAGCATCATCAAAACTTAAACATGCTAACTTAAATAAAGTAATTAATTTTTCCCCAAAACGTACATCAAAAACTACTGAATTTACAAATGGCTGTATCTACTGCTCGACCCCTGGGGGCGGGTGCATTTTTCTTTCTTTTCCCCAATATAACATATCACATCAAAAAATAATATAAAATAATGAGGGCAAAAAACTATACAAAGAATTCATCGTAAATTGCAAAAATAAAATTTTAACTATATGCAAGAGAAGCCAAGGAACAGAGAATGAAAAATTAAAGAGGAAAAGAAAAGGAGAAGATTCAGCGAGGATTTTTTTTAACAATAAAATGACAACGACCTTGCAGAACTCTGTGAATCTAGACTCAAGGGGGTCACCATGTTCGCCATCATCCTGCAAATTGTTGGCTGAGGCAACTGAAGACTTGCCATCTTCCATCTTCACCATAGCAGATGGACTCGTGCAAATCCTTGCTGTTCAATTATAGACCCAGATCAAACCTGCGCGGGAACAGAAATGGGCTAATTTAGACTCTAATCCCACAATTAATACATGTACGAAACCCACATATCTGCAAAACTAGGAAAATAGAGGACTTGAATTTCAATACCCACTAATGCAAACTCAAAACCCTGCAACTTTCAACCGGAAGCCCAAAATGCAACATATAGGAGACAAATTCCCAAAAAAAGAAAAAACAAAACTGCAGTAAATTCACCACCTATCAGTAGCTGTCACAAACGTACACGCTCGAGGCGAAGTTTTCAGTTTTTTCTCCGACAAATGAACCCCATTTCAACGATTTTGGCAACGTTTCCAATCTTCAATTATGGCAAATCTTCTGAATAAACCCCATTTCAGAGAGCAATCAGCTGGAATGAGACTTGAGAAAATAGAGTGCCAAAAACAACGAAAGCCACAAGCAAAAGACTCAATATTTTGAGAAGAATAATACCAACAAGAATCACTCTGATCTCTTCCTTAGTTCCCAGTGATCAGCAGATCCAGTACAGAACCCCACAAAAACGACGATGTAATCTTAATCTCGAATCGAATCCAACGGACCAAGAGTTTTGAAGCAGCTCTGAACCCTATCTTTCCCTCACTTATCTTTCTCTCTCTAGATTCCGCCCTCTCTGGGTAAACCCTCCGTGTAGTCGCGCGGGAAAAACAGCATGGATAACGATGGCATGGTCTCCATGGCCAAAATACATACATACATTCATGGCCAATTAGAGAGTGACACGTTAAAAGTTAAGTTATTTTTACCGCCAAAATTTCTAGCCTTGAGATTCGCTGGGATGAGGAGACGCCGTTACGGCGCGACGAGGAATTCCTTTCGGCTTTGGTTGCTCTAATCACGGCAACAGAAAATGGGCCCTCGTGGGCCCGAGCCCGCCTTTGCCTTTGGTTAACGGTTGGGGACTTGGATTCTTGTTACTGCTGACTTGTAGTAAACGCCTCTCGCCCTTTTTCTTTGAAAAAAAAAATTCAAAATAATAAAAATTGAAATTTAAGCTCCTTCAAATTTTGGAAGCTATACTAAATGATATTTTAAAAATTAGAGAGATGATTAAATCAATGAACAAAATGATTTACACTACAATGTTCTAATTATAGTTGAATCCTACTAAGATAAATAATAAAATATATAATATATTTATTATTTTTTATATTATAAAATATGATATTAAAATTTAAATATATAAAATTTTTAAACATAAATAATTAAATAGTACATATTAATATATTTAAAAATTTATTAGAAATTATATTATATGTAAAAGAAACTAAATTTTTTACATAATATAATACTTAATAGTCAATAACAGTGGCTATACTATTATTTTTAATCATAATATATATATAATTATCATTAATATATAAAATTGAACAAAATGACATTGTTTTGAGTTAAAAAAAAAATTAAATAATCAAAGTAATGTTATTTTAATATTGAAAAATAAAAGTAAAAACTGAATTACATGTTTAATTATTATTAATATCTTTCAATTTCTTTTGTCGTAAACTTTCTTGAAGTAGACGGTGTCTGATTTTTTTAAAAAATTGAAAATTTGTTAGAATAAAAATTGGAGAATTCATGAAACATTAATCTAACAAGTTAACTTAAATTATTTTACTGTTTAAAAAAACAATTATTCATAGTTCTTTTTCGAAGAAAAGTTTTAATCTGAAATTAAAAGAATGTTAATTTTAGTATAATTAAAGTAATGAGAATAATGGCTGTTATAAGTAAAACAAGAATTGAATGAAGCTAAATATTTCAAAGAGACAATCACATATAATTATTCGGCCAAATTTCTTCGTTGCTTCTTTGATTCAAATTCGTCAAGGGCCGGCTATCATACACGGTCTTATTACTATGTAATTATGTTTCTTTTCTGGATTTTTTTTGTTCTCTTTTTTTTTTTTTCAATAAAAGAGTAGTCTATGCCTTGAAGATATTCAATCTCATCAAATTATGCTCAAATTAAATAATATTTTATTAATCAAATTTTAATAATTGTATTAAATTCTTAAACAAATTGTCTAAAATCAATTTTATAGACTTATAGACCATGTTTCTTTTAAAGAAAAAATTGATTTTTTTAAATAAAGTTCTGTCTAGCCAAAAGAAAAAAACCATTTTCAAAATTAAGAGAATAATTTTTTCTATTAAAATAGAGAAACAATAATTTAAAACGCTAAGCTAGTAAGTTATACATAAAATTAAATTAAGAAAAAGATCACTTTGATTAATATACCAAAAGCTGACATTGTTACTAAACCTATAAAATCATCATTTTCTCCTCCTACCTCGCCAACAAAGCCATTCTCTATTCTTTATCGTATATCATCGTCTTAAAGAAATATATAATGATTCTACCAAAACACATGCTTGCAATAGCCATATTATTTTTTTCTATCTGTACTTTATGGATTATATCCGAAATCTCATCAACTGATGGTCTCGAAAGCTCTAATGTTTTAATACTTAATCAATTTTCATCCGAAGAATCTCTTGAATTTTATGATTACTTCCATAGGTATTCATGAAAGTTCATAAAAAATTATAGTTACTTTACATTCTTTATTATAGTTTTTCAAAATATGATTCTCACTGGTGAATGTTGTGACAATATAATCAATAGAGTGAGAAAGAATTGCTATAACAACTTAATAATATCAATTCTTCATTCACATGCATTCAAAGACAAATTTTTTTAAATTGTAACTAACAATAAACAAGTTTGGAACAGATGTACTTTCATAACAAAGAGTTCACCGTCTTCTCACTAGTTATTTGATTTCATAAATTCTACGATAATGTAATTTTAAAATAAAAGTATATCATATCTTTAAATTTTTTTTTCTTGTTATGGAAAATATGTTATTTAGAATGGAACAAATTTAATAATATATATATATATATATATATTTAAATTCTCAAAGTATAAGAAATTAACTTATATAATTTTATTGTTTAAAATAATAAGAGTGAATTATTATTTTAATCCTTAAAATATATCTCATTTCTAAATTTGATCTTCTAAGAGTTAGTCTTTTCAATTAATTAATACTCTAAAGATTATTCTATTAACTCAACCGTTAGCTGAATTATCACCAAAATGCGGCGCTTTAACCAAGCTCCCAGACTGTGACTCCATCTCGATCTCATCAGAAAGCCATTGCTTCTGTCACAGAATCCCAATGATTTGTTCTATTCATACACTTAAATCTAATTCCCAGCAATTGCTGACATAAGAGTGGCTCAATTAACCAGAGCACGTATTTTATAGGATATTAGAATTCGATTTTCATTTTTCCCTCCCAGTTATTTACTTTTCTGCTTCTTGATTTTGGATGCTAGATGGTTCCTGAAGGCTGAAGTCTGAGGGAAAGTAGATGGGCATTTGACTCAGGTTTTCTGATTAATGGAAAAAATTTCCAAGGAGTCTCATTTACACCAGTTAGCTTCCAAACTTTAATACCTTACTTTGTTTCAATTTTGTAATAGTTGATGTTCCGTGATTAAGTTACGAAAGAATAAAATTACAAATTAGTCATTAAATATGTAAATTTATTTAATTTTAATTTTAATTTTTTTTATTACATAAATTAATTTATTACACATTAATTATGTTATTATTATCTTAAAATATCAAAATTGTTGTATATTAACTCTAAATAAATTAATATGCAATGACTTTAATATCTTCATATACTAACTATTAGAGATATTCTTATCCATACACTCCCTGTAATCTCGTAAATTCAAATATGTGTACATATCTGAATGTATATTGTTAGCAACAGATAAGTTTAGGTTAACCTAGTTTCTAGGGTTATGGTTACGTGTATATTCCTGAAGCCTTCATGTATAAATATTGCTTCACGTGATTAATAAAACTAAGCCTTTCACGTTATATCTTTATATGGTATCAGAGCCTCCATAGATCCAGCAGCCCAATCATCCATAATCTTAACCCTACTGCATTCATGGCCTCGACAGAAAACCCCACTTCATCTATAGCACACACCACTATTCAAAATACTCAAGACCCCGTCAATCCTCTCATCACTATTAACACAAATAATATCACCAAACTTACCTCCACGAACTACATTACGTGGAGTCTTCAAATACGCAGTCTCTTAGAAGGATATGATCTCCATCACTTCATTGATGGAACCCTACCCAACCCATCACCAACTATTCTCAGAAACGATACAGTTATTACTAACCCTGAATATCTTACCTGGAAACGTCAAGATCGTCTTCTATTTAGTGCTCTACTTGGTGCCATCTCACTCCCTCTCCAACCTCTCCTTGTTCGAACTACCACCTCCCAAGAAGCCTGGAAAACTCTGGCCAACACATATGCCAAACCTACACGTGGACACATCAAACAACTCAAGGATCAATTACGTAATCTTGTTAAAGGAACAAAAACCATATCCGAATACATCCAATTTATCAAACACCGAACAGATGAACTTGCTCTCCTAGGCCGACCTCTTGATACTGAAGATCTTATTGACAAAATACTTGATGGCCTTGGAGAAGAATACAAAGGCATCATTGAAGCTGTTAATGCCCGTGAAACACTTATATCTTTTGAAGAACTCCATGAAAAATTACTCAACAAGGAAGCATCACTCCTACAATCACATCCCTCTCCAACCTCACTCCCTATCTCTGCTAACCCTGCAAACCATCGACCACATTCCCACTGGCGCCCATCTTCCTCACCTTGGCGTCACTCTACACCCTCACACCACGTCTCTCCACATCAATACAACCCCATCAAACCTGATAGACCACCACCACGACCCTATCAAGGTTTCTGTCAAGCCTGTGGCATCCAAGGTCACACTGCTAAACGCTGCCCAACCTACCATATTGTCAGTACTCAACAGCCATCTCCCCACCTATCAATCACACGACCGCCCTCACCTCGCTCTCCCTCACCATGGCAACCTCGAGCACACTATGCCTCTCCTGCACCAGCTCCCACTCCAACTTGGCTTCTTGATAGTGGTGCCTCCCACCACATCACGGCAGACCTCAATAACCTATCTCTTCATACACCGTATACAGGTCCTGATGATGTTATTATTGGTGATGGTTCTGGCCTTCAAATCACGCACTCTGGTTCTGCCTCTCTAGACACTCCCACCCATACATTTCAATTACATGATACACTATGTGTTCCTCACATGCACAAAAATCTTATTTCTGTTCATCAATTCTGCACTTCCAATCATGTATCTGTAGAATTCTTACCCTCGTGTTTTCTTGTGAAGGATCTCAACACCAAGACCACACTCCTGACCGGCCACTCTAAGGATGGTGTCTATATTTGGCCTTCCTCTCCATCCACCAAGCCAGCTCCTCTTTTAGCTCTTTCTAGCATCAAGACCACTTCTTCTCATTGGCATTCCAGACTCGGGCATCCATCATCTTCTGTTTTACAGCATGTCTTATCTAGGTTTTCATTACCATGTTCCAATTCATTGCACACATATTGTAATGCTTGCTTGAGTAATAAAAGTCACAAGCTTCCCTTCTCTACGTCTACTATCTCTTCCTCTCATCCCTTACAGATTATCTTCTCTGATGTATGGACCTCTCCTGTTTCCTCCATTGATGATTATAAATATTACGTTATCTTTGTCGATCACTACACACGCTACACATGGCTCTATCCTCTTAAACGCAAATCTCACGTACATGATGTCTTTGTCCGGTTTAAAGCCCTTGTTGAAAACCACTTCAAGCATTCCATTGGCACTCTTTATTCAGATAACGGTGGGGAATACCAGGCTCTCCAATCCTTTCTCTCCCTCCACGGCATATCTCATCTCACATCTCCTCCTCACACCCCTGAGCATAATGGGCTCGCAGAACGTCGCCATAGACACATTGTTGAAACAGGACTGTCCCTTCTTACACATGCCTCTATACCTCTCACTTACTGGCCCTATGCATTTGCCACTGCCGTATATCTCATCAACCGAATGCCCACTCCCACACTTTCCCTTTCCTCTCCCTATGCCACACTCTTCAACCACCCACCCAATTACACTAAGCTTCGGGTCTTTGGATGTCTTTGCTACCCCTGGATCCGCCCTTACTCCACTCATAAACTTGAACCTCGGTCCCTTCCCTGCATCTTTGTAGGTTACTCCCTCACTCAAAGTGCTTATCTCTGTCTTGATATCACCCAGTCCCACCTCTACACCTCAAGACACGTTCAGTTTGTTGAAGATGTCTTCCCTTTCCACTCTTCCTACCCTCAACTCTCACGTCCCACCTCTGAGACACTCAACTCTTGGTGTCCATCCGTGTCTTTCCTTTCCCCAACACAACCTCCTCTTCATCAACCCTTACTATCTCCATCTACCCAGACCCACCCATCCATACCACCACCCCTGCATACGGACAACACCTCTACTTCCACTCCATCTTCCCCTCCATCCTCCTCCACACAAAATCTAATCATCTCACCTCCTTTCCCCACAGCGTCACAATCAACCAATGTCCACCCCATGCTCACCCGCTCTAAACATAACATCCACAAACCACTTCAAAAACTAAACCTAACTGCCACACTCAATCCCCCACCTTCTCCTGAGCCAACAACCATCACACAGGCTCTTAAAGATCCCCACTGGCGTCAAGCCATGTCCATAGAATTAGATGCCCTTGTTCAAAATGGCACCTGGACTCTTGTTCCACCCACTCCCACTCAGAATATCGTTGGATGCAAATGGATCTTCCGCATCAAACGTCATCCTAATGGCTCCATCGACAGGTACAAGGCCCGGCTTGTTGCTAAGGGCTTCCACCAACGACCGGGGATCGACTACCATGATACCTTCAGCCCCGTTGTCAAACCCACCACCATTCGCCTGGTTCTCAGTCATGCAGTCAGTCAAGGATGGCCCCTTCATCAGCTCGACGTCAACAATGCCTTTCTCCAAGGCAACCTCGCTGAGGATGTCTTTATGTCTCAACCTCCTGGGTTCAAAGATCCTGATCACCCAACCTTCGTATGCAAACTCAGCAAGGCAATCTATGGCCTTAAACAAGCCCCTCGAGCCTGGTACCAGGAGCTTCGTCATTTTCTTCTCCAGACAGGTTTCTCCAACTCCTATGCTGACACATCTCTCTTCATTCTCCACCATCATCAGACCATCCTCTATGTCCTGGTCTATGTTGACGACATCATCGTCACGGGTAATCAAGCACCCCTAGTTCAACAGTTCATCTCCACTCTAGGCACCCGGTTCTCCCTCAAAGATCTTGGCAGGTTAAATTATTTTCTGGGCATTGAAGTAACACACAACCCCGCCGGCATTTTTCTCTCTCAGAAGCGATACATTCAAGATCTTCTTACTCGTACCAATATGACTCACGCCAAGGAAGTCTCCACGCCCCTTGTCACAGACCCTCCCCTCACCTTGCACTCGGGCACCACTCTTCCAGATCCATCTGAATATCGCACTATTGTGGGAAGCCTTCAGTATCTCTGTCTCACTCGTCTTGACATTGCCTTTGCAGTCAACAAGCTATCTCAATTCATGCATCGTCCTACTTCAGATCATTGGACTGCAGCCAAACGTTTGCTCCGCTACTTATCAGGTACCATTGATTATGGACTTCAGCTTCATCGCCATACTTCTTCTACACTACATGCATTCTCAGACGCGGACTGGGCTGGCAACAAAGACGATTACACATCAACCAGTTCTTATATAGTATATCTTGGACGTAATCCCATTTCATGGTCCTCCAAGAAACAACATACTGTTGCCCGATCGTCCACCGAAGCAGAATACAGATCAGTGGCTGCTACTGCTGCTGAGCTGCATTGGGTTTGCTCACTTCTTACCGAACTAGGCATTTTTCTTCCTACTGCCCCCGTTATATACTGTGACAATGTTGGTGCCACTCACCTATGTTCCAATCCAGTCTTCCATTCCCGCATGAAACACGTGGCTCTTGATTTTCATTTCATCCGTGATCATGTTCAACGTGGGGCTCTTCGTGTTGCACATGTCTCTTCTGAAGATCAGCTTGCGGACATACTCACCAAACCGTTACCCCGTGCTCGATTTCACACTCTACGAGCCAAGATTGGAATCTCCCTCGGAGCTCCATCTTGAGGGGGCATATTAGAGATATTCTTATCCATACACTCCCTGTAATCTCGTAAATTCAAATATGTGTACATATCTGAATGTATATTGTTAGCAACAGATAAGTTTAGGTTAACCTAGTTTCTAGGGTTATGGTTACGTGTATATTCCTGAAGCCTTCATGTATAAATATTGCTTCACGTGATTAATAAAACTAAGCCTTTCACGTTATATCTTTATACTAACTAGTGTATTTATAAAATTTTGATGATTAAAACTAAGTCAATTTATAAATTTAAAGACTAAATTGTTAATTTACTATAAAACAAAAAAATACATAGTTAAAACAGAGCATTTTAGTGTTAACCAGGTTAGATTAGATAAGCAACGATAATTAACAAAATTAAAGAAAAAAATTGTTTTAATAACGGATCTTTAAAGAACTAAAGTAAAAAAATTAAATATTAAATGACCAAATTAAAAAATAGAATATATTTTATGGATCAATACAGTAATTAACTCAAATAACAATTACTCTTGGTTCATACTAAAAGAAAAGTTTTAATTTTAAACAAAAAAATTTAATTTTAAGAAAGAAAGTAAAGAGTAATGAGAATAAGGCTTGTTATAAGTAATACAAGAGTTGAATGAAGCTAAATATTCTGAAGAGGTAAATCACATATATTTAATAAAATATAATCAATCAAAATAGGTTGGGCATCCTGAATAGTCTATGCCTGAATATTTGACTAATTATATTAAATTTTTATATAAATTGTCTAAAATTATCCTCATCAACCTAAAAGCTTAAAGTACTATAATGGGATATGGATCTTCTGCTACGCCTAAGGCGCAGTAGAAGATGCTGTGCTTCCAAAACGCAGCAATTTTGTTGCGTTTTGGCTTTCTTCTTCTTTTTTTTTTTTAAAAAATTTATTTTAATAACAATAAATTTTTTATGCATTTTTAATTTAATTTTTTAAAATTTTAATTTATAAATTTAATCTTTTAAAGATTAATTTATTTTTAAAAATATTTTCAAATTTATTATATTAATAAATATTTGACACATTTTTTTATCTATTATAATTAAAAATTTATATAATTTAAATGAAAATACAGTTTAATTAAATTTTTATTTTTATTAATTAAATTTTTTCTTATTAAACATCTATTAATAGAGTTAACCTAAGAACAATTATAAAATTTTTTTTTATTAATATATCTAAAAAATTTAAACTTTATAAAAATCAAATTAAAATATCAAAATAAAAATTGACTCATTTACTTTTAAGTTTTATAAGATTTTGATTATTTAATTAAATTAAAATAAATTCATTATTATTAAAATAAATTAAAGATAATAAAAAAAATCCAAAATGCAATAAAAAAATTATATTTAACATATCTTCACATATCTTATAACTAAAAGTATTTTATATAGTTAAATAAATTTGTTTTATTAAATTAACAAACTCCTTTTGCACTTTTAAATTTTGATAATTTTAGTTATTTTATTAAATTAAAATAAATAAACTGTTATTAAAAATAAATTATTTGAAATATAAGAATGAAAAAAATTTACAGTTTCATTTTTTTAAATTTTAATTTTTTATAATTTGTTTAAAAATTAAACTCATTTAATTAATTAAATTAAATTTTAAAAATAAAAAGCCAAAACGCAGCAAAATTTCTATGGTTTGGAAGCGCAGCATCCTCTGCTGCGCCCAAGGCGCAGCAGAGGATCCATATCCACTATAATGATTGTATGCTAAAAACATTTTCTTCTTTATTTCCACCAGTGTATACTTTGTATTCTTCATCTTTTAAAAGTTGACTAAAATATAAATAATTTTTTTAAAATAAATAAATAAATCAAATAACACGATTTGAACTGTTTCATAAATAGTTCTTAAGTTGAAAAGTTTTTTGGGTGAATCTTGCCATGTTTCAATTTGTAAAACCTCGAAGTATTTAATGATAGGTTTCTCGAAAGAAAGTTTCGTTCTAATGTTACAAAGGGTAAACAACTAAAACTCTAACTCAACATTTTCAACTTGTAAGTTATACATGAAAATAAATTAAGAAAACGGCCTTCCTTATTATTTTGATTAAGTTACTGAAAGAGTTTATTGGCATTGCCGCTAACCTTATAAAAGCATCATTTTCTTCTTCTACCTTGCCAACAAAGCCATTTTCTGTTCTTCATCAAAAGTATCACCATCTCAAAGAAATATATAATGGCTTCACCAAAATACATGTTTACAATAGCATTGTTATTTTTTGCTATCGGTGCCTTATGGGTAACACCTGGAATCTCATCAAATGATGGTCTCGAAAGCTCTGATGTTCTAACACTCTCTAATCAACTTTCACCGGAAGAATCTCCTGGATTTTATGATTACCTGCGTAGATGCTCCCGGAAGTTTGTAAAAAAATGTGGTTACCTCACCTTCTCTGCTATAGTTTTCCAAGACGTGGTTCTCAGTGATGAGTGTTGTGATAACATAGTCAACAAAGTGGGAAAGAATTGCTACGACGATTTGTTAATACCAATTCTTCGATCACCTGCATTCAAAGGAAGAATTTCTCATATCGTAGCTAACAATAAGCAAGTTTGGAGCAGATGTGCTTCTATAGCAAAGAGTTTACCACCTTCTCACTAGTATACGTGACCTTATGAAATCTACAATAATGTAATTTTTGAATAAAAGTTTATCATATCTTTATGGGATAGATAAGGTCTTACACTGGAATGCTTATCAATAGGAAAATATATATTTTTTAATATTAAAATTCACAAAATAAATTTGTAGAATTCATGAAACATAAATCTAACAAGTTAATTTATATGATTTTAATTTTTAAAATAACAACTATTTTTGGTTCTTTCTCAAAGAAAAGTTTTAATTTTAAACAAAAATAATGTTAATTTTTAAAATGAAAGTAAAAAGTAAAGTAAAAATGCGTGTAACTGAATACTACATGCCGTCAATATGTTCAATCTGATTAGAGTAATAATGAGATAACTTATTAGAGTGTTACAAGTGGGTTATCAGTTTGTTAGTTTAGTTTTACATTCTGTTCTCTCCTTCTATCAACATCTTTTAGTTACAATGTACAAAATCTAATGAATAAAATAGCTGCTTTCTTCTTCATCTTTCTTTCTTCCAGCTACTAATATGATATCAGAGCTCTGATTTCAACAGTTGAATCGGATCCTCCTGCTTCGCTAATTCCAAATCAAAAAGGCAAAATCACTATGTTTAACAATTCAATCTTCGTTAAGCTAGATGACAGTGATTTCTTGTTGTGGCGAAAAAACCAATATTGGCTGCACTCAAAGGGTTGCAACTGCTCAAATTTATTGATGGCCAAGAATATATTCCAGCATGTTTTTAATCATCTGGAGATGCTGCAATTGATAAAGAGAGTGATGATTTCATAGAATGAGAACCGCAAGGTTAGTTGATTCTTTCTTAGATCTTCGATGTCAGCAAGCATGTCAACTCATGTTGTAGGGTGTGAATATACATACGGAATCATATAACTACATTTTTTTCAGTCTCATATCTTAGCAAAATGGACTCAGTTGAAGACTTTTTTTTAGATCAATTAAGATTAAAAATCAAAAGTTCAGTAGATGTCTTAGTTTCTATTGGATGACCTATTTCGAACTATGATCGTTTAGAATATATTTTTGGTGGATTAATGGATGCTTATGATGCTATTGTTACTTTGATTGTCATTGGGCGAGTTTTCACTATCCATAAGATTGAATCACTTTTGCTTACCCAAGAGGCTAGAATTGAGAAAAATGTTAAATCAATCAATATTGCATCTGTGGATTCTACTAATTCCTATGTTAATGTTGCTCAAAAGAATAATTCTGGTTTTCCACATAATATTTATTTTTCTACACAAGGCCGAGGTACTTTTAATCAGAATAGAGGCTTTGTTTCTAGTTTTAGAGGTTCATTCTCTAGAAATCCTGACAGAGATTTTAGAGGTCATAATAGATGTAGAAATGGTAAAGGTTGTAGTTTTGTTGTGCGTCAAGTCTACTCAAAACAAGAACACTATGCTCTTAGTCGCTATTACATATATGATCAATCATATTAAGATTAGTAATGTCAACAACCATATGCCACTTGGTTGTAACACCCACAGGCTGCAAGGTCATTTGGCACAGGGTCCTTTGGTTGCTATGCCTATAGCTACTCCAGAGAGCCTACGTCATTCAGCATGGTAACTTGATTCGGGTGCAACCAATCACGTCACTTCATATGCTCACAATTTGATGCACAAAACAAGATATCAAGGGCAAGTCCACATTGGAATCTCATCAAGTGATGGTCTCGAAAACTCTGATATTCTGACACTCTCTAATCAACTTTTACCGACAAAATCTCCTGAATTTTTTTATTATCTGCGTAGATGCTCACGGAAGTTTATAAAAAAGTGTGGCTACCTTACTTTCTCAGCTATAGTTTTTCAAAATGTGATTCTCAGTGATGAGTGCTGTAAAAACATAGTTAACAGAGTGGGAAAGAATTGCTACGACAATTTGTTGATACCAATTCTTCAATCACCTGCATTCAAAGACAAAATTTCCCAAATCATGGCCAACAATAAACAAGTTTGGAGCAGGTGTGCTTCTATAGCAAATAGTTTATCACCTTCTTACTAGTATACGGGACTTCATGAAATTTACAATAATGTAATTTTTGAATAAAAATTTATCATATCTTTAAATTTCTTAGTCAATAAACTTTTATGAAGCAAATAGCATCTTGAATCGGGGCACAATTCAATAACAAAATATAAAATTTTTAATGTTAAAATTTTCAAAATAAATTTGTAGAATTCATGAAACATTAATCTAACAAGTTAATTTATATGATTTTACTTTTTAAAATAACAATTATTCTTGGTTCTTTCTCAAAGAAAAGTTTTAATTTTAAACAAAAATAATGTTAATTTTTAAAATGAAAGTAAAAAGTAATGAGAAATAATAATGGTTGTTATAAATAAAAACATGATATATAAATATTTTTTACAATTTAATATGATATAATTAACTCTTTTAAAAAATATTTTCATTTATTATGCTTTTATGCCAAACAAATAAGAAATTTTAACTGAGTTTTTTTTAATCATATTTCAAAGAGACAATCACATACCTTTCGAATTCTAGATGGGTCCTGACGTCCGAGGGAAGCATTTGACTCAGGTTTGCTGATTAAGGGAAAAAATTTCTCTTATTTACACTACTTAGCTTCCAAACTTTAATTCCTTACGTTGTTTCAATTTTTTAATAGTTGAAGTTCCATGATTAAATTATGAAAGAATAAAATTAAAAATTAGTCTTTAAATTTGTAAACTTATTTAATTTTAATTTTTAAATTTTTTAAAATATATAAATTAGTATACAAAATTATTAATTTATTACACATTAATTATTTTATTATTATTTGCAAATATCAAAATCATGACATATTAATTCTAAATGAACTAATATGCAATGATGTCGTTAATATCTTCATATATTAACTAGTGTATTCATAAATTCAAAGATTAAAACTAACGATATTTATAAATTTAAAGACTAAATTATTGGTTCACTTATCTATAAAACAAAAGTGCAAAATGAAGTTTTGGGGACTCGTGTCATGACTGTGGGGGGTTTCAAATTCTTGGCGAGGGGGATGATGGACTCATGATTAGTGATGATAGGACCACAATTTGGGAGGGGGGTGTTGGTTGGGGGTTTTGGCATTTTGGACAAAGGAGTCAATATTTTGGAGTGATTGATTAAAACAAAACATTTTGGTCTTAAGCAGGCTACATTAGTGTGTTTCAGGCCACTTCAGTCATTCATAATTAAAGAAATAACCAATTAAATAATAGATCTTTAGAGAATTAAATTAAAAAACAGTATCTTTTATGGATCAATACAGTAATTAACTCAAATAACAATTATTCTTGGTTCATTCTCAAATTTAATGTTAAACAAAAAAATTAATTTTAAGAAAGAAACAAAAGAGTGATGAGAATAAGGCTTGTTATAAGTAAGTTAAATATTCTGAAGAGATAAATCACATTTATTTAATAGAATATAATCAACCAATATAGGTTGGGCATAGTAGTACGAGAGTTATGTTCCTAAGATGAAAACATAAGTTTGATCTTTGAGTAACTAAGATGAGTCTTAGAACATTAATAGCTATTAATGATATTCTAGAAAACGAAAAAGAAAAAAAAAGAAGATGATCAAATACAATGTTTTACATCCCTGAATAGTCTATGCCTGAATATTTGACTAATCATATTAAATTTCTATAAAAATTGTCTATAATTATCCTCATCGAACTAAAAGCTTAAAGTACTATAATGATTGTATGCTAAAAACAATTTCTTATCAGTTTATACTTTTTATTCTTCATCTTTTAAAAGTAGACTAGAATATAAATAAATTTTTTATAAAATAAATAAATAAATCAAATAACACGGTTTAAACTGTTTCATAAATAGTTCTTAAGTTGAAAAGTTTGTCGGATGAATCTTGAGATGTTTCAATTTGTAAAACTTCAAAGTATTTAATGATAAGTTTCTTGAAAGACAGTTCCGTTCCAATGTTACAAAAGGTAAACAAATAAAATTTTAACTCAATATTTTCAACTTATATGCTATACATGAAAATAAATTGAGAAAACGGCCTCCCTTATTATTTTGTTTAAGTTACTGAAAGAGTTTATTGGCATTGCCGCTAACCCTATAAAAGCATCATTTTCTTCTTCTACCTTGCCAACAACGCCATTTCTTCATCCTAAGTATTGCCATATCAAAGAAATATATAATGACCTCACCAAAATACATGTTTACAATAGCATTGTTATTTTTTGCTATCGGTGCTTTATGGGTAACACCTGGAATCTCATCAAATGATGGTCTCGAAAGCTCTGATGTTCTAACACTCTCTAATCAACTTTCACCGGAAGAATCTCCTGGATTTTATGATTACCTGCGTAGATGCTCCCGGAAGTTTGTAAAAAAATGTGGTTACCTCACCTTCTCTGCTATAGTTTTCCAAGACGTGGTTCTCAGTGATGAGTGTTGTGATAACATAGTCAACAAAGTGGGAAAGAATTGCTACGACGATTTGTTAATACCAATTCTTCGATCACCTGCATTCAAAGGAAGGATTTCTCATATCGTAGCTAACAATAAGCAAGTTTGGAGCAGATGTGCTTCTATAGCAAAGAGTTTACCACCTTCTCACTAGTAACCGTGGCCTTATGAAATCTACAATAATGTAAATTTTGAATAAAAGTTTATCATATCTTTATGGGATAGATAATGTCTTATACTGAGATGCAGTTCAATAGCAAAAGATATATTTTCTAATTTTAAAATTCTCAAAATAAATTTGTAGAATTCATGAAACATAAATCTAACAAGTTAATTTATATGATTTTAATTTTTAAAATAACAACTATTTTTGGTTCTTTCTCAAAGAAAAGTTTTAATTTTAAACAAAAATAATAATTTTTAAAATGAAAGTAAAAAGTAAAGTAAAAATGCATGTAACTGAATACTACATGCCGTCAATATGTTCAATCTGATTAGAGTAATAATGAGATAACTTATTAGAGTGTTACAAGTGGGTTATCAGTTTGTTAGTTTAATTTTACATTCTGTTCTTTCCTTCTATCAACATCTTTTAGTTACATTGTACTAAATCTAATGGATAAAATAGCTGCTTTCTTCTTCGTCTTTCTTTCTTCGAGCTACTAATATGATATTAGAGCTCTGATTTCAACAGTTGAATCGGATCCTCCTGCTTTGCTAGTTCCAAATCAAAAGGGGAAAATACTATGTTTAACAATTCAATCTTCGTTAAGTTAGATGACAGTGATTTCTTGTTGTGGTGACAACAAATCTTTGCTGCTCTCAAATTAATTTATGAAATTATCAACTTTTTACATGATAATTGTTTTGCTATTATTTTAGAACATCAAAATTGTTGCATGTTAATTTTAAAAGACTAATATACAATAGAAATCAGATTGTTGATCAACCCAATATTCTTTTAAAAAAATTTATAATACATCTCATTAATTCTAGATGTTGGAATTTTTAAAATAAGTAAAAATTAATAGAGATTTAAAGAAAATTTGTATTGGAAGGTGCTGTTACATTAATTAGGCATACATTTTAAATTTTTTATTTTCTATTTATTATTCCAATAAATAGAAATTTTATTTTCAACTTAAGAACTACTCATGAAACAGTTCAAACCGTCTTATTTGATTTACACCATATTTTCAAATAAGAAATTTTAACTGAGTTTTTATAATCATATTTCAAAGAGACAATCACATATCTTTTGAATTCTAGATGGGTCCTGACGTCCGAGGGAAAGTTGATTAAGGTAAAAAATTTCCAAGGAGTCTTATTTATACACCCTTTAGCTCCCAAACTTTAATTCCTTATTTTGTTTCAATTTGTAATAGTTGAAGTTCCGTGATTAAATGATGAAAGAATAAAATTACAAATTAGTCTTTAAATTTGTAGATTTATTTAAATTTAATTTTTAATTTATTTTAAATATACAAATTAATCTACAAAATTATTAATTTTTTACACATTAATTATTTTATTATTATTTAAAAATATCAAAATCATCGCATATTAATTCTAATTGAACTAATATGCAATGACGTCTTTAATATCTTCACATAATAACTAGTGTACTCATAAAAATTCAAAGATTAAAATTAAGTATGTCTATAAATTTAAAACTAAATTGTTAGTTCGCTTATCTATAAAAGAAAAGTACAAAATGAAGTTTTGGGGACTCGTCATGATTGCGGGGGGGGGGGGGGGGGTTTCAAATTCTTGGCGAGGGAGATGATGGAGTCATGATTTGGGGGGTTTTGGATACTTGATGGTGATGATAGAGTCAAAATTTTGGGAAGGGGGGGGGGGGTTTGGTTGGGGGTTTTGGCATTTTGGACAAAGGAATCACGATTTTGGTGCGATTGATTAAAACAAAGCATTTTAGTGTTAACCAAGTTACATTAGTGTGTTTCAGGCCTCTTCGGTCATCCGTTTAATCATATTTAACATAATTAAAGAAAGAACCATTTTAATAATGGATCTTTAGAGAATTAAGTTAAAAAACGGAATATCTTTTATTGATCAATACAGTAATTAACTCAAATAACAGTTATTCTTGGTTCATTCTCAAAGAAAAGTTTTAATTTTATAAAAGAAAGTAAAGAGTGATGAGAATAAGGCTTGTTATAAGTAATACAAGAGTTGAATGAAGCTAAATCTTCTGTAGAGATAAATCACATATATTTAATAGAATATAATCAAACAATATAGGGTGGCCATAATAGTACGAGAGTTATGTTCCTAAGATGAAAACATAAGTTTGATCTTTGAGTAACTAAGATGAGTCTTAGAACATTAATAGCTATTAATGATATTCTAGAAAACGAAAAAGAAAAAAAAGAAGATGATCAAATACAATGTTTTACATCCCTGAATAGTCTATGCTTGAATATTTGACTAATCATATTAAATTTCTATACAAATTGTCTATAATTATCCTCATCGAACTAAAAGCTTAAAGTACTATAATGATTGTATGCTAAAAACAATTTCTTATCAGTTTATACTTTTTATTCTTCATCTTTTAAAAGTTGACTAGAATATAAATAAATTTTTTATAAAATAAATAAATAAATCAAATAACACGGTTTGAACTGTTTCATCAATAGTTCTTAAGTTGAAAAGTTTGTCGGATGAATCTTGAGATGTTTCAATTTGTAAAACTTCAAAGTATTTAATGATAAGTTTCTTGAAAGAAAGTTCCGTTCCAATGCTACAAAAGGTAAACAAATAAAATTTTAACTCAATATTTTCAACTTATATGTTATACATGAAAATAAATTAAGAAAACGGCCTCCCTTATTATTTTGATTAAGTTACTGAAAGAGTTTATTGGCATTGCCGCTAACCCTATAAAATCATCATTTTCTTCTTCTACCTTGCCAACAAAGCCATTTTCTGTTCTTCATCACAAGTATCACCATCTCAAAGAAATATATAATGGCTTCACCAAAATACATGTTTACAATAGCATTGTTATTTTTTGCTATCGGTGCTTTATGGGTAACACCTGGAATCTCATCAAATGATGGTCTCGAAAGCTCTGATGTTCTAACACTCTCTAATCAACTTTCACCGGAAGAATCTCCTGGATTTTATGATTACCTGCGTAGATGCTCCCGGAAGTTTGTAAAAAAATGTGGTTACCTCACGTTCTCTGCTATAGTTTTCCAAGACGTGGTTCTCAGTGATGAGTGTTGTGATAACATAGTCAACAAAGTGGGAAAGAATTGCTACGACGATTTGTTAATACCAATTCTTCGATCAACTGCATTCAAAGGAAGAATTTCTCAAATTGCAGCTAACAATAAGCAAGTTTGGAGCAGATGTGCTTCTATTGCAAAGAGTTTACCACCTTCTCACTAGTATACGTGACATTATGAAATCTACAATAATGTAATTTTTGAATAAAAGTTTATCATATCTTTATGGGATAGATAACGCGCGTCTTACATTGGGATGCATATCAATAGGAAAAGATATATTTTTTAATATTAAAAATTCACAAAATAAATTTGTAGAATTCATGAAACATAAATCTAACAAGTTAATTTATATGATTTTAATTTTTAAAATAACAATTATTTTTGGTTCTTTCTCAAAGAAAAGTTTTAATTTTAAACAAAAATAATGTTAATTTTTAAAATGAAAGTAAAAAGTAAAGTAAAAATGCGTGTAACTGAATACTACATGCCGTCAATATGTTCAATCTGATTAGAGTAATAATGAGATAACTAATTAGAGTGTTACAAGTAGGTTATCAGTTTCTTAGTTTAGTTTACATTCTGTTCTCTCCTTCTATAAATATATTTTACAATATACTAAATCTAATGAATAAAATAGCTGCTTTAATTTCTTCTTCGTCTTTCTTTCCTCTAGCTACTAATATGATATTAGAGCTCTGATTTCAACAGTGGAATCCGATCCTCCTGCTTCACTAAGTCCAAATCAGAAAGGCAAAATACTATGTTTAACAATTCAATCTTCGTTAAGCTAGATGACAGTGATTTCTTGTTGTGGCGACAATAAATCTTGGTTGCTCTCAAATTAATTTATGAAATTATCAACTTGTTACGTAATAATTGTTTTGCTATTATTTTAAAGTATTAAAATTGTTACATATTAATTTTAGAATATTAATATATAATGAATTTGATGTCTTCATAAATTAATTCGTGTATTCATAAAAAATTTAAAATTAAAACTAGTAGACGTACAAATTTAAGGAATAAATTATTGTCAGTTCACAATTATTTATGAAATAAAAATATAAAATGAAGATCTGGGGACTCATGTCACGATTTTGGAGGGTTTTGGAGGGTTTGGCATTTTGGACAGTGGAGTCATAATTTTGGGATGGTTGATTAAAACGAAGCCATTTGGTGTTAACCAAGTCACGTCAGTGTGCTCCAGGGCACCTCAGTTATCAGTTTGGTCAGATAAATAATCACAATTAATAGAGTTAACAAAAAAAATGTTTTAACAAAAAAATAATCTTAGAAGGACTAAACTGATAAAAGTAAGCATTTGATAACCAAATTGAGAATCAGAACAATTTTCACGGATCAATACATTAACTAACTCAAATAACAATTATTCTTGGTTCATTCTCAAAGAAAAGTTTTAATATAAACAAAAAAAATTAATTTTAAGAAAAAAAAGTAAAGAGTGATGAGAATAATAATTGTTATAAAAAAAATCAAAGAAGCTAAATATTCTGAAGAGTCAAATCACATATATTTAATAGAATATTATCAATTAATATTGGTTAGTTTTTAGTGGTAAGTAATTAAGCTAAGTTCTTAAAATGAATATGCAAGCTTGATCCTTGAAGCAAATGGGATTAGTCTTGCAATATTAGTAGCATTTAAAGATGCCTTACAAAACTAAAAAAAAAAATAGAATGTGATCAAATGTAATGTTTCTCATGTAATTGAATAGTCTACGCCTCCATGATATTCAATCTAAACAATTATATACATTTATTTAATATTTGATTAATCATAATTTACTATTTGTATTGAATTTTTATACAAATTTTTAAAAAATATTCTCATTGACCTAAAAGCTTAAAAAACAATAACGATTGTATGTTAAAAACAATTTCTTTTTTATTTCCGCCAGTTTGTAATTTGTATTCTTTATCTCTTAAAATTAAGTTGATTGGAATATAAATAATATTTTCAAAAATAAATTAATTAATTAAGTAACACGGTTTAAACTGTTTAATGAAAAGTTCTTAAGTTGAAAAGTTCGATAGTTTTCTAAACTGATTGTCAAAAAAGTTGCTTGAATTTTTCGGACTTTCACATCATTTGAAACATTCGAAACTCTACTATATTTTTTATTTTAATGGAATTAGTATGGATACAAGATTTGAGTATGAAAAGAGACAGAGATTTAGTTCCAAAAAAAAAAAGAACAAAGTCAAATATAATAATATCAAAAAATATTTGAGAATAAATTTGTAATCAGAGCCTAAGTTTTGATACCAAATATTAAATATGGGACAAATATATTATGGACAAATACTTATTTTATTAATGTGATAATAAAAACTTATTTTTTCTGAATTTTTTTAGTGAAAAGAAAAAATATAATTTAAAATTTTGACTTAATAAATAAAATATGATCAAAATTCAATGTTTTGCACGTAATTGAATAGTCTTTGCCCTCAAGATATTCAATCCTAAAAATTTGGCTCACATTTAATATTTGATTAATCATACTTCATTCATTGTTCTAAATTCGTAAACAAATTGTCTAATAATATTCCCGTCATCCTAAAAGCTTAGAATGCTATATCCACTGTATGCGAAAAACTATTTCTTTTTTATTTCTATGATATTATTAAGAAAATTTTTCATTTGTATTTTTCATATCTCAAAAGTTGACAAGAATATCTATGTTATAAGCCTACATTTAGAGTTACTTTTTCTACGTTTGCAAAACTTGAAAGTATTTAATCATAAGTTTCTTAAACGAATGTTATGAATGGTAAACAAATAAAACGTTAATTTTGTTCTAATTAAATGAACATGGAGGTGGTAACCCAATGTTTCAAACTCATACGTTATTTGTAAGAGTAAACACTCAAGTCCACGTGATAATTAACGAAACATCATCACTCACGTGGCAGTAGTTAAAGTAGTTATAGTTGGTGTATATAAGGAACACTAATGCATTGTAAACGAAAATCTTGAAGGAATGAAATGATGTTATCTTCTTCGTCTTTTGTTATTCTTTCTTCTATAATCTGTTTTCTATAGTTTTTACTGAGAGCTTTCATTATTTACAAAAATAAATTAATTAAGAAAACAGTCTTCGTTGTCATTTTGATTAAGTTACTGAAATAGTTTATTGGCATTGCCGCTAATCCTATAAAAGCATCATTTTCTCCTTCTACCTTGCCAACAAAGTCATCTTTTATTCCTCACCATAAGTATCATCATCCTAAAGAAATATATAATGACTCCACCAAAATACATATTTGCAATAGCGATATTATTTTTTACCATTGGTGCTTTGGAATCTCATCAAATGATGATTTTGAGAGCTTTGATACTCTAACACCCTCTAATCAACTTTGGCCAAAAAAGCTTCCTAAATTTTATGATTATTTTCATAGATGTTCACAAAGTTTATAAACAAGTGTGGTTCCCTTACATTTTATACTATAATTTTTCAAAATATGACTCACTTATAACTGTTGTGAGAACATCATCAATGGCGTAGAAAAGAATTGATATGACAACTTGATCGTACCAATTCTTCGACCGCCTACTTTCAAAGACAAGATTTCCCAAATTGTAGCAAGCAATAAGTAGGTTTAGAGCCAATGAACTTCTATAGCACTTATCTTATTCATGAAATCTACAATAATGTAATTTTAAAAAAATTAGAATAAGAGTCTATAATATTTTTTTGAATTTCTTTTTCTATCAACTTTCATAAGTGATATGATGCCTTAAATCAAGACAGATAAATAACAAAAGATAAGTTTTTATGTCAAAATTACTATAATAAAATTTTAGTATTAATGGATTAGTCTCACGAGTTTTTTTTTTACTGTTTAGAATGACAGTTATTCTTTGTTCTTTCTCACATAAAAGTTTTAATAGAAAATTTTAATTTTATAAAAAAGAGTGAAAGATAATGTGAATAATGGTTATTATAAATAAAACGAGAGTTGAATGAAAGCTAAAACCTTCAAAGAGAAAAGGAACATATATTTATTATAATAAGATCAAAAACATTTGTTTTGCATGTAACTTAATAGTCTATGCCCTCAATATATTGAATCTCAAAAATTATTTGGACCTTAAACATTTGATGATCATATTTCAATTATTGTATTAAATCTGATACAACTTTTTTTAAAACATTTTTTTGATTCTGACCTTAAAATGCTGATTGGCTATAAAATAATGATTGTATCTGAAAAACTTTTTTTCTGTGTAATACTTTTATAGAAAAAAAAAGTTCAAATTCATTAAAAGTTAAAAGAAATCCGATAGTTGATCAACCTGATATTCTTAAAAAAAATTGTATAATACATCTCATTAGTTCTAGATGTTGAAAATAAGTAAAAATTAATAGAGATTTAAAGAAAATTTGTATTGGAAGGTGCTGTTACATTAATTAGGCATGCATTTTAAAGTTTTTATTTTCTATTTATTATTCCAATAAATAGAAATTTTATTTTCAACTTAAGAACTAGTCATGAAACAGTTCAAACCGTGTTACTTGATTTACACCACATTTTCAAATAAGAAATTTTAACTGAGTTTTTTTAATCATATTTCAAAGAGACAATCACATATCTTTTGAATTCTAGATGGGTCCTGACGTCCGAGGGAAAGTTGATTAAGGCAAAAAAATTTCCAAGGAGTCTTATTTACACCACTTAGCTCCCAAACTTTAATTCCTTACTTGGTTTCAATTTTGTAATAGTTGAAGTTCCGTGATTAAATTACGAAAGAATAAAATTACAAATTAGTCTTTAAATTTGTAGACTTATTTAACTTTAATTTTTAATTTATGTTATATATAAAAATTAATCTACAAATTTATTAATTTGTTACACATTAATTATTTTATTATTATTTAAAAATATGAAAATCATCGCATATTAATTCTAATTGAACTAATATGCAATGACGTCTTTAATATCTTCACATAATAACTAGTGTACTCATAAAAATTCAAATATTAAAATTAACTATGTCTATAAATTTTAAAACTAAATTGTTAGTTCGCTTATCTATAAAAGAAAAGTACAAAATGAAGTTTTGGGGACTCGTCATGACTGCGGGGGGTTTCAAATACATGGCGAGGGAGATGATGGAGTCATGATTTGGGGGGTTTTGGATACTTGATGGTGATGATAGAGTCACAATTTGGGGGGGGGGGGGCGTTGGTTGGGGGTTTTGGCATTTTGGATAAAGGAGTCACGATTTTGGGGCAATTGATTAAAACAAATCATTTTGGTGTTAACCAGGCTATATTAGCGTGTTTCAAGCCACTTCAATCATCCGTTTAATCATATTTAACATAATTAAAGAAAGAACCATTTCAATAATGGATCTTTAGAGAATTAAATTAAAAAACGGAATATCTTTTATTGATCAATACAGTAATTAACTCAAATAACAATTATTCTTGGTTCATTCTCAAAGAAAAGTTTTAATTTTATAAAAGAAAGTAAAGAGTGATGAGAATAAGGCTTGTTATAAGTAATACAAGAGTTGAATGAAGCTAAATATTCTGAAGAGATAAATCACATATATTTAATAGAATATAATCAAACAATATAGGGTGGCCATAATAGTACGAGAGTTATGTTCCTAAGATGAAAACATAAGTTTAATCTTTGAGTAACTAAGATGAGTCTTAGAACATTAATAGCTTTTAATGATATTCTAGAAAACGAAAAAGAAAAAAAAGAAGAAGATGATCAAATACAATGTTTTACATCCCTGAATAGTCTATGCCTGAATATTTAACTAATCATATTTTATAGAATATAATCACATATATTCTGAAGAGATAAATCACATATATTTTATAGAATGTAATCAATCAATATAGGTTGGGCATAGTAGTTCGAGAGTTATGTTCCTGAGATGAAAACATAAATTCGATCTTTGGAGTAATTAAGATTAGTCTTAGAGCGTTAATAGCTTTTAAAGATATTCTAGAAAAAAAAGGAAAAAAAAGAAAACGATCAAATACAATGTTTTGCATGCCTGAATAGTCTATCCCATCATGCCTGAATATTTGACTAATCATATTTTACTAATTATATTAATTTTTTATACAAATTGTCTAAAATTATCCTTATCCACCAAAAAGCTTAAAATGCTATTATGATTGTATGCTAAAAACAATTTCTTTTTTATTTCCACCAATTTGTACTTTGTATTCTTCATCTTTTAAAAATTCACTAGAATATAAATAAATTTTTTAAATAAATAAATAAATCAAATAACACGATTTGAACTGTTTCATAAATAGTTCTTAAGTTGAAAAGTTTTTTGGGTGAATCTTGCGACGTTTAAATTTGTAAAACTTCAAAGTATTTAATGATAGGTTTCTCGAAAGAAAGTTTCGTTCTAATGTTACAAAGGGTAAACAACTAAAACTCTAACTCAACATTTTCAACTTGTAAGTTATACATGAAAATAAATTAAGAAAACGGCCTTCCTTATTATTTTGATTAAGTTACTGAAAGAGTTTATTGGCATTGCCGCTAACCTTATAAAAGCATCATTTTCTTCTTCTACCTTGCCAACAAATTAAGCCATTTTCTGTTCTTCATCACAAGTATCACCATCTCAAAGAAATATATAATGGCTTCACCAAAATACATGTTTACAATAGCATTGTTATTTTTTGCTATCGGTGCTTTATGGGTAACACCTGGAATCTCATCAAATGATGGTCTCGAAAGCTCTGATGTTCTAACACTCTCTAATCAACTTTCACCGGAAGAATCTCCTGGATTTTATGATTACCTGCGTAGATGCTCCCGGAAGTTTGTAAAAAAATGTGGTTACCTCACCTTCTCTGCTATAGTTTTCCAAGACGTGGTTCTCAGTGATGAGTGTTGTGATAACATAGTCAACAAAGTGGGAAAGAATTGCTACGACGATTTGTTAATACCAATTCTTCGATCACCTGCATTCAAAGGAAGGATTTCTCATATCGTAGCTAACAATAAGCAAGTTTGGAGCAGATGTGCTTCTATAGCAAAGAGTTTACCACCTTCTCACTAGTAACGGCGACCTTATGAAATCTACAATAATGTAATTTTTGAATAAAAGTTTATCATATCTTTATGGGATAGATAATGTCTTATATATACTGAGATGCAGTTCAATAGAAAAAGATATATTTTTTAATTTTAAAATTCTCAAAATAAATTTGTAGAATTCATGAAACATAAATCTAACAAGTTAATTTATATGATTTTAATTTTTAAATAACAATTATTTTTGGTTCTTTCTCAAAGAAAAGTTTTAATTTTAAACAAAAATAATGTTAATTTTTAAAATGAAAGTAAAAAGTAAAGTAAAAATGCGTGTATGATTAAAGTAATATGAGATAACTTATTAGAGTGTTACAAGTGGGTTATCAGTTTGTTAGTTTAATTTTACATTCTGTTCTCTCCTTCTATCAACATCTTTTAGTTACATTGTACTAAATCTAATGGATAAAATAGCTGCTTTCTTCTTCATCTTTCTTTCTTCGAGCTACTAATATGATATTAGAGCTCTGATTTCAACAGTTGAATCGGATCCTCCTGCTTTGCTAGTTCCAAATCAAAAGGGGAAAATACTATGTTTAACAATTCAATCTTCGTTAAGTTAGATGACAGTGATTTCTTGTTGTGGTGACAACAAATCTTTGCTGCTCCCAAATTAATTTATGAAATTATCAACTTTTTACATGATAATTGTTTTGCTATTATTTTAGAACATCAAAATTGTTGTATGTTAATTTTAAAGGACTAATATACAATAGATTTGATATCTTCGTAAATTAATTCGTGTACTCATAAAAAAGTAAAAACTAAAACTAAGTAAATACATAAATCTAAGAAACAAATTGTCAGTTCACAATTATTTATGAAATAAAAATATAAAATGAAGATCTGGGTACTCATGTCACGATTTTGGAGGGTTTTGGATTCGTAGAGATGGACCATTGTCTCGATTTGGGGGGTTTTCAGATACTCAATGGTGATGATAGAGTCATGATGGGAGTGTTGGCATTTTGGCATTTTGGACAGTGTTGGCATTTCAGATACTCAATGATCAAAACGAAGCCATTTGGTGTTAACCAAGTCACGTCAGTGTGCTCCAGGCCACCTCAGTCATCAGTCTGGTCAGATAAATAATCACAATTAATGGAGTTAATAAAAAAAATTAATAACAAAATAATCTTTAAAAAACTAAATTGAAAAAAGTGAGCATTATATAACCAAATTGAAAAACAGAACAATTTTCACATATCAATACATTAACTAACTCAAATAACAATTATTCTTGGTTCATTCTCAAAGAAAAGTTTTAATTTTAAACAAAAAAATTAATTTTAAGAAAGAAAGTAAAGAGTATGAGAATAATAATTGTTATAAATAAAACAAAAATCAAAGAAGTTAAATATTCTAAAGAGACAAATCACATATATTAAATAAAATATGATCAATCGATCACTACAAGAAATTCGACTTTCGGTGGCGATTTTTTTTGTCACTAAAAGTTAAAAAATCGCCACTAATACCTTTTAGTGGCGACTATTCGCCACCAAAAAGTCGCCACTAATACCACCGTCACTAAAGGGTTTTTGTGGCGACAAAAACGAGTCGCCACCAAAAATTATATCTTCAATGGCGACTATATAATGCGCCACAGAAACTATATTATCAGTGGCGAAATAAGTCGCTACTAAAAGAAAAAATTAACATCAAAATATAAAAAATCGCCACTAAAAATTGGGTATAAGATGACGATTTGTGAATTTCGGAGATTCAGTGGCAAAAGGGTTGTAGTGACGACCTCCTCAGTCGCCATTGAATGGTTTTAGTGGCGACCTTCTCATTCGCCACGGAAGGGTTTCAGTGGCGACCTTTCTAAGTCGCCACAAAAAACTCTTTAGTGGCGACATAGAAAAGTCGCCACTGAAGGGTTTTCAGTGGCAACGTAATAAGTCGCCATTGAAAACCCTTCAGTGGCGACTTTTTGATATTGCCACCAAAAACCATTCTGTAGCGACATTTCCAAATCGCTGCTGAAAGACAAATTTTAGTTGCAATATTTGTCGCAACGAAAAATAATTTTTTAATGGCAACAGAAATTATGGTCACTAGTAAAGCCATTTTTTTTATTTTTAAATTTGTACAATTTTAAAATTAACAGTATAAAATTATATTTATTTTTTTATTTTATATTCACACTATATTTTATCATAAAAATCTGATAATATATAACAAAATCAAATGAAAAGTAAAAATTAATAAAATATTTTTCTTTAACATTTATGTATAGATAAAAAAGATCTTTTTATACAAAATAGAGTATAGATACACCTTGAATTACATAAAGAGCATAAAACAAACAAATTATCATACTTGCCAAGAATATGGCTGTAGCATAAAAAAAACAAAATCAAACATAGTTTAAATACAATAGATACACAATACATGCAAGTTCTGTAAAAATAAAACAAGAGACTAAATTCAATACAAATTTCATATATACAATGCATTTACAAAACTAAAGGTTTATATATATTCCTTCTCTTCACTAATAAAGTTGCAACTCTGTAGTATTATGTACAAATCACTTGCTATTGGTGCTATTGTCAATATCTTCTGGGACACGATAAGTTTAGAGAATAAATGTGTCATGAATTTTTTATAGAAACCTACATCACAAGATAGATAGTGTAAGACATGAGACCCTAATTATAACAATATTGAATATGAATAGAATGGAGCATGATGGTGAAGGCTCCTTTCCTGTCGCACTTATATATTTCAGCAATAATTCGTACTAAGCATTTTACCTGGATTTTCTTAGGTAAGTATTCAGCAATATTCTAACTTGATATAATGTCAACTTGAGATTCATCATTTATAGCTTCTTCAGATTTTGCTGGTATTCCTCCATAGTTATACTACAAAAAGAAAAGCAAAATGACTAAGAGATATATAATTATATGCTTTATTGAAGTAAATAAAGGAAAAGTGAAATGATTACAAGGCTGCAAAACTGTGTCCGCTTCTTTGTACATAAAGAAAATATAATTAACTTCAACTAAAGTACTGTAAAATACTTATTTTCACAAGAATCTAGATGCATTCATCATTGGATCACCCTTAGGCATTTGTGATTTGACATCATATCATCAAAATTGCATATTTAAGCTAAGTAAATGTAATGCGTGATATGAAACATCTATGACTGAGAGCAGTAAAACCAGTACTAGCTTCATCAGTCAAGAAAATTTTCTTTCTCATTTTAAAAGATCAGTCAAAAAAATCTCTAGTACCATTTTGCCATCAGATTTAAAACCTGACCTACAAAGCAGAAATAGATTTAGAGTACGCTCAAAATGCCAATATCACATATTAAATTACTTAATTTTTTCTTAACTATATCAGAAGAAAATGACCTGTTACTCTTGTGCTCTTAAACATCTGCAATTGAGTTATACTACTAATTTTCTACCCAACCATTCCTTCCCGTCTATAAGTATAATATTAAAAGATAAACTTAACTCCGATAAAAGGACCTTAGGAGTGCGTCAAACATTGAGAGAATTTGGAAAACAGGTAAAACTGATCATCCCAAACAAAAGAAAAAAGGCATAAATAGAGAATTTCTATCAGATCTAACTCACTGAATTGATCTGTTCAGCTAGAAGACAAACCCCTGGGCCATTCACAATTGCTTCATGAATAATTTGTAGAAAGAAGGAATCTAGAAATTATCTTGCAACCAACACCATATATATAGTGCAGGCTAAACAACAATGAATAAGCAGGGTGACCAAACCTGATCCATGAATAGCAATGAGTGCCAGAACTGTAGTTGTTCAAGCTCAATCCATTCAAATAAATCTCTACAAAATAAGCAATACAAAGAGTTAGAGGGCATGCAAAAAGAAAGGACATTTTGAGCCACAATAAAACATGGTTATTTGTTTAAATTGTAATATTTTTTCATTCTTAAATGAGGTTGTGGACCAAACTGTCCAACTTTTGTTATACTTGAAACATCAAGGGAGTAGCCATCAGTTATGGAAAAAACATGACTTGGCTGCTACCTTTGTAGTCAAAAACCAGCTAGCCTTATCTGGAGCCTCGTGGAATGGAGCATCCATTTCCTTCAAATGAGATTCAAGTACACCCGCCAACCCTTTGTCTGAATACTTGTGTTTTCCATGCCCAGTATTAATTCCAAGCAGTGGTGGAAGGTCCTCTCCTGATTCCAAAGCCTTTCACAAATCATTTATCCAAACATGTAATGCAGTCAGAGCAGCTCCAAGTGAGAGACTCTTTAGATGCAAAGACCATTGAGTTTGAGTCCTGGACTGTATATTTGTATATATCTCAAGTGTCAGCCCCATGTCCAGTAGCTCACATGCTCTCTCCAACTCATTCAGGTTGACACAAAGATCAATTAGACAATTGCAAAAGGCCTTCTTTACTTCAGCATCAATTGAATCAAAGAGTTCTGATGCTTGCTTCCTAAAGCTTTGATCACTCTCTGGCCCTTCCACCAAATATCTTACCACAGACCCAAGCTTTGGATTAGCCTTCTCAACACAATCTGTTAGCTTACCAAGTTCTTCTTTCGGTGTTTGGGTCATAACATTCAAAAGAAAACCACTAAAGCGATCATCTGGAATGATGCCCAAATCCAAGAGACGATTGAAAGTCTTCACAACATTATCAGTACGCTTGACTTTTCCGTAGCACTGGACGAGTGATGTCAAAACAAATATATTAGGCTCAAATCTAGATTCTATCATTTCATTCAGGATCGCTTCTGCCTCAGAAACTTTCCCACTGCATGAATATATGGTAATTAAGGATGAATACGTCCAACTGTCAGGCTTGCAAGTTTCTGAACTTTTCAGGTCTTCAAAAATTTCAACCGCTTCATCTACATAGCCAACATCAGCACACATAGCTAAAAGGCTATTTTATAGAACCATATTCATATCCATTCCTTTCTCCTTCATTTCCTTATAAACATTAAGAGCATCTTCACTGTATTGTGCCCTACAAAAGGCTCTTAAAAGAGATGCATAGGTTGCCCAAGTTGGTGTAAATCCATTATTCATCATCTCTTTATATATAGTCTTAGCCTGCCAAGGCCTCTTAGCTCTCCCCATGGCATCCAACAGAATGTTATATATAATCATGTTAAGCTTAGCACCAAGAACCTTCATCTCTTCATAGACATTTAAGCATCCATCATAATTTCCTGACATTCCATACATTTTAATCAATGTTGAGAATGTTATTGTATCAATACGCCACTTCTCTGTTCTGGCCCGATCATATAGGCTCAAAGCCATATCAAAATTACCAGCCCGTCCATAGGAATCTGTCATAGCTGAATATGTGACATCATCCGGTTCAATCCCAAAGCTGGGCATCTTCTCAAACCACTCCACAGCCTTAATCGGCAAAGAAGACATCCTAGCACAACTAATTATAGTTGAAAATGTAACATTATCAGGTTTGACCCCTCTTTCAATCATTTCATCAAACAGCTTTTCTGCTTTTTCATATTCTCTACACTTTTTGAATACCTTCAAGGTCACATTGTAAAGAATCACATCAAGGTCACATTGCAATAAAATTAAGGTTTCTTTGTTCTAATAATATCAGGATCACTTGGGGACTACTCTTTATTAAGTATTGTAAGTTATTTAATCAATTTTTAATATTGATATTCAAAAAAGACATCACAAAAATATTTGAGTAACTCTTCCATCAATGTCCTCTCAGACTTTCTCCTCTGTTTGCTCTGCTTTTTAATCTCAGAGAACACAAACTGCTGACTTTTGGTCCAAATACGTAAAACAGTCACGAACAAAGGCATTGAAAGCCAAAACCTTTTGTTCCGTGACTAGCCTAGCATAATTACCCAATTGTGTGACTTTGCTGACCCAAAAAACAAAAATCGTGGTGCGCCAATGAGCATCCATAAATCAGAAGTTCAATATTACGGTTTGAGTCTATACAACTTCGTGATTTCAGGGCATGGTTATTCTAGAATATATTAGTATATAAAGCAAGCTAAAAATGCTCAATACTAAGTTACAAAATTTCCCAAAATACAACTTAAATTCAGAAAAGGGGTTTTGATGGAGATTACCTAAGTATCAAATCCGAATAAAACCCCTACAAACCAGTTATACCTTTTGCCAAGGGTGGTGTGCGTCGCAAACGGTGGCCAGTGGTGGCAGCGACTGGACGATGACAGTGGCTGGAAGCTTGAGCATCGGAGGTTTGGCGATGGTGTGGTGGCTTGCGTGCGTGAAGGAGCTCGCAAAGTGGAGGCTCTGCTTCGTAGGAAGTTAGAAGAGCAATTGGCAAAAAGAACTTTTCACAAAGTTGGTGCTCTGGCCGTGGGTTTGAGAAGGCGGGAAATGGGGGAAACGAAAATTTGGGAGGGAAAGAACTGCATGCTTTCTTTTTGCCCGTTTTGGGAGGGCAAGAACTTCATGCTATCTTGTTGAGTAAAATTTTTGGAGGGGGGTGGAGAGAATTTTGGGCTCTCAAAATCCCTTGCCTCCCCAAAATTTCTCATCTCCAAAAGTGGGAGAATTTGGAAGGGAGGTAGACACTGAATGATTTTAATTTTAAAATTAGTTTATTTTATTTTTTTAAGATAAAAAAATTAAATAAAAAGACAATAAAGTCAAGTCACTCAACTAAAAATTTTAATAAAAAAATTAATATAAATTTTTTTAATAAAAATAAAATAATAAAAATATAATGGTCATATTTTTTTTTCTTCTTTTTAAACTAAATCAAACAAAAAAAATTATTTTTTCCTCCTCCTCTCCCTTTTCCTCCTCTAAACCAAACAACCCCTTATGACCATTTTTTTTGTCACTGTCAGAAAATTATTATCTCCTAAAAACTATTCTCACTTTTGATTTTTTGACAAATTTTTAAATTTTTTCAACAAAAAATTTAAGATAAAATTATTTTAAACTAATTATATTTTTAAATATTATTGTGACTTGGGATAAGCTCTTGCGCACAATGGCTTTCTCTAAAGTTGACACTCTATGTTATATAAAAGTAAAATAGATATTTATGGCCTTTGATCATCGATTAATAATATTTCCTTTATCTAACATTCAATTGGGAGAGTGATAATTTATTGTAATTTATTGATTGAAAATAAAGATCATGCTAAACAGGTTATTATTTATGTTTTTTATTATATTCTTTTGACTTAGCTAATAAATAGAATAATAATTTGCATCCATGCTAATTTATTTATTATAATTAATTTGCATTCAGTTGGCCCTGTTACAAATGTCCACAAGTGAAAAATTACAATGAGAAAATAGAGAAGCTCAGAGAAGCTATTTGTGTTAAACTCTGATGACTCGCTAATAAGGAGAAGAAAATTTTGCTAATAAGGAGAAGAAAATTATTAAATAAATAAATAATAATTTAATTTATATAATAATAAAATTTAGATATATATAATTTAACATATATATAATTTGTCCCATATATATATATATATATATATATATATATATATATATATATATATATATATATATATATGATTTGTCCCATCTGAAAAGCATTTTTCATGTGAAGTCAATACTTAATTAGATTGTAAAATATGAAAATAAGTTTTTATAGCTGAAAGAGACAAAAAAATTGAAGAGAAGCTAATAAAAATTTTAACTACTTTACGTGACTCTATGTATATATAATTAAATAAGTAAATAATAATTTAATTTATATATTAATAAATAATTAAATATATATAGTTTAACATATATATATATATATATATATATATATATATATATATATATATATATATATATATATATATAGTGCTAACATAATTAATTAACTAATTTATTGTTAACACAATTAATTAACTAATTTAACATAATGTGTTCTATAATTATATTCTAATGAAAATTATAAATCAACAGTACTTCAATTTTTTAAAAAAATTTTACAAATATTAAAAAATAATTATTCTTTTTTTGTATATAAAAAAGTTATTAATTATTCAATGTATAAAAAAAATTAAAATCATAAACAAGTGTAGTTACCTTACGTTTTATACTATAATTTTTCAAAATATGACTCACTTATAACTGTTGTGACAACATCGTCAATGGCGTAAAAAATAATTGCTATGACAACTTGATCGTACCAATTCTTCAATCACCTACTTTCAAAGACAAAATTTCCCAAATTGTAGCAAGCAATAAGTAAGTTTGGAGCCAATGAACTTCTATAGCACTTATCTTATTCATGAAATCTACAATATTGTAATTTAAAAAAAAATAAAAAATAAGAGTCTATAATATTTTTGAATTTCTTTTTCTATCAACTTTCGTAGGCGATATGATGCTTTAAATCAAGACAGATAAATAACAAAAGATAAGTTTTTATGTCAAAATTACTATAATAAAATTGTAGTATTAATGGATTAATCTTACAAGTTTTTTTTTATTGTTTAAAATAACAGTTATTCATTGTTCTTTCTCACAGAAAAGTTTTAATAGAAAATTTTAATTTTATAAAAAAGAGTGAAAGATCATGTGAATAATGGTTATTATAAATAAAACGAGAGTTGAATGAAAGCTAAAACCTTCAAACAAAAAAAGCACATATATTCATTAGAATAAGATCAAACACATTTGTTTTGCATGTAACTTAATAGTCTATGCCCTCAAGATATTCAATCTCAAAAATTATTTTGACATTAAACATTTGATGATCATATTTCAATTATTGTATTAAATCCGATACAACTTTTTTTAAAACATTTTTTTGGTTCTCAGACCTTAAAATGCTGATTGGCTATAATGATTGTATCTGAAAGACTATTTTTCTATGTAATACTTTTATAGAAAAAAAAATTTCAAATTCATTAAAAGTAAAAAGAAATCCGATTGTTGATCAAACCGATATTCAAAAAAAAAATTGTATAATACATCTCATTAATTCTAGATGTTGGAATTTTTAAAATAAGTAAAAATTAATAGAGGTTTAAAGAAAATTTCTATTGGCACGTTCTGTTACATTAATTAGGCATGCATTTTAAAGTTTTTATTTTCTATTTATTATTCCAATAAATACAAATTTTATTTTCAACTTAAGAACTACTCATGAAACAGTTCAAACCGTGTTACGTAATTTACACCGTATTTTCAAATAAGAAATTTTAACTGAGTTTTTTTAATCATATTTCAAAGAGACAATCACATATCTTTTGAATTCTAGATGGGTCCAGACGTCCGAGGGAAAGTTGATTAAGGGAAATTTTATCCAAGGAGTCTTATTTACACCACTTAGCTCCCAAACTTTAATTCCTTACTTTGTTTCAATTTTGTAATAGTTGAAGTTTCGTGACTGAATTACGAAAGAATAAAATTACAAAATAGTCTTTAAATTTGTAGATTTATTTAACTTTAATTTTTAATTTATGTTAAATATACAATTTAATCTACAAAATTATTAATTTGATATACATTAAATATTTTATTATTATTTGAAAATATCAAAATCATTGCATATTAATTCTAATAGAACTAATGTGCAATGACGTCTTTAATATCTTCATATAATAACTAGTGTACTCATAAAAATTCAGATTTTATAAATTTTAAAACTAAATTATTAGTTTGCTTATCTATAAAACAAAATTACAAAATAAAGTTTTGGGGGCTCATGTCATGACTGCGGGGGTTTTCAAATTCTTGGCGAGGGAGATGATGGAGGCATGATGTGTGTTTCAGGCCGCTCCAGTCATCCGTTTAATTATATTTAACATAATAAAAGAAAGAACCATTTTAATAATGGATATTTAGAGAATTAAATTTAAAAACGGAATATATTTTAAGGATCAATATAGTAATTAACTCAAATAACAATTATTCTTGGTTCATTCTCAAGGAATTTTTTTTTATTTTAAACAAAAAATTTAATTTTAAGAAAGAAAGTAAAGAGTAATGAGAATAAGGCTTGTTATAACTTAAAAGAAATACAAGAGTTGAATGAAGCTAAATATTCTGAAAAGATAAATCACATATATTTAATAGAATATAATCAATCAATATAGGTTGGGCATAGTAGTACGAGAGTTATGTTCCTGAGATGAAAACATAAATTCGATCTTTGGAGTAATTAAGATTAGTCTTAGAGCGTTAATAGCTTTTAATGATACTCTAGAAATCGAAAAAAAGAAAAGAAAAAAGAATATGATCAAATACAATGTTTTGCGTGCCTGAATAGTCTATGCCTTTATGGCTGAATATTTAACTAATCATATTTTACTAATTATATTAAATTTTTATACAAATTGTCTAAAATTATCCTCGTCGACCTAAAAGCTTAAAATATTACAATGATTGTACGCTAAAAACAATTTCTTTTTTATTTCCACCAGTTTGTACTTTGTATTATTCATCTTTTAAAAGTTGACTAGAATATAAATAACTTTTTTTAAAAAAAATCAAATAACATGGTTTGAACTATTTCATATATAGTTCTTAAGTTGAAAAGTTTGTCGGATGAATCATGTGACGTTTAAATTTGTAAAACTTCAAAGTATTTAATGATAAGTTTCTTAAAAGAAAGTTTCGTTTCAATGTTACAGAGGGTAAACAACTAAAACACTAACTCAACATTTTCAACTTGTAAGTTATACATGAAAATAAATTAAGAAAACGGCCTTCCTTATTATTTTGATTAAGTTACTGAAAGAGTTTATTGGCATTGCCGCTAACCCTATAAAATCATCATTTTCTTCTTCTACCTTGCCAACAAAGCCATTTTCTGTTCTTCATCATAAGTATCACCATCTCAAAGAAATATATAATGGCTTCACCAAAATACATGTTTACAATAGCATTGTTATTTTTTGCTATTGGTGCTTTATGGGTAACACCTGGAATCTCATCAAATGATGGTCTCAAAAGCTCTGATGTTCTAACACTCTCTAATCAACTTTCACCGGAAGAATCTCCTGGATTTTATGATTACCTACGTAGATGCTCCCGGAAGTTTGTAAAAAAATGTGGTTACCTCACATTCTCAGCTATAGTTTTTCAAGATGTGGTTCTCAGTAATGAGTGTTGTGATAACATAGTCAACAAAGTGGGAAAGAATTGCTATGACGATTTGTTAATACCAATTCTTCGATCACCTGCATTCAAAGGAAGAATTTCTCAAATTGCAGCTAACAATAAGCAAGTTTGGAGCAGATGTGCTTCTATAGCAGAGAGTTTACCACCTTCTCACTAGTATACGTGACCTTATGAAATCTATAATAATGTAATTTTTGAATAAAATTGTATCACATCTTTATGGGATAGATAACGTCTTACACTGTGATGCAGTTTCAATAGCAAAAGATATATTTTTTAATTTTAAAATTTTCAAAATAAATTTGTAGAATTCATGAAACATAAATTTAACAAGTTAATTTATATGATTTTACTTTTTAAAATAACAATTATTTTTGTTCTCTTTCAAAGAAAAGTTTTAATTTTAAACAAAAATAATGTTAATTTTTAAAAATGAAAGTAAAAAAGTAAAGTAAAAATGCGTGTAACTGAATACTACTGCCGTCAATATGTTCAATCTGATTAGTGTAATATGTGAAGTCTTGAAGTTTACAATAATGTAACTTTAGAATAATTTTAAGTATCTTGTTATGTAAACTTTAAAAAGAGATATGTTGTATTAAATTGGGGAAGTTCAATAACAAAAGACTATTTTTTAATTTTAGAGCTTCAGTGATTGTCATAATTTATTTATTTATTTTTAAAAAGATTATTTATATTTTAAAAAGTCTACAATAATGTAACTTTAGAATAAATATATATCATAATGTTAGAGCTTCAGTGGTTGTTCGTTACTCTGCTTTCCCAAATCAGTGATGGGTGCTGTAAAAACATAGTTAACAGAGTGGGAAAGAATTGCTACGACAATTTTTTGATACCAATTCTTCAATCACCTGCATTCAAAGACAAATTTCCCAAATCATGGCCAACAATAAACAAGTTTGGAGCAGGTGCGCTTCTATAGCAAATAGTTTATCACCTTCTTACTAGTATACGGGACTTCATGCAATTTACAATAATGTAATTTTTGAATAAAAATTTATCATATCTTTAAATTTCTTAGTCAATAAACTTTTATGGGGCAAATAGCATCTTGAATCGGGGCACAATTCAATAACAAAATATAAAATTTTTAATGTTAAAATTCTCAAAATAAATTTGTAGAATTCATGAAGCATTAATCTAACAAGTTAATTTATATGATTTTACTTTTTAAAATAACAATTATTCTTGGTTCTTTCTCAAAGAAAAGTTTTAGTTTTAAACAAAAATAATGTTGATTTTTAAAATGAAAGTAAAAAGTAATGAGAAATAATAATGGTTGTTATAAATAAAAACATGATATATAAATACTTGTTACAATTTAATATGATATAATTAACTCTTTTGAAAAATATTTTCATTTATTATGCTTTTATGCCAAAAAAAATAAGAAATTTTAACTGAGTTTTTTTTAATCATATTTCAAAGAGACAATCACATACCTTTTGAATTCTAGATGGGTCCTGACGTCCGAGGGAAGCATTTGACTCAGGTTTGCTGATTAAGGGAAAAAATTTCCCTTATTTACACTACTTAGCTTCCAAACTTTAATTCCTTACGTTGTTTCAATTTTTTAATAGTTGAAGTTCCGTGATTAAATTATGAAAGAATAAAATTAAAAATTAGTCTTTAAATTTGTAAACTTATTTAATTTTAATTTTGGGGTGATTGATTAAAACAAAGCATTTTTGATGTGATCATGGAATACCACACTTCAAGTTATGACAAGAAAATACCTTCAATTGGGCCTTTAACTCGTGCAAGAGCTAAGCGGCTTGGAATGAACCTAGTTACCTTGCCAAAAATTGAAGACACTTGAAGAAAACAGCAGTCAAGAGGCTATACATCTGAATATGTGCCATGAAGTCACATGTACGTTTTTTTCTTGTAAATGGTAGAATACATAGACTTTCTGCCATCTAGCATTTATTTCTTGTATCTCCTAGGTGCAGCCTTGCATTTATTGCTCTTAGACTTTTTGTCACTAGCATTTATTGCTACTTTTAGACTTGTTGCCACCTATGTACGTTTTTAGGACTTTGTTCTTGTAAATGGCAGAAAGTATAGACTTTCTGCCATCTAGCATTTATTTCTTGTATTTTCTAGGTGCTGCTCTTAGAATTACAAGGTAGTATAGCTAGGTCTCTTAAAACTAGCTTACTCCTTTATATATGAGATGTATCACACAAGATCAGCACAATTGAATGACCATTTCGAATTTTCAGTATTGTTCAAGTGTGTTTCTTGAAAATACAGCTTCTCTTATCTAACTTAGGTTAGTGGCGAGAAACTTCTGATTTCTTATCACTCACATCCCTCTAATTCTTGAGTGTGGTGAAATCAATCCAAATCAGCTTAATTGTGGCGCCCTAGGCTTATCAATTGGGTGATTTGATTTTTTTCTTTGTTTGTTTCAAGCTAAACCAGAAACAAAATCCAGTGCTCATCCTCTTCACGTTTTGGGATTACATCATATTGGTATCAGAGCTTCTGGTTAGTAAACCTGATTTTAAACACTTAGAGAGTGATCTACCCCTATCAAACACCTAGACCAGCAACCTAAAAAAAATCATCATGGCAGAAGGGAGTGATTCTGGAGTCCCTAGAGGGATTAGCCTAGAACAAGCTCAAATTATTGGCCTGCAGAGGAGACAAGAAGAGATGATGGAACAAATGGCTCAACTCACCAATCAGATGACAAGACTTATGGATCTACAGCTAAGACAACCAAGAAGAGAGGAGAATACTGAGTCTAACGGTGCCGAAGCTGAGTTTGAGGAGGATGAACAACCTTTGCATAGGAGGCAGCCTAGAGCACGGGAGATTAACATCAAAATGAAAGTTCCTCCATTTAGGGGAACAAGTTCTCCTGAAGAATATTTAGAATGGGAACAACGAGTGGAGAAAGTCTTTGAATGTCAAGAGTATTCTGAGATAACCAAATGCCGCCTTGCTGCACTTGAATTCACTGATTATGCAAATCTGTGGTGGGAGAACTTGAAGAATCAGCGAAGGAGAGATGGTGAAGAAGAAGTAAGAAGTTGGAGGCTAATGAAGAGACTCATGCAGAAAAGGTTTGTGCCTGACTATTATAGGCAAGAACTTTATTTCAGACTTCAAAACTTGAGGCAAGGAGGTATGAACGTGGAAGACTATGTGAAGAAATACGAAACCTTGATGATTAGGTGTGAGCTGAATGAACCACGAGAGCAAACCATAGCTCGATTTTTGGGTGGTCTAAACAAGGAAATTGCTGATCTAGTAGAGTTGCAGAATTGTGTTTTCTTTGAAGATGTAATTAAATTAGCCATTAAAGTAGAAAGGCAGAAGAAAAGAGTATATGGGAGGAACTTTGGGGTGACTAAATCTGTGGGAGGAAAACCATTCCAAACACTTTCTCAAACACCAGCAAAACCTACCAAAGGGGACAGTAAGGGAATGGAGAAAAAATGATCAACCAAAACTGAGAGTTTTAGGGAAAGGGAGAAAGCAGTAGAAAACCATCCCTCTAGAAGAAGCAGAGATATTAAGTGCTTTAAATGTTTGGGGCATGGTCATATTGCATCAGAATGTCCTAGCAAAAGGGTGATGATTTTGAAGGAAACACAAGGGGAGATAGAGAGTGACGATGAGGGTGTTTTGGAGGACTATGAGGGGAATGAGTATCTAAAAGAGGCAGAGATTGTTGAATATGCAGATGAGGGTGAAATTCTGGTTATTAGGCGCGTCTTGAGTATCCAAACCAAAGCAGAGGAAGAACAACGAGAGAATATTTTTCATACGAGGTGTACTATTGAAGGCAAAGTTTGTAATGTCATTATTGACAGTGGAAGCTGCACTAATGTTGCTTCCACCACTTTAGCTGATAAACTAAAGTTAACTACCATGAACCACCCCCAACCATACAAATTGCAGCGGCTGAATGACAAAGGCGAAGTGAAAGTCACGAAACAAGTGAAGGTTCCAATCTCTATTGGGAAGAATTACAGAGATGAGGTATTATGTGACATTGTCCCAATGAGTGCTGGACATTTGCTGCTAGGGAGGCCATGGCAATTCGATAGGAGAGCACTGCATGATGGCTACAAAAATACCTATGCCTTTGAGAAGGATGGAAAAAAGATTGTGTTGGCACCACTTAAGCCAATGCAAATACAGCAAGAGAAGACAGTAAAAGAAGAGCAGAAAGCAAGTTGCTTGGCTACTAAAAATGAGATGAAGAAAACGTTGAATAAAGGTAGCCTCATTCTATTGCTAATGCTTAAGGAGTTTCAAGAGTTAGAAAATAAAGTATCCCCACATGTGAAGAAACTATTAGAAGAATTTAGAGATGTCTTTCCTGAAGAGCTGCCTAAGGGATTACCACCCTTAAGGGGGATTGAGCATCAAATCGATTTGGTACCAGGTGCTGCTTTGCCTAACCGACCTGCCTACCGAATGAATCCCACAGAGGCAAATGAAATTAAAAGACAAGTTGAGGAGTTGATTGAAAGAGGCTATGTAAGGGAATCGATGAGTCCATGTTCTGTTCCAGCATTGTTAGTACCAAAAAAAGATGGTTCTATGAGAATGTGTGTAGACAGCAGGGCTATCAACAAGATCACTATCAAATACCGCTACCCAATTCCGAGATTGGATGACATGCTTGATGAGTTACATGGTGCTAAAGTGTTCTCAAAAGTTGATTTGAAGAGTGGCTATCACCAAATTCGTATGAAGGAAGGAGATGAGTGGAAAACAGCATTCAAAACAAAGCATGGCCTTTATGAGTGGATGGTAATGCCTTTTGGGCTATCTAATGCCCCTAGCACTTTTATGCGTCTAATGAATTTTGTGCTCAGATATTTCATTGGCAGATTTGTCGTAGTGTATTTCGATGATATTCTAATCTACAGCCAAAGTTATGATGAGCATGTAGAACATTTGAGGCAAGTATTGGAAGTGCTGAGAAAAGAGAAACTCTATGCAAATCTGAAGAAATGCTACTTTTGTCAAGATCATGTAAATTTTCTTGGTTTTGTAGTATATCATCAAGGTGTGGAAGTTGATGAAGAGAAAATCAAAGCAATCAAAGAATGGCCTGTTCCCAGAACCATAAATGAGGTAAGGAGTTTCCATGGACTCGCATCTTTCTATAGAAGGTTTGTTCGAGATTTCAGCACTATCCTAGCACCATTAACAGAATGTATAAAGGGGGGAAAAGAGTTTGGATGGAATAATGCAGCCCAGAGGAGTTTTGAACTGATTAAAGAGAAATTATGCAATGCCCCTATATTAGCACTACCAGACTTCTCCAAGACATTTGAGATTGAATGTGATGCTAGTGGAGTGGGGATTGGTGCTGTTCTACTACAAGAAAGGCGCCCTATTGCATATTTTAGTGAGAAGCTGAGTGGGGCTTGTCTTAATTATTCAACCTATGATAAGGAGTTCTATTCCCTGATTAGAGCTCTTGAAACATGGCAGCATTATTTGTTACCAAGAGAATTTGTTATCTATACAGATCACGAATCCCTTAAACATTTGAAAGGGCAGAGCAAGCTGAACCGAAGACATGCCAAATGGGTGGAATTTCTTGAAGTATTTCCATATGTTCTAAAATACAAGAAAGGGGAGACCAATGTTGTTGCTAATGCTTTATCCAGGAGGTATGCATTGCTTTCTATGATGAATGCAAAATTGTTCGGTTTTGAATTTATTAAGGATCAATATGTTGAAGATCCTACACTTGCTAAAACTTACCAAGCTTGTGAAAAAATAGCATACAAAGGGTTTTATAGGCATGAAGGGTTCTTATTTCGTTTGGGAAAGCTTGTAATCCCAGATTGCTCCATGCGGGAATTGCTTGTCCGAGAAGCACATGGGGGAGGATTGGCTGGCCATTTTGGCAAAGCAAAGACATTAGAGATGCTGAAAGAACACTTTTATTGGCCTAATATGATCAGGGATGTTCATCATGTGCTTGAGAGATGTATTGTGTGTAAAAAGGCCAAAAGCAAGGAAGCTGCCCATGGTCTTTACATGCCCTTGCCTGTACCAGATCAGCCTTGGGAAGATATAAGTATAGATTTTGTGCTTGGCCTACCTAGAACTCAGAGGGGAAAGGATTCAGTCATGGTTGTTGTGGATCGATTTTCAAAAATGTCACATTTCATTCCATGCCACAAGTCAGATGATGCTGTGAATATTGCCAATCTGTTTTTCAAGGAGATTGTTCGACTCCATGGCATTCCAAAGAGCATTGTTTCAGACCGTGACTCAAAATTTCTTAGTTACTTTTGGAAGACCTTATGGCGAAAATTAGGCACAAGATTGCTTTTTAACACTGCCTGTCACCCACAAACTGATGGACAAACAGAAGTGGTAAACCGTACACTCTCTACTTTGCTCAGAACTGTCATTAGTAAAAATTTGAAGAATTGGGATGAATGTTTGGCATATGTTGAATTTGCTTACAACAGAAATGTGCATAGTGCTACTAAACGTTCTCCTTTTGAAGTGGTTTATGGATTCAATCCATTAACCCCATTTGACTTAGCACCATTGCCACTTGATGCTCGAGAATGTTTGGATGGAAAACAGAAGGCTGAGATGATCAAGAAGTTGCACGAAAATGTTAAAATGCAAATTGAGAAGAAGACCTCAATCTATGAGAAGGCTGCAAATAAAGAGAGAAAGTTTGTGCAATTCAGCCCTGGAGATTTAGTATGGATCCATCTTCGAAAAGAGCGGTTTCCAAACAAAAGGCAGTCCAAATTAATGCCTAGGGAAAATGGTCCATTTCGAGTCTTAGCAAAGGTAAATGACAATGCATACAAAATAGAGTTGCCTGGTGATTATGGAGTTTCAGCTACCTTCAATGTCAGAGATATTTCTCCTTATTTGCAAGATGAAGATGATTTGGATTTGAGGGCAAATCTTTCTCAACCAGGGGAGGATGATGTGATCATGGAATACCACACTTCAAGTTATGACAAGAAAATACCTTCAATTGGGCCTTTAACTCGTGCAAGAGCTAAGCAGCTTGGAATGAACCTAGTTACCTTGCTGAAAATTGAAGACACTTGAAGAAAACAACAGTTAAGAGACTAAATTAATTCGTGTACTCATAAAAAATTAAAAACTAAAACTAAGTAAATACATAAATCTAAGAAACAAATTGTCAGTTCACAATTATTTATGAAATAAAAATATAAAATGAAGATCTGGGTACTCATGTCACGATTTTGGAGGGTTTTGGATTCGTAGAGATGGACCATTGTCACGATTTGGGGGGTTTTCAGATACTCAATGGTGATGATAGAGTCATGATGGGAGTGTTGGCATTTTGGACAGTGTTGGCATTTCAGATACTCAATGATCAAAACGAAGCCATTTGGTGTTAACCAAGTCACGTCAGTGTGCTCCAGGCCACCTCAGTCATCAGTCTGGTCAGATAAATAATCACAATTAATGGAGTTAATAAAAAAAATTAATAACAAAATAATCTTTAAAAAACTAAATTGACAAAAGTGAGCATTATAGAACCAAATTGAAAAACAGAACAATTTTCACATATCAATACATTAACTAACTCAAATAACAATTATTCTTGGTTCATTCTCAAAGAAAAGTTTTAATTTTAAACAAAAAAAAATTAATTTTAAGAAAGAAAGTAAAGAGTATGAGAATAATAATTGTTATAAATAAAACAAAAATCAAAGAAGTTAAATAATCTAAAGAGACAAATCACATATATTTAATAAAATATGATCAATCGATATAGGTTAGTTTGTAGTGGTAAGTAAGCTTCGTTCTTAAAATGAAGATACAAGTTTGATCCTTGAAGTAGATGGAATTAGTCTTGCAATATTAATAGCATTTAAAGATGCCTTGAAAAACTAAAATAAAATAGAATGTGATCAAATATAATGTTTCTCATGTAATTGAATAGTCTATGCCTTCATGATATTCAATCTAAACAATTATACCCATATTTAATATTTGATTAATCACAATTTACTAATTGTATTGAATTTTTATACAAATTTTCTAAAAATATTCTTATTGACCTAAAAGCTTAAAATACAATAACGATTGTATGTTAAAAACAGTTTCTTTTTTATTTCCGCCAGTTTGTAACTTGTATTCTTTATCTCTTAAAAGTTGATTGGAATATAAATAATCTTTTCAAAAATAAATTAATTAATTAAGTAACACGGTTTAAACTGTTTGATGAGAAGTTCTTAAGTTGAAAAGTTTGATAGTTCGAACGAATCTTTTGACGTTTAAATTTGCAAAACTTCAAAGTATTTGACGATCAGTTTTCTAAAAGAAATTTTTTTCCTATGTTATAAATAGTAACAAGCTAAAACGCTAAGTTTGTGCTGCCTTCAAAAAATGGACATGGAGATGGTGACTCAAGATTTTCAACTTGTAAGTTATACAAAAATTCAATTACGAAAACAGTCTTTGTTATCATTATGATTAATTTACCAAAAGAGTTTATTGATATTGCTGTTAACCCTATAAAAGCATCATTTTCTCCTTCTAAACCTTGCCAACAAATTAGCCTTTCTATTCATCATTACAGGTATCATAATCCTAGAGAAATATATCATGGTTTCACCAAAATACAATATGCTTGCAATAGTAATGTTGTTTTTTGCTATTGGTGCTTTATGGGTCACACCTGGAATTTCATCAAATGATAATTTCGAAAGCTCTGATGCTTTAACATCATTTAATCAACTTTTATCAAAAAAATCTCCTGCATTTTATGATTATCTACGTGAATGTTCACAGAAGTTTATAAAAAAGTGTGGTTACCTTACATTTTCTGCGATAGTTTTTCAAAATATGATTCTCACTGATGAGTGTTGTAACAACATAGTCAACGGAGTAGGAAAGAATTGCTATGACAACTTGATAATACCAGTTCTTCAATCCCCTGTGTTCAATGACAAAATTGTCCAAATTGTAGCTAGCAATAAGCAAATTTGGAGTCAATGTACTTCCATATTAAAGCGTTCACCGCCTTCTTACTAACACATGTGAAGTCATGAAGCTTACAATAATGTAACTTTAGAATAAAAGTATATCATAATTTTAAGTATCTTGTTATGTAAACTTTAAAAAGAGATATGTTGTCTTAAATTGGGGAAGTTCAATAACAAAAGATTATTTTTTTTAATTTTAGAGCTTCAGTGGTTGTCATAATTTATTTATTTATTTTTAAAAAAGGTTATTTATATTTTAGAAAGTCTACGATAATGTACTTTAGAATAAAGGTATATCATAATTTTAGAACTTCAGTGGTTGTTCGTTACTCGGCTTTCCCGAGGGCTTCAGTGGTTTTCATCAACCCATCATTGCTCCGGTGTACACGTATCAAGAGCTCTCCCCACTCCGCCGACGATGGCTGCAGGAACAGCGGCAAAAACATGAGATGTGGAAGAGAGGAGAACTTGAACAGAGAGAAAAATATAAAAAATAATAAGAACTCAAATTATTGAGGATTTCAGGATCAACATATTATTTAATTGAAGAGACTGGAGATGAGCATCGCCCATTTGAGAGTTTTAAATATACTTTTTGACAATAGAGAGCAATCAAATTTTTAACCCTTCGATGTTTAGAAAAAACGTTATAAGAACTAAAAAAAGTTGCTTGAATTTTTCAGACTTTGACATCATTTGAAACATTCGAAAACTCTACTATATTTTTTATTTTAAAGGAATTAGTATGGATACAAGATTTGAGTATGAAAAGAGACAGAGATTTAGCTCAAAAAAATAAAAATAAAGAACAAAGTCAAATATGATAGTATCAAAAAAGATTTGAGAATAAAATTGTAATCACAACCTAAGTTTTGATACCAAATATCAAATATGAGACAAATATATTATGGACAAATACTTATTTTATTAATGAGATAATAAAAACTTATTTTTTCTGAAATTTTTTTAGTGAAAAGACAAAATATAATTTAAAATTGACTTAATAAATAAAATATGGTCAAAATTCAATGTTTTGCACGTAATTGAATAGTCTTTGTCCTCAAGATATTCAATCCTAAAAATTTGGCTCACATTTAATATTTGATTAATCATACTTTATTAATTATTCTAAATTCGTAAACAAATTGTCTAATAATATTCCCATCAACCTAAAAGCTTAGAATGCTATATCCACTGTATGTGAAAAACTATTTCTTTTTTATTTCCATGATATTATTAAGAAATATTTCCATTTGTATTTTTCATATCTCAAAAGTTGACAAGAATATATATGTTATAAGCCTATATTTAGAGTTACTTTTTCTACGTTTACAAAACTTCGAAGTATTTAATTATAAGTTTCCTGAAAGAACCAATGTTATGAATGGTAAACAACTAAAACGTTAATTTTGTTCTAATTAAATGGACGTGGAGGTGGTGACCCAATGTTTCAAACTCATACGTTATTTACAAAAATAAATTAAAAAAACAGTTTTCGTTGTCATTTTGATTAAGTTACTGAAATAGTTTATTGGCATTGCCGCTAACCCTATAAAAGCATCATGTTCTCCTTCTACCTTGCCAACAAAGTCATCTTTTATCCCTCCCCATAAGTATCATCATCGTCCTAAAGAAATATATAATGGTTCCACCAAAATTTATGTTTGCAATAGCGATGTTATTGTTTACCATTGGTGCATCGAAATCTCATCAAATGATGGTTTCGAGAGCTCTATGATCTAACGTCCTTTGATCAACTTTCACAAAAAAAAAAAAAAAAATATTTCCTAAATTTTATGATTATTTATGTAGATGTTCACAAAGTTTATAAACAAGTGTGGTTATCTTACGTTTTCTACTACGGTTCTTTAAAAGACAATTTTTCAAATTGTAGCAAGCAATAAATAAATTCGGAGCTGATGCACTTCTATAGCACTTATCTTAACTCATGAAATCTACAATAATGCAATTTTAGAATAAGAGTCTTTAATACTTTTTAATTTCTTTTTCTATCAACATTCATAAGGGATACGATACCTTAAATCGAGACAGATAAATTACAAAAGATAAGTTTATGTCAAAATTATTATAACAAAATTGTAGTATTAATAGGCGATTAATCTTATAAGTTAATTTTTTTTTACTATTTAAAATAACAATTATTCTTTGTTTTTTCTCACATAAAAGTTTTAATAGAAAATTTTAATTTTATAAAAAAGAGTAAAAGATAATGTGAATAATGGTTATTATAAATAAAACGAGAGTTGAATGAAAGCTAAAACCTTCAAAGAGAAAAAAAACACATATATTTATTAGAATAAGATCAAACACTTTTGTTTTGCATGTAACTTAATATATAGTCTATGCCCTCAAGATATTCAATCTCAAAAATTATTTTGACATTAAACATTTGATGATCATATTTCAATTATTGTATTAAATCCGATACAACTTTTTTTAAAGCATTTTTTTGGTTCTCAGACCTTAAAATGGCAATGCTGATTGGCTATAATGATTGCATATGAAAAACTATTTCTCCTTTTCTGACTATATTATTAACAAAGATTTTTTTTTCTATTTATTATTCCAATAAAAAAAATTTATGAAGTGACACTTGCCGTGAAACTAAGTATATATATTATAAATAAATATAATATATATAAGATAATATAGATGAATAGATATTTAAAAATTGAATAACATCATCACTAAATAGAAAATTGAAAGTTTTTATGACCCCGGGTTGCTCATCTCCTTAGTCCACGTCATGTTTTGATCAGTGGATCCGAGGGTCAAATTATCCTATAAATTATTTATGCAATGCATTTAATACTATACCAAACCATTTTAAGGCAACTAACATTCGAATCCCAATCTAATGGGCCGCGCCATCTTTTCATCGTCACAAAAGTTTGTATAATTTAAAAATTCAATATCAAATTTAATTAAAAAAATAAAAAAAAATTAATATCAAATTTAATTTCAAAAAATTATTTTAAATAGATCAAATTGAATTAATAAACTTCTACAAATAAATTTTATAATTTTTTTTTAATTTAATCAAAGTATCTTTTTTTAAACTTAATATGACTTAATATAATCTGAACTTTTTAAATAATTTAAAATTTTAATCAAATTCATATATTAATTTTCTAATATAAACTTTGTCAACTCGATACAGCTCACTCCTAAATAAACATATAGCATAAAATATATATGATATATAATTATAATATATAATATATTATTGAAATAAACAAAATAAACAGACCACCCGTGACCAGTCATAATTGGAAAGTGGATGACCAAATACCCATGTGCGGAATAAATGGGCCCCGGCCAGACTTAGCCCGTTTTAAGGGTGCTAAGGGTAATACACTATCTTATAAAAGCATAGATCATCATCAAAATTTAGTCCCACTATTAAAGACAAGCATAACAGCCTACTACTGCTTGATCCGACCGAAAAGTGTCCTTACAAGCTAATAAAAGGAAATAGAGCAGATGCAGGAGTTCTCACTACTTAGAAAATAGTAGGTTTACAAAAAGGCTGCACAATACACAGAAAATAGCATCCGCCCTTGACCCTTGTGTGTCTCCAACATCACGTTTTCATGCTTTCTGCATTAAGACAATTGCAACGAGCTTAAACATGCAATGAAGGTTAAAACATAAAGGTGATATTCAAATGTAGGCATCTCTCACCTGCATTGGAAGATACAATTTGAACTCTGGTGGAAGTTCCTCTTCAGAGTACAGGCGATCAGAAAAATATATCCTTCTCAGGCGGCAGTTTGCATGGACCTGAACTCGCAGCGTCTCCACATAATTAGTACCATATGCTCTCTTGGTGAAATCAGCCAGATTCAACTGGATTTGATTCCACCCCTCATCCATTCTCAGTGGCATGGTGCAAATGTATGGCTTTACTCGAGTGACAGCCTATAGTATGAGCAAAATAATCACTTGCAATTTGCAACACATATCTTCAATACCATGTTAAATTTCTGGACATCAATAATAATTTTTCTTGTTTTCAGCAAAAGTGCCACTGTATACCTTATCAACAATGTTGCTTACTAATAACAATTAGATCCCCCATTTAATGCCAATCTAACTGAAACTATGTTATCCAACTTCCAAGAACGGCAAATTAAGTTGAAGAACATATCAAGTTCTCCAGTTAATGAATCGCTCAAATCACATAATCTAGGGAAAAAAAATTCTTTTCTTGCACTTTTTTTTCCCAGAAAGTAGAACAGACAAAAAAATTCAAATTCCATTCTCACACAACAGGGAGAATGGTTGTGTTCCCTGCACTATTCTCATGCGCAATATCTAGCCAGTAGCAAAGTGAGAATGTGAAATTTCAAAAATATATGCAGAACACCATAATATTTGTGAATTCACATTAATATAGACCTTCAAGAAAAATTGATAGGAGGGTATGAAATGTTGGATTGCTGGTTTTATCACACACTAAGGCAATGTAAGCAAACATTTTCTTAAACCAAGATTCTTCTGAGACAGACTTCTGACAGGTATGGTGACCAGAAAAGTAATCATGCAACTGTGTAGTTACTAGTCAGCTCTTTATATTAGATCAAGCATGCAATCAGGCACAAAATACACAAGGGGAAAATTTAATGTCTGGAGAGTTTTTTGGAAAACCAATTAAAAACAGAAACATGGGTAGACTTACACACTTGAAAATTAGAAGACCGAAATCGTCGTCGCACATTCTTGTCGTCCAGAACTTGAATCTCAAATGTGAAATACTTCTTTATATTCTTCACAATCATAACCAAGAATGGAAGTTTAATACCAAGTGTTGCAGCTGGATCTGCTGGGCATGTAATGTATGTGGACTGAATATTTGATCCAACTATTTCAAGTACATTGGACTGAATGTCTTCATCCTGTGGTCGTTTTATATGGCCATTAACAACTATAAAGGAAACCCCAGATAATATTAGTCACATGGCATATTTTATTGACCCATATCATCAAGCAAATCACAGATAACTTAAGACAACAGCCAACAGGTCTGGACAAGGTTTTATTCTCAAACATGAAATATAACCTATAAACAAACCAAGGGAATTGACCAATTGATGGAACTGGATTAATTAAAAATATTATGCAACACGCATTTGTTATTTGCCTCTAGGTAAGTAAAAAGAACATAACCGAAAATGCAGCAGAACAGATAATGTGATCACCTGGGTAACAAGAAAATTCTTAAACATTAAGAATTTTTCTCTTATTTTATCTTTCTAAGACTTCTTTACTACACTAAAATACTACAAGACACACCCTCTGGCAAAAGCAAAAGCCGTAGTTGTTAATGGCAGCAGCGCACTGTTGCAATATAGACCCCTGGAGCTATGGCACACAGTGCTTAGCATTTAGCATTGCAATATTGAAGTTTAGTGCACATTAAAATATATTTAATGCAATCCAAAATAATAATGATGCATAAATAAAACAATTAATATATGAAAAACTTAACTCATACTCAAAAGTATAATTTAATCTAACTCCAACAGTCACCCCTAATCCAATTGTATCAACCATAAAATGAACCTCAAACCCTGAAATCATAAACATATCAAAGTTAGAGTTTAGGAGTTCTAGAAAAACTAGAAAAGGTGTCCCTCCCAAAGTCCTATATAACATGCAAGATCCAACCCAAATGGGTTTTCAGGAAAATGAGAAAAGGTGAACTCCTCTGGACAGAGTCAGGAAACAGAAAAAACGCAAGAAAAGAAGAGTACAACATAGATGGAAGTCATGAAACAAAGAAGATACTGAGAAGGCAGCATGGAAATGGAGATGGGAAGGAAAGGATAGAGAAATCAGAGAGAAAGAACAAATCTGCATCAACATTTTAGCTATATGTTCACGTGGCGTGCACCACCATGTGCCATTCAAAATTTGCAACACCTCATTGCATGGTGCAACACTCTGGCGCTACGCCATTAACAACTCCAGTAATAGCTTACAAAATATCATATTTTTAATGTTTGCATTATTGTTTTTAACTAAGCTACAAGTACAATCGTCCACACATCTTTCTGAAGAGATTGCTCAGAGACTCAAGTTTATATTGAAATTGAGCAGGTTATACATAGATAAGAAGACAGAGTTTGTACTAATGAAGTTTGACCATAAAATGAGCACATAATAACTTAATAAGTGATAGAAAAATTGCATAATGCCTTTCCAGAACATTGGATATTTTAAAAATACAAGGCAGCCCATTACAGCTTTACCAGAAGTTCTTTCCTCACAAGGGCATGGCTAAATAAAGACAATCTTTGGAGTTCAGAAATAATTACAATTTCGTGAAAACAACAAAATATAAATTTAACAGTGCCAATAAAAAAGCATTTTGCCTTAATTTCCCTATAAATGCAAGAGATAATTGATTTCAAAGCAAGCTCTAAATATCACCGCTTAACACTGCAGAGCATAAAACACTCACCTTCTTTGTCCCATATCTGTAAAGGTTTACTCCTATAAAATCCAAACAACGGGGAATTTTAGCATCACTAGAAATATGTGAACCTGAATTTCGAGACATGTAGTGAGACATATAGACCACGTGAAGACATACCCAAGGCTGTATAGGATGGAAAGAAATCCAGACTGGAATGTGTTCTTGAACATTTTCTGCGGTACCAAAAGCGACAATAATATCAGGACCAGAAGTTAAAACCCCAATCACAGCTTTTGAACCCAAAAAGAAAGTAAAAACAGGGTCTCCTTCACAATTTCACCAGAAACAATCTCACCCATCAGCGAACGAAAGCGATTAGGATTCGAGAAAGTAAAAAATAACTGGAACATATTATCAAGGTAAGAAAGATCATATTTTTTTTTTAAACCCTAAATTTATGGAAATCAAGTTGTTACGTCAAACAATCGTTTCAAGGTACTTGAAACATAACTTCAAGTTAACAAGAGAGACTGCAAACCTGTTTGTTTCCCAAGAAAACCCCTACGCCCACCGGTGACGCAGCCTGAATCGTGGGAAAACCTGTTCGGCTATTACAACTGATTCGGTCCCTCCCCAAATACAAATACAACTTATTATTATAACTTTTGGGCAAAATTGCACTGAAACCCTGGGCTCTTGCCTTTTTACTTCTTGCTTCCCATTTAAGCCATCAATCCCTAAATTTATAGAATTGTGAAATTAAGAACGAGTAAAACGGTCAAACTGGGTTGAAAAGGTGTTGTATGTTTATTTTTTAAATATTCATGCAAAACGAATATGATTGATCTTATTCTAATAAATATTTGTGCTTTTTTCCCTAAATTTATAGTCTTGTTTATAACAAACATTATTCACATTATCTTTCCCTTTTTTTTTAAATTAAAATTTCTTTTGTTTCAAATTAAAACTTTTCTGTGAGAAGAGCAAAGAATGACAGTTAAATTAAACAGTAAAATAAAAAAAAATAACTTGTAAGCTCAATAGTTCATCAATACTACAATTTTATCTTAATAATTTTAACATAAAAACTTATCTTTTATTCAATACACCATCTTTCCTATGAAAGTTTACAAAAAAAACAAAAACAAATTCAAAGATATGATACACTTTTATTTTAAAATTACACCATTGTAGAGTCCATGAGTAGGATCAAGTAGACAATTCATTCAATAATAGGTATGATCAAGTTGTCCTATCAATTCTTTTTCACTCTATTGATTATGTTGTCACAAGGGTCGTGACAATTTTCATTGGGGGTTGAAGAAAAAAAATTAAAGACATAAAATTAAAGTATATTATTATATATAACAATTAAAAATTTAATTAAATATAATGTATAATTTACAAATTTTAAAAATTACAGAGAATTACTTATAATTATTCTTTAAATTTTCTTCTTATAAAATTGAGTTACAAGAGTTTTAATTAAAATTAAGTCATAATATTATTCAACTATGATTAGCCATAATTTGTATTAAATATGGCTCGTGAATATTTTTTCGAGATAACTTTTTTTACTGTATTTATAAAAGTTTTTTTTTTTGGACTAGTACTGTACTTATAAAAGTTAAACATTTCATTTTGGAAAATATATGATCTTTCTTTTGTCGATGAACATAGCATTTTTTTTTTTTTTTGTGAGAGAGGTTTGTGAGAGAGGTTGGTCCAGTTTCCTTGAAGAGGAGGGTTAAAAAGTGACTTCCAAACATGGAAGGATAAAGTTCAGGAGCAGCTAACCAAGAAGACCCAGTCCAAAAAAAGCTAACCCAGAAGATGTGATGGAAAGGAGAAATGATAGAGATGGAGGTTTTGGAACCAAAAACTGTGGCACCAAGCAAGTCTTGGGTTCTTTGGTTGAAAGAATGAAAATAAAATATTATTATTAAAATTTTGTTTAGTATAATATTAAATAAAATAATTTATTTTATTTTATTATATTTAATATGTCTTAAATAATATAAGAATAAAATAAAAAAATTAATAAAAAGACAAAAATATATTTAAATAATTAAATTATTAAAATAATATTTTTTATATAAATTTTATTTAAAAAATAAAATAAATAATTAGTAATATAAAATTTTAAACTAAATTTTATTTAAAATATTAATATAATAAATAAAATATTTTAGTTTTTTTTTTGTTTTTTTTTGTTTTTTTTTGTTTTTGAAGATAAATCACTTTTATAAAGAAAAATACGTATTCTATAAATTACTTTTTCTGTGAATTAAATATAATTAATTGACGGAACGCAATTTAAATTTGTATTTTATTAACTTAATTCTGAAAAAATGTTGGCAGACAAAACCTTGAATAAGGACACTCCCAACGCAGTGATATCCAGTGGTTACGGGCCACGTGGGATTTTGTAGAGCTCAGGGGACAGATGGAAATAGGGGACTCCCAAAGGATATGGAGGTTGGGGAAAAAAGCATCAATAGCAGAGGAAGGGGGTGGCACCGGGGCAGGCGGACTAGCTTCGGGGCAGATAAACTAAAAGCCAACTCAGATAATTTTAATTGTTTATTTTGGGTAAGTCTAATGATTTAATATAAAATTATTCAAATTTATTTATACATCAAAATAAAAAAAAATTAATATTCTAACCAAGAAATATAAATAATATATTTTTGAAGTACTAATTCACCAAATATTATAAATTAAAAATTTATATATACAACAATACACATATAAAAAATTAGAAAGAGTTTTTGGAGGAAAAGGACTAAAAGTAGAAGAAATGAACCACATAGTAGAACTGCCTCAGAGGAGAAAAAATGAAAGAAAAAAAAAGCAGTCAAATAAAAAAAATAGCCTAAATTTTTTTCTGAAAAAAAAAGTTTTAAAACAAAATAAATTAATAAGTTTGTTTTGGATTGAAAACTAGTAGGCTTAAAAAAAAAAAAGAATAAAATAGAGATAATTAAAACGTTTTGTTTTTTGGACTAGCGATAACTAAAAAGTTTCATTGGTCTAATTACCGTGGATAAGTCTCTTTCAACTTTTTTACGAGTCGTTAAAAAAAAAAAAAGACCGTTGTCTTTTTTTTTTTGGACAAAGAAAAGACCGTTGTCATCGACCGATAAATATATTTTATAAGCCGGTCCGTTGCGGCAACAGCCTCGCCGACTTATTCACTTGTAAGGCTTCGCTACCTCACAGCCCAAAAAGAAAATTAGGGATCCAACGATTTTGCGCCTCTCCTCCACGTCTTCACCATCTTCTGCATTAAGGTTTTCTGTTCTGGATTTCCTAGTTTGTGTGTGTCTGATTCTTTCACTATATGATAAAATAAATTCTCTGATTCTCTTCCTATTTGTTTCGAAAATTCGTAGGTAATCGCAGTCGAAGAGGTGTGATGATTTTTATGGTGTCCGTGTCTGAATCATCGTGACGGATCTCTCAGTGGAGAATCTTTTTTTTTGTTTTTTTTTTACTTCTCCAACGAGATTTGTTTTTATTTTTTATACATTGATTAAAACACAGATTCTTTTTATTAGTTGCTCTGTGATGACATGCCTTCGGTGCATTATACGCTATTCCGAAGTAAGTTGTGAGCCGAAAATTTGATTCTAAATGAGAGCTGCTGCCTCTTTTACTGTTTAACCCCATACCTATTCGATGATTTTGAAAAAAATGGGAGCAGTTTCGACGATTCGTCTTGTTTTTCCGAGAACTTTGAAATGCCCTATCATATTTTTGTTGATTTTATGTTATCTGCTCTGATGAATTTTGAATAAATTTCACATGTCAGACTTCAGAGATTTTCAAATTAATGATAATGACAATTCTTAATTTACTGAGTAGAAGTTTTATTTTATTTTTTGATTTTAAGAAAGTAGCGACGACGGGAGAATTCTGTGGAGTCTCATGCTTGGAGCCAATTGATTGATATTCGGTCCCGATTAATTGGCTCATTTAGCTTTCGTGACCCTTCCCGTACTGTTTTGAAATTCTGTTTATATATGTTGGTCCGTTTTGTGGAAATAATTGCCTGTGATCCAATTCTTATGGGGAATATTTTCCAAGCCTTCATCAATTGATTCTCTCATAGGTCTGTAAAAGTAAATGCTCATTGTTCGGGATGTCAAAAATTAGCCAGACGTGGAGGAAAATGAAGTGGTAACATTTAAGTTTCAATTTGTTAACATATGGTTTCCCTTGAATGCAGTCAATCTAAAAATATATTAGATATCTAGTGAAATCAAGGAGGAATAAGAAAAGGATGAGGATGAAGGAGGGAAAGATATTTTTGAGAAGCATGATAAAGCAGTAAGGTATGTCTGAGCAATTGATGATGGCCATGTTTGTGGACGAATTTTATACTGAGCATTTATTTTACTTCATTCGTTTGTAGAATTGACAACTGGATGAAGAACACTAATATGGAAATTCCTTAAATAAAGCTGTGAACACTTGTGTGCTGAAGTTGACTAATTCTCTGAGACATATGAGTAGAAAGCAAGGAAAATGGAAGATGAGCAAATCATTTATAAAGGAATAAGTATCACCGTAATTGTTTTATATGAATTAAAGATTTTTTTTTGACATTCATGAGTTTTGCTATAGAGAGATCGAGCTTTTAGAGTTCAAGGTTTTCATTTGCTTGATCTCTTTTTGGAATCTGCTTTTTTTTTTTGTTCAAGAACCTTGCTAAGTGATGTATTATTGCCCCATTTATGAATTTGGTTATTAGGTTTGCTCACTTTATCTACCATGCTGATTGTCTAACCTATAGATCAAAATACTTCAAGAAATCTTTATAGGCCATCGCATTTCGCATTTGATGTTATGTTTTTTTTTATTTTTTTATTTTCTCCCACCCATCTTTCTCCATTTCTCCTTGTTGATGTGAAAGTTTCCAACAATATCATGCCTTATTAGGTAATTAACTAATCTCCATGTATGTGTTTCCATCCTTTAACAGAGTTGAGAGGCTAGAAACAGCTTTTATAGAGATGGTCAAGGAAGATAATCGGCAGGAATTGACTGTAATGGTGTATCTAATATTTGGATTGATTTACTTGCTGTGTTATCTATTTTTTTCCAATGTTGTTAACAAACATTTGTATGCTTATTAAAGTTGTAAAAATGGAAATGCATCAATATGTTCTTTTTTTCCATACAAATATTTGGAGCTTCTAAAAAATTAGATTCTAATATACATTATTGGGATTTATTGCTGCTCATGTTGATGTGCAGTTCCCCTGGATTATCATGCATGAGTCAATGCTCTGGCATGAAAGCTTAAATTGCTTATCTATGAATACATTTATCTTTGTCAGATCATTATTTTGTTTTCATGCTTTATCCTAGGTAGCTCGTTTGGACCAATAAGGATAATAATATAAAATGGTAATATATGAGATTGCATAATTATCAAATCAGCAGACTGATATGGTGATTTACTCTAATGGGCTATGTGTTTGTCCAATTGATTTTGTGGCTTATCCTCACATGCTATGTGTCTAATTGATATTTTGATTTACCCCTACGAACTTTATGTTTGTCCAACTGATATGGTGATTTACCTCACAGACTATGTGTCTAATTAGTATGGCGATTTACCCTACAAACTATGTGTTCGAATGGTATGACAATTTATCTTTACGGACTATGTGTCCATTTGGTATGGTTATTTACTCTTACGGACTGTCTGACTGATATGGTGATTTATCTTTACAGGATGTGTCTGACTAATATTTTGGTTTATGGACTATGTCCAATTGGTATGGTAATTTATTCTTATGGACTATGTGTCTATCTAACTATAATGGTAATTTACCCTTATGGAATACATTTTTGATTGATATGTTGATTTACCCTTATGGACTATGTGTCCATTCGACTAGTTTGGTGATTTATCTTTACGGACTATGTGTCTATTCAACTAATTTGGTGATTTACCCTTACAGTCAATAAGAAAATAGTACAAAAGTATTGGAATTAATTTTGAAAATATAGAGAAAATACAATAAAGATAACCTCTAGCACTTCTAGGGACTAAATCCCTCTCATGACCCAATTCTCATAAGATTTTGCCTCCTTTTCGTCTCTGCTTTCACCCTGTATTTATAGCCTATTCTCAAAAGATACCTAAAAACTGCCCCTATCCCAAGCCGCCACATGTCCCTTGCCCCCATACTCCTTAAATAAATCTTTATGATTCCAAAAACTATAGGGGTTCCAACAGTTTCCCAGCCTTATATTTCAATTTCAATACCATGCAAACCAAACAAAACAGGTAGTCTGGCATTACAAACTAGACTTTTCATTTGTTGTTCTTGCTTGGCATTGATGCTATGTAGCTTTAGTGGCCATAGTCAGCAAAGTTAACAGAGACCAGGGAACGAAATTTATATTTTGATTCTGGCACATTCAAAAAGAAGTCTTTCATTAATTTGCCAATTAAGTTTAACTCATCTCCTCCTGCTGTCTTCCTCCTTCTCCAGGTTGCAGAAGAGCCATGGCATTAGTTGACCTGTGGCATCCAAATTTTCATGACATAAGATAAATGATATGTCAGTTCTTGCGACAGACAAATTTTGGATGGCAGTGTATCACTGTCATCATGCTCAATGTGTTCCAATTTTATGCTCCAAATCTAGGAAGCTGACTTGTCTGCCTCAGGTGATCTCTCAAAATACAAAAGAAGAAAAGTTGGATAGCCTGCGTTTGTTTAGATATTGGGATGAAATTGCAAATTGCTATTAAATTAAGCATTGTTTTCTTTTTACCTTGTGACACAACTTAGCTTTGTTTTTAGCAAATGTCTGTTCAATATGTGCGTGCTATCTGATTCCTATATTAGCTACACTGTTGAGTACGCATATCCATGAGCATCTTTCAAAATGGTGAATGTGTTAAAGTTCTTGATGCTTTCCATGTACTACCCTTTCTGTTTCCATGAAACAAGCTATACTTGGATTGATTTGTTGCTTTCTTCTTGATAACCAAAAAGATATTTTAGCTTGTTAAGTTAATTTCAACTTAATTTCTAACAGGGTCAAACTTTTGCGCTGGCCAGACCTCTGCTTCTAACTGTAGCAGTTAATTAGCTCGGTGACATTGCATTTGCAGCAGGAATTTCTGATTCCTCTACTTCGTGGGGCCTTTGTCTGGTTAATGTTACATGGGAATGTTGATGCAAGAATCTTTTTACTAGTTTGAACTAAACACGGTATTTGGGGTAACACGAGATCCCATTTATAGTTTTACTTCTAATCATTTCGCCATTTTGGGCAAGTTTTATTGCTTCTGCTTTCCTTGAAATGTAATTCTAATGTATCTGAAATTGATTTCCAATATGTTCTAGAAGTAGGACCTGTGTTCCACTAATTATAATGCACTTGAGAGTGTTAGAATTGTAAGAAATTAGAATTCTTACAATTCAAATTGACCTTTTCAAAAATTGACGAGACCTGAAATAAAAAAATCGTACATATAAACTTAGCTATTTCAATTAAGCTGAGCATGCGTTTTCTATATGTTATAGGTGCCATCATTGGAGCATAATGGCAAGGTTTTGGGAGAAAGTCTTGATTTGATCAAATATATAAATGCCAACTTCCGTGGGCCATCTCTTTTTCCCAGTGAAAGAAATGAACATTCTATTTTTTTGCCCACGATGAGCCTCTTCCCTTCCCTCCCAACCCTTTCCTCTCTTCTTTGTCTACAAGTGAAGTAATGTTCAGATGAATCCTTTCATTTTCAGGAACCCGCTAAGAGAGAATTTGGTGAGCATTTGATGTCCCATGTTAATACCTTCACTGAAGATATCTATGCTTCATTCAAATGAGATCCTGTAAAACAAACTAGTGAGATCTAAGTTTCTTAATCAAATAGAATAATGTCAAAAGATAGAATGGATGATTAAATTTGGTAATTTGAAATAGGTCACGCTTTTGATTTCTTGGAGAACGCTCTTGGTAAATTTGATGATGGGCCATTCATCCTTGCTCAATTTAGTTTGGTGACTTGAAATTCAGTAGTCTGTACATTTTGTTATTAAACGTGACCATTAAGAGCACTTATCAATGTCACTGGAAGATTATGAAGAATTCAGACCAACTGCCATGTGATCTTTTGGAGGAACGAAAGTAATCCTTTATTGATGCAGAAACGGTTTCTACGTAGTATAACATCCATGGTTAGTTTTTTATTCTGATCATTCATAAACTATGGTGATCATCAGGTGGATATTGCCTATATCCCATTTCTGGAAAGATTTCAACTTGTCTTTTCTGAGTTGTTTAAGCATGACATCACGGCAGGAAGGTCCAAACTAGCAGCATGGATTGAGGTAAACCAGAAGAAGTTATGTGTGAATTTCTCTTCTTTTTTTTTTTTTATGCAATGGGAAATGGATCCTCTGCGGTGCATTAGAGCACAGCACTGTGTCCTGTTTTATAGAGTGACCAGTCGACTGGTCGACTAGTCGATTGGTATGTGACTAGTCGACTGGTCACAGGGCACAGCACGCGGTGCTGTGTCCTGGTGCACCGCAGAAGATTCATATCCGATGCAATGATGGTATAAAAATATAAATTTAAATTCCTTATAAACTAATGAGAATTTTCATCCCTAATTAATGGCTTCTACTTAAAAGAAAAGAGTGATGATCACATGGACTCTGGTCCATAGCAATTTACAGACCATATGTGACCACACCATTGGTTCCAATTAAAAGTAAATCTTTTTATTTAGTTAGTTGATTTTGCTGCCTGCGCATTAAAAGGCCAATGGCTTAATGATCTATATTGGAATTATGGTTTATGCAGTTCGAACTAGAATTCACATATAATGATTTTCAGATTACTGAATTTTGAAAAGAAACCAAAGAGGTTTAGGTTATTGAAGGATAAGACCTGGTATTTTTGTTGATCAAGCATGGGACGATTCTCATTGAAGATGGAAATTGCAGTGTGATTAAAAGAAAAGCTGGGATTGCTTTTGTTACAAAAAAATTCAAATGAGTTTATCCATGAGTTTCGAAGAAGGAAGCAAATTAGCTTTGAGCTGATCCAATATGGCTCATTGAGCCACTGGTCATTTAATTAATGCCACTGGCACTTAATGCGTAGGCTATAAAATCAGCTAACTTACTAAAGATAAGATTTTCCTTTTTAATTGGAACCGACTGTGTGATCACATATCGCGTGTGTAAATTGTCACAGATCTAATTCTGGGTGACCATCACTCTAAAAAAACACAGTACATTGCAAATAGAAAGGAATGGCCCGTTTCGACGTGGCCCACATGGGCTCTCCAAGAGACTTGATTGCTTGAGTTCTAATTACTTAATTAGTTAAGTAATTCCTTGAGACATACTGGTTCCAAGCTGACAAAAAAAAAAAAGGTTACCAAAATTATGATTTTTTTTTTCTGGTGAACTCTCTCTTTTGCAGGAGGTGAACAAGTTTGATGCTTATAAGCAGACAAGAGTAGACAGAAAGGAATATCTTGATGCTTTCAAGAGAAAGTTTCTGGTACTATAAGTATCATATTCACAATAATCTTAGACGATTGTGTTTGAAAAAAAATTTGTTGGCTTTTTTGGCTATGGTTCTTGATAGATTGATAATCTTCTATGTTTCCATCTTGCAGGCATAGCAGTGAACACCGGATGGTGCAAGTGTTTTAAGATATTGTAAACAATAATTAAGGTGGTGTTTTGCATCTATGGTTTCTTATTCAATATAAGAATGTGGACTTGTGCTGTTTTGCCGGAGTTACAATTAGTTTATTTTTTTCAATAATGCTTTTCTACCCGCATGCGATCAGCATATTGTAATAATGCAGCGATATTTTTTGTATCTTTACTAGGGATTAAAAACTTAAACCTAGGGCTCCACGGCTGGATTCCCACTCCACTTTTAGTTTATCACTGTAAAATGAGCTGAAAGACAAGTTTTCAAACCATACTAGATATTAATGTTGATGAAAATAGTACAATATGAATAACCTTTTAGAATTTTGATCCTTCAGGATGCATTTCTATATATATATATATATATATATATATATATATATATATATATATATATATATATATATATATATATATATATATATATATATATATATATATATATATATATATATATAAATTATACATAATTTTTATCTTGACTCCCTATTTTTTATAGAATGTTATAAAAAAAGCTGTGAATTTTAATTAATAAAATTTTAGTAATAAAAAAAATAAGTTATGAGTTAAGTTAATAAAAGTATTTTAGTAATAAAAAAGTTATGAGATAAGTTATAGTATATATTTTAATTTTAAAAGAGTTTTTTATATATTTTAAAAATAAAATGAGAGGACCATATAATATGTATTTTACTCTAAATATTAATTAGAGAAAAAAAAAGCATTTTATTCTTATTTTTTAAAAAATCGTATATTTTTTAAAAATTAATATGTATATTAAGAGTAATTTAGTCTAAACATAGTTGTGAAAAAGATAATTCTTGGTGCTTGATCAGATTCACATTCGCTTAGGTAGCCGAATATGACGGATTCTGGTTTCAGTCATCTCCACAATTTTGAGCCCAGGAGACAGGCAAATATTATATATATATATATATATATATATATATATATATATATATATATATATATATATATATATATATATATATATATATATATATATATATATATATATATCTGTGTGTGTGTATACCACAATGCCGCACATAATTGGTCTTCTGGCATATCTACGCGTCCTGAGACCCTAAAATATCGCTAATTCTTGGATCCAAATTGGAAATTTTCTTCGTCTCGAAAATCTTACCGATCTTCATTGTGGGCCAAACTCTTCACCTCAACTAATCACACTTTACAGGTCTATTGATTTTTATGATATTATCCCAAAATTAAAATTTGGAATGCAATAGAGTTTAAGTGTGATTCATCGAGTACTAATAATATAAAATAACATATTTTGGTGCAACTATTATAATTTTTTAGATCATCATTGATATTCTAAGTGCGATTCATAGAGTACTAATAATAAAAAATAATAACATCATCATTGCAAGCATATATTTTAGTGGAATAATTATATATTTATGTAGGATGATTATACTTTTTGTGAGGAATAGAGAATGGCTTCGTTGGAGAAGCAAAAGGAGAAAATGAGGCTTTTATAGAGATAGTGGCAATATCAATAAGCTCTTTTGGTAACTAAACCAAAATGACAACAAAAGCCCTTTTCTTAATTTATTATTATGCATGACTAGCAAGTTGAAAACCTTGAAGTTTTGATACATAGGAATGAAATTTTCTTTTAGGAAACTTATCATCAAATACTTTGAAGTTTTGCCAATGTAAAAAAAGTAACTCTAGATGCAGGCTTTTCAATTACAAAGTATAATACACAAAAGGAGTTTTATAGACTAAACAATGTCACAAGATCCATCTTAATTATAAATACTACCAACTTAATTAATAACTTTTTATCATCTTTACTTTGAGATCTTCTCTTGTATAATACTGTTAAACAAATTGATCTAACATATTTGTTAAACAAAGTAAGATTTTAAAATTTGCATGCATCTATTCAAGTTTGTGAACTAAGCGGATCGGTCTATAAATTTTAATGTTAAATGAGTTAAATGAGCTATAAATGGAATCAGCTTAGGTCCATTTTTCAATATTTATTTTTAAAATTTTTAAATTAAAACAATTTTGAACTCTGTATATTTAAATTATCTAAAATTATATATTATAATTTTGAACGAAATAAATATATGTATATTTTATCAAAAAAATTATTACTAAATAATAAAAAAATTCTAGTTAAACGGACACGGGTGTGAAATTGGCAAAACAAATAATTTTATTTGACTCATTTATAACAAGATGTTTCAAACTATGATAATTTTTTTCTACCTTAGTGTCAAGCTAGCAATGGAAGTTTCTTAAATGCTTCATGTCCTTTAAATCATTACACCAGTGTAACTTGTTACTATTCTTTTTGTTGAACAATTACTAAATTATTTAAAACAGATATCATCATTTGTGGCTTTTTTTTATTATCTATAAAGTAATATGTAAGCATCTATTTTAATATATTATCATTTATATGAAGAAAATAATTAATTGAGTAAAAGTGTTTACAAATAGTTTACAACATATATAATAAAACTAACAAATGTTTATATAAAATAACTACAATTAAAACCGTGTTATAGTTGATTTCTTTTGGGACGTTCCATAAAATTAGAACGGAAACCTGTTCACACTATTGCGTGAAGGAAAGAAGGGTTTTAACACTGTTTTCTTTAAAGTAGGTTATTAGGGTTTTAGGGGTGATAGCTCTCCTCCCTCTCTTCTTCTCTTTAATTATTTTCTTTCTCTTTTTTTTCAAACAAATCTTTGATCTATTTTCTTTTAAATAGATATAGAAAAAGTTTAATCTTTTAATATATATATTTTCTTTAGATAGATCTAAGAGTTTTTAATATTTAAATATATCTCTATTACTAATAAATCAGAATGGTATTTATATCAGATCAAGTTGTTAGATCTTTTCTGTCTAATTATTTTAGGATGTTTTGAAAAAATTTCGTTCTAATTCAAGTGGTTATATCGCTACAATGAAGAATTTTTTCCCCAAAATTTAAAAGAGCAATAGAATTTTTATTCATCTTAAATATCAATTAAAAAATTATAAGCATTAATTTATTATTAGATTTGAGATTTCTAAAACTATTAGAAGTGTGCGCTTTATTGAAAATTTGCCAATTTATTAAAAAAATACAAATAAAAACCCTTCTTAATAATATCGTGAAAATAAAAAAAGAAATAGATTTTCTCATATAGTCATTATTGCATTTTGAGCTGTTAGGTTTGTAGAGTACTTTTAGACAATTTATATAATAATTTAATACGATTAGCAAAATATGATTAATCAAATATTTAATGTGAGCATAAATTTTGAGATTGAACATGTTGATGGCATATAGTATTCAATTACATGCAAAATATTTTATCTGATTATATCCTATTAAATATATATGATTGTCTCTTTAAAATATGATTAAAAAAAACTCAGTTAAAATTTCTTATTTGTCTGGCATAAAAGCATAATAAATAAATAAATTTATTTTTAAAATATTTAAATATATAATATTAAATTGTAAAAAATATATTTATATGTTACATTTTTATTTATTATAGCCATTATTAATTCTCATTACTTTTTTACTTTCATTTTAAAAATTAACATGATTTTTGTTTAAAAATTAAAACTTTTCTTTGAGAAACAACCAAGAATAATTGTTATTTTAAAAAGTAAAATCATATAAATTAACTTGTTAGATTAATGTTTCATCTATTCTACAAAGTTATTTTGAGAATTTTAAAATTAAAACATTTATCTTTTGTTTTTGAAGTGCACCCCAATTCAACACGCTATTTGTCCCATGAAAGTCTATAGAGTATGTTTAGCAAGTTAAATAAGTTAACTTATAGTTTATTTGACTAACTTATAAGTTTGTTTGATCAAATTAGAGGTGTTTGGTAAACAAATTTATTTGAGTAGTTTATAGCTTTTTATCATACGCTATTTTAAGTAACGTATAATTTTTACCTAATAGTTTTTATAATTTTTTTTCTTATTATTTTATTCAAATTTTAATACTATCATATTCACAAGATGATATTATTTTTACTATACTCGAGCAACATCCAAATTACATACCCATGATGAACTTTCAGATATTATTGATAGTGACACAAGAAATAAAAATTTAGAGGCATCTACTGAGATGAAAAAGATTCGCAATAATATTACTAATTTATTATGAGACTCTAGATGATATGTTTATTTTGTATTTTTTGATATTATATAATAAAATGTAATTATTAATAAAAAATGATAAATTTTATATAAGTATATTATTTTTTGTCATTTTATATTTATCAACTAATTCAATAGTTAATTTTACCAAACACTTTTAATTCAATAAATTAATTTAACAGTTTTCAACTTTCAATTAACAGTTTTCAGTTAAAAATTAATTTTTCAGCTTTCAGTTAACTTTTAAATTTTCAACTAACTTATCAGCTATTTTTATCAAACATAGTCATAATAAAATTTTATTTAAAAATTACATTATTATAATTTTTATGAGGTCAAATATACTAGTGAGAAGACGGTAAACTCTTTGTTATAGAAATACATCTACTCCAAACTTGTTTATTGTTGGATACGATCTAGAAAATTTTGTCTTTAAATTCAGGTGATTGAAGAATTGGTATCAACAAATCGTCGTAGCAATTCTTTTCCCCTCAAACGATTATGTTATCACAACACTCATAACTCAGAACTATACTTTTAAAAAGTATAGCAAAAAAATGTAAAATATACACTTTTTTATAAACTTCCGTGAACATCTGCGAAAATAATCAAAATAGTTTGGAGATTCTTCTGGTAAAATTTGATCATAAGAAGTTAAAGCATCAGAATCATCATTTGATGAGATTACAGGTGTGACCCATAAAGCACCAACAGTTAAAAATAATATTGCTATTGCAAGCATGTATCTTGGCAGAGCCATTATATATTTCTCCAAGATGATGATACTTATAATAAAAATAGAAAATGGCTTCGTTGGCAAGGTAGAGGGAAAAACAACGTCACAATATTCATCCTAATTATCTACGGTACCAACTTAATAACTTTTTATCATCCTTATTTTGAGATCTTCTCTTGTATAATACTATTAAATGATTTGATCTTGCTTTAAACCGTAAAGAGATTTATACAATTTACACGCCAAAGATTTATTAGAACTTTGAAAACACAAAGGCTACTGCATATAAACCTCTTTCTCAAGAATGCTATTCAAAAATGCATTATTAATGTCTGATTGTTGAATTTGCCAGCCTTGAGCAAGAGCTAAAGTGAGAATAACTCTTATTGTGGTTGATTTCGTACCCGGAATAAAAACTTCACCATAGTCAAAACCTTCTCTTTGTTGGAGGCTTTTAGCTACCAACTGAGACTTGTATATGTTAATCGTACCATCTGACTTTCTATTGATGCAGAAGACCCATTTACACCCTATAACAGTCCTGCCTGGGGGTAATTGAACAAAAGACTATGTGTTATTCTTCTGAACAGCATCAAACTCCTCCTTTATGGCTGTATTCCAATGAGGGCTGGACAAAGCCTCTGTTACTGTGGTGGGTTCTGTTTCAGCAAGAATTTTAGGCTTGAAAATACCATTCTTAGCTCATGGAATCATATGTGATAACTTGGAGCTAGCGTGTTAGTGGCTAAGCTGTCCAGATCAATGGAAGGAATGTTGATAGTAGGATATAATCTGCTTGGAAAAATGTGACTATCAGGAGTAGAAGAACTAGAGTAATCTTGCATGCAATTTGGTTGAAAAGCTATGCGATTACTAACACTAAGCGGATTTTCTGGCAATGAGTGATTAGCAGAAGAATATTGTAAAACTGAGTGATTTTGACTAGACAATAAGGGTGGCAAGGCAGTAGGCAAACTGGAGGATTGATAATCAGATTGACTAGTAGAATTCGATGTAAGATCAGAACTAAATTTCTTGAAAGAAAAACTGTGCTCTTGAAAAGCCATCTCTCTCTCTCTCTCTCTCTCTCTCTCTCTCTCTCTCTATATATATATATATATATATATATTCTGCCTGTAGGGTGAAGACATTTATATCTTTATGCTGTGAACTATATCCAAAAAATGTGTACTTTGCAGACTTAAACTCCATTTTATATTTATTATATGGTCTTAACAAAGGGAAACATAAACAACCAAACTTCTTTAGTTGTGTGTAATCTGAAATGTTGCAAAATTTTTTTTCAAAAGAACTGACTTCATTCAAAACTGTTGTGGATAATCTGTTAATAACATAAGCTGCTGCTAGGAATGCTTCATCCCAAAATTTTAGGGGAAGTGATTATGATGCTAAGAGAGCTAAATCAGTTTCAACAAGATAGCAATCTTTGCATTCTGTTACACCGTTTTGTTCATGGGTATATGAACAGGACGTGATGAATAATTCCTTTTTCTTGAAAGAATTTGGAAAAGGGTCTATATTTACCACCCCAGTCATTTTGAAAAACTTTGATTTTGCAATTGAGTTGTTACTCGACCACAACCTGAAACTGCTTGAAACTAAAATTGCTTGAGATTTGGTGTTAATCATGCAAACTCAGGTAAATCAAGAATAAGCATCAATCAAACTGATGTAATATTTATTTCCAATAACTGGAGTTACTGGAGTTGACCCCCAAAGATTTGAGTGAACCAATTCTAAAGGTGAGAAATAAACAGTAGTTGACAGGTGAAAAGGCAATTTATGACCCTTTCTCAAGTAACAAGAGTCACAACAAATAAAAACATCCTTCTTTTTTCAGCCGATAACCAGAGACTAATCCTCCCTAAAATGTAGAGATCACCAAAGTGGATTTTACCTCTACCAATAAAGTCTTTTTCATACACACGGTCTAGTTCAAACTCGGGACATAATGCTTAAGGGATCAGCTATCTACCAACTGTGTCGGATCTTGTTGGTAAAAATCATAAACATCTTTATTAATACTCGGCAATTTACAAAATTGCAAAACTTTATTTAACACTTGCATAGAGCAGTGGCCTAGTCGATGAAGCCACAAGCTGTAGGAAGACATATCTAATTGAGAAACAACTGCATTGACAGAAAATGAAGTATCAAATAACTTTATCTTTGGAAAAGTAAAAGCAGACTTATGTTTCAAATGCTCCAACTGAAAATCATTGAAGATGCGAAACCCTTTTTCAAGTTTCCATGCAAAAGTATCCTGTTATTACCTTGTTCCTTGACAAAGCATGCATATGGGTGAAACTCAAAAAATACAGAGTTATCTTGAGCTAACTTGGAGACACTCAGAATATTTTTACTCATAGCAGGATCATGTAGCAAATTATTAATTTTAGGAACAGATGCATTAAAAGGATATGTAATCACTGATGAACCAATACTAGAGATGGACAAACCTGCTCCTTGTCCAATGTGGACTTGATCTTGCCCTTGATATCTTGTTTTGTGCATCAAATTGTGAGCATATGAAGTGACGTGATTGGTTGCATCCGAATCAAGGTACCATGCTGAATCACGTAGGCTCTCTGGAGTAGCTATAGGCATAGCAACCAAAGGACCCTGTGCCAAATGACCTTGCAGCCTGTGGGTGTTACAACCAAGTGGCATATGGTTGCTGACATTACTAAAGTAATCTTAATATGATTGATCATATATGTAATAGCGACTAAGAGCATAGTGTTCTTGTTTTGCGTAGACTTGACGCACAACAAAACTACAACCTTTACCATTTCTACATCTATTATGACCTCTAAAATCTCTGTCAGGATTTCTAGAGAATGAACCTCTAAAACTAGAAACAAAGCCTCTATTTCTGATTAAAAGTGCCTCGGCCTTGTGTAGAAAAATCAAAATTATGTGGAAAACCAGAATTATTCTTTTGAGCAACATTAACATAGGAATTAGTAGAATCCACAGATGCAATATTGATTGATTTAACATTTTTCTCAATTCTAGCCTCCTGGGTAAACAAAAGTGATTCAATCTTATGGATAGTGAAAGCTCTCTCCCAATGACAATCAAAGTAACAATAGCATCATAAGCATCCATTAATCCCCCAAAAATATATTCTAAATGATCATAATTCGAAATAGGTCATCCAATAGAAACTAAGACATCTACTGAACTTTTGATTTTTAATCTTAATTGATCTAAAAAAAATCTTCAACTGAGTTCATTTTGCTAAGATATGAGACTGAAAAAAATGTAGTTATATGATTCCGTATGTATATTCACACCCTACAACATGAGTTGACATGCTTACTGACATCGCACATCTAAGAAAGAATCAACTAATCTTGCGGTTCTCATTCTATGAAATCATCACTCTCTTTATCAATTGCAGCATCTCCAGATGATTAAAAACTTGCTGGAATATATTCTTGGCCATCAATAAATTTGAGCAGTTGCAACCCTTTGAGTGCAGTCAATATTGGTTTTTTCGCCACAGCAAGAAATCACCGTCGACATCTAGCTTAACGAAGATTGAATTGTTAAACATAGTGATTTTTCCTTTTTGATTTGGAATTAGCCAAGCAGGAGGATCCGATTCAACTGTTGAAATTAGAGCTCTGATATCATATTAGTAGCTGGAAGAAAGAAAGATGAAGAAGAAAGCAGCTATTTTATGCATTAGATTTTGTACATTGTAACTAAAAGATGTTGATAGAAGGAGAGAACAGAATGTAAAACTAAACTAACAAACTGATAACCTACTTGTAACACTCTAATAAGTTATCTCATTATTACTCTAATCAGATTGAACATATTGACGGCATGTAGTATTCAGTTACACGCATTTTTACTCTCATTTTAAAAATTAACATTATTTTTGTTTAAAATTAAAACTTTTCTTTGAGAAAGAAACAAAAATAATTGTTATGTTAAAAAATAAAATCATATAAATTAACTTGTTAGATTTATTTTTCATGAATTCTATAAATTTATTTTGAGAATTTTAAAATTAAAAAATATATCTTTTGCTATTGAATTGCATACCAGTGTAAGACCTTATCTATCCCATAAAGATATGATAAACTTTTATTCAAAAATTACATTATTATAGATTTCATAAGGTCACGTATACTAGTGAGAAGGTGGTAAACTCTTTGCTATAGAAGCACATCTACTCCAAACTTGCTTATTGTTAGCTATGATCTGAGCAATTCTTCCTTTGAAGGCAGGTGATCGAAGAATTGGTATTAACAAATCGTCGTAGCAATTCTTTCCCACTTTGTTGACTATGTTATCACAACACTCATCACTGAGAACCACGTCTTGGAAAACTATAGCAGAGAACGTGAGGTAACCACATTTTTTTACAAACTTCCGAGAGCATCTACGCAGGTAATCATAAAATCCAGGAGATTCTTCCGGTGAAAGTTGATTAGAGAGTGTTAGAACATCAGAGCTTTCGAGACCATCATTTGATGAGATTCCAGGTGTTACCCATAAAGCACCGATAGCAAAAAATAACAATGCTATTGTAAACATGTATTTTGGTGAAGCCATTATATATTTCTTTGAGATGGTGATACTTATGATGAAGAACAGAAAATGGCTTTGTTGGCAAGGTAGAAGAAGAAAGCGATGCTTTTATAAGGTTAGCAGCAATGCCAATAAACTCTTTCAGTAACTTAATCAAAATAATAAGGAAGGCCGTTTTCTTAATTTATTTTCATGTATAACTTACAAGTTGAAAATGTTGAGTTAGAGTTTTAGTTGTTTACCCTTTGTAACATTAGAACGAAACTTTCTTTCGAGAAACCTATCATTAAATACTTTGAAGTTTTACAAATTTAAACGTCGCAAGATTCACCCAAATTAAAAACTTTTCAACTTAAGAACTATTTATGGAACAGTTCAAATCGTGTTATTTGATTTATTTAAAAAAAATTATTTATATTCTAGTCAATTTTTAAAAGATGAAGAATACAAAGTACAAATTGGTGGAAATAAAAAAGAAATTGTTTTTAGCATACAATCATAATAGTATTTTAAGCTTTTTGGTGGATAAGGATAATTTTAGACAATTTGTATAAAAAATTAATATAATTAGTAAAATATGATTAGTCAAATATTCAGGCATGAAGGGATAGACTATTCAGGCATGCAAAACATTGTATTTGATCATATTCTCTTTTTTTTTTTCGTTTTCTAGAAAATCTTTAAAAGCTATTAACGCTCTAAGACTAATCTTAATTACTCCAAAGATCGAACTTATGTTTTCATCTTAGGAACATAACTCTCGTACTACTATGCCCAACCTATATTGATTGATTATATTCTATAAAATATATGTGATTTATCTCTTCAGAATATATGTGATTATATTCTATAAAATATGATTAGTCAAATATTCAGGCATAGACTATTCAGGGATGTAAAACATTGTATTTGATCATCTTCTTCTTTTTTTTCTTTTTCGTTTTCTAGAATATCATTAAAAGCTATTAATGTTCTTAGACTCATCTTAGTTACTCAAAGATCAAACTTATGTTTTCATCTTAGGAACATAACTCTCGTACTATTATGGCCACCCTATATTGTTTGATTATATTCTATTAAATATATGTGATTTATCTCTTCAGAATATTTAGCTTCATTCAACTCTTGTATTACTTATAACAAGCCTTATTCTCATCACTCTTTACTTTCTTTTATAAAATTAAATTTTTTGTTTAAAATTAAAAATTTTCTTTGAGAATGAACAAAGAATAATTGTTATTTGAGTTAATTACTGTATTGATCCGTAAAAGATATTCCTTTTTTAAATTTAATTCTCTAAAGATCCATTATTAAAATGGTTCTTTATTTAATTATGTTAAATATGATTAAACGGATGATTGAAGTGGCTTGAAACACACTAATATAGCCTGGTTAACACCAAAATGCTTTGTTTTAATCAATTGCCCCAAAATCGTGACTCCTTTGTCCAAAATGCCAAAACCCCCAACCAACGCCCCCCCCCCCCCCAAATTGTGACTCTATCATCACCATCAAGTATCCAAAACCCCCCAAATCATGACTCCATCATCTCCCTCGCCAAGAATTTGAAACCCCCCGCAGTCATGAGGAGTCCCCAAAACTTCATTTTGTATTGTTTTAAGCTAAGCAAACTAACAATTTAGTTTTAAAATTTATAGACATACTTAATTTTAATCTTTGAATTTTTATGAGTACACTAGTTATTATATGAAGATATTAAAGGTGTCATTGCATATTAGTTCAATTAGAATTAATATGCGATGATTTTCATATTTTTAAATAATAATAAAATAATTAATGTGTAACGAATTAATAATTTTGTAGATTAATTTGTATATATAACATAAATTAAAAATTAAAGTTAAATAAGTCTACAAATTTAAAGACTAATTTGTAATTTTATTCTTTCGTAATTTAATCACGGAACTTCGACTATTACAAAATTGAAACAAAGTAAGGAATTAAAGTTTGGAGCTAAGTGGTGTAAATAAGACTCCTTGGAAATTTTTTCCCTTAATCAACTTTCCCTCGGACGTCAGGACCCATCTAGAATTCAAAAGATATGTGATTGTCTCTTTGAAATATGATTAAAAAAACTCAGTTAAAATTTCTTATTTGAAAATCTGGTGTAAATCAAGTAACACGGTTTGAACTGTTTCACGAGTAGTTCTTAAGTTGAAAATAAAATTACTATTTATTGGAATAATAAATAGAAAATAAAAACTTTAAAATGCATGCCTAATTAATGTAACAGCACGTTCCAATACAAATTTTCTTTAAATCTCTATTCATTTTTACTTATTTTCAACATCTAGAACTAATGAGATGTATTATACAATTTTTTTTAAGAATATCGGGTTGATCAACAATCTGATTTCTTTTAACTTTTAATGAATTTGAACTTTTTTTTTCTATAAAAGTATAACATAGAAAAAAAGTTTTTCAGATACAATCATTATAGCCAATCAGCATTTTAAGGTCTGAGAACCAAAAAAATGTTTTAAAAAAAGTTGTATCAGATTTAATACAATTTGTATAGCAAAACAATTATTACGTAACAAGTTGATAATTTCATAAATTAATTTGAGTGCAACCAAGATTTATTGTCGCCACAACAAGAAATCACTGTCATCTAGCTTAACGAAGATTGAATTGTTAAACATAGTCTTTTGCCTTTTTGATTTGGAATTAGTGAAGCAGGAGGATCGGATTCCACTGTTGAAATCAGAGCTCTAATATCATATTAGTAGCTAGAGGAAAGAAAGATGAAGAAGAAATTAAAGCAGCTATTTTATTCATTAGATTTAGTATATTGTAAAATATATTTATAGAAGGAGAGAACAGAATGTAAACTAAACTAAGAAACTGATAACCTACTTGTAACACTCTAATTAGTTATCTCATATTACTCTAATCAGATTGAACATATTGACGGCATGTAGTATTCAGTTACACGCATTTTTACTTTACTTTTTACTTTCATTTTAAAAGTTAACATTATTTTTGTTTAAAATTAAAACTTTTCTTTGAGAAAGAACCAAAAATAATTGTTATTTTAAAAATTAAAATCATATAAATTAACTTGTTAGATTTATGTTTCATGAATTCTACAAATTTATTTTCAGAATTTTAATGTTAAAAAATATATCTTTTCCTATTGATATGCATCCCAGTGTAAGACGTTATCTATCCCATAAAGATATGATAAAATTTTATTAAAAAATTACATTATTGTAGATTTCATAAGGTTACGTATACTAGTGAGAAGGTGGTAAACTCTTTGCTATAGAAGCACATCTGCTCCAAACTTGCTTATTGTTAGCTACGATCTGAGAAATTCTTCCTTTGAATGCAGGAGATCGAAGAATTGGTATTAACAAATCGTCGTAGCAATTCTTTCCCACTTTGTTGACTATGTTATCACAACACTCATTACTGAGAACCACATCTTGAAAAACTATAGCAGAGAATGTGAGGTAACCACATTTTTTTACAAACTTCCTAGAGCATCTACGCAGGTAATCATAAAATTCAGGAGATTCTTCTGGTGAAAGTTGATTAGAGAGTGTTAGAACATCAGAGCTTTTGAGACCATCATTTGATGAGATTCCAGGTGTTACCCATAAAGCACCAATAGCAAAAAATAACAATGCTATTGTAAACATGTATTTTGGGGAAGTCATTATATATTTCTTTGATATGGCAATACTTAGGATGAAGAAATGGCGTTGTTGGCAAGGTAGAAGAAGAAAATGATGCTTTTATAGGGTTAGCGGCAATGCCAATAAACTCTTTCAGTAACTTAATCAAAATAATAAGGAAGGCCGTTTTCTTAATTTATTTTCATGTATAACATATAAGTTGAAAATATTGAGTTAAAATTTTAGTTGTTTACCTTTTGTAACATTGGAACGGAACTTTCTTTCAAGAAACTTATCATTAAATACTTTGAAGTTTTACAAATTGAAACATCGCAAGATTCATCCGACAAACTTTTCAACTTAAGAACTATTTATGAAACAGTTCAAACCGTGTTATTTGATTTATTTATTTAAAAAAAAATTATTTATATTCTAGTCAACTTTTAAAAGATGAAGAATAAAATGTATACACTGATAAGAAATTGTTTTTAGCATACAATCATTATAGTACTCTAAGCTTTTAGTTCGATGAGGATAATTATAGACAATTTGTATAGAAATTTAATATGATTAGTCAAATATTCCGGCATAGATTATTCAGGGATGTAAAACATTGTATTTGATCATCTTCTTCTTTTTTTCTTTTTCGTTTTCTAGAATATCATTAAAAGCTATTAATGTTCTAAGACTCATCTTAGTTACTCAAAGATCAAACTTATGTTTTCATCTTAGGAACATAATTCTCGTACTATTATGGCCACACTATATTGTTTGATTATATTCTATTAAATATATGTGATTTATCTCTTCAGAATATTTAGCTTCATTCTACTCTTGTATTACTTATAACAAGCCTTATTCGATCTCATCACTCTTCACTTTCTTTTATAAAATTAATTTTTTTGTTTAAAATTAAAACTTTTCTTTGAGAATGAACAAAGAATAATTGTTATTTGAGTTCATTACTGTATTGATCAATAAAAGATATTCCGTTTTTTAATTTAATTCTCTAAATATGATTAAACGGATGACTGAAGAGGCCTGAAACATACTAATGTAACTTGGTTAACACCAAAATGCTTTGTTTTAATCAATCGCCCCAAAATCGTGGCTCCTTTGTACAAAATGCCAAAACCCCCAACCAAACCCCCCCCCCCCCCCAAATTGTGACTCTATCATCACCATCAAGTATCCAAAACCCCCCAAATCATGACTCCATAATCTCCCTCGCCAAGAATTTGAAACCCCCCCCCCCCCCGCAGTCATGATGAGTCCCCAAAACTTCATTTTGTACTTTTCTTTTATAGATAAGCGAACTAACAATTTAGTTTTTAAATTTATAGACATACTTAATTTTAATCTTTGAATTTTTATGAGTACACTAGTTATTATGTGAAGATATTAAAGACGTCATTGCATATTAGTTCAATTAGAATTAATATGCGATGATTTTAATATTGTAAATAATAATAAAATAATTAATGTGTAAAAAATTAATAATTTTGTAGATTAATTTTTATATTTAACATAAATTAAAAATTAAATTTAAATAAATCTACAAATTTAAAAACTAATTTGTAATTTTATTCTTTCATAATTTAATCACGGAACTTCAACTATTACAAAATTGAAACAAAATAAGGAATTAAAGTTTGGGAGCTAAGTGGTGTAAATAAGACTCCTTGGAAATTTTTTCCCTTAATCAACTTTCCCTCGGACGTCAGGACCCATCTAGAATTCAAAAGATATGTGATTGTCTCTTTGAAATATGATTAAAAAAACTCAGTTAAAATTTCTTATTTGAAAATATGGTGTAAATCAAATAAGACGGTTTGAACTGTTTCATGAGTAGTTCTTAAGTTGAAAATAAAATTTCTATTTATTGGAATAATAAATAGAAAATAAAAAATTTAAAATGTATGCCTAATTAATGTAACAGCACCTTCCAATACAAATTTTCTTTAAATCTCTATTAATTTTTACTCATTTTAAAAATTCCAACATCTAGAATTAATGAGATGTATTATAAATTTTTTTTAAAGAATATCGGGTTGATCAACAATCTGATTTCTTTTAACTTTTAATGAATTTGAACTTTTTTTCCTATAAAAGTATTACATAGAAAAATAGTTTTTCAGATACAATCATTATAGCCAATCAGCATTTTAAGGTCTGAGAACCAAAAAAATGTTTTAAAAAAAGTTGTATCGGATTTAATACAATAATTGAAATATGATCATCAAATATTTAATGTCAAAATAATTTTTGAGATTGAATATCTTGAGGCCATAGACTATTAAGTTACATGCAAAATAAATGTGTTTGATCTTATTCTAATAAATATATGTGTTTTTTTCTCTTTGAAGGTTTTAGCTTTCATTCAACTCTCGTTTTATTTATAATAACCATTATTCACATTATCTTTCACTCTTTTTTTATAAAATTAAAATTTTCTATTAAAACTTTTATGTGAGAAAAAACAAAGAATAACTGTTATTTTAAACAGTAAAAAAAACTAGTAAGATTAATCGTCCATTAATACTACAATTTTATTATGGTAATTTTAACATAAAAACTTATATTTTGTTATTTATCTGTCTCGATTTAAGGCATCGTATCCCTTATGAAAGATGGTAGAAAAAAAAATTCAAAAATATTATAGACTCTTATACTATTTTTTTAAAAATTACATTATTGTATATTTCATGAGTACGGTAAGTGCTATAGAAGTTCATTGGCTCCAAACTTGTTTATCATTTGCTATAATTTGGGAAATTTTGTCTTTGAAGTAAGGTGATTGAAGAACTAGTATGATCAAGTTGTCGTAGCAATTTTATCCAACACTATTGACTATGTTGTCACAATAGCTATCAGTTAAAGTCATATTTTAAAAAATTATAGTAGAAAATGTAAGGTAACCACATTTGTTTATAAAAATTTGTGAACATTTATGCAAATAATCATAAAATTTAGGAGATTCTTCTGGTAAAAGTTGATTAGAGATTGTTAGAGTATTAGAACTCTCAAAACCATCATTTGATGAGATTTCAAAGCACCAATGATAAAAAATAACATCACTATTGCAAACATACATTTTGGTAGAACCATTATATATTTCTTTACTTATGGGGAGGAATAAAAGATGACTTTGTTGGCATGTTAGAAGGAGAAAATTATGCTTTTATAGGGTTAGCGGCAATGCCAATAAACTATTTCAGTAATTTAATCAAAATGATAACGAAGACTGTTTTCTTAATTTATTTTTGTAAATAACTTATGAGTTTGAAACATTGGGTCACCACCTCGATCCATGTCCCTTTAATTAGAACAAAATTAACGTTTTTGTTGTTTATCATTCATAACATTGGTTCTTTCAAGAAACTTATAATTAAATACTTTGAAGGTTTGCAAGCGTAAAAAAAGTAACTCTAAATGTAGGCTTATAACATATATATATTCTTGTCAACTTTTGAGATATGAAAAATACAAATGGGAATCTTTCTTAATAATATCATGGAAATTAAAAGAAATAGTTTTTCACATACAGTGGATATAGCATTCTAAGCTTTTAGGTTGATGGGAATATTATTAGACAATTTGTTTACGAATTTAGAACAATTAATAAAGTATGATTAATCAAATATTAAATGTGAGCCAAATTTTTAGGATTGAATATCTTGAGGGCAAAGACTATTCAATTACGTGCAAAACATTGAATTTTGACCATATTTTATTTATTAAGTCAAAATTTTAAATTATATTTTGTCTTTTCACCGAAAAAAATTTCAGAAAAAATAAGTTTTTATTATCTTATTAATAAAATAAGTATTTATCCGTAATATATTTTTCTCATATTTGATATTTGGTATAAAAACTTAGGTTCTAATTACAAATTTATTCTCAAATCTTTTTAAATATTATCGTATTTGACTTTGTTCTTTATTTTTTTGAGCTAAATCTCTGTCTCTTTTCATACTCAAATCTTGTATCCATACTAATTCCTTTAAAATAAAAAATTTAGTAGAGTTTTCAAATTTTCAAATGATGTGAAAGTCCGAAAAATTATATTCAAGCAACTTTTTTGAGTTCTTATAATATTTTTTTCTAGACATCGAAGGGTTAAATATTTGATTGCTCTCTATTGTCAAAAAGTATATTTAGAACTCTCAAATGGGCGATGCTCATCTCCAATCTCTTCAATTAAACAATATGTTGATCCTGAAATCCTCAATAATTTTATCAATAGATATCTATTAACATTATTATTATTTTTATATTTTCTCTCTCTTCAAGTTCTCCTCTCTTCCACATCTCATGTTTTTCCTGCCGCTATCGTTGCCCGGAGTGGGGAGAGCTCTTGATACGTGTACACCGGAGCAATGATAGGTTGATGAAAACCACTAAAGCCCTCGGGAAAGCCGAGTAACGAACAACCGCTGAAGTTCTAAAATTATGATATACCTTTATTCTAAAGTTACATTATCGTAGACTTTCTAAAATATAAATAACCTTTTTTAAAAATAAATAAATAAATTATGACAACCACTGAAGCTCTAAAATTAAAAAAAATAATCTTTTGTTATTGAACTTCCCCAATTTAAGACAACATATCTCTTTTTAAAGTTTACATAACAAGATACTTAAAATTATGATATACTTTTATTCTTTATTCTAAAGTTACATTATTGTAAGCTTCATGACTTCACATGTGTTAGTAAGAAGGCAGTGAACTCTTTAATATGGAAGCACATTGACTCCAAATTTGCTTATTGCTAGCTACAATTTGGAAAATTTTATCATTGAACACAGGGGATTGAAGAACTGGTATTATCAAGTTGTCATAGCAATTCTTTCCTACTCCGTTGACTATGTTGTTACAACACTCATCAGTGAGAATCATATTTTGAAAAACTATAGCAGAAAATGTAAGGTAACCACACTTTTTTATAAACTTCTGTGAACATTCACGTAGATAATCATAAAATGCAGGAGATTTTTTTGATAAAAGTTGATTAAATGATGTTAAAGCATCAGAGCTTTCAAAATTATCATTTGATGAAATTCCAGATGTGACCCATAAAGCACCAATAGCAAAAAACAACATTACTATTGCAATCATATTGTATTTTGGTGAAACCATGATATATTTCTCTAGGATTATGATACCTGTAATGAGGAATAGAAAAAGGCTAATTTGTTGGCAAGGTTTAGAAGGAGAAAGTGATGCTTTATAGGGTTAACAGCAATATCAATAAACTCTTTTGGTAAATTAATCGTAATGATAACAAAGACTGTTTTCGTAATTGAATTTTATGTATAACTTACAAGTTGAAAATCTTGAGTCACCATCTCCATGTCCATTTTTTGAAGGCAGCACAAACTTAGCGTTTTAGCTTGTTACTATTTATAACATAGGAAAAAAAATTTCTTCTGATCGTCAAATTCTTTGAAGTTTTGCAAATTTAAATGTCAAAAGATTCGTTCGAACTATCAAACTTTTCAACTTAAGAACTTCTCATCAAACAGTTTAAACCGTGTTACTTAATTAATTAATTTATTATTGAAAAGATTATTTATATTCCAATCAACTAGTAAGAGATAAAGAATACAAGTTACAAACTGGCGGAAATAAAAAAGAAACTGTTTTTAACATACAATCATTATTGTATTTTAAGCTTTTAGGTCAATAAGAATATTTTTAGAAAATTTGTATAAAAATTCAATACAATTAGTAAATTGTGATTAATCAAATATTAAATATGAGTATAATTGTTTAGATTGAATATCATGAAGGCATAGACTATTCAATTACATGCATGAGAAACATTATATTTGATCACATTCTATTTTATTTTATTTTTTCAAGGCATCTTTAAATGCTATTAATATTGCAAGACTAATTCCATGTACTTCAAGGATCAAACTTGTATCTTCATTTTAAGAACGAAGCTTACTTACCACTACAAACTAACCTATATTGATTGATCATATTTTATTAAATATATGTGATTTGTCTCTTTAGAATATTTAACTTCTTTGATTTTTGTTTTATTTATAACAATTATTATTCTCATACTCTTTACTTTCTTTCTTAAAATTAATTTTTTTTGTTTAAAATTAAAAATTTTCGTTGAGAATGAACCAAGAATAATTGTTATTTGAGTTAGTTAATGTAATGATATGTGAAAATTGTTCTGTTTTTCAATTTGGTTATATAATGCTCACTTTTGTCAATTTAGTTTTTTAAAGATTATTTGGTTATTAATTTTTTTTTATTAACTCCATTAATTGTGATTATTTATCTGACCAGATGACTGAGGTGGCCTGGAGCACCCTGACGTGACTTGGTTAACACCAAATGGCTTCGTTTTAATCAACCATCCCAAAATTATGACTCCATTGTCCAAAATGCCAACACTCACATCATGACTCTATCATCACCATTGAGTATCTGAAAACTAAAGAAACGTAAATAAACTGAGATAAAATGAAAACCTTGTATATCATCATCACTGTTGAGTGTTTATGTACATCGTGTAAATATGAGAGTTACAACTAATTAAGCTAAACCTAAGGAGAAGATAAGCATACATTTGAACGTTTGAAAGTTTAAATGGAAGTTAGGAAACCCTATCTCTATCACGCCCCCGCAAGATAGGCGTGCCATCAAGGACGCCAATCTTGGAGCGAAGAAGACAAAACTAAGAGGCAGGGAGAGGTTTGGTAAGAAGATCAGCCAGTTGGTCCTTGGAGGAGACATGGATGACTTGGAGCTGATTGGAGGCGACACGTTCTCGAACAAAATGATAGTCCAGGGCAATGTGCTTCATACGGGAGTGAAATACCGGGTTTGCACAGAGATAAGTGACCCCAACATTGTCACAGTGGATGATGGGAGTGTGAGAGAAGGAAATACCAAGTTCCTGAAGTAGGTGAAGCAGCCAAGTGAGTTCAGTGGCAATGGAAGCTACGGCACGATATTCAGCCTCTGTTGAAGAACGAGCAACGGATCGTTGCTTCTTGGAAGACCAAGAAACTACATTGGGGCCAATGAAGACCAGATGACCCGATGTGGAAGTTTTGTCATCGGGATTGCCAGCCCAGTCCGCATCCGAGTAGGCATGAAGTTGAAGCATAGAAGTAGGAGAGAGATGTAGACCGAAATGAATGGTAGATTTGAGATACCTCAGGATGCGTTTGACAACTTGGAGATGCAATGTGGAAGGACAGTGCATGAATTGAGCACACTTGTTGACAGCAAAGCCAATGTCTGGGCGGGTCATAGAGAGGTATTGAAGGCCACCTACGATGCTGCAATATTCAGTAGCATTAACTGGAGGGGAGCCATCATGGAGCTTGAGAGTAACCGATGTGGACATGGGAGTGTTGGTACCCTTAGCATCGGTCATTGAGGTCTTCGCCAAGAGATCCCTGATGTACTTATGTTGGGATAGAAAGAGGCCATTGGCATGTGGGATGAACTCAATGCCGAGGAAGTAGGTGGGTGGACCAAGGTCTTTGAGGGAGAATGTGGCAGCCAAGGCAGTGCAGAAGGTATCCAAGAATGGAGTGTGATTACCTGTGAGGAGGAGATCATCCACATAGACAAGGAAATAGGCAATAATACCATTTGAGCGATAGATAAATAAGGAGCCATCTGAGTGAGAGTTAATGAAGCCATAGGATACCAAAAATTGGGCAAGTTCATGGTACCAAGCCCGGGGAGCTTGTTTTAAGCCATAGATCGCCTTCTGAAGTTTGCATACGTGATTAGGATAGAGAGGATCAATGTGACCTGGAGGCTGACTCATGTAAATTGTATCATGAAGAGTGCCTTGAAGGAAGGCATTGTTGACGTCCATGTGTTTGAGGGGCCACCAGTGATGGAGAGCAATAGTGAGAACAGACCGGATGGTGGGAGGCTTGACAACAGGGCTAAAAGTATCATGGTAGTCCAGGCCATTGCGTTGGTGGAAGCCTTTGGCAACCAACCGGGCTTTGTAGCGTTCAACCTCACCGGTGGGAAGCCGTTTGATTTTGTAAATCCATTTGTAGCCTATGACATTGGCGGAAGGTGGCTTAGGAACAAGGGCCCAGGTGTTATTTTTTATCAGGGCATGAAATTCGTGAGACATGGCAAGGCGCCAGTCATGATGCTTCAGAGCTTGTGTGAGGCAGGTAGGTTCGGTACTGGGAGGAAGAGGATGTTTGGATATGGTTAGGTTAAAAGGAATTTTAGGTTTGAAGATATTATTTTTAGATCGGGTGATAATTGGGGTACGGGAAGGAGATGGAAGTGGGGTAGGAATGAGAGAGGAAGTGGTATGGGAGGAGGAGGAGGAGTCGGGTGGAAGGGGTTCAGAGGGGGGAATGGGAGGAGAAGAAGAGGTTATGGGGGAAGTAGGAGGAGAAGAGGGAGGAAGGCGGGAATTGGAAGGAGAGGAGATAGGGGAGGGTTGAGGTGGATCAGGGTTGGAGGAGTGGAGGAGGACGGGTTGTTGGATGGACAAAAGAGAAGGGTCTGGAGGGGAGGGGGTTTTGAGTGGGGTGGAAAGGAGAAAGTGGAAGGAGGAAGTGAAAGAGAAGGAGAAGGAGGGGGGGTCAGAAGAGGTAGTGGAAGTAGTGGAAGAGGATTGTAGGTAAGGAAAGAAATGTTCAAAGAAATTAACATGGTGAGAAACATAAACCCGGGAGTGAGTGTAGTCATAGCAGAGGTAAGCATGGTGATCATGGGAGTAGCCTAGGAAGATACAAGGAGAGGAACGAGGGCAAAGTTTATTGGAGGAGTAGGGACGAAGCCACGGGTAACAGAGGCAGCCAAACACACGTAAGGAAGTATAGGTGGGAGGACGTTGAAAAAGGAGTTGGTAGGGAGAGGACATATTGAGTATGGGAGTAGGAAGACGGTTGATCAAATAATTGACAGTGAGGAAGGCAAATGACCAGAAGGTGGAGGGAAGGCCAGCATGATAAAGGAGAGCCAAGCCAGTTTCGACAAGGTGCCGGTGTTTGCGCTCAGCTAGACCATTTCTTTTAGGGGTGTAGGGCGGGGTAGAAAAGAAAGAAATGCCAGATTGTGCAAGGAGGGGTTTGAGTTTGAGGAATTCACCTCCATTGTCAGAGTGAAAAGAGCGAATAGGGAGATTAAAATATTTTTCAACAACCTGTTTGAATTGAGTGAAAATTTTGAGGACGTCAGATTTGAGTGCAATGGGATACAGCCAAGAGTAACGTGTAAAGTGATCAATAAAAACCACGTAATATTTATATTGATCAATAGATATTGAGGGTGCAGGACCCCATACATCTGCAAAAATACATTCAAGTGGTGCTGAAGTACGCAAACTAGAAATGGAAAAAGGAGTCTTGTGACTCTTATTACATGCACACAAATTACACAAAGATAAACTCTTGGGAATGGAAAGTTGAGAAGCAGCTACAATGTGATGGAGGACCCGAGAGTGAGGATGGCCCAGGCGAAGATGCCAGAGTGAAGGAGATGAGGTGCGTTGGAGAGACAGTGCCCGTGGAGATGTGGGAGTTGTGGAGATGGATGCTGGAAGAGGATAGGTGTTGAATTTACTCGGCCCTTGGAGAAGACACACCCTCGTGTGGAGATCCTTCACAAGGAAAGAGTTAGGTAAGAATTCAATAGAAGTGTGATTAGTTTTACAAAATTGGGAAACCGAAATGAGATTCTGAGTGATGGAGGGAACACAATGCACATGATTAAGTTTAAACAGAGAAGAAGGAGAGCAAAGAGTAGAGGAACTTGTATAAGAGATAGGCAAACCTGCACCGTTGCCAACTTGCATGGTGTCTGTCCCTTCATATGGTGTTTTGTGTGTGAGGTTGTTAGGATCATGGGTGACATGATGAGAAGCGCCAGTGTCTAGAAGCCAAGTTTGAGGGTTGAGAGATGAAGGGGTGTAGGTGTAGTTGGCTTGGGGAGCTCGATGAGGGCGAAGATGGGGAAAAAATTTATAGCATTTGGAGGCAAGGTGACCAGGTTTGGAGCATAATTGGCAGGTGATGGGAGAGGTGGGATGGGAAGATATTGGTGTGGGGAGTAGTGGTCGAGGTGAATAGGGAGGTGGTCTGCGTTTAAAGGGTGGATTGGATTTGTGAGTAGGATTAGCGGTGAGGGGAATGGGAGAGTGAGGAGCATCATCCTTCTTCATATAGGATTCAAAATCCACCAGTTTATCTCGAAGCTCTAGGAATGAGATGGGAGTATCACGTGCTCGAAGAGGACCAGAGATTTCTTTAAAGTTAGGGCCAAGTCCATTTAAGGCATAGATAACTAGGTCAAGATCATCGATGGAGTTGGAGATAAGTGCAATTTCATCGGCTAGGTTTTTGAGATGTTGGAGATAGGTGGTGATAGGTTGGGTGCCTTTGGTGGCCGTGGAGAGTTTTTCTTTGAGTGACATGATCTAGATTGATTGGCAAAGAGAGTTTTGAGATGGTCCCAGGCTTCTTTGGATGTTTTAGGGTTGCCTAAAAGTTTCAGGACCTTGGGTTCAAGAGAGGCGACGATGGCATGAAGTATAAGTTTGTCTTGCCTGGTCCAGAGATTGAAGTCGGGATTAGATATAGGTGTGTTTTGAGAGAGTATAGTGGGTGGAGGGGAAGGATGAGTGCCATCTACGTAGGACAAGATTATGGCCAAAGAGTAATGCATCAATGAGAGTTCTCCAGGAAGAGTAGTTATTGTGATTGAGTTTGAGTGGCATGTGGGTTGAAGTGAAAGAAATCAACGTCGAAGTTATAGGTGGATGAGAATAGGGATTGGATTGAGGTTCAGTATTTGAAGAGGATGAGTCTGACATGGCTGAGGTGGGGAAGATAATGTTTACCATGAATTGCTGTTAAGCGAGGTGCTCTGATACCATAAAGAAACGTAAATAAAATGAGATAAAATGAAAACCTTGTATATCATCATCACTGTTGAGTGTTTATGTACATCGTGTAAATATGAGAGTTACAACTAATTAAGCTAAACCTAAGGAGAAGATAAGCATACATTTGAACGTTTGAAAGTTTAAATGGAAGTTAGGAAACCCTATCTCTATCAAAAACCCCCCCCCAAATCGTGACAATGGTCCATCTCCACGAATCCAAAACCCTCCAAAATCGTGACATGAGTACCCAGATCTTCATTTTATATTTTTATTTCATAAATAATTGTGAACTGACAATTTATTTCTTAGATTTATGTATTTACTTAGTTGTAGTTTTTAATTTTTTATGAGCACACGAATTAATTTACGAAGATATCAAATCTATTGTATATTAGTCTTTTAAAATTAACATGCAACAATTTTGATGTTCTAAAATAATAGCAAAACAATTATCATGTAAAAAGTTGATAATTTCAAAAATTAATTTGAGAGCAGAAAAGATTTGTTGTCACCACAACAAGAAATCACTGTCATCTAACTTAACGAAGATTGAATTGTTAAACATAGTATTTTCCCCTTTTGATTGGAACTAGCAAAGCAGGAAGATCGGATTCCACTGTTGAAATGAGAGCTCTAATATCATATTAGTAGCTCGAAGAAAGAAAGATGAAGAAGAAAGCAGCTATTTTATCCATTAGATTTAGTACATTGTAACTAAAAGATGTTGATAGAAGGAGAGAACAGAATGTAAAACTAAACTAACAAACTGATAACCTACTTGTAACACTCTAATAAGTTATCTCATTATTACTCTAATCAGATTGAACATATTGACGGCATGTAGTATTCAGTTACACGCATTTTTACTTTACTTTTTACTTTCATTTTAAAAATTAACATTATTTTTGTTTAAAATTAAAACTTTTCTTTGAAAGAGAACAAAAATAATTGTTATTTTAAAAAGTAAAATCATGTAAATTAACTTGTTAGATTTATGTTTCATGAATTCTACAAATTTATTTTGAGAATTTTAAAATTAAAAAATATATCTTTTGCTATTGAACTGCATCACAGTGTAAGACGTTATCTATCCCACAAAGATATGATAAACGTTTATTCAAAAATTACATTATTGTAGATTTCATAACGTCACGTATACTAGTGAGAAGGTGGTAAACTCTTTGCTATAGAAGCACATCTGCTCCAAACTTGCTTATTGTTAGCTGCAATTTGAGAAATTCTTCCTTTGAATGCAGGTGATCGAAGAATTGGTATTAACAAATCGTCGTAGCAATTCTTTCCCACTTTGTTGACTATGTTATCACAACACTCATTACTGAGAACCACATCTTGAAAAACTATAGCAGAGAATGTGAGGTAACCACATTTTTTTACAAACTTCCGAGAGCATCTACGCAGGTAATCATAAAATCCAGGAGATTCTTCCGGTGAAAGTTGATTAGAGAGTGTTAGAACATCAGGGCTTTCGAGACCATCATTTGATGAGATTCCAGGTGTTACCCATAAAGCACCGATAGCAAAAAATAACAATGCTATTGTAAACATGTATTTTGGTGAAGTCATTATATATTTCTCTGATATGGCAATACTTAGGATGAAGAAATGGGGTTGTTAGCAAGGTAGAAGAAGAAAATGATGCTTTTATAGGGTTAGCGGCAATGCCAATAAACTCTTTCAGTAACTTAATCAAAATAATAAGGAAGGCCGTTTTCTTAATTTATTTTCATGTATAACATATAAGTTGAAAATGTTGAGTTAGAGTTTTAGTTGTTTATCCTTTGTAACATTGGAACGGAACTTTTTTTCAAGAAACTTATCATTAAATACTTTGAATTTTTACAAATTGAAACATCGCAAGATTCATCTGACAAACTTTTTAACTTAAGAACTATTTATGAAACAGTTCAAACCGTGTTATTTGATTTATTTACCTTTTAAAAAAAAGTTATTTATATTCTACTTAACTTTTAAAAGATGAAGAATACAAAGTATAAACTGGTGGAAATAAAGAAGAAATTGTTTTTAGCATACAATCATTATAGTACTTTAAGCTTTTAGGTCGATGAGGATAATTCTAGACAATTTGTGTAAAAACTTAATATAATAAGTCAAATATATAGGCATGGACTATTCAGAGATGCAAAACATTGTATTTGATCATCTTTTCTAGAATATCATTAAAAGCTATTAATGTTCTAAGACTCGTCTTAGTTACTCAAAGATCAAACTTATGTTTTCATCTTAGGAACAAAACTCGTACTATTATGTCCAACCTATATTGATTGATTATATTCTATTAAATATATGTGATTTATCTCTTCAGAATATTTAGCTTCATTCAACTCTTGTATTACTTATAACAAGCCTTATTCTCATTACTCTTTACTTTCTTTCTTAAAATTTAAATTTTCGTTTAAAATTAAAACTTTTCTTTGAGAATGAATTAAGAATAATTGTTATTTGAGTTAATTACTATATTGATCCATAAAAAATATTCCGTTTTTAAATTTAATTATCTAAAGATCCATTATTAAAATGGTTCTTTCTTTAATTATGTTAACTATAATTAAACGGATGACTGAAGTGGCTTGAAACACACTAATGTAGCCTGGTCAACACCAAAATGCTTTGTTTTAATCAATCGCCCCAAAATTGTGACTCCTTTGACCAAAATGCCAAAAGCCCCCAACCAACTCCCCTTCCCAAATTTTAAGAAAGTAGCTTACTTACCACTACAAACTAACCTATGTTGATTGATCATATTCTATTAAATATATGTGATTTGTCTCTTCAGGATATTTAGCTAATTTTCTTTTTTTTTTTATAACAATTATTATTCTCATCACTCTTTACTTTCTTTCTTAAAATTAATTTTTTTGTTTAAAATTAAAACTTTTTATTTGAGAATGAACCAAGAATAATTGTTATTTGAGTTTGTTAATGTATTGATCGGTGAAACATGTTCTATTTCTCAATTTGGTTATCTAATGCTTACTTTTATTAGTTTAGTCCTCTAAAGATTATTTTTTTGTTAACTCTATTAACTGTGATGATTTATCTGACCAAACTGATAACTGAGGTGGCCTGGAGCACACTGACGTGACTTGGTTAACACCAAATGGCTTCGTTTTAATCAACCATCCCAAAATTATGACTCCACTGTCCAAAATGGCAAACCCCCCCCCCCCCCCCCCCAAAAATCATGACTCTCATCACCATTGAGTATCTGAAAACCCCCCAAATTGGGACACCATGTCCATCTCCACGAATCCAAAATTCTCCAAAATCGTGACATGAGTCCCCATATCTTCATTTTATATTTTTATTTCACAAATAAGTGTCAACTGACAATTTGTTCTTTAAATTTATACATTCATTTTGTTTTTATTTTTATTTTTTATGAGTACACGAATTAGTTTACGAAGATATCAAATTCATTATATATTAATATTATAAAATTAATATGCAACAATTTTGATACTTTAAAATAATATCAAAACAATTATCATGTAACAAGTTGATAATTTCATAAATTAATTTGAGAGAACCCAAGATTTGTTATTGCCACCTACAACAAGAAATCACTGTCATCTAGCTTAACGAAGATTGAATTGTTAAACATAGTGATTTTGCCTTTTTGATTTGGAATTAGCGAAGCAGGAGGATCCCATTCCACTGTTGAAATCAGAGCTCTAATATCATATTAGTAGCTGGAAGAAAGAAAGATGAAGAAGAAAGCAGCTATTTTATCCATTAGATTTAGAACATTGTAACTAAAACATGTTGGTAGAAGGAGAGAACAGAATGTAAAACCAAACTAACAAACTGATAACCTACTTGTAACACTCTAATAAGTTATCTCATTATTACTCTAATCAGATTGAACATATTGACGGCATGTAGTATTCAGTTACACGCATTTTTACTTTACTTTTACTTTCATTTTAAAAATTAACATTATTTTTGTTTAAAATTAAAACTTTTCTTTGAGAAAGAACCAAAAATAATTGTTATTTAAAAATTAAAATCATATAAATTAACTTGTTCGATTTATGTTTCATGAATTCTACAAATTTATTTTGAGAATTTTAAAATTTTAAAATATATCTTTTGCTATTGAACTGCATCCCAGTATAAGACATTAGCTATCCCATAAAGATATGATAAACTTTTATTCAAAAATTACATTATTGTAGATTTCATAAGGTTACGTATACTAGTGAGAAGGTGGTAAACTCTTTGCTATAGAAGCACATCTGCTCCAAACTTGCTTATTGTTAGCTACGATATGAGAAACTCTTCCTTTGAATGCAGGTGATCGAAGAATTGGTATTAACAAATCGTCGTAGCAATTCTTTCCCACTTTGTTGACTATGTTATCACAACACTCATCACTGAGAACCACATCTCGAAAAACTATAGCAGAGAACGTGAGGTAACCACATTTTTTTACAAACTTCCGAGAGCATCTACGCAGGTAATCATAAAATCCAGGAGATTCTTCCGGTGAAAGTTGATTAGAGAGTGTTAGAACATCAGGGCTTTCGAGACCATCATTTGATGAGATTCCAGGTGTTACCCATAAAGCACCGATAGCAAAAAATAACAATGCTATTGTAAACATGTATTTTGGTGAAGTCATTATATATTTCTCTGATATGGCAATACTTAGGATGAAGAAATGGGGTTGTTAGCAAGGTAGAAGAAGAAAATGATGCTTTTATAGGGTTAGCGGCAATGCCAATAAACTCTTTCAGTAACTTAATCAAAATAATAAGGAAGGCCGTTTTCTTAATTTATTTTCATGTATAACATATAAGTTGAAAATGTTGAGTTAGAGTTTTAGTTGTTTATCCTTTGTAACATTGGAACGGAACTTTCTTTCAAGAAACTTATCATTAAATACTTTAAAGTTTTACAAATTGAAACATCACAAGATTCATCCGAAAATTAAACTTTTCAACTTAAGAACTATTTATGAAACAGTTTAAACCGTGTTATTTTATTTATTTATTTATAAAAAATTTATTTATATTCTAGTCAACTTTTAAAAGATGAAGAATATAAAGTATAAACTGATAAGAAATTGTTTTTAGCATACAATCATTATATTACTTTAAGCTTTTAGTTCGATGAGAATAATTCTTGTATAAAAATTTAATATAATTAGTAAAATATGATTAGTCAAATATTCAGGCATAGACTATTCAGGGATGCAAAACATTGTATTTGATCATCTTTTTCTTTTTCTTTTTCTTTTTCGTTTTCTTTTTCGTTTTCTAGAATATCATTAAAAGCTATTAATGTTCTGAGACTCATCTTAGTTACTCAAAGATCAAACTTATATTTTCATCTTAGGAACATAACTCTCGTACAACTATGCCCAACCTATATTGATTGATTATCTTCTATTAAATATATGTGATTTATCTCTTCAGAATATTTAACTTCATTCAACTCTTGTATTACTTATAACAAGCCTTATTCTCATCACTTTTTAGTTTCTTTCTTAAAATTAAATTTTTTGTTTAACATTAAAACTCTTCTTTGAGAATGAACCAAGAATAATTGTTATTTGAGTTAATTACTATATTGATCCATAAAAGATACTGTTTTTTAATTTAATTCTCTAAAGATCTATTATTTAATTGGTTCTTTCTTTAATTATGTTAACGATGATTAAACGGACGACTGAAGTGGCCTGAAACACACTAATGTAGCCTGCTTAAGATCAAAATGTTTTGTTTTAGTCAATCACCCCAAAATCTTGACTCCTTTGTCCAAAATGCCAAAACCCCCAATCAACACCCCCCTCCCAAATTGTGATTCTATCATCACCAATCATGACTCCATCATGTCCCTCGCCAAGAATTTGAAACCCTCCACAATCATGACATGAGTCCCCAAAACTTCATTTTGCACTTTTGTTTTATAGATAAGTGAACTAACAATTTAGTCTTTAAATTTATAAACATCATTAGTTTTAATCTTTGAATTTTTATGAATACACTAGTTAATATATGAAGATATTAACGAAATCATTGCATATTAGTTCATTTAGAATTAATATGTCATGATTTTGATATTTTCAAATAATAATAAAATAATTAATGTGTAATAAATTAATAATTTTGTATACTAATTTATATAATTTAAAAAATTTAAAAATTAAAATTTAATAAGTTTACAAATTTAAAGACTAATTTTAAATTTTATTCTTTTATAATTTAATCACGGAACTTCAACTATTAAAAAATTGAAACAATGTAAGGAATTAAAGTTTGGAAGCTAAGTAGAGTAAATAAGATAAATTTTTTCCCTTAATCAGCAAACCTGAGTCAAATGCTTCCCTCGGACGTCAGGACCCATCTAGAATTCAAAAGGTATGTGATTGTCTCTTTGAAATATGATTAAAAAAAACTCAGTTAAAATTTCTTATTTGTTTGGCATAAAAGCATAATAAATGAAAATATTTTTTAAAAGAGTTAATTATATCATATTAAATTGTAAAAAATATTTATATATCATGTTTTTATTTATAACAACCATTATTATTTCTCATTACTTTTTAGTTTCATTTTAAAAATTAACATTATTTTTGTTTAAAATTAAAACTTTTCTTTGAGAAAGAACCAAGAATAATTGTTATTTTAAAAAGTAAAATCATATAAATTAACTTGTTAGATTAATGCTTCATGAATTCTACAAATTTATTTTGAGAATTTTAACATTAAAAAATTTATATTTTGTTATTGAATTGTGCCCCGATTCAAGATGCTATTTGCCCCATAAAAGTTTATTGACTAAGAAATTTAAAGATATGGTAAATTTTTATTCAAAAATTACATTATTGTAAATTTCATGAAATCCCGTATACTAGTAAGAAGGTGAAAAACTATTTGCTATAGAAGCACACCTGCTCCAAACTTGTTTATTGTTGGCCATGATTTGGGAAATTTTGTCTTTGAATGCAGGTGATTGAAGAATTGGTATCAACAAATTGTCGTAGCAATTCTTTCCCACTCTGTTAACTATGTTTTTACAGCACTCATCACTGAGAATCACATTTTGAAAAACTATAGCTGAGAACGTAAGGTAGCCACACTTTTTTATAAACTTCCGTGAGCATCTACGCGGATAATCATAAAATTCAGGAGATTTTGTCGGTAAAAGTTGATTAGAGAGTGTTCGAATATCAGAGTTTTCGAGACCATCACTTGATGAGATTCCAATGTGGACTTGCCCTTGATATCTTGTTTTGTGCATCAAATTGAAAGCATATGAAGTGACGTGATTGGTTGCATCCGAATCAAGGTACCATGCTGAATCACGTAGGCTCTCTGGAGTAGCTATAGGCATAGCAACCAAAGGACCCTGTGCCAAATGACCTTGCAGCCTGTGGGTGTTACAACCAAGTGGCATATGGTTGTTGACATTACTAAAGTAATCTTAATATGATTGATCATATATGTAATAGCGACTAAGAGCATAGTGTTCTTGTTTTGAGTAGACTTGACGCACAACAAAACTACAACCTTTACCATTTCTACATCTATTATGACCTCTAAAATCTCTGTCAGGATTTCAAGAGAATGAACCTCTAAAACTAGAAACAAAGCCTCTATTCTGATTAAAAGTGCCTCGGCCTTGTGTAGAAAAATCAAAATTATGTGGAAAACCAGAATTATTCTTTTGGGCAACATTAACATAGGAATTAGTAGAATCCACAGATGCAATATTGATTGATTTAACATTTTTCTCAATTCTAGCCTCTTGGGTAAACAAAAGTGATTCAATCTTATGGATAGTGAAAGCTCTCGCCCAATGACAATCAAAGTAACAATAGCATCATAAGCATCCATTAATCCACCAAAAATATATTCTAAATGATCATAATTCGAAATAGGTCATCCAATAGAAACTAAGACATCTACTGAACTTTTGATTTTTAATCTTAATTGATCTAAAAAACAGTCTTCAACTGAGTTCATTTTGCTAAGATATGAGACTGGAAAATATGTAGTTATATGATTCCGTATGTATATTCACACCCTACAACATGACTTGACATGCTTACTGACATCGAATATCTAAGAAAGAATAAACTAATCTTGCGGTTCTCATTCTATGAAATCGTCACTCTCTTTATCAATTGCAGCATCTCCAGATGATTAAAAACACGCTGGAATACATTCTTGGCCATCAATAAATTTGAGCACTTGCAAAACTTTGAGTGCAGCCAATATTGGTTTTTTCGCCACAACAAGAAATCACCGTCATCTAGCTTAACGAAGATTGAATTGTTAAACATAGTGATTTTGCCTTTTTGATTTGGAATTAGCGAAGCAGGAGGATCCGATTCAACTGTTGAAATCAGAGCTCTGATATCATATTAGTAGCTGGAAGAAAGAAAGATGAAGAAGAAAGCAGCTATTTTATTCATTAGATTTTGTACATTGTAACTAAAAGATGTTGATAGAAGGAGAGAACGTAATGTAAAACTAAACTAACAAACTGATAACCTACTTGTAACACTCTAATTAGTTATCTCATATTACTCTAATCAGATTGAACATATTGACGGCATGTAGTATTCAGTTACACGCATTTTTACTTTCCTTTTTACTTTCATTTTAAAAATTAACATTATTTTTGTTTAAAATTAAAACTTTTCTTTGAGAAAGAACCAAAAATAATTGTTATTTTAAAAAGTAAAATCATATAAATTAACTTGTTAGATTTATGTTTCATGAATTCTACAAATTTATTTTGAGAATTTTAAAATTAAAAAATATATCTTTTGCTATCGAACTGCATACCAATGTAAGACGTTATCTATCCCATAAAGATATGATAAACTTATATTCAAAAATTACATTATTTTAGATTTCATAAGGTCACGTATACTAGTGAGAAGGTGGTAAACTCTTTGCTATAGAAGCACATCTACTCCAAACTTGCTTATTGTTAGCTATGATCTGAGAAATTCTTCCTTTGAAGGCAGGTGATCGAAGAATTGGTATTAACAAATCGTCGTAGCAATTCTTTCCCACTTTGTTGACTATGTTATCACAACACTCATCACTGAGAACCACGTCTTGGAAAACTATAGCAGAGAACGTGAGGTAACCACATTTTTTTACAAACTTCCGAGAGCATCTACGCAGGTAATCATAAAATCCAGGAGATTCTTCCGGTGAAAGTTGATTAGAGAGTGTTAGAACATCAGAGCTTTCGAGACCATCATTTGATGAGATTCCAGGTGTTACCCATAAAGCACCGATAGCAAAAAATAACAATGCTATTGTAAACATGTATTTTGGTGAAGCCATTATATATTTCTTTGAGATGGTGATACTTATGATGAAGAACAGAAAATGGCTTTGTTGGCAAGGTAGAAGAAGAAAGCGATGCTTTTATAAGGTTAGCAGCAATGCCAATAAACTCTTTCAGTAACTTAATCAAAATAATAAGGAAGGCCGTTTTCTTAATTTATTTTCATGTATAACTTACAAGTTGAAAATGTTGAGTTAGAGTTTTAGTTGTTTACCCTTTGTAACATTAGAACGAAACTTTCTTCCGAGAAACCTTTCATTAAATACTTTGAAGTTTTACAAATTTAAACGTCGCAAGATTCATCCGACAAACTTTTCAACTGAAGAACTATTTATGAAACAGTTCAAATAGTGTTATTTGATTTATTTAAAAAAATTATTTATATTCTAGTCAATTTTTAAAAGATGAAGAATACAAAGTACAAATTGGTGGAAATAAAAAGGAAATTGTTTTTAGCATACAATCATAATAGTATTTTTAAGCTTTTTGGTGGATAAGGATAATTTTAGACAATTTGTTTAAAAAATTAATATAATTAGTAAAATATGATTAGTCAAATATTCAGGCATGAAGGGATAGACTATTCAGGCATGCAAAACATTGTATTTGATCATATTCTTTTCTTTTCTTTTCGTTTTCTAGAATATCTTTAAAAGCTATTAACGCTCTAAGACTAATCTTAATTACTCCAAAGATCGAATTTATGTTTTCATCTCAGGAACATAACTCTCGTACTACTATGCCCAACCTCTATTGATTGATTATATTCTATAAAATATCTGTGATTTATCTCTTCAGAATATATGTGATTATATTCTATAAAATATGATTAGTCAAATATTCAGGCATCATTCAGGGATGTAAAACATTGTATTTGATCATCTTCTTCTTTTTTTCTTTTTCGTTTTCTAGAATATCATTAAAAGCTATTAATGTTCTAAGACTCATCTTAGTTACTCAAAGATCAAACTTATGTTTTCATCTTAGGAACATGATCACTCTCGTACTATTATGGCCACCCTATATTGTTTGATTATATTCTATTAAATATATGTGATTTATCTCTTCAGAATATTTAGCTTCATTCAACTCTTGTATTACTTATAACATGGCTTATTCTCATCACTCTTTACTTTCTTTTATAAAATTAAATTTTTTGTTTAAAATTAAAACTTTTCTTTGAAAATGAACCAAGAATAATTGTTATTTGAGTTATATTACTGTATTGATCAATAAAAGATATTCCGTTTTTTAATTTAATTCTCTAAATATCCATTATTAAAATGGTTTCTTTCTTTAATTATGTTAAATATGATTAAACGGATGACTGAAGAGGCCTGAAACACACTAATGTAACTTGGTTAACACCAAAATGCTTTGTTTTAATCAATCACCCCAAAATCGTGACTCCTTTGTCCAAAATGCCAAAACCCCCAACCAAACCCCCCTCCCCCCCCCCCCCCAAATTGTGACTCTATCATCACCATCAAGTATCCAAAACCCCCCCAAATCATGACTCCATCATCTCCCTCGCCAAGAATTTGAAACCCGCCGCAGTGATGACGAGTCTCCAAAACTTCATTTTGTACTTTTCTTTTATAGTTATGCGAACTAACAATTTAATTTTTAAATTTATAGACATACTTAATTTTAATCTTTGAATTTTTATGAGTACACTAGTTATTATGTGAAGATATTAAAGACGTCATTGCATATTAGTTCTATTAGAATTAATGTGCGATGATTTTGATATTTTTAAATAATAATAAAATAATTAATGTGTAAAAAATTAATAATTTTGTAGATTAATTTGTATATTTAACATAAATTAAAAATTAAAGTTAAATAAATCTACTAATTTAAAGACTAATTTGTAATTTTATTCTTTCATAATTTAATCACGGAACTTCAACTATTACAAAATTGAAACAAAATAAGGAATTAAAGTTTGGGAGCTAAGTGGTGTAAATAAGACTCCTTGGAAATTTTTTACCTTAATCAACTTTCCCTCGGACGTCAGGACCCATCTAGAATTCAAAAGATATGTGATTGTCTCTTTGAAATATGATTAAAAAAACTCAGTTAAAATTTCTTATTTGAAAATATGGTGTAAATCAAATAACACGGTTTGAACTGTTTCATGAGTAGTTCTTAAGTTGAAAATAAAATTTCTATTTATTGGAATAATAAATAGAAAATAAAAAGTTTAAAATGCATGCCTAATTAATGTAACAGCACCTTCCAATACAAATTTTCTTTAAATCTCTATTCATTTTTACTTATTTTAAAAATTCCAACATCTAGAATTAATGAGATGTATTATAAATTTTTTTAAAGAATATCGGGTTGATCAACAATCTGATTTCTTTTAATTTCTAATGAATTTGAACTCTTTTTTTCTACAAAGGTATTACATAGAAAAATAGTTTTTCAGATACAATCATTATAGCCAATCAACATTTTCAGGCTGAGAACCAAAAAAATGTTTTAAAAAAAGTTGTATCGGATTTAATACAATAATTGAAATATGATCATCAAATGTTTAATGTCAAAATAATTTTTGAGATTGAATATATTGAGTGCATAGACTATTAAGTTACATGCAAAACAAATGTGTTTGATCTTATTCTAATAAATATATGTGCTTTTTCTCTTTGAAGGTTTTAGCTTTCATTCAACTCTCGTTTTATTTATAATAACCATTATTCACATTATCTTTCACTCTTTTTTTATAAAATTAAAATTTTCTATTAAAACTTTTCTGTGAGAAAGAACAAAGAATAACTGTTATTTTAAACAGTAAAATAAATAAAAATAACTAGTAAGATTAATCGTCCATTAATACTACAATTTTATTATGGTAATTTTAACATAAAAACTTATATTTTGTTATTTATCTGTCTCGATTTAAGGCATCGTATCCCTTATGAAAGATGGTAGAAAAAAAATTCAAAAATATTATAGACTCTTATTCTAATTTTTTTAAATTACATTATTGTATATTTCATGAGTACGGTAAGTGCTATAGAAGTTCATTGGCTCCAAACTTGTTTCTCATTCGCTATAATTTGGGAAATTTTGTCTTTGAAGTAAGGTGATTGAAGAACTAGTATGATCAAGTTGTAGCAATTTTATCCAACACTATTGACTATGTTGTCACAATAGCTATCAGTTAAAGTCATATTTTAAAAAATTTATAGTAGAAAATGTAAGGTAACAACATTTGTTTATAAACTTTCGTGAACATTTATGCAAATAATCATAAAATTTAGGAGATTCTTCTGGTAAAAGTTGATTAGAGGATGTTAGAGTATTAGAACTCTCAAAACCATCATTTGATGAGATTTCAAAGCACCAATGATGAAAAATAACATCACTATTGCAAACATACATTTTGGTAGAACCATTATATATTTCTTTACTTATGGGGAGGAATAAAAGATGACTTTGTTGGCAAGGTAGAAGGAGAAATTGATGCTTTTATAGGGTTAGCGGCAATGCCGATAAACTATTTCAGTAACTTAATCAAAATGATAACGAAGACTGTTTTCTTAATTTATTTTTGTAAATAACTTATGAGTTTGAAACATTGGGTCACCACCTCCATGTCCCTTTAATTAGAACAAAATTAACGTATTTGTTGTTTATCATTCATAACATTGGTTCTTTTAAGAAACTTACAATTAAATACTTTGAAGTTTTGCAGGTTTAAAAAAAGTAACTCTAAATGTAGGCTTATAACATATATATATTCTTGTCAACTTTTGAGATATGAAAAATACAAATGGGAATCTTTCTTAATAATATCATGGAAATTAAAAGAAATAGTTTTTCACATACAGTGGATATAGCATTCTAAGCTTTTAGGTTGATGGGAATATTATTAGACAATTTGTTTACGAATTTAGAACAATTAATAAAGTATGATTAATCAAATATTAAATGTGAGCCAAATTTTTGGGATTGAATATCTTGAGGGCGAAGACTATTCAATTATGTGCAAAACATTGAATTTTGACCATATTTTATTTATTAAGTCAAAATTTTAAATTATATTTTGTCTTTTCACTGAAAAAAAATTCAGAAAAAATAAGTTTTTATTATCTTATTAATAAAATAAGTATTTATCCGTAATATATTTTTCTCATATTTGATATTTGGTATAAAAACTTATGTTCTAATTACAAATTTATTCTCAAATCTTTTTAAATATTATCATATTTGACTTTGTTCTTTATTTTTTTTTTTGAGCTAAATCTCTGTCTCTTTTCATACTCAAATCTTGTATCCATACTAATTCCTTTAAAATAAAAAATATAGTAGAGTTTTCGAAAGTTTCAAATGATGTGAAAGTCCGAAAAATTCAAGCAACTTTTTTGAGTTCTTATAATTTTTTTCTAGACATCGAAGGGTTAAATATTTGATTGCTCTCTATTGTCAAAAAGTATATTTAGAACTCTCAATGGGCGATGCTCATCTCCAATCTCTTCAATTAAACAATATGTTGATCCTGAAATCCTCAATAATTTTATCAATAGATAACTATTAACATTATTGTTATTTTTTATATTTTCTTTCTCTTCAAGTTCTCCTCTCTTCCACATCTCATGTTTTTCCTGCCGCTATCGTCGCCCGGAGTGGGGAGAGCTCTTGATACGTGTACACCGGAGCAATGATGGGTTGATGAAAACCACCGAAGCCCTCGGGAAAGCCGAGTAACAAACAACCACTGAAGTTCTAAAATTATGTTATACCTTTATTCTAAAGTTACATTATCGTAGACTTTCTAAAATATAAATAACCTTTTTTAAAAATAAATAAATAAATTATGACAACCACTGAAGCTCTAAAATTAAAAAAATAATCTTTTGTTATTGAACTTCCCCAATTTAAGACAACATATTTCTTTTTAAAGTTTACATAACAAGATACTTAAAATTATGATATACTTTTCTTCTAAAGTTACATTATTGTAAGCTTCATGACTTCACATGTGTTAGTAAGAAGGCGGTGAACTCTTTAATATGGAAGCACATTGACTCCAAATTTGCTTATTGCTAGCTACAATTTGGACAATTTTGTCATTGAACACAGGGGATTGAAGAACTGGTATTATCAAGTTGTCATAGCAATTCTTTCCTACTCCGTTGACTATATTGTTACAACACTCATCAGTGAGAATCATATTTTGAAAAACTATCGCAGAAAACGTAAGGTAACCACACTTTTTTATAAACTTCTGTGAACATTCACGTAGATAATCATAAAATGCAGGAGATTTTTTTGATAAAAGTTGATTAAATGATGTTAAAGCATCAGAGCTTTCGAAATTATCATTTGATGAAATTCCAGGTGTGACCCATAAAGCACCAATAGCAAAAAACAACATTAGTACTATTGCAAGCATATTGTATTTTGGTGAAACCATGCTATATTTCTCTAGGATTATGATACCTGTAATGAGGAATAGAAAAAGGCTAATTTGTTGGCAAGGTTTAGAAGGAGAAAATGATGCTTTTATAGGGTTGACAGCAATATCAATAAACTCTTTTGGTAACTTAATCATAATGATAACAAAGACTGTTTTCGTAATTGAATTTTATGTATAACTTACAAGTTGAAAATCTTGAGTCACCATCTCCATGTCCATTTTTTAAAGGCAGCACAAACTTGGCGTTTTAGCTTGTTACTATTTATAACATAGGAAAAAAAAATTTATTTTAGAAAGATGCTCGTCAAATACTTTGAAGTTTTTCAAATTTAAACGTCAAAAGATTCGTTCGAACTATCAAACTTTTCAACTTAAGAACTTCTCATCAAACGGTTTAAACCGTGTTACTTAATTAATTTATTTATTTATTAAAAGATTATTTATATTCCAATCAACTTTTAAGAGATAAAGAATACAAATTACAAACTGGCGGAAATAAAAAAGAATTTTTTTTTAACATACAATCGTTATTGTATTTTAAGCTTTTAGGTCAATAAGAATATTTTTAGAAAATTTGTATAAAAATTCAATACAATTAGTAAATTGTGATTAATCAAATATTAAATATGAGTATAATTGTTTAGATTGAATATCATGAAGGCATAGACTATTCAATTACATGAGAAACATTATATTTGATCCCATTCTATTTTATTTTAGTTTTTCAAGGCATCGTTAAATGCTATTAATATTGCAAGACTAATTCCATCTACTTCAAGGATCAAACTTGTATCTTCATTTTAAGAACGAAGCTTACTTACCACTACAAACTAACCTATATCATGTTTTCTTAATTTATTTTTGTAAATAACTTATGAGTTTGAAACATTGGGTCACCACCTTCATGTCCATTTAATTAGAACAAAATTAACGTTTTATTTGTTTACCATTCATACAATTGTTTTAAGAAACTTATGATCAAATACTTTGAAGTTTTGCAAACGTAGAAAAAGTGACTCTAAATGTAGGATTATAACATATATAATCTTGTCAACTTTTGAGATATGAAAAATACAAATGGGAATCTTTCTTAATAATATCATGGAAACAAAAAGAAATAGTTTTTTCACATACACTGGATATAGCATTCTAAGCTTTTAGGTTGATGGGAATATATATTATTAGACAATTTGTTTACGAATTTAGAATAATTAATAAAGTATGATTAATCAAATATTAAATGTGAGCCAAATTTTTAGGATTGAATATCTTGAGGGCAAAGACTATTCAATTACGTGCAAAACATTGAATTTTGACCATATTTTATTTATTAAGTCAAAATTTTAAATTATATTTTGTCTTTTCACTAAAAAAATTTCCAAAAAAAAAAATTAGTTTTTATTATCTCATTAATAAAATAAATATTTGTTCATAATATATTTGTCTCATATTTGATATCAGAACTTAAGCTCTGATTACAAATTTATACTCAATTTTTTTATATTATCATTTTTGACTTTGTTCTTTATTTTCTTGAGTTAAATCTCTGTCTCTTTCCGTACTCAAATCTTGTATCCATATTAATTCCTTCAAAATAAAAAATATAGTAGAGTTTTCGAATGTTTCAAATGATGTCAAAGTCTGAAAAATTCAAGCAATTACTTTTTTGAGTTCTTATAATGTTTTTTCTAAACATCGAAGGGTTAAAAATTGGATTGCTCTCTATTGTCAAGAAGTATATTTAGAACTCTCAAATGGGCGATGCTCATCTCCGGTCTCTTCAATTAAACAATATGTAGATCCTGAAATCCTCAATAATTTTATCAAAAGATAACTATTAACATTATTATTATTTTTTATATTTTCTCGCTCTTCAAGTTCTCTCTTCCACATCTCATATTTTTGCCGCTGTTCCTGCCTCCAGCGTCGCTGGAGTCGGGAGATCTCTTGATACGTGCACACCGGAGCAATGATGGGTTGATGACAACCACTGAATCCCTCGGGAAAGAAGAGTAACGAACAAGACCCAACATTGATAATGAACAGAACCACACATATCGAAACCCAAAATAAACAAAATCAAAATCAATAAAAGGGAAAATTCGATGCCCTGTTATGAGCTGATTGGTTTCCGAGAAAATATACAGATAGAAGAACGAAAGAACAAAGATTCACGAAAAACCCTTGAATGGAAAACGGGTACCTTGGGTTTTGCTCTGTTTGCCTTGTGTGGTTTGTATTTTTTATGTCACTTGCAGGTTTTATTGTACTAGGAGTGTGATGATGTTATTTTGGTGCTGTTGAGTTGATAAAGTGGCTGGGATTTATTTTGACTTTTAATGGTGGCTTGCAGTTACAAAATGTGAAGTTGCTGGAGACAGCCTTTTAGATTTTGTGAATAAGATTTTTTATGCATTGTGAGGATTTTTTGTTGAGAGTGAAAGAAAAGAGACCCAGAGAAAGAGAGAGTTGTAGAGTAGAAGAAACAAATAAAGAGCGAGAGAAAGTACAGCACAAAGGAACAAAGAAAGAGAGGGAATTAAATAGTTGCGTAGCAACAAGCCTTCAAATATACAGTTAAGCCTTCACATCCACTTTAACGGAGATAGGATTAACAATGGAAAAATTATTTGGTCCGGCCGTGGTGAATAAATTTTTTATCTATAAATAATGTGTTGATAAGTGATAAAAATAATATTTTTTAAAAAATTAATTTTATTGCATGACATGATCTGAACATAGTTGATGAATAAAAAATTATCTACTATCAATGGACTAAATATTAACTCTTAATAATATGAGTAACAAAAAAATATAAACAACGAGTTTTTTGAAAATTAATTTTTTTAAGAATATTTATTAATTAACCGATCAAAACATAATTTAAAAAATAAAGTAAAGAAGTAACGAATCAATTTGACTTATTAATTATACGTGCTAGCTTTGTCGATCTCTTCGAAATGTTTAGATTCAATCAACTCTTGTTTTATATATAACAAATGTTATTTTATTACCTTTATTTTCTTTTTTTAAGATTAGCTTTTTTTCTCAAATTATAACTTTTCTTTGAGAAAGAGCCAAGAATAATTGTTATTTTATATATTAAAATCATTAAATAAATTTGTAAGATTACGGTTTGATGAGTTCTATAAATTTTATTTTGGGAATTTTAAAATTAAAAAAATATCTTTTGTTATTGAACTTCCCCAATTTAAGACAACATATCTCTTTTTAAAGTTTACAAGAAAAGATACTCAAAAGTATGATATACTTTTAATCTAAAGTTACATAATTGTAGACTTCATGAGTTCACGTAGTAAGAAGGTGGTGAACTCTTTAATATAGAAGCACATCGACTCCAAATTTGCTTATTGCTAGCTACAATTTGGACAATTTTGTCATTGAACACAGGGGATTGAAGAACTGGTATTATCAAGTTGTCATAGCAATTCTTTCCTACTCCGTTGACTATGTTGTTACAACACTCATCAGTGAGAATCATATTTTGAAAAACTATAGCAGAAAATGTAAGATAACCACACTTTTTTATAAACTTCTGTGAACATTCACGTAGCTAATCATAAAATTCAGGAGATTTTTCTTATAAAAATTCATTAAATGGTATTAGAGCATCATAGCTTTCGAAATTCTCATTTGATGAGATTCCAGGTGTGACCCATAAAGCACCAATAGCAAAAAATAACATTACTATTGCAAGCATACTGTATTTTGGTGAATCCATGATATATTTCTCTAGGATTATGATACCTGTGATGAGGAATAGAGAAAGGCTTTGTTGGCAAAGTAGAAGGAGAAAATGATCCTTTTATAGGGTTAACAGCAATATCAATAAACTCTTTCGGTAACTTAATCATAATGATAACAAAGACTGTTTTCTTAATTTAATTTTATGTATAACTTACGAGTTGAAAATCTCGAGTTACCATCTCCATGTCCATTTTTTTAAGCCAGCAAAAACTTAGCGTTTTAGCTTGTTAGACATATTTGTAACATAGGAAAGAAATTTTCTTTTAGAAAACTGATCGTCAAATACTTTGACGTTTTACAAATTTAAACGTCAAAAGATTCATTCGAACTATCGTACTATTCAACTGAAGAACTTCTTATCAAACAGTTAAAACCGTGTTACTTAATTTATTAATTAATTTTTATAAAATTTATTTATATTCCAGTCAACTTTTAAGAGATGAAGAATACAAATTACTAACTGGTGGAAATAAAAAAGAAATTGTTTTTAACATTTAATAGTTATTGTATTTTAAGCTTTTAGGTCAATGAGAATATTTTTAGAAAATTTTTATAAAAATTCAATACAATTAGTAAAATATGATTAATTAAATATTAAATATGAGTATAAAGTTTTAGATTGAATATCATGAAGGCACAGACTATTCAATTACATGCAAAACTTTATATTTGATCATATTCTATTTTTTTTTTAATTTTTCAAGGCATCTTTAAATGCTGCTGACATCGTAGGACTAATCCCATCTGCTTCAAGGATCAAACTTGCATCTTCATTTTAAGAAAGTAGCTTACTTACCACTACAAACTAACCTATGTTGATTGATCATATTCTATTAAATATATGTGAATTGTCTCTTCAGGATATTTAGCTAATTTTATTTTTGTTTCATTTATAACAATTATTATTCTCATCACTCTTTACTTTCTTTCTTAAAATTAATTTTTTTGTTTAAAATTAAAACTTTTCTTTGAGAATGAACCAAGAATAATTGTTATTTGAGTTTGTTAATGTATTGATCGGTGAAACATGTTCTATTTCTCAATTTGGTTATCTAATGCTTACTTTTATTAGTTTAGTCCTCTAAAGATTATTTTTTTTGTTAACTCTATTAACTGTGATGATTTATCTGACCAAACTGATAACTGAGGTGGCCTGGAGCACACTGACGTGACTTGGTTAACACCAAATGGCTTCGTTTTAATCAACCATCCCAAAATTATGACTCCACTGTCCAAAATGCCAAACCCCCCCCCCTCCCAAAAAAAATCATGACTCTATCATCACCATTGAATATCTGAAAACCCCCCAAATCGCGACACCATGTCCATCTCCACGAATCCAAAATTCTCCAAAATCGAGACATGAGTCCCCATATCTTCATTTTATATTTTTATTTCACAAATAATTGTCAACTGACAATTTGTTCTTTAAATTTATACATTTATTTAGTTTTATTTTTTATTTTTTATGAGTACTCGAATTAGTTTACGAAGATATCAAATTCATTATATATTAATATTCTAAAATTAATATGCAACAATTTTGATGCTTTAAAATAATAGCAAAACAATTATCATGTAATAAATTGATAATTTCATAAATTAATTTGAGAGCACCCAAGATTTGTTATTGCCACCTACAACAAGAAATCACTATCATCTAGCTTAACGAAGATTGAATTGTTAAACATAGTGATTTTGCCTTTTTGATTTGGAATTAGCGAAGCAGGAGGATCCGATTCAACTGTTGAAATCAGAGCTCTGATATCATATTAGTAGCTGGAAGAAAGAAAGACGAAGAAGAAAGCAGCTATTTTATTCATTAGATTTTGTACATTGTAACTAAAAGATGTTGATAGAAGGAGAGAACAGAATGTAAAACTAAACTAACAAACTGATAACCTACTTGTAACACTCTAATAAGTTATCTCATTATTACTCTAATCAGATTGAACATATTGACGCATGTAGTATTCAGTTACACGCATTTTTACTTTACTTTTTACTTTCATTTTAAAAATTAACATTATTTTTGTTTAAAATTAAAACTTTTCTTTGAGAAAGAACCAAAAATAATTGTTATTTTAAAAATTAAAATCATATAAATTAACTTGTTATATTTATGTTTCATGAATTCTACAAATTTATTTTGAGAATTTTAAAATTAAAAAATATATCTTTTGCTATTGAACTGCATATATACCAGTGTAAGACGTTATCTATCCCATAAAGATATGATAAACTTTTATTCAAAAATTACATTATTATAGATTTCATAAGGTCACGTATACTAGTGAGAAGGTGGTAAACTCTTTGCTATAAAAGCACATCTACTCCAAACTTGCTTATTGTTAGCTATGATCTGAGAAATTCTTTCTTTGAATGCAGGTGATCGAAGAATTGGTATTAACAAATCGTCGTAGCAATTCTTTCCCACTTTGTTGACTATGTTATCACAACACTCATCACTGAGAACCACGTCTTGGAAAACTATAGCAGAGAACGTGAGGTAACCACATTTTTTTACAAACTTCCGGGAACATCTACGCAGGTAATCATAAAATCCAGGAGATTCTTCCGGTGAAAGTTGATTAGAGAGTGTTAGAACATCAGAGCTTTCGAGACCATCATTTGATGAGATTCCAGGTGTTACCCATAAAGCACCCATAGCAAAAAATAACAATGCTATTGTAAACATGTATTTTGGTGAAGCCATTATATATTTCTTTGAGATGGTGATACTTATGATGAAGAACAGAAAATGGCTTTGTTGGCAAGGTAGAAGAAGAAAATGATGCTTTTATAAGGTTAGCGGCAATGCCAATAAACTCTTTCAGTAACTTAATCAAAATAATAAGGAAGGCCGTTTTCTTAATTTATTTTCATGTATAACTTACAAGTTGAAAATGTTGAGTTAGAGTTTTAGTTGTTTACCCTTTGTAACATTGGAACGGAACTTTCTTTCAAGAAACTTATCATTAAATACTTTGAAGTTTTACAAATTGAAACATCGCAAGATTCATCCGATAAACTTTTTAACTTAAGAACTCTTTATGAAACAGTTCAAACCATGTTATTTGATTTATTTACCTTTTTTAAAAAAGTTATTTATATTCTAGTCAACTTTTAAAAGATGAAGAATACAAAGTATAAACTGGTGGAAATAAAGAAGAAATTGTACTTAGCATACAATCATTATAGTGATTTAAGCTTTTAGGTCGATGAGGATAATTCTAGACAATTTGTGTAAAAACTTAATATAATTAGTCAAATATATAGGCATAGACTATTCAGGGATGCAAAACATTGTATTTGATAATCTTTTTTTTTTCTTTTTCTTTTCTAGAATATCATTAAAAGCTATTAATGTTCTAAGACTCATCTTAGTTACTCAAAGATCAAACTTATGTTTTCATCTCAGGAACATAACTCTCGTACTATTATGGCCACCCTATATTGTTTGATTATATTCTATTAAATATATGTTATTTATCTCTTCAGAATATTTAGCTTCATTCAACTCTTGTATTACTTATAACAAGCCTTATTCTCATTACTCTTTACTTTCTTTCTTAAAATTAAAATTTTCGTTTAAAATTAAAACTTTTCTTTGAGAATGAACTAAGAATAATTGTTGTTTGAGTTAATTACTGTGTATTGATCCATAAAAGATATTCCGTTTTTAAATTTAATTATCTAAAGATCCATTATTAAAATGGTTCTTTCTTTAATTATGTGAACTATAATTAAACGGATGACTGAAGTGGCTTGAAACACACTAATGTAGCCTGGTCAACATCAAAATGCTTTGTTTTAATCAATCGCCCCAAAATCGTGACTCGTTTGACCAAAATGCCAAAACCCCCCAACCAACTCCCCTTCCCAAATTGTGACTCTATCCTCACCATCAAGTATCCGAAAACCTCCCCAATCACGACTCCATCCTCTCCCTAGCCAAGAATTAATATGCAATGATTTTGATATTTTCAAATAATAATAAAATAATTAATGTATTATAAATTAATAATTTTGTAAATTAATTTGTGTATTTAAAATTTTTTTAAAAATTAAAGTTAAATAAGTCTACAAATTTAAAGACTATTTTGTAATTTTATTCTTTCATAATTTAATCACGGAACTTCAACTATTACAAAATTGAAACAAAGTAAGGAATTAAAGTTTGGTAGCTAAGTGGTGTAAATAAGACTCCTTGGAAATTTTTTCCCTTAATCAACTTTCCCTCGGACGTCAGGACCCATCTAGAATTCAAAAGATATGTGATTGTCTCTTTGAAACATGATTAAAAAAAACTCAGTTAAAATTTCTTATTTGAAAATATGGTGTAAATCAAGTAACATGGTTTGAACTGTTTCATGAGTAGTTCTTAAGTTGAAAATAAAATTTGTATTTATTGGAATAATAAATAGAAAATAAAAACTTTAAAATCCATGCCTACTTAATGTAACAGCACGTTCCAATAGAAATTTTCTTTAAATCTCTATTAATTTTTTCTTATTTTATAAATTCCAGCATCTAGAATTAATGAGATGTATTATACAATTTTTTTTAAGAATATCGGGTTGATCAACAATCTGATTTCTTTTAACTTTTAATGAATTTGAACCTTTTTTTTCTATAAAAGTATTACATAGAAAAATAGTTTTTCAGATACAATCATTATAGCCAATCAGCATTTTAAGGTCTGAGAACACAAAAAATGTTTTAAAAGAAGTTGTACCGGATTTAATACAATAATTGAAATATGATCATCAAATGTTTAATGTCAAAATAATTTTTGAGATTGAATATCTTGCGGGCATAGACTATTAAGTTACATGCAAAACAAATGTGTTTGATCTTATGCTAATAAATATATGTGCTTTTTCTCTTTGAAGGTTTTAGCTTTCATTCAACTCTCGTTTTATTTATAATAACTATTATTCACATTATCTTTCTCTCTTTCTTATAAAATTTTCTATTAAAACTTTTCTGTGAGAAAGAACAAAGAATAACTGTTATTTTAAACAGTAAAAAAAGATTAACTTTATTTGACACTTGCATAGAGCGGTGGCCTAGTTAATGACGCCACAGGCTGTAGGAAGACATATCTAACTGAGAAACAATTGCATTAACAGAAAATGAAGTATCAAATGGCTTTAGCTTTGGAAAAGTAAAAGCAGACTTATGTTTCAAATGCTCCAGCTGATAATCATTGAAGGTGTAAAGCCTTTTTCATGCATATGGGTGAAACTCAAAAATACAGAGTCATCTTGAGTAAACTTGGAGACACTCAGAAAATTTTTACTCATAGCAGGAACATGTAGCAAATTATTAATGTTAGGAACAGATGCATCAAAAGACGTAATTTTAGGAACAGAGATCTTGTTTTGTGCATCAAATTGTGAGCATATGGAGTGATGTGATTGGTTGCACCCGAGTCCATGTACCATGCTAAATCACATAGGCTCTCTGGAGTTGCTGTAAGCATAGCAGCCGAATGACCTTGCAATTTGTAGGTGTTACAACCAATGGCGTACGGTTGTTGACATTACTAAAGTAATCTTAATATGATTGATCATATCTGTAATAGCGCGCAACTGAGAGCAAAGTATTCTTGTTTTAAGCAGACTTGACAGACAAGAAAACTATGACCTCTACCATTTCTACATCTACTATTATGACATCTAAAGCCTCTGCCAAGATTTTCAGAGAATGAACCTCTAAAACTACAAACAAGGCCTCTATTGTGATTAAAAGTGCCTCTGCCTTGTGAAGAAAAATCAAAATTATGTGAAAAACTAGAATTATTCTTTTGTGCAATATTAACACATGAATTATATTAGTATAATCCACAGACATAATATTGATTGATTTAACATTTTCTTCTATTCTAACCTCTTCAGTGAGCAGAAGTGATTCAATTTCATAGATAGTGTAAGTTTCTCGCTTAGTGACAATCAAAGTAACAATAGCATTATAATCATCCAATTGCAGCATCTAGAAATGATTGAAAAGGCACTGCAATAGATTCTTGGCTATCAAAAAATTGAGCAGTTGCTTCCCTTTAAGAGCAGCCAAGATTTGTTGTCACCACAGCAAGAAATTACTGTCTTCTAGCTTAATGAAGATTGAATTGTTAAACGTAGTGATTTTGCCTTTTGATTTGGAATTTGTGAAGCAGGAGGATTGGATTCGATCGTTGAAATCAAAACTCTAATACCATATTACAGTAGCTAGAAGAAAGCAGCTATTTCAGTCATTAGAGTTAGTACATTGTAAAAGATATTGGTAGAAGGAGAGAACAGAATATAAAACTAAATTAACAAACTGATAACCTACGTGTAACACTCTAATAAGTTTTTTCATATTACTCTAATCTGATTGAACATATTGACGGCATGTAGTATTCAGTTACACGCATTTTTACTTTACTTTTTACTTTCATTTTAAAAATTAACATTATTTTTGTTTAAAATTAAAACTTTTCTTCGAGAAAGAACCAAAAATAATTGTTATTTTAAAAAGTAAAATCATATAAATTAACTTGTTATATTTATGTTTCATGAATTCTATAAATTTATTTTGAGAATTTTAAAATTAAAAAATATATCTTTTGCTATTGAACTGCATAGACGTTATCTATCTCATAAAGATATGATAAACTTTTATTCAAAAATTACATTATTGTAGATTTCAAAAGGTCACGTATACTAGTGAGAAGGTGGTAAACTCTTTGCTATAGAAGCACATCTGCTCCAAATTTTCTTATTGTTAGCTACGATCTGAGAAATTCTTTCTTTGAATGCAGGTGATCGAAGAATTGGTATTAACAAATCGTCGTAGCAATTCTTCCCCACTTTGTTGACTATGTTATCACAACACTCATTACTGAGAACCACATCTTGGAAAACTATAGCAGAGAACGTGAGGTAACCACATTTTTTTACAAACTTCCGGGAACATCTACGCAGGTAATCATAAAATCTAGGAGATTCTTCCGGTGAAAGTTGATTAGAGAGTGTTAGAACATCAGAGCTTTCGAGACCATCATTTGATGAGATTCCAGGTGTTACCCATAAAGCACCCATAGCAAAAAATAACAACGCTATGGTAAACATATATTTTGGTGAAGCCATTATATATTTCTTTGAGATGGTGATACTTATGATGAAGAACAGAAAATAGCTTTGTTAGCAAGGTAGAAGAAGCAAATGATGCTTTTATAGGGTTAGCTGCAATGCCAATAAACTCTTTTAGTAACTTAATCAAAATAATAAGGAAGGCCGTTTTCTTAATTTATTTTCATGTATAACATATAAGTTGAAAATGTTGAGTTAGAGTTTTAGTTGTTTACTCTTTGTAACATTGGAACGGAACTTTTTTTTAAGAAATTTATTATTAAATACTTTGAAGTTTTACAAATTGAAACATCTCAAGATTCATCCGACAAACTTTTCAACTTAAGAAGTATTTATGAAACAGTTCAAACCGTGTTATTTGATTTATTTAATTAAAAAAAGTTATTTATATTCTAGTCAACTTTTAAAAGATGAAGAATACAAAGTATAAAATAGTGGAAATAAAGAAGAAATTGTTTTTAGCATACAATCATTATAGTACTTTAAGCTTTTAGGTCGATGACGATAATTCTAGACAATTTGTATAAAAATTTAATATAATTAGTAAAATATGATTAGTCAAATATTCAGGCATAGACTATTCAGGGATGCAAAACATTGTATTTGATCATCTTTTCTTTTTCTTTTTCGTTTTCTAGAATATCTTTAAAAGCTATATATTAATGTTCTAAGACTCAAAGATCAAACTTATGTTTTCATCTTAGGAACATAACTATCGTACTACTATGCCCAACCTATATTGATTGATTGTATTCTATTAAATATATGTAATTTATCTCTTCAGAATATTTAGCTTCATTCAACTCTAGTATTACTTATAGCAAACCTTATTCTCATCACTCTTTAGTATTACTTATAGCAAACCTTAAAACTCTTCTTTGAGAATGAACCAATAATAATTGTTATTTGAGTTAATTACTGTATTAATCCATAAAAGATATTCCGTTTTTTAATTTAATTCTCTAAAGATCCATTATTTAATTGGCTCTTTCTTTAATTATGTTAATTATGATTAAACGGATGACTGAAGTGACCTGAAACACACTAATGTAGCCTGCTTAAGACCAAAATGCTTTGTTTTAATCAATCACCCCAAAATCTTGACTCCTTTGTCCAAAATGCCAAAACCCCCAACCAACACCCCCCCCCTCCCAAATTGTGACTCTATCATCACCAATCGTGACTCCGTCATCTCCCTCGCCAAGAATTTGAAACCCCCCACAATCATGACATGAGTCCCCAAAACTTCATTTTGCACTTTTGTTTTATAGATAAGTGAACTAACAATTTAGTCTTTAAATTTATAGTCATCGGTAGTTTTAATATTTGAATTTTTATGAATACACTAGTTAATATATGAAGATATTAATGACGTCATTGCATACTAGTTCATTTAGAATTAATATGTCATGATTTTGATATTTTTAAATAATAATAAATTAATTACTGTGTAATAAATTAATAATTTTGTATACCAATTTATGTATTTAAAAAAATTTAAAAATTAAAATTAAATAAGTTTACAAACTTAAAGACTAATTTGTAATTTTATTCTTTCATAATTTAATCACGGAACTTCAACTATTAAAAAGTTGAAACAACGTAAGGAATTAAAGTTTGGAAGCTAAGTAGTGTAAATAAGAGAAATTTTTTCCCTTAATTAATCAGCAAACATGAGTCAAATGCTTCCCTCCAACGTCAGGACCCATCTAGAATTCAAAAGGTATGTGATTGTCTCTTTGAATTATATATGATTAAAAAAACTCAGTTAAAATTTCTAATTTATTTGGCATAAAAGCATAATGAATGAAAATATTTTTTTAAAAGAGTTAATTATATCATATTAAATTGTAAAAAAGATTTATATATCATGTTTTTATTTATAACAACCATTACTAATTCTCATTACTTTTTACTTTCATTTTAAAAATTAACATAATTTTTGTTTAAAATTAAAACTTTTCTTTTAGAAAGGACCAAGAATAATTGTTATTTTAAAAAGTAAAATCATATAAATTAACTTGTTAGATTAATGTTTCATGAATTCTATAAATTTATTTTGAGAATTTTAATATTAAAAAATTCAAGACGCTATCTGCCCCATGAAAGTTTATTGACTAAGAAATTTAAAGATATGATAAACTTTTATTCAAAAATTACATTATTGTAGATCTCCTGAAGTCACGTATACTAGCAAGTGTTGAGATTCAAGAAACCAGAAACAGAAGGAGAAAGGAATACTGAAATTCATTCATATTAACATTATATTTTACACTATTACGTACGTCCCTTTTAATACAGACATCAAGAGCTTAACAACCTCACGTGGACACTAATCCCTTACAGTAAGAAGGTGATAAACTCTTTGCTAAAGAAGCACATCTGCTCCAAACTTGCTTATTGTTGGCCATGATCTGGGGAATTTTGTCTTTGAATGCAGGTGATTGAAGAATTGGTATCAACAAATTGTCGTAGCAATTCTTTCCCACTCTATTAACTATGTTCTCACAGCACTCATCACTGAGAACCACATTTTGAAAAATGATAGCCGAGAATGTAAGGTAGCCACACTTTTTTATAAACTTCCGTGAACATCTACGCAGATAATCATAAAATTCAGGGGATTTTTCTGGTGAAAGTTGATTAGAGAGTGTAAGAGTATCAGAGCTTTCGAGACCATCACTTGATGAGATTCCAGGTGTCACCCAAAAAGCACTGATAGCAAAAAATAACATTGCTATTGCAAACATATATTTTTGTGGAGCCATTATATATTTCTTTGAGATGGAGATATATACTTATGATGAAGAACAGAAAATGGCTTTTTTGGCAAGATGGAAGGAGAAAATGATGCTTTTATAGGGTTAGCGGCCATGCCAATAAACTTTTTCAGTAACTTAATTAAAATAATGACGGAGGCCGTTTTCTTAATTTATTTTTTTGTATAACTTACAAGTTGAAAATTTTGAATTAGAGTTTTAGTTATGGAAAAATATTTGGTCCACCGCCGGTGGACAATTTTTTATCCACTAGCGGTGTCCAGATCACGACACGTGGCAAGAATAATAGTTTTTAAAATTATTTTTGTCATGTGTCATGATCTGGACACCGCTGGTGGACAAAAAATTGTCCACCGCCGGTGTACCAAATACCAACTGGTTACTTGATACTTTCTTTCAGGACATTTATCATTAGATACTTTGAAGGTTTTACAAATTTAAACGTTGCAAACTTAAGAACTATTTATGAAACACTTCAACTGTTTACTTGATTTAATTTTTTTAAAATGTTATTTATATTGTTGTCAACTTTTAAAAGATGAAAAATACTAAGTACAAACTGGTGGAAATAAAAAAGAAATTGTTTTTAGCATACAATCATTATTGCATTTTAAGCTTTTAGGTTGATAAGAATATTTTTAGACAATTTGTATAAAAATTCAATACAATTAGTAAATTATGATTAATCAAATATTAAATGTGAGTATAATTTTTTAGCTAGATTGAATATCGTAAAGGCATAGACTATTCAATTACATGCAAAACATTATATTTGATCATATTCTACTTTTTCAATATATCTTTAAAGGCTACTAATATTGTAGTACCAATCACATTTACTTCAAAAATCAAACTTATGTCCCCGTCTTAAAAGCATAGCTTACTTACTAATGCAAACCAACCTATGTTGATTAATCATATTCTATTAAATATATGTGATTTGTCTCTTCACAATTTGAGTTAACAGTGGTTACTTATATGACTAAACTGATGGCTGAGGTGCCTGGAGCACACTGTCGTGACTTGGTTAACACCAAAACGCTTCGTTTTAATCCGCCATCCCAAAATTATTACTCCATTATTGTCCAAAATGCCAAGCCCCCCCCCTCATGACTCTATCATCACCATGGAGTATCTAAAAGTCCCCCAAATCGTGACACAGTCATCTTCATCACCATGAATCCAAAAGCCTCTAAAATGAAGACATGAGTCCCCGGATTTTCATTTTATATTTTTGTTTCATAAATGAGTGAACTGATAATTTGATATTTAAATTTATAAATTTATTTAATTTTAGTTCTCAAATTTTTATAAGTACACAAGTAAGTCTATAAAAATATCAAATTTATTACATATTAGTCCTCTAAAATTAATATGCAATGATTTTGATGCCTTTAAATAATAGAAAAATAACTAATATGTAATAAGTTGATAATTTCATGAATTAATATGTACACTCAAGAAAATTTAGAAATTAAAGTTAAATGAATCTACAAATTTAATGACTAATTTGTATGATTACTCTTTCATAATTCAATCGCAGAACTTTAAATATTATAAAATTGAAACAAAGTATGGAATTAAAGTTTGCAAAGCTAACTGGTGTAAATAAGACTCCTCGGAAAAATTTTCCAGTAATCAGTAAACTTGAGTCAAATGCCCATCAACTTTCCCTCGGACTTCAGGACCCATACAGAATCCAAAATCCAGAAGCAGAAGAGTAAATAACTGGGAAGGAAAAATGAAAATCGAATTCTAATATCCTATAAAATACATGCTCTGGTTAATTGAGGCACTCTTATGTTGGCAATTGCTGGGAGTTTGGTTGAAGTGTATGAACAGAAAAAAATCATTGGGATTCCGTGACAAGAAAAACTAAATATTAGAAGACCAAATTTAGAAATGAGATATCTTTTATGGATCAAAATAGTAATTCATTCTTATTATTTTAAACAGTAAAATTATATAAGTTAACTTCTTAGATAGATGATTCATGAATTCTACAAATTTTATCTTGAGAATTTTAATAAAAAAATCTTTTGTTAGTGAATTTTCCACAATTCAAGACACCATATCCTCCATAACAATAAAAGAAATTTAAAGATATGATATACTTTTATTCCAAAATTACATTATTGTAGAATTCATGAGTTCAAGTAAACTAGTGGTAAGGGGGTGAACTCTTTGCTATGGAAGCACATCTGCTCCAAACTTGCTTATTGCTAGCTACGATCTGGGAAATTTTGTCTTTGAATGCAGGTGATCGAAGAATTGGTATTAACAAATCGTCATAGCAATTCTTTCCCACTCCATTGACTATGTTATCACAACACTCATCACTGAGAACCACATCTTGAAAAACTATAGCAGAGAACGTGAGGTAACCACATTTTTTTACAAACTTCCGAGAGCATCTACGCAAGTAATCATAAAATTCAGGAGATTCTTCTGGTGAAAGATGATTAGAGAGTGTTAGAACATCAGAACTTTCGAGAGCATCATTTGATGAGATTCCAGGTGTTACCCATAAAGCACCGATAGCAAAAAATAACAATGCTATTGTAAACATGTATTTTGGTGAAGTCATTATATATTTCTTCGATATGGCAATACTTAGGATGAAGAACAAAAAATAGCTTTGTTGGCAAGGTAGAAGAAGAAAATGATGCTTTTATAGGGTTAGCGGCAATGCCAATAAACTCTTTCCGTAACTTAATCAAAATAATAAGGAAGGCCGTTTTCTTAATTTATTTTCATGTATAACTTACAAGTTGAAAATGTTGAGTTAGAGTTTTAGTTGTTTACCCTTTGTAACATTGGAACGAAACTTTCTTCCAAAAAACTTATCATTAAATACTTTGAAGTTTTACAAATTTAAACGTTGCAAGATTCATTCAGCAAACTTTTCAACTTAAGAAGTATTTATGAAACAGTTCAAACTGTGTTATTTGATTTATTTTATTTTTTAAAAAAATTTATTTATATTCTAGTCAACTTTTAAAAGATGAAGAATACAAAGTGCAAACTGGTGGAAATAAAAAATAAATTATTTTTAGCATACAATCATTATAGTATCTTAAGCTTTCAGGTCGATGAGGATATTTTTAGACAATTTGTATAAAAATTTAATATAATTAGTAAAATATGATTAGTCAAATATTAAATGTGAGTATAACTTTTTAGATTGTATACCATGAAGGCATAGACCATTCAGGCATGCAAAACATTGTATTTTTTCTTTCGTTTTCTAAAATATCTTTAAAATCTATTTATAGTCTAAAACTAATCTTAGCTATTTGGAAGATCGATCTTGTATCTTTGTCTAAGAATAATTATCTTATTACCATGTTCAATCTATATTAATTGACCATATTCTATTAAACATATCTGATTTATCTCTTCAGAATATTTAGCTTCATTCAACTCTTGTTTTACTTGTAACAAGCACTATTCTCGTTACTCTTTACTCTCTTTCTTAAAATTAAATTTTTTGTTTAAAATAAAAAAATTTCTTTGAGAATGAACCAAGAGTAATTGTTATTTGGGTTAATTACTGTATTGATCCATAGAATATATTCTATTTTTTAATTTAGTTCTCTAAAAATCCGTTTAAAATGATTTTTTCTTTAATTTGTTAATTATTGTTGCTTATCTAATAACACCAAAATGCTCTGTTTTAATCAATGCCCCAAAATTGTGACTTCCGTTGTCCAAAATGCCAAAGCCCCCAACAACCCCCCAAAAATTTTGACTCCATCTCCATGTCAAGAATTCGAAACCCACCACAATCACGACATGAGACCCCAAAACTAAACTTCCTATTTTTGTTTTGAATTAATAATTTAGTCTTTAAATTTATTTATAAACCTCTTTACTTTTAATCATTATCATTTTATGAATACATTAATTAGTATAAAATACATGCTCTGGTTAATTGAGCCACTCTTATGTTGGCAATTGCTGGAAATTTGATTTAACTGTATGAACAGAACAAATCATTGGGATTCCGTGACAGAAGCAATGGCTTTCTGATGAGATGGAGATGGAGTCACAGTCTGGGAGCTTGGTTAAAGCGCCGCATTTTGGTGATAATTCAGCTAACGGTTGAGTTAATAGAATGATCTTTAGAGTATTAATTAATTGAAAAGACTAAATCTTAGAGGATCAAATTTAGAAATGAGATATATTTTAAGGATTAAAATAATAATTCACTCTTATTATTTTAAACAATAAAATCATATAAGTTAATTTCTTAGAAAGATGATTCATGAATTCTACAAATTTTATCTTGAGAATTTAAAAAAATATATATCTTTTTTATTAAATTGTCCCTTATTCAAGACATACCGTATCCCGCGTAACAAGAAAAGAAATTTAAATATATGATATACTTTTATTCCAAAATTACATTATTATAGAATTCATGAGTTCAAATAAACTAGTAAGAAGGTGGTGAACTCTTTGCTATAGAAGCACATCTACTCCAAACTTGCTTATTGCTAGCTACAATTTGGGAAACTTTGCCTTTGAATGCAGGTGATTGAAGAACTGGTATTATCAAGTTGTCGTAGCAATTCTTTCCTACTCCATTGACTATATTGTCACAACACTCATTAGAGAGAGTCATATTTTGAAAAACTATAGCAGTGAATGTAAAGTAACCACACTTTTTTATAAATTTTCGTGAACATTTACGCAAGTAATTATAAAATCCAGGAGATTCTTCTGGTGAAAATTGATTAGAGGGTGTTAGAGTGTCAGAGCTTTCGAGGTCATCATTTGATGAGATTCCGGGTGTAGCCCATAAAGCACCGATGGCAAAAAATAACATAGCTATTGCAAGCATGTGTTTTGGTAGGGCCATCATATATTTCTCTAAGATGATGATAGTTATGATGAAGAATAGAGAATGGCTTTGTTGGCGAGGTAGAAGGAGAAAATGATGATTTTATAGGTTTAGTAACAACGTCAAATCAATTCTTTTGGAAAACTTAATCAAAATGAACGTTTTCTTAATTTAATTTTATGTATAACTTACCAGTTGAAAACCTTAAGTCATCCTTTCCACGTCCGTTTAGTCGGCATAAGCTTAGCGTTTTATTGTGAGCTTGCAATCTGAATTTGCTTCGTGATATTTTTCCTATATTATGTCACCTTTTAATGAATTCTGACTTCAAAAATTTGACAAATATTTATACAAATATTTTTTGCTCCTACTTCAATAAAGAAGTTTCAAATTGCTATTTCTCCATTTCAACAGAAAAATTGATTCTTGAAATTTTTAAAAGTTGTTTTTTTCAATTGCATTAGACCTGCTTTCTAACCTTGCACAGTAATTACGAATACTCTTTTCTTTTTACTTGTAGGATCAGTTGGGGGATGATAGCCTTGTGGATTTGCAGAGAAATTCAGAAGCTGGGTAGTGTGTATCTTCTGGAGATCACATGCATGACAGTTGTGCTTAAAATCCCTGTCAATGCTGCATAGGTTGACAACCTAGAATTTGTTTGATTTCTTAAAGATTGTTATCTAGGGAGCTGTACTTCCTGTTTCTTAGCTGTTTTTAATATGTTTGAGAGTTACTATGGTAAGACTTTGCCAAAACTATTATGCTATAATTAAACTTTATTGAGCTGAGTTTGATTCTACTTTATTCTGCCTAAAAGTTGCTCCCGAAATACAGTTGGAGATGTCCCTTTGAAGTGGTATGAGGATGAACAACGTATTGGACATGACATCAAGTTAGGTTCCTCTGCTGCAAGTGTTCATGACCCAAACAATTGGTTAGTTTAATCTTAATTTCTAAATTGAAGTTATTTTCTTCATTTTTTATTTTGATTGTTGCACGGTTACGTCTTAATGAAGTTCAAGTAAAGAGCTTTAAACTGTGTCTCCCAATTATGATTTTCATCCACTAGCTTGTTTTGCTTGCCATTCTTTCTGATCCATTTTCTTATCTTGATTGCCTTAAAGGGAGTTAGGGTGTATTAATCTAATGGGTTCTGTTTTTTGAATAGTATCCAGGGTCTGTGGTAGTAAAAATGATGTACTATCATTTAGTGTGTAGTTGTTTTTATTTTCTTTGAAAATAAAAAATATGATTGAAAATGTATTTAGTAAAGTTTAGGAGAAAATATCTTTTTAAAATAGTTCTTAAAATAGGGTGAAAATAGAAAGGTCTAAAAGATATTTTTAGTATTTTAAAAAAATAATCGGTGACATTTCGATAATTTTAAAAGAGAATATATAATAATAATTAAATAAAATAAAAATAATATTATAATTATAAAATATCAAACTAAAAAATTAAGTAATATTTATAGTCATATATCTCAATTAAATTCGAAAATAAATAAGAACAATTTTTTAACTCCACGAGACAACTGTTTTCAAAACAATAAAAATTTATAAATAAAAATATATTTTATGAAATAAAAATACAGAATAAAAATTAAAAATATTTTCACATATCAAACAAATCTTTAAAAATAAAGATTCGCTAAACAAATAAATTTCACAAAATAACGAATGACTCTTTGAATGGTTAATGCTGAACATGGTCAGTGCGCGGATGATCGTTTAATGATTTGACTTTAACACAACGCCGTCCGTCCTAAACATCCATTTAATTTACCACTGTTAACTGTCTGCTTCCAGGCAACAGTATGGGCGCAACAATTGTCGAAGGCTTTCGTTCTTTGAGCTAGAGTGTAGTGTTCTTCACTTCTTCAATCTATTTTCGATTAACTTGTGTTGTTTCCAGTTTAAACGAACGCTACTTTCTTCTTTTTTTTCCCTTAAAAGAAGCGGGTATCCGTAACGCTATGTTCATGAGCAACCTTTTTCTTTTCTTTTCTTTTTTATTTTGGGTACAAGCTAAAGAGATAAACAAAGCTTGGAAAGACGACCTTATCTTATTCAGATCGATACAACGTATATATACACGTGAAGATACGTAAAGATATGTACATGAGAAGATAACTATGAAACTACATTTAAATTTAAACCTAGAGCAGCTTACAAGATAATAGCAACAGAAAGAATATTAGATAAACATGTAGTATGAGTCAGCTGCCACATCACCATTACGCCCCCTCAAGATGGAGGAGGAACGACGCCAATCTTGGAGCGAAGAAACTGAAACCGTGGCCCAGATAATGGTTTGGTCAGGAGATCAGCAAGTTGATGAGAGGAAGGAACATGAGCAACACACAAGGAGTTGCTGGAGACAAGATCCCGGACAAAGTGGTAATCAATAGATAAATGCTTCATTCGGGAATGAAAGATAGGGTTGGCACACAGATAGGTGGCACCAATGTTGTCCGAGTAAATGATGGGCGAGGTAGGAAGTGTGATTCCAAGTTCTTGAAGCAGTTGTTGAAGCCATAGAAGTTTAGTAGAAGTGGAGGCAATGGCACGGTATTCAGCCTCGGTAGAAGAACGAGCAACGGTACGCTGCTTCTTAGAACACCAGGAAATAGGAGTAGAACCAAGGTAAATAAGATAGGCGCCCGTAGACTTGCGATCCAGAGTGTCACCAGCCCAGTCAGCATCACAGTAGGCAGCAAGAGACATGGAAGGGTTGCAGCAAAGCTGAATGCCAAAGTTCACCGTGGCCTTGAGATATCGAAGTAACCGTTTAAGAGCTTGGAAATGATCATCCTTCGGGGCAGACATATACTGAGCTAGACGGTTTACTGGGAAGGCAACATCAGGTCTGGTTAGAGAGAGATACTGAAGAGAACCAATCATTTGTCGATAAAGGGAAGCATCTGAAGAAGGAGAAGTGGAAGAAAATTTACAGGAGGTGGACATAGGCGTGGTGACAGGCTTTGCTCCTTGCATGGAGAATTTATCTAGTAAATCTCGGATGTATTTGTGTTGAGTCATGAACAAGCCCGTGGAAGAAGGAAGGAGCTCAATACCAAGAAAATAATTCAGGAACCCAAGATCCTTTAATGAAAAGGTAGAAGTAAGAGACGCCATAAACTGCTGGAGGAAGACTGAATCATTACCCGTGAGCAAGAGATCATCAACATAGACCAAAAAGTAGGCAAGTACAAAACCTTGTTTGTAGATAAAAAGTGAAGCATCAGTTTTGAAATTCTGAAAACCATGAGAAAGAAGGAAAGACCGAAGAGCATGATACCAAGCACGAGGAGCTTGTTTAAGGCCATACAAGGCCTTTTTGAGCCTGCACACATGAGTTGGAAATTGCGAATGAACAAAGCCCGGAGGTTGCTGCATATACACAACTTCAGAGAGAGATCCTTTCAAGAAAGCATTATTTACGTCCATTTGTCGAAGTGGCCAGCGAAGAGAGAGAGCAATAGATAAGACAATCTTGATAGTCTGAGGCTTGATAACAGGACTAAAAGTGTCAAAGTAATCGAGGCCAGGACGTTGATGGAATCCCTTGGCAACTAACCTGGCTTTATAACGGGAGATAGAGCCATCGGGATTCCTCTTCACACGAAAAACCCATCTATTGCCAATGATATTCTGCTGAGAGTTAAAAGGAACAAGCTCCCAAGTGCCATTACTCATGAGGGCATTAAACTCTTCAGACATTGTATGGCGCTAGTGAGGGGATTTTAATGCTTGACTCACACAGGTGGGTTCAACAGTGGCAGGGAGAGGATATTTGGTGACAAAAAAGACACGCTTAGGTTTGTGTATATTGTTCTTGGCCCTGGTGATCATTGGATGGGTATTAGTAGGGGAAGAGAAAGACGTACCTGGGTCAAGAGCATTAGACAGAGAAGGCAAATCCACTGGTGCTGGAACGGGATGAGCGGAAGTATCCTGCAGGAGAGGTGGGGTGGAGATTGATGGAGAATGATGTTGGTCAGAAGAAAGGTGAGAAGAAGGAGAAGAATGATTAAAAAGGACTAAGTCATGAGAAGGAGCTAATGGGAGAGAAGAGGTGGGAGAAATGGAAGAAGAAGAAGAAAGGAATGATGAAGAAAAAGGAAAGGAATCTTCCAAGAACTCAACATGCCGAGAGAGATAGGATTTGTGATTTTTGAAGTCCCAACAAATATAAGCACTTTGGGTGGTAGAATATCCTAGAAAGATGCAAGAAATAGAGCGAGGATGTAGTTTAGAGGCTGTATATGGTTTAAGCCAAGGAAAACAAAGGCAACCAAACGTTCGAAGCTTAGAATAATTAGGAGAAGTAGAAAATAAAAGACAGAAGGGGGACTTATTCTGCAAAACTGGAGTAGGCATTCGATTTATTAAGTAAGCAGTTGTTTTTAAAAACAAAGGTCCAAAAATGATGAGGAAGAGAAGCATGATTCAGAAGGCAACGTGCTGTTTCAAGTAAATGTCTGTTTTCGTTCAGATAATCGATTATGCTCAGGAGTGTGGGGGGGTGTGGTTAAATGGGAGATGCCATGTTTAGAAAGAAAGGGACGAAGACCAATATATTCACCACCATTATCTGAGTATAACGTTTTGAGGGTTGAGTTAAATTGCTTTTCAACTAAGGTTTTAAAAGTGGGAAATATGAGAGACACATCATATTTACGCTTAAGTGGATATAGCCAGACATATCTTGAAAAATGATCAATGAAAATAACGTAAAAACGAAAACCATCAATTGAATTAAGATAGGTAGGTCCCCACACATCAGAGTACACAAGTTCAAGCGGAGCATGACTAGTTAAACTAGACTTAGCAAATGGAAGCTTATGACTTTTATTTAAACAACAATCAACACAAGAGAAACTATGAAGAGACGAGGTTGAAATATGCTGAGAAGTAAGGATGTGACGTAGAGTGGCAGGGGATGGACGGCCCAGTCGATGATGCCAACGCATAGTGCTGGAAGACATGGTCACAGTAGCAGCAAACTGAGATGAGGGAGAAGAGGAAGGCATGGGAAGAGTGTAAGTATGATGCTCATTCGATTCTTGCAACAGAGGCTGGCCCATGGCTAATGACTTGACCTGAAAGGAAGAAGGAAAGAACTCAACAGAAACGTTGTTTTGATTGCAAAGCTGAGATACAGAAATTAAATTGGTTTTGATAGCAGGCACATAAAGAACATCAGAGAGTTTAAGAGAAGGAGATAAAACCGTGGTTCCTTTGTGAGTAATAGGTAGTGTATTACCATTGGCAACTGTAAGATTGTCAGGGCCATCATACTCAGAAGGAAGAGAAAGGTTGCCAAACTCGTTGGTAATATGATGGGTGGCACCAGAATCAAGCAACCAGTTAGCATTATTGCGTGGCACAGAGGTGGCAGCATTAGCACGAGGAACCACATTGGGATTATTAGTGATTTTATAACAGTACTTGACAATGTGACCACGTTGATTACAATATTGGCAGACTGGAGGTGAGGACTTGCGATGGAGATCAGTAGTTTGAACATGTGATGTAGCTTGTGGATGAGAAGGACGTCGAGGATATGATGGAGCATGAGAAAAGGACTTGCGAACATAGTTGGCAGCAGTAGGGAAGGCAACAGGTGGCTCTACTTTCTTCAGGTGTGCTTCATGATCAGTAAGGATTTCATATAATTCATCAAACGAAACTGGTAACTCACGAATACGAAGAGTAGTAGAAATTTCTTTGTAGTTAGCACCGAGACCACCTAGACAATACAGGATGGGATCAATCTCATCTAGAGGATGACCTATCAAGGCAAGTTCATCAGCAATACTCTTGATGGTGCGCAAATATTCAGAAATAGTAGAAGTGCCCTTGGTGTGAGCTGAAAGACGCTCCTTAAGGTGCAATATGCGTGACCTAGAGCGATGGGCAAATGCACGACGTAGTTGATCCCAAGCCTCCTGAGATGATTCTACCTGAGAGATGACAGCACGAGCGTCAGTGTCACAAGAGGCCATAATAGCAAGGAGCAAGAAGTGGTCTTGCCGAATCCAGTGAGTGTATAACGGGTTTTCAATCTCTTCGTCATTCTGGGTAATAATGGGAGGAGGGCAAGGTTTAGAGCCGGTAATGTGCCCAGAAAGACCGTACCCAATAAGCATAGAAGTCATTTGCTTGGCCCAAGCAGCATAGTTTGTGGGAATGAGTTTGATAACGAGGTTTGAGACATTGATGGTAACAAGATCTGAAAGATCAGAAGTTTTGGATGCTAGGGTTTGTTCTGTAGTTTGTGCAGTAGAGGAGGTAGCCATGGATCGATTTTGCTGGTGAAAGCTTGGTTGCTCTGATACCATAAAGAGATAAACAAAGCTTGGAAAGACGACCTTATCTTATTCAGATCGATACAACATATATATACACGTGAAGATACGTAAAGATATGTACATGAGAAGATAACTATGAAACTACATTTAAATTTAAACCTAGAGCAGCTTACAAGATAATAGCAACAGAAAGAATATTAGATAAACATGTAGTATGAGTCAGCTGCCACATCACCATTACAAGCAAGGAGTCATCAAGACTACGAAACACAAACTCGAGGAGAAGTCTCACCCCTGACGTCATCTAGCAGCAACATCCTTAGACCATTAGGAGGTCTTTCAAAGCAGTTTAAGCCTATGCTCATACTGTGAGCCTTTCTAGTTAGTTAGTTAGCAACTCTTTTGCCTTTTCTGTAAGTATGTTGTATGGATCGACATACTCCATTCTTTGTCGAGGAAACATTTGATATAAGAAATCAATCCAAAAAACGGATGTTCTGATACACTTCACAACGTGTATTCGATACGCTGCGTTTCATTAAATGACATGGAGGCATGGATAACGGTTTTACCGTTAGGAGGTCCACGTAGATGTATGCGTTGGAATATTAGTTAGAATAAACGAGATCAGTTAGAGCTGCTTACGATGGCTTGGGAAATAGAAAAGGGGTTACATGTGAGGCCGGGGAAATTATTATGAGAGTTTTTTTCATTGTATACATTGAACCCTATTGGGTCTTAGCAATAAGAGAAATTGTGAATTTGATCTCTTAGTTTGCTGTTCTTGTTTCCTTCTGCATTTTGCAGGTGAATTGAGTTTTTAGGAGGCATCATGTTCTCTCTTGCAGCCCTTGTTACAGAGCTCCACTGCAACCATTGAATTTGTTTCAACGACTACCTCTCTATAGTTATTTTCTCAAGTTAAACTTAGTTAAGGCCATCACAATATCTCAACGTTCAACTTTGATGATGCTGCACTTGTTCAGATTTCTAGTAAACCTTATAAGCCAACATCTCGGGGTATTTCTGAGAGCTCAGCGCAGCTAGCGGAGTTCACGAGCAACCTTCAATCTTAGTAATTAAACTTTTGAGATAGATCAAACAGTTATTTTATTAGAAACTTCAGCCAGAAATTCAATAACAATTTTTCAGTGTTCAGTTTTCCGATTTAGTAACATTCCCCAGCGCATTGGGCGAGTGAAGGTGTCTTGCACCTTTTGGTTGTGTTACTAAGATAGAATGTCTTTGTTTTTGCAAGATTCCTTGTGTGTTTTAGTTCTTACTGGTTTCCTTTCCTCTTTCTTTCTTTCTTTCTTTTTTCGTTATTGTTTTTGGAGAAAAAGGTTGCTGGTTTTATTAAAGGTATCTTCTTTCTACAAAGCATATATGTTCAATTAATATGAGTTCTTTTGAGTACATATTTTTTAGTATATTCTCACCCTCAATTTTGTATTTAATTGCGAAAGCCCCTCAATCTATTAATTCTTTTAAAAAGTTTTATAATATAAAAATTACATTAAAATATTTTAAAATTTTAAATATTTGGTGTTTAACACGCGTATAAGACTAAATTGTTATATTTCATGGTGATTTTATCTGATTTATCATTTTATAAGAAAACTGAAGCAGGTTAAAGAGTTTCCAATATTTTCAAATTTCATGGCTCATGTGGCACATGAGATTAATTATTGAAGATGGCATTGTTCTGCAATTCTTAAATACAAAATTAAAATAAAATCTAAGCAAAGAAATTCAATTATTTTCATAAGTATTTTTTATGTTATGTCAGCAGTTGTCCTATGTGTGGGTTTAGGTTGTAATCAAAATATAACACTTAGAATAATACAATTTTTTAAAAAAATTCTTTTCTATCACTTTCTAACATGTTGAGGTGAAAATTTTGTTTTCCATGTGCATGAGATGGGAATGAAAATGCATTTATTGTGCAATAGATTAAGAAAATTATCTAACTGGATAAATTATTAATCTATACCAATCAAGTTCAGAATTCTTTATAGGATACTGTCATTGGATTAGGGAACAAGGCTAGGAATAATTATATATAACAATATATCAGCTGTTAAAATTTATGTTGACTGAATCTATTTAAGAAATTTTTTAAAAAAAATCCGATATGAGAAAGTAAACTTTGAAGAATCAAATTTAAAAAATATGCAATTTTTGAAAATTAAAATAATAATTTACCTTTTTTAATCTAAAACTAAATTAAGCATGTTGGTGAAATTCAAACATTTTCAAATTGCATGGCTTACGCATTACAATAGATGGCATATACTGAAGATGGCATTACGAAAATTAAAAAAATAAGTCAATGGAGAGAAATCGATCTGCCAAAATAAAATTCAATATTATCTTCACAGGATTCTTTTAGTTGTTAACAAGCTTGAAGGAATTTCTTACATTAAAGGGGAAAGCTCCATTTTCTCACGACTTTATTTTGTATCTAACTGTGATTGTCCTTAAATGTGTTAAATTTTACAATTCACCCTTTAATTGATTTAATTGATTTATCCCATTGGTTTAGCTTTCTATTATTTAAATTAGACTGTAATTTTAACAATAATTATATAAAAATTATTAAAATATTGTTCTCTTTGTTTGATATCCCAATTTTCCCTCTTCTTATGGAAATGATATATTTTAATAACTTTATGTAGTTAAAGTTTGAGTTAATGTATAATTTAGATGGTAAAAAATTAAATGAAATAAGATAAATAAATTAAGAAATCAATGGTAAAAGTTAATAGATTAAGAAAAAGTTATAATTAAGAGCGAAGATCGAAATAAGAAAATACAATTTCTTCTGTATTTTATTAGCTACTATCTAGTACATGCCAAGAGAGAAGCAGTAAGAAAATGGGAAAAAAGAAAAGAGAGAAAATTTTCCTTATTTGAAGGGAAAATTTCTAATAGTTCACATTGGAATTTACACGTTTGTGTGAGAGAGAGAAACTGAAAATTTGAGAGAGAGAGAGAGAGAGAGAGACTTAACTATAATTTTTTAAATTGAAATAATTTTTGATATAGTATTAAAACCTCTATTATTAAATGATTAGAAGTTCAATGATTATGACTTTGAACTCACAAGTGATACATTAGGTTCATGTTGACATATATGGAATAACCTTACAAGAGAAAATAGTTTTTTACTAGCGACCATAATTAAAAATTGTTACTGTAAATTGAGTTTCAGTGGTGACTTTATACACATCAAGTATAGAAGGTATTCAATTCAGACCATTCATGACGACTTTATTGAAACCTCTTTCAGTGGCAACCACTGTATGTTGCCATCAAAAGTGGCTTCAATCTCCACCTTAATTTGTTGATATTGAAAATCAACTTTAAGTGACGACAATAAAAAGTCATTACTAAAATGAGTTTTTAAATGAAAGTTAATTTTTAGTGACGATGGTGATATTATATTATCTCTTCAATAGCAACTTCAAGTATAGAAGGTATTTAATTTAGAACATTCATGGCGACTTTATTGAAACCACTTTCGGTGGCAACCACTATATGTTGCCACCAAAAGTGGCTTCAATGTCCACCTTAATTTGTTGACATTGAAAATCAACTTTAAGTGACGACATTAGAAAGTCATTACTAAAAATGAGTTTTTAAATGAAAGTTAATTTTTAGTGATGATGGTGATATCAGATTATCTCTTCAACAGCGACTTTTGTCATTATGAAATCTTAAGTGACAGAGGCATTGGTGGCTACTTTTATACATTTGGTGGCCACAAAATTCACAATTGAAAGTCAATTCTTTTTATAGTGATAACAAACTTGAGGAATTGTTCAATATGAAAAGAACATGTTTAGTATTCTCGTTGATCTGCTTTAAGAAATACATTTACAAAAGATTGTTGGAGTTAAATACAAAGTATGCGCAGAGTTTTACCATTTCACAACATTTCTACGTGATCCCAAGAGAAATAATGGGAGGAAATAACACTAGATTCCTATTTGCAGTGTTATAAATATTAACTTGTGCCTTTCTCAGTTATCTCCGAGAGAGTTTCAAAATAATTTCAACTTCGAACGTCCATGTTTGGATATTGCATGCATGAGAATTTCCATAATCACTTCCAGAGAGAAAAATGATAATAAAAAAATAAAATAAAACAAAATGGCACCATTTTCTTTTTAAAGGACAACTAAAGCAAGCTGGTGAGTTTCAAACATTTCCGAAACTCATGGCTCCTGCATCACATGGGATATTGATTATTGAAGCTGGAAATATTATTCTGCGGTACCTTAAATATATATAAAAAAAAGGGTCAAATCTAATCGGAGACACTCATGATCTGCAAAAATAAAATTCAATTATTTTCACAAGATCTAGTCTTTTAGTTATAACATGCTTGATGGCATTATTTCTTATACTTTATGAATAATTTTAAATATATTGTTTCTCTCCTTTGATAGATGAATCATGTGGGGTTCTTTGCTATCACTTTCAATCACGTGGAGTTGAAAATTTTGTTTTCACATTTGCATCAAACGTGATTGAAAATGGCATTTCTTATGCAATCGATATAAAAAAAAAATTATCTAACTGGATATAAATTATTTATCTATACCAATCAAATTTAGAATTCTTTATAGGATATGAATTTGAATTTTCTTGTAGTGATACTGTCATTGGATTAGGGGAAAAAATATAGAACAAGGTATATTAGTTGTTAAATTTTTTGTAAACTGAATTTATTTAATAATTTATTTGTATAAAATTGATATATTTATTAGGCGGGATTAAAGTATATATACTTTTGAAAATTGGATAGTTTTAGAGAATTGAAATTACAAAAATGAAATTTGATATATCAAATTTAAAAAATGTGTAATTAATTATCTAATTAACATGTGCATCAAATGGTACGTTAACTATTTAATTAACTATCTACATTATGAATCTACCAATAAATTAAATCAGAAACTAGAAAACTAGAACAAGAACTCCTAAGACTCATTTCCTATAAATACATGACTTAGAACACCAAAGTTTTCATCACTTTCAAAGACAGAAAATAGTATTTATCAGGCCAATAAAGAGAGAGAAGATGGCTGAGTCTTTAGTGCAGCTAGGGAGTTTGTGGGCACTGTGTTTTTTCATGATATCTTTGCTAACTCTACCAATTGTAGAGGCAGAAGTTCGAGAATATACATGGGAAGTGAAGTATGAGTACAAATCTCCAGATTGCTTTAAGAAGCTTGTGATGACCATTAATGGAATGAGTCCAGGGCCTCCAATCTCGGCAAACCAGAATGATATAGTTAAAGTTGTGGTCACCAACAGTTTGCCTACAGAGAATATTGCCATTCATTGGCATGGTATTCGCCAGGTAATAATGCCTTGAAATTTATCATTTTTGTCTTGTGTTGAGATCTGGTGCATGTTTTCAATTCACACAATTAAAGTGTTTACTATTAAGTTTGACAATAAAAATATAATACATGAATTTATTCCTTTTATAACTTAGTAGTACATAATTAACTATTTTGAAAATGTTTCTTGATGTATTATATTTTTATTGGGGAACCTAACACCTAATAATTTTTTAATTTTTTTTTGAAACTGGTTTTTAAAAAAAAAATAGATTTTTTTAATAATGGACTAGCAAAGAAACAATTAGTATTTGGCCATATATATTCTAATTAAGGAAACTTTACCCCTACTCCTATCCCCGCTAGTCGAAATTCTCCCCTCCATGCCTCCATGCAGGACAGATCCCCATATCCCTCAGCGGACAATATTTGAAACTTTTTATTTTGAGTGACAATATTATTGTCTAAAAGAAAAATGAATTTCTACTTCCCATTTGGCTTAATTTCCTACTTCTTTCTCCCAGTAAAATGTAGATTCTGTTACCTTTTAAAATTAAAAAATTACTTCAAAAAAAAAAAGATGAGCAATTTTATTCTCATTTAGAAGGACTATACTTGATTAATTTTATTCTGAATGATATGATAGCGTCACAACTGTTGGAGCGATGGAACTGCATCTGTTAGTCAATGTCCCATTATGCCTGGCGAGACTTTCACTTACGAGTTTATTGTTGACAGGGTAAGGCTTTGTAGAACATGCAACTATATAAAATGGCTCCGATTTAATTTGTACATGTGCATTGTGCCTATTAAATTTGTATCATTGCACATACGTACCAGTACTAGTGCACACAAAAATTTCCCATAAATTAAGTATGTTTGTTCAATTCCATTGATTCACACTATTGGTAATCAAAATCTTTTGGTTTTTTTTGTTGGAATTTTAGGCTGGGAGCTATCTATATCATGCTCATTATGGTCTGCAAAAAGAAGCTGGGATTTATGGGACTATTAATGTGTCTCCTCCTGGACAAACTGAGCCTTTTAAATATGATCATGAGCATACCATCCTCCTCAATGACTGGTACCACGCAAGCAGTAACGAGGAGACCACAGGCTTGAGTTCCATACCCTTTGAATTTGTAGGGGAGCCTCAGGTAATTAAGTTGTAATTTATTATAAGAAAACTACCATATATATATGGACTATATATTAAATAGGTATAGATATACGTATAGGATATGACAATTTTTAAAAACATAAAATAATAAATTAACAATTTAGTGTTTGAATTTATAGACTCATCTAACTTTTGTCTTCAATATTTTTTAAGTGTATAAATTGATTTTTAAAATTATCAACTAATTGCATGTAAATATGGATACGTTAATATATACTACATAAATAAAGGAAAATTATATTTTTTTTTCACCTTGATATTTGTCTTTTATTGCAAATTTTTCCTAAGCTATTAATTTTTACAATTAATCTCTACATATTTTAGAATATTGGGTTTGTATAATACAGATACGGCTTGCATGTAGGACACATACATTAGAATGGTTAAGTGATCTGTAACTATCATTACTCGTTGAATTTTGAAACATACTTTGGTTTTAAAATGTGGTATCTTATTTGCCTTAAATTTATTTGTACCAAAAAAATTAAGAAAAGACAATATTTTATGCTGATAAACTCCTCCACGTTACTATGATCAGTCACTGCTTATAAATGGAAGAGGGAAGTTCGACTGCTCTGACTTGCCAAAGGAAACCTGCGATGCAACAAATACAGAATGCTCACTACCTGTTTTCACAGTTACTCCTGGGAAAACATATCGCCTAAGGATTGGTAGCTTGACATCGCTTTCATCTCTCAGTTTCCAAATTGAGGTAATTTTAGCTACTCATCTGATCTCTATATCCTTAATTCAGCTCAGAAAAACCCAAATCTATAGGGCCTTTGACCATAGGAAAGACCCTTTTGATCTCTATATCACTGAACTCAAAAAGAGCTAAAGCGACATGTTCTATATGTTCATAGCTGAATAATTTTGGATATTTTCTCAGTCACAGAAGGACAATAAAAACCCTTTTGAGGGAAACTAAGAAAGGGGCCTCTAGTGATAACCCTTCCGTGGACCAGTAGTAGAGTTTTGCAGATTGAAGAGGACGTTGATAAGATTGAGATTTTTGTTAAATAACTTTAAATAATAAATTTGGAAAAGACACATTTTGTAGGATTTATATCTGAAATAATAGATCTCATTTATTTATTAAATATTAATTTTATTAAACTGTGTTTTTCTCTTCTTGTAAAATTCTTTGAGAACTTTAAATCCAAATACCATTTGTACCTATTGCTGGTGATTTGTATGTGAAAATGCCTCAGTGAAGGACTTAGTTATAATGAGTATATCCGAGAGATTTGATCATTTGTTTTGCTTTGCAGGGTCATAAAATGACTGTAGTTGAAGCTGATGGGCACTATGTGCAAGAATTTGAGGTGGATAACCTGTACATATACTCTGGTGAGACATACTCAGTGCTTTTAAAAACCAAAAAAGAAGATCCCCCAAGAAATTATTGGATCACAACAAACGTTGTTGCCCGTGAACCTAATACCTCATTGGGTAAAGCAATCCTCAATTACTCTCCAATTGATAGCTCAAAACAGCCCGAAACAAACCCACCCGAAGGCCCTAAATGGAATGACACTTCTTCACGTTTCGAGCAGAGCTCAGCCATTGTAGCTAGGGAAGGTTCTGAAAAACCGCCTCCTACGTCAAATCGAACCATTGTGCTCCTTAATACACAAAATAAGGTAGATGGGTTTTACCGTTGGTCCTTGAACAATGTCTCGTTGAATCTTCCAGCAACCCCTTATCTAGCTGCTCTAAAATATAATATGAAAGATGCTTTTGAAGGTTTTGATCGAACCCCTCCAGACAATTATGACCCCAATTATGATATCTTCAGTGTACCTGAAAATGTGAATGCCACTTCAAGCAGTGCAATTTACAGGTTAGAATTCAACTCCGTGGTGGATGTGATACTGCAGAATGCCAACACAATGAAAAAAAATAACAGTGAAACACATCCATGGCATCTCCATGGGCATGATTTTTGGGTCCTAGGTTACGGCAAAGGTAAGTTTCAAAAGGATAACGATGCCGAAAATTTCAATCTGAATAACCCCATTATGAAGAACACAGTGCCTCTTCATCCTTATGGATGGACTGCTGTGAGGTTTCGAGCAGATAATCCTGGTGTGTGGCTATTCCATTGCCACATTGAATCTCACTTCTTTATGGGTATGTCAGTGGTGTTTGCGGAAGGTATCGATAAGGTTGGCAAGTTGCCTTCATCAATAATGGGTTGTGGCAAGACTAAAGACTTGTTCAAGGAGCCTTAGAGACGATTGATGATGTTATTTCACCGCTACTTCGGTGCTATTTCTTTTGTACTTTGAAGTTTATGCCATTTGCTGGTTAAATCAGAAGGTTTTCTAATATTGAAATATTAGAATCTATCAAACATTAGATTCTGTTAGTGGGTCCAATTGTATTGAGGAAAATCAAAACCACAATTTCTGGTGATATCTCATAATTTTTCCAATATTTTAAAAGTCGAATGGCCCATTGAATTGTCAAAATGTTAGGTAATAGAGTCTATTACACAAAATATCGTCACCAAAAACTTTAAGTGATGACAATTGACTATCTTCAATGACAGCATATTGATACAGTCACTAAAAATTCACTAGGACACTCAAGTCAATGACTACTTCTGAAATCATCACCAAAAAGTCTTTACCAAGGACTAGATTTCATATAGTAACTATATTATAAAAAGACCTATACTGAACGGTGGGTTTCATGCTTCATTTTATAGAAACATTTGTTGAGTTTTGGGTTCCAGTTAATGGAAATTTGAAAAAAATTAAGATCCTTAATTGGATCTATAATCAAGTCTAATTATAAATATTTATTAGTAAACAACAAAGAAAATTAATCAGACCTCCCCTAAATTTTTGAAGGCATACATAATAATGATGAAAATGATTCAAGAGAAGATCTCAATATAAAAGTTGAAAATGTAAAAATTTGAAATGAATTTTGTGACGTTGGTTAACCTGAAAAACTTCTTTTGCTTATTCTACTCTGTAATTGAAAATATAAACCTGCCTCTAAAGTTATAATCTATTTAATTTCAAAACTTCAAAATATTTAATGATAAGTCTACTTAAAGGAAGTTTTTTTTTCCTTTTCCTATGTTATGAATGATAACAAAATAAAGCACTAATTTTGTGCTGGCTAAATGAACTTGGAGATGGTGACACAAAGTTTTCAACTTGTAAGTTATACATAAGAAATAAATGAAGAAAGCGGGTTTTTTTAATCATTTTGATTAAGTTACCACAGTTGATAGGATATATTGCTGCTAACCTTATATGAACATCATTTTCTTCTTCTATTCCGTTAGCATAGCCATACTCTTTTCCTCACTAAAAATATCATCAATATCCTAGAAAAATATATAATGGCTCCACCAAAGTATACGCTTGCAATGACAATATTATTTTGTGCTATCTGTCCATTATGGGTCACAGCTACAATCTCATCAAATGATCGTTCCAATAGCTCTGATGCTCTAACACCCTTTAATCAATTTTCACCCAAAGAATCTCTTGAGTTTTATGATTTCCTACTTAGATGTTCACAAAAATTTATAAAACAATGTAGTCATTTTACATTCTCTGCTATAATTTATCAAAACGTGATTATCACTAACGAATGCTGTAACAACATAGTCAATGGAGTGGGAAAGAATTGTTACAATAGTTTGATCATACCAATTCTTGAGACACCTACATTCAAAGACAAAGTTTCTCAAATCTCAAAAAGCAATAAACAAGTGTGGAGCCGATGTACTTTCATAGTTAAGAGTTTATCACCTTCTTACTAGTTTATCTGAACTCATGAAACCTACAATAATGTAATTTTAGAATAAAATTTATCATGTCTTTAAATTTCTTTTTTCTGCAAATTTTCATGTGGGAGATAGTGTCTTAAATCAGGGAGCAGTTCAATAACAAAAAAGACAAGTTTTTAAATTTTAAAGTTATCAAAATAAAATTCGTAAAATTTTTAAACCATTAATCTAACAAGTTAATTTATTTGATTTTATGGTTTAAAATAACAATTATTCTTGGTTCTTCTCAAAGAAAAGTTTTAATTCAAAATAAGAAAATGTTAATTTTCAGAACAAAAGAGTAAAGTTATTGACTTTAAGAATAATTTATGTTGTTAAGAGAATGTCTAAAAGTATTTAACACAAAAGCCTAATGTGAAGTCACTTAATGGTAAAGACTATAAAATACATATCAAGGATAACTGAATTAAAAAATATAAGTGTGATGAGTGAATTTTTTTAAAAAAAAATTATTATCATTTTTAAAAATTATCTTTGGAATTCAAAAAGAACTTATATTAAAAATTTGTTTGTTTGGGGATTTTTATGCATGAAATTAATTAATGAGATTTGATTTTCCATGACCCTTTCCACTGAGAAAGAAAGAAAGAAAAAATACATAAAACAAAATGCCGACCATTTCCATGAATTGGTGTTTCTTCAACGGTCTCTATCAGTATTTGGCTGAATATAAAGTCTTTATCATCTGACTCCGTTTTGCAAGAAAAAGATAGAGCCTGAATACTTTGAACCTTAAATTTTCACCTTTTTTTTTCTTTTTTATAGGATCCCGCAGTGGTGCAGAAAATCCTGATCACTTTATCAATAAAAATAATAATTAAAGCGTGTTTGGATAGATGGTTGTCTCTTTTCTAACACTTTCCAGGAAAAAAAGGGAAAATGCCAGAATCTGTTCATAAAAAAACAACTAATCATCGCCCTGAGTTTCCTCGGTTTCTCACCCATTTTTCAACCTTCGTGTTTGAATGAGCAAGGCAGGTTTTCGCAGCTTCCAAAATTCTGATTTTTTTTAAATCATAAATTAAATCTAAAAAACGTTGACGTGTTTCATGTTTCAAACAATTTCAAATTTCATACCTCATGCATCGCTTGGGAATTTCATGGACCGGATCGAGTTTGATTCGAATCGAGTTGGATTTGAACTGCAGTTCAATAAATTTAAACTCATTTTAACTTAAGTTCAAAGATGAGAAATGGATTTCTTTGAATGAATTTAAAATAAATTATAGTCCATTTTTGTTACCACTTTCATAGATAAAAAGATTTTTTTTTCTAAAATTAATCACATTTTTGTTATATTTAATTTATTTAAGAAATTGAATTTACAGAGTGAAAACAAAAAATGATATATAATAAAGAATATAAATAATAAAAAAATAATTATATAATTATATACATTTAAAAAAATGATAATAAATCAATAGATTATGTTGTTGGATAATCTTAATATTGTATATATATAGGCTTAATACTTTTTTTTTTGGACAAACTATAAGCTTAATACTTAAACTCAAATTTAAACTCATTTAGCACATGGACACGAGGCTAAGTCCATTGAAGTAAGCTATATATATATTCACAGGTCGGCCAACCTAACTTACAAACACCATTTATTAAAATATCGAAGCTGACATTTCTTTTGAAAAAAAGAAGTCAAATCTAAAATGAAAAATAGATCTGCCAAAATAAAAGTCAACGATCCTTACAGGATCTAATTATAATCATTTAGTTATAGGAGGCTCGATGCCACATATTTTTAATTATTTTTTTATTCTTCAAATAGATTCAATTCATAAAAAATTAATAAATCAAATTAATTATTATTAGACATATAAACGTGCATGTTAATTAGGCAAGGAAAGTTCCATTAAAAACATATTAATATGCTCACAAATTAAACATGTCTATTAATTATTATTATTATTATTATTCCAATCCACTAATTTTTTTTTTTTGTAGATTGATTTAATTTAAGAACTTCTCTCTATGATAATTTATTATATTTTCTCTTTTTTCGTACCTGAATCGTGTGGGGAAAACTATCACTTATTCACTTTTTTTCTTTTAAATTAAAATTTTGTTTTCAATTTTCATAAAAAAGACAATATAATTATATTTTTTATACCTCTAATTTATTAAAAAAAATATTTTTTTTGTTTGAATAAAATGAATATTATGTTTCCGGCTTACTTTTAAAAATAATTTAGTGCAATTTTAATTCAAGAAATAATATTCATCAAATGATTAAGTGAATTTATGAATTCAGAAGCCAAATAATTTACTTCTAAAAAGTAAATAACCAAAACGTGTCTTGGGTTCGTGCCCACCACGCGTGGGTTCCTTCCTTGTAGTTTTTTTCGGTGTCGTTTGGTTAGCGACAAAGAAAAGAATGAAAAGAAATAGAAAGGAGAATTGAGAATAGAATGGAATGTTGTAAAAAAAATTATGTTTGGTACGCAATGGAATGAAATAGAATAAAAAACTGACAAAAAGACAGAAATATCCTTAAAATATAAAAATAATAAAATAATATTATTTAAATTTAAAATTTTATTTAAAAATAAGATAAATAAAAATAATAATTAATAATATATAATTTTTATAAATATTATTGTTACTTAAAAATTTATTTAAAAATAATATAAATAAAAAAATTAAATAGTAATATAAAAAATTTATTAAAAATATTAATGATTTTAAAAAATAATTTAAATATTATTTATTTTATATTATTTATCAATAATTAATAATACTTTTTTGTTAAAAAATATTAATAAAATTGAGAAATAATTTAAATATTATTTTTTATTTTATTTGTCAATAATAAATAGTTTGTAATTTATAAAAAAAATGAAATTATTTATTATTTCTTTAAAAAAATATTTTTGTTGTCTATTTAATAAAAAATATTTTATTTTTTAAAAATAAATAAAATTTTATTAGAAGTTTGAATCTCCAACAAGTCAGCGCCGCTTTGCAGGAGAGAGTAAGAAAGAGAACGAAGAAATTAAAAAAAAAAAAAGAGTGTTTTAGTCTTTTTAAATTGCATTTCATTCCTTCAAACCGTTTTCATCGGTTTTGAGAGGTAATGCACATTTTCTTCGTAAAGCAATTTAAATTTCGTTGACTTTTACGTTCCGTCAACTGATATTTGATGGAATGGGAATCCATCAGCCTACTTTTAGCTAACAAACGGACCGCAAAATCTCTTCCGCGTTTTGTGTCTGAAAATTCATGTGGCTCACGCATCACGTGGAATTATTGAAGCTTGGAAGCCGCCTTTTCTTATGCACTAAATGACAAAAAAGAATTCTAATGTGAACAGCGAGACAATATTGAAAAGAAGCTCACCGTATTATGCATTTTTTGTCTTCTTTTAATGTTTGGAAGTATGCTTTTATTTCAATATGAATCTTCTTAAAAATAATAAAATGATAATATTTTAAAAATTAAGATAAAAATAAATTATACTTTAATATAAAAAAATTCTTTAAACAATTATATTAATTAATGCTCATTCAAAAATCAAAGTATAATTTTTTTTAGAATAAAATTCAATGATATTCACAAGGGGTATGGTACGTATGCCTTCATGGCATACCATTATTAGTTTCTAAATTATACTTTATTGCTGATAGTAATTCAAAAATCAAAGTTAAATTGTTAGTAAACTAATGTAGAGTAAGGACAATTATTTTAAAAGAATCTTCAAGCTGCTAAATTTTGACTTAACAAGGACCCGTTCCCTATATATACAGGACTAGTAACACAACATTCTTCAACACTTGGAAAGACAGACAGAAACTTATCTTAAACCAATCGTAAGAGAATGAAGAAGGCTGAGTCTTTAGTGCACTCGGGGTGCTTGTGGGCATTGTCTTTCTTCTTCTTCTTCTTCATGTCTTTGTTAACTGTGCCAACTGCAGAGGCAGCTCAACTTCGGATTCGGAAATTCACATGGGAAGTGAAGTATGAGTACAAATCTCCAGATTGCTTTAAGAGGCTTGTGATGACCATTAATGGAATGAGTCCAGGACCTCAAATCAGGGCACAGCGGGGAGATACAATTAAAGTTGAGGTCACCAACAGTTTGCCCACAGAGAATATTGCCATTCATTGGCATGGTATCCACCAGGTAATGCCATAAAAAAAATTTTTTTTTGAGCTACTTTGAAAAATTAAATAAATTAAAATTTGTTTGATTCTATTTTTTTAAAATTATATTTAAAAATTATTCTGCAGAATAAATAAAAAATTCGTTTGATAAACTGTTTTAAAATTTTATTTTTATGTTTTAAAAATAAAAACAAAAAGTAAAAATAATTTTATTTTTATTTTTATTTTTTTGTTTTAAAAATAACTTGTTTTTAAAATTTATTTTTAAAACAATAATAAAAAATAAATAAAAAATAAAAATAAACAAGCCCTTATATTCTTGAGTAGTTGAGATTTGATGCTTTTTTTGCAATACTTCTAGTTTTTGCTTATTTTAAAATTTCCATGACAAAGAAACAAGCCGTTGACTAGTTTTTTTCTAAAAAATTTAATTAATTATTGTTGTGAATGATATGACAGCGTCACACCTGCTGGAGTGATGGAACTGGATCTGTTAGTCAATGTCCCATAATGCCTGGCGAGACCTTCACTTACGAGTTTGTTGTTGACAGGGTAAGGCTTGGTAGAACATGCAACTATATATAAACTAAGGAGACATTATTGTGTACACCACGCGTTTGTGTGTGATTCGGATTTAATTTGCACATGTGGAGTCCACATGTAAGATTGTGCCAATTGACTTTGGACAATTGTACATACATACACGGAGTGTACACAAAAATTTCTCATAAATTATGTTTATTTAATTCCATTAATTCACATTGTTGGTAATCAAAATCTTTTGGTTTTTTTGGCTGGAAATTCAGGCTGGGAGCTATCTATATCATGCTCATTATGGTATGCAAAAAGAAGCTGGGGTTTATGGGACTATTAGTGTGGCTCTTCCATTTGGACAAATTGAGCCTTTTAAATATGATCATGAGCATACCATCCTCCTCAATGACTGGTACCACAAGAGCAGTAATGATGAGTCCACAGGCTTGACCTCCATACCCTTTAAATTTGTAGGGGAGCCTCAGGTAGGTGGCATAGAATGCTAGTTCAAGAGAAATAATTAAGGAGAAATTATATATTTTTTTTTATCTAATATTTATTTTCAATTATAGTCTTTTGCATAATTTTTTAAAATTTGCAATTGACTCTCTAATCTATCTATTTTATTGAGCTTTATTTTCTACCGTTAATATTAATGATATTTATATAAAATTATTAAAATACTTTTTTATTTTTTGATATTTCATTTTGTACTTTAATTTTTGAAAAATGATAATTTAGTAATTTTACATAACTATATTTAAAGTTAAATCTAATTTAAACGGTAGGGAGTAAAATGTAATAAAATAAATATATTGGATGGCAGTTGTAAAACTTAATAGGTTAGAGAGAAAATTACAAACTAATAGAAAAATGAGAGTGGAAAAGTATAATTTTTTCAAAAAAAAAATAATTATTAAACATCCATCACACTTGTGCTGATAGACTTTTCCTTCCATGTTGCTTTCAGTCGCTGCTTATAAATGGAAGAGGGAAGTTCAACTGCTCTGGCTTACCACATGAAATTTGCAATGCAACGAGTACTGAATGCTCCCGAGATGTTTTCAGAGTTACACCAGGGAAAACTTATCGGCTAAGGATTGGTAGCTTGACATCCCTTTCAGCCCTCAGTTTCCAAATCGAGGTAATTTTAGCTATTCATCTCTATGTCATTAAGCTTAAAAAGAACTAAATCTGTAGTGCTATTGGATATCTTCTGAGTCATAGGAAAGACCCATTTAAGGGAAGCCAAGGAATGGGCCTCCAATGATAACCCTTCAATGGTTAAGCAAATAATGAAAGTTTTACAACTAGTATAATTATTCAAAAGAAGGGGAAAAGGTAAAAAAAATTGATGAGGATTGCTTGTGATATGCTTGCGAAAATGCCTGTACGAAGAATTTATATATTAGTTGGTCTGATAGTGTGTGTGTGTGTGTGTGTGTGTGTGTGTGTGTGTGTGTGTGTGTGTATTTGTCATGACACGTTTCTTTAGTATAAAATTAATCTTGTATTAAGACTATCTATCTCTCTGAAAGTATTTTTTCCGAGTTTAAATTTCTAACACATTTTAGAGAAGCGGTTCAATTATTTAACTCAAACTTCTCACCACTGTAACTAAATATATAATACTTCTAAATAGGGTTCTAGAATCATATGCAGGCTGCACAGATTTTTTAGATATTTCATCATTTGTTTTGCTTTGCAGGGTCATAACATGACCGTGGTTGAAGCCGACGGACACTATGTGGAAGAATTTGTGGTGAAGAACCTATACATCTACTCTGGCGAGACATACTCAGTGCTTTTCACAGCAAACCAAGATAACAAAACAAACTATTGGATTACCACAAACGTTGTTGGCCGTGATCCTTCAACCCCATTGGGTTTAGCAATCCTCAATTACTCTCCCAATAAACCCTCAGATCCCAAAACAATTCCACCCCCAGGCCCTGCTTGGAATGACACTGCATCACGTCTGGATCAGAGCTTTGCCATTAAAGCCAGACAAGGTTTCATCCAAACACCACCTCCTAAGCCAGACAGAACCATTGTGCTCCTTAATACACAAAACAAGGTAGATGGGTTTGTCCGTTGGTCCTTGAACAATGTCTCATTGAACCTTCCAACAACCGCTTATCTACCTGCTCTGAAATATAATCTTACTGGTGCTTTTGATCAAACCATACCACCAGATAACTATGACTTTGCCCATTATGATATATTCAGTGTACCCCAGAACGTGAATGCCACTTCAAGCAGTGGGATTTACAGGTTAAAGTTCAAGTCCACAGTGGATGTGATTCTGCAGAATGCCAACACAATGACAGCAAATAACAGTGAAACACATCCATGGCATCTCCATGGGCATGATTTTTGGGTCATAGGTTATGGCGAAGGTAAGTTTGAAAAGGATAAAGATACCAAACGTTTCAATCTGACGAACGCCATTATGAAGAACACCGTGCCACTTCATCCTTATGGATGGACTGCTGTGAGGTTTAAGGCAGATAATCCTGGTGTGTGGCTATTCCATTGCCACATTGAATCTCACTTCTTTATGGGCATGGCAGTGGTGTTTGCAGAAGGAATAGAAATGGTAGCCGATTTGCCTTCGTCAATAATGGGTTGCGGCCAAACTAAGCGCTTCTTCAAGCCATAGACTTAGTACTCACTGCCGATTATCCACAAAGATAATTTATGTAATTTCTATGCCAATTCTGTGGCTTCTTTTGTGCTTCTAAGTAATTTCAATGTACCATTACGCCTAATTAATCAGACCTTCACTTACGAGTTTATAGTTGACAAGTCAACGTGGGGTTAGCACAAAAAGTTTAAAGATTCGGAATTACCTCTTATTTTTTTCCTCACTAAAAATATCATCAATATCCTAGAAAAATATATAATGGCTCCACCAAAATATATGCTTGCAATGACAATATTATTTTGTGCTATCTGTCCATTATGGGTCACAGCTACAATCTCATCAAATGATCGTTTCAATAGCTCTGATACTCTAACGCCCTCTAATCAATTTTCACCAAAAGAATCTCTTGAGTTTTATGATTTCCTACTTGGATGTTCACAAAAGTTTATAAAACAATGTGATCATCTTACATTCTCTGCTATAGTTTATTAAAATGTGACTGTCATTAATGAGTACTGTAACAACATAGTCAATTGGGTGGGAAAGAATTGTTACGATAGTTTGACGATCATACAAATTCTTAAGACACCTACATTCAAAGACAAAGTTTCTCAAGTCCCAAAAAGCAAAAAACAAGTGTGGAACCAATGTACTTTCACAATCAAGAGTTTATCACATTTTTCTTAGTTTACCAGAACTCATGGAATCTACGATAATGTAATTTTAGAATAAAATCTATGATGTCTTTAAATTTCTTTTTCTGCAAATTTTCATGTGGGAGATTGTGTCTTGAATCAAGGAGCAGTCCAATAACAAAAAAGACAAGTTTTTTTATTTTTAAGTTATCAAAATAAAATTCATAAAATTTTTAAACTATTAATCTAACAAGTTAATTTATCTGATTTTATGGTTTAAAATAATAATTATTCTTGATTCTTCTCAAAGAAAATTTTTAATTCAAAATAAGACAATGTTAATTTTCAGAAGAAAAAAAAGTAAAGTTATTGACTTTAAGAATTATCTTTAAGAATAATTTATGTTGTTAAGAGAATGTCTAAAAGTATTTAATACAAAAGCCTATCATGTGCAGTCAATTAATGGTAAAGAACATAAAATACATATCAAGGATAACTGAATTAAAAAATATGTGTGGTAAATGAATTTTAAAAATAATTTTTATTATCATTTTTAAAAATTATCTTTGGAGTTCAAAAAGAACTTATATTAAAAACTTGTTTGTTTGGGGATTTGTATGCATGAAATAACGAGATTTGATTTTCCATGAACCTTTCCAGTGAGAAAGAAATAAAAAAATTAAAAAAAATTATGCCGACCATTTCCATGAATTGATGTTTCTTCAACGGTCTTTATCAGTATTTTACTGAATAAAAACTGCCTTTATCACGAAAACGAATAAAGTGCAGTACTGACTCCGTTTTGCAAGAAAAAAAGAGAGCAAAAGATAGAGCTTCTTTGTATGAATATTTGTGAACCTTATATTTTCACTTTTTTTTCTTTTTTTATAGGGCCCTGCAGTGCTGCAGAAAATCCTGATCACTTTATCAATAAGTTAAAAAAATAATTAAAGCGTGTTTGGATAGATGGTTGTCTCTTTTCTAACACTTTCCAGGAAAAAAGGGAAAATGCCAGAATCTGTTCATAAAAAAGCCATGAGTTTCCTCGGTTTCTCACCCATTTTTCAACTTTCGTGTTTGAATGAGCAGGGCACAGGCTTTCGCAGCTTCCAAAATTCTGATTTTTTTTTAATCATAAATTAAATCTAAAAAACGTTGCTGTGTTTCAAACAATTTCAAATTTCATACCTCATGCATCGCTTGGGAATTTCATGAACCGGATCGAGTTTGATTCGGATCCACTTGGATTTGAACTGCAGTTCAATAAATTTAATCTCATTTTAACTTAAATTCATTATAAGAGTCTGATCGAAAAATAAAGAATTCCATGAATATATATGATTTTACTTATTAAGAAATTGAATTTATAGAGTGAAAACAAAAAATGATATATAATAAAGAATATAAATAATAAAAAATAATTACATAATTATATACATTTAAAAAAAGTTAAAATAAATTAAAAATTATGTTGTTGGATAATCTAAATATTGTATATAGGCTTAATGCTTTTTTTTTTATTGGGACAAACTATAAGCTTAACACTTAGACTCAAATTTAAATGCATTTAGCACAAGGACACGGGGCTAACACTATTTATTAAAATATTGAAGCTGACATTTCTTTTGAAAAAAAGAAGTCAAATCTAAAATGAGAAATAGATCCGCCAAATAATTTACTTGTAAAAAATAAATAACTAAAACGTGTTTTGGGGTTCGTGCCCGCCGTGGGTTGCTTCCTTGTAATTTTCTTCAAAATCTCTTCCGCCTTTTGTGTTTGAAAATTCATATGGCTCATGCATCACGTGGAATTATTGAAGCTGGGCAGCTGGCATTTCTTATGCACTAAATGACAAAAAAGAAATGTAATGTAAACGGCGAGGTAATATTGAAAAGAAGCTCACCGTATTATGTGTTCTTGTTTTATTTTAATGTTTGGAAGTATGATTTTATTTCAATATGAATCTTCTTAAAAGTGATAAAATTGTAATATTTTAAAAATTAAGATAAAAACAAATTATACTTTAATATAAAAAAATTCTTTAAACAATTATATTAATACTTATTTAAAAATCAAAGTAGAATTTTTTTAGAATAAAATTCAATTTGATATTCACAAGGGGTATGGCTTCATGGCATGCCATTATTAGAATTCAGTTTTCGAGTTTTCATACCTAAATCGTGTGGGGACCTGTCCTATCACTTTCATATTCGCATGGTGTTTCCTAAATTAATATTTTGCTTTCACATGTGCTTCAAATGGGAACGATGAAAATACCAAAATAAATTTTAGAATTCAGTTTTAATAATTATTTTAATTTTAATTTTAAATTCTTGAGTGAAAGTTTATGAATAGTTTTATTATAATTTCTTACATATCCTCTTATACAAAAATGTTTTAAGCTTGAATATTTGTGGATAAAATACAAACTCATTATACTTGTATTAGAGTTTCTATATTCCGTTTTATCTTTATATTGACTTTATTCTCTTAATTAAACAATTAAATTTCAACAAAAAATATGATAAGTTTATACTTTTTCCATACTTAATTTAGTTTTAAAGAGTTTTTATATGAGATGGCTTGATAAAATTTATAATAAAATTATTTATGAAACTTGAGTCAAAATACTAAATTTTTGAATTAAAATATTTCTTTAACAATACAATAGTGTGAACGTGTTACTTAACTAATGTAGAATAAGGACAATTATTTAAAAAGAATCTTTAAGCTGCTAAATTTTGACTTAACATGGACTCGTTCCCTATATATACAGGACTAGTAACACAACATTCTTCAACACTTGGAAAGACAGACAGAAACTAATCTTAAACCAATCGTAAGAGAATGAAGATGGCTGAGTCTTTAGTGCACTCGGGGGGCTTGTGGGCATTGTCTTTCTTCTTCTTGTTGTTCATATCTTTGTTAACTGTGCCAACTGCAGAGGCAGCTCAACTTCGGAAATTCAAATGGGAAGTGAAGTATGAGTACAAATTTCCAGATTGCTTTAGGAGGCTTGTGATGACCATTAATGGAATGAGTCCAGGACCTCAAATCCGGGCACAGCAGGGAGATAAAATTAAAGTTGAGGTCACCAACAGTTTGCCCACAGAGAATATTGCCATTCATTGGCATGGTATCCGCCAGGTAATGCCATAAATTATTATTATTATTATTATTTTGACACACTCTGGAAAACCAAACAAATTATATTCATGAGTAGTTGAGATTGGATGCTTTTTCGCAATACTTCTAGTTTTTGCTTATTTTAAAACTGCCACGACACATATCATCATTTAAAAATATTATCTATCAGTATCAGTATTTGTTTGTTCAGTTTTTCAAAAAAGCATATTTTACTGTGAAATTACTTAAAAAGCCATATTTATTAGAAGGATAAGGTTAAATAATATTTATGACATTTATTATTATTATTATTATTATTATTATTATTATTATTCATGCCTTTGATTCGCTTCAAAGAAGAAGCTCCTGATTAATTTTGTTGGGAATGATATGATAGCGTCGCAACTGCTGGAGCGATGGAACTGGATCTGTTAGTCAATGTCCCATAATGCCTGGCGAGACCTTCACTTACGAGTTTGTGGTTGACAGGGTAAGACTTGGTAGAACATGCAACTATAAACTAAGGAGACATTATTGTGTACACCACGCGTGTGTGTGTGATTCGGATTTAATTTGCACATGTGGAGTCCACATGTAAGATTGTGCCAATTGACTTTGGACAATTGTACATACATACACGGAGTGTACACAAAAATTTCTCATAAATTATGTTTATTTAATTCCATTAATTCACATTGTTGGTAATCAAAATCTTTTGGTTTTTTTGGCTGGAAATTCAGGCTGGGAGCTATCTATATCATGCTCATTATGGTATGCAAAAAGAAGCTGGGGTTTATGGGACTATTAGTGTGGCTCTTCCATTTGGACAAATTGAGCCTTTTAAATATGATCATGAGCATACCATCCTCCTCAATGACTGGTACCACAAGAGCAGTAATGATGAGTCCACAGGCTTAACCTCCATACCCTTTAAATTTGTTGGGGAGCCTCAGGTAGGTGGCATAAAATTCTAGTTCAAGAGAAATAAGGAGAAATTATATTTTTTTAATCCTAATATTTATCTTTAATTATAATCTTTTTGTGTAATTTATTAAAATTTCTCTAATTTATCTGTTTTATTAAGCTTTGTTTTCAACCGTTAATTTTAATGATATTTATATAAAATTATTAAAATATTTTTCTATTTATTTGATATTCTATTTTGTACTCTAATTTATGAAAAATGTTAATTTGATAATTTGACGTAACTATATTTAATGTTAACTGTAATTTAAACTGGAGGAAGTAAAATGCAATATAATAAATGTATTAAATAGCTGTTGTAAAACTTAATAAATTAAAGAAAAAATTATAAACTGTAAGAAAAATAAGAGTGAAAAAATATAATTTTTCTATAAAAAAGAAAAAAAATAATTAAACATCCATCACACTTTGTACTGATAGACTTTTCCTTCCATGTTGCTTTCAGTCGCTGCTTATAAATGGAAGAGGGAAGTTCAACTGCTCTGGCTTACCACATGAAATTTGCAATGCAACGAGTACTGAATGCTCCCGAGATGTTTTCAGAGTTACCCCAGGGAAAACTTATCGGCTAAGGATTGGTAGCTTGACATCCCTTTCAGCCCTCAGTTTCCAAATTGAGGTAATTTTAGCTATTCATCTCTATATCATAAAGCTTAAAAAGAACTAAATCTGTAGTGTTTTTGGATATATTCTGAGTCATAGGAAAGACCCATTTAAGGGAAGCCGAGGAACGGGCCTCCAATGATAACCCTTCAATGGTTAAGCAAATAATGAAAATTTTACAACTAGTACAATTATTCAAAAAAAAAAAGGGAAAAGGTAAAAAAATTGATGAGGAGGACCTTCATACCTAGATTGCTTGTGATATGCTTGCGAAAATGCCAGTATGAAGAATTTATATATTAGTTGGTCTGATATCAAACTACACATACCTAGAAGAGTGGAAAACTGGAAGTTGCTCGTATCTACCTGCTTAATTCTATGAGAAATGAAAAGTTTAAAAGGCAATTATTCTAGTTCAACGAAGGGTTATTTATCATGGTCTTTGGTATCAACCATGCGATAAGCCTTACACATCTCTAGTTTTCTATATATATATTTGTCATGACACGAGTATATTTACAATTTTTTAATATACAATTAATCTTGTTTTAAGACTATCTTTCTCTGAACGTATTTTTTTCAAGTTTAAATTTCTAACACTTTTAAAGAAACCTTTCAATTATTGAACTCAAACTTTAATACTCTTAAATGGGCTTCAAGAATCATATGCAGGCTGTACTGATTTTTTAGATATTTCATCATTTGTTTTGCTTTGCAGGGTCATAACATGACCGTGGTTGAAGCCGATGGGCACTATGTGCAAGAATTTGTGGTGAAGAACCTATACATCTACTCTGGCGAGACATACTCAGTGCTTTTCACAGCAAACCAAGATAATAAAACAAACTATTGGATTACCACAAACGTTGTTGGCCGTGAGCCTTCAACCCCATTGGGTTTAGCAATCCTCAATTACTCTCCCAATAAACCCTCAGATCCCAAAACAACTCCACCCCCAGGCCCTGCTTGGAATGACACTGCATCACGTCTGGATCAGAGCTTTGCCATTAAAGCCAGACAAGGTTTCATCCAAACACCACCTCCTAAGCCAGACAGAACCATTGTGCTCCTTAATACGCAAAACAAGGTAGATGGGTTTGTCCGTTGGTCCTTGAACAATGTCTCATTGAACCTTCCAACAACCGCTTATCTACCTGCTCTGAAATATAATCTTACTGGTGCTTTTGATCAAACCATACCACCAGATAACTATGACTCTGCCCATTATGATATATTCAGTGTACCCCAGAACGTGAATGCCACTTCAAGCAGTGGGATTTACAGGTTAAAGTTCAGCTCCACAGTGGATGTGATTCTGCAGAATGCCAACACAATGACAAAAAATAACAGTGAAACACATCCATGGCATCTCCATGGACATGATTTTTGGGTCATAGGTTATGGCGAAGGTAAGTTTGAAAAGGATAAAGATACCAAACGTTTCAATCTGACGAACGCCATTATGAAGAACACCGTGCCACTTCATCCTTATGGATGGACTGCTGTGAGGTTTAAGGCAGATAATCCTGGTGTGTGGCTATTCCATTGCCACATTGAATCTCACTTCTTTATGGGCATGGCAGTGGTGTTTGCAGAAGGAATAGAAATGGTAGCCGATTTGCCTTCGTCAATAATGGGTTGCGGCCAAACTAAGCGCTTCTTCAAGCCATAGACTTAGTACTCACTGCCGATTATCCACAAAGATAATTTACGTAATTTCTATGCCAATTCTGTGGCTTCTTTTGTGCTTCTAAGTAATTTCAATGTACCATTACGCCTAATTAATCAGACCTTTCACTTACGAGTTTATTGTTGACAAGTCAACGTGGGGTTAGCACAAAAAGTTTAAAGATTCGGAATTACCTCTTATTTTTTTCATGGACGTGGTGGGTATCTTTCTTCAAAAAGATTTCTTAACAACTAAGAGCTAAATGAATAGCTGCGATTTAAGTAAAATTATTTAAGGTTCAAGTTCATACAGTGATTTTTTGACTGAGCTTTTTGTTGACAATTCCAATATATTATTGACACCCAATCCAATAATATTGAAAGTATTTTCTCATTCTATCATTTTTTGTACTAAATAAAAAAATAAAAAAAAATTGTCGATAGGGTAAGGTTTGACGGAAGAGAGACAATATTATTACCTGCACCACATATATAAATATGAAATAACTCCGTCATTTTCACACGTGGGGTCCACACGTAATATTCTATGTTTGAAATATTAGATACTGCCAGTGAGGTCCCAACTGTGCTCACATTAAATATTTGATTATCGTATTTTACTTCTTGTATTAAATTCTACCCCAAATTTTTAAAAATACCCTTTTCGTTCTAATTTGATATAACGCCTGTATATGAGAAACTATTTCTTTCTTTTTTTTGGTCACTATATATATTATTAAGAAATATGTCCATTAATATTCTTGGTCTTTTTAAAATGGACCACACCTGCAATCTCATCTCATCTCATAATGGTCTAAAGAGCTCTAATATTTTAAGACTCTTAATCAATTTTCATCCAAAGAATCTCTCAAGTTTTATGATTTTCTGCTTAGATGTTCCCACAAGTTTTTAAAAAATTGTGATCATCTTATATTTTCTGTTATAATTTATCAAAATATGACTATCATTAACGAGTGTTGTATCAACATATTTAATAAAGTGAAAAAGAATTGTTTCGTGAGTGTGATCATATCTATTTTTAAAACACCTATATTTAAAAACAAATTTTTTCGAATGGTAACAAGCAATAAACAAATGTGGAGTTCATAGTTAAGAATTTATCACATTCTCATAAAATCTAAAATAATGTAGTTTTAGAATAAAGGCTATCGTCTCTTTAAATATCTTTTTTCTGAAATTTTTTATGGAGGAGATGATGTTTTGCATAAAGGGTAGTTTAATAACAAAAAGACAATTTTTTATTTATTTTAAAACTATCAAAATAAAATTTAGAAAATTTATAAACAGTTCATCTAAGAAGTTAATTTATTTGATTTTATGGTTTAAAATAACATTTATTCTTGATTTTTTTCAAAGAAAAGTTTTAATTCAAGATAAGAAAATGTTAAGTTTCGAAAAATAAAATAAAAAAAACAAAATAATGGTATTGATTTTAACAATTAATAATTTATATCGTTAAAAGAATGTCTAAAAATAATTTTTATTATAAAAGCTGCCCGTGCAATCACTTGATCTTAAGTGTCCGTTTGGTACGTTAGAATAAATTTTAGTAGAATAGAAAGAAGAAAAGAAGAGGTAATGTAAAATAGAATAGAATGCCATTACATTGTTTGGTATACAATGGAAAAAATTAGGTAATGTAATATTTTATTATTTAATTGATATAAATTAAAAGAATAAAAAGATAAAATAAACAAAATGATTAAATTAATTTTAATATAAAATAATTAAATTAATTTTTTTAAATAAAAAAATTTAAAAAAATATTTTTTTTTTAAATTCTTACAAATTAATTTTTACAAAATATAATCAAATTAATTTTTTTAATAATTAAATTAAATTATTTTAATACAAAAAATTTGAAATTAACATTATTTTATGATGAAATTATAGATTCTATTCATTATTGGAAGGAGTCCATATTCCATCATATCATGGAATGCTCCATTTCATCTATTCCATCGTACCAAACAGTAAAATCTTACTTTTTATTTTAGATTTTTTTTTTCAGCGTACTAAACAAACACTTAAGTTTTTGTTCACAGTTCTTAGATTTGAACATAAATTTTGGTCCATAATACTTTGGTCTGCAACTAAACATTCTTCAAAACTATTTTATTAGCACAAATTCATTTTGAAAAACTGTCTTTTTGCAACCCAACAACTTTAAAAGTGTAACATCTGAAGACTAATTTAAGTATTTAATTGTGAAAAGAAATTGTTAGAAAAAATTCACTGCTCAATAAAACAGCTGAAAGTACAATTTTTAAGTGAAAAATTTGTAAATTAACTTTCATCTAATTTAACCTCCCTTCTTAGATGCTAAACCTGAACTAACAAAGATAAGTAAAATATAAATCGTCCAATTTTTATGAAATATATATTGTCTAATTGTTAATAAAAAAGCCTCTTCATTTCTCAATGCGATGTCATTTTCTAAAGAGATTATAATATAAATTATATAATTTTAAATAAAAAATATAATCATCTAATTTTTATAAGAAAATAAATAATATATGTATAAAGAGATAAAAATTTAATTATTAAATATCGAGTTTAATTTTTAGTGAGAAAATAAATTATTTTTAATCTCATACAGATAAGTAATTTTATATCTCTTCTTGTTAAGATAAATTATAATTATAATATAAATAATATAATTATTAATAAAAAGATAAAATAACAAAAATCTAAAGAAATTGAGTTAAATGATTAAATATAAAATATTATTATTAATGGAAATATAAATAAAAATTAACTAAATGTCTCATTAATATCCATCAAAATAAAATATATAAATATAAGAAAATACTATCCCTTTTTAAATTTTATTAAGATTAAGATTTTTTATTATTCTATTAAAATTGAAATTTATATTTTTAGATTCTAATAATTGTATGTGATGTTTGGCTTGGAATTCCGATAGAAGCCACGTGTTTGCATCTTACCCATCCACCGACGCAGGAGTTTGGGGCCCCTAATTAAAATTGTGCACTGTACAAGACACCTCTATAGAAACCGACCCTCCTAGTTTAAGCTCAAACCGAAAACAAACAGCAATTCTGCTTCGAAGTCACTTTCACAGGTAGAGAGCCATCCGCCGATTAGAGGTAATTATTCTCTCCCTCTGAATCGAGCTAGTTTTTTGGCTGATAATGAATCTAACCTTTGTTTGGGGGTGAATGAAGGGAACCTTTTTTATTGCCATGCTAAATTTCAAACCCTAATTTGAACTAGGGGTCAATCATGGATGGATCTGTTCTGATTGATTAATTTTTAATAGGTATTGTTTCATAATGAATCGAACCTTTTTTTTTCTGGTGAATGAAGGGAACCTTTTTTATTGCCATGATAAATTTAAAGCCCTAATTTGAATTTTTTTTGTTGGTAATAACCCTAATTTGAAATTTCGGGTCAATCGTGGATGGATCTGTTCTGATTGAATGATTTTTAATAGGGGTTTTTGTTAAAGCTCCTGAAAATCGTGGGTTGCTTCTCTCAGGGATTAATTCAAGATGCCGGCTACCGCGGGTAGAGTTCGCATGCCTGCGAACAATCGGGTTCACAGTAGTGCAGCCCTTCAAACCCATGGTATATGGCAGAGTGCCATTGGGTATGACCCATATGCACCCAACAAGGAGGACAAGAAGGATACTTCGCACATGGTGTCAAATGCGGAGCCAGATGCTGAGAATGCATATGCCAACTTCCAGGGCCTCCTTGCACTTGCTAAAATATCAAACTCTAGTGTAGATGTGGATCGTGGGGCCTGCAAGAAGTGTGGCCGTGTTGGGCACCTCAAGTTTCAGTGTAAGAACTATGTCAAAGTCAAGGATGATACTGAGGAGAAGGACGCAGAAGCGATGCAAGTTCCTGCATTGATTGCATTGGAAAAATTGAAGGGTAAAGCGGCAAAGCTTGGGAGGAGAGGCACGGTTGAGAGCTCAGATGAGACTGATGAGGAGGAGGATAGTGAGAGTTCGGATTCTGAGGTAGACTCAGAGATGGAGAGAATTATTGCTGAAAGATCTGGGAAGAAAATCAGTGGAAAGGGAGGTTCTTCAAGAAAGAAGAAGGACTATAATGAAGATGGGTCAGACACATACTCTGGCAAGAGGAAGAAAAGAGGGAGATCAAAGAAGAGGCATGGGAAGAGGGAAATCAGTGATTCGGAATCAGATGATTCAGGTGAAAAGAGGAGGAAGAGAAGGAGGGAGCACAGGAGAAAGAGGGACAAGTCTTCAGATGACAACCATGGCCGGAGGCACAGTGGAAGAAAGAGTAGAAAGGAGAAGAGGAGAAGGAGAAGTCGTCGATCAGATTCTGATTCTGAAACATCTGATGATTCTGGTAGACGGCACAGGCGAAAAACAAGGAAGGCAGAATTATCATCTGATACTGATTCTAGTGGTCTGGATGATTCAAGGATGGGCAGGGATGTGAAGAAATCTGGAAAGAGTCGGAGGCGCCATCATGAGGATGATGAATAGAGCAGTGAAGTGTTTACTATAAGCTGTCAATTTGAGCTGTAAAAAACTTTTTTTTATATGTATTATGTGTATCTTGCTTTGCTTAAATTTGGATGTTGATTCTAATACTGGTTTTCCTACATTATTGAGGTTAATTACATGGATGGTAGTGTGCATGAACTTCTAATTTATGGCATAATTCAGTTGCTTTCCATCATTTCATGCAATCCCTGTTTTTCCTTTTAATGGTTTCCTGATAAAATATCTTCGTAGTGAGGTGAATGAGCATAATAAGCTTAATTGTAGTCTAGAAGTCATTGTAATTTATGAATGTAATTTAGTTATAGTCTAGATGCTTTCGCTCTGATGGGCACCATGTGGAAACATTTGTGGCACAGAACCCATAAATGTACTCCGGTGAGACATAATTTGATTTTAACTGCAAACCAAAGCTCCTCAAGAAACTATTGGATTACCAGAAGTGGTTATCCATAAGCCTGCGACCCCATTGGGGCTAGCCATTCTCAATTACTCTCCACATGACCCTCAAAAGATGCCCTTCAACAAGTCCACCCCAAATACCTGCTTGGAATGAAGACCAATTGATCCTTTGGCTCAGAGAGCCTTGCTTCCGAAGTCCAACGCCAGGCAAGTTTTCATTGAAACTCCACCTCCTAAACCATATATAGTATTTATGCTTCTTAATACACAAAAAAAGATTGATGGGTATATCAGTTGGGCTATAAACTGTTTCTTTGCCTTTGACCCCTTACCTAATTTCTCTGCAAAAATAATATAAAACTATGACTGCCAATTTTTATGATGTTTAGTTTACCAAAGAATTTGTATGCTACTTCTAACTGTGGTATTTACAGGTTACCTTTCAACTTCAGTGGATGTGATTCTGCAGAATGCCAACGTGATGACCCATAATCAGTGGGATACATTCATGGCATCTCCGTTGGGCATGCCTTCCGGGTTCTAGTCTGTGTCCATGGTAAGTTTGACATACAAAATGACCTCAAAAAAGTTCAGTCTGGTCAACCCCATTTTGAAGAATGCAGTGCTCCTTTATCCTTATGGATGGACTGCTGTGAGGTTTCAGGCAAACAATCCTGGTGTGTGGTGGCTATATCATTGCCACATTGAATCTCACTTCTATCTTGGAATGGGAGTTGTGTTTGATGTAGATATGGTTGGAGTTGGAAACTTGCAACATCCATTTTTGGCTGTCGTGAAATTAAGCTTCGAGATGTCACACCACCACCACAGATCTGACCCCAAGTATAGGGTGCAGCCTTGAGCCTAAAGAACAGTGTGAGTAGTTACCCTTATGAAAAAATGAAGTGGGCGAGTTTATCTATATATATATATAGTATACAAGCCCAAATGATCGAATTTTTCATTGAATTTCATTTTGTGTTTCATTCTCCAAAGTGCAGGCAGAACCAGGATCCTTTTTCTACCACGACTAGTCATACTCTAAGCTTGATTTGAGCCAATTCTTTATCAGGTTCAATTTCTGCTTAATATTGTTTGTTAAAAAGTCAATGAGTGACAGTTTACATTACACTAGTATAAATAGTAAAGATTGAGGTAAGCTTGATGTTGGTTCGATTATGTTTTTTTTTTTTTTAAATTGTTGAAATAGATATCTATAGATTAGTGGGTTTAGAAAAATCAGAAAAGGTAGGTAACTGGAAGATAAGGCCCCCAAATTTTTTGATTTATTGAATGATATCTCATTTTATATATTTTGTTTTTTCTGTCACTATTTTCATGGTCATTTGGTGTTTCAACTCTAGAACTTTAAGGAGATTATTTGAATAATGATTGGCTAATTAATAGATACATAAAATATGCAACCAGTGACCCAGTGGCGCAATGGTGTCTCTCCTGGCGACAATGCTTGGGGGGTCTACTAGATAGGAGGTTTGATTCTCATCTCTCCCTCTCTCTACATATTAAGCAGTTGAAGAATGAATTCGAATTCGGATAATTTTTTGTTGTTAAAAATTGTAAGGTTAATATTTACATAAAAATAATTAATAAAATTTGAGCTCGAATTTTAATTAGATTTAAAAAATAAAATAAAAAGAAAGATGTTATTTTGACTTTATAAAATTATTTACAGTGTCAAAATAAAACTCAATTAAACTTCCACACATAAATGTGTTTGATATTTGTCAACCTAAGGTTCACTCTAACTCAATTAGTTATTGTCTAGTTGTAACGTGGAATTGATATCATCACTCTTTTGCCCGTTTGGATAGGCTTATAAAAAAATTATGTTATTTGTAAAACAATTTGGAGGAACTTTTACGTTGTGTTAGGATGTTGTAGTATAAAACTACTTTTGAATTATGTAATAGCTTAATGCAAAATCGTAAAAATAATTTTAACTAGCGACATTTACTTAAAATACAATAAAATATTTTTTCAAATATAATCATTTGGATAAAAAGTATTTAGAATAAAATTTCTTTAAAAGCTACTAGCTAAATATCGAAAAATATTTTTTAAAAGATTAAAATATCATCGTAAAAATTAAATATAATTAAGATGTAATTACTTAAAAAAATACATAAAAAATAACAAAGTCACACTTAAATTTATTATTTTTTTTATGAAATTTCTTGAATAAAAATATTAGGAAAGATAATATTTTAATCAATACTATTTTTAGCAAAATAAAAATATTAAATATATAATAATATTGAAAGTAATATCAATATTCTCTATTATAATTTAAAAAAAATTATTATAAAATTGACTAGATTTACAAAATTGGATCTTGGAATTGATTAGGTTTCTTACTTTTAATCTTTGAATTCTTGTCACTGTATAAATTTATTTTTAAATTCATGTAACTAACAATGCAGTAAAGCAACTCCAATAATAATTCTTATTCCTCATTGCGCGTTATTTACCGTAAACGTAATTTATTGTAGCACTAAAAATTTAAAAAATTTTAAGTATCGTCGTTTTTATAAATAATAATATTTAAATAAAAAAATTATTCTTTATTATATATTTTAATTATTTTTAATTATTATTATTATTAAAAATATTATTTAAAATAAATTTATATTATTTTTAAAAATTTTATTTATGTATTTATTATTTTAAAATTTATATTAAAAATTTTGTTTTATTTAAAAATTTATTTTATTAAAAATATTATTTAAATTTTTTTATATATTTATATTTTAAATTAAAATATAAATTAATTATATTTTAAATTAAAATATAATATGGAGTAATTTATAAGATTTATTTAATAAATTTTTTAAAATTATACTATTAAAATAATGATATAATAATATAAGATTCATTTAAATAATTTTAATAAATTATACTATTAAAAATATTTTTAATCACTTTATTATTTTCCACAGATGTCATCAAGAAAGTCTTGAGTTGGCCACCATCTTAACATGCCAACTCAGCATCTTCTCGATGATGTGTTGTGGAAAAGATGATAAACGGAGAAACGTGCTGACGTACTAATAAGATTTTAAAAACGTACTTAGTAAATTTAAAAACCATTTTATGAGTTTAGTTTATAAAATTCTAGTGACAGTCGCGTCAGCATTTGCTCCCTAATAGTACTCCCTCCACTACCCTTAAATATTCTTGAATTAGGATCATTCAATTTGATTAGGCCCCACAATCATCATCGTAAAAATCTTGCTCCTTGCCTCATCTTTTTAAAGATAATTTTACGTGATATTAAATACTGTACGACTAATTATTTTTTAATTCTGTTATGTTGAAATAATTAATAAGTGATATTTATTATTTTTTCAATTCAATAATACTTTCAAAATTTTAAAGATTGTCAACTCAACTCTTTATTATTATATATTATTTATAAATTAAGTGGTAAATAAATTTAAATTTAATGTAGAATTTAATAATTTCTGTAATATTAAAAGTTTAAATTTTTTAAAAATATTTATAAAAAAAAGGAAATTTTAATATATTGATGAGATTAGTCTCACAGTCCTTAAAAAAAAAGAAGGAAATTTTTAACCATTAAAACATTGTTTGGGTTAGTTTTTCTATTCTCACTCCATGTTAGACTGAGATTTTATATATTCAAATATGAGTTTAGTCTAAATACATATAGTTAAATTTAATTCCGATAAAATATTATATTTTTAAAAAAATTAATTTAAAAAATTAATTTTTTTAAAAATATTTATTTTTATATTGAAATCTGAGTTTAGTCTAAATACACAAAATTACTGTATTTTTATATTGCTTTTTTAAAGAAAAATAATTTTTTGAAAAAATTAAATTAAAAAAAAAAAAAAAATTTAAAATGCAGTTTTTTTTTTGGACATATTCAAAATACAGTTTTTTTTTTTTTTTTTGGACATTAATTCAAAAATACAGTTCAAAGACTATATTTTGAACTACAACACACTCTGCTGTGCTAAGAGCCACAAGATCCATATCCCGTAAATTCTAGTAAAGGAATATTGTAAAATCAATTTTTAAGAGGCTGCCTTGGAGCCACGTGTCACAATGTCCATGACTTTTTAACTACACGTCCCTTAGACGAAACTAGTAATTATCCACGTACACGCCAACCGCACCCACTCCTAGCAAAAAGACCAGGCCTTCCTCGTACTTCTTCTAGACGTTGTTGGATTTCAAGCGAATAAAAGCTCGAGGGTGTCATGGGAATTCCATTTTAATCGCAGCTCACATGGCAATAGGCACTAGATGCCACATGCCTACTCGAAAATCTTAAACCACCACCAGGTCTCGCCACGTGAAGCTATGAAATCACCTTTTTAGAGCGAGGGTTTTAGGCCACAAATCCCAGTACCAATTTGCAGCCACAAATTCATGGCAAGCCTCTTTCTTTAGCCCTTTCTTATTCCCCTTACAATTGTCTACCCATTTTGGGATTGCAACTTGCAACTCTGACCCTTTTTCTTTAGTTTTTCAATAAAGTATGCAAGCATCGCAAGCCAAAACCTTAGCCGCCTCTTTGTTTTTAGCAGTAGAATGGTTATATATGCTGAAACCCAGCAATAGGCCACTGGAGTCATATTCACTTCCGACTATCTTCTCCATCTGGGTTGAGTTGCTTTCATCGATTAAAATCTGGGGTTTCTCTGTTTTTGCTGATAAGACTTAAAAAGGTATGACACTTTGCATTTTTCTTTGCGATTATACTCATAAATGTATACGCAGGCAGGATTTCCTAGTATGACTGTTGAGTAAGGAGGATTCTTTGGAAATTATTTAGTCTTGAAGAAGCTGTTATTTACTGAGAATGCGATGCAAATGCTACGTGGGGTTTAGTAGTTCCAGTTAGCCTCTTTGATTATCTTTGGTTTCACGTTCTATCAATTTTCCCCTATTTTATTTGACATCACATTTCGAGCATTTTAGGTTTCACGTGAAGTGGGTTTGGTGCTTAGAAAGAGATAACAAAAGGAAAGGAGATATAGCTTCCAATAATCTTGGAATAGAAAGTAATGTGCTGCCTACTTCTTATACGCTTTACTGAATGGGGTTTACTTTGTCATGTACAGGAAAGCTCTAAGACTAGTAAGTTATATACACGAACAATGTCCAAAGTATATTTACATACATTCTCCTTAGCTAGCCACAGACCCAAAGATGAAGGCGTTTATCTAGAGACTACCATGTTATGGTTCTTCTGAGTTTGGTGATTAAGTTAAGAACTTGGGTCCATCAATTTTACCTTAATAAGTTTGTTCTACTGGGAGTCTCTTAAGAAACCATATCTAATGAAATTTATTTAACAAGACGATCTAAGCATAATGAAGTGTAAATTTTATTGGCCGGTGCCGCCATTCTTTTCTCTTAGGATACTAGAGAAAAAGAACTTGAAGGGGTCCAACATCTGGCGGAGTGACTACGCATGCTTTAATATATGTTAATGAAATGACTTGTATGTCTATAAGCCAACAAATTCATCACATTTCCAGTTATAAATGCCATTTTCTTTATGCTTATCTTCGCCTGTTTTGAACACTGTACAGACTGTAGGTCATGGATTGGTACTATGGAAGTGGCACTAATGATTTTCTTGTTGCCAAAGATCAAGATTTACCGGATAAGCTTCTTTCACCAGACAGTTGGTCAATTTGGGGAATAAATTCACCTGAAATGTTTTCGATGATGGACTCAAATCCTACAGAGATAGAATTCAATTTCGATAGTGAAAGTTGCAACAATGAGATTGAGCTTGAATATGCTCTTCATGACAAAGATCAGTCTATCTGTTCAACTTCATGTGGAGGGTTGCCTCAGAAATCTTTTCAGCAGACATTTTCATGTGATCAGCCTAATTACCAGCTTCAAGACTTATCGAGATTCGAACAAATGGAAGACATATTCTTGTAAAAGCTTAACCTCTGGGATTAAGATACTTGATTTCATGCCTGTAGGATAATCAAGTAGAATCTGAAATGCTGGCATAAATATGCTCTTCATAGTAGGAAATTCAGTGCAAATTGAATTGCTCTGTGGTGTTTTTGCATCACAAAATTTTGCATACTTATCTTTATGATTGGAGCCGATACAGACTAAGACAGTCATACTTATGGTTCTCAGAACTCTATAAGCATGAACCTGTAATAGCATGGTAACAGTTCCCCTTTTCTTTAATAATTATATTATGGAAAGATCTTATTTTTCATCCTGCATTACACTCATATTGCAACGGAGCCATTCAAAGTCCACTGGCTTACCATAGGCAAATAGGTAATCTAGTTCAAATGACTGTCTTTTGATGTTACAGCCTTCACTTGTTTCGCATAATGCAGGGATTTCTTACATGAAGATCTTCCATGTTTTGAAAATGTGAACAAATCCTTTCTCTTTTCCCCTGATCCTCAAGGCAGTAATACACCTGGTGATCATTCTTTTCTCACATCACTTTACTGTAAACATTCAAACAATATCTGTGATATGGGATCACAAAATATCTCAAAACACAAGCCTTCTTTCTATCAGGTGGATTGCAGAAAGATAATGCAGCTTCAAAGTTTGTTCCATGCTACTCAGAATCTAACGCTTGCCTGGATAAACAGGTGAGAACAGCTTCCTATCTAGTGGTTGAAAGGTGTTTGGTCTATTTCTTGGCTTCACAAATTGAAATTCTGAGTTTCCATGAGCAGTTAGCAGTTACAAAGATACATATATTTTATGTGTGAATTTGTGTGTCTGTTGAAGTCAAAATCTTAAAATGTGTAGTTGATTATTTCCTATGCAAAATATAAGCCACCACAATCATCAAAGCATTTGTAATAAGATATGAAATATCTCTTATCTAAGTGGCCTAGAAGTCATTTGTAACGTAATTAGTAGTATATTGAAACTGTAAGAGATTACATTCAAGAGCTTTTGCTTTTAAGTTAAAGTGGTTTTTGACGTAGTATTAGAATTTCTATGATCAAATGGTTAGGAGTTTGATCTTTGCCGTCTCCCATCTCTTAATTATAATTAAGTTTCAGCACAAGGTAGAGTGGGCATATGCTATGTCCAAACTTCAAGACCAAGGGGCTTTTCATGCAATATGGCATGTTAGAGATTATAAGTTGAAGTGGTCATTGACAAAAGTTAATGAAACTAACTTCCATTCCGGTTTTAATTGCAATAAATATGTTGCTGGTAGTGTTTTCAAGGTTTACAATATCATGTAATCAATTTAATTTCTCTTTAAGGTGCCGCTAGCCATAGTCTTGGACCCTTTTGAGGAGACCAATAGAGATGAAGGCATGCATGAGCAGTTCTCGGTTGAGGAATTTATTCTACAGGATCTTGAGAGGGTAATTGCACAGGTGAAGTGACAGAGAACTGAAATGCTTGGCAACTTATTACGTGCAAGAATAAGTTTTACTGATTTCTTCTATGTTTCCCTTGTCCAGTTCACTGAGAAGACCCGTATTTGCTTCCGGGATGCCCTGTACCGCCTTGCTAGAGACACAAAACAACAGCATGTTGTGCAGAACCAGAATGGAGGCCACAATATGCTCAGGGCGATGCCACAGATGAATTGCAATGAAACATTGAGGTACATAATTTAGATCTGCTTCATGTTTGTTATGTTCATTGGCCTTTAACTGATGCACCTTAACGATAAACTATAAAGGTAAATCTAAATATGCAAAGGATATTGCTCTACAATTTTAGGTCACTGATGTACGTCACTAGGAGTTGAACGGAAAAGGTGGTGTTTGGTAAGTGAACATCCAAACTTTCCAACTACCTGGAAATATCATTCTTATAATATTTGAGAATGGTATATGATCAATTGAAGATTCTTATGTTTAATATGTGATAACCAATGGAAATTAAAACACCCAATTACCAAAACCACCTTAAAGGCATTTGTAGCTCTGAATGACAGCACCACTTTTGCTTGATTTCCATGCCTGAAACTGATACTTAGGTTTACTTCGTAGCACAATTGCTTTTGAACTGCACCAACCATTTCCTTTTTCAGCTTGAAAGATGCTTTTACTACTAAGCTTAACACTGCCTTTTGATTTTCATTCAGATTGAGTTCTAGTTATAGGAGTAGTAACAAGATAATTCTGTTCTCTAGTTTACTTGTTTCATTCTAAACTACTCCACGCCGAGAAATGGTAGTGTTGGCATAATTCTATGTTTACTTCAATTGTTAAACTATGATGGTTGAAACATTACTTTCATGTTTAGGTCGGAGAACAAGAAACCAATAGAATCAGAGACCAACATTGTTGACAGAGCAGTTGCAAACCTCATGTTCAACAAGATGGAGATAAATTTACTAGATCTTGCCCTTACAACATCCGAAGTTCTCTAAGCAAAAACTAAATGGAACTAAAGGTCTTCTGGGAAAAGGCTCAAAAGCCTTAAATCAGGCACGAAAGTTCCATCATCATTAGGCGACTATCCGAGATGGTGTCGAAGGGACTGAAAAATAGTCACAGGATCACATATTTCATGCAGCGATCCAATTAAGAAGTCTTTCATGCTAGAGTTTGGTTTCGGTAATATAATAATTTGATAGTAAGATTCCTAGCTGCTAAATGTGTAGTAAGAAAAACCAATTTCCTAGTAGCTAAACGTGCAAAGAGGTCTGCATGTATATATTTACCTCTGCACCTGAATTATTTGTCCTCAGTAGATTTTCCCTTTTTTTCTAGCGAAGAAAATGGTCTAGAAAATGGAAACATTATTACGGAGGAGCGTATTGGGTAAAACTAATTCCAATATAGCTTGTCCAAGAATTGAACCATTGGGGATTCTATATATTTAAGGGCCTTCTGTATTCATCCAGCTATGGAACTGATTAAATGAATGGATTTGATCAAATAGCTATCGGAGAACCAGCGCTCACGGTTGCCTGGGCTTTAGCATTTGACATTATATTTTCTTGTTGGTTAGCAAAACCATAGTACTTTTATCAATTAAGTGCGTCCTAAAATGCACGAAGTTTAAACAGTGACACAGGACTCAAAACCACAGAGAATCAACTATTTTGAACAAGTAATTAAAGTTTGGCTAAATTATTTGATAAATACTTTTACCATTGTCATCGTGTTTGAAAAGTCTTTACAAAAATATTTACTGTCAAATTACTAAAAAGAATGTTACAACCAATATTATTTGAATGGAGAATTAATTTTATACATCTATTGGCAAGTTTTTAATTTCTTTTCTAAATTAAAATATATTAATATAATTGAAGAATTTTAATTATAAGATTATAAAAATTGACAATCACTACACATTTTTATAAAATTCTTAATCAATCAAATATAATACTTTTTATAACTAGTTATTTAAAATAAAAAATTTAAGAGAATTAATAAAATTCTGTGTACTTGGAATAATGAAATGAAAAAAAATATATAATACATCTCATCCATGTAGATATTAATTTTGAGTGAGTATATCTATATTAACAAAAAATAATTTTTCCTTCTTGATTATCTGCTGATATTTAAAGTAATTTTATTTTTGCACTAAAATTTACATAAAAATTTAAAAAATATTTTTTGTAAAGAAGCAACTTTTTTATTTATTTCAATGTCCTCTAATTTTCCATAAAACACATGTCATTTTTTCTTTCACAACAAAATAATGTAGGAAATTGGAGCACTGTTCCATTTTTTTTTTTCTAACATGACTTCTTCGAAGTAAAATTATTGCTGTTTTATTTGAGAATAATCTTCGTCGTCACAAAAGCACTGAAAGAATTCTGGACCTCTAGCTACCTGAAATTCTTCGCCCACTTGGGTGTTCGCTTTATTGACCTTGCCCATTAGCTGGTGGGTTCAAATTGAAAGAATAGTAAGACTGGGCGAGTAGACCTTGGTGCCACCTGTCTCTGCTCACAAACAATGTTTGGGTTTGGTGCTCCCTCGTCCGCCGCCACCACCGCCACCGCCATTGCCAACTCTGCCTACGCTCACATTCTCTGTGCGACCCTTTACTCCCCCTCTTCTCACAAAATTACCCAGCAGTTTAATTCACGCTTGCCTGCAAGAACTGCGGTATTTTGTTGTAATTTTACTCTAAAGTTTACCCCTTTTGCTTTTTTTATCTATCTTACTTTTTTCTCACTTTATTATTCTTCAATGGTTTTGGTTTTCAACTGGGTACGTTCAGTTTCGTTCGTCTTCACTGCGTTTGAGCTTTATTCCCATCAAAGCCATGGCGGAGACTGATACAGTTTCAGTGCCAAGAAGTGCTTCTCCCTCTCTCGTTGCTGGTAATTTTCATTCCCTTTTTCTTCTGCTCTATTATTCAGGGGTTAGTTTGCTTTCGTGGTGAGTGGTTCTTCTTACTGAATGGGTTGTAAAATTTTCGACTTCATAGTGGTTAATGATTGTCCTACGTATTTTTAGCCACATGGGTGTTTGCTGATTTGCTAAATAATATCATGGTTTCTCTTTGATGATATTTCCTACACATAAAAAATAAAATACTAATAATGCCTGGCGCATTTTGTGTTTTTGTTGCTCCGAAGCAGGCAACAAGCAAGCATTAATATCATTGTCAGACAAGAAGAATCTCGACTTTGTCGGGAATGGACTCCAGGAGTTAGGGTAAATTAAATATGAATCTATGCTCTGTTTTGTTGTTTTTACATGTTAGAATATTAAATGTAATTCTTTCTCTTATTCAAGCATGTTTGTAAGAGCAATTTAGACCTAATTTGCTTCAAAGCAAGCAGCTTAAGTTGCTACTGTAATAGTCCCTCTATTAAATTGTAGATACACCATTGTTTCTACTGGAGGAACAGCTGCTGCACTGGAGAGTGCTGGGGTGACTGTTACCAAAGTAGAACAGCTTACTCAATTTCCTGAGATGGTGAGCATTGAGTTGCTTTTCACAAAGTCTTGTTACCAGTTCACCGTGTTGAAACTTCCGTTTGTATGTGGACACATTCTGACTTGTTTAATTATATTTGTTATTTTACTTGAGCCCTGATCAGTATGCCTGTTTTGACACTGTTTTTGGCTCACAACTGTGGTTTTTCATTATACTTTTCTACTGAGCAGAGGTATTATTATGGTTTATTTTTTTGTTACCTTTATAATCTACTTGATAGTGATTAGTCATATTTGTGCTTTCTCCAAAAGCTTTGAGTGGTATATAAATCACTCAACCGAACATCTTTATGAAATAAGTACCCTTGTAGTGACCTTTAAATTGATTGGCTGTCATGCTTGCTTTAGTAAATTTTTCAATGGGAAGTCTAAAGAAGGTTGACAACTTCCTCTTCTCTTTTTCTTTGTTCTTTTTCTCTTTTAACTGCTGCATCGGAGGAATAACTTATGTGAAAGTGGTTCTCTTTTGCTGTTTTTTATTATGTTGGTTTAGTCATTCTCAGGTTTAGTGTAGCTATGAATATAGCAGAGCATTTTTTTTATGTCTAGTATGGTGCATTTCGCATAAGATCATGCCAAGATTTTCATTTGGCGCTAAATTTATGGTGTTCACTGAAGTTACAAATCAAAAGTCACTAATGTAGGTAATAATGCCGTCCTGGTTTTTCTTTTTCCTCTTCTACTTGTGATAATTTATTTGTTTCTTGGTTACTAATTAGGAATTTAGGGTTGTATAATACTCCCTTACATTTCAGACATTAGTAACAAGGTTTTGGTTTTTCTTCACAGCTTGATGGTCGGGTAAAAACTTTGCACCCTACTGTACATGGGGGTATACTTGCTCGAAGAGACCAAAAACATCATATGGAAGCTCTCAATACCCATGGAATTGGTAAGTTATGTTGTCAACTCTATAAATACAAGTACATGATGCCAGATATTTTGTTGCTTCAAATTTGGAGTTTTTTGTATTCATTCAATTTGTATGGATTAGGTGTATGATGTTGTGGATTAGCCTTCTCTAAATAAGTTCTGTTTCAGGTACTTTTGATGTTGTGGTGGTGAACTTGTACCCATTTTATGATAAAGTTACATCAACTGGAGGCATTGGGTTTGAGGATGGGATTGAAAATATTGACATTGGTGGTCCAGCCATGATTAGAGCTGCTGCAAAGGTGATTTATTTGACTGACAAGGGTTAAATTTTTTGAACGAGAAATTATTTATACTATATTAGAATTATTATTTTTTGTTTTTTCTTGGCTTTTACACCATGGTCTGTGCTTAATTTATATAGTTGGCTAATCTTTCTGAATGTAATTTCTTTTAGTAAATTGATGACCATATTTACAACTAATTTGATAGTATAAGATTGGTCAGTTGTTAGAAATTTTCTAGCTAATTTGGTAGCCCCATGTGTGTTTTATGCTGTGCTCTTTTAACTCCCAGTGAGATAAATCATTTTGATTATCTATAATTTGCTCAGTGCCTCTTTATTCTGTAGCCAATTCCAGACTTCTTATATATTGGTTGTTTTGAGATTAGAATGACAGAGTATATCTCAGTTTGATGCTTTAAAACCTTATTCTTATTTTTTTTATTTGCTTCACAAGCGTGCATTCAGTCAAATTATAAGCCTAGATTGCTGTAAAATAACTGGGCTACTAAATGGCTTCTGAAGAAGGTAACAGATGCATCCTTGCTCAAAGCATGCTATAATTGAGCTGTATTTTTCGGTCTTTCTTGTGGAAAATCTCAAATACAAGCTAATAAATTCTTTGTGGAGCAGAACCACAAGGATGTTTTGGTTGTAGTTGATTCAGAAGACTACCCTGCCCTTCTTGAATTTCTAAAAGGAAACCAGGAGGATCAGAAGTTCAGGCTAAAGCTTGCTTGGAAGGCTTTTCAACATGTTGCTTCCTATGATTCTGCAGTATCTGAGTGGCTGTGGAAGCAGAGTGTGGGAGGTACTTATGCAACAAGTTTGTACGAATTATAATCCATACACAACAGTTACTTGTAAGGCAGAGTTGAAAATAAAATAAGTATGATCCTAGGCTAGTCAAATTAACACCCAGCAGATTTAGTTTTGGTGGACTTAATTTTTTTTATTTTCTAATTTTGGTTTTTGAGAAGTGAATGGACTGAATGAAATAACATGTTTCATTCTTAAAAGACAAATGAGCAGCAAGACAAACAAAATTTTGTCTATATGTGTGTGTGTAGGTTATTTATGAGAAATTGAGAATAAGTGGTGATATAATATAGATATTTCAAGTGCTAATTATTGTAAAGGAAATATGAGTTACATGTCTTTTTTTATTCTTTTGATAGATAAATTTCCTCCTAGCTTGACAGTGCCGCTTTCACTCAAAAGTTCTCTTCGATATGGCGAAAATCCTCACCAAACAGCTGCATTTTATGTTGATAAAAGAATTTCTGAGGTTAATGCTGGGGGTATTGCAACGGCCATACAACATCATGGAAAGGTGGGAATGAACTATTTTTTCATCTAATTACTAATAAATATCATTTGTTTATTACAAAGCTATTATTTTGTGTCTGAAGATAAAAGTTGAATGAAAAAAATAATATGAATTGACATTAATCTTTGTGTGGGTTAACTCTTACATTGGTGTGCAATCTTAATGTTCCTATGCAGGAGATGTCGTATAATAATTATTTAGACGCTGATGCTGCTTGGAACTGTGTGTGTGAGTTTAGGAATCCCACTTGTGTGGTAGTGAAGCATACAAATCCATGTGGGGTAGCTTCACGTGATGATATTCTTGAAGCCTACAGGCTTGCTGTCAATGGTGATCCAGTTAGTGCATTTGGTGGAATTGTGGCTTTCAATGTGGAAGTTGATGAGGTGAGTGCTTAGAACCCAACTTTAGGTTCAGAATCTGGAATCTTTTATTAAATGAGTGTGTATCATTGGAACTTGTTGATTTTGGCTAGGAAATTTTGTGGTTTTCCAGAGGTGTCAAATTTTTAAGTATTCATATTTTTACTTTATTGGGTAGCCCCAGCACTTGTTAAATCAAGGGCAAGAGCTGTCTTGTCACATTGTCTCTTTTGTATAGATAGAGGCACATTCCCTATATTAATATATGGCTATTTGAGATCCTATCCTGGTACTAACAAGTAGGAACTATTTAATATTTCTAAATGCTTGGTTTTTGTATTTTAGGCTCTTGCTAAGGAGATTCGAGAATTTAGAAGCCCAACAGATGGGGAGACACGAATGTTTTATGAAATTGTGGTTGCACCTCGCTATACAGAGAAAGGGCTTGAGATTCTTCGGGGAAAGTCCAAGACTCTTAGGATTCTTGAGGCCAAAAGAAATGAGGTAGGAAAGCTTTCACTGAGACAAGTTGGTGGAGGGTGGTTGGCTCAGGATTCAGATGACTTAACCCCACAAGACATCCAGTTCAGTGTAGTCTCTGAGAAGGCTCCACAGGATAGTGAACTTCGAGATGCTGAGTTTGCGTGGTTGTGTGCGAAGCATGTCAAAAGCAATGCTATTGTGATAGCAAAGGTTGCTTTATGTTATATATTGAAACTTTGCTTCAACGGAGCAGGTTCAATGATCTGATTTTTTTTTTCTTGATTAATTTTGGCAGGACCAACGTATGTTAGGTATGGGAAGTGGGCAACCAAATCGTCGGGAGAGTTTAAGGATAGCAATGAGGAAAGCTGGAGATGATGTTAAAGGAGCAGCTTTGGCTAGTGATGCCTTCTTCCCATTTGGTAAGTATTACTATCTAATTGTTGAGAAGTATAAAGAGCAAAAGTTAGGGAGAAAAGGAAGGGATACTAAACAAAAATATATTATTTATTAACTCAATTATGGCGAATGTAAGACTGACTCCTCATACTATAATTACATAAAGACACTTATCCCCTTTACTTTGGGTGCACATAGGTAACTATTTCTTTGACCAATGACTTTCCTAAATTCTCAATACCTCTTAACAGGGTAACCCTTTTTATAACTAACAAGACTTTTCTAAAATCTAAATATCTCCTAACACTCCCTTCAGCTTGTTAGAAAAACTTAGATATGATGCTAGAACTTAGACTCTGCTGATTCATGAACTTCGCCACTAGCACTTCTTTTTACGATGTCCTCAGAAGACAAACAGTTCTCAGAATTTTTTGACTTGCTATCCATTAGCGTCTTCTTGACATTCTTCCAATTGCTATCCTTAGCCACATCATCTGGCACATGAGACAACTCTCAAAAGTCTTTGACCTACTTCTCTTGAGTAGTCCCCTTGGACATCTCCCAGCTAGTCTCTACGACTTGAGTTACTTACCATGGCACTCAATGACAACTATCTTACTAGCACTAAAGTCTTCAACATGCAACCTTAAAATGTCTCCACTTTTTACAACTTCCCAGCTCGAGCATGATAGCAAAACCAACAAAGGAACACCAAAACCAAACTGTTATAATCACTACAGTAGAACTCAACATCAACAACTTCTTGATAAAAAAAAAACAATTCTTTCACATATTTAAATCCTATAAAAGAAAGGCAAAAACAACTAGAAATATATAACCAAACAAAAGAAGAGCTCGAGTTGCTACTTTTTTTTCTCTTTTTTTGAGCACAATCTAGGGTAGGATTCAAGGTGGGGGATACCTAAGCTTTGATACTATATTGAAAAAAAATAAAAGAAGCAAAAGTTAGGGAGAAAAGGAAGGGATACAACAACAACAACAAATAAGCCTTTTCTCATTAGGTAGGTTGAGCTACATGGATCAAACAAAAATATATTGTTGATTGATTCAATTACAGTGTATGTAATACTGACCCCTCCGACTCTATTTATACTAATACAATAATTACACAGAGACACTTAAACTTTTTACTTTGGATGCACTACAAGTAATTATTTCTTTGACCTATAAGACTGTCCTAAATTTTAATACCTCTTAATATGTTAACTCTTTATTTAAACAACAAAATTTTCTTAAATCTAAATATCTCCTAACACTAATTAAGTACTTGTGATACTGGGACCATTGTGTATGCTGTATTAGCAAAGGATACATTTATGGTGGGAGCAGACAATGGGATTAGTAATTCTGTTTTGGACAAAAATGATTAAAAGACCAATATTCTGACCGTGGCTAATTTTTTCTTTTGCGACATAATGGACACTAACACAAACATGTTAACACGTCATGAAACATGATATGACATTAAAAACATTTTTTAATAGAAAAAGAAATTCCATTAAGAAAGAAAAGAAATACAAAGAAAAGAGGGTAAGTTATCCACCCCTAGAAAAGTAATGAAAGAGAATAGTACAAATTTACAATAAAACAAAAGAGACAAAAATAAAAGTTCAACATGCACAATAGCAGGCCAATCTATTTGAAAATATGGATTTGCGACCCCCTTAAAAAGACCATGAGCCGTTCACCAAAGAGAAGCCAAGAATTTGATCCTTTCCCACCGCGACATAAAAAACATTAGGAAAGAACTTCTATTACACCAAAGAGAAGCCAGGAATCTTATCCATTCCCACAACGACATAAAAAACATTAGGAAAGAACTTTTATTATCTTGCCAAGATGAGATTTTTAGTTTCTCATTCTATATTTGGCCATTTTTCCTCTTTATGGGGCCAACCATGTCCAGCGCGTGTCTGAGCTGAACAAATATATTGCATATTATGAATTTTCCTTGCATGTGTTGGAGGAATGTTGTTAGTGTGTAGTGGCAATGTTGATATTTAACATGTCTGACAAGCTGACACGTCTGAACATACGTGTTGGAGCTTTTATAGTTGCAAACTAATTAACTAAATATGGACAAAGCTAGGAAAGGGCTTTTGGAATATCTCTTAACAAGGTTTCTAAATTTATATGCAGCTTGGAAAGATGCAGTGGAAGAAGCATGTGAAAGTGGAGTTGGTGTAATTGCGGAACCAGGTGGGAGTATCAGAGATAAGGATGCCATAGACTGTTGTAATAAGTATGGTGTTTCACTACTTTTTACAAATGTGAGGCACTTTAGGCATTGACAATGGGCTTGAGCTTTGCTATTTTGTTTTGGGATAACTCTTTATTATTCAAACAGTGTAGCTCAGAGTTTTTGCTCTGCATAGCACATTCACTCACGGAGTGAAATCTACTTAACCATCACGTGACTGTGTGAGCAGTAAGGTGTTGTACCATTGTATTTATACATGATAATAATGTTCTCCATCTTAGGCATTAGTTACTAGCTTGCTGTTACTAGGGAAATTGTCATTTCTTGTTACTAGCTTGCCGCCGATACTTGGAGAATCTGTCTTGCTTGTTACTTAAGAAGCTTGGACATTAATGCCAACACATTTCACAACATGATAAAATTTGAAGAGTTATATTGTGTTTAATATGAGTGTACAGTAGGTGTTTACAAACGACTCATTTTGTGAAGTCTCCGTCTTTATAACTTGTTACTAGCTTGCAGTAGGGGAATTCTTGTTTCTTACTTATTACTAGCTATCAATTAGTAGGGGAATCCTTGTTTTTTATTTGTTATGAGCTTGTTGTTAGTTGGGGAATCCTTGTTTCTCACTGGTTACTAGCATGCCATTTGTAGGGGGATTCTTGTTTCTTACTCATTACAAGCTTTAATCTTATAATTTTAGTTGGGAATATTATGAATGAGAGTAATACGATAATCGTCCAGAGCAATGCAGAGGCTAAGAATAATCAATAAATGACAATGAAGCCAAAAAACTAGAGTTCTGTAACTTTGCTGTTTGTCACCCTAGTGTATATACTCTTGGAGGATTGTGCAATGAATCCAACAGCAATTTGATTTCCGACATTCTTCCTAGCAAACTTAGGTGCCACTAGGGTATGTGTCTGGGACTACACAGCTTCCTTCGTTGATGCAAACTCATGGTGCATCTCATCCACATGGCCTTATAAGTAATCGAATCCATTCTTAAATTTCTGTCTAAGTGGTCAATATTAGCAGCTCCTTATCCATTTGTCCATTTTTCCCAAAGATTTTTGTCGGTGATTTTTTTGTTAATAAACATTTTATTAATTGCAGTTTGTCTTATTTTGGATTTAGAACATCTTATCTGACTGCTAAATTGTTATTTAGAAACAAAGACAATCCTGTTCATAGCTGATATACCAGTAAATGTCACCAGTTGTACTTTCTTTGACAAAACTGAGGGTCTTGAGACAACAATTTATCCTTGATTTTGTCTTTGACAAAACTAAGTTACGAAGTTACACTCAAGGATTTACAGTGTAAACGGTAGTTTCTTGAGCACTTGGAATGAAGATTGATGTCATGTCTCTATTCTGACTTGCCTCCACTGGTAGGAGAATATAAATATTAGGAGTCAGAAAAATGCCTCTACCATTAAGTTTGTAGCATTTCATTTGCAGCAGCAATGTCTGCAGAATAGACTTCCATACAAGAAATGAACTTGTTTCTTATAGAAATATTTTCTATGGAATACATTTTCGTCAAAAACTATTTTACACTAAAAAGAAAAAAACGGAGTTTAGTCTCGTGAATTTTACTTCTATCAGCCAATGAGTTTATGGCACTACTTTTCAATCTCTCATATCTTGAAGAGTAGAAGTGGCTTGTGATGTAGAACGTGCAAGCCTTTCAAGATTAGATTGATTGTAAGAACTCTTAAACATGCAGTTCATACTATAAAAAGCTCATAATTTTTTATCTAGTTAGAGTGACTTTTTTTTAGCTTGTCGTCATTGCAAATGGGATTTACAAATTGAAGTTGTTTCAAAGCCTAAAATTCATCATTTCAGCATTGTGTGGGGTTATTTTAAATTTTTATCCATTTTTTTTTAGTATTTTCATAATTTTTATTTTCTTATTTTATTGTTTTCTGGTGTGAATAAAAGTGTCCTATAAATATGCTCTTTTGTGTTCAGTGTGAAACTTTCGAACAATTAATCAATTTTTAGATAATTTTCTTCCTAGTTTCCTATTCATGCTATTTTCGCGAGAGAGAGAGAGATGCAGGGTTTTCATTTGGCCATTGCATATAAGATTAACAAAGTCAGTAACTATATGCCCTAATATAATGCCATTTTCATCCATCTTCGTTCTGCTTTTTTCTACATGAAAGCTGATTCTGATGAAGAAATAGACGTTTCACTTTGAGTTAAAAATAAAAGTAACTATGCTCTAAATTTAATGCCTCACTTCTTTTGTTTAACTTCAAATTTTTAGTTATTAAATATCAAATCGTTATAAAGTAGGTCATATGGTGTTGTGAGTTTTTCTAAAACCTTTTTATGTGAAGGTGAAGCCAATATTAAGTTACTCTAAGAAAATATAATTTGGGTTAAATGGGTTCAAAATTTCAGACTGAGTGAAATTGAGCACAAAATTCAAACAGATAAGTTTAATTCTAATGACTTAAAGAGAGCGAGGAAAATATTTTCCATTCTCTTCATGATGATTAAGACATTCATATAGTTTTTTCTCATAAGGCCATGCTATTTTTCCTCACAAAAAGGCTATCTAGCAAAGCCATTCTCACCGTTGTTTTTCATTTTGCCACAAAGTCCAACTGGACCTAAATTTCAATCAAGAAATAATAAAAGAAAATCAGTTAAGAATTCAGTACAATCAACTTGAATTACTTTTCTTCAATGCAAGTTGTGAAACAGAGGGACTTCAATGCAGCTCCTAAGAATATAAAGATAGTAAAAAAGCTTAAGATTTGGACTGACAATGATTATTAATTGTACTTTCATTGATTGATGAACATAATATGGGACAAGATTTAGAATTGGCACTTTACATTCTCATCATGTGTGACAAAAGGAGCATTCAGCTCAAAAACAATATCCAGAAATAGTAGAGTAGGCTGAAGGAAGGCAGTAATTAGCCCAGTAACTCTAACAAATTCAATTCTAAGATTACATCTCCTATGGAGAAAAGATTGACAAGTGATTTCGAGACACTCAAGTCACGAATCTCCATTTCTGAAGTCATTCTCAAAGTTCCAGTGTGCTGTCATGCTTAGCAAGACAGATAGACTTTGAACTGCAACTGGAAATGGAAAATCAACGGTGAAATGAGCATCTCCCACTAAACAGAAGAACTGCTGTAATCCTTGAAAAAAAAAAGATGCCAGAAATTCTTATGAGCAATCAAGCAAAGCTCCATTTGATGTGTCTTTCTGCATGTCAAACAAAATTCAATTGTGATAAGGTTTAGGACACATGAAAGTTGTGCCAAGCCAACCTGAAAGGAGAGTGCTTACTCACCAAGTTCCTTCTTGACAGATTTCAATATACCCTTCTAATTCATTCATGCCTTTAAGTAGAAGTTCCCTTCATCAAACTCTAAGAAATCTGCACTGAAAAATAGAGTAAACCTTTGGCACCAGGGCAGCACACTGGTAAACATGTAAGTGACACATGTTCTGAATATTTAAGCAGAGAATTATGCATTTCATTGTGTGAACATGACAATAATGAGATTTTTTTTTGGTTGCCAATAAGGAACATATGATCTAGAATCTATTATAAATTTAATCCCAATGAAATATGCATTTGTGAACGATAAGAAGCATGTGTACTACAGACCCAATAGAAAGTTTAGAGAAGTTGAAATTTGAAAATATGATGCAACCAATAATGTACATAGCTTAAGCAAATTCACACAGACACAATGATATTTCATCATAATTCTATGTACATAGGGAAAATAAATTTATATGTGGTCTAAGATCAGTCTTTTATCTCAAATAATAAATAAATAATCTTCTTCGTACCCCCCCCCCCCAACACACACATTAACATAATCCAATTAAAAAAGTCAGATAAAGTATTGAGACATAAAAGAAAAAATGAAGAACAAACATTAAACAATCATTAGTTGCCGCTTGCCACACTGATTGTTGAAAAAACAACGAGACGTGCTTCCAAAGAATTGCTATTTGGTGAAGTATCTTGATGTGGAAATTGTACTTGATAGCAGCTGGGACTCGTAAGGGAAAATGGATATGTAACTCGTATTACTTTGCGGACTAGTCCTTGAAGTAATATTCCCAGGGGTTGTCTCTGCTGCATAGCAAGCAAAACAAATGTTAGGTATGGAAATTAAAGAAGCTCAGGTTAATAGGGTAAATACAATAGTACCATATAGTAAATCAGTCGAAGGAACCTTCCTCCTCCAACAAGTAGAATATAATCCTCCTATCCAATCTCTGTGAATTTGAAGTTCTTGTTATTAGAAAATAAGGAAATGATGTCAGATAAAGAACAGAGAATTATTAAACTTGTACATATTTTCGTGTATTGCAGAGGAAGTACCTTTCCAGTCATAAGAACCAGCGTAGCTTTTGGTATGACAATCTACGGATAAATGTTTACCGCAGGGATGTGAGAAACTTTAGGCCAATCTGGTCCTTTGTTCTTTTGGCACCGCTGCTTCAGCAATGGACAATTACCTAAAATTTCTAAGGTAGAAATGGATTTGGGTAAACCATCTTCTGGCAAGTCGTGGAAACTCAGTGTAGGGCAGTCAGAAATTTCCAAGTCTCGAAGAGATTTCAGGTGGAGAAGACCCTTGTAATTTATTGATGTTAGATTTGAACAATATGCCAAGGAGAGAGACGTAAGATTAGGTGACAGCAATCCCTCCTCTGGAAATGACTCCACATTCTCTAAATCACCACCAAAACCGAAGCTTTGCAGAGAATGGAGATTGTGCAAACCCCAGTCCTTGCGGGAAGCAACAAGTTTGGGGCAAGTATGTGTTGGGGAAATTGAGCTATTTTTCCACCAATAGCAAATCTAACAATGGCTAACAATGATAAATAAAGAGCAGAAAAGCAAATAAAGAGAATACCAGGATTTGACGAGGTTCGGCCAATTGTGCCTACGTCCCCGGACACCACTACAAATATATTCCTCAAATCAAAATACAAAAGAGAGAAAATCAACTAAGCCTTTAGAAGAGTCAAAAGGCTACAAAGTTTGGTGTGAAGTTTACTAAGGGGGAGGGTTCCTTTTATAGGCTAAGGACCCTTCCCAAATTCAACAAACTTCCGATGTGGGACTAAATTCCCAAAACCAACAAATCTCCACCTTGGGAATAAAGTCCCAAACAACAATTACAAAGTCTTCTCTCACAATAATACTATCTCTAGTAGTGTCTTCAAATGCACCTACGGTGCTATCCATCTGCAATCTTCACAATATTGATCAAGTTCATACAGTGTTGAAACTTGATCGATGTCACTATCTTGGTCATCATATCTGCAGGATTTTCAGCTGTCTGGATCTTCTGAAGTAGTATTTCACCTTCTTCCAGAATCTCCCTTACAAAATGATATCGAACATCTATATGCTTCGTGCGTGCATGATAGACTTGGTTCTTTGCTAAACAAATAGCACTCTGACTGTCACAATGCACTTTGACGTGCTTCTGACCAACTCCCAAGTCCTTCAGCAATCCTTGAAGCCAAATAGCCTCCTTAACAGCCTCTGTAACAGCCATATACTCTGCCTCTGTTGTAGACAAAGCAACTGTTGACTGCAAAGTTGACTTCCAACTAACCGGTGCTTTTGCAAGTGTAAACACATAACCGGTAGTTGATCTTCGTTTGTCCAAATCACCAGCATAGTCGGAATCACAATATCCAACTACATATTGACCAATTTTCTTATCCTGCTCAAATAACAACCCAACATCCACGGTGTTCCGAATGTACCGTAGAATCCATTTGACAGCTTGCCAATGTCCTTTACCAGGATCATGCATATACCTGCTCACAACCCCAACTGCTTGTGAAATGTCAGGTCTTGTACACACCATAGCATACATCAAACTACCAACAGCGTTTGCATAAGGAACTTTCGCCATATATTCTCGTTCAGCATCATTCTTCGGAGATAAATCAGCACTAAGTTTCATATGAGGAGCAAGTGGAGTACTCACAGGTTTTAACTTGTCATCCATGCCAAAACGTTGCAGCACCTTTCTCAGATATTGTTTCTGAGTTAGACGAAGTTGCCCCAATCGTCTGTCTCTATTTATCTCCATGCCGAGAATCTTCTTAGCTTCCCCTAAATCTTTCATCTCAAATTCTTGCTTCAGTTGAGCTTTCAACTTGTCAATTTCTCCAGAATTCCTTGAAGCTATCAACATATCATCAACATAAAGAAGAAGATAGATAAAAGATCCATCTTGTAGCTTGCGCAAATACACACAGTGATCGTATTTGCTCCTTATGTACTTCTGCCCCAACATAAACTTGTCAAATCTTTTGTACCATTGTCTTGGAGATTGCTTCAATCCGTACAAAGATTTTTCAAGTTTGCATACCATATTTTCTTTTCCAGCAACTTTGAACCCCTCCGGCTGAGTCATATAGATTTCCTCCTCCAAGTCTCCATGTAAAAATGCAGTTTTTACATCCAGTTGAACTAGTTCTAAATCCAGTTGAGCTACCAAGGCCAGTAAGATTCTGATGGAGGAATGTTTTACCACTGGAGAAAAGACTTCATTGTAGTCAATTCCCTCCATCTGAGCATAGCCTTTAGCTACCAATCTCGCCTTGTAGCGAATGCTATTCTTGTTAGGAAATCCTTCTTTCTTTGCATATATCCACTTGCATCTAATAGCCTTCTTTCCCTTCGGCAGACTTGCTAGCTTCCATGTCTGATTCTTATGAAGAGACTGCATCTCTTCATTCATAGCATTCCTCCACTCTCCATCTTCGGAACTTTGAATTGCTTCTTGATAAGTGGTAGGAATTTCATCATTCACTATTATAGATGCATGAGCCACCATATCACTAAATCGAGCAGGTTTGTGTCTTACCCGTTGTGGCTTCCTTAATGCAATTGGTTCTTCTTGCTGGTGAGATTCTTGGGTTGGAATCTCTTCTTCATTTGACTCCTCTTCTGCCATAGGAGTTTCTCCATCTTTGTACATAACTGGGTCGATTCTCCTTTCAAACTCCACCTGCTGCGGAGCACTATTGATCTGTTGAATGTCATCCTTCTTCAACATGGCAGATTCATCAAAGGTGACATCTCTGCTAAGGATTATCTTCTTTGTTTCAAGACACCAGAGGCGGTATCCTTTAACACCCGTAGTGATCCCCATAAAGAGCGCCTTCTTGGCTCTCGGATCCAACTTTGATTCCTTCACATGATAATATGCAGCGGAACCAAATACACGTAAGGAATCATAATCAGTAACAGATTTTCCAGACCAAACCTCCAAAGGAGTTTTACCACCAATTGCAGTTGATGGTAAACGATTAATAAGATGGCTCGCATATCTCACAGCCTCAGCCCAAAATTGTCTGCCCAACCCAGCATTGGACAGCATACACCGAACTTTCTCCAGCAATGTCCGGTTCATGCGTTCAGCCACCCCGTTCTGTTGTGGTGTATGTCTAACTGTGAAATGTCTCACAATACCTTCATCTTGACAAATTTTATCAAACGGATCACTTCGATATTCACCTCCATTGTCTGTTCTAAGCCGTTTGATCTTTTTGCCAGTCTGAGTTTCAATCATCTTTTTCCACTTAAAGAAACAATCTAACACTTCATCCTTTGATTTCATAGTGTACACCCACACTCTTCGAGAGAAGTCATCAACAAATGTAACATAATAATGTTTTCCTCCCAAAGAAGCTGTCTTGGAAGGACCCCACACATCAGAGTGAACATAATCCAGAATACCTTTAGTATCATGGATTGCAGTGCCAAATTTCACCCTCTTCTGCTTTCCCATCACGCAATGCTCGCAGAAGTCCAGCTTACAGGTTTTCATATCTTTCAATAATCCTTGTTTCGCTAGAATTTGCAAGGATTTTTCACCTGCATGCCCTAATCGCATGTGCCACAACTTAGTTGCATCTGACCCTTCATCATCAAGAGTTGCAACTGCAGCTGTTCCAACAATTGTATTACCATCATAGTAATACAAATTATTCTTCCGGGTGCCTTTCAACATCACCAGAGCTCCAGACACTATCTTCAAAACTCCATCTCGCATTGTCACCGTCAATCCTTTGGATTCTAGGACTCCCAAAGAGATGAGATTTTTCTTCATGTCAGGTACATACCTGACCTCTGTCAAAACTCTAGTTGATCCATCATTATTCTTTAAGTAGACTGAACCGATTCCAGTTGTTTCACAAAATGTGTCGTTGCCCATGTAGACAACTCCACCGTCTATTTCTTTGAACTCAGAGAACCACTCCCGGATATAACACATATGTTGGTTGCATGCTGAGTCAAACAACCACTTGTCAGATCGCCTTGTGGAGGTTGTAGCAACCAGTGAAAGATCTGAATCTTCATCACTGTACTCAGCAGCACATGCTTCTGCAATAGCTTTGCCTTTGTCAACTTTGCCGTTATTTTTCAATTTCGGGCAATCTTTCTTCCAGTGCCCCTTCTCTCTACAAAAGGCACATTCATCTTTACTCGGTCTGCCTCTCGACTGAGATTTTCCTCTTCTTCCTTTCTTCTGGCTTTGTGGTCTGCCTCTAGCTACCAGTGCTTCTGCAACCACCTCCGCATGCTTGCTTTCCTCCCTGTCTTTTTTCCTCAATTCATGACTATATAGAGTACTACATACTTCACCGAGGGAAACTTTCTCTTTCCCATGAAGTAACATAGCTTCTATAAATTCATACTCTTCAGGAAGTGAAAACAGCAACATCAATGCCAGATCTTCATCTTTGAAGGTTTCATCAAGGTTCCTCAAATCAGCTACTGCCTTGTTAAAAGCAGTAATATGATCGTTCATGGTGGTACCCGGTTGATAACTAAACCGGAACAATTTCTTCTTCATAAAGAGCTTATTGTGACCGCTCTTCTTCAAGAATTTCTCCTCCAATGCCTTCCACAGCTTACTTGCAGAAGTTTCCTTTGAGAAGGAATATTTCTGCTCTCTGGAAAGGCATGATCGAATAGTACCACACGCCAACCGATTGATGGTCTTCCATTCTTTTTCTTCAATTTCATCTGGTTTCTCCTCTTCAATAGCAATATCTAGACCTTGCTGGAAAAGCGCGTCTAGAACTTCACCTTGCCACATTCCGAAATGACCCGTACCGTCAAAAATCTCCACCGCAAATCTTGCATTTGGCGCAGCAAATCTCGTCAAAATTGACGACGAAGAAGCTGCCGAAGTTGATGTAGTGGAAACTGTGGCTTTCTGAGTCTGCTCTTTATCATCAGCCATTTTTGCTCAAAAGTGAAAAAATTACTAGTAATAATTTAGCCTGAAAAAAATGCACCAGGAAAATTCCCAGGAAAAACTGGAGGGGTCACACGGTCCCACTTAAAAACCAGTTTCCTTAGACAGAACTTTCCTAGACATGCACTTAATTAGACAATATTTTACTAGCAATTTTAACACCAACTTTACAAAAAAAATCTCAAGAAATTTTTTCTGATGTGGAAGATCAGTTAAAACCGCAACCACAGAGCATACTAAAATTTTCAAGAGAAATCGCAACCAAAAGCTCTGATACCAATTGTTGTGGAAATTGAGCTATTTTTCCACCAATAGCAAATCTAACAATGGCTAACAATGATAAATAAAGAGCAGAAAAGCAAATAAAGAGAATACCAGGATTTGACGAGGTTCGGCCAATTGTGCCTACGTCCCCGGACACCACTACAAATATATTCCTCAAATCAAAATACAAAAGAGAGAAAATCAACTAAGCCTTTAGAAGAGTCAAAAGGCTACAAAGTTTGGTGTGAAGTTTACTAAGGGGGAGGGTTCCTTTTATAGGCTAAGGACCCTTCCCAAATTCAACAAACTTCCGATGTGGGACTAAATTCCCAAAACCAACAGTATGAATTGTAAGATGGACAAGGCTTGAAGGCAGACCTCCACAGGGAATTGATTCCAGCTTTGGACAGTTCCACAATGTCAGAGAATGAAGAGATGGAAAGAGAGCATGCATGTTTTCGGGCAGTGACTTCAGATTGCTCATCCCCATAAATAATATGGACTCAAGATTGAGAGCAGAAAATCCACTTCCGCCTATGGAGGTTGATACGAGTTCATCACAATTAAACAAACGCAGCACTCCAAGACAGGGGTTGGCATGCAGAATACAGTTCAGGGAGGATTCATTCACCCAATCTCCCTGGATACAAACACTGGTCAAGCCGGTTGGCACCTGTTCTAGTGAAAACTTCTTACAACGACTTAAGCTTAGCTCATGTACAGGAGAGTTCTTAGGAAGTGAAGCCTCGAGATTTTCACAATTCTCAACTTTTAGCCTTTTTAAAGAAGGAAGGTGGGGAGGCAGGGTCTTTCTCAACTTGGGACAATCAATAAGAGAAAGCTGTTTAAGACATGGGAAACTTTCACCTTCGGAACATATATTCCATTCTTCCCATTGTTTCATATCAGAAATCTCCAAATTTTCAAGGGATCTAAATGGGACATTTGAGGAACTATTCCCATAAAACTCGGGACCAATTACTTCAATTCCATTAAATCTATAAATACGGAGATTCTTTAAAGATGGTAGCTGGCCAAGTGGCGGCAAGCACAAACAGTATTCACTTCCATTCAACTCAAGGGATACTAAATTGGGCAAACAAGAAGCCTCAAACCAATTGGGAAATCTGGTGCCATTGTAGCAATCAACAGTGAGTTTTTTCAAATTACTACTAGGTTGGAGATATTCCAATATGCACCTGTCTAACTGCGAATCTTCACTATTTTTACTCCATCTCAATTGTAACTCATCCAAATATTTTTTATTTTTCATATTGGCCTCCTCGACATCCGTAAGATCAATAGCATTGTCTAGCTTTAAAATTGAGAGCGTACCCCTCAGGTCGTTTAGTTTTCCCAGTTCCTTCAAATGAGTCTCATTATGCTTTCCAACAACAAAAGAAGTCAGTGTTCGAAGAAGTTTTAAGTTCCCCATATATTTGGGCATCTTCTCTAAGGGAGTCCAGAGCAAATCAAGATAATGCAAATTGATAAGTTTGTAAAAATCTGAAGGTAGTTCAATCAAATCCGAACAACTTCTTAATTTCAGAGTTTGCAAATTTATAAGCATACAAACTGAATTAGGCAACTTTTCAATTGAGGTGAAAGAGAGATTAAGATAACGTAAATGCTTTAAATTGATAAAATCATTAGGCAACTCATTCATACTCGTATATGAAGAAAAGGATAGTACTCGCAAATACTTAAGGTGAAATAGAACATGTGCCACTTTATTGTCTTCATCATGATATAAATGCCAACGTGACGAGTCGATTGGCATGAAGCAACGAAGTTGGTTACACTTAAAAATAAACTCAAAATTCTCAATTTGGCCATGATCTATGCTCAAGTATGAAAAATAACGAGCCTTGGATGAAATATCTTGAGTAGAAGATTGTGCAGAGTCATCTTCTACTCGAAAAGTAAACTCTCCCGCAACAGATTTTGCTAAATCATTCATAAGGTCATGCATAGTGAAGTAGCATCCATCCTCTTTTGATGGTTCAAAAAATGACCTTGACTCTAGATCAGTGAAGAAATCATTTCCAACCTCTTCCATGCTCTGACCTTTTTGACAAGAATGCAGTAAGCCTTCTGCCATCCACAATTGAATTAAGTCTTCCTTTTCTATCTCGTAATCTCTTGGAAAGATGGAACAATAAGCAAAACAACGCTTAAGGTTTGAAGGTAGATGGTGGTAACTCAATCTTAAAGCTGGGATTATATCGCTATCATCCTCTGATAAATTCCATATATCGCTTTCCAATATCTTAACCCATGATTGTTGAGATACTTTTGTGTGCAGCAGGCATCCCAATGTTTTTATAGCTAAAGGCAATCCTCCACACTTCTTCACAATTTTTTCACCAATTGATACCAGATTTGGATCTATACCACCATGTTCGTCTTTAAATGCATGTTTTGTAAATAATTTCCAACAATCTCCTGCTACCAATGGCTTCAAATGATGCATATAGATAGAGTGCATGACTAATGCTACCTTTTTATTGCGGGTTGTTACAAGAACCTTACTTCCTGGACTTCCATAGTTGAAGGGAGCTTGCAAGATCTCCCAACTTTTACAACTCTCATTCCAAACATCGTCTAGAACAAGAAAAAATTTCTTTCCCATCAATCTCTCCTTCAATTCAAGTTGATGTTGATATAGATCATTAGAATCTTTTGTTGAACAATCAAGTGCTTCAAGAATTGCTTTTGTAATTCGAACAACATCAAATTCTTCTGAAATACACACCCAAGCTCTGAGTTGAAATTCGTCCTTCATCTTTTTGTCTTCGTATACGAGCCGGGCTAGGGTGGTCTTGCCCATTCCACCGATACCCGTGATGGTAATTACATTCACTGAAGGTTGGTTGACATCCATGTCTCGCGATAGTAAAATCTGGATTATTTTCTCTTTATCAATGTCTCTACCACATATAGAAGATTCATCTACTATAGATATTGGCCATCTTTTGGAGACCTTCCCACCCACTCCAACTTCATTGCCAGCAGAACAACCCTCCTTCAATCCCAGCACATCCTTTTGCTTTGCTAGGAATTCTAAGTTTTCAAGCACTTCATGGATCCTTGATTCAATTTCTTTGTCAAATGAATTAACAAAAGAAGTAAAGAAGCCTCGTACCTTACTTGTGGTGGTTTGAAACTCAGTTTCCAGTTTCTGTCGTGATGCCTCCGTAGCAATGTCATCTAGCAGGTCCTCTGCCTTAAAGACAGCATCTTTAAGCTCATCAAGCCACTGCTTCACATTTGGGTTTCTATACTGCATTTCCTCTGCATTTTCAAGAACTTGATTGATGGAAATGAGGGTAATGTGCAGTTTCTTCAGCAAGCCATCCTTGAGTTTTCTCCCACGGAAGTAGTTAAGTACGTCAGAAGAAGCCAATCTCTCAAAAGCCACCTGAAGAGTAGCGGAGAGAAATGCTCCACCCACCAACTCTGCCATGGATTTAGTGTAGCAACGAATAAAGGATTGCAAGCTCGAGATACTTTAAGAGATGGGAAGTGGTTTCAGCGATTTCTTGATGCTTAGATGAAACGCTTTCAAGGTTGGTTGTAGACAAATGCTTTCAAAGTTGAAGGCTTTTTACTGTGCTGTTTGATTAGCTGAGGAGTGCATTAATAATTCATCTAGTTTTTTTCATCTGCTAGTTGCCCAACTCTCGAGTCATAAAAAAGATTTAGTAAAAAAATTTAGTACACGTCGGTGAATATTTTTTTGTCCATCAACAGTATTTAAATTATATTATGTGTTCAAGGCAATACTTTTTAAAATTATTTTAAATACATGACAAGATCTGGACAGTGCAGTGGACAAAAAAATATCCATCGATAATGTACTAAATCTTTATTCTTTATGTAATATTATTTTTGTTTACATGACCCCATTCATTTACCACTTCTCCATGCAACTTACATGTGGGCGTCACATGAAGGCTAATTTAATAAATATTAATTAAAAGTATTTAAATCATTATCGGTGAAATAGTGAAATTTGTGCAATGAAGCATTGACCAGTAGCTTTTCCATTTAAATTAGTGCCCATTTTATGTGAGAAAAAGATATATTTAAAAAATAAAAAAATATTTAATCAATTATTATTTAATAATTTTTTATTTATTAATAATATTTAAAAATTTATTTTTATTATAAATTATAATTTAAATATTATTAGTGAATAAAAATTTATCTATCCATCAAAATTTTATAATATACAGGTCAGCCAACATTTTTTTGTTTGAGTATACCTGATACCAACTCTGTCTCTTTCTTATCGTTCTTCTATTTAAACTACTCCACGATTGTTTTCTTAACTCTAGATGCCCATCTAAGTGGCTAGTTAATACTTAAATACAATTGCTCTTTCGTCTTCATCCAGAAAAAAGAAGATGCATCCTCCGAAGATCTTTAAAGGTTCCTTAGAAACGCTAATCACGTGGGAAGCAGATCAGCATGTCACGTGGCCATAGGCACAGAAACGAATATCTGAACCAAGTTGGCTTTTTACAACTGCATTTGAGACGCAGATGCACGCGTCTCAAATCCCGCAATCCAACAGTCGTGAATTGTTTATTGAACGATCTGAGTGTGTGCGGGGAGATGTCCGACTAAGTCGGTGAAGAAGCTGTGACTTTGACCGGAAGCGCACGTGGGATAGACATTCTATATGGGTGCTCTGCTCTATTAGTCTATTTTTTGTTTTTGTTTACTAAATTCTGGCTATTCATTTTTCCTTTCTCCATGCAACTTAATAACAATTTTTTGGATTAATATCTGATTTTACCTACAAACTTTCCTCTGGTTGACGTGTAGTCTAATCTGAACTCTGCAACTACCTTGGCTATTGTTCTGGCTATAAGTGCAAATATAACTCTGAATTTGATTAGTTGCATTTTGACAGTGAAATTTTCTGCTGATGTAACGAGCTAAAAAGAGTTTAAAGGATGAAATACAAGTTTTGAATGGAAGATACTTAAATTTTTAAATTCTAAACTCTAAATTCTTATGCATATGATTTAATTTATCTAGATTTTAGAATATCAAAAAATATTATATTTACCTTTTTCTCAGTAATTCCTCAATTATTGATGAAAAAGTAACAATTACTAATTAACTATTCAAAAGATGAACTTTTTTAACAGAAAAAAAAAAGAGTTTGTATTATTGATTAATGCCATGTAAATTTTAATGACATTTTGGGGCAATGCTCATACTATGTTTAAATGCAACCTCAGAATGTGAACTCAATGGCATTGTAATTTTGGTTCCTATTTAGCTCTTTGCATTTGCTGATTTGCGTAATCCCCTTTTGAGGCAAAAGTAGCTATAATGGTCAATACTTAAGCTGTTCATCGTGGTTGGAAAGAACTTGGAATTGTACTGAAGTTTAGGTAGGAAAGACAGTATTTGAAAGATATCAGTCGAGCTTATTGAAATGATTCAAGCAAAAAACAATTTTTTTTTCTTTCTTTGTTTCTTGTTTTTAATATTTTATTTGAGTTTTCATGTGAAAATTAATGTACTAACTGATAAAATATATTGCATTATATCTTACGCAATTTACATATATTTTCTGTTTCATTATGTTTAGTTATGTGATAATATAAAATATTATTATTTAAGAATTAATGAAAATGACCATATTGAAGTTTAGGGATGAAAATAAGATTCCAGCTTTATTTCCTTTGTCTTCCTTCTTTTGCCATATGAAAGTATAAAAGGAGATTTTGGCTCCTAAATAATACCCAGAAGTAGAAAATTAAGACGCTATAATCCCTGATCCTAAAGTAACTTGGAAATATAGAATTATGTCAATTTTGAGGCAAAAAATATGGTGTAGTTTGCGGAAACTCATGAAGCATCTTTTTTGCCAAGTGACAGAGGCAACCTAGAACCTTTGCTTTATTATCAACTCTTACAGTGCGATACCACATAAATACTTCTAATTAATTAACCTTTCCGTATTGGCCTCACCTTCATTACCACCTTCCCAGTTGATCCATTCTTTCCAAGCAAATATGTCTTGGGTTAAGGCATTTATATATATAGCCATTGCTCAAAAGGGCTGTCAAGCAAAGCATTCTCATCGTTGTTTTTCATTTTGCCACAGTTTAACTGGATGCTAAGTTTCAATGAAGAAATTAAAAAGAAATAAAAAACAAGTAAGATGGATATTCAGTAAGATCAACTTGAGAAACTCTCGCACAAACAAACTGTGATATAGAAGAAGTTTAATTCAGATTCTAAGAATATAAAGATATCTGCAAAATTGATTGATAAGCAAAATATAACTAAGTTGTTTTTGCACTTCTTTCCGGGGTCATAATCAGTCTGAACAGTTTAAAGACAAAATCAAAGACTGTTTCTAAACATCAAGACGAGTTTAGTGCTTCGAAATGTTCTTTCGTAGCAGGCCTTTTCCCTTCACTTTCGGAACAATTTTTCTTTTGAGTTGAAATGCAACCTTGAATGTTTGTATTTAAAATAATTATAGTTAAATTTAAGAATTATTGACATTATTTTTTTTATTATGATTTTAGTATGATAATAATTTATTAATGATTTTTTTTAATAGTTATACATAAAGATCTAATAAAGAAATTATGATAATGAAATGAAAATAATTTATACATTAGACTTGCGTAAAAATTTCTTCTCCCTACTTTTAATAGTAACATTAAAATTTCTTCGGAACTACATTTAAAAGTAAATTTTGTCGCAATTGAAAATAAATTTTAATGGCGATATTAATTTTTTTTTTATCAAAAGTACTTTTTGTGATACTTTCAAAGATTCATCGTCAAATATAATTTTAGTGATTATTTAAATTACAATTGAAATTTATACTATCAATGACAATATTAAATTGTTGCCATTAAAAGAAATACATTTTCTTATCTTTAATCACATGTAAAAGAAGAAAAATTAAAAAATGTGGTCGGTCACCTTTTGTCAAATTTGAAACTACCTACCAATTATATTAGCTGACCATAAGTCCCTTTTCCACATTGCTAGTTGATTTTTAATGATAAACTTTTTTTTTAACCAACTTGAGCTTCTTAAAATCTAAATATCTTCTAATTGTCTCCCTTAAGCTGAAGATTATATAAACTTCAGATTGTTAGAAAAATTTAGACATCAGCTAGAACTTAGACTTTATATTGATTTATGAATTTCAGCCACTAACAATTTTCTCTTGCAATGTACTTGGTAGACAAACAGTTCCAAAAGTTTTTTGACCTGCTTCCTATGAGCGTCTCCTTTAACATTCTCCTAATTGCTTTCATTGGCCACATTGTCTGACATATGACACAGCTCCTAGAAGTATTTGATCTACTTTTGCTAAGTAATCCCCTTGACCTTCTCTTCGCTAGGGTCCACAACTTGAGTTGCTTACCATGGCACCCAACGACAAATTTCCTACTAGTGCTAAAGTCTTCAACGTGCAACTTTAAAAGTCTCCACTTTTTACAATTTCTGAGGCTGCACTAAGAGCATGATAGCAAAACCAACAAAGCAACATTAAAACCAAACTGTTATAATCACTTTAGTAGAACTCAACGTCAACAACTTCTTGATAAAAAAAATTCTTTCACATATTTAAATCCTATAAAAGAAAGGCAAAAGCTTCATGAAATATAACAAAAGACCTGGATCGTATAAAGATTCTAAGAATATAAAGATTTCTGCTAAATTGATTGATCAGCAAAATATAACAAAAGACCTGGATCGTATCTGAAAGGCCATAAGAATGGTCCTATTCATTCTGTAACTGGTAGATTAGGCTGAAGAAAGAGAAGCAGAAATAAGCCCAGTATCTCTAACTAAAATTCTACAACTGCATCTCTTTTGAAGAGTAAGATTTCTCAAATGACGTCTCTTATTTGGAGACACTCAAATAATGAATCCCCACAAATTAGATTTCCTTACACTCTCCAAGTTGCTGAGACCATTCTCAAATTTGCATTTTTCTGTCTCTTGCTTTGGAAGACAAATGGATTCTGGAGATGTACTAGAAATGGAAAACTCTTGGGGATGTGTGCATGTCTCGCTTTTTAGAATAATTTCTTCCATCCCATAACTTTAATCCTTTGCAAGAAAGATGCTGGAAATTGTTAAGGGCAATCAATGGGCTCCCATTTTATATGTTATTCTGCATGTCAACCAAAATTCATTCAATTGTGATAAGGACACTTGAAAGTTATGCCAAGCCAACTTGGAAAGGACAGTGCTCACTCACCAAATTCATTCTTGATAGATTTCAATACGCACTCCTAATTCATTCATGCCTTTGAGTAGAAGTACCCTTCATCGTTGTGAAACATCTATCCATTTCAGATGGAACTCAATCTGAATTCTGCACTAGAAATTAGAGAGTAAATCTTCCGCTGACACAGTCTGAATTTGCAAGTAGAGAATAATGCATTTCATTGCGTGACCAAGACAACACTGAAGAATTTCTTTAAAAAGGTTGCTTTTTTAGAAAGTAAAAAATCACTTTTATTTTTTAAAATAACTTTGACGGAGACTTAGAACTTTTTTTTATTAATTTTTTTGGGAGAGGAAAGCAGGAAATCGGAGCTTCCCCTGTAAAGCATAATTAAAAACTGAAATTGTTTCATCAAAACACTATTGATGTAAAAGCAGTTTCATCAAAAAATTTACAACAATATGAAACAAGCACTACATCTCATGGTATAAGTAAAGCAGCAAGAAAGAGAGTTTAAAGCAACAGAATGATAATTCAACAGTATCCCATGTTCGTCATGGCAAACAGGCTTCATACAAAAAATATATTTAAGGCCTTTGAGTAATATTCTCAGGTGTTGTCTTTTCTCAACTCTGCTTTCCCATTTTATTTTTATTTTCTATGCAGCACAATAATGAAAAAAATGTAAAATATGAAAATAAAATTAAATCAAAACATTTAATTGAGGGTAATAATAGAATAGCACATGGCAAATCAGTCAAACCCCTCATTATCATCAAGGCATCTCTGGGTGAATGGTGGTGCCTTTATTGGAAAATGAGGAAATGATGTTCGGTGAAGCAGAGAGAATTACCAGATATACAGATAAGATGGTGCAATGTAGAGGAAGTACCTTAAAGCCCATAAGAACCGATGTCTTCGCTTTTGAAACTTGTGGAGTGTTGTTAAGTAATAAGATACCCGTCTATCAATACTTGTGAGAAGTGAGAAATCTTAGGCCAATCTTGCCCTTTCTCCTTTTGACAACGCTGCTTCAGCAACGGACAATGGCCATGGATTTCTTAACAAGAAAGAGATTTGTGTAAACCTTCCTCTGGAAAGCCTTTGAGACAAAATCTCAGGCTGGAAGTTACATTCCAATGAAGAAATAAACAAAGAGAATCAGATGGGAATTCAGTAAGATCAACTCCAGACACTTGAACAATGCAAGTTGTGGAAGAGAGAGCTTAATTCAGCTTCTAAGAATATGAAGATATTAACAGAATTCAAAGCACAAGAGTTTAATTGGATGGTGGCTGCCAACTTGGGAAAAATAATAACAATCTGATGAACATAATCTGACCCCAAGAGAGTGTCACATTTGAATGGCAATAATAGTTGGTCCTATCCATTCTCATCAAATATGAAATTTCAAAACGAGGATTCAGCTCAAAAACAAAAAATAGAACTGGTAGATTAGGCTGAAGAAAAGCAGCAATATTCCCCACAAATCAGATTTCCTTGCTCTCTCCTAGCTGCCGAGACCATTCTCAATTGTAAGTAGAGAATAATTTATTCCATCGTGTAGCCAAGACAACAGTGAAGTCCTTTTTTTCTTAAATAAGTTTTGGAATTGACCAGAAATTTTGTAGGCATATTTTCAGAAAATAAAATGCAACTAATAAGAACTGCGTCTCACGGCAATATGTATAAGCAAAGCAATTAAGTAAGCAGATTCACGTAGAAATATATTGATATTTCATCAGCATTCTAAGTTCGTCATCATAGATGGGAAAGAAGTTGAGTTTTGATCTTGGTTTCATTGAAAAAATGAAAACAGTTTATATATATGTAATTTAAGATCAGTTATCATTTCAGAAAAGAAAAAGAGAAATTTACTAGTTTACAACAAGAAAATTTCCATTTCCATTGATAAATACTAAAAGTACAACAAACACCACACCGTGCTAAAGTTAAAGATATTAATAAAAATTATGTGTTAAAACAGTCTTGACATGTTATCAGAATAATTGATTATGTATTTTATCCAAGCATCAAACCCGAACAACTTCCGCATCAAAATAACATACCAGAGATATTAATAAAATCATTTACCTTTAGAATTAAAAGTGTAATTGACAGAGGAGTGAGTAGTGAAAGAGGAGACCTTGCTTCCAATATCCTTGGTAAACTCTTTTATTCAAGACAGCACAAAAAGCAAAGAAAATATAAGATATGAAAGTTGTAGAAGCTTTAAGTATGTATCTATGTATATAGGTAGTTTTGTAGTGTACTCAACTTTTGATATGCACATTTAGCTTTGTTCTATCATCTTACTTTACCCAATATCAGCTGAGTAAGTATTAACTAATATAGTAAGACACAGTAAAGAGAATTGAAATACCTTTAAAGCCATAAGAACCAGTGTCCATGTGTCTTCACTCTTACAGGTCAGTGCAACTTTTGGAATGTCAATCTAATAAAAAATTCTTATGCAAGGGATGTGAGAAATTTTAGGCCAATCTGGTCCTTTGTCCCTTTGGCACCGCTGCTTCAGCAACGGACAACCACCCTCAATATATAAACATGAAAGGGATTTGGGCAACCCCTTATCTGGCAAGCCTTGGAGACTCAAACTAGGGCAGTCCACAAAATATAAGGATTCAAGAGATTGCAGGTGGAGAAGACCCTTGTAATTTATTGATGTTAGATTTAAACAACCTACCAAGGCGAGAGACTTAAGATTGGGTGGCAACAACCCCTCCTCCGGGAATGACTCCACATTTTCTAAATTATCACTGAAATGGAAGCGTTGCAAAGAATGGAGATTTTGTAAACCCCAGTCCATGCGGGAAGCAACAAATTTGGGGCAGCCAGAGATTTGAAGATGGACAAGGCTCGGAGGCAATCCTCCACAGGGAAGTGATTCCAGCTCCGGACAACTCCGTAAGATCATTGAATGAAGAGATGGAAAGCGAGCATGCATGTTTTTGGGCAGTGACTTCATATTACTCATCCGCATAAATGATATGGATTTAAGATTGGGAGCAGAAAATCCAATCCCGCCTATGGAGGATGATACAAGTTCATCACAATAGGTCAATTCCAGCAATTCAAGACAGGGGTTGGCATGGAGAATACAGTCCAGGGAGGACTCGTTCACACCAACTCCCCGCATATTAACCTTCGCCAAGCTGGTTGGCACATGTTCTAGTGAAATCTTCTTACAATATCTTAAGTTCAGCTCATTTACAGGAGAGTTCTTGGGAAGTGAAGCCTCGAGATTTTCACAATTCTCAATTTGTAGCAGTTTTAAAGAAGGAAGGTGTTGAGGCAGTGTCTTTCTCAAGTTGGTACAATGACTTAAAGAGAGCTTTTTAAGACAGGGGAAACTTTCACCTCCGGAACATATATTCCATTCTTCCCATTGTTTCATACCCCGAAACTCCAAATTTTCAAGGGATCTAAACGGGACATTTGAAGAACTATTCCCATAAAACTCAGGACCAATCACTTCAATTCCATTAAATCCATAAATACAGAGATTCTTCAGAGATGGAAGCTGGCCAAGTGGTGGCAAACACAAACAGTATTCACTTCCATTCAATTCAAGAGATACTAAGTTGGGCAAACAAGAAGCCTCAAACCAATTGGCAAATCTGGTGCCATTGTAGCAATAAATAGTTAGTTTTTTCAAATAACTACTAGGTTGGAGAAATTCCAATATGCACCTTTCTAGCTGCGAGTCTTCACTGTTTTTATACCATCCCAATTCTAACTCATCCAAATACTTTTTATTTTTCATATTAGCCTCCTCGGCATCCATAGGATCAACGGCATTATCTAGCTTTAAAATTGAGAGTGTACCCCTCAGGTGATTCAATTTTCCTAGCTCCTTCAAATGAGTCCCTTCATGCTTTCCAACAACAAAAGAAGTCAGTATTCGAAGAAGTTTTAACTTCCCCATATATTTGGGCATCTTCTCTAAGTGAGTCTCCCTCAAATCAAGATAATACAAATTGATGAGTTTGTGAAAATCTGAAGGTAGTTCAGTCAAATTCCAACAATTTTTTAATTTCAGTGTTTGCAAATTTATAAGCATACAAATCGAATTAGGCAAGTTTTCAATTGAGGTGGAAGATAGATCAAGATAACGTAAATGCTTTAAATTACTAATATCATTAGACAATTCATTCATACTCATATATGGATAAAAGGATAACACTCGCAAATACTTCAGGTGAAATAAAACATGTGCCACTTTATTGTCTTCGTCATGATCTCTATGCCAAGATGAATGGTAAATTGGCATGAAGCAGCGTAATTGGTTACACTTGGAAATAAGCTCAAAGTTCTGAATTTGACGGTAATCCATGCTCAAACCTGAAAAGTAACGAGCCTTGGATGAAATATCTTGGGAAAAATCACCTTCTACCCGAAAAGTAAACTCCCCTGCAATAGATTTTGCTAAATCATTCAAAAGGTCATGCATAGTGAAGTGATTGCCATCCTTTATTGATGGTTCAAAAAATGACCTTGACTCTAGATCATTGAAGAAGTCATTTCCCACCTCTTCCATGCTCTCACCTTTTCGGTAAGAATGCAGTAAACCTTCGGCCATCCACAACTGAATTAAAACATCCTTGTCTATCTCATAATCTTTTGGAAAGATAGAGCAATAACCAAAACAACGCTTAAGATTAGAAGGTAGATGGTGGTAACTCAATCTTAAAGCTGGGATTATGTCGCTATCATCGTCTGACAAATTCCATATTTCACTTTCCAATATCTTAACCCATTCCTGGTAAGATACTTTTGTGTGCAACAGACTTCCCAATGTTTTTATAGCCAAAGGTAATCCTCCACACCTCTTCACAATTTTTTCACCAACTGATACCAGATTTGGATCTATACCACCATATTCGTCAATAAATGCGTGTTTTGTAAATAATTTCCAACAATCTTCTTCTGTCAATGGCTTCAAATGATGCATATAGGTAGAGTGCATGACTAATGCCACCTTTTTATTGCGGGTTGTTACAAGGATCTTACTTCCCTGAGTTCCATAGTTGAAAGGAGCTTGCAAGGTCTCCCAACTTTTACAACTCTCATTCCAAACATCGTCTAGAACAAGAAAAAATTTCTTTCCCATCAATCTCTCCTTCAGTTCAAGTTGATGTTGATATAGATCATTAGAATCTTTGGTTGAACAATCGAGTTCTCCAAGAATTGCTTTTGTAACTCGAACAACGTCAAATTCTTCTGAAATACACACCCAAGCTCTCAGTTGAAATTCATCCTTCATCCTCTTGTCTTCGTATACAAGCCGGGCCAGGGTGGTTTTTCCCATTCCACCCATACCCGTGATCGTAATTACATCCACCGGAGGCTGGTTGACATTCGTGTCGTGCGATAGTAAAATCTGGATTATTTTTTCTTTATCACCATCTCTACCACATATAGAAGATTCATCTATTATAGATATGGGCAATCTTTTGGAGACTTTCCTGCCCTCTCCTACTTCACTGCCAGTAGAACAGCCCTCCTTCAATCCCAGCACATCCTTTTGCTTTGCGAGGAATTCTAAGCTTTCAAGAACTTCATGGATCCTTGTTTCAATTTCTTTGTCAAATGGATTAACAAAAGAAGTAAAGAAGCCTCGTACCTTACTTGTGGTGGTTCGAAACTCAGCTTCCAGCTTCTCTCGGGATGCCTCCGTAGCAATCTCATCTAGCAGGTCCTCTGCCTTAAAGACAGCATCTTTAAGTTCGTCAAGCCACTGCTTCACATTTGGGCTTCTATACTGCATTTCCTCTGCATTTTCAAGAACTTGATTGACAGAAATGAGGGTAATGTGCAGTTTTTTGAGCAAGCCATCCTTGAGTTTTCTTCCACGGAAGTAGTCAAGTATGTCAGAAGAAGCCAATCTGTCAAAAGCCACCTGAAGGGTAGCTGAGAGAAATGCTCCACCCACTAACTCTGCCATGATTTTCTTGTTTATGCAAAGAGAAGATGTGGAGCAGCAACGAAGGAAGTAAGTTTAGTTCACAAGCTCAAGAAAATTTCAGTAAGATGGAAGAGGAATTTGAGGGTTCTTGATGCCGGTTTGTGATAAATGAAAGTCTCATTTGATTGATTCCATGCAATTCAGAGTTCCAATAATTTCATACTCTTGTGTGATCTAAATAGGATTGGTTGGTCACACCACAAACCAACTTTTTCTTTTTGGTGGGAAAGGGAGGAAGACATATCAAAACTAAAGTAGCAGCCAATTGTACTTTCTGTTCTCTATTACTGATTCTTTTTTTCTTTTCTTTTTGTTTAAAACAATGATAAAAGACATTGCTGGCTTCTTCTCTATTGTGCTACAAAGTGAAAATTTCATCCTCTTGAATGATCCAAATGGATTGGCTTGTCCACTTCACGGCCTTCTTTTTCTGTGGTGTGGAAGGAAGGAAGACATTTCAAAACCAAGTAGCAGTCAGCCAACGATTTCTACTTTCAATAATGTCAGTTTCATTATTCTTTTTCTGTTCTCTTAATAAACATTTACTCCATACTAATAAATAATAATTTCAAATTTTGAAAGCTTTAGTTTCTTTATGTAATATAAAATCATAATTTAAAAAATAGAAAATAAATTACATTGAATGGTTATTCAAAGATTCATAACTATGCATTGTCTCACTTTCGTAATTTTTTTAATAAACAGTAATGAGCCAAAGACTTTTGCATTCTGTCCGACAGAAACTTCAATGTGGAATGCTGTTTGTGTAAGAGCAGTGTGAGTTGGGTGGATTTGCTTGCTTGTCAATTTTGACTTACTTCTCTTTAATAATGTGTAAAAGAAGATTTTTAAACTTGACTCTGTGGTGGGTCACTTGCAGTCAAATTTGAAACTACCTTGCAAATTATATTAGTTTGCCATAAGTCCCTTTTCCACATTGCTACTTGATTTGTAATTATAAACTTTTTTTTTTTATAAGAAAGAACAAAAAAGAAACTTAAGTCTGTATATTTTCTGTCTCTAAACATTCACTTAAATATGAACAAAAAGAAAAGAAACCCTCTCTCTCTCTCTCTCTCTCTCTCCACGATGTTCCTTTCAAAGGACAAAAACGTCAATACAAACAGAAACTACTCGAGACAATATACTATATCTTTTGCAGAGTACAACTTCAGAATTTGCAGTCAATGGCTTTGTAATTTTGGTCTTTCTTTAGCTCTTTGCCTTTGCTGATTTGGGTAATGCTTTACGAAGCAAATGTGCTGTATATTGGTCATCACCTTTTGAAGTAAATGTCTTCTTTTCTGCGTTTATGTTGTATTGAAGCTTAGCAGGGAAACACTAACTGAACGAAACATATTCCACTACATGAAATTTAGTTCATAAATATATATTTGACATGTCACTATGTTTATTTATGGGAAAATATAAGTTAAGAATAATTATGTTTTTTTTACGAAAGATTTTATAAACATAAATTAAGTATCTTTAACTTAGTATTTTGTTAATTTTCAAGTAAATTGTATTTAAATTATATTTGATTGCGTGTTTATTTTGTAAGAAAAAAAAAGATGAAAAATTGAAATTTTTTTTTTTTAAAAAAAGTATGAATTACAAAAAATTAGATAGTATAACTAATGTCACGATAATAAATCTTGTTATCGCAACGCCTACAACTCTAAAAAATAAAAAGAAATCTAGAAGTTTCAATATTGAAATAATATAATCTTACCATCACTATACTAGAAGGTGAAAGAATCTCGTGACCTAAAACTTAAACGTTGCAAAACTAGTTTCTTAGCGTCACAACATCAGTGAGATAAGACAATTTTTAAAAAATAAGAGTTTGATTATAATTGTGTAATGTTTTATAATTTTAAAAAGTTCATTGTGCTATAAATTTGAAAGAAAAAAAGGAGAAGGAGGAGCTTAGGCTCACTCCCAGGTGATAACTTCTATTCCATCTCTACTTAAGTTTTCTTATTGCATCTTTTTTGTTTTTATGTTTTCTAGTTATGAACTAACTTATTTTTTAAAGTTATGATATAGTCTAATTATAATATTTTAAATTATTTTTTTAATTTAATTAATGAGTTATTTTTTTTAATTGATTTTATACACTATTCTTAATACTTTTAGTTGTCTAATCATTAATTAAATAATTTATTAATCATAATAAAATTAAGAAAAGTCTTTAATTGAGAGTCATAAACTTAATGAATCATGAATTATAATTTTTAAATTAAAAAATAAATAATTCATAGGAAATTAATTATGATATAATCGAAATATCTAAAGTTTTAATTAATTGATTTAATCTAAATTATTTTTGCTTTCTTTAAATTTCAGCTTTTATCTATATTTTTATCTTTGCATTCTTATTCAATATATTCAATTATACTATGATTAATAATAGTGTAATAGTTAATAACATCAACAATATAAACGATACTCTATACTTATATAAAATTTTATTACTTAATAACGATAATATTAACTTGTACTTTCATAAAATTCATCAATGCACAAAAACTATAATCTTTTTTCCTGTGTGATTCAATTTAGTGCAGCAGTGCAGCTACTCCCACACAATGAGAACTAGAAGATATAGTAGCAAACAATATCAGGTCTAAAAGTTGCAGTTAACTATTTTGTAAAATATTAGAAAGAAAGAGATGCACGGTGTCCTTATGGCCATTCCTGATAAGATCTTGAGGTTTACCAAGCAAAGCCATCTTTATCCTTGTTCTTCATTCTGCTGCCTTCTACATGTAAACCAATTTTAATGAAGAAGTCAAAGTTTCAGTTTGAATATTAATGATTTTTAATGCACAAGTAGCTGAACAAAATCTTGTAAACCAACCATGATATGAACCAGGATTGTCATTTTCACTCTTTTAAATTTATTGAGGAACCCAAAATTGACACAATGTGACTCTTATACTTGATGGTTTTACTCATTCTTATGCCTTATAAAATTCCAAAGGGACATTTCAGTTCCCAAATCAGATCCAAAAGTATAAAAGTTAAGCAGCCGTAACCCCATATCCTAAAACAACTAGAAATCTAGAATCAACTTTGAAGCAAAAATGTGATGTGATTTGGAGAAAATCATAAAGCACCTTTTCAATTTGCCTAATGGCAGAGAGTGAACTCAGAATCTTTGCCTTATCATGAAATTTCACTTTGCAATGCCATCTAAGTAGTTCCAGTGTTTCGGACAGAGACTTTGTCAACTTAGGACAAATTTATATATGAATTTTCTCTTAAAAGGCAGAACTATCACATTATGGCATAGTGCCCAACTTCTTTAGTTTATTTCAGATTCTA